>JASERS010000001.1:84346249-85710000 GCA_036711965.1 Onthophagus sagittarius | reverse complement strand
GAATACTCTTCTTGCTCCTTACAAAGAGCTTCAAAAGGATATGCAACACAAAGCATTGCAACCTACTATCCTTTCATTTTTTAAACCATCGTGTTCTAAAGCAATTATTATTGATGAGTAGAAATGTTAACTTTTATTTCTTTTTTTAGTTTATTTTGTTGCAGTTTGTTATTGCTATCGAGTTTAGGTTTTTTTATATTTTAAACAATTGTAATTATTTTAATATCTGTATTAGTTCCGAATACAAAAGTTTTAAGACCAGTCGTTTTATTTTGCAATTTTAAGCGTTTTATTTAGTATGTATAATTTATTAATTTTTGAAATTTTTAATTTTTAAAATTAAATTAAATGAAACTTTTGGCGTCGGTGACCATTTGGCGGTTAACGTGTTAAAAGAACATAGAAGTAGTAGTTTATCCTTCATAATATCTAGTGCTTCAATATTCGCGGATTCAACATTCGCGGCGTATTTTTAGAACCTAACCCTCGCGAATGTTGGGGCCTTACTGTATTTTGTTCTTATTATTATTTTTTTTTTCTTTTTTTTCTCTTCTTGTGTATTTTATGTAGTTTTGTATTTTTATTTGTGGCAATAAATGGTAATAATAATATATCTTGAACACCTTAGTAAGATATGTCTAAGTGAATCTTAATTTTGAAATCATTGAAACTAATGAGGATATACAATAATAAGATATTTTTTAAAAAATACTAAGTATCTATATAGCAATATTTAATAGGGTAGCAGGGATTTGGAAATACAATGGTTACACATCGAGATATATCCGGTGGACAAATAAGGAAGAGAAGCTAAATATAAAAGATACCGTTGCTACTGAACCTCAGCTCTTACTCTATCTTATACACAATAAATGTTGACAAAATTGGAATTTTAGCTAAAAACCAGTTAAAAATATATTCTCACACAAAAACATCAACTGAAGAAGGATGATGTGAAGTCAAACCGAAAATGCCTTATTACATTTTTTTAAGGATTACCTAAAACATCTTTCTAGAACATAACAAAGTAATTGGTAATATTGGATATCAAATTTGAATTTATTTTCAATTCGAAGAGTATTATTTTTCTTTTTGTTTTATAGTTTATGCATACAATTCAATTTTAGATATTTTGAAAGGGTTTGTCGAAAAGAATAAAATAGAATATTATATGTACAATTATATTCACATAAATATACACATATAAAACATGCATATAAAGGCTATAAAATATATAAATATATAGACTTACTTTTAAATTGAAAACAAAGAATTAATAATAAATATAAAATACGTAATAGAATAAATAAAAACTATTCCTAACCAATTACATATTTTACCGGATGAATCGTAACCGTATTTACTGTGCCAATAGTCGTCAACAAAAAATCATACCAACTAATCTAATTAATACTTAATGAAGCGTCTTTTATGATATAAAACTACTGCTACTGTACTCATTTTACTATAATAATGATATATGTTATGATGTAATTAATAGTTTGTATATACAACATACAAATTTGAGCGTGAACTACACATTTGGTGGATTTGGCAATAAAGCAAACAAAAAAATGAATGAGATATGAAAACGATTATAGAGTGGCAGTAATTTTAATGCATAATCTCGAACGTGTCGTGAACAATAAGTAAATGGCCACGAAAGAGCTTTGATGAGAAACGGTTTCTAACACGGGTACTGCGATGCGAGTATAGATAAAATTGTACTGCTAAACAATCTAAACGGTATGCAATTAATAGGGACCTCCGGATGGGTAACCATTACCATTTCCGTCTGGGTATCCCCCTGCACCCTCTGTATTAAAGTAAACGTAATTAAAGGAGATTAATTAATTTAAAGTACTACCTTCATAGTTGACTTCTGGTTTGTATCCTTCAGTATCCGCGATGTACGTAACAATTTGCTTTCTGCCATCGGGAAGAAGTACGTTGTATTCACCGGTTGCAACATCACCTTCTCTTTCTTCTTTGTGACCGAAATCTAATCCTGCATCGGCGTCTTCTACTTGGTATTCAAAAGAATAACTTGCTACCTAATTGTGAGATTATTTTATTTTAATTAGTTAATTTATGAGGGGATCTTACTCCGTTATCTTCACCGCCGTTTCCGTTTCCGTTGGGAACGCCGTATACTGGGGCAACTCCGTTACCGTTTCCGTTGGGTGGGCCATAAGTGTTACTTGGATAACCGTTTCCGTTACCGTTTCCGTTGCCGTTTCCGTTGCCATTTCCGTTGCCGTGACCATTACCGTTTCCGTTACCATGACCATTTCCGTTTCCATTACCGTTTCTGTAACCATTTCCATTACCGTTTCCGTTTGGTGCTCCGTAAGTTGGACGAGGATAACCGTTTCCGTTTCCATTTCCGTTTCCGTGTCCGTTTCCATTTCCGTTTCCGTTTCCATTTCCGTTTCCGTTGCCATATCCGTTTCCGTTACCGTTTCCATGTCCATTTCCGTTTCCGTTACCATTTCCGTTGCCATTTCCGTGACCATTACCGTTGCCGTTACCATTTCCATTTGGTGCTCCATAAACAGGACGAGGATAACCATTTCCGTTACCATTTGGCGCTCCATATGTTGGGCGTGGATAACCGTTGCCATTACCATTACCGTTTCCGTTACCATGACCGTTTCCATTGCCGTTTCCGTTACCATTGGGTGCTAAATATGTTCTACCGTTTCCGTTGCCGTTTCCGTTACCATTTCCATTGCCGTTTCCGTTGCCGTATCCGTTACCATTTCCATTACCATGTCCGTTTCCGTTACCGTTACCGTTTCCATGCCCATTACCGTTTCCATGTCCGTTACCGTTCCCATTTCCGTTACCTAAGCCATAAAGTTAATTAATCTAATACTTTTGAATCGAATTCAAAAATGAAATGGTTTGTTTAAATTGGTATTTGGTAAGTTGAGATATTATTACCAAAAGTTAAGCTTTAGTTTGGAAGAAAATGAATAGAACATCTATTACCAGGTGGAAGATAGCTAGATCCAGGGGTTTGGTCACTGTCTGGAGTGCGGTAACCTCCTAGATTAGGACTCCCATAGGTTGAACTTGGGGGGCCATAGTTAGAGCTTGGACTACCGAAACCGTTACCGTTCTGACCAGGTGCGCCATAAGTAGAACTTGGTTTTCCATTGCTATAACCGTTTTGACCAGGTGCGCCATAAGTTGAACTTGGTTTTCCATTGCCGTTTCCGTTACCGTTCGAATACCCATTTCCATTTGAATGACCGTTACCGTTACCATTTGAGTAGCCATTACCGTTTGAGTGTCCATTTCCGTTTGAATGTCCGTTTCCATTCGAGTGCCCATTTCCGTTAGAATGACCATTACCGTTACCATGACCATTTCCATTACCGTTACTATGACCATTTCCATTACCGTTACCATTTCCATTACCGTTACTATGACCATTTCCATTACCGTTACCATTTCCATTACCGTTACCATGGCCATTTCCATTCCCATTTCCAGGAGCTCCATAAGTAGAACTTGGTGCACCATAAGTAGAACTTGGACCACCATTCCCATTTTGAGGCGCTCCGTACATAGACGATGGTCTTCCGTTACTATATCCGTTACCATTTCCATTATGCCCATTACCGTTACTAGGTGCTCCGTAAGTAGCACCTGGTCTACCATTCGAACCAAAGCCGTTATTACCACCACCGGGTCCTAAAGGCGTTCCCGGTTGAAACCCAGGCGGGCCGTATGAGGTGCTTGGGCCTTCTGTAGATTTGGCATTAGGCGGAAAGGGAAACGGAAGAGAAAAACATAGTTGTGTTAGCAAAGTGGTTGTGTGAAGAGATTGCTGGTGAAATTAGTTGACATTTTCCTTTTTTTGCGGAGATTTGATCCGACGATTACTTACCATTTGGTGGAAGATAAACTGGAGGCTCACTGTGAACGATGGTTACGGCGAATAATGCCGCCAATAATAAACACTAAAATGATACATTTTATTTTTTTAGATTGTCCATTAAATTCTTTAAAAAGTTTAATTTAATACAAATTTGTAAGCACGATTTGTCAAAAAAATTTAATGATATAATAAATTTAGAATTTAGATTTTAGCTCGAGATTGTGACAAAAATAAAAAAAATAATTTTTTTACCACATATAATACATTATTTTACGCAACCATCCTTTCATTACATCACTAGTCGTGTAATGGAATATTACCTAACCGTTTATTGATTTATTTTTGGATGTTACTATAAAGATTTATAGGAACGCCCAAGTAAAATCATTCAATTTAAATTCATTTGACGCATAAGCTTTGTGTCAGATATAAATTCGTATGATGATGCTAAATTTTAAGGCAGGGTGAGATAATTTATTTTAAGAAACTACTAATTTTGTTTAACTTACGCAATATGCAAAACTCGTTCGCTTCGCTCACTCGTTTTGCCAAATACTACATTCATTAAGCAAAATTAGTCTTTTCAGAACTAGTTACGTTAATAACTATTACCTACTCCCGTTTATAAAACCATAACTTTGAATTGTCCAATAATTTCTTAACAGTATCAAAAATTGTGAATAATTATCAATATTAATTGTTAGTTTCTAGATAAAATTTTGTATGAAACAGTGCGTGAAGAAGCGCTCGTGCTATAAAAATCAACATCAAAATCTTTTTATAAAACGACGATTTAATATTTATTTATCATCTCTGTTGATAGATCGTAAATGATCACTTTTTAGCCCACGGGAAAAAAGTTACTTTTTTCCCATAGTCAAAAAAGTGAAATTTTTCTACCCATCAATAAAGATGTGGTGTCAAAAAAAATGATATTTAATTACCTTCAACATGATGAACTAGTTGGTAATCTGAAAACTACACTAAACTTATATAACTATGACTAGTTGGTTCCAAGCCGGAGCTGGGATGATTGCTGAATGAATCTCGAACGGGGGTCGCTGGTTTATATACGTATTGAATCGTGATTCTGTTTCATGTATTTAGTACAGCCCCGTAAACCGTCATTTTTCAGATTTTTTCCGTTGTACCTCCCGTGACTAGGGAGGGCACAAACTTTTGTACCCGAAGAATCCTCCGAAACAACCTTCGCAAAACGGCCTCAACCGCTCGAAAGTCAATTCTTAGAACGTACGGGCAATCGCTTTATTTATTTAGGTGCTTTTAAAAGTGTATCTTCTTCTTGGAGATGGGCAGCAACCTACGGTATATGGGCATCGCGCATTACGTCGCCACCGGGCGTAAGAAGAGGATCGCACTCTTCATCCAATTGGGAAACTGCGACGACAGTCACTTTTGCAAAAATCCCTCATTTACAAGATCAATCGATCCGGAGCAAGGTCTGGTCAACACTGTTCTTATTTCCATTTAAATTTTTTTTTCTAAATTACCTAACCCTAAATTGAATTTTTCTAAACGTGGGCGAATACAACGTTGTAGACATCGCATTGTTACGACGATCATTAAACATCAATTACCATTTCCTTTGCAGAGGCGAGCTTTCATGATCCGGCTGCGACGCAAAAAAAAATCTTTTGCCACCTTGTGCAACCGACTTGATCGCAAGCAACAAACAATGTCAACGATATTATAATACGTTCTAATTGATTGTAGATAATTGTTGGTGTTACTTTCGCGCAAAAGCAAAAGGTGTAATTTATGTGTACGACGCATCCCGACGCATTGAGAACGTAATCTTCCTTAGAAAGATCTTTGCACGCGATATAATGCCTTCAATACTTGAAATATTTAGAGAGTTGATATGGCGAAACAACTTATTGTTTGTTATCCTGTGCTTTATGTAAATCATTAAGGATATGGTGATTTTCTGTAAATCAATTGTAAGTTTTTTTCTAATGAAGTCGTTAGAAGAGGTTTTCTGCAATCTGATTCCTATATTATTTAAATTTAATTCATAGAACGGTTCAGCTTCTTTGAGATAATAAATTATTTCTTATGATTTGTAATTAGGTTTATTTTAACAACACTTTAAAGAAATTCCCTATTTGATGATTGATAGAGAAATATCCTGATAAGCTTGTTAAGCTGATGATTACTTCTAAATCTAAATCCTCATTTTGAATCAGTGCTGTCTTAAGATGTTTGGCGTCCCAGGGCTGGATTGGATAAACAAAACTCCTTTTCATACAACATTTAAAAAATGATTCTAATTCTAGACTTAATGTTAGTTCAATTTTACTAGTTTTGCTAGTTTTACTTCAATTTATATATACAAGATTACCAAATCAGTTCGTAAAGTACTCTATTTCAAAAACTGTTCATTGAAACGAAGGTCTCTCGTTAAAAAAATGTCTTCAGATGCACGGCATTCGTAATTTTCAGATTTTGTAAAGAACTTCTAATATGTGGTACCAGTATACCAATGAAATTGAAAAATTTAAAGTAATTGATTTTGAAGTTGATGAAAAAGCTTTTAAAATGCCAAAAGTTATAAAATACCTAGTAGAGCGGATCAAAATGATAGAAATCAGATCTTACATTTTTAGAGCAATTCGAAGCTTGAGACTCCAATTCCGTTCGAGGAACTTTGGAAAATCTAGGATATCAACCCAAATCCAACTTTATGCTTCAACATTCCACGTTGCTAGAGTTTAACTTTTTTTCCCTTTCAAGCGGGATGCAACATTTTTATATCAGTATTTAGTTCGGGTTAAGACGCAAACAGAATTCAAACTAACTTAATTAGTAACAAATTCTTCTTCAAAGACTTTGTTTGATATTTTCAACCATTTGGTAAGTTCTCAGAGGCGGCCGAAGTCTTCGAAGTCGGCCAAACTTATATTTTCCTTCTGTTTCAAGGAAGATGCAACATTTTAAGTGCAATGTTCAGTAAAAATCCTAATGTTTGGGTACACATTAAGATACAAGCCAAATTTAAATCTGACCACTCACAAGTTGGTCAACTTCGATGATGTAATCCGCTTCCAAGTTGATCAGGTTTCAATATTTCTTCTTTTTCAGCAACATTTTTATGTTGCTTTTCACAAAAATCCAAGTACTTAGTTTGGGTTAAGATGCAAACAGAGTTTAAACGAACTTAATTAGCACCAAATTAACATAAAGTTTAAAAGATACGTATAGATACATGGATACATGTGGACACAATCCCGTATTAATACACACTAAAGTTAGCTTAGTGTTTATTATATCCATGTTATACCAAAAAATTTTGGTTCTTATTTCTACTGTTCAAGCTGTTGTTGGGCGTTGAAAACTTTTGACGCGTAACTTGAGCTTAAGGCTCGATAGTTCAGTCTGGAAATTGGGTCGTGAAAGAACAATCCCAAAAAGGATGAAAAAATATGATGATGAAAGGAATAATATATAAAGATAGTAACAGGGCGCCAACAAGCTCTACGTTGTTTATACTTCCAAAACTAGTACGTTGAACTTGGAAAGAAGAAAGAAAGAGGTGAAATGAGAGAAACTGTTGCAATAATACAAGAATATAATTGGTAATAAATCAACATATAATAATCCAATAGGAAAGCACAATATAGGGTATCAGTTCGCAATTAATTGTCATTTGCGCATGCGCAATTTATAATCCATCAGAAGTTTGAAGATATAATAGCTCAAGCTGTTATAAAGTCTTTAAGATAATGTACTATGTTTGGAACAGTGATAGCTCATGTTGCCAAAAAGTTAGCAGACTTCAATCTGATGAGCAGGACATTGGAGACATAGCAGTTCATGTTGCCAACAAGTTGGTAGACTTTAAATGCTAAAAATGAGTCTGGAGACATAAAAGCTCTTGCTGCTAATAAGTTAGCAGTCTTTTAATTAATGTGTATTGACACATTATCAACAAGTTAACAACAAGTTGGCATTCATTAAGACAATATATAAGCTGTGGAACAATAATAATAAGTTGACAGACATCATGCTGATGAGGAGGACTTTGGAGATATAAACACTCATGCTGCCAACATGGTGTTTGGAATGGTAATAGCTCATGCGATCAACAAGTTGACAGACTTTAAATTGATAAACATGATTTTGGAGACGAAATAGCTCATGCTGTTCTGTCAAAATAGTCCGTGGAATAGTAATAGCTCATGCTGCCAACAAGATGGCAGACTTCACGCCGATGAGCAGGACTTTAGAGATATAAACACTCATACTGCCAACATGTTGGCAGTCTTTAAGATAATGTACACTGTTTGGAACAGTAATAGCTCATGTTGTCAACATGTTGGCAGACTTCAAATTGAACACATGATTTTTGAGAAAATAGCTCATGCTGCTAACAAGTTAGCAGTCTTTAAGATAATTTACAATGTTTAGAACAATATTAGTTCATACTGCCAACAAGTTTGCAGACTTCAAACTGATGGGCAGGACTTTGTAGACACAGTAGCTCATGCTGCCAACAAGTTAGCAATCTTTAAGATAATTTAATATGTTTGGATCAGTATTAGCTCGTGCTGCCAACAAGTTGGCAGACTTCACCCTGATAAGCAGTACTTTGGAGACATAAACACTCATACTGCCATATTAGCAGTGTTTAAGGTAATGTATAGTGTCCAACATTAAAATCTACTAAGAAAAATATATACAAAATGTACTCATTATATACTTATTATATTATTAAAATGTTATATCCAATAATTTTCGATATTTTAACTTCGATAATTTGATACTTTAATACTTTCGATACTTCCGATATCAAATAATATCGATACCACGAAAGTATCTATACTCGATACTTCATTTAAGATATGCCCAGCCCTACTTATAAGACCTAATAAGATCTAGCAAAGTAGAGAACTATACATCACAATTTGAAGTTCAGTTTTAGGTTGGCATAATACTAATAACATTATCTGAGTTTGTAGGTTGGTGTGCACTTTTGTCTCATACACCCCATGATTAAGGTGGTTTCTTTCTTCATGATGGAATTTATTATTAGATATTGACAGTTAAAATAGCTTAAAAAATCTTAATTGTTTGTATCTCATATTGGCATCTTTTAAATAAATTGATGACAACTACTGAAATACAGAGTGTCTCTGTAAGTTGCATGAAAATGATGAAGATTCGCATGAAAATCTCCAGTCTGAACCCATAATTAGGTCAGATTATTAAGAGAAAATATTTTCTATAAAATATTAATAATAATAAATAGAATAATAATCTCTGTACCGTATCTTATATATATTTATAGATATTTATTCGTATCTATATATTTTCGGTACAGCGAAAATAAATTTTGTGAAAATAAGTAAAGAAATTGTTTTAAATATTTTCTCACATATTTCCTTAAAAATTTCGAAAAATCATAAAAAATCGAATTCTTAATATATTTTTGTCATTTTGCCATTTTTTTTTATATAAAGGAAAGTATGTACTTTTCAGAGAACATAATTATGCGTGAGTATCTTAATTCGTTTTTGGGATATCAAGTTTTGATCTTAAACTAAATTTGTACGATTTCATAAAATTAACAATTTCCTTAGTAATTAAAAAAAGATCGAATTCTTAAGACATCTTAATAATAATTTTTAATTTGTTAATCATATTTGAATATCTTAATTCGTTTTTGTGATATCAAGTTTTGAGTTCAACTTAAATTTGTAACATTTCATTAAATCAACCATTTACAATTCATTGATAAATTTGTTTCCTCTGTTGTCATCGTGATGTTAAGTTTGGAATAGGAAATAAAAATTTTCTGTTGTGTTTCAATAATGAAAATTTATTGTTATTTTTTGGTTTCAACCGGTTTCGGCTACACAGCCATCATTAGGATGGCTATATAAACAAAAAAATAACAGGTGAAAATATAAACAGGTGGTTTTCTGATGATGGCTGTGTAGCCAAAACCAGTTGAAACCAAAAAATAACATTAAATTTTCATCGTTGAAGTATAACAGAGAATTTTTATTTCCTATTTTAAATTTACAATTCATTTGGAAATAATCGTAAAAAATCGAATTCTTAAGATACTTTGATGAAATTTTCTGTGCGTTATAAAGGATAGTACAGTGTAAATCGGTTATAACGCACCCAGTTACAGCGAACGTATGTTATAAACTAATGCAATAGTCCTGAAAATGTTTCTATTTAAATTTATCTAAATAAATTTGCCTATTATGAATCGGATTATAACATTCGGGTATAACGAACTAATTATTATAGAAGTGATTTCGGTTATAGCCAACACTTTATTGTTTTCGAGTAAATCCCTAAGCTAAATACGTTAATCTATCGACTCAATACTTTATGAAGACGATGACATACTAGCTACACAGTTTATTTCAAAAAGTTATATTGGTCTGTGGTTTTTGAGGAATGTTATGGATTGGGTTGAGCTCCAGCTTCGTACTGTTTCTTAACACAACCCATAACACTCCTCATATCGAAAGATATAAAGTTGGAGCTTATCCAAAACCAACCCAACCCAATTTAACGAAACTTCTAGGATTTTTGGAAATATTCCATGATTTCTTCTTCTTCATTCATAACTTCATTGATTTATTTGATTTGATTGAATAATATAAAGTTGGAATTCAGCTCAACCTAACCAAACTCAACCCAACCTAACCAAAACGAACTCATCTATCTCAACCCAACAAATAACACTCCTCATATCGAATGATATAAAGTTGGAACTCATCCAAATCCAACCCAATTTAACGAATCTTCTAAGATTTTTGAAAATATTCCGTGATATTTTCTTTTGTGGTAGCGTTCAACGCTACCAACATCCAACATCATACCATTCAATATGAGGGATAGTATGAAGTTGGAGCTCAAGCAATCAGACCCAACCCAATCTAGCAAATGTTCTAAGATTTTTAGAAATATTCCATGATTCTTTCTTCTATAGTAGGATTGAAGTCCGAAACAACAAATCTTCCAAATTCAATTCAATATGAGAAATGGTATTAAGTTGGATTGGGTTGACCTCCAACTTGATATCATTCAATATGAGAGATGGTATGGAGTTGAAGCTCAACCCAACCCAACCATACAAAAACAAAATCAACCCTAAAACAACAAATCTTCTAAATTCAATTTAATATGAGAAATGGTATCAAGTTGGTTTGGTTTAAGTTCAACTTGACAACAAATCTTCTCAGTTCAATTCAATATAAGAAATGATGTTAGGTTGAATTGGGTTGAACTCCAACTTGATATCATTCAATATGAGAAGTGGTGAAGTTGAAGCTCAATTCAACCCAACCATCGAAAAATAAACATCAAAACAACAAATCTTTTGAATTCAATATAAGAAATGGCATTAAGTTGGATTGGGTTGAGCTCCAACTTGATATTAATCAATATGAGAGATGGTATGGAGTTGAAGCTCAACCCAACCCAACCATACAAAAACAAAATCAACCCTAAAACAACAAATCTTCTAAATTCAATTTAATATGAGAAATGGTATCAAGTTGGTTTGGTTTAAGTTCAACTTGACAACAAATCTTCTCAGTTCAATTCAATATAAGACATGATGTTAGGTTGAATTGGGTTAAGGTCCAACTTGATATCATTCCATATGAGAAGTGGTGAAGTTAAAGCTCAGTTCAACCCAAGCATCGAAAAATAAACCTCAAAACAACAAATCTTTTGAATTCAATATAAGAAATGGCATTAAGTTGGATTGGGTCGAGCTCCAACTTGATATTAATCAATATGAGAGATGGTATGGAGTTGAAGCTCAACCCAACCCAACCATACAAAAACAAAGTCAACCCTAAAACAACAAATCTTCTAAATTCAATTTAATATGAGAAATGGTATCAAGTTGGTTTGGTTTAAGTTCAACTTGACAACAAATCTTAGTTCAATTCAATATAAGAAATGATGTTAGGTTGAATTGGGTTGAGCTTCAACTTGATATCATTCAATATGAGAAGTGGTGAAGTTGAAGCTCAAATTCAACCCAACCATCGAAAAATAAACCTCAAAACAACAAATCATTTGAATTCAATACAAGAAATGGCATTAAGTTGAATTGGGTTGACCTCCAACTTGATATCATTCAATATGAGAGATGGTATGGAGTTGAAGCTCAACCCAATCCAACCATACAAAAACAAAATCAACCCTAAAACGACAATTCTTCTAAATTCAATTTAATATGAGAAATGGTATCAAGTTGGTTTGGTTTAAGTTCAACTTGACAACAAATCTTCTCAGTTCAATTCAATATAAGACATGATGTTAGGTTGAATTGGGTTGAGCTCCAACTTGATATCATTCCATATGAGAAGTGGTGAAGTTAAAGCTCAGTTCAACCCAACCATCGAAAAATAAACCTCAAAACAACAAATATTTTGAATTCAATATAAGAAATGGCATTAAGTTGGATTGGGTTGAGCTCCAACTTGATATTAATCAATATGAGAGATGGTATGGAGTTGAAGCTCAACGCAACCCAACCATACAAAAACAAAATCAACCCTAAAACAACAAATCTTCTAAATTCAATTTAATATGAGAAATGGTATCAAGTTGGTTTGGTTTAAGTTCAACTTGACAACAAATCTTCGCAGTTCAATTCAATATAAGAAATGATATTAGGTTGAATTGGGTTGAGCTCCAACTTGATATCATTCAATATGAGAAGTTGTGAAGTTGAAGCTCAATTCAACCCAACCATCGAAAAATAAACATCAAAACAACAAATCTTTTGAATTCAATATAAGAAATGGTATTAAGTTGGATTGGGTTGAGCTCCAACTTGATATTAATCAATATGAGAGATGGTATGGAGTTGAAGCTCAACTCAACCCAATCATACAAAAACAAAATCAACCCTAAAACAACAAATCTTCTAAATTCAATTTAATATGAGAAATGGTATCAAGTTGGTTTGGTTTAAGTTCAACTTGACAACAAATCTTCTCAGTTCAATTCAATATAAGAAATGATGTTAGGTTGAATTGGGTTGAGCTCCAACTTGATATCATTCAATATGAGAGATGGTATGGAGTTGAAGCTAAACCCAATCCAACCATACAAAAACAAAATCAACCCTAAAACAACAAATCTTCTACATTCAATTTAATATGAGAAATGGTATCAAGTTGGTTTGGTTTAAGTTCAACTTGACAACAAATCTTCTTAGTTCAATTCAATATAAGAAATGATGTTAGGTTGAATTGGGTTGAGCTTCAACTTGATATCATTCAATATGAGAAGTGGTGAATTTGAAGCTCAATTCAACCCAACCATCGAAAAATAAACCTCAAAACAACAAACCTTTTGAATTCAATATAAGAAATGGTATTAAGTTGGATTGGGTTGACCTCCAACTTGATATCATTCAATATGAGAGATGGTATAGAGTTGAAGCTCAACCCAACCCAACCATACAAAAACAAAATCAACCCTAAAACAACAAATCTTCTAAATTCAATTTAATATGAGAAATGGTATCAAGTTGGTTTGGTTTAAGTTCAATTTGACAACAAATCTTCTTAGTTCAATTCAACATAAGAAATGATGTTAGGATGAATTGGGTGGTTGAGCTCCAACTTGATATCATTCAATATGAGAAGTGGTGAAGTTGAAGCTCAATTCAACCCAACCATCGAAAAATAAACCTCAACACAGCAAATCATTTAAATTCAATACAAGAAATGGCATTAAGTTGGATTGGTTTGACCTCCAACTTGATATCATTCAATATGAGAGATGGTATGGAGTTGAAGCTCAACCCAATCCAACCATACAAAAACAAAGTCAACCCTAAAACAACAAATCTTCTAAATTCAATTTAATATGAGAAATGGTATCAAGTTGGTTTGGTTTAAGTTCAACTTGACAACAAATCTTCTTAGTTCAATTCAATATAAGAAATGATGTTAGGTTGAATTGGGTGGTTGAGCTCCAACTTGATATCATTCAATATGAGAAGTGGTGAAGTTGAAGCTCAATTCAACCCGACCATCGAAAAATAAACCTCAAAACAACAAATCTTTTGAATTCAATATAAGAAATGGCATTAAGTTGGAATGGGTCGAGCTCCAACTTGATATTAATCAATATGAGAGATGGTATGGAGTTGAAGCTCAACTCAACCCAACCATACAAAAACAAAATCAACCCTAAAACAACAAATCTTCTAAATTCAATTTAATATGAGAAATGGTATCAAGTTGGTTTGGTTTAAGTTCAACTTGACAACAAATCTTCTTAGTTCAATTCAATATAAGAAATGATGTTAGGTTGAATTGGGTGGTTGAGCTCCAACTTGATATCATTCAATATGAGAAGTGGTGAAGTTGAAGCTCAATTCAACCCGACCATCGAAAAATAAACCTCAAAACAACAAATCTTTTGAATTCAATATAAGAAATGGCATTAAGTTGGAATGGGTCGAGCTCCAACTTGATATTAATCAATATGAGAGATGGTATGGAGTTGAAGCTCAACTCAACCCAACCATACAAAAACAAAATCAACCCTAAAACAACAAATCTTCTAAATTCAATTTAATATGAGAAATGGTATCAAGTTGGTTTGGTTTAAGTTCAACTTGACAACAAATCTTCTCAGTTCAATTCAATATAAGAAATGATGTTAGGTTGAATTGGGTGGTTGAGCTCCAACTTGATATCATTCAATATGAGAAGTGGTGAAGTTGAAGCTCAATTCAACCCAACCATCGAAAAATAAACCTCAAAACAACAAATCTTTTGAATTCAATACAAGAAATGGCATTAAGTTGAATTGGGTTGACCTCCAACTTGATATCATTCAATATGAGAGATGGTATGGAGTTGAAGCTCAACCCAATCCAACCATACAAAAACAAAATCAACCCTAAAACGACAATTCTTCTAAATTCAATTTAATATGAGAAATGGTATCAAGTTGGTTTGGTTTAAGTTCAACTTGACAACAAATCTTCTCAGTTCAATTCAATATAAGACATGATGTTAGGTTGAATTGGGTTGAGCTCCAACTTGATATCATTCCATCTGAGAAGTGGTGAAGTTAAAGCTCAGTTCAACCCAACCATCGAAAAATAAACCTCAAAACAACAAATATTTTGAATTCAATATAAGAAATGGCATTAAGTTGGATTGGGTTGAGCTCCAACTTGATATTAGTCAATATGAGAGATGGTATGGAGTTGAAGCTCAACGCAACCCAACCATACAAAAACAAAATCAACCCTAAAACAACAAATCTTCTAAATTCAATTTAATATGAGGAATGGTATCAAGTTGGTTTGGTTTAAGTTCAACTTGACAAAAAATCTTCTTAGTTCAATTCAATATAAGAAATGATGTTAGGTTGAATTGGGTGGTTTAGCTCCAACTTGATATCATTCAATATGAGAAGCGGTGAAGTTGAAGCTCAATTCAACCCAACCATCGAAAAATAAACCTCAAAACAACAAATCTTTTGAATTCAATATAAGAAATGGCATTAAGTTGGATTGGGTCGAGGTCCAACTTGATATTAATCAATATGAAAGATGGTATGGAGTTGAAGCTCAACCCAACCCAACCATACAAAAACAAAATCAAACCTTAAACATCAAATCTTCTAAATTCAATTTAATATGAGAAATGGTATCAAGTTGGTTTGGTTTAAGTTCAACTTGACAACAAATCTTCTCAGTTCAATTCAATATAAGAAATGATGTTAGGCTGAATTGGGTTGAGCTTCAACTTGATATCATTCAATATGAGAAGTGGTGAAGTTGAAGCTCAATTCATCCCAACCATCGAAAAATAAACCTCAAAACAACAAATCTTTTGAATTCAATATAAGAAATGGCATTATGTTGGATTGGGTCGAGCTCCAACTTGATATTAATCAATATGAGAGATGGTATGGAGTTGAAGCTCAACCCAATCCAACCATACAAAAACAAAATCAACCCTAAAACAACAAATCTTCTAAATTCAATTTAATATGAGAAATGGTATCAAGTTGGTTTGGTTTAAGTTCAACTTGACAACAAATCTTCTTAGTTCAATTCAATATAAGAAATGATGTTAGGTTGAATTGGGTGGTTGAGCTCCAACTTGATATTATTCAATATGAGAAGTGGTGAAGTTGAAGCTCAATTCAACCCAACCATCGAAAAATAAACCTCAAAACAACAAACCTTTTGAATTCAATATAAGAAATGGTATTAAGTTGGATTGGGTTGACCTCCAACTTGATATCATTCAATATGAGAGATGGTATGGAGTTAAAGCACAACCCAACCCAACCATACAAAAACAAAATCAACCCTAAAACAACAAATCTTCTAAATTCAATTTAATATGAGAAATGGTATCAAGTTGGTTTGGTTTAAGTTCAACTTGACAACAAATCTTCTTAGTTCAATTCAATATAAAAAATGATGTTAGGTTGAATTGGGTGGTTGAGCTCCAACTTGATATCATCCAATATGAGAAGTGGTGAAGTTGAAGCTCTTTTCAACCCAACCATCGAAAAATAAACCTCAAAACAACAAATCTTTTGAATTCAATATAAGAAATGGTATTAAGTTGGATTGGGTTGACCTCCAACTTGATATCATTCAATATGAGAGATGGTATGGAGTTGAAGCTCAACCCAACCCAACCATACAAAAACAAAATCAACCCCAAAACAAAAAATCTTCTAAGAAAGAAAAAGAAAATCTTCATACCATTCAATATGAGACACACTATGAAGTTAAAGCTTAACCCAACCTAACTTAGCACCATACTGATTTCTTTCAATTTCTTTCCAAATCATTCAAAATTCAATCATAAAATCAAAATTTAAATCATAATTTTTAATTTTTTTTGCCAACAACGAATTTGGTTATAACGAACCGATTATCAAGTACCTTGACAGTTGGGTTGGGTTGGGTTGGATCCGGAATATACTGTATGTACTTTTCCAAAAACAAAATCATGCATGTGTATTTCAATTCGTTTTTGAGATAACCAGTTTTGATCTTGGAATTTCATAAAACCAAATTTTTTCCTAATCGGCTTTTAGAATCAGTTTGAACATTTAAGAGTGAAGATCTTCATGGACACTTATATAGCATTTTTCTACTTGATGTGAAGTACTAGATCGCCAAAGTATCTAACAAAGCAAGTGTCACAATTTAATGCCCCATTTCAGGTTGGTATGATATTAAATACTTTTCTAAACTTGTTGATGTGGGTTTTCTTCGTGTACACTTCATAATTAAGGTGCTTTCTTCCTCCATCATGCTGACAATCAAAATGAAGAAATCTCAAATTGCTGCCTTATTGGATAACTCGTTTGAGCACTTATTAAAATTCCATATAACATGACGCATCATGGTGTAAATTGAGTTTAATTGTGATGGTTAATTATTGGGGCAAAACTTTTCATACCACTTTGTAATCCGATACAAGAAGAAATAAAAATTATGTAATAACGCAATTATCAATAACCGACAAAATTAAATTACCCCTTGATAATACACCTTGTCTACAATCAACGATTATGTAACGTAAATATTATATTAACATATCATTTTGTGACAATGTAGTAAATTTTAATACCATCATAAACCACAATTTATTCTATAAACGTCCTATAATTATTTAAACGTACAAACTTGCCGATTTATATAAGCATTTTCTATTTTCAGTAAATTTACTTTTTGTAAAATAAACAATCAAATTGATAATTGAAATTTTGAAAGAATCATGTTAACAACAAATTAAAACAACAAAGTATTTAATTAATCGTTGCTTAACGCCCATCCCATTCATCTGTCTTTAATAACACGAGCTTAATTGAGGCAACAAAAAGTCGAAGATTAAGTAGAACAAAAGTGAAAATGTCGGTGTGCGAACATCGAAATTATATCATCACACACACACATCTTCCTCGTTGGCTCAATACTGTCATACGTTGGTGTACATCTGTCGTAGGAGTTTCGTTTTCTTTAGAATCGATTATCTAACATCCATTATTACTTAAAATCAAACCAAAACGTTACACAAAATTGAACCGACTTTAGTATTTTGCACCTCGACGTAATTAATTAACGTTTCTAGCATTTGTAGTAATTATTAAATTAGCACTCTTGGGCATTACAAGTTAAGTGGACGAGTTTTAGAGCCTCGCTCGTTTCCTACTTTATTTGGAATGTGGTTAGATGCTAGATTATCCAATTATACGAAGCAATCAAGCGAATCACTCAAATCAAATTTCTTAGTTTTATCTATATCTACGCACATCTCTTATTATTAATCTTGATGCCCTACCGCAGTGCTATCAAAGTAATTTATATTTCGTTTATATGCGATCAAGCATTGAAGTTAAAGGTTGCGAAATATCATCTAAAGATCATGGTAACTATTAAATTAATCGTGGAAATTACGGTTATTAATATAAAGAATAAAGAATGTTAGCATAGAAGAAAAGTTAAGCAAAGACCATGAATGGCAATGAATCAATCAAACGCAAAAGAGTTTCGTGAGTAATAATTCTATTGAAAAGAATTACGAACTGAACGGTTTTAGCTTTTATATATTTATAGTCGACGAGTTGTCGCAAGAGATCCGACGAGAGGCCGCGCAAAAGAAAAAGAAAAAGAAAAGGAAAAGCTCTCTGAGAAATGGATTGTCCTCGACGGTCCATCATAACAATTGCCCCTCTGGAGATACAAGTCGAGTGTCGACGACGACGATCCCATCTGAAAGTGGGCCCTAATGAAAAAGTGATTGTGGTGTTTAGAATCGTCAATGAAACGACATGTGTGTGTCCTCCACGTAACCGTCGCGTTTTTTGCTTTTTGCCATCCCGGCACGGAGCTGAAAGAATCTTAATTGATGGCCATTAGATGGAACTCAATCGAAGGGGATTGACCGTTAACCCAATAACGAAGAGCATTTTTAAGTGTAATTGTCGCCGTAAATCCTACCATCTTCGTTTTCTAACGATCTTTAACATCATCCTTCACGAAATGACGTAAAAAGATTATTATTACTCCACGCAAAAAAAGAATCAACAAAAATCTTCAATTGAATTAAAAAGATAACTTAAGGTAATATCATCAATAATCGTTATAAATAACGGAAGAAATAGCAATAGTAGCGAGGTCAAATCGGGAATAAAATCATGAAAGTAGAGTGGTTTAAGTTCTTTCTGTCAACGTGAATCCTTGATGACCTCATGATGACATGTTACTCAATATTGAAATAATATCTCGATCGTAGTAAATTTAACCAAGAACTAGAAAGAATTTATGATCAAAGGTAAGTTGTGACAAACAGGTTAACGACTCCCTATTTCAAGGCTGTTGAAACGGCTTCAATTCGAACGATAAGACGGGCGCAATTGTACTTAACGATTGCGCAAAACGAAGAAGATGAATTTACGAACGGAACGAAATCTCGTTTGCAAAATAGTGGTGAGACGATGATCTGTATCATAGCCCCTTTATAAGATAGATGCGCGAAACAATTCGTGCTCGAAAGCGACTTTTAGAGATGTAACCGATCGGTATTTCACTTTAAACCTAGTTTTAAGGATAAGACAGTTCGATATCTATAAATTTACATCATCCGTAATAAGTATGTGTTATATCTAATCGTAAATGGGTAAAGTTGTTTTCGAATGGTTCATTTAATTAGTAGTCATGTTGCGAAATTTTTTTTGGAATCGTAAATTACTATGTAAGAGGTAAGAGGAAAAGATAAGGATTTACACTGAAACCCATCGAAATGAAAATGAAATTAATTAATAAATTTTGATAATAAAACCGAATATGAATGTGGGTTAAAGTCGAAGTAATAAATGCGGTTGATATTAATAAATAATTAGTGGGGTGTTTTTAATAATTGGTCAGTATAATGAACGGGATAATTACTTTTAACAGATTAATATTAATAACTTTTTATAATGCGGTTAATTAATGAAATAAAACGTAGCAATTAATATTTTATGTGGTCATTTTTGCATGATCGCTTTTTATTATAACATTTGAATCTAAATTGCAAAAAAGTTTGCGAAAACTTCAAGGTTCTGCGTTGTTATATTATTTAAATCTTTGTAATTATCTATCTTTAATTGATTGTGAGTCGAATGTGGTTACCATAAGATTGGAAATAATTTTTTTCGCCCTGTTTAATATGCAATAGTATGGAGTTATATGAGCATATAATGAAGGCTTTTATCATAAAAATTAATAAGAATTTAGAATAAAAGAAAAAAATTTAAGATGTTATAACGACTTTGAGGTTAGGTTTTTTGTTCATAACATTAATACGATTAGATTTTTTAACTTTTTTAACTAAAAAAAGTTGATAAATAAGTAGATTTAACTTACATTTACTTATTTCTTGTAATAAAACGGTTTGATTTCGATTATTTTAAGTAAAAAAAACTTACAAATAACGTTTAAATAATCTTTGACATTTATGTGATGACGTTGAATCTATTTTACTGCCAACCTCGAAAAAACTAAATTACTACGTAATAAAACTGAAGTAATTAATTGAAATATTTTATGATTTTAATTAATTAATTGGGTTTTTACGTAAATATTTGAAATGAGAAAATCAAATTTGATATATCTATCAAGGACATTGATTTTAAATTGAAAATTTTATTCTTACCTTTTGAAATGTCACTAAATCTTAAAATATTTTTTTTATTTGAACCAATAAATTATAAATTGAGTTTAATTCCTGTTTAAATATGATTTTAAGCCAAGAATACTTTATGTAATTACGTGTATTAAGGAATCTGGAATGAAAGAAAAAAAAATTAATATGCAAACTTAACCTCAAAGTTAATTTTTGTTCATAACATTAATACGATTATATTTTGAACTAAAAAAAGGTGTTAAATACGTTGGTTTTGCTTACGTTTACTTATTTTTGTAGTAAAATCGGTTTCTTTTTGATTATTTTAAGAAAAAAAAACGCATTTATAACGTCTATATAATTTTTGACATTTATGTGTTGACGTTGAATCTTTTTTACTGCCAACCTCGAAAAAAGAAATTACTACGTAATAAAATTGAAGTAATTAATCGATTTTTTTGATGTTTTCAATTAATTAATTACGATTTTACGTAAATATTCGAAATGAGAAAATCAAATTTGATGTATATATTAATAAAATTGATTTTAAATTGAAAAATTTTATTCTTACCTTTTGAAATGTCTCTAAACCTTAAAATATTTTTTGTATTTGAACCAAAAAATTATAAATTGAGGTTAATTCTTGCTTAAATATGATTTTAAATAATACTTCATGTAATTACGTGTATTAAGGAATCTGGAATGAAAGAAAAAAAAAATTAATATGTAAACTTAACCTCAAAGTTAATTTTTGTTCATAACATTAATACGATTATATTTTGAACTAAAAAAAGGTGTTAAATAAGTTGGTTTTGCTTACGTTTACTTATTTTTGTAATAAAATCGGTTTCTTTTTGATTATTTTAAGTAAAAAACGCATTTATAACGTCTATATAATTTTTAACATTTATGTGTTGACGTTGAATCTTTTTTACTGCCAACCTCGAGAAAAAAAATTACTACGTAATCAAATTGAAGTAATTAATCGATTTTTTTTGATGTTTTCGATTAATTAATTACGATTTTACATAAATATTCGAAATGAGAAAATCAAATTTGATGTATCTATTAATAAAATTGATTTTAAATTGAAAAATTTTATTCTTACCTTTTGAAATGTTACTAAACCTTAAAATATTTTTTTTTTATTTGAACCAAAAAATTATAAATTGAGGTTAATTCTTGCTTAAATATGATTTTAAATAATACTTCATGTAATTACGTGTATTAAGGAATCTGGAATGAAAGAAAAAAAATTAATATTTAAACTTAATCTCAAAGTTAATTTTTGTTCATAACATTAATACAATTATATTTTGAACTAAAATAAGGTGTTAAATAAGTTGATTTTGCTTACGGTTACTTATTTTTGTAGTAAAATCGGTTTCTTTTTGATTATTTTAAGTAAAAAACGTATTTATAACGTCTATATAATTTTTGACATTTAAGTGTTGACGTTGAATCTTTTTTACTGCCAACCTCGAGAAACAAAATTACTACGTAATAAAATTGAAGTAATTAATCGATATTTTTGATGTTTTCAATTAATTAATTACGATTTTACGTAAATATTCGAAATGAGAAAATCTAATTTGATGTATATATTAATAAAAGTGATTTTAAATTGAAAAATTCTATTCTTACCTTTTGAAATGTCACTAAATCTTCAAATATTGTTTTATTTTAACCAACAAATTAGAAATTGAGGTTAATTCCTATTTAAATATGATTTTAAGCCAAGAATACTTTATGTAATTACGTGTATTAAGGAATCTGGAATGAAAGAAAGAAAATTAATACGTAAACTTAACCTCAAAGTTAATTTTTGTTCATAACATTAATACGATTATATTTTGAACTAAAATAAGTTGGTTTTGCTTATGTTTACTTATTTTTGTAGTAAAATCGGTTTCTTTTCGATTATTTTAAGAAAAAAACGTGTTTATAACGTCTATATAATTTTTGACATTTATGTGTTGACGTTGAATTTTTTTTTACTGCCAACCTCGAGAAAAAAAATTACTACTTAATAAAATTGAAGTAATTAATCGATTTTTTTTATGTTTTCGATTAATTAATTACGATTTTACGTAAATATTCGAAATGAGAAAATCAAATTTGATATATCTATTAATAAAATTGATTTTAAATTGAAAATTTTATTCTTACCTTTTGAAAGGTCACTAAACCTTAAAATATTTTTTGTATTTGAACCAAAAAATTATAAATTGAGGTTAATTCTTGCTTAAATATGATTTTAAATAATACTTCATGTAATTACGTGTATTAAGGAATCTATAATGAAAGAAAAAAATTATGTAAACTTAACCTCAAAGTTAATTTTTGTTCATAACATTAATGCGATTATATTTTGAACTATAAAAGGTGTTAAATAAGTTGGTTTTGCTTACGTTTACTTATTTTTGTAATAAAATCGGTTTCTTTTTGATTATTTTAAGTAAAAAAACGTATTTATAACGTCTATATAATTTTTGACATTTATGTGTTGACGTTGAATCTTTTTTACTGCCAACCTCGAGAAAAAAAATTACTACATAATAAAATTGAAGTAATTAACCGATTTTTTTGATGTTTTCAATTAATTAATTACGATTTTAAGTAAATATTCGAAATGAGAAAATCAAATTTGATATATCTATTAATAAAATTGATTTTAAATTGAAAATTTTATTCTTACCTTTTGAAATGTTACTAAACCTTAAAATATTTTTTTTATTTGAACCAAAAAATTAAAAATTGAGGTTAATTCTTGCTTAAATATGATTTTAAATAATACTTCATGTAATTACGTGTATTAAGGAATCTGGAATGAAAGAAAAAAAAAATTAATATGTAAACTTAACCTCAAAGTTAATTTTTGTTCATAACATTAATACGATTATATTTTGAACTAAAAAAAGGTGTTAAATAAGTTGGTTTTGCTTACGTTTACTTATTTTTGTAATAAAATCGGTTTCTTTTTGATTATTTTAAGTAAAAAACGCATTTATAACGTCTATATAATTTTTGACATTTATGTGTTGACGTTGAATCTTTTTTACTGCCAACCTCGAGAAAAAAAAATTACTACTTAACAAAATTGAAGTAATTAATCGATTTTTTTGATGTTTTCAATTAATTAATTACGATTTTACGTAAATATTCGAAATGAGAAAATCAAATTTGATATATCTATTAATAGAATTGATTTTAAATTGAAAAATTTTATTCTTACCTTTTGAAATGTCTCTAAACCTTAAAATATTTTTTGTATTTGAACCAAAAAATTATAAATTGAGGTTAATTCTTGCTTAAATATGATTTTAAATAATACTTCATGTAATTACGTGTATTAAGGAACCTGGAATGAAAGAAAAACAATTAATATGTAAACTTAACCTCAAAGTTAATTTTTGTTCATAACTTTAATACGATTATATTTTAAACTAAAATAAGGTGTTAAATCAGTTGGTTTTGCTTATGTTTACTTATTTTTGTAGTAAAATCGGTTTCTTTTTGATTATTTTAAGAAAAAAACGCATTTATAACGTCTATATAATTTTTGACATTTATGTGTTGACGTTGAATCTTTTTTACTGCCAACCTCGAGAAAAAAAATTACTACTTAACAAAATTGAGGTAATTAATCGATTTTTTTGATGTTTTCAATTAATTAATTACGATTTTACGTAAATATTCGAAATGAGAAAATCTAATTTGATATATCTATTAATAAAATTGATTTTAAATTGAAAATTTTATTCTTACCTTTTGAAAGGTCACTAAACCTTAAAATATTTTTTTATTTTAACCAAAAAATTATAAATTGAGGTTAATTCTTGCTTAAATATGATTTTAAATAATACTTCATGTAATTACGTGTATTAAGGAATCTGGAATGAAAGAAAAAAAATTAATATGCAAACTTAACCTCAAAGTTAATTTTTGTTCATAACATTAATACAATTATATTTTGAACTAAAATAAGGTGTTAAATAAGTTGATTTTGCTTACGGTTACTTATTTTTGTAGTAAAATCGGTTTCTTTTTGATTATTTTAAGTAAAAAACGTATTTATAACGTCTATATAATTTTTGACATTTAAGTGTTGACGTTGAATCTTTTTTACTGCCAACCTCGAGAAACAAAATTACTACGTAATAAAATTGAAGTAATTAATCGATATTTTTGATGTTTTCAATTAATTAATTACGATTTTACGTAAATATTCGAAATGAGAAAATCTAATTTGATGTATATATTAATAAAAGTGATTTTAAATTGAAAAATTTTATTCTTACCTTTTGAAATGTCACTAAATCTTCAAATATTGTTTTATTTTAACCAACAAATTAGAAATTGAGGTTAATTCCTATTTAAATATGATTTTAAGCCAAGAATACTTTATGTAATTACGTATATTAAGGAATCTGGAATGAAAGAAAAAAAATTAATACGTAAACTTAACCTCAAAGTTAATTTTTGTTCATAACATTAATACGATTATATTTTGAACTAAAAAAAGGTGTTAAATAAGTTGCTTTTGCTTACGTTTACTTATTTTTGTAGTAAAATCGGTTTCTTTTTGATTATTTTAAGAAAAAAGCGTATTTATAACGTCTATATAATTTTTGACATTTATGTGTTGACGTTGAATCTTTTCTACAGCCAACCTCGAGAAAAAAAATTACTACGTAATAAAATTGAAGTAATTAATCGATTTTTTTGATGTTTTCAATTAATTAATTGCGATTTTACGTAAATATTCGAAATAAGAAAATCAAATTTAATGTATATATTAATAAAATTGATTTTAAATTGAAAAATTTTATTCTTACCTTTTAAAATGTCTCTAAACCTTAAAATATTTTTTGTATTTGAACCAAAAAATTATAAATTGAGGTTAATTCTTGCTTAAATATGATTTTAAATAATACTTCATGTAATTACGTGTATTAAGGAATCTGGAATGAAAGAAAAAAATTAATATGTAAACTTAACCTCAAAGTTAATTTTTGTTCATAACATTAATATGATTATATTTTGAACTAAAAAAAGGTGTTAAATAAGTTGGTTTTGCTTACGTTTACTTATTTTTGTAGTAAAATCGGTTCCTTTTTGATTATTTTAAGTAAAAAACGTATTTATAATGTCTATATAATTTTTGACATTTATGTGTTGACGTTGAATCTTTTTTACTGCCAACCTCGAGAAAAAAAATTACTACTTAACAAAATTGAAGTAATTAATCGATTTTTTTGATGTTTCCGATTAATTAATTACGATTTTACGTAAATATTCGAAATGAGAAAATCAAATTTGATATATCTATTAATAAAATTGATTTTAAATTGAAAATTTTATTCTTACCTTTTGAAATGTTACTAAACCTTAAAATATTTTTTTTTTATTTGAACCAAAAAATTATAAATTGAGGTTAATTCTTGCTTAAATATGATTTTAAATAATACTTCATGTAATTACGTGTATTAAGGAATCTGGAATGAAAGAAAGAAAATTAATACGTAAACTTAACCTCAAAGTTAATTTTTGTTCATAACATTAATACGATTATATTTTGAACTAAAAAAAGGTGTTAAATAAGTTGCTTTTGCTTACGTTTACTTATTTTTGTAGTAAAATCGGTTTCTTTTTGATTATTTTAAGTAAAAAACGTATTTATAACGTCTATATAATTTTTGACATTTATGTGTTGACGTTGAATCTTTTACTGCCAACCTCGAGAAAAAAAATTACTACGTAATAAAATTGAAGTAATTAATCGATTTTTTTTATGTTTTCGATTAATTAATTACGATTTTACGTAAATATTCGAAATAAGAAAATCAAATTTGATATATCCATTAATGAAATTGATTTAAAATTGTAAAATTTTATTCTTAACTTTTGAAATGTCACTAAATCTTCAAATATTGTTTTATTTTAGCCAAAGAATTAGAAATTGAGGTTAATTCCTGCCTAAATACGATTTTAAGCCAAGAATACTATATGTAATCACGTGTAATAAAGAATCTAAAATTAAAGAAAAAATAATTACATCTAAAAACAAAAGTTAAGTTATTTTTTGTTGATAACATTAATACGATTACATTTTGAACTAAAAAGAGTTGTTAAATAAGTATATTTAACTTACGTTTAAGTAATTTTTTGTAAAATCGGTTTGTTTTCGATTATTTTAACTAAAAAAATTATAACGTTTAAATAATCTTTGACACTTACATGTTGACTGATGTTGACATTGACTCTTTACTGCCAACCTCGAAAAAATTAAAATTACTACGTAATAAAATTGAAGTAATTAATCGATTTTTTTAATGTTTTTAATTAATTCATTTCAATTTTACGTCAATATTTCAAATAAGAAAATCAAATTTGATACATCTATTACAGAATTGATTTTATTAAATTAACATAAAAGAATCGGGAATGAAAGAGAGAAAAAAAATTAAGATCTAAAACGTAACCTAAAAGTTTTTGTTCATAACATTAATACGATTATATTTTGAACTAAAAAAGTTATTAAATAAGTGAGTTTAACTCACATTTACTTACTTTTTTAGTAAAATCAATTTATTTTTGATTATTTTAAGTAAAAAACTTACTTATAAAATTTAAATAATCTTTAGCATTCATATGTTGACGTACACTCAGCAGCAGAAGTCTGCGTACAAAAAACTTGTAATACTTTAATTGAAAAAATAAGAGTCATAATCTAATGTGATAAACTTGATTTTTTTTATTTTGTATATTAACTACATATAATTCTATTAACAAAATATGCTTCAACAAAACAGAAACAGTAGTTACAGAAAAAAATCAAAACTAAAAATTCTACAAATGTAAGGTATGCAAAAATCTGCGTACAAGTCAGGACAGTATTTATAAAAAATTCATAAATGAGATCATTGTTTCTATATTAATATGAGGTCGGATAACCTTTACGTTTAATGACCTCCCTTAAACGTTTAGGCATGGAGTGCACTAATTTCTTCGTTTCGTCCGAACTGATTTTGGCCCATTCCTCAATCATAACATTTTTTAACGTTTCCTTCGACGTTATGTTGTGTTGCCGAATCCTGCGTTCCAGTAAATCCCAGAGGTGTTCGATGGGATTCAAGTCCGGCGATTGTGGAGGTGTTTTAAGTTGCTTTGGGGCTTTTGGGTTTGGGGTCATTATCTTGTTGAAAAAAGTATTCGGGCCCCAAGCCCAAGTTTTCGATGCTAGGCTTCAAATTTTCTTTTAAAATGTCTATATACATTTTATGGTCCATTGTCGATGTTATGAAAACCAACCTTCCCACCCCTTTGGTGCACATACACCCCCCAAACCATAACTCCACCACCTCCGTGTTTTACAGTCGCTTTCAAATTTTCGGGATTAAGGGCAGTATTAGGTTTTCTCCATACAAGTTGTTTACCCTTAATGCCGAAAATGCAAAATTTGCTCTCATCTGTAAAGAGAACTTTCTCCCAGAATTCAATGGGCTTGTCTAAGAGTTTTTTTGCAAAGGCGATCCGCTTCTGACGATTGACCTCTGACACAAATGGCTTTTTTCGTGCAACGCGACGGTGATAGTTAGCTTTTTTTAACGTGCTTCTCACCGTATCTTTGCTGATAGTTTTATGAAATTCTTCTTGTACATTTTCTACCATTTTTTTGCCGTCAGCCTAGGTTCTTTTCTAACCTGCTGTACAATTTTTCGCTTCTCTCGGTTTGTTAAAAGGGGTCGCTTCTCTCGGTCAGATCGCGGACGTGAGAGGTAATCTTCAGTGTCTTTATAATTATTAATTACTCTTTGAATGGAAGAGTGTGACCTGCCGACAGTTTCTCCTATTTTTCGAAAAGATTTTCCCTCTTTCCATAACTTTACAATAATTTTTCTCTCTCCCAATTCAATTTCCTTTCCTTTCGTGTCCATTCTAACCTTTAGTTTCTAAGCCTCTGCTAAGCCTCTGCCAACTACGTATTTAAGTAAATAAGTATATTTTGGAGAAGGCGTCTTTATTTGTACGCAGATTTTTGCATACGCATTATTTGGAGAATTTTTAATTTTAATTTTTTTTGTAACTAATATTTCTGTTTTATTGATGCATATTTTGTTAATAGAATTATATGTAGTTAATACACAAAATAAAAAAAAAATTGAAGTTTATCACATTAAATCATGACCCTTATTTTTTCAGTTAAAGTGTTAGAAGTTTTTTGTACGCAGACTTCTGCTGCTAAGTGTATTTGTAGAGGTAATTCATCAAATGCCTCTGTATACTCATTTTGTAAGAGAATTATATAAACATCGGCTGTAAATCTCTTCGAAAAAAAAAGAAAACTTAGTTAGTTGTCACCTACAACTTCAGCCCATACATTAACACTGAATCACCACTGATGTTGGCTTTGTAGTAATGCATGGGGATTTTCAACAATAAAAAATTCCGTTTTGAGCAAATATTGCTTCATCTATAAATACAATATTTATGAGAAATTTGACGTTTAATACAAAAACCTCTTATTTTTTGCCATCATTCTATGTTAAAGCTTGAATAGTGTTGTAGTAATACGAATCAAGCAGTTAGTCTCTTAAAATAAAACTGATTCGAAGTGAGTTTCTGAAGAAGGTTGCAACATGGCATTCGTCAAATATTTTTTCAAAAAACGCACGGCAAAACCCGAAAGTTTCTAGCTTTAGATCTAGTATTAGTCCTAGCTTTAGATTTAGCTTTAGATCTGGTATTAGCTTTAGTTCTAGTATTAGTCCTAGCTTTAGATTTAGCTTTAGATCTGGTATTAGCTTTAGTTCTAGTATTAGTCCTAGCTTTAGATTTAGCTTTAGATCTGGTATTAGCTTTAGTTCTCGTGTTAGTGCTAGTGCTAGTTCTAATTTTAGTTCAATTAAGACCTGTCGTGAAAGCCTTCGTACTTATAATAAAATTAATGATGTTAACAATAGATCCATTTATGAAACAAAAACTTGGAACGTCTTAAGAATCATAAATTTTCATAATTGTTGGGCTTTTTTGTGTATTTTCGATTAGAGAATACGCTGGTGAAGTATTATACAGAGTGGACCAAATTAGACACTTTTAAGGAGAAAGTCCTCTTTCTACAAGAGATAGAGGCAAAATAATATCAGTTAATTTTTATAAGAAACTTAATAGTGAAACCAGCATTTCACATTTTAAAAATAAAACCTCCATGATCTTTAAAATGTTAACATTTTTTTCTTGATTCTACCAATACATTTCTACAAAAAATATCATTAAAAGTTTGCCGCCTCCCTGTATATCGTTCATGATATAAATTTCCTGCAGCCTCTGCATGCTCCCCAAATTGCACTTTTTTTAAAAACATCCTATATCTCTGAAACCAAAATACGGTTTTCGTCATTGTCATAAAAATCAAGCTTCAGACACTGATATTATTTGCAGAACCGTATTTACAGAACATACAGAACCTCTATCTCTCATGATCAGAGGAGTTTCCGTTTAAAAGTGCACAATTGAGGAGTTCGCGTGCAAAACCAGATATGTTCGTTTTTAAAAAAGTGTCAGAAAACAAAAAAAGCTTCCGACAGTTTGCCTTTATAGATTGACAACGGACACCCTTAGAGTTTATTAAAGTGTGATATGCCCACTTTTACTTATAATTGAGTTTAGCAAATGGTAGAAATAAATTTCTTCAAAATGTGGATATAACCGGTTTTGCACGCGAGGTACTCAATTTGGCCCACCCTCTATAATCGATGCGGCACCCCTATATAGAGTAGTATAGCAGAATTAACCATAAGTAACCAAAATTCCTTATATGCAAGATGCAAAGGTAAACATTCCTGTTCTAAGGTCTTTCATTTGAATGTGTTACCTTTTAATATTTAAACATTACTGACTCTATCTTTAAAATGTATTTTTGTATCATTTTATATTTCTTGTTTATAATTTTTGTAAAGTGCCTAATATGTGTCCCTTTATGTATTGTATATCTGAAAACAAAAAATAGATTGACCAAAATAAGTATTCCTTTTATTCGGATTTACTTATTTTATTCAAAATCGTTTCTATAAAAACTTTGGTGATGTTTACAACGTCTTCGCGAAGGATTAAGAAGAGACATCTTATGGCATCTTATACTGATTCACCCCAATCGTGTGCTAAGCGATGTGACGTTACCAATAATTTTCAATTTTTTAAATTTTTAAAACTCTTTTTGAAGTCGTGAAAAATAAAATAAATACTAAAATACCGTATAAGTTCGTATTATCGTTAAGATTTTTGTGATTATTTGAATTATTACCTAAATCCAACATCAACATAAGCATATTTCTTTAACCTCATTGAAAACAATTACAAGTGCTAAGCGATGTGACATTTCCAGTAATTTATATCAAAAAAATACTCTTGCATAAAGCTTATCTATGTGATTCTGTTAAGTGTTCTTTCTCTGGTCAAAAATAGACAAAAAAGGCTAAAATGATGCTTCCAAGAATGGTCCATTTTTGAGATATTCAACATTTTAGTTTGATAGACTCACTTACTGTCAATATCATTAGTTGTAGGAATGCAGATGCAGCAATTGTATTATAAAACTTTATTAACTATAATTTAACAAAATATGTGACAAAGATTGTGGAAAAGAATGATGTCATAGTAAATGTTCAACATACGAATCATTTAACTTCTATTGCGTTCAAAGAGGAATTTGTTATACTACGTTAAATACGTTAGTAATTTTATTTTTCAAATCCTGTACGATACTTGCCCGTAAAGTCAAAAATCTAACGTATAAATAATGTGCCATCGTACATAAAGTATCGGTTCTGTAGTATTTGTAGAGGTAATACATCAAATGCTTCTGTATACTCATTTTGTAAGAGAATTATATAAAAACTGGTTCGAAGTGAGTTTCTGAAGAAGGTTGCAACATGGCATTCGTCAAATATTTTTTCAAAAAACCCACGGCAAAACCCAAAAGTTTCTAGCTTTAGATCTAGTATTAGTCCTAGCTTTAGATTTAGCTTTAGATCTGGTATTAGCTTTAGTTCTAGTGTTAGTGCTAGTGCTAGTTCTAATTTTAGTTCAATTAACACCTGTCGTGAAAGCCTTCGTACTTATAATAAAATTAATAATATTGACAATAGATCCATTTATGAAACAAAAACTTGGAACGTCTTAAGAATCATTAATTTTCATATTTGTTGGGCTTTTTTGTGTATTTTCGATCAGAGAATACGCTGATGAAGTATTATGCAGGGTGGACCAAATTAGACACTTTTAAGGAGAAAGTCCTCTTTCTACAAGAGATAGAAGCAAAATAATACCAGTTGATTTTTATAAGAAACTTAATAGCGAAACCCGCATTTGACATTTCAAAAATAAAACCTCCATGATCTTTAAAATAAAAAGAAGGTTGCAACATGGCATTCGTCAAATATTTTTTCAAAAAAATCACGGCAAGACCCGACAGTTTCTAGTAGATCTAGTATTAGTCCTAGCTTTAGATCTAGTATTAGCTTTAGTTCTAGTGTTAGTGCTAGTGCTAGTTCTAATTTTAGTGCAATTAACAAAAATAAAAATAGTTTCCAGGCTTATTACTGAACAGGGTCTTAATTTATTCTATAAATCCGTTGAGGAGTTAAATTTTTCGTTTATTGACAACCATTATACAACCACAAGTTCTAAATTCTCGGAATTTATTGGATTAATAATGAATTCATTCAACTTTAGCTTCAAAGAGAGAACCAAATTAATAAATCCAAATAGGCGGTGTGTTACCCCAGGTTGGTTTAATGATGAGGTGAGAGCTGCTAGAGAGAAATGGCATGCAATCGCTGATATCCGTAAAAAATTTCCTCATTTGATCTCATATAATTGTGTTAAATATTTTAGGGATCTTTACCGGAACGCCATTGACAAAAACAAGAAATTGGCTAATAGTCGTTATATACAAACCTCTAACAACTCACAAAAAGCTGCATGGAATGTAATAAAAAACAATCTTCCCCAGTCATGTGCTCTTAAATGTGGCAGCTTGACAGCTAATGATTTTAATATTTATTTTAGCAGCATAGCTGATAGGATTAGTAATGTTACCTCCTTGTTCACCATCTAAAGCAAAGTTGGATTCGCATTCAACTGTCCCTTTTGTTGCTTTTCCCAACATGCTCACTTTTAAAGAAATCACTCTTAATCAGTGGCGCGACACTATTAATGACTTAAAAAATAGTACCAGTTGTGATATTTATAATATTAATGTTATAGTAATTAAATCTATAAAAAATCTCATTATTTCCCCTCTGTGTAAACTAATAAATCTCTGTATTAGATCAAATACATTTCCTGACAGCTTAAAAATCAGCAGGGTTGTCCCTGTTCATAAAAAAGGTGACATTAATGATTTGTCAAATTATAGACCTATATCTATAATTCCTTTGTTTGGAAAAATTTTTGAAATTGTTTTGAAACAACAGATTGTGAAACATTTGGAAGAGCACAATCTATTAAATAATCAACAATACGGCTTTAGATATGGTAAATCGACAACTTTAGCAGTGGAAAGATTGGTCTCTTATGTTCAGACTTGTTTTGAGAATAAATCCTTTGTTCAAGCCTCCTTTTTTGATCTGACTAAAGCCTTTGATTGTGTATCTCATGATTTGCTTATTGATAAACTTTCTGCTTTGCATTTTAGTAACAATTCAGGTATCTTAATTAAATCCTATCTAAATAATAGATCACAGATTGTGTCTTATGACAGGCTTTTGTCGGATGAATTGTTAATTAAACACGGGGTGCCTCAGGGATCGGTACTGGGGCCGGTGTTGTTCTTGATGTGTATTAACGATATAAATGTAGCACTGCCTCATTATTCTGACGTAATCCTTTTTGCAGATGATACAGTTGCAATCAATAGTGCTGACACCTTGCATAGTTTGAAACAACGTTCTGAGTTATCGCAGGAAAGTATAGTTACATGGTTCACTAAGAATAAACTCTACGTTAACGAAACTAAAACGCAAAAACTTAATTTCTCTCTTAGGTATCTTGATGCAGTTGATGATCTAGCTAAATATTTGGGATTTTATATCGACTCCAAGTTAACGTGGGAGGAGCATACTGTTAACATTATCAAGAAATTGAACTCCTCTATATTTGTCATTAGAAACTTACGTCATATTATCTCCTTGGATACGTTATTGAAAGTTTATTATGGATATTTTCATTCCCGCTTATCTTATGGTATACTGGTTTGGGTCATTCCTCACATGCCGGTACAGTTTTTGTTGCTCAGAGGAAATGCTTGACGTTAATTGCGAATCTGAATTATGGAGACTGTTGTAGAGGCGAGTTTGTTAAACTAAAAATTCTTACTCTTCCCTGTGTTTACATCCTGCAATGTTTGACGTATGTCAAGGGTAATCTTAATGACTACAATAAAAATAGTGATACGCACACGTATAACACACGCCTAAGGGATGACCTAGCTTTGAGATTTAAGAGAACAGCTAGGGCAAGGGATGGTAAATCACTTTGGTATAAAATTTTTTAATGTATTGCCTGATTGTGTAAGGGTCCTTGAAGATAAATTGTGCTAAATAATAAATATATATAATAAATTGCCCTCTTAGACTGCGGTCTTCGTTTGGGTCATTTGTTGCGATGTATTTATAATGTGTAAATTTATTTATATTTCTTTTTATTTTTTTGTTTATTTTTATGTTGTTTGACAAATGCCTATGGTATTATGTATTATGCTTGTTGTATATAAATTCATATTCTGTGTACATCGACTGACTTACGAAAGCTGTTACTGCATTATCGTCAATAAAGTTTATTATTATTATAACACCTGTCGTGAAAGGCTTCGTACTTATAATAAAATTAATGATGTTAACAGTAGATCCATTTATGAAACAAAAACTTGGAATGTCTTAAGAATGATCAGTTTTCATATTTATTGGGCTTTTTTTGTGTATTTTCGATCAGAGAATACGCTGGTGAAGTATTATACAGGGTGGACCAAATTAGACACTTTTAAGGAGAAAGTCCTCTTTCTACAAGAGATAGAGGCAAAATAATATCAGTTGATTTTTATAAGAAACTTAATGGTGAAACCCGCATTTCACATTTCAAAAATAAAACCTCCATGATTTTTAAAATTTTAACTTTTCTTTTTGATTCTACCAATACATTTCTACAAAAAATATCATTAAAAGTTTGCCGCCTCCCTGTATATCGTTCATGATATAAATTTCTTTCAGCCTCTGCATGCTCCCCAAATTACACTTTTTTTAAAAACATCCTATATCTCTGAAACCAAAATACGGTTTTCGTCATTGTCATAAAAATCAAGCTTCAGACACTGATATTATTTGCAGAACCGTATTTACAGAACATACAGAACCTCTATCTCTCATAATCAGAGGAGTTTCCGTTTAAAAGTGCATAATTGAGGAGTTCGCGTGCAAAACCAGATATGTTCGTTTTTAAAAAAGTGTCAGAAAACTAAAAAAGCTTCCGACAGTTTGCCTTTATAGATTGACAACGGGCACCCTTAGAGTTTATTAAAGTGTGATATGCCCACTTTTACTTATAATTGAGTTTAGCAAATGGTAGAAACCATGAAATCGGTGCGAATACATAAGTCAAATAAATTTCTTCAAAATGTGGATATAACCGGTTTTGCACGCGAGGTACTCAATTTGGCCCACCCTCTATAATCGATGCGGCACCCCTATATAGAGTAGTATAGCAGAATTAACCATAAGTAACCAAAATTCCTTATATGCAAGATGCAAAGGTAAACATTCCTGTTCTAAGGTCTTTCATTTGAATGTGTTACCTTTTAATATTTAAACATTACTGACTCTATCTTTAAAATGTATTTTTGTATCATTTTATATTTCTTGTTTATAATTTTTGTAAAGTGCCTAATATGTGTCCCTTTATGTATTGTATATCTGAAAACAAAAAATAGATTGACCAAAATAAGTATTCCTTTTATTCGGATTTACTTATTTTATTCAAAATCGTTTCTATAAAAACTTTGGTGATGTTTACAACGTCTTCGCGAAAGATTAAGAAGAGACATCTTATGGCATCTTGTACTGATTCACCCCAATCGCGTGCTAAGCGATGTGACGTTACCAATAATTTTCAATTTTTCAAATTTTTAAAACTCTTTCTGAAGTCGTTTGAAAAATAAAATAAATACTAAAATACCGTATAAGTTCGTATTATCGTTAAGATTTTTGTGATTATTTGAATTATTACCTAAATCCAACATCAACATAAGCATATTTCTTTAACCTCATTGAAAACAATTACAAGTGCTAAGCGATGTGACATTACCAGTAATTTATATCAAAAAAATACTCTTGCATAAAGCTTATCTATGTGATTCTGTTAAGTGTTCTTTCTCTGGTCAAAAATAGATAAAAAAGGCTAAAATGATGCTTCCAAGAATGGTCCATTTTTGAGATATTCAACATTTTAGTTTGATAGACTCACTTACTGTCAATATCATTAGTTGTAGGAATGCAGATGCAGCAATTGTATTATAAAACTTTATTAACTATAATTTAACAAAATATGTGACAAAGATTGTGGAAAAGAATGATGTCATAGTAAATGTTCAACATACGAATCATTTAACTTCTATTGCGTTCAAAGAGGAATTTGTTATACTACGTTAAATACGTTAGTAATTTTATTTTTCAAATCCTGTACGATACTTGCCCGTAAAGTCAAAAATCTAACGTATAAATAATGTGCCATCGTACATAAAGTATCGGTTCTGTAGTATTTGAAGAGGTAATTCTTCAAATGCTTCTGTATACTCATTTTGTAAGAGAATTATATAAACATCGGCTGTAAATCTCTTCAAAAAAAAAAAGAAAACCTAGTTAGTGGTCACCTACAACTTCAGCCCTTACATTAACACTGAATCACCACTGATGTTGGCTTTGTAGTAATGCATGGGGATTTTCAACAATAAAAAATTCCGTTTTGCGCAAATATTGCTTCATCTATAAATACAATATTTATGAGAAATTTGACGTTAAATACAAAAATCTCTTGTTTTTTGCCATCATTCTATGTTAAAGCTTGAATAGTGTTGTAGTAATACGAATCAAGCAGTTAGTCTCTTAAAATAAAACTGATTCGAAGTGAGTTTCTGAAGAAGGTTGCAACATGGCATTCGTCAATATTTTTTCAAAAAACGCACGGCAAAACCCGAAAGTTTCTAGCTTTAGATCTAGTACTAGTCCTAGCTTTAGATTTAGCTTTAGATCTAGTATTAGCTTTAGTTCTAGTGTTAGTGCTAGTGCTAGTTCTAATTTTAGTTCAATTAACACTTGTCGTGAAAGCCTTCGTACTTATAATAAAATTAATGATGTTAACGATAGATCCATTTATGAAACAAAAACTTGCAATGTCTTAAGAATGATCAATTTTCATATTTATTGGGCTTTTTTGTGTATTTTCGATAAGAGAATACGCTGGTGAAGTATTATACAGGCTGGACCAAATTAGACACTTTTAAGGAGAAAGTCCCCTTTCTACAAGAAATAGAAGCAAAATAATATCAGTTGATTTTTATAAGAAACTTAATAGTGAATCCCGCATTTCACATTTCAAAAATAAAACCTCCATGATCTTTAAAATAAAAAGAAAGTTGCACCATGGCATTCGTCAAATATTTTTTCAAAAAACGTACAGCAAGACCCGAAAGTTTCTAGTTGTATATCTACTATCGGATTCAAAAGATTTTACCCCTCACTTTGAAGGCGAATAACAAAGAAACTATTTCATAGAAAAAATTGGGACTAGCTTTGTTTGACGCATAATTTAATTCTTTATAATGTGTAGTAGTTTCAATTTTCTTTACCCACTCGTGTATTAATTATCGCAGATACAATAAAAAAATGTACCAGATTTCGGTCGGCCTGCGAACAAGCTCAAATTTGCGATTTTCTTTCTCATAAACTGTTGGGCGAAAAAATTTCAAATTTGAAGTAGTAATAATTAGATGTATTTTTAATAAGGGGTATATTTTATTTTATCAATATTTCATATAATTTCGCGGAAAATCTCGGTTAAACGGGATATGGTTATTTCATAAACGACCAGGCCGATTTCAACGCGGTTTTATCTGAAATATATCAAATAATTTCGGTTTTCAGATCCTGTTATTAATTCTTCAAAATTATGTTTTTTTAATTATTATTGTATCCCGCATTGCTTATTTATTTTTTTCTTTAATTTATAATTTCACTAAATCGCTCATAAAAAAATTAGGGACACATAATTTTGAGAATCTAATGACGGAATCCCATAACCAACATTATTTGACATATTTTGGTTAAAACCACGTTAACATCCGGCCGGTCGTTTTTGAAACAACAGTAACCTATTTAACCGCGATTTTCCGCGAAACTATACGAAATATTAAAAAAATAAAGTATGCCCTTTATTAAGAACACATTAAGCTAATACTAATTCAAATTTGAAAATTATTTGCCCAACAATTTTTGAGAAAAAAAATCGTAAAGTCGAGCTCCTTCTCAGATCAACCAAAATCGGGTACATTATTTTATTATACCTGCGTTAATTACTACACGAATGTGTGAAAGAAAATGAAATTACCACACATTATAAAGAATTAAATTACGCGTCAAACAAAACTAGTCCCAATTTTTTCTATGGAGTAGTTTCGTTGTTATTGGCCTTCAAAGAGAGGGGTAAAATCTTTTGAATCCGATAATAGTATTAGTCCTAGCTTTAGATCTAGTATTAGCTTTAGTTCTAGTGTTAGTGCTAGTGCTAGTTCTAATTTTAGTTCAATTAACTCCTCTCGTTAAAGCCTTCTTACTTATAATAAAATTAATGATATTAACAATAGATCCATTTATGAAACAAAAACTTGAACGTCTTAAGAATCATTAATTTTCATATTTGTTGGGCTTTTTTGTGTATTTTCGATCAGAGAATACGCTGGTGAAGTATTATGCAGGGTGGACCAAATTAGACACTTTTAAGGAGAAAGTCCTCTTTCTACAAGAGATAGAAGCAAAATAATACCAGTTGATTTTTATAAGAAACTTAATAGCGAAACCCGCATTTGACATTCCAAAAATAAAACCTCCATGATCTTTAAAATAAAAAGAAGGTTGCAACATGGCATTCGTCAAATATTTTTTCAAAAAAATCACGGCAAGACCCGAAAGTTTCTAGCTTTAGATCTAGTATTAGTCCTAGCTTTAGATAAAGTATTAGCTTTAGTTCTAGTATTAGTGCTAGCGCTAGTTCTAATTTTAGTTCAATTAACACCTTTCGTGAAAGCCTTCGTACTTATAATAAAATTAATGATGTTAACAGTAGATCCATTTATGAAACAAAAACTTGGAATGTCTTAAGAATGATCAATTTTCATATTTGTTGAGCTTTTTTCTGCATTTTCGATCAGAGAATACGCTGGTGAAGTATTATACAGAGTGGACCAAATTAGACACTTTTAAGGAGAAAGTCCTCTTTCTACAAGAGATAGATGCAAAATAATATCAGATGATTTTTATAAGAAACTTAATAGTGAAACCAGCATTTCACATTTTAAAAATAAAACCTCCATGATTTTTAAAATGTTAACATTTTTTTTTTGATTCTACCAATACATTTCTACAAAAAATATCATTAAAAGTTTGCCGCCTCCCTGTATATCGTTCATGATATAAATTTCCTGCAGCCTCTGCATGCTCCCCAAATTGCACTTTTTTTAAAAACATCCTATATCTCTGAAACCAAAATACGGTTTTCGTCATTAAGTGTCATAAAAATCAAGCTTCAGACACTGATATTATTTGCAAAACCGTATTTACAAAACATACAGAACCTCTATCTCTCATAATCAGAGGAGTTTCTGTTTAAAAGTGCACAATTGAGGAGAGTTCGCGTGCAAAACCAGATATGTTCGTTTTTAAAAAAGTGTCAGAAAACTAAAAAAGCTTTCGACAGTTTGCCTTTATAGATTGACAACGGACACCCTTAGAGTTTATTAAAGTGTGATATGCCCACTTTTACTTATAATTGAGTTTAGCAAATGGTAGAAACCATGAAATCGGTGCGAATACATAAGTCAAATAAATTTCTTCAAAATGTGGATATAACCGGTTTTGCACGCGAGGTACTCAATTTGGCCCACCCTCTATAACCGATGCGGCACCCCTATATAGAGTAGTATAGCAGAATTAACCATAAGTAACCAAAATTCCTTATATGCAAGATGCAAAGGTAAACATCCCTGTTCTAAGGTCTTTCATTTGAATGTGTTACCTTTTAATATTTAAACATTACTGACTCTATCTTTTAAATGTATTTTTGTATCATTTTATATTTCTTGTTTATAATTTTTGTAAAGTGCCTAATATGTGTCCCTTTATGTATTGTATATCTGAAAACAATAAATAGATTGACCAAAATAAGTATTCCTTTTATTCGGATTTTCTTATTTTATTCAAAATCGTTTCTATAAAAACTTTGGTGATGTTTACAACGTCTTCGCGATAGATTAAGAAGAGACATCTTATGGCATCTTATACTGATTCACCCCAATCGTGTGCTAAGCGATGTGACGTTACCAATAATTTTCAATTTTTCAAATTTTTAAAACTCTTTTTGAAGTCGTTTGAAAAATAAAATAAATACTAAAATACCATATAAGTTCGTATTATCGTTAAGATTTTTGTGATTATTTGAATTATTACCTAAATCCAACATCAACATAAGCATATTTCTTTAACCTAATTGAAAACAATTACAAGTGCTAAGCGATGTGACATTACCAGTAATTTATATCAAAAAAATACTCTTGCATAAAGCTTATCTATGTGATTCTGTTAAGTGTTCTTTCTCTGGTCAAAAATAGATAAAAAAGGCTAAAATGATGCTTCCAAGAATGGTCCATTTTTGAGATATTCAACATTTTAGTTTGATAGACTCACTTACTGTCAATATCATTAGTTGTAGGAATGTAGATGCAGCAATTGTATTATAAAACTTTATTAACTATAATTTAACAAAATATGTGACAAAGATTGTGGAAAAGAATGATGTCATAGTAAATGTTCAACATACGAATCATTTAACTTCTATTGCGTTCAAAGAGGAATTTGTTATACTACGTTAAATACGTTAGTAATTTTATTTTTCAAATCCTGTACGATACTTGCCCGTAAAGTCAAAAATCTAACGTATAAATAATGTGCCATCGTACATAAAGTATCGGTTCTGTAGTATTTGAATAGGTAATTCTTCAAATGCTTCTGTATACTCATTTTGTAAGAGAATTATATAAACATCGGCTGTAATTCTCTTCAAAAAAAAAAAAACCTAGTTAGTGGTCACCTACAACTTCAGCCCATACATTAACACTGAATCACCACTGATGTTGGCTTTGTAGTAATGCATGGGGATTTTCAACAATAAAAATTCCGTTTTGAGCAAATATTGCTTCATCTATAAATACAATATTTATGAGAAATTTGACGTTTAATACAAAAATCTCTTATTTTTTGCCATCATTCTATGTTAAAGCTTGAATAGTGTTGTAGTAATACGAATCAAGCAGTTAGTCTCTTAAAATAAAACTGATTCGAAATGAGTTTCTGAAGAAGGTTGCAACATGGCATTCGTCAAATATTTTTTCAAAAAACGCACGGCAAAACCCGAAAGTTTCTAGCTTTAGATCTAGTATTAGTCCTAGCTTTAGATTTAGCTTTAGATCTAGTATTAGCTTTAGTTCTAGTGTTAGTACTAGTGCTAGTTCTAATTTTAGTTCAATTAACACTTGTCGTGAAAGCCTTCGTACTTATAATAAAATTAATGATGTTAACAATAGATCCATTTATGAAATAAAAACTTGGAATGTCTTAAGAATGATCAATTTTCATATTTATTGGGCTTTTTTGTGTATTTTCGATCAGAGAATACGCTGGTGAAGTATTATACAGGCTGGACCAAATTAGACACTTTTAAGGAGAAAGTCCCCTTTCTACAAGAAATAGAGGCAAAATAATATCAGTTAATTTTTATAAGAAACTTAATAGTGAAACCCGCATTTCACATTTCAAAAATAAAACCTCCATGATCTTTAAAATAAAAAGAAAGTTGCAACATGGCATTCGTCAAATATTTTTTCAAAAAACGTACAGCAAGACCCGAAAGTTTCTAGTTTTATATCTACTATCGGATTCAAAAGATTTTCCCCCTCACTTTGAAGGCGAATAACAAAGAAACTATTTCATAGAAAAAATTGGGACTAGCTTTGCTTGACGCATAATTTAATTCTTTATAATGTGTAGTAGTTTCAATTTTCTTTACCCACTCGTGTATTAATTATCGCAGATACAATAAAAAAATGTACAAGATTTCGGTCGGCCTGCGAACAAGCTCAAATTTGCGATTTTCTTTCTCATAAACTGTTGGGCGAAAAAATTTCAAATTTGAAGTAGTAATAATTAGATGTATTTTTAATAAGGGGTATATTTTATTTTATCAATATTTCATATAGTTTCGCGGAAAATCTCGGTTAAACGGGGTATGGTTATTTCATAAACGACCAGGCCGATTTCAACGCGGTTTTATCTGAAATATATCAAATAATTTCGGTTTTCAGATCCTGTTATTAATTCTTCAAAATTATGTTTTTTTAATTATTATTGTATCCCGCATTGCTTATTTATATTTTTCTTTAATTTATAATTTCACTAAATCGCTCATAAAAAATTAGGGGCACATAATTTTGAAAATCTAATGACGGAATCCCATAACCAACATTATTTGACATATTTTGGTTAAAACCGCGTTAACATCCGGCCGGTCGTTTTTGAAACAACAGTAACCTATTTAACCGCGATTTTCCGCGAAACTATACGAAATATTAAAAAAATAAAGTATGCCCTTTATTAAGAACACATTAAGCTAATACTAATTCAAATTTGAAAATTATTTGCCCAACAATTTTTGAGAAAAAAAATCGTAAATTCGAGCTTTCTCAGATCAACCGAAATCGGGTACATTTTTTTATTATACCTGCGTTAATTACTACACGAATGTGTGAAAGAAAATGAAATTACCACACATTATAAAGAATTAAATTACGCGTCAAACAAAACTAGTCCCAATTTTTTCTATGGAGTAGTTTCGTTGTTATTGGCCTTCAAAGAGAGGGGTAAAATCTTTTGAATCCGATAATAGTATTAGTCCTAGCTTTAGATCTAGTATTAGCTTTAGTTCTAGTGTTAGTGCTAGTGCTTGTTCTAATTTTAGTTCAATTAACTCCTCTCGTGAAAGCCTTCCTACTTATAATAAAATTAATGATATTAACAATAGATCCAATTATGAAACAAAAACTTGGAACGTCTTAAGAATCATTAATTTTCATATTTGTTGGGCTTTTTTGTGTATTTTCGATCAGAGAATACGCTGGTGAAGTATTATGCAGGGTGGACCAAATTAGACACTTTTAAGGAGAAAGTCCTCTTTCTACAAGAGATAGAAGCAAAATAATACCAGTTGATTTTTATAAGAAACTTAATAGCGAAACCCGCATTTGACATTTCAAAAATAAAACCTCCATGATCTTTAAAATAAAAAGAAGGTTGCAACATGGCATTCGTTAAATATTTTTTCAAAAAAATCACGGCAAGACCCGAAAGTTTCTAGCTTTAGATCTAGTATTAGTCCTAGCTTTAGATCTAGTATTAGCTTTAGTTCTAGTGTTAGTGCTAGTGCTAGTTCTAATTTTAGTGCAATTAACAAAAATAAAAATAGTTTCCAGACCTATTACTGAACAGGGTCTTAATTCATTCTATAAATCCGTTGAGGAGTTAAATTTTTCGTTTATTGACAACCATTATACAACCACAAGTTCTAAATTCTCGGAATTTATTGGATTAATAATGAATTCATTCAACTTTAGCTTCAAAGAGAGAACCAAATTAATAAATCCAAATAGGCGGTGTGTTACCCCAGGTTGGTTTAATGATGACGTGAGAGCTGCTAGAGAGAAATGGCATGCAATCGCTGATATCCGTAAAAAATTTCCTCATTTGATCTCATATAATTGTGTTAAATATTTTAGCGATCTTTACCGGAACGCCATTGACAAAAACAAGAAATTGGCTAATAGTCGTTATATACAAACCTCTTTTTTTTTTCTTTATTAAAAACCAGCTCAACAATTAAAATATGTTATTTCATGGCTTAGATCTTATTGGATTACACTTAATTAACACATCACAGGAGGAAACACTTCACCATCTGTTATTCCGACTCATCAGTCAATAGATCTTGAGGCAGTTTTCTTTTTATTCTGGAGTGAATGTTACGTTGCCCAATGTGCAGTCTGGTCGCGCTAGGACACTTGTTGAGGTTACTGTAGAAGTTTTTGGTCAACATTTTTATAAAGTTTGCTATATATTCTATACATAATTCATCATGCAATTGCTCGTTTCTTATAAACCAAGGGGCATCCACTGCGATCCTTAATATTTTATTTTGTAATGTTTGAATTTTTTTAATGTTAGTAGTGGAAGCGTTACTCCAAACTGGACAGGCATAAGTGACCAAGGATCTGATTAGTGCTTTGTATAGTAGAAGTGTGCATTCCATCCTTAGGGGAGTTTTTCTGTTAATCAGGGAATATAGTTGTTTTAATCGATCATATGCCTGATTTACTCGTGTGTTGATATGGATACCCCAAGTTAAACGTTGGTCAAGATGAACTCCCAAATACTTCACCGCTTTGTCTTTTTGATTCCAAACTATAGGCTTGTTGTTTATTATTATGCACGGTGGATCAATCACTCGTTTCAAAGTAAAAATTTTTGTTTCACACTTATTTGCATTTAAATGAATACACCACTTTGAAAGCCACTTCTGTAATATATTGATTGAATTTTGGAGTTTTTCAATGGCGTCTTTTAAATCATAACTTTGTGTTATAATGATCATATCATCTGCGTACATAGCCTTATCGTTGCCGGTTTGTAATGGAATGTCGTGCATGTAGATATTAAATAACGTAGGTGATAGTATACCTCCTTGTGGCACTCCAGCTCGGATGGGTTTAGTAGAAGAATAGCAGCCATTTATTCTAACACTAAATGTTCTCTCTTCAAGGTAGGATATCAGAATAGCGCAGAGATACCTGCTTAAACCCACGTGGTGCAGTTTGTATTTAAGACCTTGTAGCCAAACGGTGCCAAATGCTCTTGCAACGTCTAAGAAACCAGCTGCGGTGTATTTTTTATCTTCAAAGATCATAGAAAAGGGTTCTATGATTTCTGCGACTCTTGCAAGTTGGTGTGTCGCAGAATGGTTTGCTCTAAATCGAAATTGAACATCGGGGATAATATCAAGATTCATCATTTCATCTTGCAGACGAGTGAATATTATTTTTTCAAATAGTTTTGACAGAGTTGGAAGAAGACTAATGGGACGATAATTTTGAATTTCGGATTTGCATTTACCGGGCTTTGGGAACAGTAAGATTTCAGCTTTCTTCCATGCAATGGGAAAGTAGCCTATTTGTAAACAACTGTTGAAGATGCATTTAATGTGATCAATGATATTATCGGGAAGATATTTCAATAAAATGTTTGGTATCAAATCATGTCCTGGAGCTTTGCGATTGGGTAGACGTTTAATTTGCGCCTTAACCTCTTCTGCTGTTATTGTCTCGGTATAGTTTCCTTCGCTTAGTAGGTGTGATTCATTATATCGTTGAACTATAGCCGCAAAATTCGTATTTTTGTCCGTAATAATTGGACTAAAAGAGTTTTCTAGGTAATCAGCAAAAGCATGGGATTTATCATGATCTGTATTAATATGTATGCCGTCAACTATTAACGTTGGGAGTTCTTCATATTTTTTTAATATTCGTCTAGTGGCTTTCCACATTCCAGGGTCCGATGTATCTAAATTATTTAACATGTCATTGTATTTTTGAATTCGATGAGCATCGAGTTGCAGAGTTATTGTATGAGTCAGTTTATTTAATTTCTTCTTAGTAAAAGGATTTCGAGTACGTTGCCATTCTCGTCTAACTGAACGTTTTTCTTTAATGATTTCAAGAATTCGTGTTGGTGGAATATTATAATTTACAACGGGTTTTTTGGTTGTTGGTGTTGTAGCATGCCTGATTGCCTCTGTCATATTTGTGGTAAGTTGCCGTATTGAAATGTTTATTGATTCCCGGATTGGAGGCAGTTCACTTATATGGTAGGATCTCATAAGGTCTTGAAATTCATTCCAGTTGACAAATCCATTTATAAGTTTTGGTACAGTTGGAACGTACAATATCTGTCTTGATAAGTTGATTAAGACTGGCAGGTGATCTGAGTTTAATTCAGTTATGACTGTTTGAGTTAATGGAAGATGAAAGTTTTTAGTAATAACAATATTTAGGATGTCTGGTAGATGATCATTACGGAATGGGTGATACGTATAATCAGTTGGACAATGAATTTGAAGCTGATGAATGTTTGCCAGATTTTCTAATTGAGATCCAGAAGGATTGTCTGCACGGCATCCCCAATGTTTTAATTTACTGTTGAGATCTCCAATTAACATCACAGGTCCTACTATTTGAAATATTTTTTTAAAATCATCATTAATCAACGATTTGTTTGGCTGTTTATAGGCACATATTAAAGTTATCGGGGCGTGTCCTTTTATCTCATATTGGATAGCAACAGTTTCTATTGATGAGGTGGTAATACTATATAAGTGATGTTTAATTTGGCGTCTAATTATGATTGCGACGCCACCAGCTGCTGTTTGAGAGTTTCTATCATACCTGTATATGTTATAACCACCAATTCGGAGATTTTCTCCTGGCGCAAGATGTGTCTCCGAGATACATGCTATGTCTATGTTATATCTCGCAAGAAAAGCAATGATAAGAGCTTTTTGCTTTTTTAACCCATTTGCATTATAGTTTAAAATTGTGATATTTTCTAAACGTTGTAGATTTATATACAAACCTCTAACAACTCACAAAAAGCTGCATGGAATGTAATAAAAAACAATCTTCCCCAGTCATGTGCTCTTAAATCTGGCAGCTTGACAGCTAATGATTTTAATATTTATTTTAGCAGCATAGCTGATAGGATTAGTAATGTTACCTCCTTGTTCACCATCTAAAGCAAAGTTGGATTCGCATTCAACTGCCCCTTTTGTTGCTTTTCCCAACATGCTCACTTTTAAAGAAATCACTCTTAATCAGTTGCGCGACACTATTAATGACTTAAAAAATAGTACCAGTTGTGATATTTATAATCTTAATGTTAGAGTAATTAAATCTATAAAAAATCTCATTATTTCCCCTCTGTGTAAACTAATAAATCTCTGTATTAGATCAAATACATTTCCTGACAGCTTAAAAATCAGCAGGGTTGTCCCTGTTCATAAAAAAGGTGACATTAATGATTTGTCAAATTATAGACCTATATCTATAATTCCTTTGTTTGGAAAAATTTTGGAAATTGTTTTGAAACAACAGATTGTGAAACATTTGGAAGAGCACAATCTATTAAATAATCAACAATACGGCTTTAGATATGGTAAATCGACAACTTTAGCAGTGGAAAGATTGGTCTCTTATGTTCAGACTTGTTTTGAGAATAAATCCTTTGTTCAAGCCTCCTTTTTTGATCTGACTAAAGCCTTTGATTGTGTATCTCATGATTTGCTTATTGATAAACTTTCTGCTTTGCATTTTAGTAACAATTCAAGTATCTTAATTAAATCCTATCTAAATAATAGATCACAGATTGTGTCTTATGACAGGCTTTTGTCGGATGAATTGTTAATTAAACACGGGGTGCCTCAGGGATCGGTACTGGGGCCGGTGTTGTTCTTGATGTGTATTAACGATATAAATGTAGCACTGCCTCATTATTCTGACGTAATCCTTTTTGCAGATGATACAGTTGCAATCAATAGTGCTGACACCTTGCATAGTTTGAAACAACGTTCTGAGTTATCGCAGGAAAGTATAGTTACATGGTTCACTAAGAATAAACTCTACGTTAACGAAACTAAAACGCAAAAACTTAATTTCTCTCTTAGGTATCTTGATGCAGTTGATGATCTAGCTAAATATTTGGGATTTTATATCGACTCCAAGTTAACGTGGGAGGAGCATACTGTTAACATTATCAAGAAATTGAACTCCTCTATATTTGTCATTAGAAACTTACGTCATATTATCTCCTTGGATACGTTATTGAAAGTTTATTATGGATATTTTCATTCCCGCTTATCTTATGGTATACTGGTTGGGGTCATTCCTCACATGCCGGTACAGTTTTTGCTGCTCAGAGGAGATGCTTGAGGTTAATTGCGAACCTGAATTATGGAGACTGTTGTAGAGGCGAGTTTGTTAAACTAAAAATTCTTACTCTTCCCTGTGTTTACATCCTGCAATGTTTGACGTATGTCAAGGGTAATCTTAATGACTACAATAAAAATAGTGATACGCACACGTATAACACACGCCTAAGGGATGACCTAGCTTTGAGATTTAAGAGAACAGTTAGGGCAAGGGATGGGGTAAATCACTTTTGTATAAAATTTTTTAATGTATTGCCTGATTGTGTAAGGGTCCTTGAAGATAAATTGTGCTAAATAATAAATATATATAATAAATTGCCCTCTTAGACTGCGGTCTTCGTTTGGGTCATTTGTTGCGATGTATTTATAATGTGTAAATTTATTTATATTTCTTTTTATTTTTTTGTTTATTTTTATGTTGTTTGACAAATGCCTATGGTATTATGTATTATGCTTGTTGTATATAAATTCATATTCTGTGTACATCGACTGACTTACGAAAGCTGTTACTGCATTATCGTCAATAAAGTTTATTATTATTATAACACCTGTCGTGAAAGGCTTCGTACTTATAATAAAATTAATGATGTTAACAGTAGATCCATTTATGAAACAAAAACTTGGAATGTCTTAAGAATGATCAATTTTCATATTTATTGGGCTTTTTTTGTGTATTTTCGATCAGAGAATACGCTGGTGAAGTATTATACAGGGTGGACCAAATTAGACACTTTTAAGGAGAAAGTCCTCTTTCTACAAGAGATAGAGGCAAAACAATATCAGTTGATTTTTATAAGAAACTTAATGGTGATACCCGCATTTCACATTTCAAAAATAAAACCTCCATGATTTTTAAAATTTTAACTTTTCTTTTTGATTCTACCAATACATTTCTACAAAAAATATCATTAAAAGTTTGCCGCCTCCCTGTATATCGTTCATGATATAAATTTCTTTCAGCCTCTGCATGCTCCCCAAATTACACTTTTTTTAAAAACATCCTATATCTCTGAAACCAAAATACGGTTTTCGTCATTAAGTGTCATAAAAATCAAGCTTCAGACACTGATATTATTTGCAAAACCGTATTTACAGAACATACCGAACCTCTATCTGTCATAATCAGAGCAGTTTCCGTTTAAAAGTACCATTGAGGAGTTCGCGTGCAAACCCAGATATGTTCGTTTTTAAAAAAAAGTGTCAGAAAACAAAAAAAGCTTTTGACGAAACTCATTCCGGAGGGTTTGCCAGAGTACGTGCCAGATTTAGTGGAATTTTGTTTATCGTCGGCGTATTTCAGTTGGAAAGGAGAGTTTTACGAACAGTTTGAGGGGGCAGCCATGGGATCTCCTTTGTCGCCGGTGATAGCTAACTTTTACATAGAATTGTTCGAAGAAAATGCTCTGAAGAAGAGCCAATGGAAACCAAAGCTATGGCTCCGATATGTGGAAGACACGTTTGTGGTATGTTAACATGGTAGGGAACGCCTCTTTGAATTTCTAGGTCATCTAAACGCTCAACATCCCATGATCAAATTTACCATGGAAACAGAATCCGCCAAGCAGTTGCCCTTCTTAGATGTATTGGTCACTAGAACAACAAATGGTGATATGGAATTGGGGCTGTATCGAAACAAAACCCACACCAATAGGTACTTAGAGGCAACATCGCACCATCATCCCCAACAGAAGAGGTCCGTAATTCGCACTTTGTTTCAGAGAGCAGCAAGAATATGTAAAGGAGGTAACTTAAAAAAGGAAGAACGGTTCCTACGGAACGTACTACAGAAAGATGGATATAGTTTAAAGGACATCAACTGAGCCACCAAGCAGCGGAAGCAGGGAGAAGAAGCTGCAGCAAGTACAGAACTAGGTTTCATTTGTCTTCCTTACGTCTCCGGTGTAACGGAACGAATTGCAAGACACCTCAAGAAAAACGACATCGTGGTGCGATACGGAACGGTCACCAAAATTCGGAATATATTCCCGGTAGCCAAGGATAAGCTACCTCTATTAAAAGGAGCGGGTGTCTATCGGCTGTCATGTAGTTGTGGGAAGTTTTACGTTGGCCAAACCGGACGAAACATCGAATGCCGTATCAAGGAACACGAGAGGGATGGTAGAAGCAAATTGGTAATTAGCAAATGGTAGAAACCAAGAAATCGGTGCGAATACATAAGTCAAATAAATTTCTTCAAAATGTGGATATAACCGGTTTTGCAAGCGAGGTACTCAATTTGGCCCACCCTGTATAATCGATGTGGCACACCTGTATAGAGTAGTATAGCAGAATTCAGAGCGATACTTTGCCATAAGTAACCCAAATTCCTTATATGCAAGATGCAAATGTAAACATCCCTGTTCTAAGGTCTTTCATTTGAATATGTTACCTTTTAATATTTAAACATTACTGATTCTTTTAAACGAAACCTTTTAGATTAAGCATATCACGCCCGGGAGCGCCAACGTTGCATTTAGCGGCTGATACGGAACAATCAGCGCGGAGATGGAGCGAATTATAAACCCAATCAGCCGAGAAAAGTGTGATTTGTGATACTTGGTTGGAGCAGGCTCGAAGGAATTTGACTCTACCTCCGAATTCGATTCCTAAACCGGATTGTTTCGGGTATTTGGTGAAATTAGGGACGCAATGGAACTCGTGGAGCAGGAGATAATGCGTTTTGAAGGATGCTTGTTTGTATTTTCATCAAGACGCGAGTTCAAAAAGCGCTTTCGGTAATTTGATTATGATTTTTTATGATTCGCCATATTACGTAGCTTTAATTAATAGGGGTGGCTTGTTTGCATGGATATAAAGTACAACAAAGCGCAAGTGGGAGTAAAAAGCACGCGTTCGAGATGATCCCCGCGGAGACGACGCAAAAACATTATTATTTCCACACGGAATCTGACATGGATCGCAAACGGTGAGTCAAAAGATCGATTAATTCGAATTTTATTAAAATTTATTTCAAAGATTCGTAAAGAATGGGAAATAGCTAAGGATGCAAGAGGGAAGAAAAGGAAACAAGAGACACCAAGTTTACAATAAGTATGCAGTATAAGTGGTCAAAATGCAAGTATAACAAAAAAAAATACAATTAAATTGCAATAGAAGATGAGATTGTCACGATTTGATTGATAGAGCGAGAAGAAATGGGAACTTTCAGGTGGTAATAGGCAGGAGTCTAACATAAGGAAGGTTGAAGATCTAAAATTTGACAAAGTTAATGATTGCTTCGTGAGCTTTGATAAAGATGTAGGAAGAGCGGTAAGATGGTATTTGGGAGATGGGTATGTTTGGGAGATGGTCATAGAGCATGTAAATCAAAAATTTTATAAATTGGGTTGGATTCAGGTAACGTAATCTTATATTTAGACATTCATTGTTTACATAGAAAAGGGAACAATAATCGATAATAATTATTTTTTATGCTATCTATTATCCCTGCCAAATGTCAAGGTCCCTCACTTTGGAGATCGATATCTTCGAAACCGCTCGATAAAAAAATTGCGGTAAAGTTTATTGTAATAAAGGAACATTTTGATAAAAATCGCATTAAAATCCATCTGGTTGTTATCGAAATAACCGCATCTTATTAAACCGCGATTTTCCACGAAACTGTACGGAAAATCGTTAAAATAAAATATACCCCACATTAAGAACACATCGGGTTACTACCAATTCAAATTTGATTTTTCGTCAAATTGTTTTTGAGAAAAAAAATCGCAAAGTAGACAAAGTTGTCAGCAGTCTCAAAAATTGGGTACTTTTTTCCCTTAACTCGCGGTAGAAGAAAAATCGCGGATCCAAAAATTTCCAAACTAACCTATGATACACAGAAATGTTCATTGGTTACAATAAACCTTACCCCAATTTTTTCATCGAGTGATTTCGAAGATATCGATCTTTAAAGTGAGCGGCCTTAATAGCTGGCACGGATAATAGACACTTTCAGATATTTTATTGCACTTGCATTTCAAAACTCATATATTTAGTATCATGATTGATCAGAAAAGATGTGCCAGAATATCTACAAAAGAAAATGTTGAAAGAGAGGAGAAATAATGGCACACCAGAGAGGAAAAGTTCGTCTTAAGAAATGGAAAGACACAAAATACGATTTTTTAGTTGGGTTGAGGTGGAGTTTTTAGTGAATGAGTTGGGTTGGCTTGGGTCGAGATGATAATAACATGAAAAAAGATTAAGTGCCAGAAACCTGTAAGATATATCTTGAAGGATGATTCCGAGAAGAAAGATAGAGTTTTTAATAAATGGAAGAAATGAGATGTAGAAGAAATGACAATTACGAATGACCTAAAGAAATAAGAAAAAAGAAAGCTTCGTAAGTGTCCGCATAACAAAATAAAATAAGAATTTAAAAAAATATATTTAGAGTCGATGGTAAATGTGTATAGTAACTGTTGTTGTCTTCTACGACGAAAAGAAGTGTCCAAAAACCAAAAAAAAATAATGTAATAGATACGTATGTCATGCTTTAACCCGTTTAACTCTTTTTATCTTTTAAATGTATTTTTGTATCATTCTGAAGACAATAAATGGATTGACCAAAATAAGTATTCCTTTTAAACGGATTTACTTATTTTATTCAAATCGTCTCTATAAAAACTTTGGTGATGTTTACAACGCACAGTGGTTCAAAACATGAAAAAGTGACGCATAGAGGTAAAAAACAAATTTACCCCTAGGTAATTTTGGGAAAGCCCTTTTATAAATAACACTTTTTTCCAAGAAAAACCGATACCCAAAGTCAATTATATGCAAATCTACCTGAGTAAGATGGATTTGCTTATAAGGAGGTCGAGCAGGTTCTTAGGTCACTTTGCCTTATCGCTTCATTAGCGCACATTAAGATAATTTTGTGACGTTTCGAGTGATAGTTATTTCTGAAGAAAATATGGAATCCAAGCGTTTAGGTAAGTATTATCATATGTATATAACAGTTTTTCAATTGATGCCTTGATTATCAGCTAACATTATGAAAAAGTGTATCATGAATTATGACAATTTTTAAGTTATAAACTGTAATAAGTCTCGACGCCCACCTATGCCCGCTTTGAATTTTCATCGTAAATATAGTTTAAAGTATTACGTACCTGGAGGTATATGATTTAGACCCACCATGATCCGCCTGTCGAAAATATGTTACATTTTAACACTACATATCCGTAAAATACGCAACTATTAGGAAATAAGTCATAATAAATGTTTACGCCAGCTTCAGCCCGCTGCAGTTATTGATTGTAAATATAATTTTGAGTATTATCTTATCAGTGGTGAATAATTTAAAACCATCTGGATCCAACTTTTGATTTATTTTATAGTGTTTCGCTGCAAATGCGATAAACTTTGGGAAGTGATTGTTTTCCGAAAATTAAGGTAGATGATTTATATACAAGAACCACATGCACATCGACACCCCTAGGTAACTACAACCCTCAAAAGTTGGAAAAAAATTTGCTACAAATTTGTCATTCCCCGATATCATTAGAAATCTTTTCTCCTTTAATATAATCAACAAGTGAGATGATATTGATGTTCCGCTTCACACATTGCCACTATCACTGATCAAGTTATAGTAAGTATAGCTAACAGTTCATTAAATTTTTGGTAATAGTTTATTTCATATCATATCCTGTATAGTATAGTGCTATTATTTTTGCTAATGTATTTTTTTTATTACAGCTGAAATTACGCGTATAGATCTATGCAATAAATTTCTTAAGGGAGGTTTTAGTAATAGAACTGAAACAGAGGTATTTAACGAAATACTAACATACATGAACGGGCGCGGACTTTTTCCAAACGAAACCCAAATAAAATCTTTTTTAAAGAAATGGGCAGAAAAATGGAGAAATTCTGGATATTCTTGGGAAAAATTTGTTGCCAAAAATCAACTTTGGTTAGATGACAAACCATTTAACAAATTATGTGATGAGAATGTGTCAGAACCTGGACCTTCGAAACGAAAATGTTTTGCAGATTTGTCAACCTCTCAAAAAAATAGAGTAACCAAAGGTAATAGATCAGCACGTGTTTGATATAATGTGGCTATAAAATTTATTTTTAGAAATAAGAGATAGTTACACGTCTGAAGAATTAGCGTATGCCGCCACATCTGCCCTTAGACAAGAGCATAAAATCGATGCAGCAAAAGCTGTAAAATTGGCTAGCTTAGTCCCAGAAGACGTATTGTCCGCTGTGGAGCGCAGTGCTCCCGAACCATTTTCTCCGGAAGAAGCAATAGCCTTATTTATTATAAATGGCAAACAAACAAAGGCTCACTATCAAAATATGCGTTCAGCAGCATTGTGGAAAAGTAATATTCATTTTATTAAGTATGTAGACCTAATTTACTTGATTGTATTTATTTTATAGAAGTTGATATATATCCAACATACCACGAAATATTGAAAGCTAAAAAAGAAAGCTATCCCACTTTAAATCCCGATAACTTTTCGGAAATAGAGGCAAAGGTATCGCTTCATCATATGGTCGACAGAACAGCCGAAAGAATTTTGAAAAATATTCCAATAGAAAATTGCCCAAACAGGTTGAAAATAACATTTAAATGGGGTATGGATGGCAGCAGTGGTCATCCTGAATTTAAACAAAGGTTTATTAATCCAGAAAATTCGGATGCCACCGTAATGTGTACGCACATATTACCCTTATTTATAGAAGGTGATAAGGTCATTGTTTGGAATAATGACTCTCCTAATTCGTCAAGGTATTTTTTCATATAAAATATTGTAACGCAGGCTCTAATCTCCTGTTTTTTTTTTAATTTAGTCTATGTAGGCCAATACGAATGGCATTCTGTAAAGAAGATCCAAATTCCATAACGGCAGAGTACACAAGAATGAATACAGTAATAGAAAATTTAAGGCCATCAATGATTAAGATGTCGGAATCATACGAGGTGGAAATGACACATAGTTTTCTGTTCACCATGATAAATGGAAAAGTTATCAACGCTATTATTAAAAATCCCGCAACTTCGGTAAGTGTGTTCATGATTATATTAAACGTGGGACAGAAACGAAAGAATTCTTTTGTCAATAAGATAACTAAAATTAAATGATTTTAGAGATGTCCAGTATGTTTAGCTGGACCTAAAGACTTAAATAAATTTCCAGACAAAGGAGCAATTAACAAAACTGTTTTTGGCTTCGGTATATCGCCATTACATGCGAAAATTAATATGATGCAGTTTTTACTACGATGTGCCTATAAGTAAGAGATTTACTTCTAATACTTCTTTATTTTCTATGACTAATTTCTTCTTAGATTGGACGAAAACAAGCAAACAGATGTGCGGAAGAAGGAAATTCAAAAACTGTTCAAGGAAAAAACTGGCCTAATTATAGACAAACCCAAGCCAGGTTTTGGAATTTCCCATGATGGGAATACCGCCAGAAGATTCTTTCAAGATTGTAAATTAACATCAGAAATAACAGGAATTGATGTTGAAATTATCGAGCGATTTTCAAATCTTTTAGCGGCAATATCTTGCAACACAGTAGTTAATTTCAAGAAATATGAAATGTACGGCATTGCAACAGCACAAAAGTTTTCGAAAACATACCCCTCATTCACATTTTCTCCAACTGTGCATAAAATTTTGTTTCACGGGCATGAATATATTCAACATTTTGGATCAATTCCATTAGGTAAATTATACTTGAATAGACAACAAACAAGAAAACTATAGTTTTTATTTTATAGGTGCTCTAAGTGAAGAACCACTGGAGTCTAGAAACAAAGATTTCAAGAAATATAGGACCGACTTTTCAAGAAAAACATCACGCAAAGATACACTTGAAGATATTTTTAACAGATTCATGTTAACGTCTGATCCTTTATTTTTTAAAATATTCAGAGCATTTAATAGATCATCTGCAAAGAGTAAATCTTCAACAAGAAAACTACACATAGATGATACTGCTGATTTTGAAGATGCTCCTTTGAATGAATCGTATGATTCAGATTCTGATGACGACATACAATTCGATGAGGAAAGTTCCTTACCAGTCTTCGCAGAAGAATTTGAAGACACCATTTAATATAGTAAAGTATGTTTATTGAATTTAATAAACTGGTTGTATTTCATTTTTTTGTATATATATATATACCTATATATAATACCTACACATAACCAATTACCTATGCATAAATACATGTAGGTATACTTATCTTCTGCACCAATACATGTAGGTATATTATCTTCTATATACTATTCTCATTACATATCTTTTTTTATTTTATATCGTCCAAACTACTTGAATCTATTCTATGGAATATTTTATTCCTTTACTTTCTATTAGTTCCAATTACACAACAAGACCAAACTATGATGTCAGAATATTTTGGAGGGCCATAGAAACTACAATTTTAGAAATTTTACAATTTTACAATTCATTTTATTTATTTTTATTCTAATTTAGAGTGACAATTTTTATGAATAAAATTGGAGATGTGCTCAGATAAAGTACCTTCCGGTACACTTCCGGTTACGCGAATTGATTGAAATTTGATATTTGGATATTTTGCAAGATTATAATAGATCATACAAAATGGCATTCATCTACACCAATTTAAATTACAACTTTATATGAAAATGTGGAGGTGGGGTGTTCAGGTAAAGTGTCACTTCCGGTTAACTAATTTGGTCTAAATTTTGATACAAATCATCATATTTATTATAATACCTATATACCAAATTTCATCAACGTAATAAATTTCTAAAGGTCTATGCGTCACTTTTTGCCATTTTGAACCACTGTGCAACGTCTTCGCGAAAGATTAAGAAGAGACATTCTTATGGCATCTTGTACTGATTCACCCCAATCGCGTGCTAAGCGATGTGACGTTACCAATAATTTTCAATTTTTCAAATTTTCAAAACTCTTTTTGAAGTCGTTTGAAAAATAAAATAAATACTAAAATACCGTATAAGTTCGTATTATCGTTAAGATTTTTGTGATTATTTGAATTATTACCTAAAAAAAATCATCATAAGCATATTTCTTTAACCTCATTTAAAACAATTACATAATTAACATTTATAAAACGTCAACATTTCTTGAACAATTTAACAATTAACATAATACCTACTTCGTCGGCCGGTTAATAAAGTGTTAACTTGATTGATTGCGATCAGTTTATGGTTCGATGCCGATGAAATGAGTTGTGGATCACTTTTCTAGAGATTCAGATGTTACAGTAGAAGTAAAAGTAGAACGTGTTTATAGTCTTCGGTGTTAACCGACGCATCATTTATCGCCATATAGATATCGGCGATCCCATTTAGAAAATTACGTGTGCGATGAGACCGCGGGTATATGAAGAAATTGATCGCTTAATAGAGTTATTAGATCTAATAGATAAATAATTAACTCAAACTAAGAAAACGAGATCTGCGTAACCGTTCAATTAAGAGCAATTAAAGAAAAATTTGTTCAAAAAAATCGTGTAAAGAAGAAAATGTTGGGAAATATATCCCTTAATGGTATTATCGATAAATAAGAATGAAACAAAGTATAGATTCATCTCATACGTAATCTTTCAGTTAATATAAATCAGTCTTAGATATCGGTTTCAGTCTATATCTAAACCTTACTTTGAATTCAATAGTCTCCAAATGAAACCGTATTTATTATCTTACGTCATGACGAGCCATAAATAAGATTTCTATTCTAAAAAGATTTACTCATTTGTACGAAGATACTTCATCAATATTTTTTCCACGTACCAGTAATTAAATACCTTTCCTACACGTACTCGAAGACACGTTTCCAACGGAGAGTACCTATGTTACTAATATAAGAAAGCGTGTGTGAAAGGATAAGACGATATCGATGCTAAAACTTCTGGCAAAGTGTCGTAACAATTCAACACAAGATTCGATGCGCTCTGAATTTCAGCTTGTTACCAGTAGCAAGAGGTCGGACAATTTTCCCAACGAAGAAGTCCCTAAGTAATTGCGTCTACCGATGCCGTTCACTTTCAAAACATGAAACGAGGTGATAAACTTTGTGACGTTTCGACAAGTGTAAAATGTAATGACTAAACACGGTTCTCTTTTCGTTTCGGATGCACCGAACGAACAATAATTATAATATTGCAATATCGCCGTTACGTAATTAAAGAGCGAAGAATTATCTTTTAATTGTAATCTATAACTGACACGTTTTAAATTAAGTTCTATTCCGCGTTATGATTAATTATATTAAGGTCACACTTTTTTTTTTAATTAGATGTGACTAATAAGAATTTACAATTAATAAAAAAAATAAATTGAATCCAATAATTAATTAGGTGTAATAAAATTCGCGTTATAAACCCAATTATTAGCATTAACATTAAAGATGCTCAGATGCATCAAGCTATTTTCATTGAGAAAAGCGACCGGCCTCGATCTACAAAAAAATGCGTTTTAACCAAGATTGTTGAAATCCATTTGTGTCGTAGTTCAAGCACTATTTTTTTCTATTAGAACGCCCGTAACCGGTCATTAATGTTCTTTTTGACACACTTTTACATCAAAATGTAAACAAACTGTTTTAAACGGTTTCCTTTATTCAAAACAAACAAATCAATTTCAAACAATAACTTTCAATAAAATAAAATTGATTTAACAACATTGAGGAACGATAAAGTAATTTTTTACAAAAATAAAATCAATGTCGATATTTTATGGACGTATTACAATGAGTTGTATAGCAAGGTCGTTCGTACTCATACATATTTAACAAGCGCAAGCAGGACGTAGGTCACATCGTTATTATCTTTACTGACTATAAATCACGAATGTCTTCCTACCTAAACGGTTTTTATGAGACCTTTAAATCTTTTTTGAAAGGGTGAATTAATGAATGAAGTAATAAATAGAATAAATATAGCCCTTAAAAAATATTTAACAACACACATATTTCGTTTTTCTTTATGATTTTTTTTAATGAATAGTTGTTTTTATCCAATCGACGTAATCAGCTACGTTGGTGTATAATCCAGGAAGGAATGGCCTTGCACATCCGATTCCTGTTGATACAACTCCAACAACCACCATCCTCCCCTCGGAATGAACCATTAAAGGGCCACCACTATCAGCCTGAAATAATAAATATATCATAGGCGTTGGATATGGATAGGTGCCGAATACAAAAGCTTCCATAAAACTTGAAATGCTTTTAGAAGACTCGATACTGCCTTTGAAAGATTTGAGATTGTTTCCGAAAGACTTGAAATGATTTCAAAACATTTGAAATGATTCCAAAAGTCTTGAAATGATTCCAGAAGATTTCATCAGACTTCCAGAAGATTTGAACTGTTTCCAGAATACTTGCTAGTCCCTCTGGAAGATTTGACACTACTTCTAGAAGACTTGGTTTTGCTTCCACAGGACTTGAAAAGCTTCTAGAAGTATTGATATTACCTATAGGATATTTGAAATGCTTCCAGAAGACTTGATATTGCTTCCAGGAGACTTGAAATACTCTCAGAAGAGTTTATAGTGCCTCTGAAAGACTTAACACTGCTTTCAAGAGACTTGAAATGTTTTCAGAAGACTTGAAATGCTTCCAAAAGACTTGAAATGATTCTAAGTCTTGAAATGATTTCAGAAGGCTTGAAATGCTTCCAGAAGGTGTGAACTGTTTCCAGAAGGCAGAGAGGGAATAGCAATCCCTCTGGAAGATTTGACACTACTTCTACAAGACTTGGTCTTGCTTCAACAAGACTTTAAGTGCTTCTAGAAGTATTGATATTACCTATAGGAGATTTGAAACACTTCCAGAAGATATAAAATGCTTACACAAGATTTGATACTGCTTCCAGGAGACTTCAAATATTCTCAGAAGAGTCGATAGTGCCTCTAGAAGACTTAACACTGCTTCCAAAAGACTTGAAATGTTTTCAGAAGACTTGAAATACTTCCAAAAGATTTAAAATGATTTCAAATCTTGAAATGATTTCAGAAGGCTAGAAATGCTTCCAGAAGGTGTGAGCTGTTTCCGGAAAACTTGCTATTCCCTCTGGAAGATTTGACACTACTTCTACAAGACTTGGTTTTGCTTCAACAAGACTTCAAGTGCTTCTAGAAGTATTGATATTACCTATAAGAGATTTTAAATGCTTCCAGAATGTATGAAATGCCCCCACAAGACTTAATACTGCTTCCAGGAGACTTGAAATACTCTCAGAAGAGTTTACTGTGCCTCTGGAAGACTTAACACTGCTTCCAAGAGACTTGAAATGTTTTCAGAAGACTTGAAATATTTTCAGAAAACTTGCTACCACCTCTGCCAGTCTTGATACTGCTTCTACAAGACTTGATATTACTTCTACGAGACTTAAAATGCTTTCAGAAGGCTTGCAATGCTTCCAAAAGACTTGAAATGATTCCAAGTCTTCAAATGATTTCAGAAGGCTTGAAATGCTTCCGGAAGGTGTGAGCTATTTCCGGAAGGTTCGCTATTCTCTCTGGAAGATTTGACATTACTTCTACAAGACTTGGCTTTGCTTCAACAAGACTTCAAGTGCTTCTAGAAGTATTGATATTACCTTTAAGAGATTTGAAATGCTTCCAGAACATATGAAATGCTTCCACAGGACTCAATACTGCTTCCAGGAGACTTGAAATACTCTCAGAAGAGGTTATAGTGCCTCTGGAAAATTTAACACTGCTTTCAAGAGACTTAAAATGTTTTTAGAAGACTTGAAATATTTTCAGAAAACTTGCTACTACTCCTGGCAGTCTTGATACTGCTTCTACAAGACTTGATATTACCTCCAGGAGACTTAAAATGCTTTCAGAAGGCTTGCAATGCTTTCAGAAGGCTTGCAATGCTTCCAAAAGACTTGAAATGATTCCAAGTCTTCAAATGATTTCAGAAGGCTTGAAATGCTTCCAGAAGGTGTGAGCTATTTCCAGAAGGTTCGCTATTCTCTCTGGAAGATTTAACACTACTTCTACAAGACTTGGTTTTGCTTCAACAAGACTTCAAGTGCTTCTAGAAGTATTGATATTACCTATAAGAGATTTGAAATGCTTCCAGAACATATGAAATGCCCCCACAAGACTTAAAACTGCTTCCAGGAGACTTGAAATACTCTCAGAAGAGTTTACAGTGCCTCTGGAAGACTTAAAACTGCTTCCAAGCGACGTGAAATGTTTTCAGAAGACTTGAAATATTTTCAGAAAACTTGCTACTACCCTGACAACCTTAATACTGCTTCTACAAGACTTGATATTACTTCTAGGAGACTTGAAATGCTTTCAGAAGGCTTGCAATGCTTCCAAAAGACTTGAAATGATTCCAAAAGTCTTGAAATGATTTCAGAAGGCTTGAAATGCTTCCAAAAAGTGTGAGCTGTTTCCAGAAGGCTCGCTATTCTCTCTGGAAGATTTGACACTACTTCTACAAGACTTGGTTTTGCTTCAACAAGACTTCAAGTGCTTCTAGAAGTATTGATATTACCTATAAGAGATTTTAAATGCTTCCAGAATGTATGAAATGCCCCCACAAGACTTAATACTGCTTCCAGGAGACTTGAAATACTCTCAGAAGAGTTTACAGTGCCTCTGGAAGACTTAACACTGCTTCCAAGAGACTTGAAATGTTTTCAGAAGACTTGAAATATTTTCAGAAAACTTGCTACCACCTCTGCCAGTCTTGATACTGCTTCTACAAGACTTGATATTACTTCTACGAGACTTAAAATGCTTTCAGAAGGCTTGCAATGCTTCCAAAAGACTTGAAATGATTCCAAGTCTTCAAATGATTTCAGAAGGCTTGAAATGCTTCCGGAAGGTGTGAGCTATTTCCGGAAGGTTCGCTATTCTCTCTGGAAGATTTGACATTACTTCTACAAGACTTGGCTTTGCTTCAACAAGACTTCAAGTGCTTCTAGAAGTATTGATATTACCTTTAAGAGATTTGAAATGCTTCCAGAACATATGAAATGCTTCCACAGGACTCAATACTGCTTCCAGGAGACTTGAAATACTCTCAGAAGAGGTTATAGTGCCTCTGGAAAATTTAACACTGCTTTCAAGAGACTTAAAATGTTTTTAGAAGACTTGAAATATTTTCAGAAAACTTGCTACTACTCCTGGCAGTCTTGATACTGCTTCTACAAGACTTGATATTACCTCCAGGAGACTTAAAATGCTTTCAGAAGGCTTGCAATGCTTTCAGAAGGCTTGCAATGCTTCCAAAAGACTTGAAATGATTCCAAGTCTTGAAATGATTTCAGAAGGCTTGAAATGCTTCCAGAAGGTGTGAACTGTTTCCAGAAGGCTTGCTATTCCCTCTGGAAGATTTGACACTACTTCTACAAGACTTGGTCTTGCTTCAACAAGACTTTAAGTGCTTCTAGAAGTATTGATATTACCTATAGGAGATTTGAAACACTTCCAGAAGATATAAAATGCTTACACAAGATTTGATACTGCTTCCAGGAGACTTCAAATATTCTCAGAAGAGTCGATAGTGCCTCTAGAAGACTTAACACTGCTTCCAAAAGACTTGAAATGTTTTCAGAAGACTTGAAATACTTCCAAAAGATTTAAAATGATTTCAAATCTTGAAATGATTTCAGAAGGCTAGAAATGCTTCCAGAAGGTGTGAGCTGTTTCCGGAAAACTTGCTATTCCCTCTGGAAGATTTGACACTACTTCTACAAGACTTGGTTTTGCTTCAACAAGACTTCAAGTGCTTCTAGAAGTATTGATATTACCTATAAGAGATTTTAAATGCTTCCAGAATGTATGAAATGCCCCCACAAGACTTAATACTGCTTCCAGGAGACTTGAAATACTCTCAGAAGAGTTTACAGTGCCTCTGGAAGACTTAACACTGCTTCCAAGAGACTTGAAATGTTTTCAGAAGACTTGAAATATTTTCAGAAAACTTGCTACCACCTCTGCCAGTCTTGATACTGCTTCTACAAGACTTGATATTACTTCTACGAGACTTAAAATGCTTTCAGAAGGCTTGCAATGCTTCCAAAAGACTTGAAATGATTCCAAGTCTTCAAATGATTTCAGAAGGCTTGAAATGCTTCCGGAAGGTGTGAGCTATTTCCGGAAGGTTCGCTATTCTCTCTGGAAGATTTGACATTACTTCTACAAGACTTGGCTTTGCTTCAACAAGACTTCAAGTGCTTCTAGAAGTATTGATATTACCTTTAAGAGATTTGAAATGCTTCCAGAACATATGAAATGCTTCCACAGGACTCAATACTGCTTCCAGGAGACTTGAAATACTCTCAGAAGAGGTTATAGTGCCTCTGGAAAATTTAACACTGCTTTCAAGAGACTTAAAATGTTTTTAGAAGACTTGAAATATTTTCAGAAAACTTGCTACTACTCCTGGCAGTCTTGATACTGCTTCTACAAGACTTGATATTACCTCCAGGAGACTTAAAATGCTTTCAGAAGGCTTGCAATGCTTTCAGAAGGCTTGCAATGCTTCCAAAAGACTTGAAATGATTCCAAGTCTTCAAATGATTTCAGAAGGCTTGAAATGCTTCCAGAAGGTGTGAGCTATTTCCAGAAGGTTCGCTATTCTCTCTGGAAGATTTAACACTACTTCTACAAGACTTGGTTTTGCTTCAACAAGACTTCAAGTGCTTCTAGAAGTATTGATATTACCTATAAGAGATTTGAAATGCTTCCAGAACATATGAAATGCCCCCACAAGACTTAAAACTGCTTCCAGGAGACTTGAAATACTCTCAGAAGAGTTTACAGTGCCTCTGGAAGACTTAAAACTGCTTCCAAGCGACGTGAAATGTTTTCAGAAGACTTGAAATATTTTCAGAAAACTTGCTACTACCCTGACAACCTTAATACTGCTTCTACAAGACTTGATATTACTTCTAGGAGACTTGAAATGCTTTCAGAAGGCTTGCAATGCTTCCAAAAGACTTGAAATGATTCCAAAAGTCTTGAAATGATTTCAGAAGGCTTGAAATGCTTCCAAAAAGTGTGAGCTGTTTCCAGAAGGCTCGCTATTCTCTCTGGAAGATTTGACACTACTTCTACAAGACTTGGTTTTGCTTCAACAAGACTTCAAGTGCTTCTAGAAGTATTGATATTACCTATAAGAGATTTGAAATGCTTTCAGAACATATGAAATGCCCCCACAAGACTTAATAATGCTTCCAGGAGACTTGAAATACTCTCAGAAGAGTTTACAGTGCCTCTGGAAGACTTAACACTGCTTCCAAGAGACTGGAAATGTTTTCAGAAGACTTGAAATATTTTCAGAAAACTTGCTACTACCCTGACAACCTTGATACTGCTTCTACAAGACTTGATATTACTTCCAGGAGACTTAAAATGCTTTCAGAAGGCTTCCAATGCTTCCAAAAGACTTGAAATGATTCCAAAAGTCTTGAAATGATTTCGGAAGGCTTGAAATGCTTCCAGAAGGTGTGAGCTGTTTCCAGAAGGCTTGCTATTCCCTCTGGAAGATTTGACACTACTTCTACAAGACTTGGTTTTCTTTCAACAAGACTTCAAGTGCTTCTAGAAGTATTGATATTACCTATAGGAGATTTGAAATGCTTCCAGAACATATGAAATGCTTCCACAAAACTTAATACTGCTTCCAGGAGACTACAAATAATCTCAGAAGAGTCGAAAGTGCCTCTAGAAGACTTAACACTGCTTCCAAGAGAGAGTTTTCAGAAGACTTGAAATATTTTCAGAAAACTTGCCACTACCCCTGGCAAACTTGATACTGCTTCTACAAGACTTCAAGTGCTTCTAGAAGTATTGATATTACCTATGGAATATTTGAAATGCTTCCAGAATATATGAAATGTTTCCACAAGACTTAATACTGCTTCCAGGAGACTTGAAATACTCTCAGAAGAGTTTATAGTGCCCCTGGAAGACTTAACACTGCTTCCAAGAGACTTGAAATGTTTTCAGAAAACTTGAAATATTTTCAGAAAACTTGCTACTACCCCTGGCAGTCTTGATACTGCTTCTACAAGACTTGATATTACTTCCAGGAGACTTAAAATGCTTTCAGAAGGTTTGCAATGCATCCAAAAAACTTGAAATGGTTCCAAAAGTCTTGAAATGATTTCAGAAGGCTTAAAATGCTTCTAGAAGGTGTGAGCTGTTTCCAGAAGGCTTGCTATTCCCTCTGGAAGATTTGACACTACTTCTACAAGACGTGGTTTTGCTTCAACAAGACTTCAAGTGCTTCTAGTAGTATTGATATTATCTATAGGAGATTTGAAATGCTTCCAGAACATATGAAATACTTCCACAAGACTTGATACTGCTTCTAGGAGACTTAAAATATTCTCAGAAGAGTCAATAGTGCCTCTGGAAGACTTAACACTGCTTCCAAAAGACTTGAAATGTTTTTAGAAGATTAGAAATATTTTCAGAAGACTTGAAATATTTTCAGAAAAATTGCTACTGCTTCTGGCAGACTTGATACTATTTCTACCAGACTTGATATTGTTTCCAGAAAGCTTGCGATACTTCCAAAAGTCTTGTGTTGATACTACTTCTAGAAGGATTGATATTGCCTATAGAAGACTTGTAATGCTTCAAAAAAACTTGATACTGCTTCAAGAAGATTTGATACTGCTTCTAAAAGAGTTAAAATGCTTCCAGAAGACTTGACTTTGCCTCTGAAAGACTTGAAATGCTTCCAGAAGATTTTATTCTATTTCTAGAAGAATTGTTATTCCTTATAGAAATCTTGAAATACTTCTAGAAGATATGATGTGCTTGCACAAGACTCGACACTGCTTTAAGAAGAATTTAAATATTTTCAGAAGACTTAAACAGCTTCCAGAAGACTTGAACTACTTCCAGAAGACTTGATACTGCTCCTAGAAGAATTGATATTGCCCATACAACTTTTAGCATGTTTCCAGAAGACATGAAATGATTTCTTAATGCTGCTTCTAATGCTTCAAGAAAGTTTGCTACTTCTTCTAGAAGACTGGGAATGATTTCAGACTATTTGAAATGGTTCCAGAACATTGATATTGACTCTGGAAATGCTTCCAGAAGACTCGATCTGGATCTTGAAGAATTGAAATGCTTCTAGAACTTGGGCGGACAAACAGTCGATTGCGATTGATAGGCCGATCGCGAACAGTTCGGCATTCGATCGCAGACATACTGCCAAATATATTGACAAATTTGTTAAACGAACCATCTATAAGAATTATTAAAGGATGTAGCAAGTAGCGACTTTAAACTAACAATAAGTTAGAAATCAGTATTTACGTAACAATAATTGAAATTTTATGAGACGGAAAAATGCTTCTTCTGGTACTACGATTGTCACGTTGTGTATTGGATCAAATTACAAGTTTTATTTCTTGGAGGTGACCGACGTCTTAGACTGAGGTTATTTCATCCATCTATCTCAAGTAAGATATACTTAGACTCGCGTAATAAACCATATCTCGGAATTTCAAAGATTTTTTGATCTCAAAATCTACCCAACATTCTAAATGGTCATTGCTAATTTATGCTGTTTATGCTAATTTGTTTGTCAATTCATTTTTGAATCTACTTGCACTTGCAAGTGATAGGTTTGGACATAATTTTCTTGTAATTGCTCTGGAAGTGTTATTACTTTTTTAGTTACTTTTGATGAAATGATAAAACCAATCGCTCTAGTTATTGCCATAATAATATTGTGCAGAATACCTTGCTTGCAAGAAAAATTATTTACTGTAAAGCTTGTTGTTTACTTAGATTTTTTAGAGTCGGTTTGGGGATTATTTCCGCAGTCTATTTCAAGGAAGATAGATTCAGATTGTGGTAGAATATCATATATTTAGATCCACAAATATTTGATGTTCGCAAAGTCTATACAACATTTTAAATTGCATATGATTGTAGCAATCTTATCACAACCCAACCTAACCCACACCTTTTCTAGAAAACTTAATACGGCTTAATAATTAATTGCCTATAGAAGTATTTAAATGCTATCAGAAAGCTCGAAATACTTCCACAAGACTTAATACTGTTTCAAGAAGATTTCAAATGTTTCTAGAAGACTTGAACTGCTTCCAGAAGACTACAGTACCTCTACCAAATTTGGTACAGGAGACCTTAAAATGTCATCAGAACACTTCAAATACTTTCAGAAGACTTGATATTACTTCCAAATGAATTGACATGCTTCGAAAAAATCTGCAATAGCTTCCACTGCGATATCTCTACCCAACGACTATATTTGTTGAAGTGTTAGGATCTTCGTTTAAATGACGAAGTCTTCTTCATCTTCAGAGACATACACTTTTAGCCTGCCGGCATCTTTTTGTTGTCGTTCGTTCGACGGATTTCAGAAAGTCTTCGATAGATTGAACCAAAGACGTTAACATGTGGCCGGCATTACCATCATATTCAAAATTGAATATACATAAATATTTTTTATATTATTTAACAGCGGTGAAAAAAAAAGCAGTGAACAACAGCGTAATAATACAATGGATAGCAATTAGATATGAAAATTTGTGTTTGCGTAACGTAAAGTCGTAACTAAGAAAATAAGTTCCCTAACGCCGGATCATAAATACTCGAAGCAAGTAAAAAAGGAGAGTCCCCAAATCATGCCATTTTCCTGCACTGGGTGAAAACAAGTTCAGGATTTTTAATTACTCAAAGTTCCGTACTCAAGGTACTTAAGGAAGGAAAATCAAATCCCTATAAACCACAATTTGTTCCAGAGTTGAACGAAAATAATCAAGATTGCACAATGCAGTTTTGCAAAATTATTTCGGATTATTCCAGAATTTTGCAAACAAATCAGTTTTTCTGGCTGGGCAACTTTCTTTTTAAATGATACAATCAAGAAACAGAAATGCAAACATAAAAAAACTAAAGAGTGAAATCACAAAAGAACTAATGATGTTTAGAGCTTCGGTGGAGTCCAGTTACAGTGTCAAAGTTTTTGATCATTTCAATCATAGGTTCAAAGCGAAAACAAGAAGGAACTGTTCTAATTGTAAGAGAACGTAAAAATCTTAAAAATTAAAAGAGAAACCGTGGAATCAAAAAAAGATAGAAATCCAGTGACGATGAGATATCGGTTCATGACAGTGAAGATGAATTCTTACTAAAACCTTAATACTAAAACCTGGAGAACGACATGACCAAATGATAAAATTTCTATAAACTGAAGAAGACTCCAGTATTTGAAAGAAAGATGTTTAAAAATTAACCAAATCTATATGCTACGGATAACTTGATAAACCGGGCAACATTAAAAACATTATAAATAATTGAAAAATTTATTTCTTTGGCTAGCCCATATTAATAATGCCCGTTTGGCTCGTGGTCCATTTTAAAAATCGGGGTCTCAAATAGTTTGAAGTTATCACTTAAATTATGACATGCAACTACAAGAAGACAGTGATTTTAAGTTCATCATGGTGTATCAAGAACATCTGACCAAATTTGTGATTCTTGTATTACTAAAAACAAAGCGAGCCAGAAAAGTCATATACAGTATTTGGAGCGTCATGCATTTTTGCTCTGTGACAATGACAAAGAATTCCTAAGTACAGTTCAAATTGATCAAGTCGTTAACAAATTTTTCTTACCCAGCATGAATCAATTCCTCCTTGTTCATACCCAGCACATATTTGTCCATTTTGAATTTTAGTTTTCTTTCCCTGAGAAGCGTACCAAGACTGACAAGTATCCCTATCCACGATGTTCACGTTTGCTTTTTGGAGAGTAGTCGCTTTACGCCCTAATACAGAAAAAAATCAATTCAAAATTAACAATATCAAAATAGTATATTATTATATAAGCATGTAATGAGGACTATTATCAATAATAGCTCAAATATTAAAGTACAATTTAAAATATCTTCAATAAATTGAAAAAATCTTTGATAAAATTGATTTTAAATTCAAAAATTTTTTTCTTACCCTTTATTTTGTTATAAATGTAGGTTAATTCTTGCTTAAATACTTTATGTAATTGCGTGTGCTAAAGAATTTAGACTAAAATAAGAAAAAGGATAACCTCAAAATTGATTTTTGTTCATACAATTCAATACAATTATATTTTGAACTAAAAAAAGATATTAAATAAGTGGATTTAACTTACATTTACTTATTTTTGTAGTAAAATCGGTTTCTTTTTGATCATTTTAAGTAAAGAAACGTATTTATAACGTTTAAATAATCTTTGGCATTTATATGTTAAACGTTGAATCTTTTTACTGCCAACCTCGAAAAATTAAAATTACTACATAATAAAATTTAACTAATTAATCAAATTATTTCATGTTTTTAATCAATTAATTACATTTTTACGTAAATATTTGAAATGAGAAAACCAAGTTTGATACTTCTATTAATAAAATTGATCTTAATTTGTAAAATGTTATTCCTACGTTTTGAAATGTTACTAAATTTTAGTTTCTTTTTGTATCTTAACAAAAAGACTACAAATTTAGATTAATTCTTGTTTAAATATAATTTTAAACCAAGTATACTTTATGTAATTACGTATATTAAAGAATTTGTACTGAAAGAAAAAAAATGATGTAAACCTAACCTCAAACTTGATTTTTGGTCATAACATTAATGCAATTATATTTTGAACTAAAAAAAGATATTAAATAAGTGGGTTTAACTTACATTTACTTATTTTTGTAGTAAAATCGATTTGCTTTTGATCATTTTATGTAAAAAAAACGTATTTATAACGTTTAAATAACTTTTGACATTTATATGTTAAACGTTGAATCTTTTTACTGCCAACCTCGAAAAATTAAAATTACTACATAATAAAATTTAACTAATTAATCAAATTATTTCATGTTTTTAATCAATTAATTACATTTTTACGTAAATATTTGAAATGAGAAAACCAAGTTTGATACTTCTATTAATAAAATTGATCTTAATTTGTAAAATGTTATTCCTACGTTTTGAAATGTTACTAAATTTTAGTTTCTTTTTGTATCTTAACAAAAAGACTACAAATTTAGATTAATTCTTGTTTAAATATAATTTTAAACCAAGTATACTTTATGTAATTACGTATATTAAAGAATTTGTACTGAAAGAAAAAAAATGATGTAAACCTAACCTCAAACTTGATTTTTGGTCATAACATTAATGCAATTATATTTTGAACTAAAAAAAGATATTAAATAAGTGGGTTTAACTTACATTTACTTATTTTTGTAGTAAAATCGATTTGCTTTTGATCATTTTATGTAAGAAAAACGTATTTATAACGTTTAAATAATTTTTGACATTTATATGTTAAACGTTGAATCTTTTTACTGCCAACCTCGAAAAATTAAAATTACTACATAATAAAATTTAAATAATTAATCAAATTATTTCATGTTTTTAATCAATTAATTACATTTTTACGTAAATATTTGAAATGAGAAAATCAAATTTGACACTTCTATTAATAAAATTGATCTTAATTTGTAAAATGTTATTCCTACATTTTGAAATGTTACTAAATTTTAATTTCTTTTTCTATTTTAACAAAAAAAAACTACAAATTTAGATTAATTCTTGTTTAGATATAATTTTAAACCAAGTATACTTTATGTAATTACGTATATTAAAGAATTTGTACTGAAAGAAAAAAAAATGATGTAAACCTAACCTCAAACTTGATTTTTATTCATAATATTAATACGATTATATTTTGAACTAAAAAAAGATATTAAACAAGTGGATTTAACTTACATTTTCTTATTTTTGTAGTAAAATCGGTTTCTTTTTATTTTAAGTAAAGAAACGTATTTATAACGTTTAAATAATCTTTGACATTTATTGTATGTTAAACGTTGAATCTTTTTACTGCCAACCTCGAAAAATTAAATTTACCACATAATAAAATTTAACTAATTAATCAAATTATTTCATGTTTTTAATCAATTAATTATATTTTTACGTAAATATTTGAAATGAGAAAATCAAATTTGATACTTCTATTAATAAAATTGATCTTAATTTGTAAAATGTTATTCCTACATTTTGAAATGTTACTAAATTTTAGTTTCTTTTTGTATCTTAACAAAAAGACTACAAATCTAGATTAATTCTTGTTTAAATATAATTTTAAACCAAGTATAATTTATGTAATTACGTATATTAAAGAATTTGTACTGAAAGAAAAAAAATATGATGTAAACCTAACCTCAAACTTGATTTTTGTTCATAACATTAATACAATTATATTTTGAACTAAAAAATGATATTAAATAAGTGGATTTAACTTACATTTACTTATTTTTGTAGTAAAATCGATTTGTTTTTGATCATTTTAAGTACAAAAACGTATTTAAAACGTTTCAATAATCTTTGACATTCATATGTTAAATATTGAATCCTTTTACTGCCAACCTCGAAAAATTAAAATTACTACATAATAAAATTTAACTAATTAATCAAATTATTTCATGTTTTTAATCAATTAATTACATTTTTACGTAAATATTTGAAATGAAAAAATCAAATTTGATACTTCTATTAATAAAATTGATCTTAATTTGTAAAATGTTATTCCTACATTTTGAAATGTTACTAAATTTTAGTTTCTTTTTGTATTTTAACAAAAAAAAACTACAAATTTAGATTAATTCTTGTTTAAATATAATTTTAAACCAAGTATACTTTATGTAATTACAAATATTAAAAAATTTGTACTGAAAGAAAAAAAATATGATGTAAACCTAACCTCAAACTTGATTTTTGTTCATAACATTAATACGATTATATTTTGAACTAAAAAAAGATATTAAATAAGTGGATTTAACTTACATTTACTTATTTTTGTAGTAAAATCGGTTTCTTTTTGATCATTTTAAGTAAAGAAACGTATTTATAACGTTTAAATAATCTTTGACATTTATTGTATGTTAAACGTTGAATCTTTTTACTGCCAACCTCGAAAAATTAAATTTACCACATAATAAAATTTAACTAATTAATCAAATTATTTCATGTTTTTAATCAATTAATTATATTTTTACGTAAATATTTGAAATGAGAAAATCAAATTTGATACTTCTATTAATAAAATTGATCTTAATTTGTAAAATGTTATTCCTACATTTTGAAATGTTACTAAATTTTAGTTTCTTTTTGTATCTTAACAAAAAGACTACAAATCTAGATTAATTCTTGTTTAAATATAATTTTAAACCAAGTATAATTTATGTAATTACGTATATTAAAGAATTTGTACTGAAAGAAAAAAAATATGATGTAAACCTAACCTCAAACTTGATTTTTGTTCATAACATTAATACAATTATATTTTGAACTAAAAAATGATATTAAATAAGTGGATTTAACTTACATTTACTTATTTTTGTAGTAAAATCGATTTGTTTTTGATAAATTTAAGTAAAAAAACGTATTTAAAACGTTTCAATAATCTTTGACATTTATATGTTAAACGTTGAATCTCTTTTACTACCAACCTCGAAAATTAAAATCACTACGTTATAAAATTTAAATAATTAATCGAATTATTTCAAGTTTTTAATTAATTAATTACGATTTTATCTAAATATTTGAAATGAAAAAATCAAATTTGATATATCTGTTAATAAAATTGATTTTAAACTGTAAAATTTTGTTCTTACATCAAGAAATGTCACCAAATCTTAATTTTTTTTGGTATTTAACCAAAAAAATTACAAATTAGGATTAATTCTTGTTTAAATATAATTTTAAATCAAGCATACTTTACATAATTACGTATATTAAAGAATTTGCAGTTAATTTTCATCGACTTTAAAATTAATTTTTGTAACATTAATAAAATTATATTTTGAACTAACAAAAGTTAAGAAATAAGTGCTTTTAACTTATGCTTAGTTATTTTTTAGCTACATCGGGTTTTTTTTGATTATTTCAATTAAAAAGAGTACTTTTAGTAGTATCTTTTTACTACCAACCTCGAAAAAATTAAAATTACTACTCAATAAGATTTAAATCTTGAAAAATTAATTAATTATGATTTTACGTAAATATTTAAAATGAAAAAAAAATTTACCATGTTCTTTGGTCCAACCCCATCCAGCAACCGTAGCAATACTTTCTTGTAACCTCGATGATTCAAACGATGGTAAACAAGCAGGATTCGCAGAATCACTCCATTGAACTTTAGAAGCTAATTCAATGATTGCTATATCATTTCGAGCTTTTTTACAAGAATATTGAGGGTGAAGGGAAATGCTGTTAACCCCGACTTCGTATGCGGTGGTATCGCTGTTGGTTAAATCGTGTTGAGATATTGTTGCTTTTATGGTTGAAGGGGCCATGATGTCTTCGCCGATTCCGCTATAAATAAAAAATAAATTAAAATTGGTTAATTTTTTTGGTTTAAAAGTATTACGTGCAAAGGCAATGAGCTGCGGTTAAAACGTGTCGATTTGTAATCAAAGTTCCTCCGCAAAAATGACCCCCTCGACGAGTTATGGAAACCATCCATGGAAATTCGTGCTGTTGGGCGTCTCGTCCACCGACGATTTTACCAAATCTTGATGTTTGTTTACCACAAGAGACATCGGAAACTAAAAAAAAATTATTAATATTTTTTAAATTATTTTTGAGAATACTTACAATTTATTACAGCTTCTGAAAAACTTAATGATATGAAAATTATAACGCTTAATATCATTTTTAACATTTTATTTTAATTTTTTTATCGATTTTTTTTTGATTTTTTTAAACGACGTCTCTTGTGGTAGTTGAGTTATTTAACTTTGAACATTTTAAATGCCTATATGTATTTATACCCAAAAGTAAAACATAAAAAATGGGCGGGTTCTGCCCCCACTTTTAATCGGTATTATGATAGTCAAGGGTAGATATCAGAATTTGTTCATTAACATTCATGATTATGTAGGCTGAACCTTGCGCGGTTTTGGAGGTCGCTATTGTGTCGACCGGGAAGATAACTTTTGTCAATATTAGTAGGAATCTTTTTTATATGTTTTTAATGACCAGCACGGCACGACACAAGGTTTCATAAGCAATGATAAACTTGAAATCGAATGCCGTTATAAATTCAATGCGAATTCGAAATTTGAATACTACACATTTCTTATTATCTTAGAATTATTGTTAATAATATGGAGATATTCAAAAATCGTAAAAAGTTAAAAATAGCACTATTAATATTTTAATGGGGCCCTAAACCTCTTTTAAAAAATTAAAAAATCGACATAGTTTCAAATAATCACTTCTATTTTTGTTTACATTATCCTAAATCCTCAATGATAACACCAAATTATTACCTCCTTTTAACTTTTTCAGTATACATTAACATTAATTCCTTTAACCTTTACCCATACAAAACTTATATTATTGACCTTAGCAATCAATTATTGCAATAATTATGCATTTATTCCTACCGACTAGTGATAATGCATCGAAGAACCTCCGAATTGCCCTCATAAATGTGTCACCGAGTCAGTGTCAGTGATAATTAATATGTATTTTAATTGGATTGAATTGTTGCAATTCAAATGACATAGTAATTACCAAAAAAAAATTTTACATGAATTTGTATTGGCATAATTTAGGATAATTAATTGATCTTTATTGATTGATATTACACAAAGTTGTGTTTAATTGTTGTTGTTGTAATAAGTGGCGTAAAAAATAACCGAATTTGTCCGAGAGGTATTTAGTTCAGGGGAAATCGTTTTAAAAGGCGAGGTAATTTACAGCATATTGTCTTTTATGGATTATTTTAATTAGATGTACTGTGAAGATGTGTAAAATTGATTTCGTAGATGATTACTGCAAGTTTATTAAATATTTTCATCTTTTAAATAGGAAAAAAATTTTTAACCTTCTTTATTTAAACAGGATCGTTTAATTTTTTTGCTACTAGAAAAATTTCTAATTGCTCATTTCAGAAATGATAGAAGAAGACAATGATAACGAAATAGTAGATAGTGTTAGCACTATAGCTATCAGAAAACTAGACATTGATAGAAAATGACTAAATTCTGCTAATTACAGCTCACACATTGCTATCAGATGAAAGTACATCCAAACTTAATTGAATCAAACCCAATCGTGCTGATAGTAGGCCAAATATTGCTGTCAGAACAGAGAACTCCGAATGGAAGACTAGATACTGTTGGAAAAAGAGCAGATACTGTACTAAAATGCTAAATGCTGCTAATATAAGGCTATACATTTGCTGATAGATGACTAAACTAATGCTAATGGATGACTAAGCACTTTCAACAAAAGTAAAGAGTACTAAATCATGCTAATTGAAGAAGACAATGATGATGAAAGGGTAGATACTGATGGCTGAGGCATGAATACTACTGCTTGGGAAAGATCACTGATTGATATTGATAATAGAAAGCAAGATACAGATATAGGATGAACTAAATGTGGCTAATAGTAGCCCAGATACAGCTAATAGAAGACTATCTATTGCTAGTAGAAGAAGGCACATTCCAAACCAACCCAATGTAATCTAATAATGTTAATAGCAATATATAGAGAATTGTAAATAAAAGACTAGATACCATTGAGAAAGAGCCAGATTCTGTTCCAAAATATTAAATGCTGCCAATGGAAGTGGATATACATAGGAGCCAATTTTTGAAAATATGTATGGGAAAATACGAATCACGGCTCTCCAAAAAAATGTCTAAATTGGGTCTGAAAAGGTCTGAAAAAAATCAAAATACGTGCTCTTCAAAAAAATGTTCACAGCAGATGTTGAGACATTGAAATTTGAAAAAAATTATTGAAAACGGTATCTTCAATCTAGATAAAATCACTAAAAATTTTGTATTGGGTGCTCTTCTAGAAGCAGTATCAAGTCTATTGGAAATAATATCAAGTCTTCTCAAGTCAAGTCTTCCAGCGACAATATCAAGTCTTTTGCATTTTTCTAAAAGCAGTATAAAGTCTTTTGAATACTATGTATATAAAAAGTATTGTGGAACTACCTTTACTTTTTCAGAGGCAATATCGAGACAGAGAGGCAGTTAAGAAGAGTAAATCTCCGAATAGAAGACTAGATACTGTTGGAAAAGGAGCAGATACTGTACTAAAATGCTAAATGCTGCTAATATAAGGCTATACATTTGCTGGTAGATGACTAAACTAATGCTAATGGATGATTAAGCACTTTCAACAAAAGTAAAGAGTACTAAATCCTGCTAATTGAAGAAGACAATGATGATGAAAGGGTAGATACTGATGGCTGAGGCATAAATACTACTGCTTGGGAAAGATCACTGATTGATATTGATAATATAAAGCAAGATAGAGATATAGAATGAACTAAATGTGGCTAATAGTAGCCCAGATATAGCTAATAGAAGACTATCTATTGCTAGTAGAAGAAGGCACATTCCAAACCAACCCAATGTAATCTAATAATGTTAATAGCAATATATAGAGAATTGTAAATAAAAGACTAGATACCATTGAGAAAGAGCCAGATTCTGTTCCCAAATATTACATGCTGCCAATGGAAGTGGATATACATAGGAGCCAATTTTTGAAAATATGTATGGGAAAATACGAATCACGGATCTCCAAAAAAATGTCTAAATTGGGTCTGAAAAGATCTGAAAAAAATCAAAATACGTGCTCTTCAAAAAAATGTTCACAGCAGATGTTGAGACATTGAAATTTAAAAAAAATATTAAAAACGGTCTCTTCAATCTAGATAAAATCACTAATAATTTTGTATTGGGTGCTCTTCTAGAAGCAGTATCAAGTCTATTGGAAATAATATCAAGTCTTCTCAAGTCAAGTCTTCCAGCGACAATATCAAGTCTTTTGCATTTTTTTTAAAAGCAGTATAAAGTCTTTTGGATACTATATATATATATATAAAAAGTATTGTGGAATTACCTTTACTTTTTAAGAGGCAGTATCGAGACAGAGAGGCAGTTAAGAAGACTAAATCTCCGAATAGAAGACTAGATACTGTTGGAAAAGGAGCAGATACTGTACTAAAATGCTAAATGCTGCTAATATAAGGCTATACATTTGCTGGTAGATGACTAAACTAATGCTAATGGATGACTAAGCACTTTCAACAAAAGTGAAGAGTACTAAATCCTGCTAATTGAAGAAGACAATGATGATGAAAGGGTAGATACTGATGGCTGAGGCATAAATACTACTGCTTGGGAAAGATCACTGATTGATATTGATAATATAAAGCAAGATAAAGATATAGAATGAACTAAATGTGGCTAATAGTAGTCCAGATACAGCTAATAGAAGACTATCTATTGCTAGTAGAAGAAGGCACATTCCAAACCAACCCAATGTAATCTAATAATGTTAATAGCAATATATAGAGAATTGTAAATAAAAAACTAGATACCATTGAGAAAGAGCCAGATTCTGTTCCAAAATATTAAATGCTGCCAATGGAAGTGGAAATACATAGGAGCCAATTTTTGAAAATATGTATGGGAAAATACGAATCACGGCTCTCCAAAAAAATGTCTAAATTGGGTCTGAAAAGGTCTGAAAAAAATCAAAATACATGCTCTTCAAAAAAATGTTCACAGCAGATGTTGAGACATTGAAATTTAAAAAAATTATTAAAAACGGTCTCTTCAATCTAGACAAAATCACTAAAAATTTTGTATTAGGTGCTCTTCTAGAAGCAGTATCAAGTCTATTGGAAATAATATCAAGTCTTCTCAAGTCAAGTCTTCCAGCGACAATATCAAGTCTTTTGCATTTTTTCTAAAAGCAGTATAAAGTCTTTTGGATACTATATATATAAAAAGTATTGTGGAATTACCTTTACTTTTTCAGAGGCAGTATCGAGACAGAGAGGCAGTTAAGAAGACTAAATCTCCGAATAGAAGTCTAGATACTGTTGGAAAAGGAGCAGATACTGTACTAAAATGCTAAATGCTGCTAATATAAGGCTATATATTTGCTGGTAGATGACTAAACTAATGCTAATGGATGACTAAGCACTTTCAACAAAAGTAAAGAGTACTAAATCCTGCTAATTGAAGAAGACAATGATGATGAAAGGGTAGATACTGATGGCTGAGGCATAAATACTACTGCTTGGGAAAGATCACTGATTGATATTGATAATATAAAGAAAGATAGAGATATAGAATGAACTAAATGTGGCTAATAGTAGCCCAGATACAGCTAATAGAAAACTATCTATTGCTAGTAGAAGAAGGCACATTCCAAACCAACCCAATGTAATCTAATAATGTTAATAGCAATATATAGAGAATTGTAAATAAAAGACTAGATACCATTGAGAAAGAGCCAGATTCTGTCCCAAAATATTAAATGTTGCCAATGGAAGTGGATATACATAGAAGACAATTTTTGAAAATATGTATGGGAAAATACGAATCATGGCTCTCCAAAAAAAATGTCTAAATTGGGTCTGAAAAGGTCTGAAAAAAATTAAAATACGTGCTCTTCAAAAAAATGTTCACAGCAGATGTTGAGACATTGAAATTTTAAAAAAATATTGAAAACAGTATCTTCAATTTAGATAAAATCGCTAAAAATTTTGTATTGGGTGCTCTTCTAGAAGCAGTATCAAGTCTATTGGAAATAATATCAAGTCTTCTCAAGTCAAGTCTTCCAGCGACAATATCAAGTCTTTTGCATTTTTTCTAAAAGCAGTATGAAGTCCTTTGGATACTATGTATATAAAAAGTATTGTGGAACTACCTTTACTTTTTCAGAGGCAGTATCGAGACAGAGAGGCAGTTAAGAAGACTAAATCTCCGAATAGAAGACTAGATACTGTTGGAAAAGGAGCAGATACTGTACTAAAATGCTAAATGCTGCTAATATAAGGTTATATATTTGCTGGTAGATGACTAAACTAATGCTAATGGATGACTAAGCACTTTCAACAAAAGTAAAGAGTACTAAATCCTGCTAATTGAAAAAGACAATGATGATGAAAGGGTAGATACTGATGGCTGAGGCATAAATACTACTGCTTGGGAAAGATCACTGATTGATATTGATAATAGAAAGCAAGATACAGATATAGAATGAACTAAATGTGGTCAATAGTAGCCCAGATACAGCTAATAGAAGACTATCTATTGCTAGTAGAAGAAGGCACATTCCAAACCAACCCAATATAATCTAATAATGTTAATAGCAATATATAGAGAATTGTAAATAAAAGACTAGATTCCATTGAGAAAGAGCCAGATTCTGTTCCAAAATATTAAATGCTGCCAATGGAAGTGGATATACATAGGAGCCAATTTTTGAAAATATGTATGGGAAAATACGAATCACGGATCTCCAAAAAAATGTCTAAATTGGGTCTGAAAAGGTCTGAAAAAAATCAAAATACGTGCTCTTCAAAAAAATGTTCACAGCAGATGTTGAGACATTGAAATTTTAAAAAAATATTGAAAACGGTATCTTCAATTTAGATAAAATCGCTAAAAATTTTGTATTGGGTGCTCTTCTAGAAGCAGTATCAAGTCTATTGGAAATAATATCAAGTCTTCTCAAGTCAAGTCTTCCAGCGACAATATCAAGTCTTTTGCATTTTTTTTTAAGCAGTATAAAGTCTTTTGGATACTATATATATAAAAAGTATTGTGGAATTACCTTTACTTTTTCAGAGGCAGTATCGAGACAGAGAGGCAGATACTGTTGGAAAAGGAGCAGATACTGTACTAAAATGCTAAATGCTGCTAATATAAGGCTATATATTTGCTGGTAGATGACTAAACTAATGCTAATGGATGACTAAGCACTTTCAACAAAAGTAAAGAGCAGTAAATCCTGCTAATTGAAGAAGACAATGATGATGAAAGGGTAGATACTGATGGCTGAGGCATAAATACTACTGCTTGGGAAAGATCACTGATTGATATTGATAATAGAAAGCAAGATACAGATATAGAATGAACTAAATGTGGTTAATAGTAGCCCAGATACAGCTAATAGAAGACTATCTATTGCTAGTAGAAGAAGGCACATTCCAAACCAACCCAATGTAATTTATAATAATAGCCTCGTACCATTGAGGTATGAGGCTCACTGTTTCAGGCCCGTATTCAACTTCATCTTTTTAAATGGAACCCTCTGTATCTTTTCACATATGCTGATTAGTTGTCTTAAATGCTACAAGTGCATATCTTGTTTTCAAATTTTGAATGCAAGGTTGCCAAGTTGTTAATCATTTTGTGAAATTTTTATATGATTCATGTGGTCACTTAAAATTCGTTATCAGCATTATTATTAAATATTGAAGGATGTAACTTGGTATGTCGATAAACAAAGCTTGGGTCTTTCGAACACCAGTAATAAATAATAGTATTGGATAATATTATATAGGTTGGTAACTAGAACCGGTTGATTTATGAAATGTTTGGGGGACCATAACTTTGTTATTTTAAATGGAACACCTTATATTTTTGCAATGTCTCACAAGGCTTTGTTAATTACCTTTCATTTTTATTAAGCATATGGTATGTCTAACACAAAATCTTTGCCAAAGGCACGCATAAGCTATCACTCACAAATTTGACGCATTCAACAGTAACATCATCCCATCCAACAGCTTTAACATTTTTCAAGCATTTAATAGCATCCAAGACCTCTGTATCCGTAACGGGAGCAAAATACAAAGAAGAGCCCACACAGTCACCCAGCGTACAAGATTGTGACAAAGATGACCCGTAAGTAGCCACCAATCTGTCCAGAACTACAGATGAAAAATACTCGCCAAAATGATTGCAACACTCTGATACATCATCTATCAACCTGTCATCAACAGACAACACCATAGAACTATTCTGCGGATAAAATACAACTGTGGTTGTATAATATGTGTATACACGTTGGAAGCACAGGAAAGAGCTTCTTTTATTTATACGATGAAACTATAGGAGGCAAAGGACAAAATGAAGTTTGTAGTATACTTTTCCATTTCTTGCAAAACTACATCCGGAAAGAAGTTACTGACATCTATATTTTTACTGACAACTGTGCATCTCAAAATAAGAATAACGTGTTGGTTCGGTTTTTCTATACCCTTGTACACCTGGGACATTTTAAAGTTATTCTTCACAGGTATCCAGAACCAGGTCACTCGTTTCTGCCATGTGACCGTAGCTTTGGAGCGACAGAACAGCAGAAACGCAAATATTATAAAATATTTTTCCTAGGGATTACATCAATATTATAACTAACACACGTAAAAGCTTTCAAGTGGTGAGTGTTACACAGAGTATGCTTTTAAATTTTAAAGATTATTTCCAACCCTTTTTTGTGAAAAATCCATCTAAGAAATTTACTATTTCCAAATATCGACTTATTCACTATCAGAAAACTGAAACCGAAATAGTACTTGAGTGCAGCGAAAGTACCTCTCTTCCAATCTTCACGTCATTTGAAATACTAAACAAGAAATACCTGCAGCCACTTTCTTTACCAAATGTCGAAACTATACTACACAAGGAACGCAGGATATTGAAAAAGAAGAAATACGAGCAAGTCATGTCGCTAGCTAAAAGTTATGTTCCACAAAGTGATCAATGGTATTATAATGACATTAAAGAATATCACCTTCAGTTTAGGGCGGAAGAAAGTGAAAGCTCTGCCTCTGAATTTGGCAGTGAAAATGAAGTATAAAATACATCTAAATACTATTTTGAGAGTTCTGTTATTATAAATATTGATTATCTATTCTTTAAATAAACAAAAAATGTTAACGTTCTTGTGTATTTATTTATAAAATTTTCAAATTTACAAATACTATGCAATAACGAGCCAAGTCCAACAGTTTTTTTTTGTATAAACAGTGTTTAAAATATGTAATCCACTTGATATAATAAATAACTACTGGGCGAAGTGCTACCAACAATGTAATTATGATAATTTTACAACCAAGAGTTATTGCAAAAACAGTTTTTTTGCTCTCCTGAGAATTTTACTATAATGGACTTGGCTGGTTCTTGCATTGGACGCCTCAATTGCTCGTTGATGCAACACCACAGCATTCTACATTTGTTTGAAGAATTATTAATTTTATTTGCTAAAAAATCTTTCTTTGCCTGGTTAATTAAATCTCTAGATGTTCTTTTTTTATTGTTATATTCCGCTCGAAGTTCCGAAAAACCATTTGTTAGTAACCAATGGAATTTTTTTAGTTCCTGCCCGGCTTGTACGATGCAGATGTTACCCATCTTTTATGTGAACCCCTTTTTACGGGAGAATCCCTTCTAACAGTCGGACAATATAAGTTATAATAATACTGAAATATCTCAAAAAAACTCGCGTACAAGGAATTCACATCATTCAAATTCACAGCAAGGAGAGAATCCCAATCGAACAAAATTAGTTTATGATTTAAGAAAGATAAATTATTATAGGAAAATCTCCGCTTAGAAATGGAAACCGTTCGGTTGGAATCCTCAATTTGCAAACTTTGAGTAGTATAGACCAAGGAGCAGACAAAATGGTCTGCTATATTTCCGTCAAAAACATCAAAAGAACATAAAGACGGCGATAAATTTGTTACAATATAGTTAAGTGTTGACCTACTTACTGCTCCATTTAAGTTACAACAAATTCTAGTATATTCCGTCGTATCTCCGCGCAGTTCCCGCAAAGCACGACAAAATCATTATTACAATACAAAAACTCCAGCATTGAAGTTAAAATATCTATAAAAGCGTCAAAGCAACTCGAGGGAGGCCTATAAACACAAGCGCAAACATAACTCTGATTTGAGTGTTTAAACCGGATCGCACAGCACTCAAACAACATATCCTTATATGACATTACCTTATATGTGCCACATTATTAACTTTTGCATTGAGAATTCGGTATATCCACTCAAGTGGAAGACTTCTCTAATTACACCGGTCCCTAAAACAGGTAAGGTGACTCAATTGCAGGATCTTCGGCCGATAAGTATTTTGTCAGTATGTTCAAAGATATTTGAGAGAATATTATCCACTAGGTTATTGGCACACTTGGATGAGTATTCTATACTCCCTACTCTTCAATCTGGTTTCCGTTCTGGTTACAGTTGCACAACGGCACTCTTGCATATTACGGATAATATATTGCGTGGAACTGATAACGGATTAGCGACAGCTTTGGTCTTACTTGATTTTTCTAAGGCTTTTGATACGCTGCATCATTCATTGCTTGTTGGCATGCTTGGGTTCATTGGATTGTCTCAATCTGCGCTTGAACTTGTCCAAAGCTACTTATATAACCGTTCACAGCAAGTTGTTTGTAATGGTGAGTTATCTTTACCAGCTAATGTCATATCGGGTGTCCCACAGGGTTCTATACTTGGACCAATCCTATTTTCAATATATACGTCCCAGTTGTGCTTGGTATTGAAGCACTGTACTCCGCATATGTATGCTGATGACATCCAACTCTACTACACATTTCCTACTACTAATATTGTTGTGGCTGAAAATAATATAAATGCTGATTTACAGGTTTTAGTTGATGTTGCCGCCAATCACTGTTTGACAATCAATCCCTCTAAATCTTCGGTAGTAGTTTTTGGAGGCCGGAGTGTGCTGCGCAGGGTTGGAACTGCATTGAGACTGCGAATTAATTCAGATATTTTGCAAACTGCTGAGTGTGCAAGGAATCTAGGTTTCAGCATAGATAGTAAGTTAAGATTTAATTCGCATATAGCTGGTCTTCTGCGTCGGGCCTACTCAGCTCTAGAACTGCTTTATAATAGTAGACACTTATTGGATCAGCGACTCCGAATACATTTATGCGACGCTCTAGTTCTTTCGATTTTTAATTACGGTGATGTATTGTACGGCCCTTGTATTAATAATATGCAGAAGGTGAGAATTCAAAGAGTTCAGAATGCTTGCTTACGTTTCATTTATGGTATTCGTAAGCATGAACGTATATCATACACGTTGAAATGGGTGGGCTGGTTGAATATGTCATATCGGAGGGCCCTTCACTCTGCCAACCTTTACCATAAGATTTTAACTACCAAATGTCCACCGTACTTATTTAACAAAATTCGTTTTCGAACAGACGTCCACAATATTAATATTAGGCATAAGCACACTTTAGCAATACCTCAGCATAGACTGGAAAGTTTCAAAACATCATTTTCTTATTGTATGCCTAAATTATTAAATGAATTTACTCTTTCGGAGCTGTCGGAGAGTGGACGGGTTTTTAGAGCGAAATTCAGGTTTGAGTTACTTGGAAGACAAGGTAGAGACCAAGTATAAACTGGTATGATTTATTTGTTATTACAACTAGCTTTTGTTTTCTTGTTCTTTCTTTTCTATTCTTTCGGTCTTTCACTTTTTTTTTTCTTTTCTAGTTTTCTTGCTAGCATATGTACATGTATTTTTGTTATAATTAATAAATAATACTATAATAGCGTAACAGAGAGGACCAATGAAAAACAGCAGACCGTTGGGAATGCTGACTTGGCCCTCTTTAACCCATAACATTTTAATTAAGTTTAAGAATACTACCCACACAGTATTAATAGTGTGTTAATAGTAGTTATATAGTCAGTAGTAAAACTGACTATATAATCGTCTTTCTCATGCCAAAGAACTTCCATATTCCAAATTTGAAAAGAATCGGTTGAAATACACGTGTAATATTAAAACAAATCCTGTATCTCTGAATCAAAGCGTTTGCTTTGTTTAAAGTCTTGCTCCAAAACCCTGAGACCTTGTATATTTATAATTTGTCTGTTATATTATCTACAGAAATCAAATTTCCCCTAAATTTGTCTGTATAGATATACCAAGCGATCAAAAAATCGATCCATAAAAAACTATTTTCCCAAGTGACAGCTTTAAAATAAGGATCAAATGCTTGGGAAAGTAGTTTTTTATGGATCGTCTTTTTTAATCGTAGTGTAGAAACCGATGTTTCAAAAGCTGTTGTTCAATTCTGTTCGAATTGGACAAAATCAAAAAAGAACCAAATGTATAAAATATACCTCTCATTAAGAACACGTCAGGTTATTCAAATTTTAATTTTTTCACCAAATAGTTTTTGAGAAAATTGTCCAAAATATACAAATAATAATTATAAAATGAGTGGGAAAAAAATTTAAAATTATCTCACATTATAAAGCTTCAAATTTCTCGTCAAACGAAGGCGGTTTCAATTTTTGCTATGAAGTGGTTTCTTTATTATTCAGGATCAAAGCAGGGAGCAATTTTGAATTTGATAATTGATACTGTTAATTGAAGAAGACACTGTTGGAAGAAGAGGAAACAATAAATTAAGGATAATTAAGGTTTTTAAGAATCAAAATATCTATTACCAAAATACTTAAAATTCTTCTTAAATTTCAAAATCAATTTCTCATATTTATTCCAAATAATTTAAAGGGCTATTTTAATCAATTGGGGCAAAAAAATTTCTGGTTACTCTGGTTGAATATGAATTCTTTCTTCTAATTTTTATGTAGCATACCGTTAAGACGAATTACACAAAAACCAAAATAATTTAATTTCTTAAATTGTTCATATACAACATAAAGTAACTTGAGGATTATTTCTAAAAAAATCAATTCGTAATTAAGTATCAAATAAGAATAATAAAAAAAATAAATATTAACTGTACCTTACAATCTTTATTTACCATAAAAATCAGTAAACATACAGCTTGCACATTAAATTACAAAAACAATAATCTATTTCTTGTAACCGCACGAACGCCTGCGACCACGTGCCCTCTCGAATTTGCGTCCCTTGGATCGTACAAACGGTTTGCTGTGCGAGTGTGGAACGCCAGGAGCCGGACCGAAATGTTTAACAGCTTCGCGAGCGTTTCTCCTTCCTTGCATCAAGACGGTTTTAGCCCCCGTTGGGGCTCTTAATGCCAATTGGTCAAAAGTTAAAATTTCTCCACCTAAAATAATCATTAAAATTAAAATCTAATGATATAAAATGCTTCAAACTAAAAATTAATATAAATTAAGGTTGGGCCGACTATGATTTTGGCCTTCATGGTATCGATACTATTCAAAGTATCGAAAGTATCGAATTATTGGAAATAATATTTTAATAATAAAATAAAGTATATAATAAGCACATTTTTTATATATTTTCCTTCGTAGATTTTAATTTTGGAGTTAAAGTGGTGGAAATAATAAAGACAAAATAAAAGAGAAATAAATTCCCCACTTCAACTCTAATAATTTTCCTTGATTATTGTACTCATCGCGAAAAAACAAGAATATACGTAAAATTTCGAGTTATTAATTGTAACAGGAATTGAAATAATAAGGAATAACCACATATTGACTGTCATCTTCAAAGTATATTAGCTCTCTTGAAGTACTTTAGGACAGATCTTGATCTGATATATATCGATCTTAAATATACTGTAATCTCAATTTCCAGTATACATAAAACAAGTTGCAATACCATCGACAAGTATCGACACTTTGCTCAACATTGATTGTGACAAGTATGATGTCGAGATATACAGGGTGGGCAAATTTTGGTGTTATTATAGGCTATCTCAGAAACTATAAGAGATACGAAAAAAGTAGGTGCCATGTCCTGGTCTCTTTTTTCGAGAAATATTCAATCCTGCAATGACAAAATTTCTAACTTCTTTTGTTTTTAAGTTATAGCCAAAAAGTCATATTTTCGTCGTTTAAAAAAAATATTCTTATTTCGTTTATTTTTGAAATTGAAGAAACGCGGTTAATACATTCTTAAGACACTTTTTTGAGTAGAATATAATGCTGTTTAAAAATTTTAAATAAAGTTGATAATTATTGAGGTATAACACAAAGTTGTGTTTTTTTAAATACAACCAATAGTTGATTATGGTGTTACTAAAAAGAGCATATTTTTAGCTGAGGTAATGTAAGACTAGTTGAGGTATTCCCCAAAGATCTAAGGTGTGATATTCGGGGAATAACTTGTTTCTCTGTAGGTCGATTTTTTATCAACTCGAAGTCATATTGCAGTTTCAAATGCAAGTGTGTGGTCTTCGAGAGCATACAAAGTGTTAAGGTTTAGAAAAAAAAGTGTTCGTTCAGTGTTAATTGAATGAAAAAAATGAGTTTGGAAAGGACATCAATTCCTTTAAAAAGGAAATTGGAAATATTGGCGATGTTGAAAAAAATGCTATTACAAAAACTAAAATTACGGAAAAATTTAACATATCAAAATCAACGCTATCAACAATTATAAAAAATAAAAACCGTATGGCGTCTGGTAAACATACGTCTCGCAAAAAGTTGAGACCTGCATTCCCAAAACTAGAAAAAAAATTAATAGAATGGTTTACCGAAATGAGACAGGAGTTCAAATTTATAAGAAACGCCTATCTTGATAAAGATGTTTTTAACTGGTGTTTTTTATAATCTTATGCCAAACCGTACTTTGGATTTTAAAGGTAAAAAGTGTTATGGTGGCACTAAAAGCAAAGAAAGAGTAACAGCAGTTTTATGTTGCAATGCAGATGGAAGCGAAAAATTAAATCAGTGCATAGTAGGAAAGTCAAAAAATCCTAGATGTTTAAATAACATAATTCCCGTTCCCATTTACCGTGCCACTATAGTAATAAAAAGAAAGCGTGGGTAACGTCTGTGACATTTCGAGAACGGCTTATTCGTTTCCAGCGAAACATGGCAGCACAAAACAGAAAAGTATTGCTAACGATGGACAATTATGCTGCACATAATTTCAAGGATATCAATTTGGACAATGTGAAGGTGATTTATTTTCCACCTAACACAACGAGTGCACTCCTACCTCTTGATCAAGGCATAATTGCGTGCATGAAGAAGCGATATCTTGCTCGTCTTGTAAGAGCAGCAATTTTGGCAATAGAAGCGAACGAAGAAAATCCGAAATGGAATATTCTTCAAGCGATACGAGCGCTGTAGGATTCTTGGAATTCAGTAACATCAAACATTATAAAAAATTGTTTTAACAAAGCGTGGACAACTGACTCTCAAGAAGAAAATGGGGAAAATCAGTTAATGATGGTAAGCATTCATCGATAATTAGTTCTTCTTAGTAACTTTTTATTTTACATGCTTTTATTGTCTGCATTTTAGGCTGCATTTACTGATGTAGAATGGGAAAATTATCAACACATCTTGTCAGTACCTAAACAAGTTACTTTTGACGAATACTGCACTATTGACAGTGAGGTAGTAACTTCAGAAGCAATTGAAATCTTTACCATTAGTGAATGCAGGCCAAGAATCGAAAGAAAATGAAGAAAGCGATGAAGGTGATGAGGAAGAAGTGGTAAATGTAACACCCCCTACAAGAGCTGAAGTTTTTGCGGCTCTCTATACTATACAATGGTAACCCACATCTGATTTGGCTAGGGTTTTCTCCAGTATCATCGTTAAAGTATAAATTGTAAAATAGATAAGGTTCGACTTAAAAACGATGTTTATTAACAGAATATATCGGTGCTAGACGTGTTTCGCCCAGTTTTTAGGGCATCGGCAGGCACGACTAAAAACAAGATGTATATAAAGATTTTTAAGATAACTATTACAGAAAATTATTAATATAATAAATATAATGAATATCATTTACCGTCAAGAAGGCTATAGATGTACAAAACAGGATATTTTATATTTAACTAGGTGTAACATTTCTTCTTGTCAAATCTTTTTTAATGTTTCGAAATGAACAATTTATTTGAGTCGAAATTTAATATAAAATTGTTATCAAGTTATAAAAGGTGTGGTCAAAATGTAAAAAACTATTTAAGTACTGAGGAAAAATTAAAACAGTTAACGGACGTATATAAATAAAATAATAATAATAACTTTGAGCTTCGTCGCACTTTGTTAGCTTTATTGAGAGGACTGATGAATTTCGTTGTCGTGTTTTCTTTCAAGGTCAACAGGGCGGTAAAATAGGTAAATTTAAACCTTTCACTTTTAAAAAATCTTAAAAAATCGAAAAAACTCGACCTATATGAAGAGTTCTTTATTCAAAAAATCAAAAAAGAAAACCCCGATTCATTAATGAATGACATTTTAGAAAGTAACAACTTCAGATTTTTTATGAAAATGATATAAATAAACTTTTCCAAATGATTTTACTTGTTGCGTTGTAACTTCAAAAATTTAAATTTACCTATTTTACCGCCCTGTTGACCTTGAAAGAAAACACGACAACGAAATTTATCAGTCCTCTCAATAAAGCCAACAAAGTGCGACAAAGCTCAAAGTTATTATTTTATTTATATACGTCCGTTAACTGTTTTAATTTTTCCTCAGTACTTAAATGGTTTTTTACATTTTGACCACATCTTTGTTAGGACCGTCGTTACGGTCCTGTCTACCGTCCAGCTAGCAGAGCTGGCTTAGCGAAATTGTAGTTGTAGCGGTAATGTAAAAGTAGATTGTAACGTGTCGTCGAAGAATAAACACGCTAAGAACAACTCTTCGCATTATTTTTCCCAACCTGTTCAACCCTACTTAAGTGGCGCAGTCAGTAGGATACAACATCCCTTCTACATCAAAAATACGTTGTTGAAAGCAGCTTCCGGAAATTAGAAGACGGCCGTACAATTTCGCCCTGACTATTGGAGTCAACCCAACTACGGAAGTAGCCCTGACTATTGGAGTCAACCCCGACTATTGGAGTCGCCCTTACATTCCATAACTGGATCAACCAAATTAGGGAACCAGAATTTTCAAAGAATTTCGAACACCGGACGTGGAAATGCTCGCGTCGGCGTTAATATTCTCCCTGACCTTCCTAACGATCACTGGGGGCGGTAATTATTCTCTTGTGGATGTAAGAAACGAGGTAGGACTGTACATAGAACAAGTAGGACCTTTGAAAATAACAGATTCGTTTTGGAATTTACTTATTATGAAAAATATAAGTCTCGTGCAGTATGCTTTGCAGTGCAATGATGTTTTATTGACGAATTTGACCAAATTGGTTTATGCAAACGAAAAAAATTTTGTGAATAAATTAAACTTGGTAAACGAGGTAACAGCTCATTTAGTTAATTTGCGGTTAATTTCGGGTAGAACGAATAGATTATTAAATAACTTAATGTACGAGACTCCGCGAACTGAAAGACGTAGACGCGGACTTATCGATGGGTTGGGAACAGTTATTAAAACCATTACGGGTAACTTAGACGAAAGTGACGCAAGAAGATATGACGCGCTTATTAACGGTCTAAAACAAAATCAAAAGTCCCTAAAGGATATTCTTAAGTCGCAGGTTCAAATCGTAAATGAAATGAACTCTAAATTTAATAAAACAATTTACCAATTAAGAGCTAACGAGGAAAGACTTTTACAAAAACTAAATGAATACATGGAGCACAGTATCGAGCTAGAAAAACAACAATTTTACTTCGAAGTTCAAATCTGCCTGGAACGATTGTTCGAGTCTTATACGATTATTGAAAACGAAATCCAAACTTTAATTTTAGGCGTAACATTTGCTAGACTAGGAAATTTTTATACTCCATTGATAGATACGAACATCTTGTTAAATGAATTTCAAAAAATTCCTCGAAATTTAGTCGATAATAATTTACCAGTAGTTCCAGATACAAATAATTTAAATTTACTATTGAAACTTTGCACATTTAAATCGTATCTAAAAAACGATAAGTTAGTTGCCATTTTGCAAATCCCATTAGTAAAAGGTGACTCGTATCGCTTGTACCATGCTATTCCGTTTCCATCCGTTCTCAACTCCTCTTCTATAATCTTCCCTACCTTGGAATATTTCGCCGTATCTTATGATTACACGCTGTACGTGAGTGCGTCCGCGGATTACCTTCAAAGTTGCAAAAAACTAATAGATACTTTTATTTGTTTGAGCCCGACCATTATGGAAATAACCTTAGGACCCTGCGAAGTACAGGTGACGGCCAAAAGAAGAGCGCCTACTTGTAAACCTCGAAAATACCAACTTCAAGAAGTTATATACAGCCAGTTAAAACCGAATCAGTGGATTGTCGCAACACCAAGCGAAACCGTTTTGTCTATCTGCTGCGACGCATTTCAAGAAGACTGCTTACAAAAAACTGTCAGTTACAACGTAAAACTTCGTCTTTCCTGGCCATGTTTTGCAGTTATTGATGGAAAGAAGCTCCAATCCAGTCGTAGCGAACGTCAAGCCGTAACCCAATCAATTGGATTGCTGTTGGTTCGGCCTGTAGAAACCGGTAAAATGGATACACCGTTCGACAAAAACATAGAGGAATTGGATGATATTGACGTATCAGACTTCAATAAAATTCACGCTTTGGTGGAAAAACAAAAATTGGATTTAGTCGCTATGCGAAGCCAATCAGTAGATGTAGTTGACTGCTCACTATTGATCACAGGCGTCATAGTGGTCATCATAATATTTCGCAAGCAAATCCGATTGTTGTTTGAAGCGATACATTTAAGATGCAAGAAACGGTCAACTGGTAATCAACCAGAGACGGCCCCTCGATCAAGGCCAGTAAACTTAAGAACTATGTTTTCATAGACCCTGTTTTTCAATTAATTTTCATTGTTTCAATTTATAATATATTTTCAATATATGATATATTTTCGGGAGGGAGGTGTTAGGACCGTCGTTACGGTCCTGTCTACCGTCCAGCTAGTAGCGAAATTGTAGTTGTAGCGGTAATGTAAAAGTAGATTGTAACGTGTCGTCCATGGTATAAGAATATAAGGTAGAACCGAGCGCAGGTCATGCGTACTAATCACACCATTTGATGACGTTTGAGGGCCAATAGCTAGCGCGTTTTTTCAAAATTAACAAGAAAATAAATAGTAGGTGATCAACATAGTTAATTTATCAGTCAATTAATAAAAACAATTATTTTTAAAATTATTATTATAAAAAGGACAATGTATATAAGAGGAAAATCGTGTTATCAATCAACCTAATTAATTATACAGGGTGTCTTATGTAACTGGCTCATTAGAACTATTTTAGGTTATACTAGTCGTAGAGGCTTGAAATTTTGGTATCATGGGTTGTTTCCGATACTTTTAATCGAAAGTTAATCGAGGTAGACCTCAACTTCGTTATTGTAAATGGAATGCTATAGTTTTTATTACACCATTCAATTATACGTAAAAGAAGATGTTGACATTATGAATTACATTATGACATTATGTTGACATTAAGAATATGTTGACAAGAATAGTTGTTGTTACATAGCGGCTTTTGTTTTCGAGTTATTTTGATTTTAAGTGCTTTTTGGCAAATATCACCATAATCTTTAAAAGCCCATATTTATACAGAGTGTCTCACGTAACTGGTTCATTAGAACTTTTTTGGCTTACACTATTCGTAGAGGCTTGAAATTTTGTTATCATGGGTTGTTCATTCCAATCTATTAATCCAAAATATTATCAAGATGGCCACCACTTCCGGTCTACCGGAAGTAGACCTCAACTTCGTTATTTTAAATGGAATGCTATAGTTTTTATTACACCATTCAATTACACGTAAGAAAATATGTTGACTTTGATAACAGTTGCTGGTACCTACCCAGCCCATATCTCAGCCAACGTTAATTCAAAAACGTTTTGCATTGGTACAATAACTCGTCATATGCTGTTAAATAGATTGTCACTTGTTATATCAATGTACCTTATACAGCGTGGCCAAAAATTGAATTACCATTTCGCTGTATTCAATTGCGAGAAAGTCGAAAATTTTAAATGGAACGCACCGTATCTTTTTAGCCTATCTAAACGGGAATTTAATTCTCTACAAATTATCTATAAATATTGCTATACCTATTTATTATAGTTTTCTTCATATTGCGTATTTTATCAAAATCCTACACAAAATGCTGGAAGCCGGTCGTGTTTTTATTAGATGGCTATGATATTTTGAGTTTATTGTTTAATTTATTTAAATTATCATTGGTATTATTTCTAGAATGATCTGCGATTGAATAAACTTGAGTTTGTTAGCTTTTATTTGCCAAAAATAACCAGCAGAAGAACGCATAAATGAAACAATGAAAAACAATGATATGGCGTAATATTCGACGTAATGATGCGCGAGATGTTCCTAGAGAGTTCAGTTTATTTATTTACGGTGCTTTTTTGTAAAATATTATTCATCTAAATCGACCGAAGCACCTCTTACCGAAGGATTTGGTAAAGCAATAAAATATGACAAAACATTTATTCTATTATCTTAAGCTGCTGGTGACAGAAATTTATGTTTTCTTGTTATTTTGATCTTTCCAAAACTAAGAGATACGTATCTTATCCTATCCAAAACATTATTACACCCGCCATGAATATAAGACGAATTTAAAATGTTGGCGTGGGAATAATTCGCAATGATATTCAAAGACATCAACAGCAATAAGTGATGACACAACTAAGTAATGACATCAGTAACATAAATATGGTTGAAAAGCTATCAAAACTCCATGGCTTTCTAACATAAAAACAAGAAGCTTCTGGCATTGCATGCGTCCATTAATTTCCAAATATGAGAGCAACTACAACAAATAGGCGCAGGAAAGTATCTAAATAGTTTGTAGAGAATTAAATTTCCATAATTTATTTTTGTAATTTTCAGTTTTTCATTCTTTTATGTTATTGATTTTAATTTTTATCATTAAATTGTTGTTTTTCATTGTTTCATTTATTCGGGTTTCTTTTGGTTATTTTTGGTAAATTACAGCTAGCAATCTAAAGTTTATTCAATTACAGTTCATTAGAGAAATAATACTAATAATAATTTAAATAAATTAAACAAGATACTGTCAAAATGTGATACATTCCTCAATAGCAAGAAAACTATAATAAATAGGTATAGGAATATTTATAGATAATTTGTAGAGAATTAAATTTCCTTTCTGATAGGGTATGAAAATATGGGGCGTTCCATTTAAAATTTTTGACTTTCACGCAATTGAATACAGAGAAACGGTAACTCAATTTTTGACCAGCCTGTATAAGATATACTGATATAACAAATGACAATCTATTTGGCAGCATATGAAGAGTTATCGCATCAATGCAAAACGTTTTTGAGTTAACGTTGGCTGAGATATGGGCTTGTAAAGAGCATGGCGATATTTGCTAAAAAACACTTAAAATCAAAATAACTCGAAAACAAAAAACGGTAGGCACCAACAACTGTTATCAAAGTCAACATATTTTCTTATGTATAATTGAATGGTGTAATAAAAACTATAGCATTCCATTTAAAGTAACGAAGTTGAAGTCTACTTCCGGTAGACCGGAAGTGGCGGCCATCTTGAAAATATTTTAGATTAATAGATCGGAATGAACAACCCATGTTACCAAAATTTCAAGCCTCTACGAATAGTGGAGCCTAAAAAAGTTCTAATGAACCAGTTACGTGAGACACCTGTATATTATTATAGCCAACGAGGTATTTTTCCAATAAAAACCGGAATTGTCTCTCCAAAACTTATTCACAGCAGGGCAGTGGCATAAGACATGCTCAACCATTTCCTTGTCCTTCGTACATATTCAGCTTTCAACATCGCCAACTAGGCCCAACAAGTTGAGGTGTGTCTTTAAGCGCCAGTGCCCAGTAAAAACACTCATTAGAACTCTAATATTAACACCTAAGTTCAAAAAGGTTCCCGGGTTTGACAGCAACGATGTTAAATAATTTTGCATATCCCATTCCAGGAAAACTGGTCCACAATAGGCGAAGTCTGTCTTTAGCCCATAGTCCATTCTGGTGTTTGGTTATGGCAAATGAGACATCAACTGCTAGCTCTGGTGCGACAAATGCATCAACGCTGCCTTCTCGAGCTAACTCATCTGACGTGTGATTACCAGTACTCTAGAAGGACCTGGGACCCAGATTAGAGAGACTTTGTTTTCACTTTTCTCAATGATCCATCTAGTGTATTTGATTCATCTCTGAACATGCAAATATCTGCATGAACCAGTAAATTTTCGCTTTCAAACCAGAACTGCCATCATTTCTGGTAAAGAATATTTAACAGCTTTAAGCATATTACTTAAATTTGTAAATGGTAATCCTAGCTACGTTTTGTATATGCACGTGTAAAGGAGTTGGAAAAGTTAAATTCGGGATTCCGCGTATTAGAGCCAATTAACGTAAACAACTACGTCACTATGACGTTTGTGGGCCAGTTGCGCAGAACGATGAAGAATTTGTGTTGAAACGGTTCTACCTTATATTCTTATACCATGGTGTCGTCGAAGAATAAACACGCTAAGAACAACTCTTCGCATTATTTTCCCCAACCTGTTCAACCCTACTTAAGTCCTTTTATAATTTGATAACAATTTTATATTAAATTTCGACTCCAATAAATTGTTCATTTCGAAACATTAAAAAAGATTTGACAAGAAGAAATGTTACACCTAGTTAAATATAAAATATCCTGTTTTGTACATCTATAGTCTTCTTGACGGTAAATGATATTCATTATATTTATTATATTAATAATTTTCTGTAATAATTATCTTAAAAATCTTTATATACATCTTGTTTTTAGTCGTGCCTGTCGATGCCCTAAAAACTGGGCGAAACACGTGTAGCACTGATATATTCTGTTAATAAACATTGTTTTTAAGTTGAACCTTATCTATTTTACAATTTACACATCTGATTTGTTATCAAATTCATTATTTATATCACAATTTAAAGATTTGCTGATACAGAAGAGAACATTTCCGAAGGTTTCGCGAATTCTTATATTGTATTGGACGCGACGAAAATTTCTGTTATTTAATAGTATTATATTATTATATAAATGATAATTCTGTTTCCTAGAACTATTTCGAAACATAAAGGCACTAAAATTCATCACAACAATAACATTCGATTGATCAGGTATCAACATCTGGTTCCAGTCTAGCTACTAATTTAGAAATACCGATTCTGCCACTAAACATTGAGATACGCACCTAAAATTACAGCACTCACTTGGGTCATGTTAAATATATCACACGGTATATTCGATTTTTCTTTCGTAATATAGATATTTGTGATAAAGTGTTATTTTTATAAAGAAAATTTTAATCTTCTGAGCAAAGCTGAGAAAGAAATTGCGTATTCATTCAAAACATTCAAAAATTAATCATTTTTCACTATGTAATAAATAAATACATAACATTATTCTTATTTTATTTTTCGTTGGTATATTTTTTGCAGCATTATAATAAACGTCGACTAATCGGTTTTATTGTATAATGAGCCGATTAATCGCAGACTAAAAAGTGGCCGAATAGTCGGCTCTTCCGATTAGTCGCCGATTAGTCGGTACAACCCTAATATAAATACCTGCTTTTAAAATTCTAGCACGTGCTTTTTCCGTTACACGAAGAGCACACACCGTCAACTTAGGTACATCCCAAATTCTGGCATCATCGGTTACTGTGCCTACAACAACCGCGGTCATACCCTCACGGCCAGGTTTTTTCATGAAACGTACAATTCTAGCTAAAGATATTGGTGGTTTATTAATTTTGCTCATAAATAAACGCTTCAAAATGATTCTATTAAACTTTGAGTTTGTACGGCGAGCCAAATATCTGTAAAGCTAAAACAAAAATAATTATAGATTAATTTTATTTAAATATTATTAAATTAATATAAAATTGTATATACCTTTACTAAGAGGCGCAAATAAACATCTTGGCTTTTAGGTTCTGTGCGCCTAACCTTGCGGTCATGTTTATGGTTAATGTCGATACCCTAAAAACAGAAATATCTATTAGTTGATTATAAATACGTAACGGGACGGATGATGTGTGAATAATTTAATTGAATAATACCATTTTTAATTACGGATGAGGGATATATCGCGAAATTAAATAAGATTTTTTCGATACTTACCATGTTTGATGACGGGAAACGAAAAGGAAGAGCGACGGATGCGCGCTCTAACAGCTGGGTTTGGAACTAACTTGAACTGGACCAATCGAAACGGTTTATAAATAAGCGGGAATTTTAAAATTTTATACGTGTTTTTGATAAAATTTGTTTAATGATATTAATTTATTTTAAGTATAAAATGTATCATAATACAAAAGAAGTGATATATAGAATAATATTTTATTATTTTTTAAAAATTAATTATTCAAAATTATTCAAAAAACGACGAATAAGTTGAAACGTCAAATTTGACAGATTATAAAAGTTTAAATAATTAAAGACACGTATTTTATCAATTTTAGTTAAAATCGTAATTAAAACCGAATAAATAATAAAAAAAATAATTTAATGGATAAATAACTTAAACAAGAGTAATTAGAAAGGAGAAAATTTGTTACAAATTAAATAATTTAAGTTGACTAATTTTCATCGATTTTTACAAGATTTTAAACAATAAGAATTAAAAAGTTTTAAAATTAAATTCCACATAAAATGGGATAATGTGCATCAAATCTACGAAAAGGTAAGAAAATCTATAAACATTTAATGTGTTGCTACCACTTAATTTCCTTTGTACATTTATGATTACACCAAATTTAATTTTTCTAGATTATTGTATTACAAACATCGAATACCTTCAATTCAATCCAACAATAAAGTACGTTAAATCTTATTAATATATATATTATATATTATTAATTACTAATACATTCTTAGTATTCTTCTGTGCATCAGCCTGTATCCAAATCAAACTCAATGGCATCAAACAAAACCAAAATGATATTAATCAATTATTTTTAACTGTTTACAAAATGCTTTATAAGAAAAAGAAGCAGAAAATGTGGTACAAAAAATTGGTGCAGTTTATTTACCATTTCCTGCCAAAGATAAGGTTATAAAATTAAACAAAAAAGTATGGATAAACTTAAATTTAAGGCTTAAATTTAAACAGTATAAAGGGGATAAGCAAATAGATCATTTTATCGTACAAACGATCTCTGCCAAATGACCCAGGAAACATAGCTCTCAAATATAAGATAGTTAAGATTAGGGCTGGCGATGTCAGTCTTCATGGAGGAGTTACCCGAGGTTGTCTAGAAGGGGGTGTACTTTCACCATTGTTGTGGAATCTCACCCTGAACAGCCCTTTGAAATCCCTTGCTAAAGCCAACATAATAATCAAAATATCCTGTATGATATTCAGCTGATTTAATAAGAATGCTTAGATTAAAAAAGCACCATCATAAATTATATAGAAAAACTCATTGTGCATATCATCGCACAAGTTTTAGTCGACTTCGCAGGGACTGTAAGTCACGAATACGGCAGGATCGTCGAATATGTATCGAATCCTTGGAGAGGGACATAAAAAGGGAACCAAAAAACTTTTGGCGCTTCGTTAACATGACCAGGAACAATAAAACATCTCCAAGCTCCCTTAGGTTGGCAGGTGAAATTGTGTCTGACTTGCCGGCAGTAGTTAACTCGTTTGCCGATCACTTTGAAGCCATGTAATAATAATAATAAATCTTTATTTCCATAATGCTATCTGCAGGGAAAAAAGTCAGAACAAAAAAAAAAGAAAAATATACAACGTCGTAACAAAAAATACGGACTCAATGTTTAATATAAACAGGTTTAGAAAAGAAATCATCTACTCTATAGAAGGTCCCTTCAATTAAATAAGCTCTTAAACATTTTTTGAATTGCTTTGTAGGTAACATTTTTAAATTCATTGGTAAAAAATTGTATAATTTTATACAAAAATACACAACACTCTTTTGTATTCTAGTGTAACTTGTCTTAGGTGGCACAGTGATACAATTCATATTGTGAGAAAAAGTGCACATAATTATTTTTAACAAAAAGTGCACATTCCAAGATAAACAACGACGGAAACGTAAGTATATTTTGTTGTTTAAAAATAGGTTTACATGATTCACGCGGACACAGGTGAAATATTGCTCTCATACATTGTTTCTGTAGGATGAAAACGCGTTCAGTGTTCACGTGGAACATTTCCCCAGAAAATGACCCCATATCGTAAACGTGACTCGACGCATGCATAATAAACACTTAAAGCGGCACTCACATTTACACAACAAGATCTTGATAACCCGAAAGCTAACCCTTCGATGTGTTGTTTCCATGACAAACGGGAATCAAGCATTAGCCCCAAGAACTTAATTTCTCGGTCAAAATTAAGTATTTCCTCTTGTAAGTTAATCTTTATTTCTGGTGGATTGTTTCCAAAGGTCATGAAACTTGTTTTGTCAATATTGAGATGTAAGTTATTCCCTGTAAACCATTGCTTCAATTTTTTTTTGATGTCTTCTGCTTTTCTTGAGACATCTTCTACGTTTCTTCCAGTTACCACACACGTGGAATCATCAGCAAATAGCACCAATAGGCTGTCCAATATATCAGGCAGATCATTAATGTATAGAAGAAACAGGAATGGTCCAAGTATAGATCCCTGGGGTATAGACCCCATGAACCACCTCTCTCCACTCCGATTTCACTTCTTCACCGGAAGCGTTGTAAGACACAACGCGTTGTCTTCTGCAAGACAAATAAGGCTTGAACCATTTTAAGACTATACCACGGAAACCCATGCATTCCATTTTACACAAAAGAGTTTCATGATGGACACAGTCAAAGGCTTTGGTCAAATCCATAAAAATACAGCCAGTGATGTCATTGTTACTAATAGAAGATGTAATTTTTTCCAATAATCGAAATATTGCTCGGGTGGTTGAACGTCTTTTAATGTAGCTATTCTGGGTATTATTAAGAATCTTGTTTTTAGTTATAAAATCAGCCATTCTATTTAACGTAATCTTTTCAAACACTTTTGCAATATTTGGAATTAAAGCAATAGGTCTGTAATTCATTAGGTCAGATCGATCACCTTTCTTATATAATGGTTTTATTATTGTTTGTTTCAGAGCTTGTGGAAACACACCCGTTGTAAATGACATGTTGATGACATCACTTAGCGGTTCGGCAAGAATATCTGCACATGTTTTTAGTACGGTCACCAGGATTTCATCAAAGCCCACCGCCTTAGTATTATTTAAATGTTTTATTGTATTTTCTACTTCTGCTCTGTCGGTTAAATAAAAAGCGAATGATTTTGACATGTGTTTGTTCATTACATTCACAGTGTTATTAGATGTTTTTATGATATCAATAAAATGCATATTAATTGCATTAAGAATATTGACGTCATTAGTATGTATAGATTTGAAATCACTTAGACTGAAACCACTTATCTGCTTTTGTCCCCGGAGTGCATTAACAGTTTTCCATGTAGCCTTTATCTTGTTATTGGAATGTTCAATATAATTCGAATATGATAATCGTTTAGATATTGCAATCTCGTTCTTAAGATGTTGACAATAATGTTTATACAGTTCTGCTGTAACTTTTCCATTTAATAGTCCTTCATATAGTTGCCTCTTGATCGCAGTTTTATTTTTTATCTCGTTTGTTAGCCACGATTTCTTCTCAGATCCTTTTGAAATGTCAATTTTTTTTAAATTTGGTATGATTGTTGAGGCTATTTTGAATAGTGCTCAAAAAAATGTCATAACATTCTTCTGTGTCATGCATATTTTTTATAAAGGACCAATTCATAGCATTTATACCTCAGACAATGGAGAGCGATATATACCGAGGATAATTATTTTTAGTGGTTTGAGTTTTATAACGCTACATTCAAAGGTCAATTCTGTACTCTTGCCCTTTATTGATACCAATTCCTCATATTCAATTCCTGGTTTTACAAGTATACATGATCCTCCATGTTGGTTATCCTTTCTTGTAAATATAGAAGCCACTTCATAACCCTCCACCACAAGTGGTTCATTGGGTTTTAGCCAATGTTCCGTGAGAGCTATTACTTGTATTTGTATTTGTTCATGTAGTTGATTACAAAGATTAGTAATTCATCAATTTTATTTCTAATACTCTGAATATTCTGATGTATTATACTAAAAGATTGTACTTCAGTCTTATTAATAGAGCTGTATTGGTATGTACTGGTTATTTCATTACGCTGGTTTTCTTGCGCGGGTGAAAAAACCTTGTTACATAGGCACCATGGGGCCATAATTTTGGATTCATAATTTTTTCATAATTTATCAAATCCACAGTGAGACGTATATAGTAGTATTGTCATGCATCTGTTATACCTACCTGTAACACTCGCATAATGCATGACACTAATTCTGTCACTTTTCGCATCTCCAAAGTTAGCCATGACGAAATGATTGACTCTTTCAGAAAATTTAAGGCAAAGGCTATGACGGGCCCAGATAGGATTCCTGCATTTTTGGTTAAGGACTGTGCCCCTGCACTCCTCCATCCACTTCTGCACATCTTCAATAGAATCATCAATAGCTCTGAATTTCCCAAGATGTGGAAATTCAGTAGAATTGGCTCGGTTTACAAAAAGGGAGATAGGTGTTGCGTAGCGAATTATCGGCCGATAGCCATCATCAATAACTTTGCAAAGCTTTTTAAACAGATTTTTCGAGGGCTTTTGACTGTTTGGATCTTTCGTTGTTGGTAGTGAAGCTGGGAAATTTTGGTTGCGATTGCTCTCTTACACAACTGCTTACGTCTTATGTTATATATATATATATATATATATATATATATATATATATACGTCTTATATCACTAGTGGCGTACATCAGGGTTCCATTCTAGGCCCTCTACTATTTAATATTTTTGTTAACGATTTACCTGCTTGTTTCACCGCATAGGCACTTCTTTACGCAGACGATCTTATGTTATTTACCACAGTATCTAGTGAACGAGACTGTTTATCGCTTCAGTTGGATTTGGATAGGCTATCTTTATGGTGTACTGACAATAGAATGATCTTAAATACATCCCAGTGTCAGGTGATGACTAAAGACCGGATTAAAAGGCACAAAAAAGACGGAAAAGGCATGAAATTTTGGCAACAAAAGCATTGCCTTAATTTTAGTTTTAAATTAGCATTTTAGCACATTATTCTTAGCACTGCCTTAATTTTTCTTTACATTTGCTCTTAAACATTCTTTATGATGTCTTTCTCACTTTCCTCAACATTATTCTACTCTTACACAATATTTTGAAATAACATCTCTCTTTATTGTCATTATTCAAAGATAGTAGCTTTCATTTTTCTTAGTGTTGTTTATTGTATCTATGTTGTTTTTAACATCTCCTGAAATTTTGCAAACTCTCCCAATCCCCTTCAACATCTTTTCCAATCACCCATCATTATCGTCTTGGCCCCCTTTCAAAATCATGTCTGATTCCACTAATCACCAAAGTCAATAAGAACATTGTTCAAGATTTCTACATAATTCTTTCATTCTCCATCAAAATTAACATTGCTTAATGTTGTATTGGGAAAGATATTAACTTTTCCAATCATCCATCAAGATTGGCTTTATCACCTTCCAACATTATCTATGACTAATTACGATTAGATCTTTCAGAACATTTGAATATTTAGGTCCATTTCAGTATCATTAACATTATCACTTATCTGTTAGCACAATCTTTGTCATCTTTCAATATCATGTTTGATATAATTAGGTACTGTTAAAAAAATAATTCCGCAATATTTTTCTTCTAACATCTCTTAAAAACAAATAACAAGAATTTTTGCTAATTATTCAATAATTATTAGAAATATTCCTAACAAACTATGTATGTTTTTGCGATAGGGTTACATGCTCAAATCTATTAATATTAAATATGAACTAGATGCAGTTATTTTGAAAACATTGCAGTTTATTCAGAAGAGTTACCGATATATTGGGATAAATTGCAAAGTAGTAAGGATTAGTAGCAAAGATTACGACAAACCACAAGAGGAAGAGAGTAGCGAACTCTTTTTAAAGAGCAGAAACAAGCATAAACTTTTCTGCAAACACGTTGAATTTGTTGAACATTTTGAATCCATAAGGATTCCGAGATTTTTAACTGTGTCAGAAAACTGTATGATATTACCATTAATCTTACCTTAAGAACGGAAAGAGTAGGTTCATCAATGGACTGCCATCATCTTCAGTGATGAATCAAGGTTATGTGTATGGATGAATGATGGTCGTAAAAGAGTTCGGCGATTTTGAGGGTAACACGGAATTTGAATAAGAATGCCACATTTCAACATGATAATGGAACACCCCATATTACTGTGGTTATAAGAAATTTCTTGGATCAGATTGTATTGCAGATTTTGCTCTGGCTTGCACGATCATAAAACTTATCGCCAATTGAACATGTTATGGATATGATGGGTCGGCGACTAAGACAAGTACTCAGAAAATCTGGAAGAATTTTGACACCATCTAGAGAATGGAACAAGATATCTACATTGACCACTTTACTTTTACTGATTGAGGAAATTCAATTGTAGATTTTCACAAAAAATTAAATTTGAAAAATTTTCATATTTACTAAGTGCAGTAAAACCTCGATGTAATTGACTAATATGGAAGAAGGGGTGTCCGTTTTTCTCGAAATTGTATTTCTTTATTTGATGATTGATCTATAAATGTTATTAAATTGTCGGGATGCGATCTTATCTTTTACACTTTTACTTTGAGAATTAATTGCTTTGAAATTACCATCATTACAACATCAGCTATTTCATTTTCCATCATAATATGATAACCATGATCATCTTCACCCATTTCTAGCCATTGCAACATATCTTTTTCGGCTACTTCCCCTCCAACACTATTTTATATGGCAGTACAAAATTCAGGAACCTCTAATCCTTCCAAATCAATATCTTCATCTTGATCATCAAATAGATTCTTCGACCCATTTTCTAATATTTGGGCTTTTATTTTCCGCCATGCAGGAGCGAACAACATAACCATTATCTCATCTAAAAGTGTTCGTTTGATGGCTAAAATTATTTCCTGGTCCATGGGCCGAATTATCTATTTTGTATTTTTGGGCAAAAACAAATTAAATTTACCATCGTCGGATCGTAAAATATTTTGCTGCAGTGTCTAAAAGCAATAAACATTTTACATCATTTGGTGGTATTTCAAGCATCCCGTATGACAGCATGTATATATTCTTTAAAAAAATCAATCATAATATATTTGCTATAAACCAAGTTTTTTGTGAATTATAATATAAAACGGGAAGAATATTCACTATGTCTCTTAAAACTGTGAGTTGTTGCGATCCATCAACATTAGCACAAAGCAGTGCCGATATTCTTTAATTGATAATAAAGCATTATTTCACAAAAATTTCAAAATTGTAGTCTAATTCTTAGTGGGTGGTGTGCTTCATATCACCTTCCAACATTATCTATGACTAATTACGATTAGATCTTTCAGAACATTTGAATATTTAGGTCCATTTCAGTATCATTAACATTATCAATTATCTGTTAGCACAATCTTTGTTATCTTTCAATATCATGTTTGATATAATTAGGTACTGTTAAAAAAATAATTCCGCAATATTTTTCTTCTAACATCTCTTATAAACAAATAACAAGAATTTTTGCTAATTATTCAATAATTATTAGAAATATTCCTAACAAACTATGTATGTTTTTTGCGATAGGGTTACATGCTCAAATCTATTAATATTAAATATGAACTAGATGCAGTTATTTTGAAAACATTGCAGTTTATTCAGAAGAGTTACCGATATATTGGGATAAATTGCAAAGTAGTGAGGATTAGTAGCAAAGATTACGACAAACCACAAGAGGAAGAGAGTAGCGAACTCTTTTTAAAGAGTAGAAACAAGCATAAACTTTTCTGCAAACACGTTGAATTTGTTGAACATGTTGAATCCATAAGGGTTCCGAGATTTTTAACTGTGTCAGAAAACTGTATGACATTACCATCCATTACCATTAATCTTACCTTAAGAACGGAAAGAGTAGGTTCATCAATGGACTGCCATCATCTTCAGTGATGAATCAAGGTTATGTGTATGGATGAATGATGGTCGTAAAAGAGTTCGGCGATTTCGAGGGTAACACGGAATTTGAATAAGAATGCCACATTTCAACTTGATAATGGAACACCCCATATTACTGTGGTTATAAGAAATTTCTTGGATCAGATTGTATTGCAGATTTTGCTCTGGCTTGCACGATCATAAAACTTATCGCCGATTGAACGTGTTATGGATAAGTATGGATAACTAAGACAAGTACTCAGAAAATCTGGAAGAATTTTGACACCATCTAGAGAATGGAACAAGATATCGACATTGACCACTTTACTTTTACTGATTGAGGAAATTCAATTGTAGATTTTCACAAAAAATTAAACTTGAAAAATTTTCATATTTACTAAGTGCAGTAAAACCTCGATGTAATTGACTAATATGGAAGAAGGGGTGTCCGTTTTTCTCGAAATTGTATTTCTTTATTTGATGATTGATCTATAAATGTTATTAAATTGTCGGGATGCGATCTTATCGTTTACACTTTTACTTTGAGAATTAATTGCTTTGAAATTACCATCATTACAACATCAGCTATTTCATTTTCCATCATAATATGATAACCATGATCATCTTCATCCATTTCTAGCCATTGCAACATATCTTTTTCGGCTACTTCCCCTCCAACACTATTTTATATGGCAGTACAAAATTCAGGAACCTCTAATCCTTCCAAATCAATATCTTCATGTTGATCATCAAATAGATTCGTCGACCCATTTTCTAATATTTGGGCTTTTATTTTCCGCCATGCAGGAGCGAACAACATAACCATTATCTCATCTAAAAGTGTTCGTTTGATGGCTAAAATTATTTCCTGGTCCATGGGCCGAATTATCTATTTTTTTGTATTTTTGGGCAAAAACAAATTAAATTTACCATCGTCGGATCGTAAAATATTTTGCTGCAGTGTCTAAAAGCAATAAACATTTTAGATCATTTGGTGGTATTTCAAGCATCCCGTATGACAGCATGTATATATTCTTTAAAAAAAGCAATCTTAATATATTTGCTATAAACCAAGTTTTTTGTGAATTATAATATAAAACGGGAAGAATATTCACTATGTCTCTTAAAACTGTGAGTTTTTTTGATATTCTTTAATTGATAATAAAGCATTATTTCACAAAAATTTCAAAATTGTAGTCTAATTCTTAGTGGGTGGTGTGTTTCATATCAAAGTGAGTGTATTTTGACAAGAAATGGAAGATATTTAAAATCACAATACTTCAATTTTAAACATTGAGGATATCACCTTTTGAATTAACAATATTGTTTATTACCAAATATAAAATTATGTACTTAAAATGTTATGTATAAACACTTAAAACTTGTATTTAAAAATTTTGTTTTAATTCAGACAGAAATTAATCAAAAAACGATATTGAATATGTATAAAATATTGATTTTAAATAATACATAAGTAGATTATATTAATAAGAGGTTATTAAAAAAAATATTTCACTAACAATTTTAAACAATTCATTTTATTATTCGTTTTCTTGTAAAAAGAACAAAGAAAGGGGGCGTTTTTAACAAGTTTTGCGTTGTCATCCTTACTGCGGTGATTTTAAAATAATTAGAATCGTCGAATTAAAAAAGGCACTTACATAATATAATCACTTAAAAGTAAAAGAAACAATTTGAAGAGAAAAAAAAAACAACTATTGCAATCGTACACAAATAGGCTACACCAAGTGTTTTCCACTGTACAATAAAACCATGTAGAAGATCACGTCACTTGAACAATTAATTTCAGTCGCTGTATATAGTAATATTTATATTATATATATATTTTTAATTAACATATATTTTTATGAGTGTTTATGTGTAGCTAATGAAATGGGGGCTCAGGAACCCAGAGAAGCATTTCCAAAATTAAAGGACGTTGGTACTTGTTGATTAGTGAAATTATAACCTATAACAGAAAAAAAAATTATGTAACATCAACCTTTATTAATACATCACACTACAATAAGGACTAATTCAAAAGGGTTTTGGCTTTATTTAAGATGCCATGGAGAATATTCAATTTACCTCCTTGTTTTTCTATTCTTTTACTTTCTTTCGCTGCCTTTCTTTGATCTGCCAAAACGCTAATTTCCATTAATGATTTTCTTTGATCGTCAGTAAGTGTTCCGGTAAGCGCTTTATACCAGTCACTTTCCGTGCTTTCTAATCGAGTCATTACTTCTTTAAAAACGACATACTCATCCACATCGCAAGATTCTTCATCGATAGGCGTCGTGTACGTCTCTAACGCCATCTCTTCGTCACCCTCATAATCAGTATCGGAATCGTCCGAACCGAGATCTACGTCTTGAATGGTAGCGGAAACAGGCATACCCGCCGCGTCCCCAGCGTTTAACGCACGACGCGATAAACTTTCCAGATATTCCTGTCCCTGCTCGTCGATCTCGTCTTCGTCCGAACTGAGTACTTCCTCGATATCGTTGTCGTCGTCTTCCGCTTCGCTTTCTTCTTCTTCGTCGACTTCTTGGGCTCGAGCCGCGTACGCTCTTTTTAAACCGTCGAAAAGCATGACGACTGCGGGCATTACCTTCGCGGATACTTCAACGAGTACCGGCGGTTTTTGAGGCAAACTTATGAGGGTGCAAAGACCGAGGACGCATAATTTGCGGTCGTGTACGCCTAAGAAACAGTCCACGTCGTGTATCCATTGTTTTATAAAATTGTTTGAAAAATCGGGCATTTTTTCTAAAACACCGAATAGAAGTGGTGGGTTGTAGTAAAGAGCTGCTATAAGGACCTGAAATAAAAATGTCAAATAATAAGTGAAAAAGGTATTATTTTAATTATATTGTGATACAAGAAATTTTAACAGTTAATGAGATTGAGTGTTTTTAGGCTGCTGATTTTAAATGTCTTCCATTTTTCTGTAACATGTCACGTTTTTTTTCATTCAAGTGTTTTACACATTTATATTTGTTCAATGAAATGTCTTTGGTTTGGGCTGTAAATTATTATTATTTCATTGTATGCATCACTTAACAATAAAAGGAATTTAAGTAAGTAAAATTTGTCGTTACTAAGTTAAAAATACTTAACATAACCCAATCCAACCCAACTCCGGCCAACCTAACCCAATGGTACAACCTAAAAAGACAAAGTAACAATTTTATTTACTGTTGCCTAACGATCCTAGCTTTGCGATCCTATCATGACAAATACAACATCAGATGTGTTGGAAGTAAATTGTTTATAATGGATCATAAACATATAATCCATAACCAGATTCAACTTAGTTATGATTATATTCTAATTATAATGTAGAAATATCAAAATATCAAAAATTTTTGACATTAAAATCGACAAGAAATTGAAATCTAAGGAAGTTGGAGCAAGATATATTGGAAGTAAAATGTTCAATGACTCTCTAAACTTGTCACTATTCTCGTAGATTCAAAATCTTTGGAATTTCACGGACATTATTAAAAAATCGATAAAAATTGAAAACAACATTTACATTACATCCATTACCAACCTAGGAAACATTCATAATTCTATAATAACTTGGAAATTGGTAGGAAGTCATACAAAATATCAAAAAATAAATGAAAGTATGTAAATTACTTCAGATTTAGAACCAAGGAATTCCACATATTTCTCTAAATTTGCCAACAACCTCCGAAGTATTCAAAATATTTTGAATTTCCTGGAAATTATTGAGAAATTGAAGCAAATCGCCAGGAAAAGAGCGAAAATTTGCAAACAACTTTAAGATTTGTCCAGATTGGGCAGCAATAAGTTCGAGAAACCTTTTAACATGCAATCAAACATTTAAAAAAAAAATAAATGAAATTACTACAGATTTAGAACCAAGGAATTCCACATATTTCTCTACATTTGCCACTAACTTCAGAAAGATTCAAAATCGTTGGAGTTTCTTGGAAATTACCAATAATTCTGTGATAATTATCAATAAATGACTGGAAATATATAAATAACTTTAGATTTAGAACCGAAGAACTCTAGATATCTCTAAATCTGCCACTAATCTCGAAAAAAATCAAAATCCTTGAAATCTCTTAAAAATTATTAAGAAATCGATAAAAACCGACAGGAAAAGCACGGAAATGTGTAAATAATTACAAAATTTTTCCAGATTTAGGACCATGAAATTCTAGAAATCTCTTCAAAATTATTAAGAAATCGCTAAAAACCGACAGAAAAAGTACGGAATTGTCACCAAGATAATTACCAAAAAATTACTGGAAATTTGTAAATGACTCCAGATTTAGAACCAAGCGATTCTAGATATCACTCTAAATCTGTCCCCAATCTCGTGAAGATTCAAAATCTTTTGAATCTAATGGAAATTATAAGTCGAAGAATCGAAGAAAATCGCCAGGAAAAGCACGGAAATGTGCAAATAACTTGGAAATTAGTAGGAAGTAATGCAAAATAGTTAGAACACGGACATTATTAAAAAATCGATAAAAATTGAAAACAACATTTACATTACATCCATTACCAACCTAGGAAACATTCATAATTCTATAGTATCTTGGAAATTGGTAGGAAGTCATACAAAATATCAAAAAATAAATGAAAGTATGTAAATTACTTCAGATTTAGAACCAAGGAATTCCACATATTTCTCTAAATCTGCCAACAACCTCCGAAGTATTCAAAATATTTTGAATTTCCTGGAAATTATTGAGAAATTGAAGCAAATCGCCAGGAAAAGAGCGAAAATTTGCAAACAACTTTAAGATTTGTCCAGATTGGGCAGCAATACGTTCGAGAAACCTTTTAACATGCAATCAAACATTTAAAATTCTATAATATTTTGGAAATTACTAGGATGTCATACAAAATATCAAAAAATAAATGAAATTACTACAGATTTAGAACCAAGGAATTCCACATATTTCTCTACATTTGCCACTAACTTCAGAAAGATTCAAAATCTGCCAGTCGTGTCTTCAGATCTATAAGCTGTATCTATTATTCAAAACATTTCCACTATTCTGCTAATAAGATACAGTCCTCAGCCAGTCTTATCTGAAGATACGCATCTTCAGTTCTATAAGTTATATCTATTATTCAAAACTTTTCTTCTGCCAGTTTCTGCCAACAAGGTACAGTCTTTAGCTAGTGATGTCTACTGCTAGCAATGTTATACTTTTCTGACACCAAAATTTGGTTATCTGCATGCAAAAGGTACTTCCCTGAAAGCTGTGAAATCATGAATTCAATCATGAATCATAAAAGTGCGCTCCATAACCACATTTAATTTAGTAACAACCATATTCTCGTGATAAAGTAAAAATCTCCAAAATACCAAGATTAAGGATTTTTGTGATTAAAATTCTCAAAAGTTGGAATGTAATCGAGTTGGAGAAAGATGTATTGGAAGTAAATTGCTTATAATGAACCATAAAGACGTCATTATATTCTAGTTATGACGTCAACATTTCGGAGACATCAAAACTTAATATTTTTATTATTACAGTTCACAATAAATTGAAATCAAAGGGAGATGGAGAAAGATGTGTTGGAAGTAAATTGTTTATAATGAATCATAAAGGTATAATCCATAACCAGATTCAACTTAGTTATGATTATATTCTAATTATAACGTAGAAATTTCAGAAATATCATAATTTGATGTTTTTGACATTAAAATGCACAAGAAATTGAAATCTAAGGGAGTTGGAGCAAGATGTATTGCAAGTAAAATGTTTATCATGAATCATAAAAGTACGCTGCATAACCATATTTAATTTAGTATCAACCATATTCTCGTGATAAAGTAAAAATCTCCAAAATTCCAAGATTAAGGATTTTTGTGATTAAAATTCTCAAAAGTTGGAATGTAATCGAGTTGGAGAAAGATGTATTGGAAGTAAAATGTTTATAATGAGTCAAAAAAGCATTAAAATTTGTCGTTACTAAGTTAAAAATACTTAACACAACCCAATCCAACCCAACTCCGGCCAATCTAAGACTACCCAACCTAACCCAATGGTACAACCTAAAAAGACAAAGTAACAATTTTATTTACTATTGCCTAACGATCCTAACTTTGCGATCTTATCATGACAAATACAACATCAGATGTGTTGGAAGTAAATTGTTTATAATGGATCATAAAGGTATAATCCATAACCAGATTCAACTTAGTTATGATTATATTCTAGTTATAATATAGAAATTTCAGAAATATCGAAATTTCATGTTTTTGACATTAAAATCGACAAGAAATTGAAATCTAAGGGAGTTAGAGCAAGATGTATTGGAAGTAAAATGTTTATCATGAATCATAGAAGTACGCTCCATAACCGTATTTAATTTAGCATAAACAATATTCTCGTGATAAAGTAAAAATCTCCAAAATACCAAGATTAAGGATTTCTGTGATTAAAATTCTAATAAGTTGGAAGGTAATTGAGTTGGGGAAAGATGTATTGGAAGTAAAATGTTTATAATGAATCAAAAAAGCATTCAAATTTGTCGTTACTAAGTTAAAAATACTTAACACAACCCAATCCAACCCAACTCTGGCCAATCTAAGACTACCCAACCTAACCCAATGGTACAACATAAAAAGACAAAGTAACAATTTTATTTACTATTGCCTAACGATCCTAACTTTGCGATCCTATCATAACGAATACAACATCAGATGTGTTGGAAGTAAATTGTTTATAATGGATCATAAAGGTATAATCCATAACCAGATTCAACTTAGTTATGATTATATTCTAGTTATAATATAGAAATTTCAGAAATATCAAAATTTCATGTTTTTGACATTAAAATCGACAAGAAATTGAAATCTAAGGGAGTTAGAGCAAGATGTATTGGAAGTAAAATGTTTATCATGAATCATAGAAGTACGCTCCATAACCGTATTTAATTTAGCATAAACAATATTCTCGTGATAAAGTAAAAATCTCCAAAATACCAAGATTAAGGATTTCTGTGATTAAAATTCTAATAAGTTGGAAGGTAATTGAGTTGGGGAAAGATGTATTGGAAGTAAAATGTTTATAATGAATCAAAAAAGCATTAACATTTGTCGTTACTAAGTTAAAAATACTTAACACAACCCAATCCAACCCAACTCTGGCCAATCTAAGACTACCCAACCTAACCCAATGGTACAACATAAAAAGACAAAGTAACAATTTTATTTACTATTGCCTAACGATCCTAACTTTGCGATCCTATCATGGCAAATACAACATCAGATGTGTTGGAAGTAAATTGTTTATAATGGATCATAAAGGTATAATCCATAACCAGATTCAACTTAGTTATGATTATATTCTAGTTATAATATAGAAATTTCAGAAATATCGAAATTTCTTGTTTTTGACATTAAAATCGACAAGAAATTGAAATCTAAGGGAGTTAGAGCAAGATGTATTGGAAGTAAAATGTTTATCATGAATCATAGAAGTACGCTCCATAACCGTATTTAATTTAGCATAAACAATATTCTCGTGATAAAGTAAAAATCTCCAAAATACCAAGATTAAGGATTTCTGTGATTAAAATTCTAATAAGTTGGAAGGTAATTGAGTTGGGGAAAGATGTATTGGAAGTAAAATGTTTATAATGAATCAAAAAAGCATTAACATTTGTCGTTACTAAGTTAAAAATACTTAACACAACCCAATCCAACCCAACTCTGGCCAATCTAAGACTACCCAACCTAACCCAATGGTACAACATAAAAAGACAAAGTAACAATTTTATTTACTATTGCCTAACGATCCTAACTTTGCGATCCTATCATGGCAAATACAACATCAGATGTGTTGGAAGTAAATTGTTTATAATGGATCATAAAGGTATAATCCATAACCAGATTCAACTTAGTTATGATTATATTCTAGTTATAATATAGAAATTTCAGAAATATCAAAATTTCATGTTTTTGACATTAAAATCGACAAGAAATTGAAATCTAAGGGAGTTAGAGCAAGATGTATTGGAAGTAAAATGTTTATCATGAATCATAGAAGTACGCTCCATAACCGTATTTAATTTAGTAATAACCATATTCTCGTGATAAAGTAAAAATCTCAAAAATACCAAGATTAAGGATTTCTGTGATTAAAATTCTCATAAGTTGGAATGTAATTGAGTTGGGGAAAGATGTATTGGAAGTAAAATGTTTATAATGAATCAAAAAAGCATTCAAATTTGTCGTTACTAAGTTAAAAATACTTAACACAACCCAATCCAACCCAACTCTGGCCAATCTAAGACTACCCAACCTAACCCAATGGTACAACATAAAAAGACAAAGTAACAATTTTATTTACTATTGCCTAACGATCCTAACTTTGCGATCCTATCATGACAAATACAACATCAGATGTGTTGGAGGTAAATTGTTTATAATGGATCATAAAGGTATAATCCATAACCAGATTCAACTTAGTTATGATTATATTCTAGTTATAATATAGAAATTTCAGAAATATCGAAATTTCATGTTTTTGACATTAAAATCGACAAGAAATTGAAATCTAAGGGAGTTAGAGCAAGATGTATTGGAAGTAAAATGTTTATCATGAATCATAGAAGTACGCTCCATAACCGTATTTAATTTAGCATAAACAATATTCTCGTGATAAAGTAAAAATCTCCAAAATACCAAGATTAAGGATTTCTGTGATTAAAATTCTAATAAGTTGGAAGGTAATTGAGTTGGGGAAAGATGTATTGGAAGTAAAATGTTTATAATGAATCAAAAAAGCATTAACATTTGTCGTTACTAAGTTAAAAATACTTAACACAACCCAATCCAACCCAACTCTGGCCAATCTAAGACTACCCAACCTAACCCAATGGTACAACCTAAAAAGACAAAGTAACAATTTTATTTACTATTGCCTAACGATCCTAACTTTGCGATCCTATCATGACAAATACAACATCAGATGTGTTGGAGGCAAATTGTTTATAATGGATCATAAAGGTATAATCCATAACCAGATTCAACTTAGTTATGATTATATTCTAGTTATAATATAGAAATTTCAGAAATATCGAAATTTCATGTTTTTGACATTAAAATCGACAAGAAATTGAAATCTAAGGGAGTTAGAGCAAGATGTATTGGAAGTAAAATGTTTATCATGAATCATAGAAGTACGCTCCATAACCGTATTTAATTTAGTAATAACCATATTCTCGTGATAAAGTAAAAATCTCAAAAATACCAAGATTAAGGATTTCTGTGATTAAAATTCTCATAAGTTGGAATGTAATTGAGTTGGGGAAAGATGTATTGGAAGTAAAATGTTTATAATGAATCAAAAAAGCATTCAAATTTGTCGTTACTAAGTTAAAAATACTTAACACAACCCAATCCAACCCAACTCTGGCCAATCTAAGACTACCCAACCTAACCCAATGGTACAACATAAAAAGACAAAGTAACAATTTTATTTACTATTGCCTAACGATCCTAACTTTGCGATCCTATCATGACAAATACAACATCAGATGTGTTGGAGGTAAATTGTTTATAATGGATCATAAAGGTATAATCCATAACCAGATTCAACTTAGTTATGATTATATTCTAGTTATAATATAGAAATTTCAGAAATATCGAAATTTCATGTTTTTGACATTAAAATCGACAAGAAATTGAAATCTAAGGGAGTTAGAGCAAGATGTATTGGAAGTAAAATGTTTATCATGAATCATAGAAGTACGCTCCATAACCGTATTTAATTTAGCATAAACAATATTCTCGTGATAAAGTAAAAATCTCCAAAATACCAAGATTAAGGATTTCTGTGATTAAAATTCTAATAAGTTGGAAGGTAATTGAGTTGGGGAAAGATGTATTGGAAGTAAAATGTTTATAATGAATCAAAAAAGCATTAACATTTGTCGTTACTAAGTTAAAAATACTTAACACAACCCAATCCAACCCAACTCTGGCCAATCTAAGACTACCCAACCTAACCCAATGGTACAACCTAAAAAGACAAAGTAACAATTTTATTTACTATTGCCTAACGATCCTAACTTTGCGATCCTATCATGACAAATACAACATCAGATGTGTTGGAGGCAAATTGTTTATAATGGATCATAAAGGTATAATCCATAACCAGATTCAACTTAGTTATGATTATATTCTAGTTATAATATAGAAATTTCAGAAATATCGAAATTTCATGTTTTTGACATTAAAATCGACAAGAAATTGAAATCTAAGGGAGTTAGAGCAAGATGTATTGGAAGTAAAATGTTTATCATGAATCATAGAAGTACGCTCCATAACCGTATTTAATTTAGTAATAACCATATTCTCGTGATAAAGTAAAAATCTCAAAAATACCAAGATTAAGGATTTCTGTGATTAAAATTCTCATAAGTTGGAATGTAATTGAGTTGGGGAAAGATGTATTGGAAGTAAAATGTTTATAATGAATCAAAAAAGCATTCAAATTTGTCGTTACTAAGTTAAAAATACTTAACACAACCCAATCCAACCCAACTCTGGCCAATCTAAGACTACCCAACCTAACCCAATGGTACAACATAAAAAGACAAAGTAACAATTTTATATACTGTTGACTAACGATCCTAACTTTGCAATCCTATCACGACAAATACAACATCTACAGTATAAAATGAACCACTTATCGTCCATTACCACCTCCCTTATACCAAACCATCTTCCTCATCCATACACTGCCCTACCCCTTCCTGCAAAATCTGCCTTCGGTGCCTTTCTTTACTTAATCAAATCCAACCCTTCCCAACCCAATCCAAATCTTCCCAATCAAAAATAAAGTTTTTTTTTGCTGTTGACTAATAAAAGTTCACGATCTCATCACGATACATACCACAACACTCAATATACATCATCTAGTGTGCAAAATTAATCACATTATCCATTGTCCATTATCACCGCCCAACTACCTTCCCCGTCTACACCCTACCCTTCTCTTTTCTTGCAGAATCTGCCTTTGTTGTCTTTATTTCTCGCAGCCCAATTTAAGCCAACCCAACAAGTAACAAGTTTTTTTTTACTTTTGACTGATTTTTGAAGTTTGAAATCTCATCACAATACAAATACAACGTGTATATACAATGTCTACAGAGCAAGATCAACTATTTAGTATTTTCCATTATGTTAACCACCTCCCCCTCATCCATACCCAGCCATTCTCCCTTCTTGCAGTTGGGTTGGGTTATACTTAACCCAATCTAATGGTACAATCTAGGAAGGCAAAGTAACAATTTTTACGGGTAGCTAACTAAAGTAAGGTAACTAACCTTACTTAACTACTTACCTTACTTACTACTAACTTACTACTTACTTAGTACTAACCTTACTTAACTAACCTTAAAGGGTAACTAACCCGCGATCTCATCACGATATAAAAAGAACACTCAACATACAGGGTGGCCAAACTACTCATTGTAGAGACTTGCAGTAAAAAAATTGTAACTAAAGTGTCTAAGAGAAAATGCTGGAAATTATTTTCAGACTTCCAACAAGGCCGCTAGAGCTTTGCCACAGTAGAATCTAGACCACAGATTCTTCCTTTCCTCATTCCGTTCCGTTAAAAGTGCTTTGAAATCTCCTCCGTCCCCATATCTGTTATTGTATCTTTCTTCTTTTATCTGCGTCGTCCCTATCCATCTTGCTTATTTTTTCCAATGAATAGCAGTGCAACAGCCATACTGGGAGGTGAGATATTCCACCAAATCAGGGTGAAAGTACTATGTCAATATACAAAAACCAATCAATTATAAGTAGTAGAACAAGTAAGGAGTCCTGCATACGTAGCACCGGATACGTAGATGATCGGAGTGTGCAAGCACACATAAAAAAATTGTAATGGATAGAGCACCATACCAAAACCATCTAATACGTAGGATGGTGCTCAAGCATCCGTACGAAATTGAGTATTTTCTTCCCAATTAAATCCCAATATTTATATCGCATGTATTTTGACTTGAGACATGATACTACGTGTTTTCAATACTGCCTCTGGAAGATCAAGACTTGAAACGCCTCCAGAAAACTTGTTGCTTCCACAAGTCTTGATACTGCTCCTAAAATACTTGATATTGCTTTCAGAAGACTTAAACTGCTTCCAGAAAATTTAATACTGCCCCTGGAAGACTTGATGCTGCTTCTAGATAATTTGATATTGCTTACACAAGTCTAGATACTATTTCTAGGAGACTTGATGCTGCTTCCAGAAGACATGAAATGCTTTCAAAGGACTTAAACTATTTCCAGAAGACTCGATATTGCCTCTGAAAGACTTGATACTGGTTTTAAAAGACTCGAAATGCTTTCAGAAGAGTTAAAATGCTTTGAGAAGGCTTGAACTGGTTCCAGAAGACTGGACACTGTCCTTGGAAGACTTAATATTGCTTCTAAAAAGCTTGATAATACTTCCACAAGTTTTGATACTGTTTCTAGGAGAATTGATACTGCTTCCAGAAGACTTGATACTGGTTTTAAAAGATTTAAAATGCTTCGAGAAGGTTTGAACTGCTACCAAAAGATTTGATACTAGATACTACTTCCAGAAGACTTGCTACTGCCTTGGAAGACTTGAAATGCTTCCAGAAGACTTTAAATGCTTCGAGAACACTTAATACTGTTTCCACAAGTTTTGAGATTGTTTCCAGGAGACTTGATACTGCTTCCAGAAGACTTAAAATGTTTTCAAAAGACTTAAACTGCTTCCAGAAGACTTGCTACAGCCTCTTGGAGACTTGATACTGGTTTTAAAAGACTTAAAATGCTTCGACAAGGCTTGAACTGCTTCCAAAAGATTTGATACTGTCCCTGGAACACCTGGTACTGTTTCTAGAAATCTTGATAATGCTTCCAAAAAACTTGATACTAGATACTTCTTCCAGAAGACTTGAAATGCTTTCAGAAGATTTTAAACGCTTCGAGAACCCTTAATACTGTTTCCACAAGTTTTGATAAGGTTTCTAGGAGACTTGATACTGCTTCTAGAAGACTTAAAATGTTTTCAAAAGACTTAAACTGCTTCCAGAAGACTTGATATTGCCCCTGGAAGACTTGGTACTGGTTTTAAAAGACTTAAAATGCTTCGAGAAGCCTTCAACTGCTTCCAAACGATTTGATACTGCCCCTGGAAGGCTTGAAATGCTTCGAGACAGCTTGAATTACTTCCAGAAGACTTGATACTGCCTTGGAAGACTTGAAATGCTTTCAGAAGACTTTAAATGCTTCAAGAAGGCTTGAACTGCTTCCAGAAGACTTGATACTGCCTTGGAAGACTTGAAATGGTTCCAGAAGGCTTAAAATTCTTTCAGAAGACTTTAAATGCTTCGAGAACACTTAATACTGTTTCTACAAGTTTTGATATTGTTTCTAGGAGACTTGATACTGCTTCCAGAAGACTTAAAATGTTTTCAAAAGACTTGAACTGCTTCCAGAAGACTTGATATTGCCTCCGGAAGACTTGATACTGGTTTTAAAAGACTTAAAATGCTTCGAGAAGCCTTCAACTGCTTCCAAACGATTTGATACTGCCCCTGGAAAGCTTGAAATGCTTCGAGACAGCTTAAATTACTTCCAGAAGACTTGATACTGCCTCTGGAAGACTTGATACTGGTTTTAAAAGACTTAAAATGCTTCGAGAAGCCTTCAACTGCTTCCAAACGATTTGATACTGCCCCTGGAAGGCTTGAAATGCTTCGAGACAGCTTGAATTACTTCCAGAAGACTTGATACTGCCTTGGAAGACTTGAAATGCTTTCAGAAAACTTTAAATGCTTCAAGAAGGCTTGAACTGCTTCCAGAAGACTTGATACTGCCTTGGAAGACTTGAAATGGTTCCAGAAGGCTTAAAACTCTTTCAGAAGACTTTAAATGCTTCGAGAACACTTAATACTGTTTCTACAAGTTTTGATATTGTTTCTAGGAGACTTGATACTGCTTCCAGAAGACTTAAAATGTTTTCAAAAGACTTAAACTGCTTTCAGAAGACTTGATATTGCCTCTGGAAGACTTGATACTGGTTTTAAAAGACTTAAAATGCTTCGAGAAGCCTTCAACTGCTTCCAAACGATTTGATACTGCCCCTGGAAGGCTTGAAATGCTTTGAGACAGCTTGAATTACTTCCAGAAGACTTGATACTGCCTTGGAAGACTTGAAATGCTTTCAGAAGACTTTAAATGCTTCAAGAAGGCTTGAACTGCTTCCAGAAGACTTGATACTGCCTTGGAAGACTTGAAATGGTTCCAGAAGGCTTAAAATTTTTTCAGAAGACTTTAAATGCTTCGAGAACACCTAATACTGTTTCTACAAGTTTTGATATTGTTTCTAGGAGACTTGATACTGCTCCCAGAAGACTTAAAATGTTTTCAAAAGACTTAAACTGCTTCCAGAAGACTTGATATTGCCTCTGGAAGACTTGATACTGGTTTTAAAAGACTTAAAATGCTTCGAGAAGCCTTCAACTGCTTCCAAACGATTTGATACTGCCCCTGGAAGGCTTGAAATGCTTCGAGACAGCTTGAATTACTTCCAGAAGACTTGATACTGCCTTAGAAGACTTGAAATGCTTTCAGAAGACTTTAAATGCTTCAAGAAGGCTTGAACTGCTTCCAGAAGACTTGATACTGCCTTGGAAGACTTGAAATGGTTCCAGAAGGCTTAAAATTTTTTCAGAAGACTTTAAATGCTTCGAGAACACTTAATACTGTTTCTACAAGTTTTGATATTGTTTCTAGGAGACTTGATACTGCTTCCAGAAGACTTAAAATGTTTTCAAAAGACTTAAACTGCTTCCAGAAGACTTGATATTGCCTCTGGAAGACTTGATACTGGTTTTAAAAGACTTAAAATGCTTCCAAAAGATTTGATACTGCCCCTAGAAGGTTTGATACTGTTTCTAGAAATCTTGATAATGCTTCCAAAAGACTTGATACTACTTCCAGAAGACTTGACATTTCTTGTGTTAATTCTGCGTCAACGCAATCCTCAATTTTCAGAACTTATTTAAATAATTTCACATGATTAAATGGTAACAGTAAACTACAATGGAGTTTAATTCATTTCTCATTTCAAAAACGGCCTTCCAATCTGCTCCACCCCGTAGTTATAATTTGTAAAACTAAATAATTTGACAATTTTTTGACTTTCTTCGATAAAATTTGTCCAAGCTTATTTAAAAATAAGCTACAATTTTGCTGAAGAGTGAAATATCAAATCAACAATGGTTCTTGAGTTATAAATAAAAAACTAAGTTATCAAACAGCAAGATAAGATTATAATTTAAAACGTCATTAAAAAAAGTATGGCCAGACAATGTCAAACCCTTTGGAGAGGTTTTACTACATTGGCTTAGTACTTTCACCCTAACTTGGAATTTCTCACCCTCCAGACAGTGACCCCGAAAATGTTCTATAGCATTATTAATACAGCCCAACTTAGCTCAATTTAACTCAACCTAACCTAATGGTACTTATTGTAAGTGGGCCTAATCTGCCAAATCATTAGACAAAGTAAACATAATCGATAAGAGAACCTTTAGTGAACACAAAAATCATTTCTTAATAGATACATAATAATGGAAGAAACACGCCCACTAAGTAGCTAATTCACAATTTGTTAATCTCTTTATAACCCGCTTTTTCATCTGCAATTTACAGCTGTTGTAAATAACATAACCTTAAAAGTATAGCTTTGAAGTTTAATGTACAAAACAGATTGCAGGTGTTTGTAAAGTAAATGGCTACAAGGCATTTTGCTTTATTCATCTAATTTACAGTATGTTTTATTTTTCTTTTTTTAATTTCTATGAATTATCATATTTGATCATTCCCGTATTAATCATATCAATCCTATACTCAACCCTATATTAAAAAATTGTAAATTAAATGACCACATTTATTGCAATTAATATTCACAAATTATTGACTCAATGGTCGTGGAACAGACTCTATTAGTTAGCTTTGTAGGGTAACAAATTCTTTTAACGACAAAAATTAAAAGTATTTCGCACATGATAGCTTATGATGGACTATATATGATATATTCACAAAACAGAAGGTCAGATTTACGTTTAAAATAGAAGGCAGTTATATCAGCACTGCCTGCATTATCACATAGTGATGTCAATCAACCTCCAATACATCCAAGCTCAGATAAAGGAGATCCATCAGAGTCAAATGAAGCACAAACTGCCGTCACGGGCGTTTCCACGTATGAACTTTCAGAAATTGGTAAATTGTGCAATCATATTCCAATTACCAAAACGCGCCTAAATAAAATAGTCTGTGTTAAAACAATCATTGCGGAAAGCACAAATTCTCTGTCAGCAACTAAAAACAGTGGATATATTGCATTCAGATGTAAAAATAAGCTATTTTCATTCATCAAACTATTGAAAATATCTGATAAACAACGAAAAGAAATATTTGAAAAAATTATTTGGATGTTTTAGGTATGATAGCATCATATAGAAAAGATTTTCAATCATACACAGTGCATAAAAATTTTAAAGAAGAATATATCTCACATATAGAGCAGGAAAAGGAATCGCATAATATTATAATGATGAAGAAGTTGATAACAAACAAAAAACAATGTGGTCCATAATTCATATTGAGCGTCCAAACAAACACTAAAGAATAATAATTAATTTATTGACTTGATAACTCAAACAAAAATTATAACATATCAATTATTACAATGGAAATGAAGATTTTAGTGATCATTTTAAAGATAAAATAGAAAAACTTTCAAATATGCCACAAAGTACAAGGCAGGAAGATGAGTATTTAAAAAAAACATAAAAGGAGTTAGTGAGGAAATATCTGATGTTTTAGCTCTAGCATTAATTAAATGTATTGAAGAGAGGAATATTTATTTGTTTTAATTTAAAAAATATAGGATTTGATAAAAATATAAACCTTTTTTATAAAATTTCCAAACACCGCCATCTATTGTCATCTAATGCAAACATTTTATTAACGCAAAAAATAGTAATTAAGAACAAAAACTAATAATTTTATTTCTCAAACATTATCATAACAATGCTACAAAGAACATTCAAATTGATCACATAAAAAATTATCGGTTTTGGTTGTTAACTTATCTTTACGTTTAAATGACACTAGATGGCGGTGTTTGGAAATTTTATAAAAAAAAGGAGGTTTACTCTAAAACAATAAGAAATAAATCTACCAAACCCTATATTATTATTATACCACAAAAAATAACATATTTAATAAACAAAAAATCAATTATTGCTTCCATTCGAAAAAAACGAAGTTGACAAAAAAAATTTTTTCTATATTAACAAATTCTCTGCAAAACTTTCTTGCAGAGAGTATATGTCTGAGTTAATACTCCTCTATATAATACTCCATCTATAATAACAACCAAGATAATTCTACATGTTGGCTTTATGATATTTTCAATTTTTACCTGTAAGGGAAAAACAAAAGACGATAGCGCAATTGGAATTTATTAAAAAAGATAAAGCTACTTTTCTTCTAACTCTTATAGTATTTGAGATAGTCAAATTTTAACCAAATTGGCGAATTTTTATTTCTGGCATGTTGACAGCTTTTAACAACTGACTGTGCAGATGTCATTCATCATTTGAACCACTTTAACCCTCGTATTCCGGTGCCTGGGTCTATTTGGACCCAAATAAATTTTTGCGAGAAATTGTAATAAATAGATTTGTCGTTACTCAAGGAGTGCGTTAAGTTAGATCGGCGTCAAACGGACGTCCCGACGAAAAAACGACGAAAAAATATGTCTCGACCGTTTCTTTACAGCGCCAGGCGTCTGTCTGTGTAAGAGGCTATAGCGACAATACAATTGCCATTAAATTCTTGATTTAGTTCACAGAAGGTGTATTTTAGAGCAACGATCTACATCGAAAAATAAAATGTTTGCTAATTTTGTAAATAATAATGATGATTATAACAATGAAGTGTCTTCTGATGATGAATGTGCGTCATTGACTTTTAGTGATGCAGTACCAGAAGAAGAGGATTATGAAAGTGATGAGTTTAGTGGTGAAAATAGTAATAATATGTCACACTGTAAAGACCAAAATGTTTGTGGACGAACATGGAGATATATTTCCCCCACAAACAGAGATGCAGAATTTGGTAAATATGATGCTACACTCACAGCAAATTCTGAGGGTGTAGAAACCATGGAACAATGTTTTGATTTATTTATAAATGATGAAATCATGGACATTATAATTACTTATACAAATGAAAAAGCGGTTAAATATTATGAAATGTTTTCAAATAATATATGGAAGCCGGTAGACCGTGTTGAATTGAAGGCATTTTTTGCTATTTTACTAATTACTGGCCGTTTTCGGGAATCACGTGAAAGTAAAAAAGATCTATGGAAGAAAAAGATTGCTTATAGTCGACAAATTTATCGAGCATCTATGTCTCGTGATAGATTTACAAACATTTTACGATTTTTGCGTTTTGACGACTTTCAGACACGAGAAGAAAGAAAAATGACCGATAAGTTGGCAGCTTTGAGAACCATTACAAATATTTTAACAAGAAATTGCAGAGATAATTACCGAGCGTCTAATGTAGGCACTATTGATGAACAATTAGTAACATTTCGAGGAAGATGTCCATTCAAGGTGTATATGCCGAGCAAGCCGGGGAAATATGGGCTGAAATTATGGGCCCTATGTGACGCTACTACATATTATTGTTGTAATTTTGAAGTGTATTTAGGAAAATGCGGAAACACACCGGAGAAAGGACAAGGACAACAAGTAGTTAGAGTTCTTTCAGAGTTTTGGAAGGGATCTAATCGAACTATCACAACCGACAATTTTTTTACGGATATCTCACTTGCAGAGGATTTACTCAAAGATAACATATTTATAGTGGGAACAATGCGGAAAAATAGAAAGGATTTACCAAAATCTTTGATAACAATATCCGGAAGAGCTCAATTCTCTTCCGATTTTATATTTTCTGAAAATCTAACACTTGTGTCGTATATCCCAAAACCAAGAAAATGCGTAGTTTTACTTTCGAGAGTTCATCGAGAACATGCTATTTCTGACGAAAATAATAATTACAAACCTAATATTATCAATTATTACAATTCAACAAAAAGTGGAGTGGATGTTTTAGATAAAATTCTAAGAGAATACACTTGCCGGAGATGTACACGACGTTGGCCTCTGTCGCTTTTTTTACATTATATAGATATTGCAGCCTATAATGCATTTGTACTATGGCAACTCAAAAATCCGGATTGGGCAACTGGTAACATAAAATCAAGAAGAAAACAATTTATAGAAAATTTGTCTGAACAGTTAGTTGCTGCAAACATAGATTCTAGAGCTAGAGCATTTGAAACCAATGCAGTAGTATTCTCGAGACACATTGTGGACGCCATCGAAAGTACAGGCAGAAAAATAAATAAACAAATGAGTACAACATTAGAAAAACGCTCAAGATGTAGCTTGTGTATTGGAAATGACAATAAATATAAATCAAAATGTGATGTTTGTCATAAATATGTATGTAATATACATTCAACATGTACAAAAAATATTTTGTGTACAAATTGTAATGATTTAGAATAAATATTTTTTATGTAATTTTTTTAAAATTTTATTTTTATGTATTATTTTATATCCCTAATAATAGTTCACCTTTAAAATAAAATAAGTCAAAATCATAATGGCAAAAGCTTCATTTTTTATATTCTACGTAAACAAAAACTGTTCGGGTCTCGGTTGACCCAGGCACCGTCCGCAACGGTTGGCGAAACGTCAGTACTGCGAGGGTTAAAAGCCAAATTTTAATAGAATCCAAATAAACGCTGAAAAAATTGAGCAGATAATGGCACCACTTAAAAGTTGGTTCAGCAGAAAAAAACTAGATTCCTTGTTAGGGAATGTTTGTTGGAATTTTATAAAAAAAAGCAGATAATGTTTACTAAAAACTGTTAACTAATGTTATGTGTTCACCTTAAACTAAGTGTCCACAAAGAAACTAAAATCTTATTAAATTCCTGTTCAGAAGCCTGATGTATTTCCATAAAACATAAATATGTCTGTGAAACACCCCAGAAAAATTTATCTCGTTATAGAGGTGTCTCCCAAGAGAATGCATACACATGAATAAACAAAAACGTGATGTGCTACAAAAAAATGGATCGCATATTTAAAATCAGCAACCCAAATTTAACTAAAAACGCTATATACAAAAAAAAATAAATTTTTTCAGCACAATATTATTTATATTACTAACCTGAAGCAACATGGTACGCAATTCTGATGTCTTAACTTTTCTTAATAATCTTCCAGCAGCTAATTCAATAAGTAAAGGCGCCGCCCCATCTATTCTACCCCTACACTGCAACAACACCACTTCCAATAATTTGGCGGCATGCGCTTCCGGATCTTCCCCTAAATCTCTCGACAGAACTTCCTTGCAAATGTTATAAATAGCTAATAGACGTTGTTCGTCGGATAGGAAAGCGTCTGTATCGACGGTGATATAATTGTGTAAAGAAGGCATCATGTCAGTAAAATGATCGGCACCGCTCTTCATGAAAACCTGGTAAAGCAATTCTAAAACGCGCCACATATCGGCCGAAATGTATTTGCTGGTGCAGTCGTAAATAAGTGATAATATTTCTTCGTAAAATTCCTGGACTTCGTTTTGCAAAACGTGGACGATTACTTGTAAAACGGTTGGTTCTAACATTCGAAGAACTTCGGGTTGTTCTTCCATCACCGTTAAAAGAGTTTCGATGGTGTTTAATAATCCCATAGCCGTTATCGCCTTTTCATCGGATCCTTCGTCTGTATCTAGAACTTGGCTGAAAGTTGCTGCTAAGTGTTGACAGATTTCCACGGCGATAGGGGCCAATTGCATTGTGAAAGCACAAACTAATTTTTGCATAACACCTAAAAAAAATGTTAAAATTAATTTATTTATTTATAAATTTTTTTTGTAAAAAAGTTACCTGTAACGTCTTCATTTTCAGTTTCTCTAATAATGGTTAACAATTCCAAGGCGATTTGTTTCACTTGAGGTTCGACGTATTTATGCGATCTTTCTTGATAACTAAGTAATGATTGTAAAGATATCGCCGCTTCGACGCGGACTGGTAACTCTTTGTCTTGAAGTAAGGCGGTAACGGTGAGACGGACAGCTTCGGCCAAAACCTGTTCTTGATTGAATGAAAATTCGCTGAAGAAGTGAAGCACCCAACAAGCGCGCGCCCGCAAGTGACCGCGCGGGCTTTGGAATTCCGGAAAAACGTACTTTAGGAACAAATGATCCAATTGATCACGATAAATTTTCTTTTTCAATAATACATCAGCCAACGATCCGACCATATGAAGAGCACCATCTTTTTTAGATGGTTCCGTACTTGGATAATTCAATACCTACATAAATCAAACATTATTTTGATATAAATGTAAAAATTTTCTAATGTATATTAAATAACTTTTATTTCTTGCAATAATTGTTTTACCTCGGTTAAAAATTGCATGGTTTTCTGCAACATATCTTTCCGTTTTTTACATGCTGAATGCAAAAGGGATTGGGCGGCGGTTACTGGCGATACGAAATCTTCAAACACATCGAATTTCACCCTAATATACTCGTGAGGATCTACTGACCACAGTTCTTCGTCTTCCTGAGAGTAGCACAACAGTGGGAAGAGAACGTCTTGGATAATCGCGCCCATATGGGGTTTCAATAAACGCCATGTGTGCGCGTGCGATACCGCTTGATTGACGTAATTTAACGACTGTTGAAGTACCCTTGGTGGTAACCAAGATCCACCACGATAAGCATCTAATAATCTAAGAAATTTATAAAAATAAAGTTTAATATAAATTCTAATAACAATTAGTTAAACTTATACCCGGTTTCTCGTACGTTATAGTGTTGAGCAGATATCGGAGCGACAATTATTGGATCGAAATCTTTATCTTCGATTCGATAAAGGTTAAAGGTTCGAGGCGTTATAATTTTAAATATTAATTCGTAAAACTATTTATTATATTCGTTTTTATTTTTTAAAGGCTCAATTACACAGGGAACAGTTCTAGGTAAACAGTTCTAGGTAAATTTCAAAAAATCATAAAAAAATCAGGTCAACTTCAATAATCTTTATCTCAAAAACAAATAAAGATTTTCTAATTTGGTTCTCACCATGACAAAACAGACACTTGTCCCTATAAATTTTGGTTGTATCATTAAAACATCTTAAGCATTCGATTTTTGATTAACCTGTCAACTAACTTGAGATAGCAATAAATGTTCACGTTGAATTTAATGATTTATATCTTAAAAACGAATAAATATTTTCAAGATCCGGTTACATCACGAGAAAGTAGACACTTTCCTCTATAAATCATGAATAATGTATTAAGATATCTTAAGAGTTCGCTTTTTCGTGATTTTTTAAAACAAGATTATTAATTTCAAAAGATCATAACAAATTAGGTTTACTTAGAAAATCCTTATCTCAAAAACGAATAAAGATTTTCTAGTTTGGTTCTCGCCATGACAAAATAGACACTTACCTCTATAAATTTTGAATGTTTCATTAAAATATCTCAAGAATTCGATTTTTGGTGATTTTTAATTAACTTGAGATAGCCCTAAATGTTCACGTTGAATTTAATGATTTATATCTTAAAAAGCGAATAAATATTTTCAAGATCCGGTTTCGTCACGAGAAAGTAAACACTTTCCTCTATAAATCATGACTAATTCATTAAGATATCTTAAGAATTCGATTTTTCGTTATTTTTTAAAACAAGATTATTGATTTCAAAAAATCAAAAAAAAAAATACACTAACTTAAATAATCTTTATCTCAAAAACGAATAAAGTTTCTCTAATTTGGTTCTCACCATGAACAAATAAACACTTACGTCTATAAATTTTGAATGTTTCATTAAAATACCTTAAGTATTCGATTTTTGTTGATTTTTAATTAACTTGAGATACCCATAAATGTTCACGTTGAATTTAATGATTTATATCTCAAAAACGAATAAATATTTTCTTGATCCCCTTTCATCACGAGAAAGTAGGCACTTTCCTCTATAAATCATGAATAATTCATTAAGATATCTTAAGAATTCGATTTTTCTTGATTTTTTAAAACAAGATTATTGATTTCAAAAAATCATAAAAATTAGGTTAACTTAAATGATCTTTATCTCAAAAACGAATACAGATTTTCTAGTTTGGTTCTTGCCATGACAAAATAGACACTTACCTATATAAATTTTGAATGTTTCATTAAAATATCTCAAGAATTCGATTTTTTGTGATTTTTAATTAACTTGAGATAGCCCTAAATGTTCACGTTGAATTTAATGATTTATATCTCAAAAACGAATAAATATTTTCAAGATCCGGTTTCGTCACGAGAAAGTAAACACTTTCCTCTATAAATCATGACTAATTCATTAAAATATCTTAAGAATTCGATTTTTCGTTATTTTTTAAAACAAGATTATTGATTTCAAAAAATCATAAAAAATTAGGTTTACTTAGAAAATCCTTATCTCAAAAACGAATAAAGATTTTCTAGTTTGGTTCTCGCCATGACAAAATAGACACTTACCTCTATAAATTTTGAATGTTTCATTAAAATATCTCAAGAATTCGATTTTTGGTGATTTTTAATTAACTTGAGATAGCCATAAACGTTCACGTTGAATTTAATGATTTATATCTCAAAAACGAATAAATATTTTCTTGATCCCCTTTCATCATGAGAAAGTAGGCACTTTCCTCTATAAATCATGAATAATTCATTAAGATATCTTAAGAATTCGATTTTTCGTGATTTTTTAAAACAAGATTATTGATTTCAAAAAATCAAAAAAAAAATAGATTAACTTAAATAATCTTTATCTCAAAAACGAATAAAGATTTTCTAGTTTGGTTCTCGCCATGACAAAACAGACACTTACCTCTATACATTTTGGTTGTTTCATTAAAATATCTTAAGCATTCGATTTTTGGTTAACTTTTCAATTAACTTGAGATAGCCATAAATGTTCACGTTGAATTTAATGATTTATATCTCAAAAACGAATGAATATTTTCAAGATCTGGTTTCATCACGAGAAAGTAAACACATTCTTGATGAATCAACAAGAAGAACTGGACAGGAAGCTAATGAAGAAGAACATTAGAATACAATATAAAAGACTTTCCCAACAAGACTCACTTTTAAAGTTCATATACAGAAAATTATCAGCATCCCTACACCCCATAGAATTTGATGAACTAAACCGAAGATTCAATGAAGAAGTACAACATAAATTAGAGAGACTGATAAAGGATGAAGTTAAATAAATCCCATAACATTGATAATAAACATGACAATCATAAACCATATAATAAAAATAATAATAAACATGTAAATTTTAAAAAGCCAATTGTAAGAGAATATGCTGATCCAGGGGTAAAAACCTTCACCATAAAGAAAATAAGATCACTATAAACCCATTCAAAAGATAAAACTAAATAATTTAGACAACATTTCATTCGTTCCTAATTTTACAAACTTGAGTAAAATTAATTTTAGATCAAGAGAAATAGATATTTTAAATTTAAACCACAAATTTTCTATACCCAAAATGATCAGATCTTTAGATTTGGCTATAAAAATAAAGCCCCAATTATTGGACAATGTTAATATAAAACAAATTTTCCTTGAAAACAACGAAATTATAAATTGATTGAAGTTTAATTCGACCTCCATTTTTTACCAGTGTTGTATCAAATCGAATAAGGTTAAAAGTCAAGTAATAATGTTTGTACTTTAACTGGTCGTTTTTCAAAAATATTTATTTATCTAACTAGTTTCGGCCTTATTGCCATCTTCAGAGATAAAAAGTCAAACAAGAAAATAAAAGCATGTGAATACTAAATACAATCCCACGTACACTTTGATCATGTGGAAGGCTTTATATTAATACATATTGGGTTAAAAACACACTTAACATTTAATTGACAAGAAACGTGGTACAAACTACGAAGAATTGTAATTCTTACATCATTACAATTCTAACCGGCCGAAACTAGTTAGATAAATAAATTTTTTTGAAAAACGACCAGTTAAAGTACAAAAATTATGACTTGACTTTTAACCTTATTCGATTTGAAATTATAAATAGCATTAGTAATAATAAAAAAGACAAAATGTTCAAACTCAACTTGATTCACAAAGATCTTAAAACCTTCAAACAAAAATTAAATGATAATGATATTATTATCACGATGGGTGATAAAAACGCAGGATACGTAATAATAGATAAAAATATATACAAAGAGAAAACTACAATTTTTTTTAGAGGTATTAAGATAATCACCATTACAAAAGACCCCACTAATAAATTGAACAATAGATTAAAAAAAATCATTAAAGATCATCAAAATGAATTGAAGAGATTTAACATTAACACTTATAACTCAATAGTTATGAATCCACTAACACCTACACTTAGAAGTTTAATTAAACTACACAAAGAAGATAGAGGCATAAGACCTATCATTACAAACTACAACACTCCTTCCAGTAAAATTGCCAAAATAATTCAGGCTTCCTTTATAAAACATTTCACAGTAAATTGTCATACATCATAAATTCATCAGAACTGATCCAATATTTAAAAAAGTTACATATCACAGATAAACACAGATTTATTTCTCTAGACATACAAAACTTTTACACAAATATACCCATAGAAAAATCAATTAAGGTTATTAAACAAGAGCTAATTGCTAACATTCACAAATTAAATTATACATATTAGAAATTAATTCTTTAATCTCTCTATTAGAAATCGTTTGCGACCAAATTTTTTCCTTTTTAACAATCAATATTATATTATATCAATATCATATCAGAAATCATCTCAGATATCTTTGTAAACTTTATAAAACGAACTTTTCTCTAATAAATATGACTTATTCACTAAAGATATTTGCTTTTACGGTAGATATGTAGATGACATCCTAATAGTTTATAAAGGAAACGACGCTAAACTGGTAGGGCTTTTAAACATTTTCAATAATATAAGCAATTTTCAATTTACTAAAGAAATAGAAAAACAAAACAGTATCCATTTTCTAGATCTCACTATTACAAAAAATCTCAAGTATAACACTTTAAATTTCAATATATACTGAAAAAGTAGTACAACAGACTCCATTATGTCCAAAAATTCTTTCAACTGCAAACAGCATAAAGAAGCTGCATTTCGGTTTATGTTTAATAGACTTTATTAATACACCTCTCAACGAAAATGACTTTAATTTGGAATTAAAAACCATAATAAAAATTAGTCTTAATAACCAATACAGTGTCGATGATATTCAATGAATATATAATAAAACTCATAGATCATACATTAATAAAATGATTTACCCACGTTTCACCGCCCCTGTCAAATACTTATCTGAGAAAGTAGACACTTTCCTCTATACATCATGAATAATTCATTAAGATATCTTAAGAATTCGATTTTTCCTTATTTTTTAAAACAAGATTATGATTTCAAATTTTTTTATAAAAAATTAGATTAACTTAAATAACCTTTATCTTAAAAACGAATAAAGATTTTCTAATTAGGTTCTCACCATGACAAAATAGACACTTACCTCTATAAATTTTGAATGTTTCATTAAAATATCTCAAGAATTCGATTTTTGGTGATTTTTAATTAACTTGAGATAGCCGTAAATGTTCACGTTGAATTTAATGATATATATCTCAAAAACGAATAAATATTTTAAGGATCCGCTTTCATCACGTGAAAATATACACTTTCCTCTATAAATCATGAATAATTCATTACGAATATCTTAAGAATTCGATTTTTCGTGGTTCTTTAAAATAAGATTATCAATTTCAAAAAATCATAAATAATTAGGTTAACTTAAATAATCTTTATCTCAAAAACGAATGAAGATTTTGTAATTTGGTTTTCACCATGACAAATTAGACACTTACTTCTATAAATTTTGAATGTTTCATTAAAATATCTCAAGAATTCGATTTTTGGTGATTTTTAATTAACTTGAGATAGCCCTAAATGTTCACGTTGAATTTAATGATTTATATCTTAAAAAGCGAATAAATATTTTCAAGATCCGGTTTCGTCACGAGAAAGTAAACACTTTCCTCTATAAATCATGACTAATTCATTAAAATATCTTAAGAATTCGATTTTTCGTTAGTTTTAAAACAAGATTATTAATATAAGTACGAAGTCTTTCACGACCGGTGTTAATTGAACTAAAATTAGAACTAACACTAGAACTTTCACCAGTTCTAACTGTTAGAACCAGTTTCTGAAGAAGGTTGCAACATGGCATCCGAAACGTCAAACATTTTTTCAAAAAATGCACGGCGAAACCCGAAAGTTTCTAGTTTTAGATCTAGTGTTAGTCCTAGTGATAGTTCTAGTGATAGTTCTAGTGTTAGTGCTAGTGTTAGTTCTAATTTTAGTTCAAAGATTATTAATTCCAAAAAATTATAAAAAATTAGATTAACTTAAATAATCTTTATCTCAAAAACAAATAAAGATTTTCTAATTAGGTTCTCGCCATGGCAAAATAGACACTTCCCTCTATAAATTTTGAATGTTTCATTAAAATATCTCAAGATTTCGATTTTTGGTGATTTTTAATTAACTTGAGATAGCCGTAAATGTTCACGTTGAATTTAATGATTTATATCTCACAAACGAATAAATATTTTCAAGATCCGGTTTGATCACGAGAAAATAAGACACTTTCTTCTATAAATCATGAATAATTCATTAAGATATCTTAAGAATTCGATTTTTCGTTATATTTTAGAACAAGATTATTAATTTAAAAAAATCATCAAAAATTAGACACTTACTTCTATAAATTTTGAATGTTTCATTAAAATATCTCAAGAATTCGATTTTTGGTGATTTTTAATTAACTTGAGATAGCCCTAAATGTTCACGTTGAATTTAATGATTTATATCTTAAAAAGCGAATAAATATTTTCAAGATCCGGTTTCGTCACGAGAAAGTAAACACTTTCCTCTATAAATCATGACTAATTCATTAAGATATCTTAAGAATTCGATTTTTCGTTATTTTTAAAACAAGATTATTAATATAAGTACGAAGTCTTTCACGACCGGTGTTAATTGAACTAAAATTAGAACTAACGCTAGAACTTTCACCAGTTCTAACTGTTAGAACCAGTTTCTAAAGAAGGTTGCAACATGGCATCCGAAACGCCAAACATTTTTTCAAAAAACGCACGGCGAAACCCGAAAGTTTCTAGTTTTAGATCTAGTGTTAGTCCTAGTGATAGTTCTAGTGATAGTTCTAGTGTTAGTGCTAGTGTTAGTTCTAATTTTAGTTCAAAGATTATTAATTCCAAAAAATTATAAAAAATTAGATTAACTTAAATAATCTTTATCTCAAAAACAAATAAAGATTTTCTAATTAGGTTCTCGCCATGGCAAAATAGCCACTTACCTCTATAAATTTTGAATGTTTCATTAAAATATCTCAAGATTTCGATTTTTGGTGATTTTTAATTAACTTGAGATAGCCGTAAATGTTCACGTTGAATTTAATGATTTATATCTCAAAAACGAATAAATATTTTCAAGTTCCAGTTTCATCTCGAGAAAGTAGGCACTTTCCTCTATAAATCATGAATAGTTCATTAAGATATCTTAAGAGTTCGATTTTTCGTGATTTTTTAAAACAAGATTATTAATTTCAAGAAATTCTAAAAAATTAGATTAACTTAAATAATCTTTATCACAAAAACGAATAAAGTTTCTCTAATTTGGTTCTCACCATGAACAAATAGACACTTATTTCTATAAATTTCGAATGTATCATTAAAATATCTCAAGAATTCGATTTTTGGTGATTTTTAATTAACTTGAGATAGCCGTAAATGTTCACGTTGAATTTAATGATTTATATCTCAAAAACGAATAAATATTTTCAAGTTCCAGTTTCATCTCGAAAAAGTAGGCACTTTTCTCTATAAATCATGAATAGTTCATTAAGATATCTTAAGAGTTCGATTTTTCGTGATTTTTTAAAACAAGATTATTAATTTCAAAAAATTCTAAAAAATTAGATTAACTTAAATAATCTTTATCACAAAAACGAATAAAGTTTCTCTAATTTGGTTCTCACCATGAACAAATAGACACTTATTTCTATAAATTTCGAATGTATCATTAAAATATCTCAAGAATTCGATTTTTAATGATTTTTAATTAACTTGAGATAGCCATAAATGTTCACGTTGAATTTAATGATTTATATCTCAAAAACGAATAAATATTTTCAAGATTTGCTTTCATCACGAGAAAGTAGACACTTTCCTCTATAAATTATGAACAATTCATTAAGATATCTTAAGAGTTCAATTTTTCGTGATTTTTTAAAACAAGATTATTAATTTCGAAAAATTCTAAAAAATTAGATTAACTTAAACAATCTTTATATCAAAAAGGAATAAAGTTTATCTAATTGGATTTCCACCATGATAAAATAGACAAAATTTATTAAGTTTGGTTAATGTCTAGAATTTTTAGAATATGGGTGTTTGGATGAAATTGATAAAATCGACCTGAATTGTTTTAATATACAATTCCTTGAGAAGATGTTCGAATTTTACCTAATACTTGTAATTATATTTCTGCCAAACTTTATCTTCTCTATACTTGTTCCATGCAATATAGTTATCGGTTCAATATCTCCCATTGGCTCTTTGAGAAACCCAATTGACGGATTTTGCTCGAGTTATCGATTGAATATCGACATGTGAATAGGTATGAGAAACCGGCCTATTATATTAATCTTTTGTTTGTATTAAGGTAAAACTTACCTTAATAAGACTTGTAAAATTCCACTGCTAAAAGTTTGCAAATACCAATCGGCGAATTCAGTGTATTCCTTAGTAACATTCCCTGGTGAACCATACCGCTCAAAAAGCCTATACAATATATGCAAAGCCCATTTTTTACATTTCCACCATGGTAAATCGGGACGATCGTCCTCATCGGGTTGAAGAGCAACCGGAGGTACGGGCCTTTCGACGATTTGCCTGCACACTTCCATCCATTGCGTGAAAGCGTCGCGGGTGATCAGGTCGAGGGGAAGAATGTATTGGGTAAGGGCGTAATAGACTTTCAAAGTTTCTTTTTGAAGGAGAACCGCTTGTTCCGAAGGATCGGGTAAAAGGCCAACGACCAGTTGATAAAGTTGGGGTAAAAGGAGATTCATTGCTTCGTGTAAAGGACCGCGATCTTCTACTTTTTTGTATTCAAAATATTTCACTAATTGATAGAGGCAAAGAATTGCTCCGTGCCATCCTGTTGCTTCTGGATTTGAGAGATATATACTGATCTATTAAGTAAAAAAGAAAAAAATAATTAGTTTTATATTGATTTAAGGCTGTAATAAAATAAATGAGAATGTAAGTAACTTGTTAGAGTGAATTATTTTTTAAAGTTTTAAGCAAAAACAAAAACTGAGGTTTTGCCTACAACAGAGTATGTCAGTGACTTGGGGACTAAATTTTAGAACATAGATTAGAGTAAAAGTGATGATAATTCCTATAAAAAAGTTGATAAGAGTGGTCAAAATACCATCAAAGACATAAAATGTTAATAGATTTTTTTTAAATATCTTATACACTATTTATAGTGAAGCTAAAGTATAAACCAATATTAGGTAAAATTACTGAGCAATTTATAAGGTGAATCAGCCTGTTCGAAACGTGCTATAATCGTTTATAAAATGTGTTTCCTCAAAACTTTTTTAATTGATCACAACTACATTTATTTTGGCAGTTTCTAATAGAAAATTTAGTAATCACAATAATTTTATTATCTTTAATATCATTTATCTCAAATAAGGTCACACAAATTGTAAAACTTTGCTAACCAAAAATCATCGCTTGCAGCCGCATAATTATGCGACCTAAATTAATTAATTGTTAAGTCGGCATTAAAAATTGTATAAAAACCCAAAATTTTATAGAATAAAGCATTACTATTGATATATTTGTAATGCTCATTTCCTACTTAGGTTAACTGTCTGGCCTGCCCAGAGTTTAATCTATTTCGAAATAAATATCTGGCTTGTCCGGAGTTTATTTATTTTATTTAATTTAATTTTTTTTTCCAATTAAACATTTCAAAATATTGAGATTGAATAGATATAATGTACCTTCTTTAATTTTTTTGGATTTTTTGTTTTATCTTTGCTTCTTGGTTTCCTGAAATACAGACCTGGAATCCAAGTACCCCACAACCCAGTTACCCCATCTCACCTTACATAAAAAAAGTAACTAACAGAACATACTGAGAATGTTCAAAACTGGCGTCAATTTTGCCGGTTTTTGAAAACACATAATCGCTTGGGTCCTAAAAATTCAAAATATGTGTTCTCCAAAACACTTTCTCAGCAGATGCCGGGACTGAATTGGGAAGAAAAAGTTCATTTCTTTGCTCTTCTTTTTAAGTATTTCAAGTCTTTTGTAGGCAATATCAACTCTTCTAGAAGTAGTATCAAGTATTAGGTTAAGTATCTGGCATCTATGGTTCGTTTCAATGGAAATCAATGTCTCTACCAGCAGTGTTTTCAGTTTTACAAACAGTACACAGTCATTAATTGACAATTTTTCAATTTCTTACATTATAAGTACAAGATTTTGTATTCTTCCAATAGTATACGCTATAAAAATGTCTTCTGTCAGCAGTATTTACTCTTTAATTAACAGTTTGTGGACTACTTATGTGAACATTTTGTCCAATAGTATTGCGAAGTATGACTACGTAGCAATAATTATTTATAATTATTGTTAAGTAGATTAATGAATTTCTCCATTGTCTTCAGGTAATGTAGTAATCAATGAAAATAATACAAATTGTACTTCTGAAGATTATGTTCTAAACAACCGGTTTCGATCTTTTAAATCGTCATCAGGTTGTTCGCATCAAAAAAGTTTCTCAATATTGAGGAAAAATAGAGACATGTTGGTTGGTAAAATTCTTTATCAGGTTATGTTGCGTTATTTGTTAAAAATTTGCATTTCAAGTCTTCTGGAAGCATTTGGAATCTTTTGAAAGTAGTATCGAATCATCTATAAGGCTAAATACTGATATCAGAAAACTTGCTATCATTTCCAGAACTAAATGGCAAAAGACTGAAAACTGTAATAAAGATTTATCACTAAATCCAGAGATAAATACTGCTTCTAGACCATCAAATACTGATGCCAACTCTTAAATATTGCTTCCAGAAAGCTAAATACTGGTGTCGGAAGTCTTCCTATCATTTCCATAACTAAATACTGCTTGTAGAAGATTAAATACTGCGGGCAAAAGACTAAAAATTGCCTTCAGAAGGTTAAATACTGCGGTCAAAAAACTTGTTACTATTTTCATAGCAAAATGTTAGTTCTAGAAGACCAAACATCGCAACCAGAACTTAAATACTGTTTTCAGAAGGCTAAATACTGATATCTGAAGAGTTGCTATAATCTCCTGAACTAAACACTGCTACAAGAAAAATAAGTACTGCTGAAATACTACTACTTCTAGAATACTAAAAATAACCTCCAGAATACTACACACTGATGTCAGAACACTTTTTACTATTCCCAAAGCTAAATACTGCTATAGAAGACCAAATATTACGGCCAATACGTAAATTCTTCTTCCAAAAGATTAAATACTAACGCTAGTAGACTTGCTATCATGTTCAGGACTAAATATTGCTTTTAACAGACTAAATACTGCTAGCAAAAGATTTTAAACTGCTGCAATAGAGTAAATAGTGCTTCTAGAAAGAAAAAACTGCCTCCAGAAGCGTAAGTATTGCTGAAAGAAGACTTTAAACTAGTACAGTAATGTAAATAGTATTTCTAGAAAACGAAAAACTGTCTTCAGAGGGCTAAATACTGCTTCTAGAAGAATTACTTCTGACAAAAGGCTTTAAATTGGTACAATAATGTAAATACTGTTATTAGAAAACGAAAAACTGCCTCCAGATGGCTAACAAAAGACTTTCTATCATCTCCAGAACTAAATACTACTCCTAGAAGACCAAATGCTGGTAGCATAAAGATAAAAAACTGCTACAATAAAATAAATAGTTCTTCTACAAACTGAAAACTACATCCAGAACCTAAACGCTACTGTCAGAAAACTTGTTACTATTTCCAGTGCTAAATATTTCTTGTAGAAGACCAAATGTTACTGCCAAAACCTAAATTCTGCTTTCAAATGGCTAAATACTGATGTCAGAAGACTTGCAGTCATTTCCGGAACTAAATACTGCTTCTAGAAAACTTACTGCTACTGGAAAAAGATAAACAAAAACTGCTGCAAAAAGTAAATACTACATTCAGAAGATTAAAAACAACTTCAAGATGAACAAATTTTGCTTTTAGAAAACAGTATCTGTTCTGAAAGCAGATCAAATCTTGTAAACGCAGAATTATAACTTCTGGAAGCAAATTAAATCATTTGGAAACAATATCAAGTCTTCTGAAAGCAGATCAAGTCTTATAGAAGTAGTATCAACTGTTTCAAGTCTTGCAGAATCAAATTAAGTCTTGTAGAAGCACTATAAGTCTTCTGATACCATTGATTCCATCAGATTCAGTCTTCAAGAAGTAGCATCAAGTCTTCAAGATGCATTTCACATCTTATGGAATCATTTCAAATCTTTTGGAAGCATTTCAAATCTTTTGGAAGCATTATCAAGTCTTCTGAAAGCAGATCAAGACTTGTAGACGCAGAATCAAGACTTCTGGAAGCATTTTAAATCTTATGAAAGCAATATCAATTCTTCTGGAACCAAATCAAGTCTTGTAAAAGCTGAATCAAATTTTCCGAAATTATTAGTATGTATGGGTGCTCTGCACCCATAAAATTTTTGTATTGTTGTTTATGGTCATATAAAGCAAAAATACTTTCTTTTATTTAACAAAACTTTGTCTAAAAATTCGTTCGCCCCTTTCAAATGATGATAATAGTATATAGAAATATAAAACATTGAGACATAAGCTCCATTTTGATTTTCAAGTTTTGAAAATTATTTATTTTCTTCCACCCAACTATATTTCTTAAATTAATAAGACGATAAAGACCGTAGAAAAAGGAACTTCATCAGTGAAAAGTATTTTTTCCAAAAACTGAACATCATTTTGATTTTTATTTGCACTTTCCAACAATATTCTAATATAATCTGATAATCAGTGAGCTGTACTTCCTGAAACTTAGCTTTTGCTCATGAAGAACATACCACACAGCAATTTTACATATCCCAAATTGCCTAGTTATGTCTCAAGTACAAATGTTGCAAATACTCGCTATAATTCAGTGTTTGGCTTTACTTAACACATTTTTTTTATTCGTTAAATATCAAATAATATCGGTTATTAGATATACAAACTTTAACTTTTCTTAAAACATAAAACATTCACTATTAATTATAATAATTAATATAAAAAGTTATCCAAAAATCAGTCATGTCATCAGAAGGATCCTCTATCACAGATTCTTTTTTCAGACTTTCTGAATTGACATTCCGATTTTTGTTGTCTACACTATGACCTTCAGACAGCATTATTGCATCCAAAGGATCATTTTCATGGATTGGAAAAAGAATCTTTTACAGTATTAAACACTTTGTTGTACATAACGAGGTTTTTCAAAAAAAATAGGTATAAGAAAAAGGTTGCCAGAATTTAAAAATGTTAAATCTGTTTGAGTCTGTTTTCTTTGAACTTCGATTGATTTCTAGTAGTATCTCCTACTTGACGAGTTTGAACTGATCTTGAATTGGTAGTATTTATAAATTTATGTTTAAACACTCCAATTTCTCTTAATCATATTTCAATTTGTATTGGGAGTTGATTTTCATCATTTTTAATCTAATATGTTTAAATTATTCCCTGAGTATGATAATAATAATAAATTTCCTGTTTAAGAAATTATGATTCACATTTTTTTTTAATCAAAAAATATTAATTATCATACTTTCTTAAAATAAAATTTCCACCTTTTATAACCATCAAAAATTTAAAATTGAATATCTCAACAATAAGTGCTAATTAAAGAAAATTATTGCCGTTTAAATTTAACTCTCCTCTTATCAATTACCATTAATTTTTCATTTACAACTATATAAAAGGAAATAAGTTATGGATTTAATTGACCTTGAATTGAAATTTTTTTCTAGATGATTCAAAAAAATTCTACCAATTTTAATTGTATGAATCATGACGTTTCGAAAATGTATGGATTCTAATGCGCTAAATTCTTGGAATTCAGTAACATCAAACATTATATAAAATTGTTTTAACAAAGCGTGGATAACTGACTCTCAAGAAGAAAATGAGGAAAATCAGTTAACGATGGTAAGCATTCATCGATAATTAGTTCTTCTTAGTAACTTTTTACTTTACATGCTTTTATTGTTTGCATTGTAGGCTGAATTTACTGATGTAGAATGAGAAAATTATCAACACATCTTGTCAGTACCTAAACCAGTTAGTTTTGATGAATATTGCACTATTGACAGTGAGGTGACTTCAGAAGCAATTGAAATCGATTTACCATAAAGTGAATACAGGCCAAGAATGGAAAGAAAATGAAGAAAGCGATGAAGGTGATGAGGAAGAAGTGGTAAATGTAACACCCTACAATAGCTGAAGCATCTGATTTGTTATCGAATTCATTATTTTTATCACAATTTAAAGGTATGCTGATACAGAAGAGAACATTTCCGAAGGTTTCGCGAATTCTTTGAATAAAATTACTGAAGAATCTTTAAGACTAACAAACCCCGTTTTAAAGCAAAGCGCCATAAATGATTACATAAATTTGTGTTGGGAGTTGATTTTCATCATTTTCAATCTAATGTGTTTAAATTATTTCCTGAGTATGATTATAATAAATTTCCTGTTTAACCCTCGCCGTCCCGAAAGAGCGTCATTCGTGACCCGAAAACATGTTTTCAGGCTAGCATTTTCTCATAATTATTTTCCTTGCGATTTCCTCTTGTGAATTCTACTATTTAGTATTCACAAACAGTTTTTCCTATATTTCACAACAAATTAAAAATTAACAAAAGTGCAATTTGCAATTACTTTACATTGGGTCACTGTTGACCCGATTCTGGGTGTTGCTGTTATGGTTATTACCTACAAGATACTGACTAAAAACTTGTACTTTTTCGCTGCGCACGCATCTGTGTAGAGCAAAGTTGACGCAAAAACATTATTGTCTTGTGTGGTCTCGTGGACAAGTTCTCATTATGTCTTCTAATAAGGAAACTCTCACGGATGTAGAGTTCTTCAACGCTCTTCTAAATGATTCAGATGATGAAAATTATCGCGAGTTACCGCTAGACGAAGCTTTTAGTGACGATCCTCAGTCGGAAACTGAGGACGCCATTGAAGTGTGTACCGAAAAAACTGACGAAATCGAAGTTGACAACGACTCGCAAAGCACGATGAAGTTCAAGATGAGTCCGTATGTAATTGGAGCTACATAACGCCGAAATTGGGAAGAATGAGAGTCACCGAATTCATTCGTAAAGTTAAATGTCTTACCGAAAGAAGCAAGAATGTTTCTTCTATATTGGATACATTCAGACTTTTTATATCAGACAATATCATAGATCTTATTGTGAAACATACAAATAAACGAGCCAGAGAATTTGTGGATGTCTACAATGAAGAACAACAAAATGCAGAAAATCCGAATAGGATGACATGGAATGACGTCGATGTCACTGAAATGTTTGGAATGTTTTGTTATTCTTGTTCTGGCTGGTCGTTTTAGAGAAAATAAAGAAAATCCTCATAGCTTATGGTCAGTTACCAACAAAGCATTCAACAGACCTATCTAGCAGACAATAATGAGTAGAAACAGATTTTTATCTATTATGAGACATATTAGGTTCGACAATCTTAGTACCAGACCTGAAAGAAAGAAAAAAGATAAATTAGCTCCTATTCGTGAGATGTCTGATATTTTTGCTCAAAATTGTAGAGATAGTTACTATCATTCACCTTGGGGAACCGTTGATGAACAGTTAATGAACAGCAAACCCAGCAAGTACGGGATAAAAATTTGGGCACTTTGCGACGCAAAGACATTTTTTTGTTGCAACGTCGAAGTGTATTTGGGAAAAGTAGGAGATATAAGTGAAAAAAATCAAGGTTCAAGAGTTGTCAAGACCTTAGCACATCACTGGCATAGAAGTGGGCGTAATATTACGACTGACAACTTCTTTACAAGCATTCTTTTAGCACAAGAATTACTCAGAAAAAAACTCACGTTGGTTGGCACCTTGAGCACGACTCGTAAAGATATTCCAAAGCAATTATTGGACGTGAAAAAACGAGCGCTGTATTCGTCTGATTTTTTGTTTACCAAAGAAATGACTTTAGTGTCCTACATTACGAAACCCAGAAAATTTGTCGTACTGCTGTCATCTTTACATCATGCATGATATATCCACTGCAGAAAATAAATTCAAGCCAAAAATGATTTTGACATACAATAAAACAAAAAGTGGTGTTGCCGTTTTGGATAAACTAGTGAGAGAATACTCATGTAAGAGAAGCACGAGGAGGTGGCCCTTACGATTGTTTTTCAATTTTATTGACATTGCGTGTTACAACAGTTTGGTGATATGGCTTTTGAAAAATCCTGAATGGAACTCAAATTCATCAATAAAATTTCGAAGAAAACTTTTTCTAGAAGAACTAGGAATGGAGCTTAGCAAACCCCACATCTCTAAAAGGTCTAATCAAATTATAGACGATGGTCGAGGATTTTCAAATACAGTGTGCGCGGCCATCGAAGCTTCAGGTGTGGCTGTTCGTAAAAGGCAGGAAAATCCTGTATCGGGTACCAAACGTGGCAGATGTCATACCTGTCGTGGCAACAACAATAAGTACAGTACCAAATGTAATGGTTGTGGACGGTTTGTGTGCCCGAAGCACAGCAAAACGACTCAAACTGTCAAAAGAACAAATTGTAATAGTTGTCGACGAAGATCTACAGATATTGACGAAGATGGTGAACCATAAATTTTTTGATGTTGAACGTCAATAGCATATATTAGACCGCTTTCTAAGTTAGGCCACTGTTTACGAGTAAATTTGACCTCCATTGTTACTTTCTTTTTGAGTTTGAATTCAAGATTTTTTATCCTTCGACAATAAGAGGTCAAGTTGACTTTTTTTTTGAGATCACATTCAAACAGTGGGTTAGTTTCAATACAGGGAGCTTGCCACTGCTAAGTATGTTACACTAAGTTTGTAATTTTTTAATAATAAATAGATATAAAGTGTATTTAACGTTTAAAAATTTATCTATACTATAATGTAAATATTCAGTAAATATCACAAATTTTGATATCTTATTCTGACATTAACAGTTTTTAAATAAAATTAAAGTTTACTGAATATTTACAGATCATATAACCTTAATTATTAAGTGGGTCAGCATTAACCCACCCGGTTTAGGGATTTCATGTAAGTTTATTATTTTGGGATGGCGAGGGTTAAAAAATTATGATTTACATTTTTTTTTTAATCAAAAAATATTAACTATCATACTTTCTTAAAATAAAATCTCCACCTTTTATAACCATCAAAAATTTAAAATTGAGTATCTCAACAATAAGTGCTAATTGAAAAAAATTATTGCCGTTTAAATTTAACTCTCCTCTTATCAATTACCATTAATTTTTCATTTACAACTATATAAAAGGAAATAAGTTATGGATTTAATTGACCTTGAATTGAAATTCTTTTCTAGATAATTTAAGAAAAAATCTACCAATTTTAATTATATGAATCATGACGTTTCGAAAATGTATGGATTCTAATGCGCTAAATTCTTGGATTTTAGTAACATCAAACATTATACAAAACTGTTTTAACAAAGCGTGGATAACTGAATCTCAAGAAGAAAATGAGGAAAATCAGTTAACGATGATAAGCATTCATCGATAATTAGTTCTTCTTAGTAACTTTTTACTTCACATGCTTTTATTGTCTGCATTTTAGGCTGAATTTACTGATGTAGAATGGGAAAATTATCAACACATCTTGTCAGTACCTAAACAAGTTAGTTTTGATGAATACTGCACTATTGACAGTGAGGTAGTAACTTCAGAAGCAATTGAAATCTTTACCATTAGTGAATGCAGGCCAAGAATGGAAAGAAAATGAAGAAAGCGATGAAGGTGATGAGGAAGAAGTGGTAAATGTAACACCCCCTACAAGAGCTGAAGTTTTAGCGGCTTTTTATACTATACAAAGGTAACCCACATCTGATTTGTTATCGAATTCATTATTTTTATCACAATTTAAAGGTTTGCTGATACAGAAGAGAACATTTCCGAAGGTTTCGCGAATTCTTTGAATAAAATTGCTGCTTTGCGACGCAAAGACATTTTTTTGTTGCAACTTCGAAGTGTATTTGGGAAAAGTAGGAGATATAAGTGAAAGAAATCAAGGTTCAAGAGTTGTCAAGACCTTAGCACATCACTGGCATAGAAGTGGGCGTAATATTACGACTGACAACTTCTTTACAAGCATTCTTTTAGCACAAGAATTACTCAGAAAAAAACTCACGTTGGTTGGCACCTTGAGCACGACTCGTAAAGATATTCCAAAGCAATTATTGGACGTGAAAAAACGAGCGCTGTATTCGTCTGATTTTTTGTTTACCAAAGAAATGACTTTAGTGTCCTACATTACAAAACCCAGAAAATTTGTCGTACTGCTGTCATCTTTACATCATGCATGATATATCCACTGCAGAAAATAAATTCAAGCCAAAAATGATTTTGACATACAATAAAACAAAAAGTGGTGTTGCCGTTTTGGATAAACTAATGAGAGAATACTCATGTAAGAGAAGCACGAGGAGGTGGCCCTTACGATTGTTTTTCAATTTTATTGACATTGCGTGTTACAACAGTTTGGTGATATGGCTTTTGAAAAATCCTGAATGGAACTCAAATTCATCAATAAAATTTCGAAGAAAACTTTTTCTAGAAGAACTAGGAATGGAGCTTAGCAAACCCCACATCTCTAAAAGGTCTAATCAAATTATAGACGATGGTGGAGGATTTTCAAATACAGTGTGCGTGGCCGTCAAAGCTTCAGGTGTGGCTGTTCGTAAAAGGCAGGAAAATCCTGTATCGGGTACCAAACGTGGCAGATGTCCTACCTGTCGCGGCAACGACAATAAGTACAGTACCAAATGTAAAGGTTGTGGACGGTTTGTGTGCCCGAAGCACAGCAAAACGACTCAAACTGTCAAAAGAACAAATTGTAATAGTTGTCGACGAAGGTCTACAGATATTGGCGAAGATGGTGAACCATAAATTTTTTGATATTGAACGTCAATAGTATATATTAGACCGCTTTCTAAGTTCGGCCACTGTTTACGAGTAAATTTGACCTCCATTGTTACTTTCTGTTTCAGTTTGAATTTAAGATTTTTTATCCTTCGACAATAAGAGGTCAAGTTGACTTTTTTTTGGAGATCACATTCAAACAGTGGGTTAGTTTCAATACAGGGAGCTTGCCACTGCGAAGTATGTTACACTAAGCTTGTAATTTTTTAATAATAAATAGATATAAAATGTATTTAACGTTTCAAAATTTATCTATACTATAATGTAAATATTCAGTAAATATCACAAATTTTGATATCTTATTCTGACATTAACAGTTTTTAAATAAAATTAAAGTTTACTGAATATTTATGAATCATATAACCTTAATTATTAAGTGGGTCAGCATTGAGCCGGTTTAGGGATAATCATGTAAGTTTATTATTTTGGGATGGTGAGGGTTAAGAAATTATGATTTACATTTTTTTTTTAATCAAAAAATATTAACTATCATACTTTCTTAAAATAAAATCTCCACCTTTTATAACCATCAAAAATTTAAAATTGAATATCTCAACAATAAGTGCTAATTGAAAAAAATTATTGCCGTTTAAATTTAACTCTCCTCTTATCAATCACCATTAATTTTTCATTTACAACTGTATAAAAGGAAATAAGTTATGGATTTAATTGACCTTGAATTGAAATTCTTTTCTAGATGATTCAAAAAAAATTCTACCAATTTTAATTGTATGAATCATGACGTTTCGAAAATGTATGGATTCTAATGCGCTAAATTCTTGGATTTTAGTAACATCAAACATTATACAAAACTGTTTTAACAAAGCGTGGATAACTGAATCTCAAGAAGAAAATGAGGAAAATCAGTTAACGATGATAAGCATTCATCGATAATTAGTTCTTCTTAGTAACTTTTTACTTCACATGCTTTTATTGTCTGCATTTTAGGCTGAATTTACTGATGTAGAATGGGAAAATTATCAACACATCTTGTCAGTACCTAAACAAGTTAGTTTTGATGAATACTGCACTATTGACAGTGAGGTAGTAACTTCAGAAGCAATTGAAATCTTTACCATTAGTGAAAGCAGGCCAACAATGGAAAAGCGATGAAGGTGATGAGGAAGAAGTGGTAAATGTAACACCCCCTACAAGAGCTGAAGTTTTAGCGGCTTTTTATACTATACAAAGGTAACCCACATCTGATTTGTTATCGAATTCATTATTTTTATCACAATTTAAAGGTTTGCTGATACAGAAGAGAACATTTCCGAAGGTTTCGCGAATTCTTTGAATAAAATTACTGAAGAATCTTTAAGACGAACAAAACCCGATTTAAAGCAAAGCGCCATAAATGATTACTGAAAAAAAATAATGTTAATTACAATATGAACAAATTACAAATAAACTTATTACATAGTCGATGTTGATATGTTTCTAAACACCCCAAGATCCTATTCATTATTGAGGCGTAGAGTGAAAAAGTGGACTAACCCCAGCGTATAATATATGTGGGTTAGTCCACTTTTGCTCTCAATGCCTCTATTATTCATAATATATAACGAACTAATTCGTTACAGCGAAATTGCGAACATCTCATTATAGCAAACGGCTTGCATTGCGTGTTCGCTATATCGAGGGTTTACTGTATATAAAAAATTAACCAAAAATCAGACATTTCATCAAGTCCAAAAGGGACAGACCATTCATACAGGTTCATACTTGTCATCCCTAGCCCTTCAGAAGGATCTTCTATCATAGATTTTTCAAAATATGTCCAAAATAGTTTCGACTTTCTGAATTAACATTCCCACTTTTGCTGTCTAAACTATGTCTTTTAGAGAGCATTATTGCATCCAAAGGATCATTTTCATGGATTGGGATAAAAATCTTTTACAGTATTAAAGGTTTTGTTGTACAAAACGAGGTTTTTCAAAAAAAAATAGGTATAAAAAAAAGGCTGCCAGAATTAAAAAATGTTAAATCTGTTTGAGACTGTTTTCTTTAAACTTCAATTGATTTCTAGTAGCATCTCCTACTTTCCCCTACTTGACGAGTTTGAATTGATCTTCAATTGGTAGTATTTATAAATTTATGTTTAAACAGTCCAATTTCTCTTAATCATATTTCAATTTGTGTTGGGAGTTGATTTTCATCATTTTCAATCTAATGTGTTTAAATTATTTCCTAAGTATGATAATTATAATAAATTTCCTGTTTAACCCTCGCCGTCTCGAAAGAGGGTCATTCGTGACCCGAAAACATGTTTTCACGCTAGCATTTTCTCATAATTATTTCCTTGCGATTTCCTCTTGTGAATTCTACTATTTAGTATTCACAAACAGTTTTTCCTATATTTCACATCAAATTAAAAATTAACAAAAGTGCAATTTGCAATTACTTTACATTGGTTCACTGTTGACCCGATTCTGGGTGTTGCTTTTATGGTTATTATCTACAAGATACTGACTAAAAATTTGTACTTTTTCGCTGCGCACGCATCTGTGTAGAGCAAAGTTGATACAAAAACATTATTGTCTTGTGTGGTCTCGTGTTCTTGTGGACAAGTTCTCATTATGTCTTCTAATAAGGAAACTCTCACGGATGTAGAGTTCTTCAACGCTCTTCTGAATGATTCAGATGATGAAAATTATCGCGAGTTACCGCTAGACGAAGCTTTTAGTGACGATCCTCAGTCGGAAACTGAGGACGCCATTGAAGTGTGTACCGAAAAAACTGACGAAATCGAAGTTGACAACGACTCGCAAAGCACGATGAAGTTCAAGATGAGTCCGTATGTAATTGGAGATACATAACGCCGAAATTGGGAAGAATGAGAGTCACCGAATTCATTCGTAAAGTTAAATGTCTTACCGAAAGAAGCAAGAATGTTTCTTCTATATTGGATACATTCAGACTTTTTATATCAGACAATATCATAGATCTTATTGTGAAACATACAAATAAACGAGCCAGAGAATTTGTGGATGTCTACAATGAAGAACAACAAAATGCAGAAAATCCGAATAGGATGACATGGAATGACGTCGATGTCACTGAAATGTTTGGAATGTTTTGTTATTCTTGTTCTGGCTGGTCGTTTTAGAGAAAATAAAGAAAATCCTCATAGCTTATGGTCAGTTACCAACAAAGCATTCAACAGACCTATCTAGCAGACAATAATGAGTAGAAACAGATTTTTATCTATTATGAGACATATTAGGTTCGACAATCTTAGTACCAGACCTGAAAGAAAGAAAAAAGATAAATTAGCTCCTATTCGTGAGATGTCTGATATTTTTGCTCAAAATTGTAGAGATAGTTACTATCATTCACCTTGGGGAACCGTTGATGAACAGTTAATGAACAGCAAACCCAGCAAGTACGGGATAAAAATTTGGGCACTTTGCGACGCAAAGACATTTTTTTGTTGCAACGTCGAAGTGTATTTGGGAAAAGTAGGAGATATAAGTGAAAAAAATCAAGGTTCAAGAGTTGTCAAGACCTTAGCACATCACTGGCATAGAAGTGGGCGTAATATTACGACTGACAACTTCTTTACAAGCATTCTTTTAGCACAAGAATTACTCAGAAAAAAACTCACGTTGGTTGGCACCTTGAGCACGACTCGTAAAGATATTCCAAAGCAATTATTGGACGTGAAAAAACGAGCGCTGTATTCGTCTGATTTTTTGTTTACCAAAGAAATGACTTTAGTGTCCTACATTACGAAACCCAGAAAATTTGTCGTACTGCTGTCATCTTTACATCATGCATGATATATCCACTGCAGAAAATAAATTCAAGCCAAAAATGATTTTGACATACAATAAAACAAAAAGTGGTGTTGCCGTTTTGGATAAACTAGTGAGAGAATACTCATGTAAGAGAAGCACGAGGAGGTGGCCCTTACGATTGTTTTTCAATTTTATTGACATTGCGTGTTACAACAGTTTGGTGATATGGCTTTTGAAAAATCCTGAATGGAACTCAAATTCATCAATAAAATTTCGAAGAAAACTTTTTCTAGATGAACTAGGAATGGAGCTTAGCAAACCCCACATCTCTAAAAGGTCTAATCAAATTATAGACGATGGTCGAGGATTTTCAAATACAGTGTGCGCGGCCATCGAAGCTTCAGGTGTGGCTGTTCGTAAAAGGCAGGAAAATCCTGTATCGGGTACCAAACGTGGCAGATGTCATACCTGTCGTGGCAACAACAATAAGTACAGTACCAAATGTAATGGTTGTGGACGGTTTGTGTGCCCGAAGCACAGCAAAACGATTCAAACTGTCAAAAGAACAAATTGTAATAGTTGTCGACGAAGATCTACAGATATTGACGAAGATGGTGAACCATAAATTTTTTGATGTTGAACGTCAATAGCATATATTAGACCGCTTTCTAAGTTAGGCCACTGTTTACGAGTAAATTTGACCTCCATTGTTACTTTCTTTTTGAGTTTGAATTCAAGATTTTTTATCCTTCGACAATAAGAGGTCAAGTTGACTTTTTTTTTGAGATCACATTCAAACAGTGGGTTAGTTTCAATACAGGGAGCTTGCCACTGCTAAGTATGTTACACTAAGTTTGTAATTTTTTAATAATAAATAGATATAAAGTGTATTTAACGTTTAAAAATTTATCTATACTATAATGTAAATATTCAGTAAATATCACAAATTTTGATATCTTATTCTGACATTAACAGTTTTTAAATAAAATTAAAGTTTACTGAATATTTACAGATCATATAACCTTAATTATTAAGTGGGTCAGCATTAACCCACCCGGTTTAGGGATTTCATGTAAGTTTATTATTTTGGGATGGCGAGGGTTAAAAAATTATGATTTACATTTTTTTTTTAATCAAAAAATATTAACTATCATACTTTCTTAAAATAAAATCTCCACCTTTTATAACCATCAAAAATTTAAAATTGAGTATCTCAACAATAAGTGCTAATTGAAAAAAATTATTGCCGTTTAAATTTAACTCTCCTCTTATCAATTACCATTAATTTTTCATTTACAACTATATAAAAGGAAATAAGTTATGGATTTAATTGACCTTGAATTGAAATTCTTTTCTAGATGATTCAAAAAAAAATCTACCTATTTTAATTGTATGAATCATGACGTTTCGAAAATGTATGGATTCTAATGCGCTAAATTCTTGGAATTCAGTAACATCAAACATTATACAAAATTGTTTTAACAAAGCGTGGATAACTGAATCTCAAGAAGAAAATGAGGAAAATCAGTTAACGATGATAAGCATTCATCGATAATTAGTTCTTCTTAGTATCTTTTTACTTCACATGCTTTTATTGTCTGCATTTTAGGCTGAATTTACTGATGTAGAATGGGAAAATTATCAACACATCTTGTCAGTACCTAAACAAGTTAGTTTTGATGAATACTGCACTATTGACAGTGAGGTAGTAACTTCAGAAGCAATTGAAATCTTTACCATTAGTGAATACAGGCCAAGAATGGAAAGAAAATGAAGAAAGCGATGAAGGTGATGAGGAAGAAGTGGTAAATGTAACACCCCCTACAAGAGCTGAAGTTTTAGCGGCTTTTTATACTATACAAAGGTAACCCACATCTGATTTGTTATCGAATTCATTATTTTTATCACAATTTAAAGGTTTGCTGATACAGAAGAGAACATTTCCGAAGGTTTCGCGAATTCTTTGAATAAAATTACTGAAGAATCTTTAAGACTAACAAACCCCGTTTTAAAGCAAAGCGCCATAAATGATTACATAAATTTGTGTTGGGAGTTGATTTTCATCATTTTCAATCTAATGTGTTTAAATTATTTCCTGAGTATGATTATAATAAATTTCCTGTTTAACCCTCGCCGTCCCGAAAGAGCGTCATTCGTGACCCGAAAACATGTTTTCAGGCTAGCATTTTCTCATAATTATTTTCCTTGCGATTTCCTCTTGTGAATTCTACTATTTAGTATTCACAAACAGTTTTTCCTATATTTCACAACAAATTAAAAATTAACAAAAGTGCAATTTGCAATTACTTTACATTGGGTCACTGTTGACCCGATTCTGGGTGTTGCTGTTATGGTTATTACCTACAAGATACTGACTAAAAACTTGTACTTTTTCGCTGCGCACGCATCTGTGTAGAGCAAAGTTGACGCAAAAACATTATTGTCTTGTGTGGTCTCGTGGACAAGTTCTCATTATGTCTTCTAATAAGGAAACTCTCACGGATGTAGAGTTCTTCAACGCTCTTCTAAATGATTCAGATGATGAAAATTATCGCGAGTTACCGCTAGACGAAGCTTTTAGTGACGATCCTCAGTCGGAAACTGAGGACGCCATTGAAGTGTGTACCGAAAAAACTGACGAAATCGAAGTTGACAACGACTCGCAAAGCACGATGAAGTTCAAGATGAGTCCGTATGTAATTGGAGCTACATAACGCCGAAATTGGGAAGAATGAGAGTCACCGAATTCATTCGTAAAGTTAAATGTCTTACCGAAAGAAGCAAGAATGTTTCTTCTATATTGGATACATTCAGACTTTTTATATCAGACAATATCATAGATCTTATTGTGAAACATACAAATAAACGAGCCAGAGAATTTGTGGATGTCTACAATGAAGAACAACAAAATGCAGAAAATCCGAATAGGATGACATGGAATGACGTCGATGTCACTGAAATGTTTGGAATGTTTTGTTATTCTTGTTCTGGCTGGTCGTTTTAGAGAAAATAAAGAAAATCCTCATAGCTTATGGTCAGTTACCAACAAAGCATTCAACAGACCTATCTAGCAGACAATAATGAGTAGAAACAGATTTTTATCTATTATGAGACATATTAGGTTCGACAATCTTAGTACCAGACCTGAAAGAAAGAAAAAAGATAAATTAGCTCCTATTCGTGAGATGTCTGATATTTTTGCTCAAAATTGTAGAGATAGTTACTATCATTCACCTTGGGGAACCGTTGATGAACAGTTAATGAACAGCAAACCCAGCAAGTACGGGATAAAAATTTGGGCACTTTGCGACGCAAAGACATTTTTTTGTTGCAACGTCGAAGTGTATTTGGGAAAAGTAGGAGATATAAGTGAAAAAAATCAAGGTTCAAGAGTTGTCAAGACCTTAGCACATCACTGGCATAGAAGTGGGCGTAATATTACGACTGACAACTTCTTTACAAGCATTCTTTTAGCACAAGAATTACTCAGAAAAAAACTCACGTTGGTTGGCACCTTGAGCACGACTCGTAAAGATATTCCAAAGCAATTATTGGACGTGAAAAAACGAGCGCTGTATTCGTCTGATTTTTTGTTTACCAAAGAAATGACTTTAGTGTCCTACATTACGAAACCCAGAAAATTTGTCGTACTGCTGTCATCTTTACATCATGCATGATATATCCACTGCAGAAAATAAATTCAAGCCAAAAATGATTTTGACATACAATAAAACAAAAAGTGGTGTTGCCGTTTTGGATAAACTAGTGAGAGAATACTCATGTAAGAGAAGCACGAGGAGGTGGCCCTTACGATTGTTTTTCAATTTTATTGACATTGCGTGTTACAACAGTTTGGTGATATGGCTTTTGAAAAATCCTGAATGGAACTCAAATTCATCAATAAAATTTCGAAGAAAACTTTTTCTAGAAGAACTAGGAATGGAGCTTAGCAAACCCCACATCTCTAAAAGGTCTAATCAAATTATAGACGATGGTCGAGGATTTTCAAATACAGTGTGCGCGGCCATCGAAGCTTCAGGTGTGGCTGTTCGTAAAAGGCAGGAAAATCCTGTATCGGGTACCAAACGTGGCAGATGTCATACCTGTCGTGGCAACAACAATAAGTACAGTACCAAATGTAATGGTTGTGGACGGTTTGTGTGCCCGAAGCACAGCAAAACGACTCAAACTGTCAAAAGAACAAATTGTAATAGTTGTCGACGAAGATCTACAGATATTGACGAAGATGGTGAACCATAAATTTTTTGATGTTGAACGTCAATAGCATATATTAGACCGCTTTCTAAGTTAGGCCACTGTTTACGAGTAAATTTGACCTCCATTGTTACTTTCTTTTTGAGTTTGAATTCAAGATTTTTTATCCTTCGACAATAAGAGGTCAAGTTGACTTTTTTTTTGAGATCACATTCAAACAGTGGGTTAGTTTCAATACAGGGAGCTTGCCACTGCTAAGTATGTTACACTAAGTTTGTAATTTTTTAATAATAAATAGATATAAAGTGTATTTAACGTTTAAAAATTTATCTATACTATAATGTAAATATTCAGTAAATATCACAAATTTTGATATCTTATTCTGACATTAACAGTTTTTAAATAAAATTAAAGTTTACTGAATATTTACAGATCATATAACCTTAATTATTAAGTGGGTCAGCATTAACCCACCCGGTTTAGGGATTTCATGTAAGTTTATTATTTTGGGATGGCGAGGGTTAAAAAATTATGATTTACATTTTTTTTTTAATCAAAAAATATTAACTATCATACTTTCTTAAAATAAAATCTCCACCTTTTATAACCATCAAAAATTTAAAATTGAGTATCTCAACAATAAGTGCTAATTGAAAAAAATTATTGCCGTTTAAATTTAACTCTCCTCTTATCAATTACCATTAATTTTTCATTTACAACTATATAAAAGGAAATAAGTTATGGATTTAATTGACCTTGAATTGAAATTCTTTTCTAGATAATTTAAGAAAAAATCTACCAATTTTAATTATATGAATCATGACGTTTCGAAAATGTATGGATTCTAATGCGCTAAATTCTTGGATTTTAGTAACATCAAACATTATACAAAACTGTTTTAACAAAGCGTGGATAACTGAATCTCAAGAAGAAAATGAGGAAAATCAGTTAACGATGATAAGCATTCATCGATAATTAGTTCTTCTTAGTAACTTTTTACTTCACATGCTTTTATTGTCTGCATTTTAGGCTGAATTTACTGATGTAGAATGGGAAAATTATCAACACATCTTGTCAGTACCTAAACAAGTTAGTTTTGATGAATACTGCACTATTGACAGTGAGGTAGTAACTTCAGAAGCAATTGAAATCTTTACCATTAGTGAATGCAGGCCAAGAATGGAAAGAAAATGAAGAAAGCGATGAAGGTGATGAGGAAGAAGTGGTAAATGTAACACCCCCTACAAGAGCTGAAGTTTTAGCGGCTTTTTATACTATACAAAGGTAACCCACATCTGATTTGTTATCGAATTCATTATTTTTATCACAATTTAAAGGTTTGCTGATACAGAAGAGAACATTTCCGAAGGTTTCGCGAATTCTTTGAATAAAATTGCTGCTTTGCGACGCAAAGACATTTTTTTGTTGCAACTTCGAAGTGTATTTGGGAAAAGTAGGAGATATAAGTGAAAGAAATCAAGGTTCAAGAGTTGTCAAGACCTTAGCACATCACTGGCATAGAAGTGGGCGTAATATTACGACTGACAACTTCTTTACAAGCATTCTTTTAGCACAAGAATTACTCAGAAAAAAACTCACGTTGGTTGGCACCTTGAGCACGACTCGTAAAGATATTCCAAAGCAATTATTGGACGTGAAAAAACGAGCGCTGTATTCGTCTGATTTTTTGTTTACCAAAGAAATGACTTTAGTGTCCTACATTACAAAACCCAGAAAATTTGTCGTACTGCTGTCATCTTTACATCATGCATGATATATCCACTGCAGAAAATAAATTCAAGCCAAAAATGATTTTGACATACAATAAAACAAAAAGTGGTGTTGCCGTTTTGGATAAACTAATGAGAGAATACTCATGTAAGAGAAGCACGAGGAGGTGGCCCTTACGATTGTTTTTCAATTTTATTGACATTGCGTGTTACAACAGTTTGGTGATATGGCTTTTGAAAAATCCTGAATGGAACTCAAATTCATCAATAAAATTTCGAAGAAAACTTTTTCTAGAAGAACTAGGAATGGAGCTTAGCAAACCCCACATCTCTAAAAGGTCTAATCAAATTATAGACGATGGTGGAGGATTTTCAAATACAGTGTGCGTGGCCGTCAAAGCTTCAGGTGTGGCTGTTCGTAAAAGGCAGGAAAATCCTGTATCGGGTACCAAACGTGGCAGATGTCCTACCTGTCGCGGCAACGACAATAAGTACAGTACCAAATGTAAAGGTTGTGGACGGTTTGTGTGCCCGAAGCACAGCAAAACGACTCAAACTGTCAAAAGAACAAATTGTAATAGTTGTCGACGAAGGTCTACAGATATTGGCGAAGATGGTGAACCATAAATTTTTTGATATTGAACGTCAATAGTATATATTAGACCGCTTTCTAAGTTCGGCCACTGTTTACGAGTAAATTTGACCTCCATTGTTACTTTCTGTTTCAGTTTGAATTTAAGATTTTTTATCCTTCGACAATAAGAGGTCAAGTTGACTTTTTTTTGGAGATCACATTCAAACAGTGGGTTAGTTTCAATACAGGGAGCTTGCCACTGCGAAGTATGTTACACTAAGCTTGTAATTTTTTAATAATAAATAGATATAAAATGTATTTAACGTTTCAAAATTTATCTATACTATAATGTAAATATTCAGTAAATATCACAAATTTTGATATCTTATTCTGACATTAACAGTTTTTAAATAAAATTAAAGTTTACTGAATATTTATGAATCATATAACCTTAATTATTAAGTGGGTCAGCATTGAGCCGGTTTAGGGATAATCATGTAAGTTTATTATTTTGGGATGGTGAGGGTTAAGAAATTATGATTTACATTTTTTTTTTAATCAAAAAATATTAACTATCATACTTTCTTAAAATAAAATCTCCACCTTTTATAACCATCAAAAATTTAAAATTGAATATCTCAACAATAAGTGCTAATTGAAAAAAATTATTGCCGTTTAAATTTAACTCTCCTCTTATCAATCACCATTAATTTTTCATTTACAACTGTATAAAAGGAAATAAGTTATGGATTTAATTGACCTTGAATTGAAATTCTTTTCTAGATGATTCAAAAAAAATTCTACCAATTTTAATTGTATGAATCATGACGTTTCGAAAATGTATGGATTCTAATGCGCTAAATTCTTGGATTTTAGTAACATCAAACATTATACAAAACTGTTTTAACAAAGCGTGGATAACTGAATCTCAAGAAGAAAATGAGGAAAATCAGTTAACGATGATAAGCATTCATCGATAATTAGTTCTTCTTAGTAACTTTTTACTTCACATGCTTTTATTGTCTGCATTTTAGGCTGAATTTACTGATGTAGAATGGGAAAATTATCAACACATCTTGTCAGTACCTAAACAAGTTAGTTTTGATGAATACTGCACTATTGACAGTGAGGTAGTAACTTCAGAAGCAATTGAAATCTTTACCATTAGTGAAAGCAGGCCAACAATGGAAAAGCGATGAAGGTGATGAGGAAGAAGTGGTAAATGTAACACCCCCTACAAGAGCTGAAGTTTTAGCGGCTTTTTATACTATACAAAGGTAACCCACATCTGATTTGTTATCGAATTCATTATTTTTATCACAATTTAAAGGTTTGCTGATACAGAAGAGAACATTTCCGAAGGTTTCGCGAATTCTTTGAATAAAATTACTGAAGAATCTTTAAGACGAACAAAACCCGATTTAAAGCAAAGCGCCATAAATGATTACTGAAAAAAAATAATGTTAATTACAATATGAACAAATTACAAATAAACTTATTACATAGTCGATGTTGATATGTTTCTAAACACCCCAAGATCCTATTCATTATTGAGGCGTAGAGTGAAAAAGTGGACTAACCCCAGCGTATAATATATGTGGGTTAGTCCACTTTTGCTCTCAATGCCTCTATTATTCATAATATATAACGAACTAATTCGTTACAGCGAAATTGCGAACATCTCATTATAGCAAACGGCTTGCATTGCGTGTTCGCTATATCGAGGGTTTACTGTATATAAAAAATTAACCAAAAATCAGACATTTCATCAAGTCCAAAAGGGACAGACCATTCATACAGGTTCATACTTGTCATCCCTAGCCCTTCAGAAGGATCTTCTATCATAGATTTTTCAAAATATGTCCAAAATAGTTTCGACTTTCTGAATTAACATTCCCACTTTTGCTGTCTAAACTATGTCTTTTAGAGAGCATTATTGCATCCAAAGGATCATTTTCATGGATTGGGATAAAAATCTTTTACAGTATTAAAGGTTTTGTTGTACAAAACGAGGTTTTTCAAAAAAAAATAGGTATAAAAAAAAGGCTGCCAGAATTAAAAAATGTTAAATCTGTTTGAGACTGTTTTCTTTAAACTTCAATTGATTTCTAGTAGCATCTCCTACTTTCCCCTACTTGACGAGTTTGAATTGATCTTCAATTGGTAGTATTTATAAATTTATGTTTAAACAGTCCAATTTCTCTTAATCATATTTCAATTTGTGTTGGGAGTTGATTTTCATCATTTTCAATCTAATGTGTTTAAATTATTTCCTAAGTATGATAATTATAATAAATTTCCTGTTTAACCCTCGCCGTCTCGAAAGAGGGTCATTCGTGACCCGAAAACATGTTTTCACGCTAGCATTTTCTCATAATTATTTCCTTGCGATTTCCTCTTGTGAATTCTACTATTTAGTATTCACAAACAGTTTTTCCTATATTTCACATCAAATTAAAAATTAACAAAAGTGCAATTTGCAATTACTTTACATTGGTTCACTGTTGACCCGATTCTGGGTGTTGCTTTTATGGTTATTATCTACAAGATACTGACTAAAAATTTGTACTTTTTCGCTGCGCACGCATCTGTGTAGAGCAAAGTTGATACAAAAACATTATTGTCTTGTGTGGTCTCGTGTTCTTGTGGACAAGTTCTCATTATGTCTTCTAATAAGGAAACTCTCACGGATGTAGAGTTCTTCAACGCTCTTCTGAATGATTCAGATGATGAAAATTATCGCGAGTTACCGCTAGACGAAGCTTTTAGTGACGATCCTCAGTCGGAAACTGAGGACGCCATTGAAGTGTGTACCGAAAAAACTGACGAAATCGAAGTTGACAACGACTCGCAAAGCACGATGAAGTTCAAGATGAGTCCGTATGTAATTGGAGATACATAACGCCGAAATTGGGAAGAATGAGAGTCACCGAATTCATTCGTAAAGTTAAATGTCTTACCGAAAGAAGCAAGAATGTTTCTTCTATATTGGATACATTCAGACTTTTTATATCAGACAATATCATAGATCTTATTGTGAAACATACAAATAAACGAGCCAGAGAATTTGTGGATGTCTACAATGAAGAACAACAAAATGCAGAAAATCCGAATAGGATGACATGGAATGACGTCGATGTCACTGAAATGTTTGGAATGTTTTGTTATTCTTGTTCTGGCTGGTCGTTTTAGAGAAAATAAAGAAAATCCTCATAGCTTATGGTCAGTTACCAACAAAGCATTCAACAGACCTATCTAGCAGACAATAATGAGTAGAAACAGATTTTTATCTATTATGAGACATATTAGGTTCGACAATCTTAGTACCAGACCTGAAAGAAAGAAAAAAGATAAATTAGCTCCTATTCGTGAGATGTCTGATATTTTTGCTCAAAATTGTAGAGATAGTTACTATCATTCACCTTGGGGAACCGTTGATGAACAGTTAATGAACAGCAAACCCAGCAAGTACGGGATAAAAATTTGGGCACTTTGCGACGCAAAGACATTTTTTTGTTGCAACGTCGAAGTGTATTTGGGAAAAGTAGGAGATATAAGTGAAAAAAATCAAGGTTCAAGAGTTGTCAAGACCTTAGCACATCACTGGCATAGAAGTGGGCGTAATATTACGACTGACAACTTCTTTACAAGCATTCTTTTAGCACAAGAATTACTCAGAAAAAAACTCACGTTGGTTGGCACCTTGAGCACGACTCGTAAAGATATTCCAAAGCAATTATTGGACGTGAAAAAACGAGCGCTGTATTCGTCTGATTTTTTGTTTACCAAAGAAATGACTTTAGTGTCCTACATTACGAAACCCAGAAAATTTGTCGTACTGCTGTCATCTTTACATCATGCATGATATATCCACTGCAGAAAATAAATTCAAGCCAAAAATGATTTTGACATACAATAAAACAAAAAGTGGTGTTGCCGTTTTGGATAAACTAGTGAGAGAATACTCATGTAAGAGAAGCACGAGGAGGTGGCCCTTACGATTGTTTTTCAATTTTATTGACATTGCGTGTTACAACAGTTTGGTGATATGGCTTTTGAAAAATCCTGAATGGAACTCAAATTCATCAATAAAATTTCGAAGAAAACTTTTTCTAGATGAACTAGGAATGGAGCTTAGCAAACCCCACATCTCTAAAAGGTCTAATCAAATTATAGACGATGGTCGAGGATTTTCAAATACAGTGTGCGCGGCCATCGAAGCTTCAGGTGTGGCTGTTCGTAAAAGGCAGGAAAATCCTGTATCGGGTACCAAACGTGGCAGATGTCATACCTGTCGTGGCAACAACAATAAGTACAGTACCAAATGTAATGGTTGTGGACGGTTTGTGTGCCCGAAGCACAGCAAAACGATTCAAACTGTCAAAAGAACAAATTGTAATAGTTGTCGACGAAGATCTACAGATATTGACGAAGATGGTGAACCATAAATTTTTTGATGTTGAACGTCAATAGCATATATTAGACCGCTTTCTAAGTTAGGCCACTGTTTACGAGTAAATTTGACCTCCATTGTTACTTTCTTTTTGAGTTTGAATTCAAGATTTTTTATCCTTCGACAATAAGAGGTCAAGTTGACTTTTTTTTTGAGATCACATTCAAACAGTGGGTTAGTTTCAATACAGGGAGCTTGCCACTGCTAAGTATGTTACACTAAGTTTGTAATTTTTTAATAATAAATAGATATAAAGTGTATTTAACGTTTAAAAATTTATCTATACTATAATGTAAATATTCAGTAAATATCACAAATTTTGATATCTTATTCTGACATTAACAGTTTTTAAATAAAATTAAAGTTTACTGAATATTTACAGATCATATAACCTTAATTATTAAGTGGGTCAGCATTAACCCACCCGGTTTAGGGATTTCATGTAAGTTTATTATTTTGGGATGGCGAGGGTTAAAAAATTATGATTTACATTTTTTTTTTAATCAAAAAATATTAACTATCATACTTTCTTAAAATAAAATCTCCACCTTTTATAACCATCAAAAATTTAAAATTGAGTATCTCAACAATAAGTGCTAATTGAAAAAAATTATTGCCGTTTAAATTTAACTCTCCTCTTATCAATTACCATTAATTTTTCATTTACAACTATATAAAAGGAAATAAGTTATGGATTTAATTGACCTTGAATTGAAATTCTTTTCTAGATGATTCAAAAAAAAATCTACCTATTTTAATTGTATGAATCATGACGTTTCGAAAATGTATGGATTCTAATGCGCTAAATTCTTGGAATTCAGTAACATCAAACATTATACAAAATTGTTTTAACAAAGCGTGAATAACTGAATCTCAAGAAGAAAATGAGGAAAATCAGTTAACGATGATAAGCATTCATCGATAATTAGTTCTTCTTAGTATCTTTTTACTTCACATGCTTTTATTGTCTGCATTTTAGGCTGAATTTACTGATGTAGAATGGGAAAATTATCAACACATCTTGTCAGTACCTAAACAAGTTAGTTTTGATGAATACTGCACTATTGACAGTGAGGTAGTAACTTCAGAAGCAATTGAAATCTTTACCATTAGTGAATACAGGCCAAGAATGGAAAGAAAATGAAGAAAGCGATGAAGGTGATGAGGAAGAAGTGGTAAATGTAACACCCCCTACAAGAGCTGAAGTTTTAGCGGCTTTTTATACTATACAAAGGTAACCCACATCTGATTTGTTATCGAATTCATTATTTTTATCACAATTTAAAGGTTTGCTGATACAGAAGAGAACATTTCCGAAGGTTTCGCGAATTCTTTGAATAAAATTACTGCTTTGCGACGCAAAGACATTTTTTTGTTGCAACTTCGAAGTGTATTTGGGAAAAGTAGGAGATATAAGTGAAAGAAATCAAGGTTCAAGAGTTATCAAGACCTTAGCACATCACTGGCATGGAAGTGGGCGTAATATTACGACTGACAACTTCTTTACAAGCATTCCTTTAGCACAAGAATTACTCAGAAGAGAACTCACGTTGGTTGGCACCTTGAGAAAGACTCGTAAAGATATTCCAAAGCAATTATTGGACGTGAAAAAACGAGCGCTGTATTCGTCTGATTTTTTGTTTACCAAAGAAATGACTTTAGTGTCCTACATTACAAAACCCAGAAAATTTGTCGTACTGCTGTCATCTTTACATCATGCATGATATATCCACTGCAGAAAATAAATTCAAGCCAAAAATGATTTTGACATACAATAAAACAAAAAGTGGTGTTGCCGTTTTGGATAAACTAATGAGAGAATACTCATGTAAGAGAAGCACGAGGAGGTGGCCCTTACGATTGTTTTTCAATTTTATTGACATTGCGTGTTACAACAGTTTGGTGATATGGCTTTTGAAAAATCCTGAATGGAACTCAAATTCATCAATAAAATTTCGAAGAAAACTTTTTCTAGAAGAACTAGGAATGGAGCTTAGCAAACCCCACATCTCTAAAAGGTCTAATCAAATTATAGACGATGGTGGAGGATTTTCAAATACAGTGTGCGTGGCCGTCAAAGCTTCAGGTGTGGCTGTTCGTAAAAGGCAGGAAAATCCTGTATCGGGTACCAAACGTGGCAGATGTCCTACCTGTCGCGGCAACGACAATAAGTACAGTACCAAATGTAAAGGTTGTGGACGGTTTGTGTGCCCGAAGCACAGCAAAACGACTCAAACTGTCAAAAGAACAAATTGTAATAGTTGTCGACGAAGGTCTACAGATATTGGCGAAGATGGTGAACCATAAATTTTTTGATATTGAACGTCAATAGTATATATTAGACCGCTTTCTAAGTTCGGCCACTGTTTACGAGTAAATTTGACCTCCATTGTTACTTTCTGTTTCAGTTTGAATTTAAGATTTTTTATCCTTCGACAATAAGAGGTCAAGTTGACTTTTTTTTGGAGATCACATTCAAACAGTGGGTTAGTTTCAATACAGGGAGCTTGCCACTGCGAAGTATGTTACACTAAGCTTGTAATTTTTTAATAATAAATAGATATAAAATGTATTTAACGTTTCAAAATTTATCTATACTATAATGTAAATATTCAGTAAATATCACAAATTTTGATATCTTATTCTGACATTAACAGTTTTTAAATAAAATTAAAGTTTACTGAATATTTATGAATCATATAACCTTAATTATTAAGTGGGTCAGCATTGAGCCGGTTTAGGGATAATCATGTAAGTTTATTATTTTGGGATGGTGAGGGTTAAGAAATTATGATTTACATTTTTTTTTTAATCAAAAAATATTAACTATCATACTTTCTTAAAATAAAATCTCCACCTTTTATAACCATCAAAAATTTAAAATTGAATATCTCAACAATAAGTGCTAATTGAAAAAAATTATTGCCGTTTAAATTTAACTCTCCTCTTATCAATCACCATTAATTTTTCATTTACAACTGTATAAAAGGAAATAAGTTATGGATTTAATTGACCTTGAATTGAAATTCTTTTCTAGATGATTCAAAAAAAATTCTACCAATTTTAATTGTATGAATCATGACGTTTCGAAAATGTATGGATTCTAATGCGCTAAATTCTTACACACCAAACTGAGTAATAGGATAGATAAAGAGAGAAGGAGAGTGTTATAGTCTAAATATATCCAAGTATTTACAAGGTCTCATGGATCCAGTTAAATATTTATTTTTCTCGCCCCATCAAGTAATAATAAACTCGAGAGGGGTTTTGGTCTATGTTAAAACTAGAATACAAGAAAATTTTTTTAATAAATTATTTTAAATCTGAATTATGTAGGAATTTTAAGCCTTATTAAAGAAAATCTTATAATTAAAATTGATAATTTTTTAACAAAGTAAAAATATTATCTAAGTCATCAATAAGTTCCAAGTAAGATTATTTATCGAAAGATTACCCGATTCTAAATCCAATACTTACTTTGTCTACAATTTGGGTCCACCGTCCCGGAAAATCATGTTTAACCATAACATGAACGCAAGTACACAATTGAAGCCGAATAAGTTCTGGGGCATGAACCACCGCATCTACTATGCTTTCTCTGATAAGACTCCGATCTTGTTCATGGATAGAAAAAGGTAAAGGCTCCCCAGGTTCGGCGGATTCCCGATCTTGCCAGCTCTGTGATATTAGATTTTTAAGGTAAATGGCCCCCGCCTGTTTAATGGGCATATCGCACCCGTTCATCATAACCACTTGCAATAAAGAGGGCGCGAATCCGATGATTTTGTGTATCTGAAAAAGGGTTTGGAAAAAAAGCGGCATGTTAATATGTCAAAAAATATGTGAGCACATGGTCTTGGTTACTTGTCCGAGCTGTTCCTCCGCCTGTTGCCGTTGATTGGGGTCGATGGTCGCCCTCAACAGCTCGATCAGCTTCCTCGGTTCCATTGCGAACGACTACCGTAACGTTCTTTTCACTTTAATTTACAACAATCTAACACCACGATTACCGTCCATGAACATGAGACCAGTCGCGATTCACGTTACATTTGTCAAATTTGTGTCACGTGACTAACGCATGGCCAACTCGATTCGGCGCCAAAAATGAAATCGCCACGTCTCGATTTTAATTTAATTCATAAAATTATTATATTTATACGATTAATTAGATTTAATTAATTAAATCTAATCCGATAATTTAGAATTAATAATTAATAATCGAAAAATAACCGTTGATGAATCAAAGCGACCCGGCATTACCAACCGTTAAAATCAAAACAGAAACATCTCAATCTAAACATAATTTTTTTATTAAATTTTATTATTTCAAAACATTAAATATTAATATAAATTTCACCAATTAAAGTAGATTGAATTAATTAAGTTAATTTAATTAATAAAATAATTTTTTTTGTAAAAAAGCTAACTTCGCATTGTAAAAATTTTTTGTTTCAAATTTGACATTTAGTTCATCACCAAAATTTCAGTTTTTTTCTTAAAAATAAAATCAAATTTTATCAAAATGAGTCAAAATGTGCAACAATTATCCGAAATTGTGATCGAAAAGACGGATGTAAGCGCGGAAATCGACCAAAATGAAGAGGAGGAAGAAGACGTGTACTTTCAAGACATCGAATTACTCCTGGAGCATGGCGTTAAAAAGGAAGACATTAACAAATTGAAAGAGCACGGAATAAACACCGTAAAAGGCATGCAAATGACGCTTAAAAAGAAATTATTGGCTATTCCCGGATTTGACGAGGCGAAAATTAAGGAAATTAAGGAGGTCGTTTGTAAAATTTCGTTTTCTAATTGTTTTATGACCGCGAACGAACTTTCGTTTCAAAGGAAACAAGTTTTTAAATTGAGTACGGGGAGTGTAGCTTTTGAGTAAGATTTCTTGACTTTGATGATATTACATATACATAATTTTCGTTTTTTTAGTAATCTTATTGGAGGTGGTATAGAAGCAATGTCCATTACTGAAGTTTTTGGCGAATTTCGTACAGGAAAAACTCAATTGTCTCATACATTGTGTGTTACAACTCAAATGCCTGGTCCTAATGGATATTTGGGTGGAAAAGTTATTTTTATAGACACAGAGCATACTTTGTATCCTTTTAAATTTGCATTTTATGTTTATTTCGGTTATTTTATTTTAACAGTGATGGGCGAAATATACAGGGTGTCTCACGTAACTGGTTCATTAGAATTTTTTTGGGTTACACTATTCGTAGAGGCTTGAAATTTTGGTAACATGGGTTGTTCATTCCGATCTGTTAATCTAAAATATTTTCAAGATGGTCGCCACTTTCGGCCTACCGGAAGTAGACCTCAACTTCGTTATTTTAAATGGAATGCTGTAGCTTTTATTACACCATTCAATTATACGTAAGAAAACATGTTGACTTTGATAACAGTTGTTGGTACCTACCGTTTTTTGTTTTCGAGTTATTTTGATTTTAAGTGTTTTTTGGCAAATATCACCATGCTCTTTACAAGCCCATATCTCAGCCAACGTTAATTCAAAAACGTTTTGCATTGCTACAATAACTCATCATGTGCTGTTAAATAGATTGTCACTTGTTATATCAGTGTACCTTATACAGCGTGGTCAAAAATTGAATTACCGTTTCGCTGTATTCAATTGCGAAAAAGTCGAAAATTTTAAATGGAACGCCCCATATCTTTTTAGCCTATCAAAACGAGAATTTGATTCTCTACAAATTATCTATAAACATTGCTATACCTATTTATTATAGTTTTCTTCATATTGAGTATTTTATCAAAATCTTACACAAAATGCTAGAAGCCGTTCGTGTTTTTATTAGAAGGCTATGACATTTTGACAGCTTATCGTTTAATTTATTTAAATTATCATTGGTATTATTTCTAGAATGATCTGCGATTGAATAAACTTTAGTTTGTTAGCTTTTATGTGCCAAAAATAACCAACAGAAAAACGCATAAATGAAACATTGAAAAACAATAATATGGCGTAATATTCGACGTAATGATAGGCGAGATGTTCCTAAAGAGTTCAGTTTATTTACACTCAGCAGCAGAAGTCTGCGTACAAAAAACTTGTAATACTTTAATTGAAAAAAAAAGAGTCATAATCTAATGTAATAAACTTGATTTTTTTTTATTTTGTATATTAACTACATATAATTCTATTAACGAAATATGCTTCAACAAAACAGAAACAGTAGTTACAGAAAAAAATCAAAACTAAAAATTCTACAAATAACGGGTATGCAAAAATCTGCATACAAGTCAGGACAGTATTTATAAAAAATTCATAAATGAGATCATTGTTTCTATATTAATATGAGGTCGGATAACCTTTACGTTTAATGACCTCCCTTAAACGTTTAGGCATGGAGTGCACTAATTTCTTCGTTTCGTCCGAACTGATTTTGGCCCATTCCTCAATCATAACATTTTTTAACGTTTCCTTCGACGTTATGTTGTGTTGCCGAATCCTGCGTTCCAGTAAATCCCAGAGGTGTTCGATGGGATTCAAGTCCGGCGATTGTGGAGGTGTTTTAAGTTGCTTTGGGGTATTGTATAGTAGCCAAAGCTTAGTGTTGTGGGCGCAATGTTTGGGGTCATTATCTTGTTGAAAAAAGTATTCGGGCCTCAAGCCCAAGTTTTCGATGCTAGGCTTCAAATTTTCTTTTAAAATGTCTATATACATTTTATGGTCCATTGTCGATGTTATGAAAACCAACCTTCCCACCCCTTTGGTACACATACACCCCCAAACCATAACTCCACCACCTCCGTGTTTTACAGTCGCTTTCAAATTTTCGGGATTAATTAGGTTTTCTCCATACACGTTGTTTCCCCTTAATGCCGAAAATGCAAAATTTGCTCTCATCTGTAAAGAGAACTTTCTCCCAGAATTCAATGGGCTTGTCTAAGAGTTTTGTTGCAAAGGCGATCCGCTTCTGACGATTGACCTCTGACACAAATGGCTTTTTTCGTGCAACGCGACTGTGATAGTTAGCTTTTTTTAACGTCCTTCTCACCGTATCTTTGCTGATAGTTTTATGAAATTCTTCTTGTACATTTTCTACTTTTTTTTTTGCCGTCAGCCTAGGTTCTTTTCTAACCTGCTGTACAATTTTTTGCTTCTCTCGGTTTGTTAAAAGGGGTGGTCTACCAGATCGCGGATGTGAGAGGTAATCTTCAGTGTCTTTATAATTATTAATTACTCTTTGAATGGAAGAGTGTGACCTGCCGACAGTTTCTCCTATTTTTCGAAAAGATTTTCCCTCTTTCCATAACTTTACAATAATTTATCTCTCTCCCAATTCAATTTCCTTTCCTTTCGTGTCCATTCTAACTTTTAGCTTCTAAGCCTCTGCTAATATAATTGACACCGATTATCTTTTATTTAAATCGGAAAGCGTACATCGCCAACTACGTATTTAAGTAAATAAGTATATTTTGGAGAAGGCGTCTTTATTTGTACGCAGATTTTTGCATACGCATTATTTGGAGAATTTTTAATTTTAATTTTTTTTTTAACTAATATTTCTGTTTTATTGATGCATATTTTGTTAATAGAATTATATGTAGTTAATACACAAAATAAAAAAAAATTGAAGTTTATCACATTAGATCATGACCCTTATTTTTTCAGTTAAAGTGTTAGAAGTTTTTTGTACGCAGACTTCTGCTGCTAAGTGTATTTACGGTGCTTTTTTGTAAAATATTATTCATCTAAATCGACCGAAGCACCTCTTACCGAAGTATTTGGTAAAGCATTAAAATATGACAAAACATTTATTCTATTATCTTAAGCTACTGGTGATAGAAATTTATGGTTTCTTGTTATTTTGATCTTTCCAAAACTAAGAGATACGTCACTTATCCTATCCAAAACTTTATTACATCCGCCATGAATATAAGACGAATTTAGAATATTGGCGTGGAAATAATTCGCCATGATATTCGAAGACATTAACAGCAGTAAGTGATGACACAACTAAGTAATGACAACAATAACATAAATATGGTTGAAAAGCTATCAAAACTCCATGGCTTTCTAACATAAAAACAAGAAGCTTTCCAGCATTGCATGCGTCCATTAATTTCCAAATATGAGGACAATTACAACAAATAGGCACAGGAAAGTATCTAAATAGTTTGTAGAGAATTAAATTCCCATAATTTATTTTTATAATTTTAAGTTTTTCATTGTTTTATGTTATTGATTTTAATTTTTATCATTAAATTGTTGTTTTTCATTGTTTCATTTATTCGGTTCTCTTTTAGTTATTTTTGGTAAATAACAGCTAGCAATCTAAAGTTTATTCAATCACTGTTCATTGTAGAAATAATACTAATAATAATTTAAATAAATTAAACAAAAAACTGTCAAAATGTCATGGCTTTCTAACAAAAACACAAACGGTTTCTAGCATTTTACATATGATTTTGATAAATTCGTCAATAGCAAGAAAACTATAATAAATAGGTATAGGAATATTTATAGATAATTTATAGAGAATTGAATTCCCTTTCTGATAGGGTATGAAAATATGGAGTGTTCTATTTAAAATTTTAGACTTTCTCGCAATTGAATACAGAGAAACGGTAACTCAATTTTTGACCAGTCTGTATAAGATATACTGATACAACAAATGACAATCTATTTAGCAGCATATGAAGAGTTATCGTACCAATGCAAAACTTTGTTGAGTTAACGTTGGCTGAGATATGGGCTTTTAAAGAGCATGGTGATATTTGCCAAAAAACACTTCAAATTAAAATAACTCGAAAACAAAGAACGCTAGGTATCAACAACTGTTATCAAAGTCAACATATTTTTTTACGTATAATTGAATGGTGTAATAAAAACTATAGCATTTCATTTAAAATAACGAAGTTGAGGTCTACTTCCGGTGGACCGGAAGTGGTGGCCATCTTGAAAATATTTTAGATTAATAGATCTTTATGAACAATTCGTGTTGCCAAAATTTCAAGCCTCTACGAATAGTGGAACCTAAAAAAGTTCTAATGAACCATTTACATGAGGCACCCTGTATATATTTGGTACAGTATTTATACAGGGTGTCTCACGTAACTGGTTCATTAGAACTTTCTTGGGTTACACTATTCGTAGAGGCTTGAAATTTTGGTATCATGGGTTGTTCATTCCGATCTATTAATCTAAAATATTTTCAAGATGGCCACCACTTCCGATCTACCGGAAGTAGACCTCAACTTCGTTATTTTAAATGGAATGCTATAGTTTTTATTACACCACTCAATTACACGTAAGAAAATATGTTGACTTTGATAACAGTTGTTGGTGCCTACCGTTTTTTGTTTTCGAGTTATTTTGATTTTAAGTGTTTTTTGGCAAATATCACCATGGTCTTTACAAGCCCATATCTCAGCCAACGTTAATTCAAAAACGTTTTGCATTGGTACAATAACTCGTCATATGCTGTTAAATAGATTGTCACTTGTTATATCAGCGTACCTTATACAGCGTGGTCAAAAATTGAATTACCGTTTCGCTGTATTCAATTGCGAAAAAGTCGAAAATTTTAAATGGAACGCCCCATATCTTTTTAGCCTATCAAAACGAGAATTTGATTCTCTACAAATTATCTATAAACATTGCTATACCTATTTATTATAGTTTTCTTCATATTGAGTATTTTATCAACATCTTACACAAAATGCTAGAAGCCGTTCGTGTTTTTATTAGAAGGCTATGACATTTTGACAGCTTGTCGTTTAATTTATTTAAATTATCATTGGTGTTATTTCTAGAATGATCTGCGATTGAATAAACTTTAGTTTGTTAGCTTTTATTTGCCAAAAATAACCAACAGAAAAACGCATAAATGAAACATTGAAAAACAATAATATGGCGTAATATTCGACGTAATGATAGGCGAGATGTTCCTAAAGAGTTCAGTTTATTTATTTACGGTGCTTTCTTGTAAAATATTATTCATCTAAATCGACCGAAGCACCTCTTACCGAAGTATTTGGTAAAGCATTAAAATATGACAAAACATTTATTCTATTATCTTAAGCTACTGGTGATAGAAATTTATGGTTTCTTGTTATTTTGATCTTTCCAAAACTAAGAGATACGTCACTTATCCTATCCAAAACTTTATTACATCCGCCATGAATATAAGACGAATTTAGAATATTGGCGTGGAAATAATTCGCCATGATATTCGAAGACATTAACAGCAGTAAGTGATGACACAACTAAGTAATGACAACAATAACATAAATATGGTTGAAAAGCTATCAAAACTCCATGGCTTTCTAACATAAAAACAAGAAGCTTTCCAGCATTGCATGCGTCCATTAATTTCCAAATATGAGGACAATTACAACAAATAGGCACAGGAAAGTATCTAAATAGTTTGTAGAGAATTAAATTCCCATAATTTATTTTTATAATTTTAAGTTTTTCATTGTTTTATGTTATTGATTTTAATTTTTATCATTAAATTGTTGTTTTTCATTGTTTCATTTATTCGGTTCTCTTTTAGTTATTTTTGGTAAATAACAGCTAGCAATCTAAAGTTTATTCAATCACTGTTCATTGTAGAAATAATACTAATAATAATTTAAATAAATTAAACAAAAAACTGTCAAAATGTCATGGCTTTCTAACAAAAACACAAACGGTTTCTAGCATTTTACATATGATTTTGATAAATTCGTCAATAGCAAGAAAACTATAATAAATAGGTATAGGAATATTTATAGATAATTTGTAGAGAATTGAATTCCCTTTCTGATAGGGTATGAAAATATGGAGTGTTCTATTTAAAATTTTAGACTTTCTCGCAATTGAATACAGAGAAACGGTAACTCAATTTTTGACCAGTCTGTATAAGATATACTGATACAACAAATGACAATCTATTTAGCAGCATATGAAGAGTTATCGTACCAATGCAAAACTTTGTTGAGTTAACGTTGGCTGAGATATGGGCTTTTAAAGAGCATGGTGATATTTGCCAAAAAACACTTCAAATTAAAATAACTCGAAAACAAAGAACGCTAGGTATCAACAACTGTTATCAAAGTCAACATATTTTTTTACGTATAATTGAATGGTGTAATAAAAACTATAGCATTTCATTTAAAATAACGAAGTTGAGGTCTACTTCCGGTGGACCGGAAGTGGTGGCCATCTTGAAAATATTTTAGATTAATAGATCGGTATGAACAATTCGTGTTGCCAAAATTTCAAGCCTCTACGAATAGTGGAACCTAAAAAAGTTCTAATGAACCATTTACATGAGGCACCCTGTATATATTTGGTACAGTATTTATACAGGGTGTCTCACGTAACTGGTTCATTAGAACTTTCTTGGGTTACACTATTCGTAGAGGCTTGAAATTTTGGTATCATGGGTTGTTCATTCCGATCTATTAATCTAAAATATTTTCAAGATGGCCACCACTTCTGGTCTACCGGAAGTAGACCTCAACTTCGTTATTTTAAATGGAATGCTATAGTTTTTATTACACCATTCAATTACACGTAAGAAAATATGTTGACTTTGATAACAGTTGTTGGTGCCTACCGTTTTTTGTTGTTTTCGAGTTATTTTGATTTTAAGTGTTTTTTGGCAAATATCACCATGGTCTTTACAAGCCCATATCTCAGCCAACGTTAATTCAAAAACGTTTTGCATTGGTACAATAACTCGTCATATGCTGTTAAATAGATTGTCACTTGTTATATCAATGTACCTTATACAGCGTGGTCAAAAATTGAATTACCGTTTCGCTGTATTCAATTGCGAGAAAGTCGAAAATTTTAAATGGAACGCACCGTATCCTTTTAGCCTATCTAAACGGGAATTTAATTCTCTACAAATTATCTATAAATATTGCTATACCTATTTATTATAGTTTTCTTCATATTGAGTATTTTATCAAAATCCTACACAAAATGCTGGAAGCCGGTCATGTTTTTATTAGAAGGCTATGATATTTTGACAGTTTATTGTTTAATTTATTTAAATTATCATTGGTATTATTTCTAGAATGATCTGCGATTGAATAAACTTGAGTTTGTTAACTTTTATTTGCCAAAAATAACCAGCAGAAGAACGCATAAATGAAACAATGAAAAACTATGATATGGCGTAATATTCGACGTAATGATGCACGAGATGTTCCTAGAGAGTTCAGTTTATTTATTTACGGTGCTTTTTTGTAAAATATTATTCATCTAAATCGACCGAAGCACCTCTTACCGAAGGATTTGGTAAAGCAATAAAATATGACAAAACATTTATTCTATTATCTTAAGGTGCTGGTGATAGAAATTTATGTTTTCTTGTTATTTTGATCTTTCCAAAACTAAGAGATACGTATCTTATCCTATCCAAAACTTTATTACACCCGCCATGAATATAAGACGAATTTAAAATGTTGGCATCACAGCAATAAGTGATGACACAACTAAGTAATGACAACAGTAACATAAATATGGTTGAAAAGCTATCAAAACTCCATGGCTTTCTAACATAAAAACAAGAAGCTTCCAGCATTGCATGCGTCCATTAATTTCCAAATATGAGAGCAACTACAACAAATAGGCGCAGGAAAGTATCTAAATAGTTTGTAGAGAATTAAATTCCCATAATTTATTTTTGTAATTTTCAGTTTTTCATTCTTTTATGTTATTGATTTTAATTTTTATCATTAAATTGTTGTTTTTCATTGTTTCATTTATTCGGTTTTCTTTTGGTTATTTTTGGTAAATTACAGCTAGCAATCTAAAGTTTATTCAATTACAGTTCATTGTAGAAATAATACTAATAATAATTTAAATAAATTAAACAAAAAACTGTCAAAATGTCATGGCTTTCTAACAAAAACACAAACGGTTTCTAGCATTTTACATATGATTTTGATAAATTCGTCAATAGCAAGAAAACTATAATAAATAGGTATAGGAATATTTATAGATAATTTGTAGAGAATTGAATTCCCTTTCTGATAGGGTATGAAAATATGGAGTGTTCTATTTAAAATTTTAGACTTTCTCGCAATTGAATACAGAGAAACGGTAACTCAATTTTTGACCAGTCTGTATAAGATATACTGATACAACAAATGACAATCTATTTAGCAGCATATGAAGAGTTATCGTACCAATGCAAAACTTTGTTGAGTTAACGTTGGCTGAGATATAGGCTTTTAAAGAGCATGGTGATATTTGCCAAAAAACACTTCAAATTAAAATAACTCGAAAACAAAGAACGCTAGGTATCAACAACTGTTATCAAAGTCATGAGGCACCCTGTATATATTTGGTACAGTATTTATACAGGGTGTCTCACGTAACTGGTTCATTAGAACTTTCTTGGGTTACACTATTCGTAGAGGCTTGAAATTTTGGTATCATGGGTTGTTCATTCCGATCTATTAATCTAAAATATTTTCAAGATGGCCACCACTTCTGGTCTACCGGAAGTAGACCTCAACTTCGTTATTTTAAATGGAATGCTATAGTTTTTATTACACCATTCAATTACACGTAAGAAAATATGTTGACTTTGATAACAGTTGTTGGTGCCTACCGTTTTTTGTTGTTTTCGAGTTATTTTGATTTTAAGTGTTTTTTGGCAAATATCACCATGGTCTTTACAAGCCCATATCTCAGCCAACGTTAATTCAAAAACGTTTTGCATTGGTACAATAACTCGTCATATGCTGTTAAATAGATTGTCACTTGTTATATCAATGTACCTTATACAGCGTGGTCAAAAATTGAATTACCGTTTCGCTGTATTCAATTGCGAGAAAGTCGAAAATTTTAAATGAACGCACCGTATCCTTTTAGCCTATCTAAACGGGAATTTAATTCTTTACAAATTATCTATAAATATTGCTATACCTATTTATTATAGTTTTCTTCATATTGAGTATTTTATCAAAATCCTACACAAAATGCTGGAAGCCGGTCATGTTTTTATTAGAAGGCTATGATATTTTGACAGTTTATTGTTTAATTTATTTAAATTATCATTGGTATTATTTATAGAATGATCTGCGATTGAATAAACTTGAGTTTGTTAACTTTTATTTGCCAAAAATAACCAGCAGAAGAACGCATAAATGAAACAATGAAAAACTATGATATGGCGTAATATTCGACGTAATGATGCACGAGATGTTCCTAGAGAGTTCAGTTTATTTATTTACGGTGCCTTTTTGTAAAATATTATTCATCTAAATCGACCGAAGCACCTCTTACCGAAGGATTTGGTAAAGCAATAAAATATGACAAAACATTTATTCTATTATCTTAAGGTGCTGGTGATAGAAATTTATGTTTTCTTGTTATTTTGGTCTTTCCAAAACTAAGAGATACGTATCTTATCCTATCCAAAACTTTATTACACCCGCCATGAATATAAGACGAATTCAAAATGTTGGCATCACAGCAATAAGTGATGACACAACTAAGTAATGACAACAGTAACATAAATATGGTTGAAAAGCTATCAAAACTCCATGGCTTTCTAACATAAAAACAAGAAGCTTCCAGCATTGCATGCGTCCATTAATTTCCAAATATGAGAGCAACTACAACAAATAGGCGCAGGAAAGTATCTAAATAGTTTGTAGAGAATTAAATTCCCATAATTTATTTTTGTAATTTTCAGTTTTTCATTCTTTTATGTTATTGATTTTAATTTTTATCATTAAATTGTTGTTTTTCATTGTTTCATTTATTCGGTTTTCTTTTGGTTATTTTTGGTAAATTACAGCTAGCAATCTAAAGTTTATTCAATTACAGTTCATTGTAGAAATAATACTAATAATAATTTAAATAAATTAAACAAAATACTGTCAAAATGTGATAAATTCCTCAATAGCAAGAAAACTGTAATAAATAGGTATAGGAATATTTATAGATAATTTGTAGAGAATTAAATTTCCTTTCTGATAGGATATGAAAATATGGGGCGTTCCATTTAAAATTTTTGACTTTCACGCAATTGAATACAGAGAAACGGTAACTCAATTTTTGACCAGCCTGTATAAGATATACTGATATCACAAATGACAATCTATTTAGCAGCATATGAAGAGTTATCGCATCAATGCAAAACGTTTTTGAGTTAACGTTGGCTGAGATATGGGCTTGTAAAGAGCATGGCGATATTTGCCAAAAAACACTTAAAATCAAAATAACTCGAAAACAAAAAACGGTAGGCACCAACAACTGTTATCAAAGTCAACATATTTTCTTATGTATAATTGAATGGTGTAATAAAAACTATAGCATTCCATTTAAAGTAACGAAGTTGAAGTCTACTTCCGATAGACCGGAAGTGGCGGCCATCTTGAAAATATTTTAGATTAATAGATCGGAATGAACAACCCATGTTATCAAAATTTCAAGCCTTTACGAATAGTGGAGCCTAAAAAAGTTCTAATGAACCAGTTACGTGAGACACCTGTATATTATTATCGGATTCAAAAGATTTTACCCCTCACTTTGAACGCGAATAACAGAAAACCTACTCAATAGAAAAAATGTATACCGGTTTCGTTGGACGCGAAATTTAATTCTTTATAATATGGAGAAATTTTAAATTTTTCCTCCCACTCGTATAGTAATTATCACAAGTGTAATGAAAAAAAGTACCCGATTTAGGCCGCTCTACGAAAAAACTCGTCTTTGCGATTTTTTTACTCGGAAACGGTTCGTCGAAAAAATTCTATATTTCGACCACACATTGCAGAAAATGTGCTAAACATGACAGTATATTTATTTTTTGATTTTTGCCACCCATTTTCAAATGAAAGTACATTATGTGAAGTAATGATATCTTGATAATGCGTTATCGTATGGGATTGTCGCAAACATCATTCTAAGCATCTGATGAAACTGAATGAAAGCCTAATCTGCATTATACATCAAGTGTTCAATACGATTTTATAATTGGAGTTAAATCAATCCGCCAGAAATTATATCCGCGGGTGTGAAGAGTCAAGGGAAGGCTTTGCCGTGCGTCTTCGATATTACATTGCGGGGAGGACTCATGATCACGAACAGGCCCAACGGAACCTTCTCTTGACTCCTCACACCCGTGGAAATAATTTCGCGCGGATTGATTTAACTCTGATTATAAAATCGCATTGAACACTTGCTGTATAATGTAGATTAGGTTTTTATTCAGTTTCATCAGGCGGTTAGAATGATATTTGCGATAATCCCATAAGATAACGCGTTATCGAGATATCACTACTTCACATAATGTAATTTTATTTGAAAATGGGTAGCAAAAATCAAGAAATAAATATACTGTCATGTTTAGTACACTTTCTACAATGTGTGGCCGAAATTTTGAATTTTTTCGACGAACCTTTTCCGAGTAAAAAAAATCGCAAAGTCGAGGTTCTTTGCAGACCGGCCGAAATATTATTGTACGAGTGGGAGGAAAAATTTGAAATTTCTCCACTTCATAAAAAATTAAATTTAGTCTCCAACGAAACCTGTCTCGAGTTTTTCTATGGGGTAGTTTTTCTGTTATTCGCGTCCAAAGTGAGGGGTAAAATCTTTTGAATCCGATAATAGGTACAGGTAAACGTCGTTTTACGCCGGGGTTCTGCCCCAAGAGATACCAGCGTAAAAAAATATGCCTAAAATGAATATAAATATAATGGACGATATAACGTTAGGTTCCGTGTTAAAATTTTATGAACAATTTAACATGCAACCCTCTGATTTTGTATCAAGTTGACACAATTTTCAAAATTAATCGATAATATTTTTGTTATTTACAATCGATTTGACTAAACATTTTGACTCAGTGAACGAACTATTTCATTTCCATTTTTGTCTTTGCCGTAATTCTTATATAAAAGGTGCAAAAAGAGATGTCATCATGTGTTACATTGATACAGAGTCGAGTAATACATTTGTACATCCGAATTTTGATCTTGCAAGTAGATGTTATTGTAATAGGTGTTTACAATAAAAACCAATCCATTTAGAGAAACGTTTAAATAAATACGTGTAATATTTGTGCATTGATGATACAAAGAATTCACCAATTGTCTACGATTCGGCGATGATTCGCTTCGTCTTTGATAATTAGGGTCAATTATTGAATGCAGTTGTATATTCCGGGAGATTTTGTTACTGTTAATGAGCAATTGCTTTCCACTTTGGGGGAAGTTAGGGTTGGGTTAGGTCGATTTCAATTTTTTCTTCTGTTAGGGCAAAATGATAAATTTCTTCACATCACATGACAATCGTCGGTACAAGAATTCTGAAAGTGTATCAAGTTTTTTAGATGCTGTATCAAGCCTTCTGGAAACATTTCAAAACTTTTGGAAGTAAAATCTAGTCTTCCAGGGGTAGTATCATGTCTTCAGGAAGCAGTTCAAGTCATCTGGCAGCAATTCAAACTTTCTGGAGGCATTTCAAACAGTATCACGTCTTTTAGAGGCAATATCGAATCTTCATTTTAAGTCTTGGAACAGTGTCAAAGGGACAAAGTCTCCTAAAAGCAATATCAAGTCCTCCAGGGGCAGTATCGATCTTCTGGATGACTTTTAGGTCTTCTGGGCACATTTCAAGTCTTTGGAAAATAGTTACAAGTCATTTAGAAGCTGAATTATGTTTTCTGGAAGTAAATCAAGTCTTCTAGAAGAAATGTCAAGTCTTTTGAAAGCATTGTAAGTTTTCTGGGACCCTTTTAAGATTTCTGGAAATAATGTCAAGTCTTCTAGAAGTAGTTCAAACTTTTTGGAAGCATTTCAAGTCGTTTGGAAAGAGTATTAAGTCTTCCAGAGTCAATATCGAGTCATTTGGAAGCAGTTAAAGTCTTCTGAAAACATTTCAAGTTTTCTCGAAGCATTATCAAGTCTTTTGTAAGTATTTCAAGTTTACTGGAAGCAGTGTCACGTTGCTTAGAAAGCAGTGCCAAGTCTTCCAATGCCAGTATCATGTCTTCTCTAGCAGTTCGAGCCTTCTGGAAATAGTTCAAGACTTTTGAAAGGGTTTAAAGTTTTTTCCAGAGGCGATATCCAGTCTTTTGGAAGCATTTTACGTCTTCTCGAAGCAGTATCAACCTACAAATTCGGTGATTATAGGAATGGGTGCTGTCATCATCGTGGGCAGCGTTGGTTAGTATCGATGTAAACGGAAAGTAAATAGGCGGTGGCATGTTGCGAACAATCAAGTGTTTGTTTGCATGATCTTTTTTTTTACATAAACCAATCGTAAAGAAATAGACAGCAATAGACAAACAATTATTATCTGATATTGTGTCAATTTGATACATGAAGTCCGGATTTGATTCCAGAAACGAAGTCCAAATTAGCGTTAATGCATACTTTATATGCATTCAAAATAACTAATAATCTCTTGATATAAATAACCTTTTTCGCCAAATATCTCATTTCTTGCAGAATCATAGCATAAACACGAACGGCACCTGTGACATCTTTTTTAAATATTTGCGCTTCTTTTGAAATCTCCATCTATCTCATAAAGCTCATTTGTCAACCTTTCCTCCTCTTCTCCTTCGGAATTTTTTGTTTGAAGACGACCATATACCTTCACGAACTCTTCTAATTCTCGATTTGAAAATGGTTGGTCATAGAGATGTTTCAATTGAGACCATTTCAAGTCAATTAGAGATAAACTAACTTGAGTTGGGTTTACATACATAAGTAATAATACTCCAATGACACAGCAAAGTAAGCACTTACAAAAAACTGTTGGTGTTATCGTAGAGTCGCGAGTAAAACCCACTTTCTTTGATCCAAATGAGCATATCAAAAACCGTCAAGAAGCCCAAATCAACTACAACTTGTTCAGCAGCCACGACGATAAAACTATACATTGACATTACCACACATAGACAGAAAATTAGATCCCCAGCAATTTTGGAATATGCTAGGCCGTATTTCTGTACATTTTTAACGTATTGCTGCTTTCAATTCGTGGTTCAACAATGGTTCGGGGATGGTGTTGGAGAACCTTCGCTTTCAGGTAGCCCCAAAGAAAAAAGTTGCATGGGGTAAGATTGGGTGACCGTGCAGGCCACTCAACGTCTCCACGTAACAAGATTACGTGTTCTGGAAGTTTTCTGTTCGTTAAGTTATCGCATAATCATCATTTTGTATGGGTAGAACTTCAGTTCAGCATATAAAATTCTTCTAACAGAACGATCTGTCCAACGTACAGCAGAGGCTTGTTTGACAGCAGAATGACTAGGAGATTAACTGCTTCACTTACAGCTACAACATTTTCAGGTATCCGAGCACTTTTGATTTTATTTTTAATCCTGAACCTGTGGCTCTAAAATTTAAAACCCACAACGATTTAAAGTGCATTTATATTGGAGCTACAATAAATGATAAGAGCAATTTCTTTACATATATCAATTCAAATCTCTCTGACTTAGACTTTTGCTATCAATTGACTTTAACTGGGTTTTTCAAAAACCCGTGTAAATCTGAAATTGTCTGTGTTAATGTTAATTAGTTTAGGCAAAGTTTACGCCAAATACCGTTTAAGCAACTGTTTGTCACTTCGTTCCAAGTAGACTTCAGATTTTGTATTCCTTTAGGTTACCAAGAGAATTTAAAGAAAGAGAACTGTAGCATCGTTGACAACTTTCAATTCAGGAGTGCTACCTTTCATCAAAATTGAAAATACTATAGGCTACACGCATACATAGTAATAGAATAAAATAAAGAAAAAATGTGTCTGCTGTCAGAATCACTTCATCCTGCCATTGTCTAGTATCGGTCGTATCGGGGAATTCCACGCTGACACCAACCGGCGTAATTGTGAATTAGTGTAAATCGAACTGGCGCAAAACAACGTCTACCTGTATTTATCCGGGTATTGAACCTGGCCTAGGGTACCGCTCCTCCCTTTCTTGCTCCGCTGTTGCTGTCTTGATTCTCTGGTCATTTCTTTAATAGCAACCTATTTTTCTTTCGTTTCTAGCATCGTTTCTAACTCTACACTGTCCCTCCCTGTGCAGAACCAGTAGATTTCCGTTTCAGATATCCTTATCCTTTATAAGTACGTTGGAAAGATCTCGTGACACGTCAGGAATTGCGTCAGGAAATGATCTGATTCTACCCAGCCATCTCTAGATGCCCGGAACCTCTCTATTCACTCTTTTGTTTTCCCTTCCGTTCCTGTACATCTCGCTCCTCTCTTTTAGCAGAAGATCAATAGGTGGAAGTCCGGCTTGACTTCACTCGAAGAGCTTATCGTGGTGTATTTATTCAGAGCACTGCTTACGTTTTCCACTTTTCCACTACACGACGTTCTTGTAGCAGTACCATTTCTATCTTGTGCTTTGCCACCTGTAGACCCATCTTTTCTAACCTTTTGATTATCATTTGGATCGCGTAGGTTGTTTCATCTTTCAAAACTACTTTGTCCTTTGCTCTTTATAGTACGTGTTCATAAAACAGATTCCACAGAAGAGGTCCTAGTCCACAGAAGAGATTCCACTGATTTTTTCCATTTTCGGAAATAAGATGTTTACTTGTTTTTCAATTATTTCGTTATTTATATCTAGATTCTTTCTTATCTTTAAACTTCTTTGCGATAATTTGATAGGCTTTTCCCCAGACATTCTCTTTCCATTTCTCTTATTTACTTTTTTCTATCATGTTTTAGCTCTTTTTTGGCTTTCTTATGTTTTATATTTATGTGTTTTAACTCTTCTTCCTCCCTTTTAGCCTTCGTTAGTCTTGTTTTCTGCCTTCGTAACCTCACACATATTTTTCTCTTCTCAGCGATTTCTTCATTCTACCTATTGGTAGAATGAAGAAATACGGGTCTTGAATCAATTTATCCTTGACCAAATATTTATTACAGCACCGCTTTATATTTTTTCTTAACCTGTTTGGTGTCCTTTCCACCCCTTCTTCAAACAAAAAGCCAGTATCTTTTTTCAACTTGTGTAGTGCTATCTCGTTCCCCGTCCATATATCGTGCGTTTCCTTTGCGGGGGTTCCCCTGTCTATTCTTATTTAAAGATTATGCAGCGGTGATCGCTTAGGTATTCACGTTCTTCTACCACTCTTTGTTTCAATTTTTACTACACCGCTGTATCTATGATTGACTATCCCTGCCACCAAATCATTTACGATCAAGAAATCTTCCAAAATTTTGTCCCATTTGTCTGTACGCCTTAAACCCCATTGGGTTGATTTGGTATTAAAATCTCCCCCGACTATCACCCTGTTACCCTGTCTTACATGTATCTGCATGTTATCCAAAAATTTCTCAAAATGTTCAAGGCTTTCATTCGGAGAAAAGTAACAAAGGAATAAACGTATTGAGCCAACATCCATAAAACAAAACAAAATCGCTTATCACAGATCCATTTTCAATGTCAATAAAGCTATCACCTTTTTAATCACAATATATTATAACGAGTTTCTTATTTTTCTCACACCCAATTATCAGGTCGAATTTATCTTCTATTACTGTTTTCATCAACAAATCTTGCGCTGCTCTTACTCTATTCATGTTTAGTTGCACTACACTTATTATTATTTTTTTTATCGAATGTCTTGGCGACTTATCCACGGAGCAGGGTTGTGTAGGGCTTTGCGTGCATTTCTTTACACCTTTCTACCCTTTCCTATCTTGTTTCTCATTTCGTCTTTCTCACCATTAATCTTTTTTCTATATTCTGGGCAAAACCTTGTACTGGCTTTATGATCTAGGCCCCTTCAGTTAAAGCACCATTAGCTTCTATCTTCTCCGTGACAGTCTCTAGCCAGGAGTATTAGTGACCAGCATCTAGAGCATTTCTTTATAACTCTTTTTTCTTCCATCTGGCACATGGTTAGTTCCACCCATACTTTCTTCTCCTCCAGCATTTGGTCCGCTGCTGTTTTTCCCATCTAAACTGTTATTGCTTTTATATATCTTGCGTTTCGCTTTACTACCTTATGGTTTCTTCTATATTTTTTATTTCTACTCTCGATGTCATCTTCATTATATTTATCGTTTTTGTTTCTTTATCCTTCATACCTCTGACAGTTAGTTATCTTGTGCCCCTCTTGCTCGCATAAAATATTCTTTATCGCATTTATTATCTCTTCATCTTTTTTTGTCATGATCAACACGCGGCTCTCTCTCGTTTGTCTTACGTTCTCGATAATCTCCGTTTCTTCAATTCCTTGCAGTTGCAGCTTTACCCCCTTTACTGTTTTGTACTATTAGGGCGTACGTTGTTCTACTTTTTGACCTCTTTTCTTCTTTTCCTTTTGTCGTTGTATAAATTTCTAGTATACTACCCGTAGATTTGAACAGCACTTCTAACATTGTTCTCATTTTGTACACATTTTGTCATCCGCTTCAGGTAGTGCAATAATATCTTCTATTCTCCCTTCTTACCTTCACCATTTTCTCCCCATCTTCTTTTATTTTTCCATTTCGTCGGAGTTCTTATTTAAAACTTTCAGAGCCAGATATGCTTGTTATACTGAAGCTGAATACCTTTATCTATGCTTACGTCATCGGGCTCGATCAATACCCTTTAGCTTTTGATTCTTTCTGCCAAAGGGGGTTCCCTTTTTTCATATATACCATTTTAAAGTATTCTTCCTGTCATCTAATATCATTTACTTCTTTCCATTCGGCATACGACGACGAGGCACGATGTATTTTTTTTTCTCCTCACTCTTCTTTCTCATTCTGGTCCTTTTCCATATCTGTTTGCGTTCTTTGAGTGATTACTTCTTTCTTCGCACTTCTTCCTATCCATTCCTGTATCTCTATCCTACCGAGCACTTCCGCCAGTCTTTCCATTTTTCTCACTATATTCTTTATTTCTCTTTTGAAATTTTGTTCTACATTCTTCCTCAATCCTTGCACTAACCTTGCTATATCTTTATGGGTTTTCTCTTCGCCTGCTCGTCCATATCCTCCCTTTCGCTCGATCTCTTCCTCTTTTTTACATCCTTTTTCAATGTTTCTGACATACCGCTAAAAGACCAGCTTCTCATTCCAGCTTCTACCATTGTTTTATTTAACTCGTCTTCCTTCTCTGAAGATGATATATACAAGGTGGGCGTCTTCGATTGTGAATTACTTCGCTAAAACCCTTGTTCCTTCTCTCCCCGGCTAGCCGGGAAGAAGACATGGAGCCGCCTTCTTTGGTTTTCTTTTTCATAAATCATATTTGGAATTGTCAACGGCCTTCCTTATCCTCAGTTTTTTTATCGTAAACAGGCAGGTACACATTTACACACACTCGCACTACTCTTCGGTTTGTTTACTAAAATCCTTAGCGAAACCGAGAACGTGCACAGATCGGACCATCGATTCGGCAATAATCGGCCAATACATACACATACGAATTCATTCGTTTCATTTCCCTTAATTCTTTTGTATACTAAATTTTATATTACTTATTCGACATCAAGTTTATCTATCCTTAACATTTTATGTAGTCGCCCAAATCGCTTACGTTCAATAGCCGAACGTTTCAATTTAAACCAAGAAACCGTTTTGGACAACATCTTATACGCACGCGCTTATAATTCGGAACATCAATCGGACTTATTAGACCAAGTCAGCTTAAAATTACACGAAGAAGCCGGCGTTTTTAAACTGTTAATAATCGACTCGATTATGGCAACTTTTCGCGTCGATTACAGTGGACGCGCGGAAATCTTCGAAAGGCAACAAAAACTAGCCCAGATGTTGTCGAAGTTGCAAAAAATGAGCGAAGAATTTAACATCGCCGTTTTGATTACGAATCAAATCAGTTCGAATTTTTCTAAGGATGAATTGGCGACTACTCAGCCGGCGGGGGGGAATATTCTTGCTCACGCTTCTACTTCAAGAATTTCACTTAGAAGCGCCGAGGGATCTGTAAGAATTGCGAAAGTTTTTGATAGTCCTGATATGGAAGAGGCGGAGGTGAAATTTCGTATTACCACCGGCGGGATTGATGACGTGGAATATTATAAGGAAAATGTATGAAATAATGGTTACATTTTATTATTTTTTGATGATATACGTGGTAAGAACAAATGTTTTAAATAAGTTTTATGGTTAAGAAGAAATGTTTAATTCAATTAGAATATATGATGTTGATTATGATAAGAGTATGATACTGTTAATATTAAGTTTGTACAATAAATTGTTGATTTTTATTTTCACACTGTGTACATAACTTATAAAGTAAGTTAAGTAATGGTTTGAATTTGTTTGATAAAGTGGAAATATGTTTTATTGTGTGTAATACTCTTGTTATTAGAGATGTCATGAACCTGGCGAATACATTAGTAATGAAATGGTTTTAAAAGGAAAAGCTCCTAAACGAACGGATAATTCATTCAGTTTGCAATGTGATGACGAAAAATCTTCCTTTAGTTCATCTACCAATCGATTTAATATCAACATTTCCAACTAATTGTGTGCATAATGATTACTTGGGTCAAAATATGATGTTAATGAGAGTTTACTGCATGGGATACTTTTCGAAAAGTTTCGAAATGTTGGTATGATTTAGTAACCACTTACAAAATGCAGATGCAAAGTATAGTCAGTGGGAGACATCTTTCATAAATAGTAGGGGTATAATCCATTATCCAACGTATTCTTCATTGTTGTAAATTGCCATATGCATTTGCCTTAAAAGAAATTATTTAAAATGGAACAATTATTAGCCTTGTTTATAGCTATACCTAGTTATTCAAAGAATTTAATTAGTGGTCTAGATGACAGGGTGACTTATGTGTCGACACATAAAGTCCCTTAAAGTCCCAGCGTTTCTCCACTTCTTTTGACCTACGGACCTATAGAATTTGTCCAAAAATTACACGGACCGGTACATTATTTTGAAAAATGTTGTATTAATTATAAATTATTTAAAATGAAATGGTATTAACTTCAAACAATAATAATAGGTGACCTGTACGAATATATTCAGTGTGATTTTAAGACGCACATTCACATGGTAAAAACCAAAAACTCATAGCTTATTTAAAGTTCCCTAAAAAGTTACGAAAAAGAAGAGTACGTACAAACACGAAGTCTTGAAATGCATATTTACATTGCTTCGAAAAGATTTGGACTTAATATTACTTGCAGTAGGCTTGAACTGCTTCCACAGGATTTTATACTGCAGCTGGAAGACCTGATACTGCTTCTAGAAGATTTGAAATGCTTCAAAATGACTTGATACCGTTTGTAAAACTGCTGTCAGAAAATGTTTGAAAATGCGAACTTTTAATGAAGACATTTTAATTGCAAGAGGCAAGAAACTGTTAATACGATTTGATTTTGCTTCCAAAATACCAAATTTTGCTCGGATACAAAATGTTTATTTCAAAAAATTTCAATTATAGATCAAATACTGCTTGTAAAGCTGTAAGCACTGCTGACAGAGGGCATTTCCTTTACAAATTAACTATGGGCGTTTTTCATTTCAGTCTTTTTTTGAAAACTTTTTTGAAAAATTCAGTTTTTCACACCCACCACCTATACTTATTTTCAAAAACCGGCGCAGAATTCTTCGAATCCTCTATTTGGGCATCGTAAATGTTACACAAATTGCTGATTCTAGCCCTAGAAACACATTAGCGCTGACCTCTCGTACTAACTAATCTGCCGTTTCATTAACAGCAATTCCAGAATAACCTCAGTGTAGTTAAAACGACGAACCGTTTGAGCCATCAGTATTTCCACACAAATTTTGATAATCCTCTACTTGATTTCGAGTCTTGTGGAGATGAGTTACTCAACTTGTGTCCCCAAAAACGTCCAAAATAATTATATTTACAAACTCACTTCTCCAGTATTATTATATTTAGAAATCTGAATCTGGAAACTAACGCCATTTACTACGACAACATTCTGATCTAAAATAATACTTTGAACACATATATTGAAAAAAAATGTTAACTTGAATGAGTCTAAGATTAATTAATGTTGAGGTAGCACTCGACTTAAAATGGGGTTACGTTCCAAAGACTTCGTAAGACGATAGTTAAACTTGCAGGAAAAGATTTTAATAGTCATAAAATCGTGGCTAAGAGAAAATAGTGGAAATTATTTTCAGGATTCTAAGATGACTGCTATGAGGTGCAAATACCATCTTTAATGACTTGAAATTTTAACAATTAAACAATTAGTCATCTTAGGAATGGTATCTCAATTTTAAGATACTCGTACATTTCAGTTTCAGTTCAGTCCCAGTATATTCCGGGTGACAATGTCAAGTCAACTGGAAGCATTGCAAATTTTCTGGAAGCATTGTAATTAGTCTGGAATCATTGTAAGTCATCTAGAAACATTTTAAGTATTCTAGAAGCAGTATCAGTCCTTTGGAAACATTTTAAGTTTTCTGGAAGCAATATCAAGTTTTTTACAGACAGTATCAAATCAGCTAAAGGTACTACTCAGTCTTTTATCAGCAAATCAAGTCTTTTAGATCTTAGTATCAAGTCTTCTGGAAGCATCTCAAATCTTCTAACAGCAACATTAAGTTTCTTTGGAAACATTTCAAGCCTTCTAGATATATAGCATCAAGTTATCTGAAAGCATTATAAGTCGTCTGGAAATATTTTAAATCCGTAACATTGACTTATATTTGAAATTTGGACAATCTAGGGAATTTGTTTGATTCATTTTTTATGTTATTTCACTAAATAACCTTTTATTTGAAATTTAAATTTGCCGCGTGACTTTTCAAGAGCAAGAATAGAAGAGGAAGAGAAGCAAAGAAAAGGAAGAAGTTTTCAGGTAGCTAATTGGCAAGCAAATAAATGACGCTTTAGTTGATTTTTAAATGTCGTAATTTATTTTATTTATTTTATTTATTTTATACAAGTAGGGAGCCAACACGGGACGAACCCAAAAAACGTGGCTCCACGAAATTAATACAAAAAAACAACAAATATTTAAGGTCTACATCGAAAAAATTAACAAAATTAAAAAAAAAAAAAAATTAACAAAAAATAATACAATTAAAGCGAAATAAAAATCAAATCAAATTCAAAACAACGAAAACGAAAAAGCATGCTAAATTACAATAAGATTATCCATATTTACGTAAGCCTAAAAATAAATAATTACTATAGTAAAGACTCGCTAGTAGAGACGATGGCGTTACGGATAAGGGACCTATATAGTTGTCTGCTAAACTGGAACAAATCAATGCCGAGACGGTCCACCGTTCTCTCCATTCTAATGATTGGCGAGTTTCTGTATGCATTTGTGCGCATCGTGGGCGCATAAAAAAGAAAATCATACCGAAGCTGACGAGGAGGAACATGGAGATCGACACGTGATAAAAGATAGAATGAATCACAGTGGCCATTTAACAGTCTGTACAAGAATAGAGCATCAGTAAGTACTCGTCTCTGACGGAGGGTGAGCAAGCCGTACAATCTGCAAGCGGAATTGTAATCTATGTAATTACCACTACATCTATAAGAAAGAAACTTCAAGAACTTCTTTTGAACTTTCTCCAGTCTTTCTATGTGGGAAGAATACTGAGGATTCCAAATAGCGCTGCCAAAGTTTAGTATGCTGCTTATAAATGCATTGTAAATGTTGATTACCGCCTGAGGGTTTGTGAAATCCTCACAAGAACGCATAACAAAACCAAGCATTCTATACGCCCTGTTCACCACTCCATCAATATGCAAACCAAAAGTAAGTTTTTGGTCGAGAGTGACACCGAGATCCCGAATGGACGAGGTCCGATTTAAGACATCTTTACCAAGCAAATAGTCATATTTAATATAATTTTGTTTCCTAGTAAATGTAATTATTGCACATTTAGATATGTTTAATGTGAGATGATTATTAGAGCAGAACTTGTACAGACTGTCAAGGTCAGCTTGCAGTTTGGCACAGTCATCCAGACAACTTACCGGCATAAATATTTTAAGATCGTCAGCATACATAAGGCAGCGACAGTATAACAGAGAGGCAAATATATCGTTCACGTAAATGAGAAACAAAAGAGGTCCTAGATGACTACCCTGAGGTACACCAGACGTAACTGAAAATGACCGTGAACAGAAACCGCCAACGCGCACGACTAGAGTTCGACCCGAGACATAAGAAGCAAACCATTTCAACAGACAGCCAGTAAGACCAATACGTCTCAACTTATCGCATAACAAGTTATAATCAACCTTGTCAAATGCCTTGCTAAAATCTGTATATATTGCATCAACCTGCACATTATTATCGAGGGAAGAAAAAAGAGTATCGGTGTACTCGATCATGTTCGTTTCTACTGAGCGACCAGGGAAAAAACCGTGTTGGTTTATGTGAAGAGAGTTTTTCAATTGGAAAAATATTCTTGAGTACACCAACCTTTCAAATACCTTCCCAAATAACGGCAAGATGGATATTGGGCGATAATTGACGGCCAAGTTTCGGTCGCCAGATTTGTAAATAGGTACAAACTCCAGTCGTTAGAGATAAGTTAAAAATGATTTGTAGAGGTATAGACAGGGCAGAAGCGCATCTGGTAATCAGGATTGAGGGAATGTTATCAGATCCAGGACCCTTATTGGTTGATACCTGACTAAGTGCGAGTTCAACATCGGCCCTACTGAAAGGTTCGATGTGCACTCGGGCACTAGTATCACTTCCCTCGTTAGAGATCTTATGAGAATTGGTCGCGGGTGGAGAAAAAACAGATGCAAAATATTCAGTAAATAATGAACAAATACTGTCACCGTCGGTAGCCGTCTCACCATTAAATTCAATTCGGGAGGGAACACCTGGTGTCCCTTTACGACGCCTAACGTAAGACCAGAACCGTTTAGGATCTGACGCTACAGAATATTGTACGCGATTAATATAATTCTTATAATCTAAATCGATCAAAAATTTAGAACGACCGCGCAATAGTGAAAATGTTAAGTAATCCAATCGATTTCCGTAGCGCTTCCACTTCTTGTGCATACGATTCTTTTCAAGGACGGTACTAATCGTAGATTTGGAGAACCAAATAGGATATTTACTTGTCAAAGTATGTTTTAGTGGGACAAACTTACGAATTGCTGATCGAAGCTGGGTGTAGAAATAATCCACCACAGTATTTACATCGGAAGAGTCCAAGCTAACATGCCATCGAATATTGTTTAGTTGATTTGCAATGTTCGTAAATGAGGCTTTGTTGTAGTTAAAGACAGGGGAGATACGCTCAATCAAATTACTATGTAAGTGAAGGTCAAAAGAGAATTCGATAGTTGTATGGGCGATGTCCTCAGGTATTAAGGGGTTCGACGATATATGGAAATCATTAACTGAAACAAGTCGTGTGAGTATAAGATCAAGAGTGTTATCGTACGCGTTTTTATAATGGTTTAGTTGCTCAAACTCACAGACAGCAAGAGCGCCAAGGAAATCAACTGAACGTTCACTAGCGGATTGTAGGGCAACACAAAAACCCGTATCCTGAATTTTCCATTCTATTTCAGGGATATTAAAGTCCCCACAAATAATGAATCTGTCATTGCGGTGTCGTTCCATAACATCAACGAGTTTGGCGATAAAAGCGGTAAGAGCAGCGGAATCATTCGGCGCAATATAAACACAGCAGATATGAATTTTGTTAATGTGAGGAATATTACGAATATCAGTAGGCAGATTGTTCCAAAGGGTTATCGTCTGTACAATAAACGAGTTATGGTAAAACTCGATATTATGGGTCGGGAACATAAGCAGAGAATCAAACTGAGATCTAGTGGGTAAAGCATGGGACGACAGGCGCTGAAATATACAGTACAGGTACCTTGGTATTTGATTATGAAGAATACTATGTAACATAGTCATTATACGAAATGATCTACGATTCTGACAGGTTAATATCTGTAAGTAGTTATGGTATGGGGTTATGTATTGAGATCTATCGAGATCAAAAATATACCGTATGCAGTTGTTCTGAAGTATTTGCAGTTTGTTTCGGGGTGTTACCGAAAGATCAGGATATGCGGTGTCAGCGTAATCTATATGGGGCAAAATCACAGAATAACAAAGATTATGACGGACCGTGGGGAGGAAGGAAACAACAGAGTTTTTTCAACGAGTTTGAACAATGATAGACTTTTTTACAAACGGATTGAATTTGCGGTTTCCAGGTCATTGTGGAGTCCATAACTACCGCAAGGTTTCTAACCATATTAGTTAGCTGAATAACGTTACCGTCAAGCATTAAGTGAATGGATGAAAAATAATTAAACTTCGCAAGTAAAGGTCGACTGCCAAATGCAATTGCTTGATTTTTAGCAGTATTTAATTAAAGGCCGTAACGTTTAGACCAATCCAAAATATTAGAAAGATCAAGATTGAATCGTGCAATTGCTTCCGGAAATTTATCAATACTTGTTGTAGTGTAAATTTGGAGGTCATCAGCATACACGTGATAATTACAAGAAATGCAATGGGTGACGACATTAATAAAAATTGAAAAGAGCAACGGACCCCACACTCTGCTCTGGGGTACGCCACATCTAATTTTACAAGTAGACGAGAGCTCAGAATCAGTACGTACACACACTACAGGAAAGATATGATCGAAACCAAGATAAACATGAAGAAGTAAATCAAAGGGCTAAATAAGAGATCATGATCAACCGAACCCTGCGAAAACCTGACTGAAAATCGTTATGCAATTTAAAATCTTGTAAATACTCTTGAACTTGTAAGTAAACAAAGCGTTCGAAAGCTTTTGAAAGAACTGATAAAGTGGAAATAGGACGAAAATCGTTTAAACTTGAGGGACTATTTGATTTAGGTATTGGGACAACATGAGCAACCTTCCAAATTGAAGGGAATGCGGATCGTTCAAACGAAAAGTTAAAAATGTGAGTAATAGGAGTAAGAACAATATCCAATATAGGAAGAAGAAGTTTGAAACCAACTCCATCAGCTTTCACGCTAGTAGACTTATGCCTGGTTTCTCGTACGTTATAGTATTGAGTAGATATCGGAGCGACAGTTATTGAATCGATATCTTTTATCGAGTCGATATCGCCTATTGGTGTTCTGATAGGAACTGATCGACAGATATTGCACACAATAGTTATCGAATGGTTTTTGACAGCTTTATCAATAAATCGATTACTTGGTTATTCCCGTTGATAGGTGGCGGTAAAAATTTTGAATAACAATTCGTAAAATTATTTATTTATTATATTTGAGATGAAAACCGGACAAGCACAGCGCAGCATCCAGCTATGCAACAAATAAGTAACATAAACAAATAATTTCTTAAGAAAAATAAAAAATTGCTGAACAAGAAATCAATAACAATGAAAATTAACAAGAGAAAATCAAATAATAACGAAAATGATAAGTAAAAGAACATAATTAACAATTAAGAAAACATTTTAAAGGCTCAATTATACAGAGAACAATTGTAGGTAAATTATATTTATTATTTATTTCAAAAAATCATAAAAATCAGGTCAACTTCAATAATGTTTATGTCAAAAGCGAATACAGATTTTCTAATTTGGTTCTTACCATGACAAAATAGACACTTACCTCCATAAATTTTGAATGTATAATTAAAATATCTCAAGAATTCGATTCTTGGTGATTTTTAATTAACTTGAGATAGCTGTAAATGTTCACGTTGAATTTAATGATTTATATCTCAAAAACCAATAAATATTTTCAAGATCCGGTTTGATCACGAGAAAATAGACACTTTCCTCTATAAATCATGAATAATTCATTAAGATATCTTAAGAATTCGATTTTTCGTGATTTCTTAAAGCAAGATTATTGATGTCAAAAAATTATAAAAATTAGGTTAAATTAAATAATCTTTATCTCAAAATCGAAAAAAGATTTTCTAATTTAGTTCTCACCATGACAAAATAGACACTTACCTCTATAAATTTTGAATATTTCATTAAAATATCTCAAGAATTCGATTTTTGGTGATTTTTAATTAACTTGAGATAGCCATAAATGTTCACGTTGAATTTAATGATTTATATCTTAAAAACGAATAAATATTTTCAAGATCCGGTTTCATCACGAGAAAGTAGGCACTTTCCTCTATAAATCATGAATAATTCATTAAGATATCTTAAGAATTCGATTTTTCGTGATTTTTTAAAACAAGGTTATTGATTTCAAAAAATCATAAAATATTAGGTTAACTTAAATAATCTTTATCTCAAAAACGAATAAAGATTTTCTAATTTGGTTCTCGCCATGACAAAATAAACACTTACCTCTATAAATTTTGAATGTTTCATCAAAATATCTCAAGAATTCGATTTTTGGTGATTTTTGAGAAGCAAAATAACTTGATGAAATAACTTCACGCAACTTGAGATGGCCATAAATGGTCATGTTAAATTTAATGATTTATATCTCAAAAACGAATATGTATTTTCAAGATCCGCTTTCATGACGAGAAAATAGACACTTTCATCTATAAATCATGAATAATTCATTAAGATATCTTAAGAAGTCGATTTTTCGTGATTCTTTAAAACAAGATTATTGATTTCAAAAAATCACAAAAAGTTAGGTTAACTTAAATAATCTTTATCTCAAAAACGAATAAAGATTTTCTAATTTGGTTCTCGCCATGACAAAATAAACACTTACCTCTATAAATTTTGAATGTTTCATCAAAATATCTCAAGAATTCAATTTTTGGTGATTTTTGAGAAGCAAAATAACTTGATGAAATAACTTCACGCAACTTGAGATAGCCATAAATGGTCACGTTGAATTTAATGATTTATATCTCAAAAACGAATATGTATTTTCAAGATCCGCTTTCATAACGAGAAAATAGACACTTTCATCTATAAATTATGAATAATTCATTAAGATATCTTAAGAAGTCGATTTTTCGTGATTCTTTAAAACAAGATTATTGATTTCAAAAAATCACAAAAAGTTAGGTTAACTTAAATAATCTTTATCTCAAAAACGAATAAAGATTTTCTAATTTGGTTCTCGCCATGACAAAATAAACACTTACCTCTATAAATTTTGAATGTTTCATCAAAATATCTCAAGAATTCGATTTTTGGTGATTTTTGAGAAGCAAAATAACTTGATGAAATAACTTCACGCAACTTGAGATAGCCATAAATGGTCACGTTGAATTTAATGATTTATATCTCAAAAACGAATATGTATTTTCAAGATCCGCTTTCATAACGAGAAAATAGACACTTTCATCTATAAATTATGAATAATTCATTAAGATATCTTAAGAAGTCGATTTTTCGTGATTCTTTAAAACAAGATTATTGATTTCAAAAAATCACAAAAAGTTAGGTTAACTTAAATAATCTTTATCTCAAAAACGAATAAAGATTTTCTAATTTGGTTCTCGCCATGACAAAATAAACACTTACCTCTATAAATTTTGAATGTTTCATCAAAATATCTCAAGAATTCGATTTTTGGTGATTTTTGAGAAGCAAAATAACTTGATGAAATAACTTCACGCAACTTGAGATAGCCATAAATGGTCACGTTGAATTTAATGATTTATATCTCAAAAACGAATATGTATTTTCAAGATCCGCTTTCATAACGAGAAAATAGACACTTTCATCTATAAATTATGAATAATTCATTAAGATATCTTAAGAAGTCGATTTTTCGTGATTCTTTAAAACAAGATTATTGATTTCAAAAAATCACAAAAAGTTAGGTTAACTTAAATAATCTTTATCTCAAAAACGAATAAAGATTTTCTAATTTGGTTCTCGCCATGACAAAATAAACACTTACCTCTATAAATTTTGAATGTTTCATCAAAATATCTCAAGAATTCGATTTTTGGTGATTTTTGAGAAGCAAAATAACTTGATGAAATAACTTCACGCAACTTGAGATAGCCATAAATGGTCACGTTGAATTTAATGATTTATATCTCAAAAACGAATATGTATTTTCAAGATCCGCTTTCATAACGAGAAAATAGACACTTTCATCTATAAATTATGAATAATTCATTAAGATATCTTAAGAAGTCGATTTTTCGTGATTCTTTAAAACAAGATTATTGATTTCAAAAAATCACAAAAAGTTAGGTTAACTTAAATAATCTTTATCTCAAAAACGAATAAAGATTTTCTAATTTGGTTCTCGCCATGACAAAATAAACACTTACCTCTATAAATTTTGAATGTTTCATCAAAATATCTCAAGAATTCGATTTTTGGTGATTTTTGAGAAGCAAAATAACTTGATGAAATAACTTCACGCAACTTGAGATAGCCATAAATGGTCACGTTGAATTTAATGATTTATATCTCAAAAACGAATATGTATTTTCAAGATCCGCTTTCATAACGAGAAAATAGACACTTTCATCTATAAATCATGAATAATTCATTAAGATATCTTAAGAAGTCGATTTTTCGTGATTCTTTAAAACAAGATTATTGATTTCAAAAAATCACAAAAAGTTAGGTTAACTTAAATAATCTTTATCTCAAAAACGAATAAAGATTTTCTAATTTGGTTCTCGCCATGACAAAATAAACACTTACCTCTATAAATTTTGAATGTTTCATCAAAATATCTCAAGAATTCAATTTTTGGTGATTTTTGAGAAGCAAAATAACTTGATGAAATAACTTCACGCAACTTGAGATAGCCATAAATGGTCACGTTGAATTTAATGATTTATATCTCAAAAACGAATATGTATTTTCAAGATCCGCTTTCATAACGAGAAAATAGACACTTTCATCTATAAATTATGAATAATTCATTAAGATATCTTAAGAAGTCGATTTTTCGTGATTCTTTAAAACAAGATTATTGATTTCAAAAAATCACAAAAAGTTAGGTTAACTTAAATAATCTTTATCTCAAAAACGAATAAAGATTTTCTAATTTGGTTCTCGCCATGACAAAATAAACACTTACCTCTATAAATTTTGAATGTTTCATCAAAATATCTCAAGAATTCGATTTTTGGTGATTTTTGAGAAGCAAAATAACTTGATGAAATAACTTCACGCAACTTGAGATAGCCATAAATGTTCACGTTGAATTTAATGATTTATATCTCAAAAACGAATATGTATTTTCAAGATCCGCTTTCATAACGAGAAAATAGACACTTTCATCTATACATCGTGAATAATTCATTAAGATATCTTAAGAAGTCGATTTTTCGTGATTTTTTAAAACAAGATTATTGATTTCAAAAAATCATAAAAAATCAGGTTAACTTAAATAATCTTTATCTCAAAAACGAGTAGTTTTTCTAATTCGGTTCTCGATAAAATGTTATCATTATAATGAATCATCATAAGAGAGTTTGGTTAAAGTCTAGAATTTGTAGAATATGGGTATTTGGATGAACTTGAAATTGATAAAATCAACCTGAATTCTTTGGAGGAAATGGAAATCTGCTTTTTAAAAATTACAAAATAATGCACAGTGTTTAATAACGTAAATATTTATGTAAATATAAATTAGAAAATAGAAACTATCACTTGTTGCATGCGATATAGTTATCGATTCGATATCGGTCCGATATTGGCCCTTTCAGAAACCCAATGGACGGATATCGCTCGAGTTATCGATCAACAGCACAATATCGGTTCGATATCGACATGTAAATACGTACGAGAAACCGGCCATTAGAATGATTCAAGGCATCGCAAGGCAATCTAGGGACTTTAGAGCAATCCAACTCGACCGGTTGAATAACTCTGTATATCTATAAACAAGGTTATTAGCAGTGTTGCCGAACATACGATAATTATTGTACATGTACCATAATTTCAAATCGTATACGATAATACATTGATACTCATTATTGTACGATAATTTGCAACATCTATAATTTTCAATACAATTTTATTTTTTATATAAAATTTGTACAACTTTATAAATAAATAATTTTTTTTTAATTTTTTCTCTCGAGCGCAGATTCCCAATTTAACTTATCCAGGGATTTCCCTAATAGTTAAATGTGCGGAGCACGGTTTGTGTACGAGCGTTGAAACTTGAAACGTAGTTCGTCGTTTACGGTAAATACAGTTTTAACGAAAATGTCTGACAGTGATTGTGATACATCTTCTAATATACCCAAAAAACGGGCGAGAGGGGTTCAATACTTTAGAAAAGAGTGGTTGAAAGACACGGATTTTAAATATTGGTTAATACCAGTAGAAGGTAAACATTTTAATAATAATACATTTCCATGATTCAGTAATGATAAAATTTATTTAAGGTAACCCTGATTTGGCAGGCTGCAGACTCTGCAATACACAATTTAAATCAGAATTAAGTGTTATAAAAAACCACAAAAAATCTACAAAACATATCAAATCCGAAAGTTCAATACCATCTACATCTTCAATAACAAAATTCTTTAGTTCTTCTCAATTGGATGATACCAAAAATATAAAACGCTGTGAAATAATTATGGCAGCATTTTTAGCCGAAAATAATTTGCCATTTTCGCTAGCTGACACAATGCTTGATACATTCCGACATGCCGCTCCAGACTCGAAAATTTTAGCAAAAGCTTCCTTACAACGGACCAAAGCAACAGCTATTATTACAAATGTGTTAGGAAAATATGAGAAACAAAATTTAATTAATTTGTTACTGAAAACAAAATTTAGTATACTAACTGATGAAAGCACCGACATTAGTATTAGTAAACTTAATGCAATTGTTGTACGATTTTATTGCCATGAAACTAATAAAATTGTCAGTAAATTTTACGAATTAACAAATGTATTTGTTGATGGTAATACCAAATGCGACGCCGAAACCTTATATAAATTAATTACGGATGCATTTTTCAATAAAAATATACCAAAAAATAATATAATAGGTTTTGCATCAGATGGATGCAATGTAATGATGGGAGAGAAAAATTCTGTGTCAAGTCGATTTAAAGATAATTTTGAAGGTAAAAAAATAATGAAGTGTATATGTGCCTCGAACTCCAGAAGATTTAGCAAGAAATGTACATAATTTTTTTAAGGTAATTTCAAACATTTTTCTACATGAATTTTGTTTTGTTTAATTATGATTATTATATATTTTAGACGAGTTCAAAAAGATTAGCAGAATATCAAGAATTTCAAAGTTTTGCCCAAGTTAATATACATAAATTACTTCACCCATCTCAAACAAGATGGTTATGGAATGCACTGGTGATATTTTTTAATCAGAAATATTTGGGAGAAAAATTACTTGCTGCTGAGCAAATTCATAAATCTTTAAATGATCCATTTATTGCTATGTATTTTAAGTTTTTAGATTGGATTTTACCAAAATTTACACAACTAAATTTATACTTTCAAAAAAATAGTGCAATAATTTTAAATTTGCATTCAACAATTATAAGTGGTTACACTGACATTCTGTTATGCTACATGAAAAATGATTACGTTTTAAAAACCGATATTAACTCAGTTGATCCTACAAATACTACCCAGTTTAAATCTAAATCCCAGTTATACTTAGGAGTGAATATTTTAAATGATTTAAACAAACCAGAAATTCAAGCAAATAAACCTGCCCTTGACTATTTTTACGATAGATGTTTCAAATTTTTTTCAAAAGCTTGTTCTCAAATTAAACAAAGATACGATTTTGTCGATCCTTTATTATCTCGTTTACACATTTTTTTGCCACGTAATGCAGTATTAATAGACAATAGATTAGAGAGTTTAGTTCCTTTATTAAATAATTGCAAAAGATTCGCCAACTTTGAAGATTGGCAAAAAATTGATGATGAGTGGAGAAGATTATCGACTTTTCCTAAAAATGATTTGCCAGATTTAGATTTAGAAGCAGATGAATTTTGGGGTAAAATGTTAAACTTAACGGTTGCAGATGAGTATCTGTTCAAAAATTTGTCATCGTTTGTGCTGAATATTTTGAGTTTACCACATTCCAATGCAGAATGCGAAAGAGTGTTCAGCAAATTAAATTTAATAAAAACCAATACTAGAAACAGACTTGTAACTAAAACAATTAATGGTACAATGCTTGCTTCGCAATATATTTCTAGGAGCGGTGGTAGCAACAAATTTAATCCACCAAATGATGTCATAAATCAAATGAATAGTAAAGGCGCGTACACATACAGCGAACGAAGGCGAACGAATTCAATCGAACAGATTTGGACGAATTCGTTCGCTGTTTGCTGAAAATATCGGCTTGCGTCCACATAAAAACGAATGTGTAGCAAACGAATTGTTTCGCGCTCATTCGCTTGTTTTCGGTAATTAGTGGAAGTAATAATGGCAACAAATGATGACTTAATTATTGTTGCAAGTGCAGCATGCATAATTATAAGTGACGAAGAGAAAAGGCAGAAACGAAGACGACGCTGGTGGATGACATCTTTATTTAAAAGCAGAAGTAGATATAGGGGAATGGATTTATTGAAAGATTTAACGACCGAAGTAGAATATGGGCTCTTTGAAAATTTCTGTAGAATGAAATCTATAGATTTTGAATGGCTACTGAATCGTATTGGCCCAAAAATAGCAAAACAAAATACATCATTCAGAGAAGCGATACCACCAACGGAAAGATTAATGCTTACATTACGCTACTTAGCCACCGGGGACTCATTCACTAGTTTAATGTACACTTTTAAAATTTCCAAACAACTAATTTCTTACATCATACCGGAAGTTTGTTGTTGGTAAGTGAAAAAAATAAGTAAAAATAATATATTTTCTTAATACAAGTTTATTACCAAAAATACAAAAAACAGTCATTATTATTTGAATTAAATTAAATTAATTTTCGACATCGTTAAAAGTATTAATGTAATCTACTAAAGGCGCCAAAGAAGTTGTAGTATCAGTTTGAGGTTGTTGATAGGGAGTGTTAATATATGAGGGTTGGTTGTATGTCGTTGATGCGTTTGAGGGTGATGGAGCAGAAGAACAAATACTTCGTGGGTATGATAAATTTTGATCATATTGTGAGCATGATGAATCTGTGGGTGAAGGTGAAGGAATGGGTACTGTAGCAGGGGCATTGTATTTACCCATATCAGCATCAAATAAAATTACAACACCAATTAGGTGTTCAATTACATTTCTAGTGTACTGACTATAAGTTCTATGTTTTGAGGCTATGTGCTCCCCGTAAATTGTGCTGGCATCTCTGAAACTGCGATTTTTTACTGTCTTTTAATATTTCATAGGCTTCTTCTGCACGAGAATCTTTCGTTTTGATAGCCGACCGTTTTATCTTCCTTGGTGAACAGAAATCAGATTTTCGTTTCGGTGTTTCAACTGATGTTCTTATATTTTCTGCGTGCTCAGTATAATCACTGGGTTCTTCAACAATTTTTTCGAGATCGTCCACCTTTTGTTCTTGGGTTTTCCTTTTAAGCACGGATAACTCCTTAAAAAAATAATTTAATTAAAACAATTGAGTGCTTAATACGTTGCCAAAGTCACCCGATTATAAATTCGATCTGACCGCATATTTTATGTACATATGAATATTGTATAAACTCAAATATTGTATATATTGGTGACTGATTAGATATTATAATAGTATTAATTTTTTCAGATGCCTAGTAATGCAGAAGAATGGCGGAGTGTAGCTGAAAACTTTAATAGTCAATGGAATTTTCCTCACTGCCTTGGAGCTGTAGATGGCAGACATTGCATACTACAAGCACCAATACACAGCGGAAGTGACTATTTTAATTATAAACAGAATTTTAGTATTGTTTTAATGGGTATTGCCGACTCAAATTATTCGTTTTTGTTTGCCGACGTCGGTTGCCAGGGTAGAAGTTCAGATGGGGGTGTGTTAAAAAATTCAGTTTTCTGGAAAAAACTACAAACCAGTGACTTAAATTTACCGCCTGAAGAAGTTCTAGCTAATAGGCAGACAAAAGTTCCGTATGTGTTCGTTGGCGATGATGCTTTCAGCCTTCATGAACATCTTCTGAAAGCATATCCAGTAGAACAAAAAAAGGGATCAAAAAAAACGAATTTTCAATTACAGATTATGTCGTGCCCGACGAGTAATCGAAAACGTGTTTGGGATAATGTCAGCTGTGTTCAGAGTGTTAAGAAAAGTAATGTTATTATCCCCAGAAAAGGCTACGACAGTAGTTTTGACTTGTGTCTATTTACATAATTTCTTAAGAAAAAGCAGACATTCCCAAAACCTTTATACACCGCCCGGAACGTTTGATGATGATAAAGACGGTACCGTTATGCCTGGAAGTTGGCACAAAGTCACAGATATGACGTCACAATAGTTTGTTCCAATGGCAAAAGTTGGAAGAAAAACTTGAGCTAATTGTGAAGCAATAAGAAACGAGTTTGCAGATTATTTTATGAACGAAGGGAGAGTTGACTGGCAAAACAATTACGCTTAAATATTCTGTAATTACTCTATAACATTTAATAAAATATTGCCTAAACTTCAACAATATGTACGTTACTAGCTATACTTATCTACTGTATTCTTGTGTACTAAAATATAACAATGTCTTCACTTACCTCGGTATTTTTTGTTTTTTTCGGAATAAACTTATCCATTAAAAATAACATAGGTTTGAAAGCAAACCAAGTTGATGTATACACATCACTGGTGCCAGAGCCAGCTTTCATGGTTTGTTCGTGTTTCATTCGTTCTCGCCTGAATGAACTTAAAAGGGACTCCATTTTTTTTTGCTGCGTCTGCTTCACAATTAAACTGCTTAGCAATTTTATTCCAAGCGTCCATTTTTTTAATTCTATCTTTATGATTATCGTCAGCCGGATTCCACAGGCATTCATTACTGCGGTACTCATTAATGAGTTCTAGAGCTTTAGAATTACTCCATTCCATTTTAAACTACGAGTATCAGAAAGTGTACTATGAACTGAAATGAATATTCGGCCAATCGCCACAAAATCACGTATATATTAAAACAAATTCGTACGAATTTTATGGCAAATATCCTTTTATGTTTACCAATTTACCGCCTCGCAAGGGAACCGAAACGAATGCGAACAAACACGTTCAAACGTGTTCGTTGATACGTACACATCAACCGAACGAATTCGTTCGCGACCGTTCGTTCGCCTTCGTTCGCTGTATGTGTACGCGCCTTAAGATGTATACAGATATTTATAATTTAGATTGGAATTAATTTAATAGTTTTGTTTTTTATTATTACTGTTACTAATATCTTTACTGCAAAGTTTGTTAAGAATCAAGTTTAATTTCAAGTTTTTTGTATTCAATAAAGATTATTTATTTATACAATACTTTATATTTTTTTATGCGTACGATAATTGAATTTAAAAAACGATCATTTTTTAAATCCGTAAATAGAACTTAAAATAATTCCTTCACAACAATGACATTGCATATTGCTAAACGAATGTTTTTTCGTCTTGAACAAATTAAAGATATTTTTATTTAATTTTGTACTTTTTATTATTTGCTATAGTTTTACCGGTTTCGGCCCTGTTTAGGCCATCATTAGGAACTTTCGAGTACTGTTATAAATATCGTACAGTCATAAAATAAAACACGCCAATATAAAACCAACAAATTTTTAATAGATTTTAAATAATCTGAAGATCAACAGTACTCGAAAGTTCCTGAAGATGGTCTAAACAGGGCAAACATCGTCTTTATAAAAAAAGTACAAAATTAAATAAAAATATCTTTCATTTAATGACATTACATGTTTCGCCATCTATGAATCGTTGATGAACTAAAAGATTGGTTTTGAAATTGACGAAATGAAAAGTAATTTATATTTTAAACAATATTAAATTATTTTTTTGATAATACATAATTTTTCTAAATTAAAACGTTAACAATTTTCTTTTATATCAATTATAGTTTTAAAGAAATCTAACTTAACTTGGTTAGCATTTATAACTACATTCACGCTTATTTATTTGAGTCCCTCGTTAAGTCAGAAAATAACCTCTTAAATCTTAAAAATAAGTCTTTTTAAACAAATAATATTCTTAAGTATTAAAGAAAATGTCAGAAAAAGATAAAGCGAAAGTAAATCAGCCGAAAAATATACCAAAAGACAGTCAAGTAATAACAGCAATAATGAAAGAAATGGGAATAACCGAGTACGAACCAAAAACGATAGTACAACTAACCGAGTTTGTCTACAAATACGGAACATCAATTTTAGAAGAGGCCCGAACATACGCAAACAATTCAAAAAAGAAAATCGATCTTGACGACGTCCGATTAGCATTACTCCTCTCAACAGAAAGCATGTTCACAATGCCACCATCCAGAGAAGTTCTATTAGAATGTTCAAGAAATAAAAACCACTCACCTTTACCATTAATCAAACCACATTGCGGATTAAGACTCCCCCCTGACAGGCATTGTTTATCTTCAACAAATTACATTTTGAAAGGAAATCAAAAGAAACATAAAATTAATTTTACAATCGCCAATGCGAGCCCTCCCATGAAAGTGGCGACTAAACAAAATATTAACTTTATAAAAAGAACTAACGCGATTGGGATTAATAAGCAAACGGTAACAATTCCGAAACCTATCACTAAAATTAGCACGAATGTGGGGGGAATGCAACCACAAAAAACTGTGTTGAAACCGAAAATACAAATTACTCAAAATATTAATGTTAGTAATTTGGAGAGTCCGATGGATATTGATTCTGGAAATGGGGGGAAACGAAAAAGGATTGATGATGATATTGATCAAATGTAATTGAATAAAGGATTTAAAGCAAAAATTTTTTGATTTTTTTTTAATAATTTAGGGTGAGGTTTTTATGTTTACAATAAAACGATATCTTCAATAAAGTTCGATTTCTATAAGTTGTTTTATTTTTGTTATATGGTGGGATCTATTTAATTATAAGAGATTCATACTCTGAGAAAGAGTGAAATTTGCAAAAATAAAGAGATGGAATAACTTAGTTGGTGTGCATGAAAATATGTTGGTATTTCTACCCACCGATTTTCATTAGAAACATTCTTATCATTTCACGTTGAGACATTTTGGAGTATCACATACTTCGAAATTAGTAAAAATTCATTAGACACTGCTATGTCTTGTTCTGGCTTTAAAAATTCCTTTTGAATTAATAATTCCATCACTTATTGTACTTCATCTCACTCAAGTACTTTTTGTAGATTTAATTACTACAATCTTGACTTTATTTTGATCAGAGCTGGGCAGTAGTTAACTGTAAAAATACTTCAAAAATATTACTTTACTATGATCCCGCGCGATCCTGAGAATGATCTTAACAGCAGATTGAAAGAAGTAAATTGGCGAGTCAATTTATATCCTACAAGACTACAGACTTGTTATTACTGCTAAAAGTCTTGATACTGCTTTCAGCAGAGTTGAATTACTTCCAAAAGACTTGAAATGCTCTCAAAAGACTTGGAATGCACTCAAAAGACTTGGAATGCTCTCAAAAGACTTGAAATGCTTACACAAGACTTGAAATGGTTCTAGAAAACTCTATACTATTTCCGGAAGATTTAAGATTGCTTCTAGAAGACTTGAATTGCTTTTAGAAAACTTGATACTGCTTTCATAGGACTTGAAATGCTTCTAAAGAACTTGATATTGCTTTCAGAAAATTTGAACTGCTTTTAGAAGGCTTGTTATTGCTTCCAATAGACTTAGAATGCTCTCAGAAGACTTGATATTGCTTCTAGAAGACTTGATACCGCTTCTAGAAAATTTGATACTGCTTCATAAAAAGACTTGAAATGCTTCCAGAACACTTATTATTACTGCTAGAAGACTTGAACTGCTTCCATTAGACTTGAAATATTTTCAGAAGACATAAAATGCTTTTAGAAGAATCGAAATACTTTTAAAAGGCTTGAAATGCTTCTAGAAAACTTAATACTATTTCAAAAAGACTTGATATTGCTTCTAAAAGATTTGAAGTGCTTCAAAAGGCTTGAACCACCTAAAAAAAAACTTACAATACTTTTAGAAAAATTAAAATGCTTCTATAAAATTTGATACTACTTCCAGAATATTTAGCATTGCTTCTAGAAAATTTAATATTGCTTCATGAAGGCTTAAAAAGTTTTCAGAAGACCTAATATGCTTTTAAAAAATTTATTACTCCTTTCGAAGGATTTGTAATGCTTCCAGAAAATTTGATCTACCTCTAGATGGCTTGTTCTTGCTTCCAATAGACTTGGAATGCTCCTAAAAGACTTGAAATGCTTATGCAATACTTAAAATGCTTTTAGAAGACATGAAATGCTTCTAGAAAGCTTAAAATACTTCTAAAAAGCTTAAAATACTTCTAGAAAGCTTGATGCTACTTCCAAAATACTTGAAATGGTTCCAAAAGACTTGATACTTCCTCCAAAATATTTAGCATTGCTTCTAGAAAATTTGGTTTTACTTCATGAAGGCTTGAAAAGTTTTCAGAAGACTTAATATGCTTTTAGAAAATTTATTACTGCTTTCGGAGGATTTGAAATGCATCCAGAAAATTTGATCTGCTTCTAGATGGCTTGTTCTTGCTTCCGAAAGACTTGAAATGCTCCCAGAAGACTTGAAATGCTTATACAAGACTTAAACTGCTTTCGGAAGATATGAAATGCTTCTAGAAAGCTAAAAATACTTCTAGAACGCTTGATGCTACTTCCAGAAGACTTGAAATGGTTCCAAAAGACTTGATACTTCCTCCAAAATATTTAGCATTGCTTCTAGAAAATTTAATATTACTTCATAAAGGCTTGAAAAGTTTTCAGAAGACTTAATATGGTTTTAGAAAATTTATTACTGCTTTCGGAGGATTTGTAATGCATCCAGAAAAATTGATCTGCTTCTAGATGGCTTGTTCTTGCTTCCGAAAGACTTGAAATGCTCCCAGAAGACTTGAAATGCTTATACAAGACCTAAAATGCTTTTAGAAGAAATAAAATGCTTCTAGAAAACTTGAAATACTGCTAGATAGCTTGATACTACTTCCAGAAGACTTGAAATGTTTCTAGAAGACTTGAAACACTTCCAAAAGACTTGGAACGCTTCTAGAACTGCTTCTAGAAACCATAATATTGCTAGCAGAAGACTTGGAATGTTCCCAAAAGATTTGAAATGTTTATACAAGACTTGAAATGCATCCAGAAGACATGAAATGCTTCTAGAAAACTTGAAATACTTCTAAAAAGCTTGATACTACTTCCAGAAGACTTGAAATGGTTCCAAAAGACTTGATACTTCCTCCAAAATATTTAGCATTGCTTCTAGAAAATTTGGTATTACTTCATGGAGGCTTGAAAAGTTTTCAGAAGACTTAATATGCTTTTAGAAAATTTATTACTGGTTTCGGAGGATTTGAAATGCATTCAGAAAATTTGATCTGCTTCTAGATAGCTTGTTCTTGTTTCCAAAAGACTTGGAATGCTCCCAGAAGACTTGAAATGCTCCCAGAAGACTTGAAATGCTCCCAGAAGACTTGAAATGCTTATACAAGACTTAAACTGCTTTTAGAGGACATGAAATGCTTCTAGAGAATTTGAAATACTTCTGGAAAGCTTGATACTACTCCCAGAAGACTTGAAATGGTTCCAAAGGACTTGATACTACTTCCAGAATATTTAGCTTTGCTTTTAGAAAATTTAATATTATTTTATGAAGGCTTGAATAGTTTCTAGAAGACTTGATATGCTTTTAGAAAATTTATTATTGCTTTCGAAGGATTTGAAATGTTTCCAGAAAATTTGATCTGCTTCTAGATGGCTTGTACTTGCTTCCAAAAGACTTGGAATGCTCCCAAAAGACTTGAAATACTTATACAAGACTTAAAATGCTTTTAGAACACATGAAATACTTCTAGAGAACTTGAAATACTTCTAGAAAGCTTGATACTACTTCCAGAAGACTTGAAATGGTTCCAAATGACTTGATACTACCTCCAAAATATTGCTTCTAGAAAATTTAGTATTACTTCATGAAGGCTTGAAAAGTTTTCAAAAGACTTAATATGCTTTTAGAGAATGTATTACTGCTTTCGGAGGATTTGAAATGCATCCAGAAAATTTGATCTGCTTCTAGATGGCTTGTTCTTGTTTCCAAAAGACTTGGAATGCTCCCAGAAGATTTGAAATGCTCCCAGAAGACTTGAAATGCTTATACAAGACTTAAACTGCTTTCAGAAGACATGAAATGCTTCTAGAGAATTTGAAATACTTCTGAAAAGCTTGATACTACTCCCAGAAGATTTGAAATGGTTCCAAAAGATTTGATACTACTTCCAGAATATTTAGCTTTGCTTCTAGAAAATTCAATATTACTTTACGAAGGCTTGAATAGTTTTTAGAAGACTTGATATGCTTTTAGAAAATTTATTATTGCTTTCGAAGGATTTGAAATGTTTCCAGAAAATTTGATCTGCTTCTAGATGGCTTGTTGTTGCTTCCAAAAGACTTAATATGCTCCTAAAATACTTGTAATGCTTATACAAGACTTAAAATGCTTTTAGAACACATGAAATGCTTCTAGAGAACTTGAAATACTTCTAGAAAGCTTGATGCTACTTCCAGAAGACTTGAAATGCTTCCAAATGACTTGATATTACCTCCAAAATATTTAGCATTGCTTCTAGAAAATTTAATATTGCTTCATGATGGCTTAAAAAGTTTTCAGAAGACCTAACATGCTTTTAGAAAATTTATCACTCCTTTCGAAGGATTTGTAATGCTTCCAGAAAATTTGATCTACATCTAGATGGCTTCTTGTTGCTTCCAACAGATTTGGAATGCTCCCAAAAGACTTGAAATGCTTATACAAGACTTAAAATGCTTTTAGAACACATGAAATGCTTTTAGAGAACTTGAAATACTTCTAGAAAACTTGATACTACTTCCAGAAGACTTGAAATGGTTCCAAATGACTTAATACTACCTCCAAAATATTTAGCATTGCTTCTAGAAAATTTAGTATTACCTCATGAAGTCTTGAAAAGTTTTCAGAAAACTTAATATGCTTTTGGAAAATTTATTTCTGCTTTCGGAGGATTTGAAATGCTTCCAGAAAATTTGATCTGCTTCTAGATGGCTTGTTATTGCTTCCAAAAGACTTGGAATGCTCCCAAAAGACTTGAAATGTTTATACAAAACTTAAAATGCTTTTAGAATTTTAGGATTAAGACTCCCCCCTGACAGAATTTGTTTATCTTCAACGAATTACATTTTGAAAGGAAATCAAAAGAAACATAAAATTAATTTTACAATCGCCAATGCGAGCCCTCCCATGAAAGTGGCAACTAAACAAAATATTAACTTTATAAAAAGAACGAATGCAATTGGGATTAATAAGCAAACGGTAACAATTCCGAAACCTATCACTAAAATTAGCACGAATGTGGGGGGAATGCAACCACAAAAAACTGTGTTGAAACCGAAAATACAAATTACTCAAAATATTAATGTTAGTAATTTGGAGAGTCCGATGGATATTGATTCTGGAAATGGGGGGAAAAGAAAAAGGATTGATGATGATATTGATCAAATGTAATTGAATAAAGGATTTAAAGCAAACATTTTTTGATTTTTTTTAATTGAGGGTAAGGTATTTTTGTTAATGAGATGGTATCTTTAATAAAATGCAATTTCTATAAATTGTTTTATTTTTGTTATATGGTGGGATCTATTTAATTATAAAAGATTCATACTCTGAGAAAGAGTGAAATTTGCAAAAATAAAGAGATGGAATAACTTAGTTGGTGTGCATGAAAATGTGTTGGTATTTGTACCCACCGATTTTCATTAGAAACATTCTTATCATTTCACATTGAGACATTTTGGAGTATCTCATACTTCGAAATCAGTAAAAATTCATTAGACACTGCTATGTCTTGTTCTGGCTTTAAAAATTCCCTTTGAATTAATAATTCCATCACTTATTGTACTTCATCTCACTCAGGTACTTTTTGTAGATTTAATTACTACAATCTTGACTTTATTTTGATCAGAGCTGGGGAGTAGTTAACTGTAAAAATACTTAAAAAATATTACTTTACTATGATCCCGCGCGATCCTGAGAATGATCTTAACAGCAGATTGAAAGAAGTAAATTGGCGAGTCAATTTATATCCTACAAGACTACAGACTTGTTATTACTGCTAAAAGTCTTGATACTGCTTTCAGCAGAGTTGAATTACTTCCAAAAGACTTGAAATGCTCTCAAAAGACTTGGAATGCACTCAAAAGACTTGTAATGCTCTCAAAAGACTTGAAATGCTTACACAAGACTTGAAATGGTTCTAGAAAACTTTATACTATTTCCGGAAGATTTAAGATTGCTTCTAGAAGACTTGAATTGCTTTTAGAAAACTTGATACTGCTTTCATAGGACTTGAAATGCTTCTAATAAACTTGATATTGCTTTCAGAAAATTTGAACTGCTTTTAGAAGGCTTGTTATTGCTTCCAATAGACTTAGAATGCTCCCAGAAGACTTGATATTGTAATAATTCGAAAATTATTTAACGGTTTTAAGAAATAATCATTCGAATTAGAAATTCCTCGAGTGCAGCCTTTCGTTATTTTAAAAACTAAAAATCACGTCTGAAGTTAACGACGTCCGGTATAGAGACCAGACTTCGTGTTAAATTTTGTTAAAAATTATGTATCCGCAGTTTGATGGGGGAGATGCGAATCGACACGAAGAAGTCGTTAAAAACTTAGACGTTAGATCACGTAAAAATTTGATGGTTTCCACTGTTTGGAAATTACGTGACGATTTTTGGGATTAGTTAGTGGCGGATGTTATCTTCTGGTCTTGTGGGCGAGGAATTCTTCCCTTCCACAAATTCCCTTATTGGCTCAGAAAATTATTGTAAAATATCCGCCCCGTATTTTGGATTGGCCCCAGGTGTCAGGGATGTCCAGACGTTAGGGAACGCCTAATGAAGGTTTTGCACCCCTCCAAGACCCGAGGTTACTTAAGGCCTTGCACACGTCATGATTAAAAGGAATTCTGAACTTAGTTTCAATTCAACTTCGAAGGATATCTTCTTAGAAAGATTTCGAACCAATACTCAACCAGCGCTCTGTTAGACCGAAACTTAGATTCGCTTTAACGCCAATTCTAAGTCCCGTCGAAATCGAGAACTTTGACTCAGCTTCAAGGGCAACTTACTTCTAATTTGGGCATCCGCGTCGTGTCGGAAACCGTGTTCACTTGAGGATTTGGTGTGTTTGTGTCGAAGAAGTCTTCCCGGATTATCCCGAGAAGATTCCAACAGGATCCAGGTTGCGACCCATCACCGAGATCACCAGATCGGAAACACACGTCCGGGGTAAGTCTGTTTGCCAGTTCTCCCTATCATTTATCGGTCAACGAGAGTTCGCTGTAGGGTTAGGTTCAGACAGGTCATTTTCATTTTTAATTTTGTTTTGACCCCTTAAGTAACGTCGGGTATTCACGTAGATAGTTTTTTTAAGATTAACTTTGCATCTTACTTTTTTGTTATTTTTGTAAATATAGATTAAGTGTGGTTAGAACACTTGTCGTTTTATTTCACATTTCCTGAGAGCCTTAGTGCAAGAACCCACGGTACTGAAATAGTGACCGCGCGCTTGCCATTTAATCTTGTTTGAATAGATAGGATCAGGTAGGAGTCTTTCAGACTAAGAATTAGATAGCGCGAAATACTGTTTCTGGTGGCAGCGGTAATTACCAGAGGTTGAAGTCGTTCAGTGACGGCCTCACCACAATATTGCTTCTAGAAGACTTGATACCGCTTCTAGAAAATTTGATACTGCTTCATAAAAAGACTTGAAATGCTTCCTGAACACTTATTATTACTGTTAGAAGACTTGATATTGCTTACAGAAGACTTGAACTGCTTCCATTAGACTTGAAATGTTTTCAGAAGACTTAAAATGCTTTTAGAAGAATCGAAATACTTTTAAAGGGCTTGAAATGCTTCTAGAAAACTTAATACTACTTCAAAAAGACTTGATATTGCTTCAAAAGGCTTGAACCGCCTAAAAAAAACTTACAATACACTCAGAAAAATTAAAATACTTCTACAAAATTTGATACTACTTCCAGAATACTTAGCATTGCTTCTAGAAAATTTAATATTGCTTCATGAAGGCTTAAAAAGTTTTCAGAAGACCTAATATGCTTTTAGAAAATGTATTACTCCTTTCGAAGGATTTGTAATGCTTCCAGAAAATTTGATTTACCTCTAGATGGCTTGTTCTTGCTTCCAAAAGACTTGGAATGCTCCTAAAAGACTTGAAATACTTATGCAAGACTTAGAATGGTTTTAGAAGACATGAAATGCTTCTAGAGAATTTGAAATACTTCTGGAAAGCTTGATACTACTCCCAGAAGACTTGAACTGGTTCCAAAAGACTTGATACTACCTCCAAAATATTTAGCATTGCTTCTAGAAAATTTAATATTACTTTACGAAGGCTTGAAAAGTTTTCAGAAGACCTAATATGCTTTTAGAAAATTTATTACTGCTTTCGGAGGATTTGAAATGCTTCCAGAAAATTTGATCTGCTTCTAGATGCCTTCTTGTTGCTTCCAACAGACTTGGAATGCTCCCAAAAGACTTGAAATGCTTCCAGAACACTTATTATTACTGTTAGAAGACTTGATATTGTTTGCAGAAGACTTGAACTGCTTCCATTAGACTTGAAATGTTTTCAGAAGACTTAAAATGCTTTTAGAAGAATCGAAATACTTTTAAAAGGCTTGAAATGCTTTTAGAAAACTTAATACTACTTCAAAAAGACTTGATATTGCTTCAAAAGGCTTGAACCACCTAAAAAAACTTACAATACACTCAGAAAAATTAAAATACTTCTACAAAATTTGATACTACTTCCAGAATACTTAGCATTGCTTCTAGAAAATTTAATATTGCTTCATGAAGGCTTAAAAAGTTTTCAGAAGACCTAATATGCTTTTAGAAAATGTATTACTCCTTTCGAAGGATTTGTAATGCTTCCAGAAAATTTGATTTACCTCTAGATGGCTTGTTCTTGCTTCCAAAAGACTTGGAATGCTCCTAAAAGACTTGAAATGCTTATGCAAGACTTAGAATGGTTTTAGAAGACATGAAATGCTTCTAGAGTATTTGAAATACTTCTGGAAAGCTTGATACTACTCCCAGAAGACTTGAAATGGTTCCAAAAGACTTGATACTACCTCCAAAATATTTAGCATTGCTTCTAGAAAATTTAATATTACTTTACGAAGGCTTGAAAAGTTTTCAGAAGACCTAATATGCTTTTAGAAAATTTATTACTGCTTTCGGAGGATTTGAAATGCTTCCAGAAAATTTGATCTGCTTCTAGATGGCTTGTTCTTGTTTCCAAAAGACTTGGAATGCTCCCAGAAGACTTGAAATGCTTATACAAGACTTAAACTGATTTTAGAGGACATGAAATGCTTCTAGAGAATTTGAAATGCTTCTAGAAAACTTGATACTACTTCCAGAAGACTTGAAATGGTTCCAAAAGACTTGATACTACCTCCAAAATATTTAGCATTGCTTCTAGAAAATTTAGTATTACTTCATGAAGGCTTGAAAAGTATTCAGAAGACTTAATATGCTTTTAGAAAATTTATTTCTGCATTCGGAGGATTTGAAATGCTTCCAGAAAATTTGATCCGCTTCTAGATCGCTTGTTGTTGCTTCCAAAAGACTTGGAACACTCCCAAAAGACTTGAAATGCTTATACAAGACTTAAAATGCTTTTAGAACACATGAAATGCTTCTAGAAAACTTGAAATGCTTCTAGAAAACTTGATACTACTTCCAGAAGACTTGAAATGGTTCCAAAAGACTTGATACTACCTCCAAAATATTTAGCATTGCTTCTAGAAAATTTAGTATTACTTCATGAAGGCTTGAAAAGTTTTCAGAAGACTTAATATGCTTTTAGAAAATTTATTTCTGCATTCGGAGGATTTGAAATACTTCCAGAAAATTTGATCTGCTTCTAGACGGCTTGTTGTTGCTTCCAAAAGACTTGGAACACTCCCAAAAGACTTGAAATGCTTATACAAGACTTAAAATGCTTTTAGAACACATGAAATGCTTCTAGAAAACTTGAAATGCTTCTAGAAAACTTGATACTACTTCCAGAAGACTTGAAATGGTTCCAAAAGACTTGATACTACCTCCAAAATATTTAGCATTGCTTCTAGAAAATTTAGTATTACTTCATGAAGGCTTGAAAAGTTTTCAGAAGACTTAATATGCTTTTAGAAAATTTATTTCTGCATTCGGAGGATTTGAAATACTTCCAGAAAATTTGATCTGCTTCTAGACGGCTTGTTGTTGCTTCCAAAAGACTTGGAACACTCCCAAAAGACTTGAAATGCTTATACAAGACTTAAAATGCTTTTAGAACACATGAAATGCTTCTAGAAAACTTGAAATGCTTCTAGAAAACTTGATACTACTTCCAGAAGACTTGAAATGGTTCCAAAAGACTTGATACTACCTCCAAAATATTTAGCATTGCTTCTAGAAAATTTAGTATTACTTCATGAAGGCTTGAAAAGTTTTCAGAAGACTTAATATGCTTTTAGAAAATTTATTTCTGCATTCCGAGGATTTGAAATGCTTCCAGAAAATTTGATCTGCTTCTAGATAGCTTGTTGTTGCTTCCAAAAAACTTGGAATGCTCCCAAAAGACTTGAAATGCTTATACAAGACTTAAATTGCTTTCGGAAGACATGAAATGCTTCAAGAAAGCTAAAAATACTTCTAGAATGCTTGATGTTACTTCCAGAAGACTTGAAATGGTTCCAAAAGACTTGATACTACCTCCAAAATATTTAGCATTGCTTCTAGAAAATTTAGTATTACTTCATGAAGGCTTGAAAAGTTTTCAGAAGACTTAATATGCTTTTAGAAAATTTATTACTGCTTTCGGAGGATTTGTAATGCATCCAGAAAAATTGATTTGTTTCTAGATGGCTTGTTCTTGCTTCCAAAAGACTTGATATGCTCCCAGAAGACTTGAAATGCTTATACAAGACCTAAAATGCTTTTAGAAGACATAAAATGCTTCTAGAAAACTTGAAATACTGCTAGATAGCTTGATACTACTTCCAGAAGACTTGAAACGGTTCCAAAAGACTTGATACTACCTCCAAAATATTTAGCATTGCTTCTAGAAAATTTAGCATTACTTTATAAAGGCTTGAAAAGTTTTCAGAAGACTTAATATGCTTTTAGAAAATTTATTACTGCTTTCGGAGGATTTGAAATGCATCCAGAAAATTTGATCTGCTTCTAGATGGCTTGTTCTTGTTTCCAAAAGACTTGGAATGCTCACAGAAGACTTGAAATGCTTACACAAGACTTGAAATGGTTCTAGAGAACTCTATACTACTTCCAGAAGATTTAAGATTGCTTCTAGAAGACTTAAGAAGACTTGAATTGCTTTTAGAAAACTTGATACTGCTTTCATAGGACTTGAAATGCTTCTAAAAAACTTGATATTGTTTTCAGAAAATTTGAACTACTTTTAGATGGCTTGTTATTGCTTCCAATAGACTTAGAATGCACCCAGAAGACTTGATATTGCTTCTAGAAGACTTGATACCGCTTCTAGAAAATTTAAACTGCTTCCAATAGACTTGAAATGCTTCCAGAACACTTATTATTACTGTTAGAAGGCTTGATATTGCTTGCAGAAGACTTGAACTGCTTATAATAATAAGGTTGATATGTGGTATGCACTAATAGAACAATCCTCATTCTATCAGTACAAGGACCCCATATCAAAAATAGGGTGTACAAACATTTAATACTACTTTAATGTAAAATTATTTCGAACGAACATCCTATTTATACATATCTATTAATATGGAAACCTAACAATTTGAGGTATGGAAGGAATCAGTATACTTTACTCGGTAACGGACATTACCGATAAAGCATACTTAGGTATTTGTGGATAAATAACCACCATGCGGTTATTCCCACACTTCGTAGACAGACAGGAGGGGTTGTAAGCCCCGCTAACAGAATGTCTCCATGCGAGTTTAACCAACACCATGATTATTTCCCACGTGGAATAATAGGGTTGATATGTGGTATGCACTAATATTTACATCACCCGTGGGGTTTCCCCGTGAACCCAAGGTATTATGAGGGTTAAAGGAGACCGGAAGTAGAATTTATAGAGTTTAGTAAATACGTAATATGTATTTACTTGTTTTAATAAATACGTTTAAATAGCTGCTTTTCGTGTTAACATTAATTTTACTTCAAGTAGCACCGGTACCACCTATTACGTATCTTCGACGTATTACTGTATATTATTCCATTTAAAATAACATAGATATGGTTGTTTCGGTAAATCATCGTTATGGAACATCTTATATACTTAAAAATATCAAGATAAGGTTTAAAATAAAATTAAGGTCTATATAAAAATTTACTGTTGGTGATAATTAAAATTTATTTTTCTAAACTAGTTTCGAGCCTTACTCTTCTTCAGTAGATACCTACAAGTTTACAATATACGAAAATGAACATATTAATATAAAAAAATAAAATAGTAAAATCTTACGTAATTACTAACAAATTAGAAAAATTAATTAAAATTTTTCAAAATTTACGTCAAAAGTTATTGTGTGACGTTAGGTTTTTTTGTTTTTGTTTTTATTTTTGTGTTTTAGGTACGGATATCGCAGGCAACTATAGATTGGTTTTTGGGTCGGGATAATTTCTTCATTAAGGCTTATAATATTACTGTTAATTTCAATAAACTTGTTGATTTCGTACATTTCCATTATTTCCATAAGGTTGCTTTTATTAAATTGGTGTAGTAATTTAATATTTTTATTTTCGTCAAATTCGTGGTTGTTGAAAATTAGATGTTTTCCGAATGCCGATTTTGAACTCTTTTTATGTTCTTTAAGCCTTGTTTGGATACTTCTTCCCGTTTCACCTATGTATGTGGCTGAACAGGTCCCACATTGCAATTGGTATATGCCACTTTTAGCGAGAGTTGTAGTCTTGTTTTTGTTATTAACTAATAATGCCTTCAGATCGTTTTTGTTTTTAAATGTCATTGTTATGTTGAACTTATGGAACATTTTCTTGATTTTATGGGATATTTCTCCTGGGTAAGTTATGGATCTGTACGTTGTTGGTTTATCAGGTTTTCGGTCGGATAGGGAAGTTGTTTCTTGAGGATTATATTTGTTTTGTATTTTCGAAAATATTCGTTGGATAAATGTCGGTGGGAAACTGTTTTCGCTTGCAATTTGGTGGATAATTTCGATCTTTTTTTCTAGGTCTTGTTGTTCCAATTTTGAATGGAAAGCTCTGTGTATATAAGCCCGGTATGCTGCCATTTTATGAGTTTCATCATGATGAGAATCGAATGGGATGGTAGTACTAGTTTGTGTAGGTTTTCTGTAGATGTTATATTTAATTTTGTTGTTTGAATGTCGTAGTGTATAGTCTAAGAAATTTAATTTTTGATTGTTTTCAGTCTCGATAGTGAAGTTAATATTGGGGTGTAAACTGTTAATATATTTATGAAGATTATTAATATGTTGGTCGTCTTTAATCAGTACTAAAATGTCGTCCACGTATCTTGTCCATAGGATAATATCGTCTCTATAAGGGTTTTTGACACACATAATTTGATTTTTCTCTAGGTTGTCCATGAAAATATCTGCCATCACACTACTCAATGGTGATCCCATTGGTAATCCATCTAGATATTGATAGTATTTATCGTTAAAGATACAAAAATTTTGTTCTAAGCATAGTTTTAATAGCGTTAAGATGGAGCGAGTTTTGTCTTTGTTTTTGAGGTCAGTCTTTAATATTTCTTCTAATATCGTTATCGTGTCGGTTATGGGTATGTTTGTATATAGGTTATTGACATCAAATGAGATCATTTTGAAACCTTCTGGTAGCTGTATTTTGTCAATTAAATCAGGAAGTTGGTAACGATTAATTATGGTATATTTTGGTTTAAAATTGATGTCATTTATTATAAATTTTTGTAAAAGTTTTGCGAGTTTGTATGTGCTGGATTCAATGGAGGTTATAATGGGTCTTATTGGTAATCCATTTTTGTGAACTTTAGGTAGTGCATACAATTTAGGGGTTTGCGGATTCATAGGCAACAGGCTGGTCAAGGTACCTCCAATTTCTGTTATTGTCGTTTTGTTTTCTTTAGTTATTGATTTTACTTTTTTGTGAAAATTGTTTGTGGGGTTTTTATTGATAGTTTTAAAGTTATTGTCTTTCATAAAGCTTTCAGTCTTATTTATGTAGAGATCTTTGGTTAAAATTATCATTCCTGCGTTTTTGTCTGCAGGAGTAACTATTAATTCGTTTTCCTTAATTTTCCGCTTAATGTTTTTAATAATTTTTTGTTCCTTTTCCTCTTCTCCATTTCTTATTGTTTGTTTGTTTGTTTGTCTCTTTTCTTCTTTAGTTAGGATTTGTTGAATCTCCTTATTCATAATGTTTTCCTTTTCGTGTCCTTTGATAGCTGCCTGAAGTTCTATTGCCAGTATTGGGAGGTTAATTTCTCTTTTTGGAGCATATTTCAGACCTTTTTCCATGAATCTTCTTTCTTGTTCTGTGAAAATCACGTTTGAAGTATTTGTTACTTTGGGAAAAAATTTATGAATTTCTCCTAGTTTATTTGTTTGATGTTTATTCTTTTCTCTTTCTTTCTCTGTTCTCAACTTGTTTAGTTTTTTCAGTTTCTTTTTGTGAATTTCATTAAGAATTATTGTATCATGTAATTTAGCTTCTTTGATAATTTCTTCGATTTCAATGTAATGATATTGATTATTTAAATCCTGGTAGCATTTATAAAGTTTAATGTTGAGTTCGTTAAGTTTCTTATAATGGTTATTTAGGGTTATACGTATATGTTGAATTTTCATTTTATTAACCATATCACTTTTTATATGTTGTGGATATTTCTTGTTAGTAAATTTTGGAAATAATCCCTCTGTTAAGCAGATTCTTAGAAATTTTATGTGTTGTAGTTGTAGTTTTATTTTATATGTCGTACGCTTGTAAGTCAGGATATTGTTGACCGTATTAGCCATTAAGTAATATAAAAATAATTTTTTTTACCAAATTTTCACCAAATTATAAAATTATAAATTTTTATATAGACCCTAATTTAATAATTGGTGAAAAAAAGGATAAGAAAAATTATTTTTATATTTAAAATAAAAGCTTAAAGATGTTTAAACATAATTTTATTTATTTAAAAACCATATATTACATAAATTTAATAAGAAACATTTATTATATTACAATTTTATATATTTATATTACATTATTACAGTTCAAAAATTTTAATCATCATCAAATTAAACAACAACAATAAATTATTTACTCTTTATCACTTAAATAATCTTATTTTAATATTAAACGATTCCCATTCTATCAGTACAATTACGCCATATCAAAAATAGGTTGTACAAACAATTAATACTATTTTAATATAAAATTATTTCGAACGAATATCCTATTTATACATATCTATTAATATGGAAACCTAACAATTTGAGGTATGGAAGGAATCAGTATACTTTACGCGGTAACGGACATTACCGATAAAGCATACTTAGGTATTTGTGGATAAATAACCACCATGCGATTATTCCCACACTTCGCAGGCACACAGGAGGGGTTGTAAGCCTCGCTAACGGGGTGTCTCCATGCGAGTTTAACCAACACCATGATTATTTCCCACGTGGAATAATAGGGTTGATATGTGGTGTGTACTAATAGAACGATCCTCATTTTAACAGTACAAGCACCCCATATCAAAAATAGGTTGTACAAAGATTTGATACTACTTTAACATAAAATTATTTCGAACGAACATCCTATTTATACATACTGTGAGCGTCAAAAGAAAGTAAACACTAGCTGTTTACTTCTAAAAACCCTTTTTACTACGATTCTGTTAACTTACAATAAAAATTTATATACCAAAATTTACGACTTTATTGTGAGCAATCCTATCGTAAAAAATAGTTAAGCAAAAAACCCCACAAATATGGTAAATCCCCTTTAGAGTAAAAATACCCCGATTTTTACGCGTCAAAAGAAAGTAAACAGCCGGTCCGGTTGTTGTAAATTCATTTTAGATTTAGGGGAAGTACCACACTTTTCGTATAAATACTTATAAACCCCTCCCAGGACAACTTTAGAACATTTTAGAAGAAACAGCAAATGGTTGAACGTCGAAATTAATTATAAATACCAAAAATCATCATGGGAAAACAAACAAGTATAGAAACGCGTAAAATTATATTAAGTTTAAATAAAAAAGGTAAATCCTTATGCGAAATAGCTAAAATAATGGGACGAAATCACTGCACAATAAAAAAAATTTTGGATAAATACGCAAAACATCATACTGTAGCCGATTTACAACGCGTTGGACGACCAAAGCGCCTTACAGAAGCACAGGCTAGAGCAGTGGTAAGAGAAGTGAAGAATAATCCATGTTCAAGTGCGGTTAAAATAGCAAACGACATATCGCAGATTAGAAAAAATATCATATCGCAGAAATTATTTTTCTTTTTATAACCTGTATATGTTATACAATAGGATTTACATGATTTTTTTCCTTTATAATTAGATTCGGCTGATGATGAGCTAATAACTCGAAACTAGTTCCGTATAAATTAAACAATTTTTAGCAAGAAAGAAGTTTTTGATTTTATTTTATATACTTTCTGAACTTGCAACATGGATCCAATTAATTCATATCCTGATTCTACTTCGTCAAAAATCCATGGTTTTAAAAGAATCTATATTAAACTGGAAATCATCAAGAATCATATTAATTTTATCAACGTGTGTAATAAAGAAAATCTCATACCATCATTTGCTAAAATTAAATGCAAGAACCTTAAGACCAATACTAAAAACAAGATAATTAAAAAGATATTACAGGATGAAAAGAGAAAACATCATAGGGCTTTGAATTTCAATTATGATAAGCTGGCAAAAATCCAAAGTAATCTAAGAGATAAACTTCATTTTATCGAAATGGAACAACTAATTCAGGATTCACAGACGAAAGCACTAATTATTAAGAACGATGACCTTAGAAAGAAGAAACAAAAAATTCTAAATCTCAAGAAAAACAAGATACAAATGGACTATAACAATACAAACGGAAATAATTCCAACGTTATTCAAGATGTTATTCCACAATTTATAAATTTAACTGATATCCTTTTCACTACAGATGAAATCCTTTTTCTGAACAAAGGTCAAAAATTTGCTTTATCACCCAAGATAAATCTTCCTCTCACGTCCATAGATATGGATATATGTATTAATAAACACCCAGAACTTAATAACATAAAAAATGAATTGATCTGTCTTCTGAAGAAAAACGAAAAGAATGTTCACCAACATAAAAATAATACCCAGATACAATACTGGAAAATAATAAACTCTATTCGTAAAAAACTTACCGACAATAAAGCCATTCTAATTAAAGCAGATAAGGGAGCAGGCATGGTGATCATGGACATGAACACCTATATAGATAAAACATTAAAATTTTTAAGAGATAACAATTACACCAAACTGGAAAAAAACCCTATAGATGCTATAGTCAGGAAAACCAGAAATATTATTAATAAATGCAAAAGTACATTAATAGAATACACTCCTTTCCTAAAATGCTCCACCAATAGCTACTTTAGTAGTAGTCTTTTCATACATATGAACCCTACTATTCCTATATTATATTCCCTCCCAAAGCTCCATAAACACGACATTCCAATTCGCCCAATTACGGCTTTCAGAAATTCTCCGACCTCAAAACTTGCAAATTTTATGTTGAGAGTTTTTCAAATGATCGATTATAAACCCAAGTTCTCCATAGACAATACTAAACAATTTATTGATTTGACAAGAGACATCAATCTAAAAAACAGAATTCTAGCCTCGTTTGATATAGTTAATCTATATTCCAATGTTCCCATAAAACCCACAATCGACATAGTAATGAAACTTTTTAAAGACCATTTTGTTGATCCCTTAATAGTGGAGCATCTCCACACCATATTGGAGCATATCGTTACTCAGGATTATTGTTCTTTTAATAATGAAATATACAGTTTAACTGATGGTCTACCTATGGGAATGCCATTATCAGGTATTCTCTCTAATATTTTCTTAGACTACATAGAGGAGAAATATATTATCAATAATCACAATCCTTTCAACAAATCTATAATAAAATGGTTTCGTTATGTTGACGATGTTTTCATAATTTGGGAGGGTGATATCGACTCCCTTCACGCTTTTCATGAATACGCCAATAAATTACATGATAAAATAAAGTTCACCATTGAAATAGAGGAAAATAACAACCTTAACTTCCTTGACCTCTCTCTAAATACTTCATCAGATAGCATTGCATACAATATATATAGGAAACCCACTACAGTACCTACAACCATCCCTTACGACTCTGCCCACCCTTTATCGCAAAAACTTGCAAATTTTCGATATCTAATTAACAGAGCCTTCCAATATCCTCTCTCCCAAAATGATTTCACTTCTGAATTTGACTACATTGATAAACTAGCGCATGATAATGGTTTTCCTTCAAAACTTATTAATAAGCTTACTAAGCAAATTAAAATCCAATATGAACCTTTATATACGAAAACTGAAAATTTAAGTAAAATATACAAACCCATCCCATACAACCATGTTACTCTATTAAGCAAAAAAATCTTCAATAAATACAATATCTCTTTAGCTTTTTCAAACAAAAACACAGTTCTAAACTTACTATGGAATCATCATATTGGTACTTCTAACAACAAACATGATAAATGCGGTGTATACACAATAAAATGTACAGAATGTAATTCTATTTATGTCGGACAAACGGGTAGAAAATTATCTAATCGGCTAAATGAACATAAAACTAAAGCTACATCCAATGTTTATAAACATACACTAGCTACAGGACATACATTTGATTACGAAAATGCCGAAATAATACACAAGTGTAATAAGGGTTATAGAATGGATCTATTGGAGTTGATGGAAATTAATAAATACGACTCAGATAAGAATTTTGAAATACTAAACGACCAACTAAACAGTAATTACTATAAACCTCTCTTCGCATACTTATATAAATTTAAATTTAAACCGTATACATAAGTAATGTATTTCGTGATCTCATTTTTTGTATGTTCTGTTTAAAAAGATGTTTTTCCTCGGACCACATTCCTTCCCTCTCTGTCAACCTGATATTAAAAAGATTTTAACATTCGCTATTCGTGCAGTCCGTTGTGTTTGTCTGTTTTATATATTTAAATAGTAACAATTATAATTTTTAATGTTAAGTGTTCTGCATATATATTTTAAATAATGATGTTCCAGATTTTTATAGTGATTTAGACAGTAAGTTCATTTATTTTTCTTTTTATAATCTGTATATGTTATACAATAGGATTTACATGATTTTTTCCTTTATAATTAGATTCGGCTGATGATGAGCTAATAACTCGAAACTAGTTCCGTATAAATTAAACAATTTTTAGCAAGAAAGAAGTTTTTGATTTTATTTTATATACTTTCTGAACTTGCAACATGGATCCAATTAATTCATATCGCAGATAGCAAACACAACCATAAGTTCCAGTACCATACGAAGAACACTCCATAGAAGTGGCCTGCATGGAAGAACACCCCGTAAAAAGCCTTACATATCGAAAATAAATAAACAGAAACGTCTTGATTTTGCAAAAAAATATCAGAACGAAGCTCCAGATTTTTGGAAAAATATATTATTTAGTGATGAAAGTAAATTTGAAATTTTTGGTAAAAGAAAACCATCAAAGATATGGCGGCCAAAAAATGAGGCCTTCAAAGAGAAATTTGTTACCAATACCATCAAACACGGTGGAGGCTCGGTTACGGTCTGGGGCTGTATGGCGGCGTCAGGGATCGGTAATCTAGTTTTTATTGAATCAACAATGAATAAAATGGACTATTTAACCATTTTAAAGAACAATATTTTCCCGAGTATTAATGAATTGGGCTTATCAGAGAACTGGATCTTCCAACAGGATAACGATCCAAAGCACTCTTCCAAAATTGTGAAGGAATGGATGCTATACCGAGTCCCTAAAACCCTTGATCATCCACCGCAGTCCCCAGACCTTAATCCTATAGAACATCTGTGGGATCACCTTGACAGGAAGATCAGAGAAAGGACAATTTCAAATAAAGACGACCTTAAAAAAGCTTTAACTGAAGAATGGATGAAAATCCCTCAAAATATTACAAAAAACTTGGTGGAATCCATGCCAAGGAGATTAAGAGAGGTGTTGAAGGCCAAAGGAGCTCAAACCAAGTATTAAAAGTTAATATTATATTTATTTTTGTACTTAATATCTATTAGTTCCGAATTCTGTTTACTTTCTTTTGACGCGTAAATTCGGTAGATATTTACAATAATCTGAATTATTACGGGTAATGATTTGTTTTTTTTTCACGTTTCTATTGATTTAAATATAGTATAGATGAGTTGTGAAGACTGCAATAAAACTTTTTGATTTTCGTTATTAACTGCATTTTTATTAACCTTTTAATAGAAAAACAACAGCTGTTTACTTTTTTTTGACGCTCACTGTATTTTCTATAAATCCGGTCTTTACTTATATATTTAAAAATATCAAGATAAGGTTTAAAATAAAAGCTTAAAGATGTTTAAAAATTATTTTATTTATTTAAAAACCATATATTACATAAATTTAATAAGAAACATTTATTATATTACAATTTTATATATTTATATTACATTATTACAGTTCAAAAATTTTAATTATCATCAAATTAAACCACAACAATAAATTATTTACTCTTTATCACTTAAATAATCTTATTTTAATATTAAACGATTCCCATTCTATCAGTACAATTACGCCATATCAAAAATAGGTTGGACAAACAATTAATACTATTTTAATATAAAATTATTTCGAACGAATATCCTATTTATACATATCTATTAATATGGAAACCTAACAATTTGAGGTATGGAAGGAATCAGTATACTTTACGCGGTAACGGACATTACCGATAAAGCATACTTAAGTATTTGTGGATAAATAACCACCATGCGATCATTCCCACACTTCGTTGACACACAGGAGGGGTTGTAAGCCTCGCTAACAGAGTGTCTCCATGCGAGTTTAACCAACACAATGATTATTCCCCACAAGGAATAATAGGGTGATATGTGGTATGTATTAATAGAACGATTCCCATTCTATCAGTACAAGGACCCCATATCAAAAATAGGGTGTACAAACATTTAATACTGCTTTAACATAAAATCATTTGGAACGAATATCCTATTTATACATATTTATTAATCTGGAAACCTAGCAAATTGAGGTATGGAAGGAATCTATATACTTTACACGATAACGAAATTACCGATAAAGTATACTTAGGTATTTGTGGATAAATAACCACCATGCGATTATTCCCACACTTCGCAGGCACACAGGAGGGGTTGTAAGCCTCGCTAACAGAGTGTCTCCATGCGAGTTTAACCAACACAATGATTATTCCCCACGAGGAATAATAGGGTTGATATGTGGTATGTACTAATAGAACGATTCCCATTCTATCAGTACAAGGACCCCATATCAAAAATAGGATGTACAAACATTTAATACTACTTTAAAATAAAATTATTTCAAACGAATATCCTATTTATACATATTTATTAATATGAAAACCTAGCAACTTGAGATATGGAAGGAATCAATATACTTTACACGGTAACGGACATTACCGATAAAGTATTTACACATTAGTGGTAAATAGCAACTTGCATATCGGCTGACTATTGGTATAGCACCCACTACCGACAATGTCTTGAAAATAATACCCCATGCATGGAATATGCAATCACCATGGTTACTTCTTACGTGGAATAATAGTTGATATGGGGTATGCTGATATTGATACACTAATTCTACTTCAGATAAACTTGCCAGCTAAAATCTAGGAGACCAAACTATGTAACTGTTAATCGATTTAATAGATAACGTTAGTCGATTGAAAACGGAGACAAAACAGATTTCCTGTTTTCTATTGTTTGTGACACAGAAATCCCCTATCTTGCCAGAACCGACATTTGTTAGGACTAAAAACTAGGACTATGGTTAGTAGCAGTCATAGTGAGTCAGATTTTGATAAATCACCACCTAAAAAGAAGAACTAGTCAGATATGAGCAAAAATGTATTTAATTTTGGCTCAAAGATGAAAAATTTAGTGGATGGCTTCCAAAAAGTAAAAAAAGGTAATATGTATTTTTATTGTTCTGCATACGACAGTGATAGGAAATGCGGCATAACAATTCATCTAAGCATAAAGGTAATTTTAAGTAATTGCAAATTAAGCTGGCTTGTTTTACTGCATTTAATGTTACCTCACATCTCACTAATTTAGTAAAATCTGTCCAGATTCAAAAATTGCTGAAAAATTGTCTATGAGTAGAACAGAAGCTCGTGCTATTGTAGTAAATATACCAGGAAAAACAACTAAAGAAAACTTGATAGAACATTTAAGACAAAACCATTTCTCATTTTTGGTAGATGAGAGTACTGATAAGTCGATCATCAAGCATTTAGCTTTGATTGCGAGATTAGTTACCCAAATTATGAAGGACAAGATAAATTTCTAACGTTAATACCAGTTACGAAACGGTTCGGCTGATGGTTTACACAATAAAGCTGTCGAATATTTTATTAAGAAACAAATCTTGTACAAGAAAAATATGTTAGGGTTTGCGTTTGATGGCGCCAATGTAACGTTTGGAGGCAATAACTCGATAGTTACTCGTTTTGCGCGTTGATTTAAAGAAAGAAATGCAAGCAGAGAAACTGAAATTAGTACTTACTATATAATCAAAATTACACTGTTTTATACAACCAATTTATTTGGAATTAATAGAAAAAGAGAAAAACAATGCCAAAAATATTTCAACTGCCAAAATACAGAAAATGTTGATGTAAACGTTAGGGCCCATTTAACGTTATTTGAAACATATGTAGGCGGAATAATACTAAATTTGATTCGGTTAAAAAATGACACTAAAGAGTTGGATAACGATAAACTAATAAATTTTTATAGAATATATACAGAGTTTTAGATTGAGGCAGCAACCCAAATCAGACGCAGATTTCCTTTCGATGACAAAGATGATAAAGATGTTGAACCCACAATTAATTTTAGACCATACTTTGAACAAAAGCAAATAACTATAATTGCTGAACTATTATATTATTTCCCAAATATTTCCTCGAAAAATATAACGGAATTGGATAGGGAATGGCGAACTCTTCGCAACACCAAATTGAATTTTGACGGAAGAACTTTTGTCTCTATGGAAGATAGATAATATTATGAAGACGAAATTTAAAAATAAGCTTTCTACGACCACAATAAAGGGTACTTTGCACATAAAATGTTGAACCCACAAAATGTTGAACCCACAAAATGTTGAACCCACAAAATGTTGAACCCACAATTGATTTTAGACCATACTTTGAACAAAAGCAAATAACTATAATTGCTGAACGATTATATTATTTCCCAAGTATTTCCTCGAAAAATATAACGGAATTGGAGAGGGAATGGCGAACTGTTCGCAATACCAAATTGAATTTTGACGGAAGAACTTTTGTGTCTATGGAAGATAGATAATATTATGAAGACGAAACTTAAAAATAAGCTTTCTACGACCACAAAAAAGGGTACTTTGCACACAAAATCAGAAATTAAAAACTATTTTGAGTTTGAAGCCGAACGGCTCTCATTCTATCAGTGGAGGGACCCCATATCAATGTATAGGATAGGTAAATAGATAGGTAAGCAATTAAGATATGGAAGGGAGAAAAAAATTTGTGGATAAATAACCAACATGCGATCATACCCACTGCTGGCAGGCGTTAATTTTCGGTGGCGACAAGGTCTTCGTGGTTAATACTCACGAGCGTCTAACACCATGCTTATTTACCACGTGTAAGACTCCATATAAAAAAAAAATAAAAGATATTTTAATGTTAAATTATGTTAATAATAATTTACGATTAATCTATCAGACGCATTATGGATAGTCGACATTTCCTTAAGTTCCAATTGGGACATTCTAGAAAAAGCATAAGTGAATAAGTTAGAATTCTGGAATTGTGGAATCATTCGTTTCATTCATGCTGCTCAAAACTGCTACTAAAAGTTAACTTTTGCGTAGTACTTAACAACCGTAGAAATGATATCTTTTTGTTTCGAAGGATGTAATAGAATATTACAATACAAGAGAGGAAACTAAGGATTTCACACATAATTTAACACCAGTTGTATTAAATTATGACATTTTTTGACATTGTGCATTTCAAGCTTTTTAATACACTATTGTAACATTTGTAAATATGTGATGTTCAAATATAAATAGTAGTTTTACAACAAAATTTATAAGAACATTTTTTCTACGATCCGTCAATACTGGATGTGATGTTCGCATATTACAACGGTTCCGTATATACAGGATCAGACTATGTCGATGTCTACTGTTGATGATATTCTCAAAAGATTAGAAAAGAATTTAAGGAAAAAAGATACAAATTTGAGGAAAAGTATCAAATCTGAAGAAAAACTAGCTATATAAACTGTTTATTATAATTATTTCAAAAGATGTATGTACTTTAAATTTTATTAAAATTTTAAACATAAACTTGAGTAATAATTGAATTGGAAAAAATGCCAATGGATGCATATATGTAACTATGTCAAATTGTTGTAAAGTTAACAAAATTAGCTGCAAATTTAGTTTTATTATGTTTTCAAATAAATATAGCACTAATGTTTGTTTGATCTCGTATTATTTAAATAGTTAAAGGTAATTAAATTAAAATAAATGATAACAACTGGATTATTTATATGGGTAATACTCCCTTTAAAGCTTTAAAGATCTTCCTGTATTCATCATAAACTTAGAAGAATATGGAAGACTGATTTATTTAGTTACTGAAGGACGTCACGGTCAATAAAACCGTAAAAACTTTACGTCGAAAGGTGTTATAGAAAGAAAATGAACTATTTATTTATTACATTATTTGTGAGAAAATCAAGTTGAGTCATGTCATAACGATCACGCGCACTCACGTCGTGACTCACGTTACTTGCACATTTCAACAATGAAACATGAGACCTTGAGCATTTAGATAACAAACGTAATTAACGAAAATGTTCCGCACTTACATGTTATTTAGTGGAAGGTGATGTCCAACTGAACGATATTGCTTGAGTGATTAGGTAGATTTGATAGGCAGCAAACCCCTCTTCTCCTCTTCTTTTTTAATAAATTATTTCATCTCCACTCACGTCAACATGAAACTATTAAAAGAAAATGCGTGAGATTTGTGTAAAAATTAAAAGAAAAATTGAATTACTATGGATGTTGAACGGCTTTATGACGAATGAAATGAAAATTAAATCGTGGTTGAACGTATTTTTGATGGTTGAACGTCTTCGGAACACAACACATGTTTACTCGAGTAAGATCAAAAATCAAAGAGGAAAATTTCTTGTCAATCTCTCTCTTTATACCTGCTGGTTCACTAAAAAAACTCAAAACCGGCCGACTTGCTACGTCACGCGAAAATTCGTTGCCAACCGAAATAAAAACTAATTATAAATAAAAGTATAATAAAGAAAATTGATGAAAGTAAAAACTCCTCTTCTCCCTTCTTCTTTAATAAATTATTTCATCTCCATTCACGTGAACCTGAAACAATTAAAAGGAAATGCGTTAAAAGAAATTCGTGTAAAAATTAAAAGAAAAATTAAATTACCTTCGATGTTGAGCGGCTTTATGATAAATGAAAATGAAATGAAATTTAAATCGTGGTTGAACATATTTCTGATGGTTAAACGTCTTCGGAACGTGGCACATCTTTACTCGAGTAAGATCAAAAATCAAAGAGGAAAATTTCTTGTCGATTTATACCTGCTCGTCCATAAAAAAACTCGAAACCGGCCGAGTTGATACGTCACGCGAAAATTCATTGCCAACCGAAATAAAATCAAATTAAAAATTATGGAGTAATAAACAAAATTGAAAAAACTAAAAATGATTAAATGATTTTGAATGTGAATTGATTATTTTTGTTCGCGTCTCAGTTTAACTGACAGGGACTCACTAATGCAGTTTAAAGTTAATTGAAGCTCTCCGAACTTATAGAGATCTATCCCGTTTTCGAAGTCACTTTTGCCACAATGATTAAGCAACAATCACATAGCGAATTACATCCTAGTCGTTCAAGGTATATGAGAACGCAGTTTAGAAGGATATACTCAAAGTAACTCAAAGCATGGATGACCTCACAGATATATGTTGATTACTTAAAAAAATGGGACAGAGAGCTTATTACGAAAAAACGTAAAATATTGTTATTAGTCGATAATTGTCTTGCCCATCCAAACGTTGAACTTCATAACATTAAGCTACATTTCTTTCTACCCAATGCCACATCAGTCTTGCAATCTACGGACCATGATGTCATTTGGAGTATGAAACAAGTTTATAGAAAACAAATGTTGATGCAAATTATGGAACTTCCAGAAGAAACCAATCTAGCAAAATCTGTAACCCTTTTAGGTGCTGTTAATATGTTAAGTGTTGCATGGGAAAGTGTTTCGCCAGACACAATTACCAACTGTTTCCGCCATCCTGGCCTAGTAGAAAATAAATTTGAAGCAATAGATTTTGACCCGGATGATGATGTACCTTTGAGTGAACTAGTCGAAATCAATAACATAATGGTTTTAAACAAGTTTAATGAATACATAAGGTTTGTTGAAAATTTAGTAACCACAGAATAATGCATGGACAATGATTTAGTTCAGGATTTATTGCAAGAACCGCAGGAAGAAGATGCACAAGATGAAAAATTAGAATCGTTCGAAAATGTAATAACAACCGAAGAGGCAATAAATTCCATTAAAAAATTGCAACAATATTTTCAGCAAAAAGAGGACTATTGCAATACTCAATAAAGTCGTACTTATTCTACAAAAGGATTATGCAAACAAGGCGTGTATCCAAACAAAGCTCACAGACCTTTTTTTTTACATTTATGTATTTCTATTTTATTTTCCTGCCTTTTTGATGTTAGTAATAGTCTTTTATCAATAAATAATCAATAAAATTCATGCATAGATGATCTCACAGATATTTGTTGATTACTCAAAGAAATAGGATAGAGAGCTTATTACGAAAAGACACCAAATATTGTTATTAGTCGATAAATGTCCTGCCCATCCAAACGTTGAACTTCATAACATTAAGCTTCATTTCTTTCCACCCAATGCCACATCAGTCTTGCAACCTACGGACCATGATGTCATTTGGAGTATGAAACAAGTTTATAGAAAACTAATGTTGATGCAAATTATGGAACTTCCAGAAGAAACCAATCTAACAAAATCTGTAACCGTTTTAGGTGCTGTTAATATGTTAAGTGTTGCATGGGAATGTGTATCTCCAGACACAATTAGTAACTATTTCCGCCATCCTGGCCTAGTAGAAAATAAATTTGAAGCAATAGATTTTGACCCGGATGATGAGGTACCTCTGAGTGAACTAGTCGAAATCAATAACATAATGGCTTTAAACAAGCTTAATGAATACATAAGGTTTGATGAAAATTTGGTAACCACAGAAGAATGCACGGACAATGATTTAGTTCAGGATTTACTGCAAGAACCGCAGGAAGAAGATGCACAAGATGATTCGTGTCCAGAATTGTACGGGACCGATTCTTGGGGGCCGCCAAGCTCAAGCAGCGTTCCAGTTCTGGTGTTCAGGGCTCTGCTCCGTCTCGGGGCATTGCAGTTGAGAGTCTGGGGAATGGTATCTTCGTCAATGAACATTTAACAATGGAGAATGCCAAGCTTCTTCGGGAAGTCAGGTCGGTAGCTGCGGAGAAGGAATATAAATTTGTCTGGTTTAAGGGTGATGCTGTTCGTGTGCGTAAAACTGAACGTTCTCGGGTGATTATTATCCGCTCACGAAGCGATTTGGAAAAAATTTAGTTTTTATTGTTATTGCGCTCCAATTTTTGTATCGCTAATTTTTTGTTTTAAATGGCTATATCAGTCTATTACCAAAATGTTAATGGTCTACGTACAAAAACTTCAACATCACTTATTAATTCATCTAATCTGGGTCACGATATCATCTGTCTTACTGAGACATCCCTTAATCCTTCAATTGCTAATAACGAGTTTTTTTCCTCTGATTACACCGTCATTCGACGCGATAGATGTTCGTCGATGTCTCACAAGACTGATGGTGGTGGTGTCCTGATTGGTGTTAGAAGTAGCCTTCGCATCTCAACTGATTTAGATTTTAACTCTGAGGCCGAAGATTTTTGGGTGAGTGTCGAGTGCGCGGCTGGTCATATATTTTTTTGTTGTGTTTATTTGCCTCCTGGCGATATGGACTCATTTCAAGTTTTTTTACGTGAAATCTCTAGGATTAGGGACGCTCACCCGGATAATTTAATTATAATTGTAGGCGATTTTAATTTACCTTCAATACGATGGTATCGGTCTGACAATGGTAATCTTGAACCATCTGTTGGCGGTGATTTACGCTCTCGAGAGTTTTTGGACACTTACCGTTACTGTAATTTATTACAGTTTAACGACCTCTGTAACGATAATAATAGAATTTTAGATCTGCTGCTCAGTACATCCACTTGTATACAGAGGGTCAATAGGTGTCCGGATCCACTCGTGAGCCAAGATCGTCACCATCCTGCCTTTGAATTTCTTATTGTCGGTGCTCGACCGAAGTTATTGCGCGATGACCCCATTGTTAAATACTTTTTTAATCGGGGTAATTATGATGCAATTAATGCTTCTATTTCTGCCATTGATTGGTCTGAACAATTTGCGGGCCGGAACGTAGATGACGCGGTCGACATTTTTTACACCACTATTAATAATCTAATTAATGTTCATGTCCCGCATCGACTAGTATCTAAGCGCAGATTTCCAATTTGGTACTCGAGATCAACAGTGAGGTCTATCCGGGAAAAACTTAGTTTCCACCGGAAGTGGAAAATTTATGGAAATAAAGCTGATTATTTATCATTTACAACTTTGCGTAGGCGTTCCAAAGTTTTAATTAAGTCTGATTATGACAGGTATGTCAGGTCAATACAATCGCAGCTTATTGAATGCCCTGACCGCTTGTGGTCTTTCGTAAAACATAAAAGGGGCGAATGCTCTGATATTCCTGCTAAGATGAAATTATTTGACGATTCTAGCGATAATGCCCAGGGTATCTGTTCCTTATTCGCTCAATACTTTAACTCTGTTTTCATTGACGGTACCTACACTTATTCTTCGCGTACCGCATCGGGTGGTGGCCTGGCGCCTTGGTTCTGCGAGGAGAATGTCTTGCGTGCTCTCAGGGAGGTTGATTCTAAAACTGGAGCTGGTCCGGACAAATTGCCCGGTTGCTTCATTAAATACTGTGCTGCTAGCTTAGCAAAGCCACTTTTTATAATTTTTTCTATTTCCTTGAACTCCGGATCTTTCCCCGGCGAATGGCGGAGGGCCTTTGTTTTGCCTGTCTTTAAGTCTGGTGACCGTAGTGATGTTTGTCAGTATCGTCCAATTTCAATTTTATCTATAGTTTCTAAAATCTTTGAAAAAATTATCTATTCTAAATTATTGTATATCTTGAAGCCACATTTGATTGTTGAGCAACATGGATTTCTTCCGGGTAGATCTGCTGAAACCAACTTAATGACCTACACCAACTTCATACATAATGCTTTTAACGCATCTGAGCAGGTTGACGCGATCTACACTGACTTCAGCAAAGCTTTTGATAAGATTGACCACAATATACTGATGGATAAGCTTTCACTTTTTGATATTCCCCAAGGTCTCTTAACGTGGCTGAGTTCATATATCACTGATCGTTATCAGGCCGTACGTGTTGGCAATTGTGTCTCCGCTTTTCGCCGAATCACATCTGGTGTTCCCCAGGGAAGTCACCTTGGCCCCATCCTCTTCTTGGTATATATTAATGATGTGATGGCCTGCTTTGAGCACGCAAGATTTTTACTTTACGCAGATGACTGTAAAATCTATCTGAACATAAAGCGTAACTCTGACTGTCTTAAACTTCAGAGTGATCTGGACCGGTTTTACAACTACTGTTTCAATAACTGTCTTTTCCTAAATTTTAAAAAGTGTTCTAAAATCTCATTTTCGCGTAAACGTTACCCCCTGAATTTTTCTTACAATCTAGGCGGTACAGATCTTCAATCTGTCGACCACATCTGCGATCTGGGGATTATACTAGATGGGAAACTTTCATATAATTTGCATGTAGATTATATCACATCCAAAGCTTTGAAGAGGTTGGGTTTTGTCATTAGAACTTGTCGTTCTTTTTCGAATATTAGTTGCATTAGAGTTTTGTATTTGACGTATGTGAGTAGTGTTCTCGGTTATTCGTCAGCGATATGGAATCCTCAGTACTCTGTTTGCATTAATCGCATTGAGTCAGTTCAGCGCCGTTTTTTGCGGTATTTGGCCCATAAAGTTTACTTACCCTACTGCGATTACGAGATGCGATGCAGGGTGCTAGGCTTACAGTCATTGCAAGTTAGGCGGCTGAGATATGATCTGCTTTTCATCTTTAAGTTAACAAACAATTTTATCAATTCTCCGGTATTGCTCGGCGGATTATGCTTTTCGGTGCCGTCTTATCGTACTAGATGTGGTCGGGTTTTTAGACTTAATAGATCAAATACCAACGCTCATTTTAACTCGCCTCTTCAAAGACTTATGTACTCATTTGATTCTCACTGTCGAAGTATCGACTTGTTTAATATCTCGTATACTGCGTTTAGACGGTTTTTGTGGGGCATAAGCGGAATGACCTCATTGCAATTTAATGTAATTGAATAATTTTATAAAAATGTAATTCTTGATTCTTTCTATTATTATTATTTTTTTTGTTAGAGCTATTGTATGATTATTGTGTATTCTATTTTTATTTTATGTTCTGTTCATTATTATAATTTTGTTATTGTACTGTGGATGCTTCGCTGGGGGTTCACCCTGTTTGCATCCCTTGAAGTAAATAAAATAAAAAAAAAAATAAATAAATAAAGATGCAGAATTAGAATAGTCCGAAATTGTAATAACAGCCGAAGAGGCAATGAATTCATTTTCTCCTGCCTTTGTAATGTTAGTCTTAAATATAATAAATAAATAGTCTTCTATCAATAAATAATCAAAAAAAATCCTTTTTAACGTGTAATAATTTAACTCTTATTAATATGTAATAAATTAACTCTCCGATGTAGTCCCTTATAAGCGAATTCCACTGTATTATGTATAAATTGAGACACGAATAGTAATTTACCACCACTGAAACCAAGACATTAAATTAATGTTTCTGAAAATTATTTTGATATGTTTTTGGACGTGGTTTTCCGAAGAATCCAAATTCCATTAAATTGCTGTTATACAAGCATAAAAATTTGTATTTTGAAACAGTTTAATATCGACTGTATACGTATTTTTACCGTTTCAACGTCCAATTTTTGATTTTTGATCCTATTTTTTACAGGATGTGGTATACTGCCATATATTTGTATTCGCCCGTTTAAATATATACGGCTTCGCCGGAATAAAAACGGATCCGCGAAAAACGGTCCTTTAACCAGTATATGTGTGAACTTACCCTGATGGTTGCAAAAAAGAATCTTTCGTTCTTGTATGAAAAAGCGTCATTTTGCAATCGATAAAAACATGTAACTATGTCAAATTGTTGTAAAGTTAACAAAATTAACTGCAAATTTAGTTTTATTATGTTTTCAAATAAATGTAACACTCATGTTTGTTTGATCTCTTATTATTTAAATAGTTAAAGGTAATTAAATTAAAATAAATGATATCAACTGGATTATTTATATGGGTAATACTCCCTTTAAAGCTTTAAAGATCTTCCTGTATTCATCATAAACTTAGAAGAATATGGAAGACTGATTTATTTAGTTACTGAAGGACGTCACGGTCAATAAAACCGTAAAAACTTTACGTCGAAAGGTGTTATAGAAAGAAAATGAACTATTTATTTATTACATTATTTGTGAGAAAATCAAGTTGAGTCATGTCATAACGATCACGCGCACTCACGTCGTGACTCACGTTACTTGCACATTTCAACAATAACACATGAGACCTTGAGCATTTAGATAACAAACGTAATTAACGAAAATGTTCCGCACTTACATGTTATTTAGTGGAAGGTGATGTCCATCTGAACGATATTGCTTGAGTGATTAGGTAGATTTGATAGGCAGCAAACCCCTCTTCTCCTCTTCTTTTTTAATAAATTATTTCATCTCCACTCACGTCAACATGAAACTATTAAAAGAAAATGCGTGAGATTTGTGTAAAAATTAAAAGAAAAATTAAATTACCATGGATGTTGAACGGCTTTATGACGAATGAAATGAAAATTAAATCGTGGTTGAACGTATTTTTGATAGTTGAACGTCTTCGGAACACAACACATGTTTACTCGAGTAAGATCAAAAATCAAAGAGGAAAATTTCTTGTCAATCTCTCTCTTTTTACCTGCTGGTTCACCAAAAAAACTCAAAAGCGGCCGACTTGATACGTCACGCGAAAATTCGTTGCCAACCGAAATAAAAAAAAATTATAAATAAAAGTATAATAAAGAGAATTGATGAAAGTAAAAACTCCTCTTCCCCCTTCTTCTTTAATAAATTATCCCATCTCCATTCACGTGAACCTGAAACAATTAAAAGGAAATGCGTTAAAAGAAATTCGTGTAAAAATTAAAAGAAAAATTAAATTACCTTCGATGTTGAGCGGCTTTATGATAAATGAAAATGAAATGAAATTTAAATCGTGGTTGAACGTATTTCTGATGGTTAAACGTCTTCGGAACGTAGCACATCTTTACTCGAGTAAGATCAAAAATCAAAGAGGAAAATTTCTTGTCGATTTATACCTGCTCGTCCATAAAAAAACTCGAAACCGGCCGAGTTGATACGTCACGCGAAAACTCATTGCCAACCGAAATAAAATCAAATTAAAAATAAGGGAGTAATAAACAAAATTAAAAAAACTAAAAATGATTAAATGATTTTGAATGTGAATTGATTATTTTAGTTCGCGTCTCAGTTTAACTGACAGGGACTCACTAATGCAGTTTAAAGTTAATTGAAGCCCTCCGAACTTATAAAGATCTATCCAGTTTTCGAAGTCACTTTTACCACAATGATTAAGCAACAATCACATAGTGAATTACATCCTAGTCGTTCAAGGTTTATTAGAACTCAGTTTAGAAGAATATACTCAAAGTAACAATGAAATCTGCTCATCTCCTATATTGTACCTATTAAAATAATAATATTATATTACGCGGCGCATTTAGTACTCACTTATATAGCATTTAATTTTAATACAAAACTGTGCTCTGTGATATTGGTAGAGGAAAGGTATTATGGCGTTTTAAAATAAAAAAAAATAAAAACAAGGTTCTGAAAATTATTATTGCGTTAATTAACAGTAAAAATATTTTTTTATTAATTTTTTGTTCATTTCAATACAGAAAATGATCTTTCGCCTGAGCAATTACTACAAACAAATGACAAGAACATGTTTAAGGCGGTAACAAAATTGGGAAATGTGGATTTAATATTTAATTCATAACAAAATGCCATTTCTAATAAATTTATTTGATTCAATAAGCCAACTGCTTCTAATTTAGTGGAAGGTTTTTGCACATAATTGTTAACTATGTCTATTAAAGCATTTTGAAAATATTGATAACCTATGGTTATAGCATCAACAGAACTTTATTTTCAGCTAAATGGTTTTTTAAAACTTCCCATCTTGAAGTTGAACCAACAAAAAAATTATCTGCTACTATTAGCTGCTTCTCCTATTAAATTTAACGAATGCCCTGCACATGGTACATAAATTGCAAGCTTATTTTGTGCCTTTATTCGAGCTTGAAGTCCATTATAAATACCGGTCATATTAGAAGCGTTGTCGTACGATTGCCCTTCACTGTCTTGTATGTTAATATACAGCCAGTTTCTTTCTTCTTCTGGATAAATCGTGTGTAAACAATTGATAGTTGTTATTACGTTACCCATACATCACCTTGATACATAAACAAATCAGGTTTATTCTATGAATTTAATACAAATAATCTTTAGCATTTTTTGATACGTTTAGAAAACATTAGCAGTAGTTGGCATAAAATTCAAAGCCAAAATGGGTCTTGAAAAACCAAGTCGCACATCCTAGGGTAAAAATAGGGACGGATACAAAATTGTCCAGAAATCGGCTATGTTTCCCTGCGGACCGATGTCGGTCCACCGGACCAGTGGTTCAGAATTACTCTTCCAGAGGCATATCACACCTTCTAGAAGAATTCCAAGTCTTCTAGAAGCAGTATCAAATTTTCTGGAAACAATATCAAGTCTTCTAAAAATTGTATAAATCTTTCTTTGGTCAGTGTCAAGTCTGCTAGAAGCAGTTCAAGTTTTCTAGAAGCAATTCAAGCATTTTGGAAGCATTTTAAAGCTTTTAGAAACAGTTTCAAGGCTTTCAGAGGCACTATAAAGTCTTCTGATAGCAGCATCATCTTCTGGAATCATTTCGAGTTTTCTGGAAACAGGATCAAATTTTCTAGAAATAGTATCAAATCTTTTGGACACCTTTAAGTCTTTCAGAGACAATATCAAGTCTTCTAAATGCAGTATCAAGTCTTCTTAATCTTGTGCTAGCAGTATCAGATTTTCTGGAAGCAGTTCAAATCTTCTGGAAGTATTTCAAGTTTTCTGAAAGCATTTGAAGTCTTCTGGAAACATTTCAAGTCTTGTGAAAATACACCATAAATGTCTGATTATCGAAGCTATGACTCCCCTCTCTGATCAAATCCTGAGAACATTTGGCCGGACTCGAATGGAATTTCGAAAAATGATCATTTATTGTTACTGCTGTATCTGTCAATATTTTGAAGAAAACTGAAATGATTCAAAAATGGTGTACTCTAACTATATGATGTTAAACTTTAGTGGGAATCTTGAATATTTAATAAAAATATGTACACTCCATTTAAAATAACGAAGTTGGGATCCATTTCCGGTATAACCGGAAGTTGGAGAAAACTGAAAATATTTTAGCTGAAACGGGCAAATCGGATAAACCCTGCATACAAATTTTCATAATAATAGTACCAGTAATTTTCCATTTACATATATATATAGTCATTTGCTAGCAGTATCAAGTTTTTTGGAAGCAATTCAAATCTTGTGGAAGCATTTCAAGTCTTCTGGAAGTATTTTAAGTCATTTGGAACTATTTCAAGTCCTCTGGTACCATTCCAAGTCTTCTGCTAGCAATATTATGGTTTCTAGAAGCAGTTCTAGAAGCGTTCCAAGTCTTTTGGAAGTGTTTCAAGTCTTCTAGAAGCATTTCAAATCTTGTGGAAGTATTACAAATCTTCTACTAGCAGTGTCAAGTTTTCTGAAAGCAGTACCTAGCCTCCTATCAACAGTATCAAGTCTTTTAGAAGCAGCATCAAGACTTCTAGAAGCAGCATCAAGTTTTCTAGAAGTATTTCAAGTGTGGTTGAAGTATTTCAAGTATTTTGGAAGCAGATGAAGTCTTCTAGAAGTGGTATCAAGTCTTTTAGAAGCATTTCGGATCTTCTTGAAGCAGTATAAAGTATCCTAGAAACAGTATCAAGTGATCTTTAAGGATATTTTGTCTTCCAGAGGCAATATCATGCCTTCTAGAGGAAATTTAAAAATTTTAAAAATTGAAAATTTTAAGTCTTCTAGAAGCAGTTTTAAGTCTTTCATAGACACCATCAAGTCTTCTTGAAGCAGAATCTAAGTGTATTTGAAGTATTTTGAGTTTTCTGGAAGCAGTATCGAATCTTCTATAAGCAGTATTAAGTCTTCTAGAAGCATTTCAAACCTTGTGGAAGTATTACAAGTATTCTACTAGCAGTGTCAAGTTTTCTGAAAGTAGTATTGAGCCTCCTATCAGCAGTATCAAGTCTTTTAAAATCAGCATCAAGACTTCTAGAAGCAGTATCAAGTCTTCTAGAAGTATTACAGTGTCGCTGAAGCATTTTAAGTGTTTTGGAAGCAGATGAAGTCTTCTAGAAGTGGTATAAAGTTTTTTAGAAGCATTTCGGGTCTTCTTGAAGCAGTATAAAGTAACCTAGAAACAGTATCAAATGATCTTTAAGGATATTTTGTCTTCCAGAGGCAATATCACGCCTTCTAGAGGAACTTTAAGTCTTCTAGAAGCAGTTTCAAGTCTTTCAAAGACACCATCAAGTCTTCTTGAAGCAGAATCAAAGTGTTTTTGAAGCATTTTGAGTTTTCTGGAAGCAGTATTGAATCTTTTATAAGCAGTATTAAGTCTTCTGAAGTATTTCAAATCTTGTGGAAGCATTTCAAGTCTTCTGGAAGTATTTTAAATCATTTGGGACTATTTCAAGTCTTCTAGAACCATTCCAAGTCTTCTGCTAGCAGTATTAAAGTTCCTAGAAGCAGTTCTAGAAGCGTTCCAAGTCTTTTGGAAGTGTTTCAAGTCTTCTAGAAGCATTTCAAATCTTGTGGAAGTATTACAAGTCTTCTACTAGCAGTGTGAAGTTTTCTGAAAGCAGTACCTAGCCTCCTATCAACAGTATCAAGTCTTTTAGAAGCAGCATCAAGACTTCTAGAAGCAGTATCAAGTTTTCTAGAAGTATTTCAAGTGTGGTTGAAGTATTTCAAGTATTTTGGAAGCAGATGAAGTCTTCTAGAAGTAGTATCAAGTCTTTTAGAAGCATTTCATCTTCTTGAAGCAGTATAAAGTATCCTTGAAACAGTATCAAATGATCTTGAAGCATATCTTGTCTTCCAGAGGCAATATCACGCCATTTAGAGGAATTTCAAGCCTACTAGAAGTAGTTTCAAGTTTTCTGAAAACAGTATTAAGCCTCCTATCAGCAGTATCAAGTCTTTTATAAGCAGTATCAAGACTTCTAGAAGCAGTATCAAGTTTTCTAGAAGTATTTCAAGTATTGTTGAAGTATTTCAAGTATTTTGGAAGTAGATGAAGTCTTCTTGAAGTGGTATAAAGTCTTTTAGAAGCATATCGGTCTTCTTGAAGCAGTATAAGTATGCTAGAAGCAGTATCAAGTGATCTTTAAGGATATCTTGTCTTCCAGAGGCAATATCACGCCATTTAGAGGAATTTCAAGTCTTCTAGAAGTAGTTTCAAGTCTTTCAAAGACACTATCAAATCTTATGGAAGCAGAATCAAAGTGTTTTTGAAGCATTTCGAGTTTTCTGGAAGCAGTATCGAATCTTCTATAAGCGGTATTAAGTCATCTGAAGTATTTCAAATCTTGTGGAAGTATTACAAGTCTTCTACTAGCAGTGTCAAGTTTTCTGAAAGCAGTATTAAGCCTCCTATCAGCAGTATCTAGTCTTTTAGAAGTAGCATCAAGACTTCTAGAAGCAGTATCAAGTCTTCTAGAAGTATTTCAAGTGTTGTTGAAGTATTTCAAGTATTTTGGAAGCAGATAAAGTCTTCCAGAAGTGGTATCAAGTCTTTTGGAAGTATTTCGGGTCTTCTTGAAGCAGTATAAAGTATCTTAGAAGCAGTATCAAGTGATCTTGATGTATATCTTGTCTTCCAGAGGCAATCTCATGCCTTTTAGAGGAATTTCAAGTCTTCTAGAAGCAGTTTCAAGTCTTTCAAAGACACCAGCAAGTCTTCTGGATACAGAATTAAAGTGTTTTTGAAGTGTTTCGAGTTTTCTGGAAGCAGTATCGAATCTTTTATAGGCAGTATCAAGCTTTGTGGAAGCAGTTCAAATCTTCTGGAAGCGTTTCAAGTCTTCTAGAAGCATTTCAAATCTTGTGGAAGTATTACAATTCTTCTACCAGCAGTGTCATGTTTTCTGAAAACAGTATTAAGCGTCCTATCAGCAGTATCAACTCTTTTAGAAACAGCATCAAGACTTCTAGAAGCTGTATCAAGTCTTCTGGAAGTATTTCAAGTGTCGTTGAAGCATTTTAAGTGTTTTGGAAGCAGATGAAGTCTTCTAGAAGTGGTATCAAGCCTTTAGAAGCATTTCGGTCTTCTTGAAGCAGTATAAAGTATGCTAGAAGCAGTATCAAGTGATCTTGTAGCATATCTTGTCTTCCAAAGGCAATATTACGCCTCCTAGAGGAATTTCAAGTCTTCTAGAAGCAGTTTCAAGTCTTTCAAAAACACTATCAAGTCTTCTGAAAGCAGAATCAAAGTGTTTTTCAAGCATTTCGAGTTTTCTGGAAGCAGTATCGAATGTTCTATAAGCGGTATTAAATCTTCTAGAAGCATTTCAAATCTTGTGGAAGTATTACAAGTCTTTTACTAGCAGTCACAAGTTTTCTGAAAGCAGTATTAAGCCTCCTATCAGCAGTATCAAGTCTTTTAGAAACAGCATCAAGACTTCTAGAAGCAGTATCAAGTCTTCTAGAAGTATTTCAAGTGTTGTTGAAGCATTTCAAGTATTTTGGAAGCAGATAAAGTCTTCTAGAAGTGGTTCAAGTCTTTTGGAAGCATTTCGGGTCTTCTTGAAGTGGTATAAAGTATCCTAGAAGCAGTATCAAGTGATCTTGATGCAAATCTTGTCTTCCAGAGGCAATCTCATGCCTTTTAGAGGAATTTCAAGTCTTCTAGAAGCAGTTTCAAGTCTTTCAAAGACACCAGCAAGTCTTCTGGAAGCAGATATAAAGTGTTTTTGAAGTGTTTCGAGTTTTCTGGAAGCAGTATCGAATCTTTTATAGGCAGTATTAAGCTTTCTGGAAGCAGTTCAAATCTTCTGGAAGCGTTTCAAGTCTTCTAGAAGCATTTCAAATCTTGTGGAAGTATTACAATTCTTCTACCAGCAGTGTCATGTTTTCTGAAAACAGTATTAAGCCTCCTATCAGCAGTATCAACTCTTTTAGAAACAGCATCAAGACTTCTAGAAGCTGTATCAAGTCTTCTGGAAGTATTTCAAGTGTCGTTAAAGTATTTCAAGTATTTTGGAAGCATTTTGGTCTTCTTGAAGCAGTATAAAGTATGTTAGAAGCAGTATCAAGTGATCTTTAAGGATATCTTGTGTCCAGAGGCAGTATCACGTTTTCTAGAGGAATTTCACGTCTTCTAAAAGCAGTTTCAAGTCTTTCAAAGACAACATCAAGTCTTCTGGAAGCAGAGTCAAAGTGTATTTGAAGCATTTCGAGTTTTCTGGAAGCAGTATCAAATCTTCTATAAGCAGTATTAAATCTCCTAGAGGTATTTCAAATTTTATGGAGACATTTCAAGTTTTCTGGTAGCATTTCAAATCTTCTGGAAGAGGGTTAAATCTTTTTGAAGCAGTATAAATTCTTTTGGAAACTCAAATCAGCTTAATGAACACTTTTATAAGATTTATCTCTTGCCACGACTTACAGAAACATCAGAAACGATCTTTACGTATAGATTTATCATTAGATCTAGAGGAATTTAGAGAAAATCGATAATGTTGGCAACTCCGATAAATAAAAAGTACCCAACTTAATTCACTTAATTAAGTTCTTTTTTCAAATATAAATATTTAATATTAATACATATTTGATTAAAAATTAGATTAAATTATCTTTATGAATCGTATTTAATTAATTTGATTTTTTTTTAATAAAATTTTTTTAAATGTCAAAAAAATTTTTGACAATCATTCCTCCCAACTTAAAAAAAATGATCTCAAGAAACCAAAATCGATTATTCAAATGAATTTGTAACTCGTTTAGCGAACGTTCGAACCAATACCGTATCAGAACGTCCCAAAAAAAGCAAAAATACATTTTCCCAGATGAATTTAAATACTACAGCCAGTTTCCTTCTTCTTCTGGATAAATCGTGTGTAAACAATTGATAGTTGTTATTACGTTACCCATACACTGAACAGATGGGCCTTGTAATGCCCAGTAGGTACATTTATCACCTTGATACATAAACAAATCAGGTTTGTTTTATGAATTTAATACAAATAATCTTTAGCATTTTTTGATACGTTTAGAAAACATTAGCAGTAGTTCGCATAAAATTCAAAGCCAAAATGGGTCTTGAAAAGCCAAGTCGCACATCCTAGGGTAAAAATAGGGACGGATACAAAATTGTCCAGAAATCGGCTATGTTTCCCTGCGGACCGATGTCGATCCACCGGACCAGTGGTTCAGAATTACTCTTCCAGAGGCATATCATACCTTCTAGAAGAATTTGAAGTCTTCTAGAAGCAGTATCAAATTTTCTGGAAACAACATCAAGTCTTCTAAAAATTGTGTAAATCTTTCTATGGTCAGTGTCAAGTCTGCTAGAAGCAGTTCAAGTTTTCTGGAAGCAATTCAAGCCTTTTGGAAGCAATTCAAGCATTTTGGAAGCATTTTAAAGCTTTTGGAAACAGTTTCAAGGCTTTCAGAGGCACTATCAAGTCTTCTGGTAGCAGCATCGTCTTCTGGAATCATTTCGAGTTTTCTGGAAACAGGATCAAATTTTTTAGAAATAGTATCAAATCTTCTGGACACCTTTAAGTCTTTCAGAGACAATATAAAGTCTTCTAAATGCAGTATCAAGTCTTCTGGAAGCATTTCAAATCTTGTACTAGCAGTATCAGATTTTCTGGAAGCAGTTCAAATCTTCTGGAAGTATTTCAAGTTTTCTGAAAGCATTTGAAATCTTCTAAAAACATTTCAAATCTAGTGAAAATACACCATAAATTTCTGGCCACCCGGTTTAATTGTTTAAAAACCTTTACATGGATTATCGAAGCTATGAATCCCCTCTCTGACCAAATCCTGAGAACATTTGGCCGGACTCGAATGGAATTTCGAAAAATTATCATTTATTGTTACTGCTGTATCTGTCAATATTGTGAAGAAAACTGAAATGATTCAAAAATGGTGTACTCTAACTATATGATGTTAAACTTTAGTGGGAATCTTGAAAATTTAATAAAAATATGTACACTCCATTTAAAATAACGAAGTTGGGATCCATTTCCGGTATAACCGGAAGTTGGAGAAAACTGAAAATATTTTAGCTGAAACGGGCAAATCGGATAAACCCTGTATACAAATTTTCATAATAATAGTACCAGTAATTTTCCATATACATATATATAGACTCAGCTCGTCATGACAAACCCTGTATTTCAAGTCATTTGCTAGCAGTATCAAGTTTTTTGGAAGCATTTCAAATCTTGTGGAAGCATTTCAAGTCTTCTGCAAGTATTTTAAGTCAATTGGAACTATTTCAAGTCTTCTGGAACCATTCTAAGTCTTCTGCTAGCAATATTATGGTTTCTAGAAGCAGTTCTAGAAGCGTTCCATGTCTTTTGGAAGTGTTTCATGTCTTCTAGAAGCATTTCAAATCTTGTGAAAGTATTACAAGTCCTCTACTAAAGTTCTCTGAAAGCAGTATCTCCTATCAACAGTATAAGACTTTTAGAAGCAGCATCAAGACTTCTAGAAGCAGTATCAAGTTTTCTAGAAATATTTCAAGCGTGGTTGAAGTATTTCAAATATTTTGGAAGCAGATGAAGTCTTCTAGAAGTGGTATCAAGTTTTTTAGAAGCATTTCGGGTCTTCTTGAAGCAGTATAAAGTATCCTAGAAGCAGTATCAAGTGATCTTTAAGGATATTTTGTCTTCCAGAGGCAATATCACGCCTTCTAGAGGAACTTTAAGTCTTCTAGAAGCAGTTTCAAGTCTTTCAAAGACACCATCAAGTCTTCTTGAAGCAGAATCAAAGTGTATTTGAAGCATTTTGAGTTTTCTGGAAGCAGTATCGAATCTTCTATAAGCAGTATTAAGTCTTCTAGAAGCATTTCAAACCTTGTGGAAGTATTACAAGTATTCTACTAGCAGTGTCAAATTTTTTGAAAGTAATATTAAACCTCCTATCAGCAGTATCAAGTCTTTTAAAAGCAGCATCAAGACTTCTAGAAGCAGTATCAAGTCTTCTAGAAGTATTACAGTGTCGCTGAAGCATTTTAAGTGTTTTGGAAGCAGATGAAGTCTTCTAGAAGTGGTACCAAGTTTGTTAGGAGCATTTCGGGTCTTCTTGAAGCAGTGTAAAGTATCCTAGAAGCAGTATCAAGTGATCTTGAAGCATATCTTGTCTTCCAGAGGCAATATCACGCCTTTTAGAGGAATTTCAAGTCTTCTAGAAGTAGTTTCAAGTCTTTCAAAGACACCATCAAGTCTTCTTGAAGCAGAATCAAAGTGTTTTTGAAGTATTTCCAGTCTTCTGGAAGCAGTATCGAATCTTTTATAAGCAGTATTAAGCCTTCTGAAGTATTTCAAATCTTGTGGAAGCATTTCAAGTCTTCTGGAAGTATTTTAAGTCATTTGGGACTATTTCAAGTCTTCTGGAACCATTCCAAGTCTTCTGCTAGCAGTATTAAAGTTCCTAGAAGCAGTTTTAGTAGCGTTCCAAGTCTTTTGGAAGTGTTTCAAGTCTTCTAGAAGCATTTCAAATCTTGTGGAAGTATTACAAGTCTTCTACTAGCAGTGTCAAGTTTTCTGAAAGCAGTACCTAGCCTCCTATCAACAGTATCAAGTCTATTAGAAGCAGCATCAAGACTTCTAGAGGCAGTATCAAGTTTTCTAGAAGTATTTCAAGTGTGGTTGAAGTATTTCAAGTATTCTGGAAGCAGATGAAGCCTTCTAGAAGTAGTATCAAGTCTTTTAGAAGCATTTCGGATCTTCTTGAAGCAGTATAAAGTATCCTAGAAGCAGTATCAAGTGATCTTGAAGCATATCTTGTCTTCCAGAGGCAATATCACGCCTTTTAGAGGAATTTCAAGTCTTTTAGAAGCAGTTTCAAGTCTTTCAAAGACACTATCAAATCTTCTGGAAGCAGAATCAAAGTGTTTTTGAAGCATTTCGAGTTTTCTGGGAGCAATATCGAATATTCTATAAGCAGTGTCAAGTCTTCTAGAAGCATTTCAAATCTTGTGGAAGTATTACAAGCCTTCTACTAGCAGTGTCAAGTTTTCTGAAAGCAGTATTAAGCCTCCTATCAGCAGTATCAATTGTTTTATAAGCAGCATTAAGACTTCTAGAAGCAGTATCAAGTTCTCTAGAAGTATTTTAAGTGTTGTTGAAGTATTTCAAGAATTCTGGAAGCAGATGAAGACTTTTAGAAGTGGTGTCAAGTCTTTTGGAAGCATTTCGGGTCTTCTTGAAGTATCTTCAGTATAAAGTATCCTAGAAGCAATATCAAGTGATCTTGTAGCATATCTTGTTTTCCAGAGGCATTCTCATGCCTTCTAGAGGAATTTCAAGTCTTCTAGAAGCAGTTTCAAGTCATTCAAAGACACTATCAAGTCTTCTGGAAGCAGAATCAAAGTGTTTATGAAGTGTTTTGAGTTTTCTGGAAGCAGTATTGAATATTTTATAAGCAGTATCAAGCTTTCTGGAAGCAGTTCAAATCTTCTGGAATCGTTTCAAGTCTTCTAGAAGTATTTCAAATCTTGTGGAAGTATTACAAGTCTTCTACTAGCAGTGTCAAGTTTTCTGAAAACAGTATTAAGCCTCCTATCAGCAGTATCAAGTCTTTTATAAGCAGCATCAAGACTTCTAGAAGCTGTATCAAGTTTTCTAGAAGTATTTCAAGTATTGTTGAAGTATATCAAATATTTTGGAAGCAGAATCAAAGTGTTTTTGAAGCATTTCGAGTTTTTTGGAAGCAGTATCAAGTTTTCTGGAAGCAGTTCAAATCTTTTGGAAGCGTTTCAAGTCTTCTAGAAGCATTTCAAATCTTGTGGAAGTATTACAAGTCTTCTACTAGCAGTGTCAAGTTTTCTGAAAACAGTATTAAGCCTCCTATCAGCAGTATCAAGTCTTTTATAAGCAGCATCAAGACTTCTAGAAGCTGTATCAAGTTTTCTAGAAGTATTTCAAGTATTGTTGAAGTATATCAAATATTTTGGAAGCAGAATCAAAGTGTTTTTGAAGCATTTCGAGTTTTTTGGAAGCAGTATCAAGTTTTCTGGAAGCAGTTCAAATCTTTTGGAAGCGTTTCAAGTCTTCTAGAAGCATTTCAAATCTTGTGGAAGTATTACAAGTCTTCTACTAGCAGTGTCAAGTTTTCTGAAAACAGTATTAAGCCTCCTATGAGGTGTATCAAGTCTTTTAGAAGCAGCATCAAGACTTGTAGAAGCAGTATCAAGTCTTCTGGAAGAATTTCAAGTGTCGTTGAAGCATTTTAAGTGTTTTGGAAGCAGGTGAAGTCTTCTAAAAGTGGTATCAAGTCCTTTAGAAGCATTTCGGTCTTCTTGAAGCAGTATAAGTATGCTGGAAGCAGTATCAAGTGATCTTTAAGGATATCTTGTCTTCCAGAGGCAATATTACGTCTTATAGAGGAATTTCATGTCTTCTAGAAGCAGTTTCAAAACTTTCAAAGACACTATCAAGTCTTCTGGATGCAGAATCAAAGTGTTTTCGAAGCATTTCGAGTTTTCTGGAAGCAGTTCAAATCTTCTGGAAGCGTTTCAAGTCTTCTAGAAGCATTTCAAATCTTGTGGAAGTATTACAAGTCTTCTTCTAGCAGTGTCAAGTTTTCAGAAAATAGTATTAAGCCTGCTATCAGCAGTATTAAGTCTTTTAGAAGCAGCATCGAGACTTCTAGAAGCAGTATCAAGTCTTTTGGAAGTATTTCAAGTGTCGTTGAAGTATTTTAAGTATTTTGGAAGCATTTTGGTCTTCTTGAAGCAGTATAAAGTATGCTAGAAGCAGTATCAAGTGATCTTGAAGGATATCTTGTCTTCCAGAGGCAGTATCACGTTTTCTAGAGGAATTTCAAGTCTTCTAAAAGCAGTTTCAAGTCTTTCAAAGACAACATCAAGTCTTCTGGAAGCAGAGTCAAAGTGTTTTTGAAGTATTTCGAGTTTTCTGGAAGCAGTATCAAATCTTCTATAAGCAGTATTAAATCTCCTAGAGGTATTTCAAATTTTATGGTGACATTTCAAGTTTTCTGGTAGCATTTCAAATCTTCTGGAAGAGGGTTAAATCTTTTTGAAGCAGTATAAAGTCTTTTGGAAACTCAAATCAGCTTAATGAACACTTTTATAAGATTTATCTCGTGCCACGACTTACAGAAACATCAGAAACGATCGTTAAGCATAGATTTATGAGTAGATCTAGAGGAATTTAGAGAAAATCGAAAATGTTGGCAACTCCGATAAATAAAAAGTACCCGACTTAATTCACTTAATTAAGTTCTTTTTTCAAATATAAATATTTAATATTAATACATATTTGATTAAAAATTAGATTAAATTATTTTTATGAATTGTATTTAATTAATTTGATATTTTTTAATAAAATTTTTTTAAATGTCAAAAATATTTTTGACAATCATTCCTCCCAACTTAAAATAAATGATCTTAAGAAACCAAAATCGATTATTCAAATGAATTTGTAACTCGTTTAGCGAACGTTCGAACCAGTTCTAACCCGTTTAAATCGTCTTTTTCGGTTCGTATCCCGGCTATCGACCAATACCGTATCAGAACGTCCCAAAAAAAGCAAAAATACATTTTCCCAGATGAATTTAAATACTACAGCCAGTTTCTTTCTTCTTGTGGATAAATCGTGTGTAAACAATTGATAGTTGTCATTACGTTACCCATACACTGAACAGATGGGCCTTATAATGCCCAGTAGGTACACTTATCACCTTGATACATAAACAAATTAGGTTTGTTCTATGAATTTAATACAAATAATCTTTAGCATTTTTTGATACGTTTAGAAAACATTAACAGTAGTTGGCATAAAATTCAAAGCCAAAATAGGTCTTGAAAAGCCAAGTCGCACATCCTAGGTTAAAATAGGGACGGATACAAAATTGTCCAGAAATCGGCTATGTTTCCCTGCGGACCGATGTCGGTCCACCGGACCAGTGGTTCAGAATTACTCTTCCAGAGGCATATCACACCTTCTAGAAGAATTTCAAGTCTTCTAGAAGCAGTATCAAATTTTCTGGAAACAATATCAAGTCTTCTAAAAATTGTATAAATCTTTCTATGGTCAGTGTCAAGTCTGCTAGAAGCAGTTCAAGTTTTCTGGAAGCAATTCAAGCCTTTTGGAAGCAATTCAAGCATTTTGGAAGCATTTTAAAGCTTTTGGAAACAGTTTCAAGGCTTTCAGAGGCACTATCAAGTCTTCTGGTAGCAGCATCGTCTTCTGGAATCATTTCGAGTTTTCTGGAAAAAGGATCAAATTTTCTGGAAATAGTATCAAATCTTCTGGACACCTTTAAGTCTTTCAGAGACAATATCAAGTCTTCTAAATGCAGTATTAAGTCTTTTGGAAGCATATCAAATCTTGTGCTAGCAGTATCAGATTTTCTGGAAGCAGTTCAAATCTTCTGGAAGTATTTCAAGTTTTCTGAAAGCATTTGAAATCTTCTAAAAATATTTCAAGTCTAGTGAAAATACACCATAAATTTCTGGCCACCCGGTTTAATTGTTTAAAAACCTTTACATGGATTATCGAAGCTATGAATCCCCTCTCTGACCAAATCCTGAGAACATTTGGCCGGACTCGAATGGAATTTCGAAAAATTATCATTTATTGTTACTGCTGTATCTGTCAATATTTTGAAGAAAACTGAAATGATTCAAAAATGGTGTACTCTAACTATATGATGTTAAACTTTAGTGGAAATCTTGAAAATTTAATAAAAATATGTACACTCCATTTAAAATAACGAAGTTGGGATCCATTTCCGGTATAACCGGAAGTTGGAGAAAACTGAAAATATTTTAGCTGAAACGGGCAAATCGGATAAACCCTGTATACAAATTTTCATAATAATAGTACCAGTAATTTTCCATATACATATATATAGACTCAGCTCGTCATGACAAACCCTGTATTTCAAGTCATTTGCTAGCAGTATCAAGTTTTTTGGAAGCATTTCAAATCTTGTGGAAGCATTTCAAGTCTTCTGCAAGTATTTTAAGTCATTTGGAACTATTTCAAGTCTTCTGGAACCATTCCAAGTCTTCTGCTAGCAGTATTAAGGTTTCTAGAAGCAGTTCTAGAAGCGTTCCAAGTCTTTTGGAAGTGTTTCAAGTCTTCTAGAAGCATTCCAAATCTTGTGGAAGTATTATCAAGACTTTTAGAATCAGCATCAAGACTTCTAGAAGCAGTATCAAGTTTTCTAGAAGTGTTTCAAGTGTGGTTGAAGTATTTCAAGTATTTTGGAAGCAGATGAAGTCTTCTAGAAGTGGTATCAATTTTTTTAGAATCATTTCGGATCTTCTTGAAGCAGTATCCTAGAAACAGTATCAAGTGATCTTTAAGGACATTTTGTCTTCAAGAGGCAATATCATGCCTTCTAGAGGAATTTTAAGTCTTCTAGAAGCAGTTTCAAGTCTGTCAAAGACACCATCAAGTCTTCTTGAAGCAGAATCTAAGTGTATTTGAAGTATTTTGAGTTTTCTGGAAGCAGTATCGAATCTTCTATAAGCAGTATTAAGCCTTCTAGAAGCATTTCAAACCTTGTGGAAGTATTGCAAGTATTCTACTAGCAGTGTCAAGTTTTTTGAAAGTAGTATTAAACCTCCTATCAGCAGTATCAAGTCTTTTAAAAGCAGCATCAAGACTTCTAGAAGCAGTATCAAGTCTTCTAGAAGTATTACAGTGTCGCTGAAGCATTTTAAGTGTTTTGGAAGCAGATGAAGTCTTCTAGAAGTGGTATACAGTTTTTTAGAAGCATTTTGGGTCTTCTTGAAGCAGTATAAAGTATCCTAGAAACAGTATCAAGTGATCTTTAAGGATATTTTGTCTTCCAGAGGCAATATCACGCCTTCTAGAGGAACTTTAAGTCTTCTAGAAGCAGTTTCAAGTCTTTCAAAGACACCATCAAGTCTTCTTGAAGCAGAATCAAAGTGTTTTTGAAGCATTTTGAGTTTTCTGGAAGCAGTATCGAATCTTCTATAAGCAGTATTAAGTCTTCTAGAAGCATTTCAAACCTTGTGGAAGTATTACAAGTATTCTACTAGCAGTGTCAAATTTTTTGAAAGTAGTATTAAACCTCCTATCAGCAGTATCAAGTCTTTTAAAAGCAGCATCAAGACTTCTAGAAGCAGTATCAAGTCTTCTAGAAGTATTACAGTGTCGCCGAAGCATTTTAAGTGTTTTGGAAGCAGATGAAGTCTTCTAGAAGTGGTACCAAGTTTTTTAGGAGCATTTCGGGTCTTCTTGAAGCAGTGTAAAGTATCCTAGAAGCAGTATCAAGTGATCTTGAAGCATATCTTGTCTTCCAGAGGCAATCTCATGTCTTTTAGAGGAATTTCAAGTCTTCTAGAAGCAGTTTCAATTCATTCAAAGACACTATCAAGTCTTCTGGAAGCAGAATCAAAGTGTTTTTGAAGTGTTTCGAGTTCTCTGGAAGCAGTATCTAGTCTTCTATAAGCAGTATTAAGTCTTCTGAAGTATTTCAAATCTTGTGGAAGTATTACAAGTTTTCTACTAGCAGTGTCAAGTTTTCTGAAAGCAGTATTAAGCCTCCTATCAGCAGTATCAAGTCTTTTAGAAGTAGCATTAGGACTTCTAAAAACATTATCAAGTATTCTAGAAGTATTTCAAGTGTCGTTGAAGCATTTCAAGTATTTTGGAAGCAGATGAAGTCTTCTAGAAGTGGTATCAAGTCTTTTGGAAGCATTTCGGGTCTTTTTGAAGCAGTATAAAGTATCCTAGAAGCAGTATCAAGTGATCCTGAAGCATATCTTGTCTTCCAGAGGCAATATCACGCCTTTTAGAGGAATTTCAAGTCTTCTAGAAGCAGTTTCAAGTCTTTCAAAGACACTATCAAATCTTCTGGAAGCAGAATAAAAGTGCTTTTGAAGCATTTCGAGTTTTCTGGAAGCATTATCGAATCATTTATAAGCAGTATTAAGTCTTCTGAAGTATTTCAAATCTTGTGGAAGTATTACAAGTCTTCTACTAGCAGTGTCAAGTTTTCTGAAAGCAGTATTAAGCCTCCTATCAGCAGTATCTAGTCTTTTAGAAGTAGCATCAAGTCTTCTAGAAGTATTTCAAGTGTTGTTGAAGCATTTCAAGTGTTTTGGAAGCAGATGAAGTCTTCTAGAAGTGGTATCAAGTCTTTTGGAAGCATTTCGGGTCTTCTTGAAGCAGTATAAAGTATCCTAGAAGCAGTATCAAGCGATCTTGATGCATATCTTGTCTTCCAGAGGCAATCTCATGCCTTCTAGAGGAATTTCAAGTCTTCTATCAGCAGTATCAAGTCTTTTAAAAGCAGCATCAAGACTTCTAGAAACAGTATCAAGTCTTCTAGAAGTATTTCAAGTGTCGCTGAAGTATTTTAAGTGTTTTGGAAGCAGATGAAGTCTTCTAGAAGTGGTATCAAGTTTTTTAGAAGCATTTCGGGTCTTCTTGAAGCAGTATAAAGTATCCTAGAAGCAGTATCAAGTGATCTTGAAGCATATCTTGTCTTCCAAAGGCAATATTACGCCTTCTAGAGGAATTTCAAGTCTTCTAGACGTAGTTTCAAATCTTTCAGAGACACCATCAAGTCTTCTGGAAGCAGAATAAAAGTGTTTTTGAAGCATTTCGAGTTTTCTGGAAGCAGTATCGAGTCTTCTATAAGCAGTATTAAGTCTTCTGAAGTATTTCAAATCTTGTGGAAGTATTACAAATCTTCTACTATCAGTGTCAAGTTTTGTGAAAGCAGTATTAAGCCTCCCATCAGCAGTATCAAGTCTTTTAGAAGTAGCATTAGGACTTCTAAAAACATTATCAAGTATTCTAGAAGTATTTCAAGTGTCGTTGAAGCATTTCAAGTATTTTGGAAGCAGATGAAGTCTTCTAGAAGTGGTATCAAGTCTTTTGGAAGCATTTCGGGTCTTCTTGAAGCAGTATAAAGTATCTTAGAAGCAGTATCAAGTGATCTTGAAGCATATCTTGTCTTCCAGAGGCAATATCACGCCTTTTAGAGGAATTTCAAGTCTTCTAGAAGCAGTTTCAAGTCTTTCACAGACACTATCAAATCTTCTGGAAGCAGAATCAAAGTGTTTTTGAAGCATTTCGAGTTTTCTGGAAGCAATATCGAATATTCTATAAGCAGTGTCAAGTCTTCTGAAGTATTTCAAATCTTGTGGAAGTATTACAAGTCTTCTACTAGCAGTGTCAAGTTTTCTGAAAGCAGTATTAAGTCTCCTATCAGCAGTATCAATTCTTTTATAAGCAGCATCAACACTTCTAGAAGCAGTATCAAGTTTTCTAGAAGTATTTCAAGTGTTGTTGAAGTATTTCAAGAATTTTGGAAGCAGATGAAGACTTTTAGAAGTGGTGTCAAGTCTTTTGGAAGCATTTCGGGTCTTCTTGAAGTATCTTGAGTATAAAGTATCCTAGAAGCAATATCAAGTGATCTTGTAGCATATCTTGTTTTCCAGAGGCAATCTCATGCCTTTTAGAGGAATTTCAAGTCTTCTAGAAGCAGTTTCAAGTCATTCAAAGCCACTATCAAGTCTTCTGGAAGCAGAATCAAAGTGTTTTTGAAGTGTTTCGAGTTTTCTGGAAGCAGTATCGAATCTTTTATAAGCAGTATCAAGCTTTCTGGAAGCAGTTCAAATCTTCTGGAAGCGTTTCAAGTCTTCTAGAAGCATTTCAAATCTTGTGGAAGTATTACAAGTCTTCTACTAGCAGTGTCAAGTGTTCTGAAAACAGTATTAAGCCTCCTATCAGCAGTATCAAGTCTTTTAGAAGCAGCATCAAGCCTTCTAGAAGCAGTATAAAGTCTTCTAGAAGTATTTCAAGTGTTGTTGAAGCATTTCAAGTGTTTTGGAAGCAGATAAAGTCTTCTAGAAGTGGTATCAAGTCTTTTGGAAGCATTTCGGGTCTTCTTGAAGCAGTATAAAGTATCCTAGAAGCAGTATCAAGTGATCTTGATGCATATCTTGTCTTCCAGAGGCAATCTCATGCCTTCTAGAGGAATTTCAAGTCTTCTAGAAGCAGTTTCAAGTCATTCAAAGACACTATCAAGTCTTCTGGAAGCAGGATCAAAGTGTTTTTGAAGTGTTTTGAGTTTTCTGGAAGCAGTATCGAATCTTTTATAAGCAGTATCAAGCTTTCTGGAAGCAGTTCAAATCTTCTGGAATCGTTTCAAGTCTTCTAGAAGTATTTCAAATCTTGTGGAAGTATTACAAGTCTTCTACTAGCAGTGTCAAGTTTTCTGAAAACAGTATTAAGCCTCCTATCAGCAGTATCAAGTCTTTTATAAGCAGCATCAAGACTTCTAGAAGCAGTATCAAGTTTTCTAGAAGTATTTCAAGTATTGTTGAAGTATTTCAAGTATTTTGGAAGCAGATGATGTCTTCTAGAAGTGGTATAAAGTCCTTTGGAAGCATTTCGGGTCTTCTTGAAGCAGTATAAAGTATCCTAGAAGCAGTATCAATTGATCGTGAAGCATATCTTGTCTTCCAAAGGCAATATTACGCCTTCTAGAGGAATTTCAAGTCTTCTAGACGTAGTTTCAAGTCTTTCAGAGACACCACCAAGTCTTCTGGAAGCAGAATAAAAGTACTTTTGAAGCATTCCGAGTTTTCTGGAAGCAGTATCGAATCTTCTATAAGCAGTATTAAGTCTTCTGAAGTATTTCAAATCTTGTGAAAGTATTACAAATCTTCTACTAGCAGTGTCAAGTTTTCTGAAAGCAGTATTAAGCCTCCTATCAGCAGTATCAAGTCTTTTAGAAGCAGCATCAAGACTTCTAGAAGCAGTATCAAGTCTTCTAGAAGTATTTCAAGGGTTGTTGAAGCATTTCAAGTGTTTTGGAAGCAGATGAAGTCTTCTAGAAGTGGTATCAAGTCTTTTGGAAGCATTTCGGGTCTTCTTGAAGCAGTATAAAGTATCCTAGGAGCAGCATCAATTGATCGTGAAGCATATCTTGTCTTCCAAAGGCAATATTACGCCTTCTAGAGGAATTGCAAGTCTTCTAGACATAGTTGCAAGTCTTTCAGAGACACCACCAAGTCTTCTGGAAGCAGAATAAAAGTGCTTTTGAAGCATTTCGAGTTTTCTGGAAGCATTATCGAATCATTTATAAGCAGTATTGAGTCTTCTGAAGTATTTCAAATCTTGTGGAAGTATTACAAGTTTTCTACTAGCAGTGTCAAGCAGTATTAAGCCTCCTATCAGCAGTATCAAGTCTTTTAGAAGCAGCATCAAGACTTCTAGAAGCAGTATCAAGTCTTCTAGAAGTATTTCAAGTGTTGTTGAAGCATTTCAAGTATTTTGGAAGCAGATGAAGTTTTCTAGAAGTGGTATCAAGTCTTTTGGAAGCATTTCGGGTCTTCTTGAAGCAGTATAAAGAATCCTAGAAGCAGTATCAAGTGATCTTGATGCATATCTTGTCTTCCAGAGGCAATCTCATGCCTTTTAGAGGAATTTCAAGTCTTCTAGAAGCAGTTTCAAGTCTTTCAAAGACACTATCAAGTTTTCTGAAAGCAGAATTAAAGTGTTTTTGAAGTGTTTCGAGTTTTCTGGAAGCAGTATCGAATCTTTTATATGCAGTATCAAGCTTTCTGGAAGCAGTTCAAATCTTCTGGAATCATTTCAAGTCTTCTAGAAGTATTTCAAATCTTGTGGAAGTATTACAAGTCTTCTACTAGCAGTGTCAAGTTTTCTGAAAACAGAATGAAGCCTCCTATCAGCAGTATCAAGTCTTTTAGAAGCAGCATCAAGACTTCTAGAAGCAGTATCAAGTCTCCTGGAAGTATTTAAGTGTCCTTGAAGCATTTTAAGTGTTTTGGAAGCAGATGAATTCCTCTAGAAGTTGTATCAATTTTTTTAGAAGCATTTCGGGTCTTTTTGAAGCAGTATAAAGTATCCTAGGGGCAGTATTAACTGATCTTGATGCATATCTTGTCTTCCAGAGGCAATCTCATGTCTTTTAGAGAAATTTCAAGTCTTCTAGAAGCAGTTTCAAGTCATTAAGACACTATTAAATCTTCTGGAAGCAGAATCAAAGTGTTTTTGAGGCATTTCGAGTTTTCTGGAAGCAGTATCGAATCTTCTATAAGCAATATTAAGTCTTCTATAACCATTTCAAATCTTGTGGAGTATCACAAGTTTTCTACTAGCAATGTCAAGTTTTCTGAAAGCAGTATTAAGCCTCCTATGAGCAGTATCAAGTTTTTTAGAAGCAGCATCAAGACTTCTAGAAGCAGTATCAACTCTTATAGAAGTATTTCAAGTGTCGTTGAAGTATTTCAAGTATTTTGGAAGCATTTTGGTCTTCTTGAAGCAATATAAAGTATGTTAGAAGCAGTATCAAGTGATCTTTAAGGATAACTTGTTTTCCAGAGGCAGTATCACGTTTTCTAGAGGAATTTCAAGTCTTCTAGAAACAGTTTCAAGTCTTTCAAAGACAACATCAAGTCTTCTGGAAGCAGAGTCAAAGTGTATTTGAAGCATTTCGAGTTTTCTGGAAGCAGTATCAAATCTTCTATAAGCAGTATTAAATCTCCTGGAGGTATTTCAAGATTTATGGAGACATTTCAAGTTTTCTGGTAGCATTTCAAATCTTCTGGAAGAGGATTAAATCCTTTTGAAGCAGTACAAAGTCTTTTGGAAACTCAAATAAGCTTAATGAACACTTGTATAAGATTTATCTCGTGTCACGACTTACAGAAACATCAGAAACGATCTTTACGTATAGATTTATCAGTAGATCTAGAGGAATTTAGAGAAAATCGATAATGTTGGCAACTCCGATAAATAAAAAGTACCCAACTTAATTCACTTAATTAAGTTCTTTTTTCAAATATAAATTTTTTATATTAATATTAATACATGTTTTATTAAAAAATTAGATTAAATTATTTTTATGAATTGTATTTAATTAATTTGATTTTTTTTAATAAATTTTTTTTAAATGTCAAAAAAAATTTTGACAATCATTCCTCCCAACTTAAAAAAAATGATCTCAAGAAACCAAAATCGATTATTCAAATGAATTTGTAACTCGTTTAGCGAACGTTCGAACCAGTTCCAACCCGTTTAAATCGTCGTTTTCGGTTCGTATCCCGGCTATCGACCAATACCGTATCAGAACGTCCCAAAAAAAGCAAAAAGCTCCTCCCATTTCTAGGCCATCTGGGCACGTAAGGCGTAAGGCTTTCCCGTAAGGTGTCCCCATCCTTAATGGTAAATAAATTGACAGATTCTTTTTTTGGGTTAAACACTCTTCCGTCATTAAAACATAGAAAATGATCGAAAATCTCCGTAAATTAAACGTGATCAAGTGAATAAAGTAATAAACGGCGAGTAGAAAAAGGTTTGTAATCAACACGTCATGCGAAACGAAATTCAGTGTTGCTGATAAGAAAGGCGCTCTGCTCTCTCCCGTTCGTTAAACGTTAAAAATATTATATAAAATTGAGTCCGAGGGACGACAATATGGTATTAGATTCATGACGATTAATGTCGAACGTCTCCGCATAAGATGTACCTACCTGTAAAATTGTTACAACGATGGCTGTACCCTTTCGTTGTGTTATCTGTGTGTGTTTCGTTAGGCCTAACGGATGAGTTTACACCAATGTCAACAGAGGAGAGATTAAAATTAAGGTATGGATTATTTTTTTTTAATTAAAGCAATTTTTATATTATTTATTTTTGTTGTAGAGAGGAAGCGAGAGATATGTTTTATCATGCTTATAATGCGTACATGGAAAATGCTTTCCCAGCCGATGAACTTATGCCTTTAAGTTGTTCTGGACGATACAGGGGATTAACACCTAATCGTGGTGATATCGATGATTCCTTAGGAAAGTAAGTTATATATTCATTTTTAAGAATAAGTACAAACATCATATTGTGAAATCGGAAAAATTTATATATTTTTATAATTTAAAGAAAAGTATTTCATTAAGAAAGAGAATTACAGTAATTTATAAATATTAATCAATTTTTGGAAAATTATCTCAATAAAGTCTCCATACGAATTTAAAGTTTAATCTTCTTCAAAAAGTTAAAGAAGATATATTTCCAATGTAATGAGAAATCTTTTAGGATTGATAAATAAGTATAAGAAATTCTGAACAATTTTTGGATTGATAAAAAAATAAATGGTTGATTAGTGCTAATTCATTACGCAAGAAGACATCATTATGCAAGTAATCTTACATTATTCCTCAACCTCTTTGTTTAATATCATTCTACTTTTGGATATTTATTAAAAATTAATGTCAGAAACCGAAAAATTTCATAAAGCATTTGAGATTTAAGTAAAAAGCTATTATTTTTGTACTATCAATGGTTTATTATTTTATTTACACTACCAGTTTTGATGTATAAACAACATCATCTTCAGGTGTTCGTCATTAATTGAATGAATATATTCACATTATTAAAGAGGGTGCAATTATTCAATAATGTGAAAGACATCCTATTTGTTTAAAATTTTTTTTTACAAAATTCTACTTACACATCAGAACAATTCAATAAAAACTGCGTGGTTAAAAGTAAAATTTCGCGTGACATGTGTATTGAAAGAGAAACTTTAAGGTTCTATTATTGAATAATTACACCCTCTTTAATAATGTGCATATATTCAATTAATGACGAACACCCGAAGATGATGTTGTTTATACATAACGTGACCATACGTCCCGTTTTGAACGGGACTGTCCCTTTTTAGAGTTACGAGTCCCGGTGTCCCCGAAATGATCCCTGGGACGCAAAATTGTCCCGTTTTCTAAAACCGCGTGAAAATTTTAGTATAGTCTGTACCACGAGAAACGATAGTGACTTGGTATTAGGGCCGTACGTTGACGTTTGTTAGAGTGAAATGGTTGCTTACGAGTTTGTCTGTTGCCTCTACTTTTAGGCGATGAGTCACTATCGTTTCTCGTGGTACAGACTATAGCCGAGTTGGGCGGACGCGATCGGTATGCGAGAGCGAGACGGCGTCGTCAGTTGACGGGATGATAGCCGAGAGAAGCGAAGACGTCATCCCTCGCGCTTTGTTGATTAATTTGGACTAATTGTTTCATAGATTTTTCGTGCGCCCAGTTTTCGATATATTTTTTGTTGTTGTTTGATGCTCGTTTACCAAGCAAATAACTTAAACTTCTTTTGTTTTGGAATCATAACTTAAAATGCCAAAACGCAAGTGTACGTTCAATATTAACTTACAAGCAAAATATCCGTTTATCAAGCAAATAAATACTTCCTCAGATGTCAGATGTGAAAAGTGTCGTACAGAATTTAGTGTTTCCCATGGTGGTGGGAGTGATATTGAACAGCATTTAAAGTCTGAAAAACATAAAAATGCCGATCGTGCCGCTGCTTCGATTTCTTCGATGTTAACCTTTTTCAAGAAATCGGCCGCACCAACTTTAAAGGATATGGATATCGCCGCGGCAGATGGCGTCTGGGCTTATCACACGATACAAGAAAACCACAGTTTTCGCTCTAATGATTGTGCGTCAAAATTAATTCAATCATGTTTTGAACCCAAATTTACATGCGCGCGTACGAAATCAGAAGCTATTGTAGTAAATGTTTTGGCGCCTACAGTAATGAAAGAATTAAAAGATGATCTTGATAAGTCCAATTGTATTACAATACTAAACGACGCTTCAAACCACGGTAACAAGAAAATATACCCTATTCTAGTGCGCTTTTTTCAACCTTACGTAGGTGTGCAAGTAAAAATTTTAGATCTCCAAGACCAACCAGGCGAGACTTCTGACATCATTGTCGATTATTTAAACCAAGTGTTGACATATAATAATTTAACAGCAAAAGTCGTGGCATTTTGCGGAGACAATGCCAACGTCAATTTCGGAGGTGCGGCTAGGCGTGGAACTAACAATGTGTTAACGAAATTACAGTCATCACTGAAAAAGCCATTAATAGGTATTGGATGTGGAGCCCATGTAATTCACAATGCAATAAAATCTGCTGCAGACAGGCTACCCTTAGATTACGAAAGCATTATTGTGAAGATATATTCGTTTTTTTATATTTACACGATTCGAGTTGAAGCTCTAAAGGAATTTTGCGCCGAAACTGAAACGGAGTATCAACAAATGCTCGGCTACAGCAAAACTAGATGGCTTGCTCTTATGCCTGCCTTGGAAAGAGTTTTAAAAATGTATCAGCAAGTAAAAAACTACTTTTTGAGTATTGAAAAATGTCCCTTGTTACTAAAAAACTTTTTTGAAGATCTCACATCCGAATTGTGGCTTTATTTTTTACACGCTCAGTCAGCAAGTTTTCATCAAGCTGTATTGAAACTGGAAGGTCAGACTGTATCGGCAATTGAAGCTGCAAAAGAAATCAATAAACTAAAAGACAATTTGACTCAGAAGCAGACCAATCAGTTTCTTCCATTTATGGTCCGTCAATTAATAGTGAAATCGAAAGATAATGTTTCTGACATAGATGAAGAGTTTGTGAATAGGGTGGTTACAGAATTTTATCAAACAAGCCGTGAATATCTGGAGCAGTGGACTTGCTTTCTTACCAAAGAAATGGAGATATTTTATTGGGCAGATTTAAAAAAGGTCCCCTTATGGACAGACGTTCAAAAATCTCTGGATGTGTTAATTCAAAACGAATATATTGACTGTAATAAAGATGCAGAAGTTTTTGACGAATTTTCGTTAATTTGTAACTACATTACATCGCACAAAGTAACCGAATGGAATAACCTAAATGTTTCCACGGAAACTCGTTGGGTGGAAGTATTCAAACACTTTCAAGCTAACAATCTTCAGCATAAACATTTTTCTCTCTTAATTGAATATGTTTTATGTTTGCCTGCTACAAATGCTCCAGTAGAAAGAGTATTTTCTATGATGAACAAATTGTGACCCTCTGAGAAGACCCAGTTACAAATTTCAGTTCTAAAGGCGATGTTGACAATTAAGGTGAATATAAAGAAAACGTGCCAAGAGTTTCATTCTTACTTAAAATCATCACCAGCTGTATTAAAGCAAATTTGTTCTTCTGATAAATATAAGTAAACGTTTGGGGTATATATATTTTTTAATTCGTAGCTTTTAACCTAACTGACTTTTTCTGAATAAATAACTTTAAAATAGTGCTTTTTATTTACTACTTGTTAATTAATCTAAATAAACCAATGTCCCGTTTTGAGTTAAAAAATAAATGGTCACGTTATTTATACATCGAAACCGGTAGTGTAAATAAAATAATAAACCATTGATAGTGCAAAAATAATAGCTTTTTACTTATAATAACAATGGTTAAAGCAATCACACATAGAATAACATTTGAGATTTGATTGATAGTTTACCAATTTGTCAAGAAAAGTGTATTCAGGGTAGAAATATTAGGGTAGAAAATGGTGACGGTTGTGGAGTTAGCCATAGCTAAAAAATTCCCAAAGTTATGAATATCATGTGCGCCATATACCGCGCGACTAAAATCGAAAAACGACAAATTTCTGCAACTCGAAACTAAAATTAAAATTCATATTTGAGTTTAGCACTCTTAGAAGAACCCCTACACAAAAATTTGCGGGGGGGTGTTTTCATTTAAGGGTGAAAAAAATTCCCAAAGTTATGAATATCATGTGCGCCATATACTGTTCCGCTAAAATCGAAAAATGACCAATTTCTACAACTCGAAACTAAAATTAAAATTCATATTTGAGTTTAGCACTCTTAAAACAACCCCTACACAAAAATTTGCGAGGGGGTGTTTTCATTTAAGGAAGAAAAAAATTCCCAAAGTTATGAACATCACATACGCCATATACAGTTCCGCTAAAATCGAGAAATGACCAATTTCTACAACTCGAAACCAAAATTAAAGTTCATATTTGAGTTTAGCACTCTTAAAAGAATCCCTACACAAAAATTTGCGAGGGGTGTTTTCATTTAAGGGAGAAAAAGATTCCCAAAGTTATGAATATCACGTACGCCATATACAGTTCCGCTAAAATCGAAAAATGACCAATTTCTGCAACTCGAAACCAAAATTAAAATTCATATTTGAGTTTAGCACTCTTAGAAGAACCCCTACACAAAAATTTGCGAGCGGATGTTTTCATTTAAGGGAGAAAAAAATTCCCAAAGTTATGAATATCATGTGCGCCATATACTGTTCCGCTAAAATCGAAAAATGACCAATTTCTGCAACTCGAAACCAAAATTAAAATTCATATTTGAGTTTAGCACTCTTAGAAGAACCCCTACACAAAAATTTGCGAGCGGATGTTTTCATTTAAGGGAGAAAAAAATTCCCAAAGTTATGAATATCATGTGCGCCATATACTGTTCCGCTAAAATCGAAAAATGACCAATTTCTGCAACTCGAAACCAAAATTAAAATTCATATTTGAGTTTAGCACTCTTAGAAGAACCCCTACACAAAAATTTGCGAGCGGATGTTTTCATTTAAGGGAGAAAAAAATTCCCAAAGTTATGAATATCATGTGCGCCATATACTGTTCCGCTAAAATCGAAAAATGACCAATTTCTGCAACTCGAAACTAAAATTAAAATTCATATTTGAGTTTAGCACTCTTAGAAGAACCCCTACACAAAAATTTGCGAGGGGGTGTTTTCATTTAAGGGAGAAGAATTTCCCAAAGTTATGAATATCACGTACGCCATATACTGTTCCGCTAAAATCGAAAAATGACCAATTTCTGCAACTCGAAACTAAAATTAAAATTCATATTTGAGTTTGGCACTCTTAGAAGAACCCCTACACAAAAAGTTGCGAGGGGGTGTTTTTATTTAAGAGAGAAAAAAATTCCCAAAGTTATAAATATATCACGTACGCCATATACAGTTCCGATAAAATCGAAAAAAGACCAATTTCTGCAACTCGAAACTAAAATTAAAATCCATATTGGAGTTTTGCTCTCTTAGAACAACCCCTACACAAAAATTTGCGAGGGAGTTTTCATATAAGGGAGAAAAAAATTCCCAAAGTTATGAATGTCACATACGCCATACACAGTTCCGCTAAAATCGAAAAATGACCAATTTCTGCAATTCGAAACTGAAATTAAAATTCATATTGGAGTTTAGCACTCTTAGAAGAACACCTACACAAAAATTTGCGAGGGGGTGTTTTCATTTAAGGGAGAAAAAAATTCTCAAAGTTATGAATATCACATACGCCATATACAGTTGCGCTAAAATCGAAAAATGACCAATTTTTGCAACTCGAAACTAAAATTAAAATTCATATTGGAGTTTAGCACTCTTAGAACAACCCCTACACAAAAATTTGCGAGGGGGTGTTTTCATTTAAAGGAGAAAAAAATTCCCAAAGTTATGAATATCACATACGCCATATACAGTTCCGCTAAAATCGAAAAATGACCAATTTGTGCAACTCGAAACTAAAATGAAAATTCATATTTGAGTTTAGCACTCTTAGAAGAACCCCTACACAAAAATTTGCGAGGGGGTGTTTTCATTTAAGGGAGAAGAATTTCCCAAAGTTATGAATATCACGTACGCCATATACTGTTCCGCTAAAATCGAAAAATGACCAATTTGTGCAACTCGAAACTAAAATGAAAATTCATATTTGAGTTTAGCACTCTTAGAAAAACCCCTACACAAAAATTTGCGAGGGGGTGTTTTCATTTAAGGGAGAAAAAAATTCCCAAAGTTATGAATATCACGTACGCCATATACAGTTCCGCTAAAATCGAAAAATGACCAATTTGTGCAACTCGAAACTAAAATGAAAATTCATATTTGAGTTTAGCACTCTTAGAAGAACCCCTACACAAAAATTTGCGAGGGGGTGTTTTCATTTAAGGGAGAAGAATTTCCCAAAGTTATGAATATCACGTACGCCATATACAGTTCCGCTAAAATCGAAAAATGACCAATTTCTGCAAATCGAAACTAAAATTAAAATTCATATTTGCGTTTAGCACTCTTAGAAGAACCCCTACACAAAAATTTGCGAGGGGGTGTTTTCATTTAAGGGAGAAAAAAATTCCCAAAGTTATGAATATCACGTACGCCATATACAGTTCCGCTAAATTCGAAAAACGACAAATTTCTGCAACTCGAAACTAAAATTAAAATTCATATTTGAGTTTAGCACTCTTAGAAGAACCCCTACACAAAAATTTGCGGGGGGGTGTTTTCATATAAGGGAGAAAAAAATTCCCAAAGTTATGAATATCATGTGCGCCATATACAGTTCCGCTAAAATCGAAAAATGATCAATTTCTGCAACTCGAAACTAAAATGAAAATTCATATTTGACTTTAGCACTCTTAGAAGAACCCCTACACAAAAATTTGCGAGGGGGTGTTTTCATTTAAGGGAGAAAAAAATTCCCAAAGTTATGAATATCATGTGCGCCATATACTGTTCCGCTAAAATCGAAAAATGACCAATTTCTGCAACTCGAAACTAAAATTAAAATTCATATTTGAGTTTAGCACTGTTAGAAGAACCCCTACACAAAAATTTGCGGGGGGGTGTTTTCATATAAGGGAGAAAAAAATTCCCAAAGTTATGAATATCATGTGCGCCATATACCGCGCGACTAAAATCGAAAAACGACAAATTTCTGCAATTCGAAACTAAAATTGAAATTCATATTTGAGTTTAGCACTCTTAGAAGAACCCCTACACAAAAATTTGCGAGAGGGTGTTTTCATTTAAGGGAGAAAAAAATTCCCAAAGTTATGAATATCATGTGCGCCATATACTGTTTCGCTAAAATCGAAAAATGACCAATTTCTGCAAATCGAAACTAAAATTAAAATTCATATTTGAGTTTAGCACTCTTAGAAGAACCCCTACACAAAAATTTGCGGGGGGTGTTTTCATATAAGGGAGAAAAAAATTCCCAAAGTTATGAATATCACGTACGCCATATACTGTTCCGCTAAAATCGAAAAACGACAAATTTCTGCAACTCGAAACTAAAATTAACATTCATATTTGAGTTTAGCACTCTTAGAAGAACCCCTACACAAAAATTTGCGAGGGGGTGTTTTCATTTAAGGGAGAAAAAAATTCCCAAAGTTATGAATATCATGTGCGCCATATACTGTTCCGCTAAAATCGAAAAATGACCAATTTCTGCAACTCGAAACTAAAATTAAAATTCATATTTGAGTTTAGCACTCTTAGAAGAACCCCTACACAAAAATTTGCGGGGGGGTGTTTTCATTTAAGGGAGAAAAAAATTCCCAAAGTTATGAATATCATGTGCGCCATATACCGCGCGACTAAAATCGAAAAACGACAAATTTCTGCAATTCGAAACTAAAATTGAAATTCATATTTGAGTTTAGCACTCTTAGAAGAACCCCTACACAAAAATTTGCGAGGGGGTGTTTTCATTTAAAGGAGAAAAAAATTCCCAAAGTTATGAATATCATGTGCGCCATATACTGTTCCGTTAAAATCGAAAAATGACCAATTTCTGCAAATCGAAACTAAAATTAAAATTCATATTTGAGTTTAGCACTCTTAGAAGAACCCCTACACAAAAATTTGCAAGGGGGTGTTTTCATTTAAGGGAGAAAAAAATTCCCAAAGTTATGAATATCATGTGCGCCATATACTGTTCCGTTAAAATCGAAAAATGACCAATTTCTGCAAATCGAAACTAAAATTAAAATTCATATTTGAGTTTAGCACTCTTAGAAGAACCCCTACACAAAAATTTGCGAGGGGGTGTTTTTATTTAAGGGAGAAAAAAATTCCCAAAGTTATGAATATCACGTACGCCATATACTGTTCCGTTAAAATCGAAAAATGACCAATTTCTGCAAATCGAAACTAAAATTAAAATTCATATTTGCGTTTAGCACTCTTAGAAGAATCCCTACACAAAAATTTGCGAGGGGGTGTTTTCATTTAAGGGAGAAAAAAATTCCCAAAGTTATGAATATCATGTGCGCCATATACTGTTCCGTTAAAATCGAAAAATGACCAATTTCTGCAAATCGAAACTAAAATTAAAATTCATATTTGAGTTTAGCACTCTTAGAAGAACCCCTACACAAAAATTTGCAAGGGGGTGTTTTCATTTAAGGGAGAAAAAAATTCCCAAAGTTATGAATATCATGTGCGCCATATACTGTTCCGTTAAAATCGAAAAATGACCAATTTCTGCAAATCGAAACTAAAATTAAAATTCATATTTGAGTTTAGCACTCTTAGAAGAACCCCTACACAAAAATTTGCGAGGGGGTGTTTTTATTTAAGGGAGAAAAAAATTCCCAAAGTTATGAATATCACGTACGCCATATACTGTTCCGTTAAAATCGAAAAATGACCAATTTCTGCAAATCGAAACTAAAATTAAAATTCATATTTGCGTTTAGCACTCTTAGAAGAATCCCTACACAAAAATTTGCGAGGGGGTGTTTTCATTTAAGGGAGAAAGAATTTCCCAAAGTTATGAATATCACGTATGCCATATACTGTTCCGCTAAAATCGAAAAACGACAAATTTCTGCAACTCGAAACTAAAATTAACATTCATATTTGAGTTTAGCACTCTTAGAAGAACCCCTACACAAAAATTTGCGAGGGGGTGTTTTCATTTAAGGGAGAAAAAAATTCCCAAAGTTATGAATATCATGTGCGTCATATACTATACTGTTCCGCTAAAATCGAAAAATGACCAATTTCTGCAAGTCGAAACCAAAATTAAAATTCATATTTGAGTTTAGCACTCTTAGAAGAACCCCTACACAAAAATTTGCAAGGGGGTGTTTTCATTTAAGGGAGAAAAAAATTCCCAAAGTTATGAATATCACGTACGCCATATAGTGTTCCGCTAAAATCGGAAAGTGACCAATTTCTGCAACTCGAAACTAAAATTAAAATTCATATTTGACTTTAGCACTCTTAGAAGAACTCCTACACAAAAATTTGCGAGGGGGTGTTTTCATTTAAGGGAGAAAAAAATTCCCAAAGTTATGAATATCACGTACGCCATATACAGTTCCGCTAAAATCGAAAAATGACAAATTTCTGCAACTCGAAACTAAAATTAAAATTCATATTTGAGTTTAGCACTCTTAGAAGAACCCCTACACAAAAATTTGCGAGGGGGTGTTTTCATTTAAGGGAGAAAAAAATTCCCAAAGTTATGAATATCACGTACGCCATATGCTGTTCCGCTAAAATCGAAAAATGACCAATTTCTGCAAATCGAAACTAAAATTAAAATTCATATTTGAGTTTAGCACTCTTAGAAGAACCCCCACACAAAGATTTGCGAGGGGGTGTTTTCATTTAAGGGAGAAAAAAATTCCCAAAGTTATGAATATCATGTGCGTCATATACTGTTCCGCTAAAATCGAAAAATGACCAATTTCTGCAAATCGAAACCAAAATTAAAATTCATATTTGAGTTTAGCACTCTTAGAAGAACCCCTACACAAAAATTTGCGAGGGGGTGTTTTCATTTAAGGGAGAAAAAAATTCCCAAAGTTATGAATATCACGTACGCCATATGCTGTTCCGCTAAAATCGAAAAATGACCAATTTCTGCAACTCGAAACTAAAATTAAAATTCATATTTGAGTTTAGCACTCTTAGAAGAACCCCTACACAAAAATTTGCGAGGGGGTGTTTTCATTTAAGGGAGAAAAAAATTCCCAAAGTTATGAATATCATGTGCGTCATATACTATACTGTTCCGCTAAAATCGAAAAATGACCAATTTCTGCAAGTCGAAACCAAAATTAAAATTCATATTTGAGTTTAGCACTCTTAGAAGAACCCCTACACAAAAATTTGCAAGGGGGTGTTTTCATTTAAGGGAGAAAAAAATTCCCAAAGTTATGAATATCACGTACGCCATATAGTGTTCCGCTAAAATCGGAAAGTGACCAATTTCTGCAACTCGAAACTAAAATTAAAATTCATATTTGACTTTAGCACTCTTAGAAGAACTCCTACACAAAAATTTGCGAGGGGGTGTTTTCATTTAAGGGAGAAAAAAATTCCCAAAGTTATGAATATCACGTACGCCATATACAGTTCCGCTAAAATCGAAAAATGACAAATTTCTGCAACTCGAAACTAAAATTAAAATTCATATTTGAGTTTAGCACTCTTAGAAGAACCCCTACACAAAAATTTGCGAGGGGGTGTTTTCATTTAAGGGAGAAAAAAATTCCCAAAGTTATGAATATCACGTACGCCATATGCTGTTCCGCTAAAATCGAAAAATGACCAATTTCTGCAAATCGAAACTAAAATTAAAATTCATATTTGAGTTTAGCACTCTTAGAAGAACCCCCACACAAAGATTTGCGAGGGGGTGTTTTCATTTAAGGGAGAAAAAAATTCCCAAAGTTATGAATATCATGTGCGTCATATACTGTTCCGCTAAAATCGAAAAATGACCAATTTCTGCAAATCGAAACCAAAATTAAAATTCATATTTGAGTTTAGCACTCTTAGAAGAACCCCTACACAAAAATTTGCGAGGGGGTGTTTTCATTTAAGGGAGAAAAAAATTCCCAAAGTTATGAATATCACGTACGCCATATGCTGTTCCGCTAAAATCGAAAAATGACCAATTTCTGCAACTCGAAACTAAAATTAAAATTCATATTTGAGTTTAGCACTCTTAGAAGAACCCCTACACAAAAATTTGCGAGGGGTGTTTTCATTTAAGGGAGAAGAATTTCCCAAAGTTATGAATATCACGTACGCCATATACTGTTCCGCTAAAATCGAAAAATGACCAATTTCTGCAACTCGAAACTAAAATTAAAATTCATATTTGAGTTTAGCACTCTTAGAAGAACCCCTACACAAAAATTTGCGAGGGGGTGTTTTCATTTAAGGGAGAAGAATTTCCCAAAGTTATGAATATCACGTACGCCATATACTGTTCCGCTAAAATCGAAAAATGACCAATTTCTGCAACTCGAAACTAAAATTAAAATTCATATTTGAGTTTAGCACTCTTAGAAGAACCCCTACACAAAAATTTGCGAGGGGGTGTTTTCATTTAAGGGAGAAGAATTTCCCAAAGTTATGAATATCACGTACGCCATATACCGCGCGACTAAAATCGAAAAACGACAAATATCTGCAATTCGAAACTAAAATTGAAATTCATATTTGAGTTTAGCACTCTTAGAGGAACCCCTACACAAAAATTTGCGAGGGGGTGTTTTCATTTAAGGGAGAAAAAAATTCCCAAAGTTATGAATATCATGTGCGCCATATACTGTTCCGCTAAAATCGAAAAATGACCAATTTCTGCAACTCGAAACTAAAATTAAAATTCATATTTGAGTTTAGCACTCTTAGAAGAACCCCTACACAAAAATTTGCGAGGGGGTGTTTTCATTTAAGGGAAAAAAAAATTCCCAAAGTTATGAATATCATGTGCGCCATATACTGTTCCGCTAAAATCGAAAAATGACCAATTTCTGCAACTCGAAACTAAAATTAAAATTCATATTTGAGTTTAGCACTCTTAAAACAACCCCTACACAAAAATTTGCGAGGGGGTGTTTTCATTTAAGGAAGAAAAAAATTCCCAAAGTTATGAATATCACATACGCCATATACAGTTCTGCTAAAATCGAGAAATGACCAATTTCTACAACTCGAAACCAAAATTAAAATTCATATTTGAGTTTAGCCATCTTAAAAGAATCCCTACACAAAAATTTGCGAGGGGTGTTTTCATTTAAGGGAGAAAAAAATTGCCAAAGTTATGAATATCACATACGCCATATACAGTTCCGCTAAAATCGAGAAATGACCAATTTCTACAACTCGAAACCAAAATTAAAATTCATATTTGAGTTTCGCACTCTTAGAACAACCCCTACACAAAAATTTGCGAGGGGGTGTTTTCATTTAAGGGAGAAAAAAATTCCCAAAGTTATGAATATCACGTACGCCATATACAGTTCCGCTAAAATCGAAAAATGACCAATTTCTACAACTCCAAACCAAAATTAAAATTCATATTTGAGTTTAGCACTCTTAAAACAACCCCTACACAAAAATTTGCGAGGGTGTGTTTTCATTTAAGGAAGAAAAAAATTCCCAAAGTTATGAATATCACATACGCCATATACAGTTCCGCTAAAATCGAGAAATGACCAATTTCTATAACTCGAAACCAAAATTAAAATTCATATTTGAGTTTAGCACTCTTAGAAGAACCCCTACACAAAAATTTGCGAGGGGGTGTTTTCATTTAAGGAAGAAAAAAATTTCCAAAGTTATGAATATCACGTACGCCATATACTGTTCCGCTAAAATCGAAAAATGACCAATTTTTGCAACTCGAAACTAAAATTAAAATCCATATTTGAGTTTAGCACTCTTAGAAGAACCCCTACACAAAAATTTGCGAGGGGGTGTTTTCATTTAAGGGAGAAAAAAATTCCCAAAGTTAGTTCCAAACGTTGTTTATTATTTTAAAGACTGCCAACTTCTTGGCAGCATGAGTTGTCATGTATCCAAAGTCCTGTTCATTAAGTTAAAGTCTGACAACTTGATGGCAGCATGAACTATTACTGTTCCAAAGACTCTATATTATTTTATAGTCTGTCAACTTATTAGCAGCTGATCTATTACAGTTCCAAACGTTGTCTATTATTTTAAAGACTGCTAACTTGTAGGCAGCATTAGTTGTTATGTCTCCAAAGTCGTGTTCACCAAGTTAAAGTATGCCAACTTGATGGCAGCATGAGTTATTACTGTTTCACAGACTATATATTATTTTAAGGACTGTCAACTTGTTGGCAGCTGAGCTATTATAGTTCCGAATACTGTACATTATCTTAAAGACTGCCAATTTGTAGACAACATAAACTATTGTCATCAAAGTCTTACTCACTAGTTTGAAGTCTGCCAACTTGTTGGCAGCATGAGCTGTAATATCTCCAAAGTCCTTCTTATCAATTTAAAGTCTGTTCACTTGTTGGCAGCTAATTTATTACAGGTTCAAACACTGTCTATTATCTTAAAGACTGTCCACTTGTTGGCAGTATGAGCTGTTACTGTTCACAGACTATATTATTTTATAATCCCCATGAGGTATCCGCATGAGGTATTGTGTCTCCAAAGTCCTGCTTATCAATTTGAAGACGAATCAACTTATTCACTGTATAAACACGATTTTAGCTTACTATCAATTGTTCAAATTGCATACATATATACTAGTGGACTAAAGGTTAAGGTTTAGTGTGGTTTTTCTTGTTTATTATTATTCTTATTTTGTTGTTAGTCTTCAACAATAAAGCGTTTTAAATCATTTTATGAAAATTCGAACTAACACTACAAAAAATGTTTGACGTTTCGAATGCCATGTTGCAACCTTCATCAGAAACTGGTTCGAAGTTACTGGTCACTTCACTTTGATAACATGGAATCTGAAACGTCAAACATTTTTTCAAAAGACTTATTGGATAGAGGATTATATCTTAATCATTAAAAATGATTGAAACTATCTTTTGAGACACACAACTGTCAACATTGATACATATTAACAAAAATTGTTGATAACAAATAAATGAATTGTTGACCTATTTCTGCTGTAAGTTGATACATTTGGTGACAATCTAGAGACTTTTTTCCTATTATCTGATGAATTTTATTTTCCTCATTTTGCAACATTGGTAACCAGTTACAATTCATCTCACCACACACAAATTAATATAAAAATTTAAATTTTAAAGTTTTTAAATATAAATTTAATATCATAATCATATCTTCGAGTGCTCAACGAAGAAAAATGGTTACGTTGCAACAATCTTTTGTAGTCAGTACTACAACAAGATCAGTTACATCAATGTGAAAAGAAGCGTATTTTAAAAATCTTTTTTAACTCTATTCAATAATAGACGATGCGAAATAATACAATAACCAAATTACAGAATTATATTAATCGGAAAAAAGAGTATGTATCAGTGAATAAACGAGATGTGCGAAGCAAAAAGCCACCACGAAATTTGAGCAACCAAGTCATTTAAGCTAGGTCATTTTTTGAATGAATCAAAAATTGACTAAAATCTATTCAAACATTCACTTTTGAACAACCTACGTAAATTGGTTATTAAGAATTTACTGGGGCTTCAAGGGGTCCATAACAACAACTTTGGGAACTACTGTTCATCTACATGATTGAATAACATTTTTGATCATGCATTTTTTTTGTTGCGGTGAGATAAAAAGTAAGTGTAATAAAAATGATAAAAAATTTGATTTTAATTAGTTGTTTTAGGCTGTAGCAAAATAACGTTCGTCTAAATCTCAACTTTGCCATATAGTTGCAAAGCACAGTATACAAAATAGAAAACATACAGTTTTTAATTTACGATTTTTTACATTTTTTGGGGATTTTTCAAAACTGGGTATGCTGGGGAATGACTGAAGACAGGAGAGTTTCATTCTACGTTATAAAAAAAATATAGTCTTCGAGATTTTTCTTGCAATCTAGCGTTATGATGTTTTGTTTACTTCGTAGATAAAATGTTGTTCAAAGTACTTAAAATTTGCGCACTATTTCATAAATAATTGTTATTTGCATTACAAAAATTATTTCAACAATTTAAAAATTCACATTTTTCTTGCATAACATATTCACACGCATATTTTCCATACTAAATAAATGAATGCATAAAAAAAACATCAGTTCATATTATATAAATAAAAATAATATCAACAATATAATAATAATCAACTTAATATTAATCACATTTTATTTTTATTGTAGTTTTTCGTTAACGTTAATTGATACGTTGGATACACTGGTGATTTTGGGCGACTTGGAGGAGTTTGAGCACGCCGTTAAACTCGTTATCGATAACGTTTCATTTGATAATGATGTTGTGGTTTCCGTTTTTGAAACGAACATCCGTATATTAGGGTAAATAAGAAATTCATATTTTTGAAATGATTTGATTATGATGGATGTTTTTTGATTTATAGTGGTCTTTTATCAGCTCATATCCTCGCAGAATACCTCCAACAAAACGCCGACGTCCTTCAATGGTACAAAGGCGAACTTTTAGATATGGCCAAAGATGTTGGATATCGATTACTTCCAGCTTTTAATACTACAACAGGAATTCCATATTCTAGAGTAAATAACAAAAGATTATAAAAAAATTTAAGTAACAAAATAACTTTTACTTTATTATGTACAGGATGATCAAGTAAGTAGAGTTATTTTCAAATTTTTATTTGAGGAGGGTGTAAACGCTTTTTTGGATTAAAAAATGTTGATTTTCTCGAAATTTTTCTCTACTAACGTAATATAAATGTTTTTTTATTAATATATTTTGCCCTATTTCTAAAATTGAAGTGGTAGGAAGTGTTTGTAAATAAATGCTAATAATTTCAATGATAGGGTATTCTCCAATATCACGACATTGCTTCTTGCATGGCAAAAACTGCCGTCTCATTTTTTGATCTTGGTATGTTGTATTCTAAATCATATTTTACATGTCTGATTGAGTTTGTAATACCATGTCTTTTTATAAAAAAATCTAAACAAGTTAAGAACCCGCCTTTTAACCGGACCTCTTGTAAGCAAAACTACAAAATTTTTGGGATTAGGCTGCCAGTCATGAAAATGATCCTGGATTTAGTTTAATTTCGAGTTTGATTTCCTAATTTTCTTGTAGAACATATATTATTCTTTGCTGTTTAATATTGTTGGAAGAACTCTCTTCTTAGTATGAATAAATGTTCAATTAAAAATGAATGGTGAATGTAATTAAAAAAGGAATATGCATCTAATCTAAAAATATCAATTACTGAGGGATAAAAATTCAATCTTCTATGTTATATTTCTCAATCTGACGTATAGGCACCGGTTTTTGAAAATACGTATTAAGGTCTGTTTATATCTACAGACATCGAATGTGTCAGAGACGTGCCGTGGCTGATAATCAAATATGGTCGTGGTGCCGGAGATATTACTGAATAGTTAAAAGCACGTTATTTTTTATCCAATATTTTCAAAAATTTCTCCGTGAAAGAAGATTACTTTATCTATAATCACAATTTTACTAGAGGAGGGAGACCAGGATAAACCTAAAAAAGAGCACGATGCATGGCTGTATATCCTATATTCAAGAAAATTAGAAGCCGAATGTTAAGCACAGTCTAAAGAGCTTAATGACTCAAATATTTTCATATGAATTAGTATCACTTTCAAAACAGAGCTTGTGTGTATTAGCTAACAGTGATAACAGCGGTCAACTTAACAGTGGTAGTCTAAGTTCTAAAGCTGAAGCCGTTTTTCGGTTTAGACATTGCAAGATAAGGTCCTGCTGAACTTGATTTTGCACGGTCCATTGTGTGCAATCTTGTGTAATCTTGTCTTACATTGTTAATATTCGCAGCGTATTCATTTTTTTTACGAAATCGCTGTTCGTAATTTGTTTTCTATCAGATTCGTTTCAAATTTGCTCACATGCGAACATGTTTAAGTTTTACATCATCATTGTTTGGACCCCTTTATGAGTTAGATTTTCTTTATTCATTTTGTAAAGAAATCAAAAAATGTCTGCACGGTTCTGATGTTCTTTCATACTGTCCGTCAGACAATCACAGACACGTTCAGGCATGAACCGCACAGACAAAATATTCTATCTGGGAATACCTCCCGGGCATGGTTTATATCTGTCCATGGTCTATGTTTTCGTAGATATAAATACGTTCATATAAACTACATAGAACAATATTATCTTGTTTGTTACGTTAGGTGTCTGACACATTCGATGTCTGTAGATATAAATGAACCTTTAATGTTGGGTCCTGAAAAAAACTGAATTGGGAATAAACTTAAACAACGAATGATAGCTTTCCGAAAAAAACCCGAATTGGGTTGGAAATAATTCAAAACATCATACGCGTTCTTCAAAAAAACCTCAACAGCACATACTGACACTGATTAACACGAATAAGCTTAATATTACAATAATATTAAAAAAATAATTGAAATGATAACTCAATCCGGATAAAACTGTTCAGAAATTAGTATGGGTGCTATTTTGGTAGCATTTTTAGTTTTTTGGAAGTATTTCAAGTCTTCTAAAGGCAATATCAAGTCTTCCAGGGGCACTAAAAGTAGTAAATCTTCTGAAAGCAGTATCAAGTCTTCCAGGGGCAGTATCGAGTCTTTTGGAAGCATTTCAAAACTTTCAGAAGCAGTATCAAGTCTTCTAGAAGCAGTATCAAATCTTCTAGAAACATTACAAGCCTTCTGGAAGCAATATCAAGTATTCCAGAGGTAATAGCAAATTTCTGAAAGCATTTAAAATCTTCTAGAATCAGTATCAGGTTTTCTGGAAGCAGTTCAAGTCTTTTGAAAACATTTGAAGTCTTCTATAAGCAGTATCAACTCTTCAAAAAGCCTTCCATGTTTTTCTGATGTAGTACTAAGTCTTCTGAAAATATTGCAAGTCTTCTGGACGTGTTCCAAGTCTTCTGCGAGCAATAGCAAGTCATCTAGAAGCAGTATCAAGTCTTCTGGAAGCATATCAAGTCTTTTAGAAACAACACCAAGTCTTCTGGAAGCATTTCAAATCTTCCAGAGGTAATATCAAATCATATAGATGCATTTAAAATCTCCTAGAAAGTTTCAAATCTTCTGGAAACTGGAGTATCAACTCTTCAAAAAGCTTTTCATGTCTTCCTGATGTAGTACTAAGTCATTACAAGTCTTCTGGAAGCATTTCAAATCTTCCAGAGGTAATATCAAATCATATAGATGCATTTAAAATCTTCTAGAAACAGTTTCAAATCTTCTGGAAACTGTTCAAGTTTTCTGGAAATATTTAAAGTGTTCTGGATGCATTTCAAGTCTTCTGGGAACATTTCAAATCTTCTGGGAGCATTTCAAGTCTTCTAGGAAGCAGTATCAAGTCTTCTGGAGAGCTTTAAGTCTTTTAAAGACAATATCAAGTCTTCTAGGTGCAGTATCTGGTCTTCGGGAAGCATTTCTAGTTTTCTGGTAGCAGTATCAAGCCTTCTGGCAATATTTCAAATCTTCTAGAAGCAATATCAAGTCTTCCAGGGGCACTAAAAATAACAAATCTTCTGAAAGCAGTATCAAGTCTTCTGGAAGCAGTATCAAGTATTCCGGAGGAAATATGAAATCTTCTGAAAGCATTTCAAGTCTTCTAGGAAGCAGTATCAAGTCTTCTGGAGATCTTTAAGTCTTTTAAAGCCAACATCAAGTCTTCTAGGTGCAGTATCTGGTCTTCTGGAAGCATTTCTAGTTTTCTGGTAGCAGTATCAAGCCTTCTGGCAATATTTCAAATCTTCTAGAAGCAATATCAAGTCTTCCAGGGCACTAAAAGTAATAAATCTTTTGGAAGCAGTATCAAGTCTTCTGGAAGCAGTATCAAGTATTCCAGAGGTAATATGAAATCTTCTGAAAGCATTCAAAATCTTCTAGAATCAGCTTCAAGTCTTCTGGAAGCAGTTCAAGTCTTCTGAAAGCATTTCAAGTCTTCTAGAAGCAGTATCAAGTCTTCTGGAGATCTTTAAGTCTTTTAAAGCCGATATCAAGTCTTCTAGGTGCAGTATCTGATCTTCTGGAAGCATTTCTAGTTTTCTGGTAGCAGTATCAAGCCTTCTGGCAATATTTCAAATCTTCTAGAAGCAATATCAAGTCTTCCAGGGCACTAAAAGTAATAAACCTTTTGGAAGCAGTATCAAGTCTTCTGGAAGCAGTATCAAGTATTCCAAAGGTAATATGAAATCTTCTGAAAGTATTCAAAATCTTCTAGAATCAGCTTCAAGTCTTCTGGAAGCAGTTCAAGTCTTTCGAAAGCATTTCAAGTTTTCTAGAAGCAGTATCAACTCTTCAAAAAGCTGCTGGAAGTGTTTCAAGTCTTCTACGAGCACAATATCTAGTTATCTGAAAGCAGTATCAAGTCTTTTGGAAGTATATTAAGTCTTCTAGATAGCAATAAAAAGTCTTCTGGAAACATTTCAAATCTTCCAGAGGTAATATCAAATTATATACCAGGTGTTTCAGAATACCCATAGCAGTGATTTTCCTCAAAAACGCGGTTACCTATAAAGTTGCAATAAAAAATATGATAATAAAATTGTGTATGAAGAATTCAATACACCAGTTTCTATCACACTGGTAAAACCGGGAATTGGTAGTAATGCCATCAAATTCAAATTTTTCCAAATTGTTATACATGTTTAGTTACCATTACTGTAACCATCAATAGCACTTAAATTTTTTCTTGATGAAGAATATCTATTCTACGATAAAACTTAATTCATATGACAATTTGGAAAAATTTTAAGTTGATGTCATTATCACCAATTTCCGGTGTCACCAGTATAATAAAAACTGGTGTATCGAATTCTTCATATACGGTTTTATTATCATATTTTTTATTGAAACTTCTTAGGTAATCGCGTTTTTGATAAAAATCCCTGCTATGGGTGGTCTGAATCACCCGGTATGTGCATTTAAAATGTTTTAGAAACAATATCAAGTCTTTTGGAAGCTGTTCAAGTCTTCTGAAAGCATTTCAAATTTTTTAGAAACATTTCAAATCTTCTAAAAGCAGTATCAAGTTTTCTGCGAAGCATTTTGATTTTTGTCATCAAGTGTTAGTGTGAGTATCAAGTGTTCTAGATGCACCATCTACAACACTTCTTGTGGATGCATTTCAAGTCTTTGGAAAGCAATATCAAGTCTTCTAGAAGCAAAACTAAGTCTTCTGGAAGGATTTCAAATCTTCCAGAGGTAATATCAAATCTTCTAGAAGCAGTATCAAGTCTTCTGGACGCATTTAAGCTTTCTACATATAGGTTCAAGCCTTTTACATACAGTATAGAGTCTTCTGGATGCATTCCAAGTCAAGTCTTCTAGAAGCAGTCTAGAAGGCTTGAGTCTTCTGGAGATCGTTAGGTCTTCCAGAGGCAATATCAAGTCTTCTAGATGCAGCATCAAGTGTTGTAGATGCAGCATCAAGTGTTGTAGATGCAGCATCGTCTTCTGGAAGTATTTCAAGTATTTTAAAAGCAGTATCTAGCCTTCTGGACGCATTTAAGTCTTCAAAATGCAGTATGAAGTCTTCTGGATGTATTTCAAGTCTTCTGGGAGCATTTCAAGTCTTCTGGGAGCATTTTAAGTCTTCTAAAAGCAGTATCAAGTGTTCTAGATGCAGCATCTACAACACTTCTTGTGGATGCATTTCAAGTCTTATGGAAGCATTTCAAATTGTCTAGAAGCAATATCAAGTCTTGTGAAAGCATTTCAAGATTTTTAGAAACAGTATCAAGTATTCTAGATGCAGCATCAAGTCTTTTGGAAGCATTTCAAGTCTTCTAGGTGCAGTATCACTTCTTTTGGAACCATTTTAAGTCTTTCAGAAGCAGTATCAAGTCTTCTGGAAGTATTTAAGCCGTCTACATGCAGTATCAAGTCTTCTGGATGCATTTCACGTCTTCTGGGAGCATTTCAAGCATTCTAGAAGCAGCAAGTGTTCTGGAGATCTTTAAGTCTTCTAGGGATAATATCAAGTCTTCTAGAAGCAGTATCAAGTGTTCTAGATCAAGAACGGCATCACGTCTTTTGGAAGCATTTGAAGTCTTCTAGATGCAGTATCAGGTCTTGTTGATGCATTTGAAATCTTGTGGAAGCATTTCAAATCTTCTAGAAGCAACATCAAGTCTTCTGGAAACATTTCAGAAGACTTGTAGAGAGTCTTTTAGAAGCAGGAGAAGGTGCGAGATGCCTTGGGCGCGCTATTTTTTCCAATGCCTAGACAGCTGATCAACTTTCTGTATCTATGATCAGCATATGTTCTCCCTTGATCATACATTTCATCAGGCACATTTTTATTTTTTGGGCTTCATCTGAATGCGTGTAACATTTTGCCTGAATTCCAATCTGGGTTTAGACCTCATCATAGCTGTTGTGGTGCGTTTTTGAATATTACTGACGATTTGTTGTTTGTTGGTTGATCATGGGAGGATGTCGGCGCTTGTTGTGTTGGACTACTCCAAGGTCTTTGATACTAATTGATACCATTCATTCTTGTTGAGTATTTTGCACTACATAGGTGCAAAAAATTTATCGCACCTTTGGCGTGGTGCGATATCGTTGTTCGCTGATTATCTGGGGAGTAGGTCACAGAGTGTCAATAAAAAATAATGCTGATGTCTCATAACATTCTAATACTGGATAGTTTTGAAATAATAGTCATCTCCATGATCCATTAATTTACAATGGGTCTAATGATTGTTTTGTATAAGCTGTCTTAGTATACATTTCTTGTTCTAAATATCTGCTCATTGACTAGAATTGACCTTCTTCTGATGGTGTCGTCCACTAGAATAATTTTATGCCCAATAGAGAGGAACTAAAGTTGTAAATGTATGCTTTTCTTTGGCTATAAAGTCCGACTAAAGTAACCCAAAACCAAACACTTCTCTTTTAATAAGTATGAAGACGATCACGGCTGGTTTTAATCAAAGTAAAACTAGAATTAACAGTAGAATTGATACTGGAACTGGCAGTTGAACTAGAAGCTTTGGGGTTTAGCCATGGGTCTTCTAAAAAATGTGAGATATTTTGGACTTAGTTGCAATTTCATTCAAAAACTTCAAAATGTTTTTGATACAATAACGTTCTTGATCCCAATTTAAAATTACCTGATACTACAAAAAATATTATTAAAGTAAAATTATTTTCTTACTTCCACAACAAATTCTAATAACATTCTAACATTTTCTCTTTGTTTAGATTAATTTAAAGTATGGTATAAAAGGAGATAGACTCGAAACTTCCCGCGAAACTTGCACAGCTTGTGCGGGTTCGATAATCCTAGAAATGGCGGCTCTTTCACGATTAACGGGCGAGCCAATTTTCGAAGAGAAAGCCCATCGCGCGATGGACGAATTATGGAAGATGCGACATCGAAGTTCCGATTTAATGGGAACAGTTCTAAACGTGCATTCGGGCGATTGGATTCGCAGGGATTCGGGCGTTGGGGCCGGAATCGATTCTTACTACGAGTATTGCTTAAAAGCTTACATTTTACTCGGGGATGATCGCTATTTAAACCGTTTCAATCGACATTATAACGCCGTTATGAAATATATTTCTCAAGGTCCAATGTTATTAGATGTGCACATGCATCGACCACATACGAATTCAAGAAATTACATGGATGCCTTATTAGCATTTTGGCCGGGATTGCAAGTTTTAAAGGGCGATATCAAACCGGCGGTTGAAACGCACGAGATGTTGTACCAAGTAATGCAACGGCATAAATTTATTCCTGAAGCGTTTACGACTGATTTTCAAGTACATTGGGGTAATCATCCGTTAAGACCCGAATTTTTAGAGTCAACCTACTTTTTGTACACTGCAACGAATGATCCTTATTACCTCGAAGTTGGTCGAAACGTCTTAAAAAGCTTACAAAAATACGCCCGAGTTCCTTGTGGGTACGCCGCTGTGAACGATGTTCGAACAGGAAGACAAGAAGATCGAATGGATTCGTTTGTTTTAGCCGAAACGTTAAAATATCTATATTTGTTGTTTGCCGATCGGGAGGATTTAATTTTGAATTTGGACGAGTTTATTTTTACGACTGAGGGGCATTTGTTACCGTTGAGTTTGTCTAGTTATAAAAATAATACTTTAATCGAAGATGAATCTGATGATTATTACTACGAATATGCTAGGATATGTCCGAATTCTTTGACTTTATTCCCCGAATCGGTGAGGAAGCCTTTGAGGAATATGGTGGATGGGATGTGTCCTAGAAGAATTGGGAAACGAAGACTTACAGCTGCCGAATTTAGCGCTTCTAATATGAATCATTTGAAGGTGATTAAGGATATGGGGATTAGTATCATTGCTTTAAATGATGGAAGGGTTCAGTTGTTACATACTTTTTCAGCGGTAAGTTATTAAAATTAATTTATTACTTATACTGTTTGTCTGAGCAACTTATATATGTATATATATATGTATCAGCATATTCACTGAGAGCTTAAGATTTCCTTTCCAAAAATATAGAATATTTGAGATCCCGTTCAAATTGAAATATACACCTTAGTAGATTCACAAATAAAAACCCGTAATTTCGTATCTACTTTACAAGCCAATATCTTCGTTGTCTTTAGAGATAGCTAAATAATAAAGACATCACTAGAAAGCCCGATCTTTTCTTCATCTAAAATCGGGTTTTGATTGGGTTTGATTGGGTTTCGATATTTATATATATCCACCGCAGAAAAAAATAAGAACACCGCCGCGTTCCAAATACACCTCAAAATTGTCGAACTTTAAGCCCGTGTGCAGCCGTTATGGAACCGAATTTTAAAAAAATCTTCATCAATTTAGCAAAAACGTACCTTGGGCTACCTAAATCCAGGTTTTGTCCGGTCAATATGTAACCAAGTCTACCAAATTTTACACGTTATATACAACCATACATAATAATCGGTGTATTGATTTTCTCTTGGAAACTTTCTTACATAATACGAACAAAACGGTGAAACTACATTCGACTTATAGGAAATTTTCTGCTCTTTACAGTGGTGTAGGACATTCATAGATCACAAGTTTGCACAAGCATCTTCTACTACAAAAATTGCGAAAATCGCGTATAATTGCCGTAATCAACTGTTTACGGTCTCATAACTTTCTTATATGACACGTATAAAACTCTGAGATCATATAAAGCTTATAGGAAATTTTCTGCTCTTTACGCTGGTATATAATTTTCATCGATCACAAGTTTGCACAAGCATCTTCTACCCCAAAAACTGCGAAAACCGCTTATAATTGCCGTAATAAACTGTTTACGGTGTCATAACTCTCTTATATGATACGTATAAAACTCTGAGATCATATAGAGCTTATAGGAAATTTTCTGCTCTATACGCTGGTATATAATTTTCATCGATTACAAGTTTGCACAAGCATCTTCTACCCCAAAAACTGCGAAAACCGCTTATAATTGCCGTAATCAACTGTTTACGGTCTCATAACTCTTATATGATACGTATAAAACTCTGAGATCATATAGAGCTTATAGGAAATTTTCTGCTCTTTACGCTGGTATATAATTTTCATCGATCACAAGTTTGCACAAGCATCTTCTACCCCAAAAACTGCGAAAACCGCTTATAATTGCCATAATCAACTGTTTACGGTCTCATAACTCTCTTATATGATACGTATAAAACCCTGAGATCATATAGAGCTTATAGGAAATTTTCTGCTCTTTACGCTGGTATATAATTTTCATCGATCACAAGTTTGCACAAGCAGCTTCTACCCCAAAAACTGCGAAAATCGCGTATAATTGCCGTAATCAACTGTTTACGGTCTCATAACTCTCTTATATGACACGTATAACACTCTGAGATCATATAGAGCTTATAGGAAATTTTCTGCTCTATACGCTGGTGTATAATTTTCATCGATCACAAGTTTGCACAAGCATCTTCTATCCCAAAAACTGCGAAAACCGCTTATAATTGCCGTAATCAACTGTTTACGGTCTCATAACTCTTATATGATACGCATAAAAGTCTGAAATCATATAGAGCTTATAGGAAATTTTCTGCTCTTTACGCTGGTGTATAATTTTCATCGATCACAAGTTTGCACAAGCATCTTCTACCCCAAAAACTGCGAAAACCGCGTATAATTGGCGTAATCAACTGTTTACGGTCTCATAACTCTCTTATATGATACGTATAAAACTCTGAGATCATATAGAGCTTATAGGAAATTTTCTGCTCTTTACGCTGGTATATAATTTTCATCGATCACAAGTTTGCACAAGCATTTTCTACCCCAAAAACTGCGAAAACCGCGTATAATTGGCGTAATCAACTGTCTACGGTCTCATAACCTTCTTATATGACACGTATAAAACTCTGAGACCATATAGAATTTATAGGAAATTTTCTGCTCTTTACACTGGTATATAATTTTCATAGATCAAAAGTTTGCACAAGCGTTTTCTACCCCAAAAACTGCGAAAACCGCGTATAATTGCCGTAATCAACTGTTTACGGTCTCATAACTTTCTTATATGACATGTATAAAACTACGAGACCATATAGAACTCATAGGAAATTTTCCGCTCTTTACACTGATATATAATTTTCCTAGATCACAAGTTTGCGCAAGTATTTTCTACCCCAAAAACTGCGAAAACCGCGTATAATTGGCGTAATCAACTGTTTACGGTCTCATAACTCTCTTATATGATACGTATAAAACTCTGAGACCATATAGAATTTATAGGAAATTTTCTGCTCTTTACACTGGTGTATAATTTTCATAGATCAAAAGTTTGCACAAGCATTTCTACCCCAAAAACTGCGAAAACCGCGTATAATTGCCGTAATCAACTGTTTACGGTCTCATAACTTTCTTATATGACATGTATAGAACTACGAGACCATATAGAACTCATAGGAAATTTTCTGCTCTTTACACTGGTATATAATTTTCGTAGATCACAAGTTTGCGCAAGTATTTTCTACCCCAAAAACTGCGAAAACCGCGTATAATTGGCGTAATCAACTGTCTACGGTCTCATAACCTTCTTATATGACACGTATAAAACTCTGAGACCATATAGAATGTATAGGAAATTTTCTGCTCTTTACACTGGTATATAATTTTCATAGATCAAAAGTTTGCACAAGCGTTTTCTACCCCAAAAACTGCGAAAACCGCGTATAATTGCCGTAATCAACTGTTTACGGTCTCATAACTTTCTTATATGACATGTATAAAACTACGAGACCATATAGAACTCATAGGAAATTTTCCGCTCTTTACACTGATATATAATTTTCCTAGATCACAAGTTTGCGCAAGTATTTTCTACCCCAAAAACTGCGAAAACCGCGTATAATTGGCGTAATCAACTGTTTACGGTCTCATAACTCTCTTATATGATACGTATAAAACTCTGAGACCATATAGAATTTATAGGAAATTTTCTGCTCTTTACACTGGTGTATAATTTTCATAGATCAAAAGTTTGCACAAGCATTTCTACCCCAAAAACTGCGAAAACCGCGTATAATTGCCGTAATCAACTGTTTACGGTCTCATAACTTTCTTATATGACATGTATAGAACTACGAGACCATATAGAACTCATAGGAAATTTTCTGCTCTTTACACTGGTATATAATCTTCGTAGATCACAAGTTTGCGCAAGTATTTTCTACCCCAAAAACTGCGAAAACCGCGTATAATTGGCGTAATCAACTGTCTACGGTCTCATAACCTTCTTATATGACACGTATAAAACTCTGAGACCATATAGAATGTATAGGAAATTTTCTGCTCTTTACACTGGTGTATAATTTTCATAGATCAAAAGTTTGCACAAGCGTTTTCTACCCCAAAAACTGCGAAAACCGCGTATAATTGCCGTAATCAACTGTTTACGGTCTCATAACTTTCTTATATGACATGTATAAAACTACGAGACCATATAGAACTCATAGGAAATTTTCCGCTCTTTACACTGGTATATAATTTTCGTAGATCACAAGTTTGCGCAAGCATTTTCTACCCTAAGAACTGCAAAAATCGCGTATAATTGCAGTAATCAACTGTTTACGTCTCATAACTTTCTTATATGACACGTATAAAACTCTGAGATCATATAGAACCCACAGGAAATTTTCTGCTCTTTACAGTGGTGTATAACATTCATTGATCACAAGTTTGCACAAGCATCTTCTACCCTAATAATTGCGAAAATCGCGTATAATTGCAGTAATCAACTCTTTACGGTCCCATAACTTTCTTATATAACACGTATAGAACTCTGAGACCATATAGAACCCACAGGAAATTTTGAAGGTGCTGTACTTCGTCTTAATAATAACCTTGCCAATATTCTTGAATTGTCTAATCGCTATGGGCTTAAATTAAATCCGTCGAAAACGCAAACCATTGCTTTTGGCACTCGTCCTCTACTATCAAAGAAGAACTTTCACACTTCCCCTCAAGTGATGCTTGATGGCAACTTTATTCAGCTTTCGGACACGGTTAAGAATCTTGGTTTGGTTATGGATTCGACACTGTCCTGGAGACCTCAAGTATAGAGTGTTTGTAAAAGGGTTTACTACTGCTTCCACACTTTGAGAAAACTTCGGTGTTCCCTCCCGCCTGTTGTTCGTCGCAACCTTTGTTACTCTCTTATCTTGCTTCATGTTGATTATGGTGATGTGGTATATCCTGACCATGAGGTTGGTAGGTTGAAGTCACCGGCAATAATGATCATAAGGTCAGACAAGAATACATCCAGAGCTCTATCAGCAGAGGGCGGAAGATAAACGCAGCACAACAGAAAATGCACCCGACCGCACTGTACCCTCAACCACAAGTCCTCGGCATCACTGTGCAGACTCGGCATGGAAGTAGCGTGAACGCCATGCCGGACAATCCCACCATCGTCCTTCTTAGCTGATGTCGTAGATTCTCTGTCTCGGTGATGTATGGCGTATGAAGAGTTAAGCAGTTCCCCGTCGAATACAGTACTGTTAAGAAATGTCTCCGTAAGACAGATGAAGTCCGAGCATAAGGTGTAACAATTTAAGGAACAAGTGCTCAATTTGGACCTTAAGCCGCGAACATTCTGATAATAAAAACTAAGACCCATAGACTAAATAGTAGTATCAACAAATATGACAAGCAATAAGAGAAAATCTTAAAGCTTCTTTAGATCCGTAATGGATTTAATGACCAAAATCTTTGCTCTATCATCCTTTCTTACGTGAGGTACACAGTTCCTCGTCCAAATGTGTTTTTAGCCTTTCTCCCTTGCGGCCGGCCGTACTTTGTTAAGGAGATCCATATTTTTAGGTGTTAAATGTTCATTAATGAAGAAATTATCCCCGACATCAGGTACAGATATACTTCGGCAACTGGAATTACGACGAAATAATTTGTACGCACTAAGAAGGAGGTCACGTGTCGTTCTAGATGAGAATTTGATAATAATGGCCTCAGTGCGCGAACTTTCTTTCCCTAGCGACGGCTTAGGGGGTAGATGATGAATAGCACCGATGTCGAATGTAGTAATGGGAGACTTTATGGCAGCAGCAATGTTTGATAGTATAACGAGAAGATTTTCACCCACACGTTTAGGAACTCCCGAGATAATCAGATTGTTGTACCGCGAATACTGTTCAAGATCATTAAGGCGACTCTCGGCCATAACCAAATCAGTCTTAAGGGTGGCATTTTCAGCGGTCAGTACGTCGACCTGCTTTACCTTATCACTGAAGTTATTCAGGGAACGCTCGAAATCGGTGATTTTGTCACCATAAAAGGAAACAGAGTTCAGAATCTCATCATATTTGCTTGTTAAATTTCTCACGTCCTCCCGGATGGAAGACAAGATACGATACAATTGAGCATAACTTGGGCCATTAGAAGAGTTGGAATCAAAATTTTCATCGTCAACAATGACGGATTTGTCTAAACTACCCCGACACTTGGCGCACTTCCAAAAGACGCCGCCCGATTTAACTTGCCCGAGCGCATCCTCAGAAATTTTTACGCATTTGGCATGGAAGTGTTCTTGGAAGCCGCCGCACTGAAGCCCTGGATTTTTCGACGATAAGCGAGACGAACAAATCTTGCACTCCGACATACCCACGACCGGCACAAGAAGACTGGTTTCACGGATCAAAGTCAACGCGAATGACAACACCGTAACGTAGAGAAAAATTATCGGAAAATGTTAAATTAATTGTAGGAAAAACAGCTGTAACGCTGAACTACAATAACCAGCAATTCACCACATAAATCCGGACCAGTGGGAATAAATTAAACCAGAAAATAACTAATGTAAAGACAAAATTAGAAAATTTGTGAGAGCTGAAAAGAGGCGACTATACACCTGTTCACGTCGTTCACGAAATTCTTAAAGTTTTTTAAATAAATTAGGGTCTATATAAAAAATTTACTTCTGGTGATAATTCAAATTTATTTTTCTAAACTAGTTTCGAGCCTTGCTCTTCTTCAGTAGATACCTACAAGTTTACAACATACGAAAATGAACATATTAATATAAAAATAAAATAAAATAGTAAAATCTTACGTAATTATTAACAAATTAGAAAAATTAATTAAAATTTTTCAAAATTTACGTCAAAAGTTATTGTGTGACGTTAGGGTTTTTGTTTTTATTTTTGTGTTTTAGGTACGGATCTCGCAGGAAGCTATAGATTGGTTTTTGGGTCGGGATAATTTCTTCTTTAAGGCTTATAATATTACTGTTAATTTCAATAAACTTGTTGATTTCGTACATTTCCATTATTTCCATAAGGTTGCTTTTATTAAGTTGGTGTAGTAATTTAATATTTTTATTTTCGTCAAATTCGTGGTTGTTGAAAATTAGATGTTTTCCGAATGCTGATTTTGAACTCTTTTTATGTTCTTTAAGCCTTGTTTGGATACTTCTCCCCGTTTCACCTATGTATGTGGCTGAACAGGTCCCACATTGCAATTGGTATATGCCACTTTTAGCGAGAGTTGTAGTCTTGTTTTTGTTATTAACTAATAATGCCTTAAGATTATTTTTGTTTTTAAATGTCATTGTTATGTTGAACTTATGGAACATTTTCTTGATTTTATGGGATATTTCTCCTGGGTAAGTTATGGATCTGTACGTTGTTGGTGTATCAGGTTTTCGGTCGGATAGGGAAGTTGTTTCTTGAAGATTATATTTGTCTTGTATTTTCGAAAATATTCGTTGGATAAATGTCGGTGGGAAACTGTTTTCGCTTGCAATTTGGTGGATAATTTCGATCTCTTTTTCTAGGTCTTATTGTTCCAATTTTGAATGGAAAGCTCTGTGTATATAAACCCGGTATGCTGCCATTTTATGAGTTTTATCATGATGAGAATCGAATGGGATGGTGGTACTAGTTTGTGTAGGTTTTCTGTAGATGTCATATTTAATTTTGTTGTTTGAATGTCGTAGTGTATAGTCTAAGAAATTTAATTTTTGATTGTTTTCAGTCTCGATAGTGAAGTTAATATTGGGGTGTAAACTGTTAATGTATTTATGAAGATTATTAATATGTTGGTCGTCTTTAATCAGTACTAAAATGTCGTCCACGTATCTTGTCCATAGGATAATATCGTCTCTATAAGGGTTTTTGTCACACATAATTTGATTTTTCTCTAGGTTGTCCATGAAAATATCTGCCATCACACTACTCAATAGTGATCCCATTGGTAATCCATCTAGATATTGATAGTATTTATCGTTAAAGATACAAAAATTTTGTTCTAAGCATAGTTTTAATAGCGTTAAGATGGAGCGAGTTTTGTCTTTGTTTTTGAGGTCAGTCTTTAATATTTCTTCTAATATCGTTATCGTGTCGGTTATGGGTATGTTTGTATATGGGTTATTGGCATCAAATGAGATCATTTTGAAACCTTCTGGTAGCTGTATTTTGTCAATTAAATCAGGAAGTTGGTAACGATTAATTATGGTATATTTTGGTTTAAAATTGATGTCATTTATTATAAATTTTTGTAAAAGTTTTGCGAGTTTGTATGTGCTGGATTCAATGGAGGTTATAGTGGGTCTTATTGGTAATCCATTTTTGTGAATTTTAGGTAGTGCATACAATTTAGGGGTTTGCGGATTCATAGGCAACAGGCTGGTCAAGGTACCTCCGATTTTTGTTATTGTCGTTTTGTTTTCTTTAATTATTGATTTTAAATTTTTGTGAAAATTGTTTGGGGGGGTTTTTATTGATAGTTTTAAAGTTATTGTCTTTCATAAAGCTTTCAGTCTTATTTATGTAGAGATCTTTGGTTAAAATTATCATTCCTGCGTTTTTGTCTGCAGGAGTTTTTCCCGCTTGATGTTTTTAATAATTTTTTGTTCCTTTTCCTCTTCTCCATTTCTTATTGTTTGTTTGTCTCTTTTCTTCTTTAGTTAGGATTTGTTGAATCTCCTTATTCATAATGTTTTCCTTTTCGTGTCCTTTGATAGCTGCCTGAAGTTCCATATCCAGTATTGGGAGGTTAATTTCTCTTTTTGGAGCATATTTCAGACCTTTTTCCATTAATCTTCTTTCTTGTTCTGTGAAAATCACGTTTGAAGTATTTGTTACTTTGGGAACAAATTTATGAATTTCTCCTAGTTTGTTTGTTTGATGTTTATTCTTTTCTCTTTCTTTTTCTGTTCTCAACTTATTCAGTTTTTTCAGTTTCTTTTTGTGAATTTCATTAAGAATTATTGTATCATGTAATTTAGCTTCTTTGATAATTTCTTCGATTTCAATGTAATGATATTGATTATTTAAATCCTGGTAGCATTTATAAAGTTTAATGTTGAGTTCGTTAAGTTTCTTATAATGGTTATTTAGGGTTATACGTATATGTTGAATTTTCATTTTATTAACCATATCACTTTTTATATGTTGTGGATATTTCTTGTTAGTAAATTTTGGAAATAATCCCTCTGTTAAGCAGATTCTTAGAAATTTTATGTGTTGTAGTTTTATTTTATATGTCGTACGCTTGTAAGTCAGGATATTGTTGACCGTATTAGCCATTGAGTTGTATAAAAATAATTTTTCTTATCCTTTTTTCACCAATAATTAAATTAGGGTCTACATAAAAAATTTACTTCTGGTGATAATTAAAATTTATTTTTCTAAACTAGTTTCGAGCCTTGCTCTTCTTCGGTAGATACCTACAAGTTTACAATATACGAAAATGAACATATTAAAAATTAATTAAAATTTTTCAAAATTTACGTCAAAAGTTATTGTGTGACGTTAGGTTTTTTTGTTTTTGTTTTTATTTTTGTGTTTTAGGTACGGATCTCGCAGGCAGATATAGATAGGTTTTTGGGTCGGGATAATTTCTTCATTAAGGCTTATAATATTACTGTTAATTTCAATAAACTTGTTGATTTCGTACATTTCCATTACTTCCATAAGGTTGCTTTTATTAAGTTGGTGTAGTAATTTAATATTTTTATTTTCGTCAAATTCGTGGTTGTTGAAAATTAGATGTTTTCCGAATGCCGATTTTGAACTCTTTTTATGTTCTTTAAGCCTTGTTTGGATACTTCTCCCCGTTTCACCTATGTATGTGGCTGAACAGATCCCACATTGCATTGGTATATGCCACTTTTAGCGAGAGTTGTAGTCTTGTTTTTGTTATTAACTAATAATGCCTTAAGATTGTTTTTGTTTTTAAATATCATTGTTATGTTGAACTTATGGAACATTTTCTTGATTTTATGGGATATTTCTCCTGGGTAAGTTATGGATCGGTACGTTGTTGGTGTATCAGGTTTTCGGTCGGATAGGGAAGTTGTTTCTTGAAGATTATATTTGTTTTGTATTTTCGAAAATATTCGTTGGATAAATGTCGGTGGGAAACTGTTTTCGCTTGCAATTTGGTGGATAATTTCGATCTCTTTTTCTAGGTCTTGTTGTTCCAATTTTGAATGGAAAGCTCTGTGTATATAAGCCCGGTATGCTGCCATTTTATGAGTTTCATCATGATGAGAATCGAATGGGATGGTGGTACTAGTTTGTGTAGGTTTTCTGTAGATGTCATATTTAATTTTGTTGTTTGAATGTCGTAGTGTATAGTCTAAGAAATTTAATTTTTGATTGTTTTCAGTCTCGATAGTGAAGTTAATATTGGGGTGTAAACTGTTAATGTATTTATGAAGATTATTAATATGTTGGTCGTCTTTAATCAGTACTAAAATGTCGTCCACGTATCTTGTCCATAGGATAATATCGTCTCTATAAGGGTTTTTGTCACACATAATTTGATTTTTCTCTAGGTTGTCCATGAAAATATCTGCCATCACACTACTCAATGGTGATCCCATTGGTAATCCATCTAGATATTGATAGTATTTATCGTTAAAGATACAAAAATTTTATTCTAAGCATAGTTTTAATAGCGTTAAGATGGAGTTTTGTCTTTGTTTTTGAGGTCAGTCTTTAACTTTTTTATATTTTTAAATAAAGCTTTTTTTTTATATTCGGTTCCATAACAGCTGCACATGGGCTTAAATTACGACAATTTTGAAGTGTATTTGGAACACGGCGGTGTTCTTTATTTTTTTCTGCGGTGGATATAGAAATATCGACAGGACAAAACCCGATTTTAGATGAAGAAAAGATCATCTAAAAAGATTTCTAGCGGTGTCTTTATTATTTCTCTATCTCTAAAGACAACAAAGATATCGGCTTGTAAAGTAGATAGGAAATTACGAGTAAAAGTTTGTTGCTGGGAGGTTCGACTTTCTTAAGACATCAAACTTAACTTTTTGATGAAAACATAAATCATCTTATATGTGATTGGTTTATAAAACAATTATATCATTCCAACATACATTTTTTATTAAAAACTAACAACGAAATAAAATACACAAAGAAAACTAACTCATTAATCTCACAAAAAATAAAAATCTTAAAAACATTTGTTAAAAGAATATAAAAACTTAATTTATATTGCGTTATATCAACTAAAAATGATAAATATTAAATTCTTAAAAACATTAATTAACTTATCTCCAGTTTTGAGGCATTCCGAATTTTAATTTCTTTATCAACCCTTTCGACTTCCTCCCTCAGCACTTTAACACGATCATCAACACTTTTTTGTAGCACAATTTCGGCTAATTCCTTTGAAACGCCTATAACGTTGGATATATCCTCAACGAACAGAACATGCCCAAGGAGAGATTGTCTGATAATGAATCGTGGAACCATAATTACCATGTTATGTATTTGAGCTTGCTCTCGAAATCGTTTTTGAACGGTAAATTTAATCTTTGCCGGTTTCATGTCGTCTATAAGCAAAGCGCGCTTTAATTTTGGCTTTCGATGAACAGCCGGGTGGTTACACACTTTATCCATCCATAAATTTTTTAATTTCATCAATGATTTATTTTCTGGTGTAGCAGTTAAGTTCTTAAAAACGTCGTTTATAACTGATTTATACGTTTCTTTAACTGTATTAGACATTTTTTCTTATTTAATTTGGATTTTTAACAATAATACATAACCTCAAATTTATTTTTTATAACCTCAAAATATTGCAGAGTAAAATAAATCACTGAAGTTTAATTATTATATTGTGTATAATGTTAATAAGGTTATTTTCGAAATTGTTCTTGAATGTTTAATTTAATCTTCACCAATATTTTTAATATTAATTTTTATTTTACTATCACGTAAACCTAACCTAAAATTTACTGATCATAACCTCAAATTAATTTACTTGACAAACATAAAATATAGCTTACTTCTGACTTGTCATAGGTTCATCTAATACAGTCGCCCATATCAAGTAATGCAATGAAATCTGCTTTATTGTAACAACATTATTTGACTTGAGCGATTGCATTTGACGAGTCCACGACGAGTCGGGTCGCTTGTTGGAATAAAATTTATTTTTAAATAGTCTTTTTGAGTATTTTTGCATTAACTAAAATTGCAAATATTATTATCACTGAAAATTTAGTGACTGAACAAAAATTGCATTATTACTAAACGTTTAGTAAATTCTATTGAAGAAAAATGCCTGATATTATGAGTTATTAACTAGTTTGCTGATAAAAATGTTTCTTGGTGTAATTAAACGATATTCTTAGAATAAAGCTTATATTTAGTAAGGATTGAGCAGTTTACTACTGCCTATTATCCTTGTTTATAGATATACACAGTTATTCAACTGAAGTTAGTTTGTGTTCGTGATACCTACACTTAGCAGCAGAAGTCTGCGTACAAAAAACTTCTAACACTTTAACTGAAAAAATAAGGGTCATGATCTAATGTGATAAACTTCAATTTTTTTTTATTTTGTGTATTAACTACATATAATTCTATTAACAAAATATGCATCAATAAAACAGAAATATTAGTTACAAAAAAAATTAAAATTAAAAATTCTCCAAATAATGCGTATGCAAAAATCTGCGTACAAATAAAGACGCCTTCTCCAAAATATACTTATTTACTTAAATACGTAGTTGGCGATGTACGCTTTCCGATTTATATAAAAGATAATCATTGTCAATTATATTAGCAGAGGGTTAGAAGCTAAAAGTTAGAATGGACACGAAAGGAAAGAAAATTGAATTGGGAGAGAGAAAAATTATTGTAAAGTTGTGGAAAGAGGGAAAATCTTTTCGAAAAATAGGAGAAACTGTCGGCAGGTCACACTCTTCCATTCAAAGAGTAATTAATAATTATAAAGACACTGAAGATTACCTCTCACGTCCGCGATCTGACCGAGAGAAGCGACCCCTTTTAGCAAACCGAGAGAAGCGAAAAATTGTACAGCAGGTTAGCAAAGAACCTAGGCTGACGGCAAAAAAAATAGTAGAAAATGTACAAGAAGAATTTCATAAAACTATCAGCAAAGATACGGTGAGAAGGACGTTAAAAACAGCTAACTATCACAGTCGCGTTGCACGAAAAAAGCCATTTGTGTCAGAGGTCAATCGTCAGAAGCGGATCGCCTTTGCAAAAAAACTCTTAGACAAGCCCATTGAATTCTGGGAGAAAGTTCTCTTTACAGATGAGAGCAAATTTTGCATTTTCGGCATTAAGGGTAAACAACTTGTATGGAGAAAACCTAATACTGCCCTTAATCCCGAAAATTTGAAAGCGACTGTAAAACACGGAGGTGGTGGAGTTATGGTTTGGTGGTGTATGTGCACCAAAGGGGTGGGAAGGTTGGTTTTCATAACATCGACAATGGACCATAAAATGTATATAGACATTTTAAAAGAAAATTTGAAGCCTAGCATCGAAAACTTGGGCTTGGGGCCCGAATACTTTTTTCAACAAGATAATGACCCCAAACATTGCGCCCACAACACTAAGCTTTGGCTACTATACAATACCCCAAAGCAACTTAAAACACCTCCACAATCGCCGGACTTGAATCCCATCGAACACCTCTGGGATTTACTGGAACGCAGGATTCGGCAACACAACATAACGTCGAAGGAAACGTTAAAAAATGTTATGATTGAGGAATGGGCCAAAATCAGTTCGGACGAAACGAAGAAATTAGTGCACTCCATGCCTAAACGTTTAAGGGAGGTCATTAAACGTAAAGGTTATCCGACCTCATATTAATATAGAAACAATGATCTCATTTATGAATTTTTTATAAATACTGTCCTGACTTGTACGCAGATTTTTGCATACCCGTTATTTGTAGAATTTTTAGTTTTGATTTTTTTCTGTAACTACTGTTTCTGTTTTGTTGAAGCATATTTTGTTAATAGAATTATTTGTAGTTAATATACAAAATAAAAAAAAATCTAGTTTTTCACATTAGATTATGACTCTTATTTTTTCAATTAAAGTATTACAAGTTTTTTGTACGCAGACTGCTGCTGAGTGTATATTTTGACTTCTGTCAAAATATGTGTCTTAAATACTACAAGTTATAGAATCATTATATCTTAAATTTTGCGGTTGGCGATAAAATGTTGTATGCACCACGCCAGCAAAGTGTGTTTATCGAACTCGCCTTTTACTCGCCTCGCTCGCTTCGCTCGCTCGACTCCTAAACTCAGGCTCGTTCGATAAAAATTCACTTTGCTGACTTGGTACATAAATAACTATTATCGCCAACCGGCAGCAAAAGTATACTTTATTGTATCCATTTGCGGCAGTAAAGTAACACTTTATCTTACTGTCTAATTTGACAGCATTTAGCGGCAGACAAAGTACTTTACCTGCCGCTAATTGCTATCAATTTGAAAAAATTTTAGCAAACAACTGGATTCGAACCCGGTACCTTTGACATGACAGCCGAATGACTTGTCACTGGACTTCCGACCTTCTATATTCAATCAAACTTTGCCGATTTATATTAATGAAACAACCGTTTGTCATATATTTTGACTTCTGTGAAAATATGTGTCTTAAATACTACAAGTTATAGAATCATTGTATCTTAAATTTTGCGGTTGGCGATAAAATGTTGTATGCACCACGCCAGCAAAGTGTGTTTATCGAACTCGCCTTTTACTCGCCTCGCTCGCTCGACTCCTAAACTCAGGCTCGTTCGATAAAAATTTACTTTGCTGACTTGGTACATAAATAACTATTATCGCCAACCGGCAGCAAAAGTATACTTTATTGTATCCATTTGCGGCAGTAAAGTGACGCTTTATGTTACTGTCAAATTTGACAGCATTTAGCGGCAGACAAAGTACTTTACCTGCCGCAAATGAGTCAGACAAAGTATTTTACCTGCCGCTAATTGCTGTCAATTTGAAAAAATTTGAGCAAAGAACTGGATTCGAACCCGGTACCTTTGACATGACAGCTGAATGACTTGTGACTGGACTACCGACCTTCTATATTTAATCAAACTTTGCCGATTTATATTAATGAAACAACCGTTTGTCATATATTTTGACTTCTGTGAAAATATGTGTCTTAAATACTACAAGTTATAGAATCATTGTATCTTAAATTTTGCGGTTGGCGATAAAATGTTGTATGCACCACGCCAGCAAAGTGTGTTTATCGAACTCGCCTTTTACTCGCCTCGCTCGCTCGACTCCTAAACTCAGGCTCGTTCGATAAAAATTTACTTTGCTGACTTGGTACATAAATAACAGCAGCAGAAGTCTGCGTACAAAAAACTTGTAATACTTTAAATGAAAAAATAAGAGTCATAATCTGTATTTTGTATATTAACTACATATAATTCTATTAACAAAATATGCTTCAACAAAACAGAAACAGTAGTTACAGAAAAAAATCAAAACTAAAAATTCTACAAATGTAGGGTATGCAAAAATCTGCGTACAAGTCAGGACAGTATTTATAAAAAATTCATAAATGAGATCATTGTTTCTATATTAATATGAGGTCGGATAACCTTTACTTTCGGTTTAATGACCTCCCTTAAACGTTTAGGCATGGAGTGCACTAATTTCTTCGTTTCGTCCGAACTGATTTTGGCCCATTCCTCAATCATAACATTTTTTAACGTTTCCTTCGACGTTATGTTGTGTTGCCGAATCCTGCGTTCCAGTAAATCCCAGAGGTGTTCGATGGGATTCAAGTCCGGCGATTGTGGAGGTGTTTTAAGTTGCTTTGGGGTATTGTATAGTAGCCAAAGCTTAGTGTTGTGGGCGCAATATTTGGGGTCATTATCTTGTTGAAAAAAGTATTCGGGCCCCAAGCCCAAGTTTTCGATGCTAGGCTTCAAATTTTCTTTTAAAATGTCTATATACATTTTATAGTCCATTGTCGATGTTATGAAAACCAACCTTCCCACCCCTTTGGTGCACATACACCCCCAAACCATAACTCCACCACCTCCGTGTTTTACAGTCGCTTTCAAATTTTCGGGATTAAGGGCAGTATTAGGTTTTCTCCATACAAGTTCATCTGTAAAGAGAACTTTCTCCCAGAATTCAATGGGCTTGTCTAAGAGTTTTTTTGCAAAGGCGATCCGCTTCTGACGATTGACCTCTGACACAAATGGCTTTTTTCGTGCAACGCGACTGTGATAGTTAGCTTTTTTTAACGTCCTTCTCACCGTATCTTTGCTGATAGTTTTATGAAATTCTTCTTGTACATTTTCTACTATTTTTTTTTGCCGTCAGCCTAGGTTCTTTTCTAACCTGCTGTACAATTTTTCGCTTCTCTCGGTTTGCTAAAAGGGGTCGCTTCTCTCGGTCAAATCGCGGACGTGAGAGGTAATCTTCAGTGTCTTTATAATTATTAATTACTCTTTAAATGGAAGAGTGTGACCTGCCGACAGTTTCTCCTATTTTTCGAAAAGATTTTCCCTCTTTCCATAACTTTACAATAATTTTTCTCTCTCCCAATTCAATTTCCTTTCCTTTCGTGTCCATTCTAACTTTTAACTTCTAAGCCTCTGCTAATATAATTGACACCGATTATCTTTTATTTAAATCGGAAAGCGTACATCGCCAACTACGTATTTAAGTAAATAAGTATATTTTGGAGCGTCTTTATTTGTACGCAGATTTTTGCATACGCATTATTTGGAGAATTTTTAATTTTAATTTTTTTTTGTAACTAATATTTCTGTTTTATTGATACATATTTTGTTAATAGAATTATATGTAGTTAATACACAAAATAAAAAAAAATTGAAGTTTATCACATTAGATCATGACCCTTATTTTTTCAGTTAAAGTGTTAGAAGTTTTTTGTACGCAGACTTCTGCTGCTAAGTGTATTTTGACTTCTGTCAAAATATGTGTCTTAAATACTACAAGTTATAGAATCATTATATCTTAAATTTTGCGGCTGGCGATAAAATGTTGTATGCACCACGCCAGCAAAGTGTGTTTATCGAACTCGCCTTTTACTCGCCTCGCTCGCTTCGCTCGCTCGACTCCTAAACTCAGGCTCGTTCGATAAAAATTCACTTTGCTGACTTGGTACATAAATAACTATTATCGCCAACCGGCAGCAAAAGTATACTTTATTGTATCCATATGCGGCAGTAGTGACGCTTTATGTTACTGTCAAATTTAACAGCATTTAGCGACAGACAAAGTACTTTACCTGCCGCAAATGAGTCAAACAAGGTATTTTACCTGCCGCTAATTGATGTCAATTTGAAGAAATTTTAGCAAAATACTGGATTCGAACCCGGTACCTTTGACATGACAGCCGAATGACTTGTCACTGGACTTCCGACCTTCTATATTCAATCAAACTTTGCCGATTTATATTAATGAAACAACCGTTTGTCATATATTTTGACTTCTGTGAAAATATGTGCCTTAAATACTACAAGTTATAGAATCATTGTGTCTTAAATTTTGCGGTTGGCGATAAAATGTTTAATGCACCACGCCAGCAAAGTGTGTTTATCGAACTCGCCTTTTACTCGCCTCGCTCGCTCGACTCATAAACTCAGGATCGTTCGATAAAAATTCACTTTGCTGACTTGGTACATAAATAACTAATAAGAGTGAACAGGGCATGCAAGGGGACCTTACGTGTTCGGCATCACCGATTTTGTTCAAATTTGCAAGGATTGAAGATGAGTACTCGGACATCACTTTCCTGAAGCAGTACGATGCAATGCTCAAAAATACTCGAGAAAATCGACTTCAAAGTACTCAAAATATTTTGCAGCAGTAGAAATATAATAAATATTTGACTTTTTGTGTGTCGTTCGTTAGTCAAGGGACTGTGAACGTAGTTAAATTGTTGTTAAATTCTGAGGTTAGCAGGTTCAAATCGCACAATATGCAATTTTTTAAATTTTTATTTTATAAAATCAGTATTTTTTACGTCTAACACTCTGTGTAAATAAAGGTTTAGTACAATGTTTTCTTAAAATACCTGTCAAAGAAAGAATTGATATCTTGTGTGCGCGTAAATATCCTAATTGATTTTCTTTTTGTTCTTTAATAACTTTTTCTTCGTTCATTGTTAATAAATCGTTAATATACGTGTTGTTATAAATATATAGATAATTATGGAATCTGTCCGCGTCGAATTGAATAAATTAACTTTAAAAAATGCGGTTTATTATAATGAAAAGCTTCTTACAGAAAATAATTTAATAGCAGAACAACATTTTTCCACAATTATCGAAGAATCTGTATTATTAGCAGAACAACTATATAAATATACTTTACAAAATCTAATTGGAGGCGAGAAACAATTTGTTATGGTGGAAGAACTAACAATGAATGAAGAAGGTGGCAATAGTAAATTTCAACAAATCGTCGATAAGGAATCTGATGTGAATAATTTTAAAGAAATTAAAGAAGATGAAGAACATAATTATGAACCCGATGAGAATAAATCAGAAAAGGAGCATTTCATTCCAATAGATTATAAAATACAAATATATATAACACTTCAAATTCTCACCCAAATTGGAGTTTAAAGACTATTCGTAAAAATGGATGTCGGCAATTAGAAAAGACGGCTGATTTAAAGGTTTGGGAGCATCAAATTAAGTGTGGCGGAACAATTTTTGATAAATATACAATCATCGATTCATGGACGTACGATCGATTTAGACAAGCTCGTCAAGTGAATCAGCAAGTGACCACAAAAAATTTACAACAATGGTCATTATCTGCTGCAAGACAATTTTCCAACTTTGAATTTAAAGAATCCAATTCGTGAGTCGAGAAGTTCAAACGGATAGACAGAATTCGTCAACAAAAAGTAACAAAATATGTATCTGAAAAAGAAACTAGAAAGCATCTATGGAGGTTTGCTATCGCAGAATTCGGTCACATTGTAATTTTTGATAATAGTCTGGATCATAAGCGGTTTTTGGAAATACGTATGGGTGTTGAGTGACCGTTAAAAACAAAGAGTGAAAAACTCCCATGTATCCAGCACCTAGATATACTTCGTTTGCAATGGAAATGTCCTCTGCCAGCAGTGTTCAGTTTTACAAGTAGTATCGTCTTTAATTGACATTTTTTGAATTTCTAACATAAACATTTTGTATGCCAACAGTGTTTGGTATTTTGCAAGCAAAATCAATTATTATTAACTAAGTTTTTTGCCTTTTGCAATAAAAATGTCTTCGGTGAGCAGTATTTAGTCTTTCAAGCAGTATCAAGACGTCTAAAAGCAATATCAAGATTTTTGGAATCATATCAAGTCTTCTAGAAGCTTTTGAAAGCATTTCAAGAGTTTTGAAATCTACTGAAGCATTACAAGTCTCCTAAAAACAGTTTCAAAAGTCTTCTAGAAAATTTTCAAGTTATTTGGAAGTAATATCAAGGCTTCTATATGCGGTATCCACTCCTAAAGAGGCAGTACAGTCTTCTGGAATCTGTTGAAGTCGTCTGGAGGCAGTATATAGTTTTCTAGAACCATTTTAAATTTTGTAGAAGCACTTCAAGTATTCTGGAAGTAGTACTAAACCTTTTCACAGCATTTCATGTATTCTAAAAATATTTTAAGTATTCCAGAAGCAGTATCAAGTTTTCTGAAGTATTTCAAGTCTTCTAAAAACAGTTTCAAGTCTTCTAGAAAATATTTAAATCATCTGGAAGTAATATCAAGGCTTCATGAAGGAGTATCCAGTAATAAAGATGCAGACCAAGTCTTTTGGAATCTGTAAAAATCGTTTGGAAGCAGTATTCAATTTTCTAGAAACATTTTAAGTTTTGTGGAAGAACTTCAAGTACTCTGGAAGCAGTATCAAATCCTCCAGAGGCAGTATTAGGTCTTTTGGAAGCAATTAAAGGAGTATCAACTCTTCTAGAAAATGTTCAAATCATCCGAGAGTAATATCAAAGCTTCTAGATGTAATATTTAGTCCTCCAGAAGAAGTAGTAAGTCTTCTGGACAAAATTTCTACACTGATTATAGCAAGGCGTTTGACAAAATTGATCACGGAATCCTTTTAACTAAACTAACCAATTTTAACATTCCAACTGGCTTAATTTCCTGGATTTCAGCATTTTCTGCTGAAAATTTTCGCACACAGGCTCGTAATATAATAATAAACTTTGATCCAAATTATGTTATTAATACAGATCAAACAGGTATTTACAATTATTCTTACATTTAAATTTAGCTATATACTATAAGAATATTTATTAAACAACATTTTAAAATTATTTATTAGGATGCCAATTTATTTATTTATTTATTTGTGTTCTTTGGGATGCAAACAGGACAAGCCCAGTGAAGCATCCACTAATAATACATAATAGAAACAATAACAAAAATTAATGTTAATAATACATACAAATATATATAAAAGTAAGCAAAAACCAGCAAAAAGGAAAATAAAACGATATGATAAAAACAAAATGAAAAAATATTTAACGTTTTTTTTTAAATAATGTGATTATCAACGATTAAAGACGACTAACGCAATGCTAGTGATAATGCAAGTGGCGAATGTTTTTTTTTTGAATGTCGCCGTAGAGGTGTTAAACATATCAAAATTTGAGCAATGGCGGTTAAACGAGTGCATAAGGCGTGGAACCGCAGCGTTTGAAAAAGCATTCGTATTAGTACGAGGCACCGAAAATAAAGGCAAGACGCGAGACGGTCGGACAGGAACTTTAAATTTTAACTCGGACAAGATCACGAGGCAGTCAATAAGGTCATTGCAAACTTTATGAAGTAGGGTTAAGTCATTAATATTACGTTTGGTGGAAAGCAGTGTGAGGCCAAAAACTGTGCATCGTTGCGCATAACTACAGTACGGTAAACAAAATTTATGCGACAAATACCGAGCAAAACGCTTCTGGACTTGTTCTAGGCGGTCGATGAGATATGATATTGAGGATTCTAAACAGCAGATGCATAGTTAAGGACAGAGGATACAAAGGCAGAATAAAGAGAACGAATTCATGATAGATCCAAAAAGGGGCGGGATATGCGACATATAAATCCGAGCATGCGAGAAGCCTTATTAACAGTATAGTCAATATGAGCCGAAAAAGAGAGTTTAGTGACAAAGATAACTCCAAGGTCCTTCACGCATTCGAATTGTTTGAGGATAGTTGAGCCAAGGGAGTAATCAAAGACAACAGGACAGCGTTTGCGCGTAAATGTGATTTTACTGCATTTATCAAGGTTTAAGAACAAGTTATTTCTTATACAATATTCATGCAATCTGTTTAAATCGTCCTGCAGTCTTGCACAGTCGTCGGTAGAACAGATGCGGCTAAATATTTTGCTATCATCGGCGTAAAGGAGAAAATTTGATTGGTGAAAGCATGCATGGATATCGTTTATATAGAGTAGAAATAGAAGCGGTCCAAGATGACTACCCTGAGCGACACCAGAAGTAATATCCCTAAATGCAGAGCGATAGTTACCGATACTAACGGCCAACGAGATGTAAGATGAAATCCAGGAAATTAAGCCAGTTGGAATGTTAAAATTGGTTAGTTTAGTTAAAAGGATTCCGTGATCAATTTTGTCAAACGCCTTGCTATAATCAGTGTAGAAATTTTGTCCAGAAGAGTTGGTACTTCTTCTGGAGGACTAAATATTACTTCTAGAAGCTTTGATATTACTCTCGGATGATTTGAACATTTTCTAGAAGAGTTGATACTCCTTCCAGAATACTTGAACTGCTTCCAGATGACTTTAACTGCTTCCAAAAGACCTAATACTGCCTCTGGAGGATTTGATACTGCTTCCAGAGTACTTGAAATTCTTCCACAAAACTTAAAATGTTTCTAGAAAATTGAATACTGCTTCCAAACGACTTTTACAGATTCCAAAAGACTTGATCTGCATCTTTATTACTGGATACTCCTTCTAGAAGCCTTGATATTACTTCCAGATGATTTAAATATTTTCTAGAAGACTTGAAACTGTTTTTAGAAGACTTGAAATACTTCAGAAAACTTGATACTGCTTCTGGAATACTTAAAATATTTTTAGAATACATGAAATGCTGTGAAAAGGTTTAGTACTACTTCCAGAATACTTGTAGTGCTTCTACAAAATTTTAAATGGTTCTAGAAAACTATATACTGCCTCCAGACGACTTCAACAGATTCCAGAAGACTCTGTACTGCCTCTTTAGGAGTGGATACCGCATATAGAAGCCTTGATATTACTTCCAAATAACTTGAAAATTTTCTAGAAGACTTTTGAAACTGTTTTTAGGAGACTTGTAATGCTTCAGTAGATTTCAAAACTCTTGAAATGCTTTCAAAAGCTTCTAGAAGACTTGATATGATTCCAAAAATCTTGATATTGCTTTTAGACGTCTTGATACTGCTTGAAAGACTAAATACTGCTCACCGAAGACATTTTTATTGCAAAAGGCAGAAAACTTAATTAATAATAATTGATTTTGCTTGCAAAATACCAAACACTGTTGGCATACAAAATGTTCATGTTAGAAATTCAAAAAATGTGAATTAAAGACGATACTACTTGTAAAACTGAACACTGCTGGCAGAGGACATTTCCATTGCAAACGAAGTATATGTAGGTGCTGGATACATGGGAGTTTTTCACTCTTTGTTTTTAACGGTCACTCAACACTCACCCATACGTATTTCCAAAAACCGCTTATGATCCAGACTATTATCAAAAATTACTATGTGACCGAATTCTGCGATTGCAAACAGTGTTCAGGATGCCCAAAGAAGTAGTTAAAATCTTAGAATCAGCACTCCAAAATTAGCTAACGTAGATTTCGATATAACTAATTGAACAAATTTCATGATTCTGCCATCTTGATATGTTTTAGAGAATATTCGCTTTAAGGTTTCGTAGAAATCGTTCTTCTTGAATATGAATTTAAATGTTGTTGCTTCACCACCTCTCCAGGCAAGCATAGGCGCCGGTTACGTTACATACAAAAATCATGTATCACATAAACATAAGAACTTTTTCTTCTCAATTCAATCCAGCGTTTGCTGCAACTTATTTCAATAACAACTACTGGGTCTTATTACTTGTATAGTATTATTTGTAAAATTTATAACAATTTTAACATAATTTCAAAAATTTTAGATAATGCTAACTATATTTCGACTATTAGACAAAGTTTAAACAGTTTTTTATAATTTCAGACATCTTTAGACAATTATTGACTATTAGAGATATATTTCAAACAAGATGTAGATGATTTTAAACTTACCATTTGGGACAATTGTAGACTATGAGATCCATTTTAGACAGTTTTGGGTAACGACTTTACTTAAGTTTACAAAAATTGATTAATTTATATAACTTTGGGAGATTTTAGACAACTTGTGGATGATTCTAAACTAATTTTGGTTGATTTTAGACGGCTATTAATGATTTAAAATATCATTAAACGATTACAGACATATTTTTGACAGTTTTTGATAATTGTAAACATCTTTAGACAATTATTAACTATTAGAGATATATTTTAGACAAATTTAGGATGATTTTGTATTTTAACAATTATAAGCTGTTAGATGACATATTTTGGACAGTTTTTGAAAATTTTCGACATCTTTAGACAATTATTGACTATTAGAGATATTTTTTAGAGATAATGTTAATGATTTTAGACAAATTTATCATGATTTTAAACCTCTTGTGAATAATTTTAGACAACTGGATTAATTTAGATATCATTGGATTAATTTGGACAACTTGCGGATGATTATAAATTAATTTTATTTGATTATTAATCATTTTAGACAATTGTAGACAGTTAGAGACAAAGTTAGACAGTTTTTGATAATTTAATACATCTTTAAACAGTTACAAGCAATTAGAGATATATTTTAAACAAATTTGTAATGATTTTTCCAACTCGTAGATGATTCTAGGCAACTTTAGACAATTATAGGTTATTAGAGATATATTTTAGGCATTTTTATGATTATATTATGATCATTTATTAGCTATTAAAGACATACTTTAGAAAATTGTTTGTGATTGTAGACAAATTAGGATTAATTTAATCCTTTTGTGAATAATTTTAGACAAGTTTAGACAACTAGATTAACGTAGATATCGTTGGATTATTTTAGACAACTTGTGGATGATTATAAATTAATATTAGTTAATTATTAATGATTTTAGACAATTGTGGACTATTAGAGACAAAGTTTAGACAGTTTGTGATGATTTTAGACATCTTTAGATAATTACAGGCAATTAGAGATATATTTTAGACAAATTTTGGATGATTTAGGTAAATTTTGACAATTATTAGTTATTAAGGACATATTTTAGACAGTTTTTCAACGTTAGATCATTTTAAACAACTTGTGGATGATACTAAACTAATTTTAGTTGATTTTAGACGGTTATTAATAATTTTCAACAACTTTAGACAGTTATAGATGATGATAAGAGAGCAATTTTTAATCATTTTAGACATCTTTAGACAATTATTAGCTTTTAGATACAGATATATTTCAGGCAAATTTAAGATGATTTTATACAACTTGTGAATAATTTTAGACAACTTTAGACAATTATAAGCTATTAGAGACATATTTAGTCAGTTTTTGATGATTTTAAACAACTTTAGATAACTGAATTAATTTAGATAACTTTTGGATGATTTTAGGCGACTTGTGGATGTTTCTAAACTAATTTTAGTTCATTTTTGACCGTTATTAACAATTTTCAACAACTTTAGACACTTATAAGCGATAAAAGACATATTTTTGATAATTTTAGACATCTTTAGACAATTATTAGCTGTTAGAGATATGTTTTAGACAAATTTTGGATGATTTTAGACAAATTTAAAATGATTTTAAACAACTTATGGATAATTCTTGACAATTTTAAACAATTATAAGCTATTAGAGAAATATTTTAGTCAGTTTTTGATGATTTTTAACAATTTTAGACAATTCGATTAATCTAAATGATGGATGACTTTAGACAACTTGTGGATGATGATAAACTAATTTTAGTTGATTTTAAATCGTTATTAATGATTTTCAACAACCTTAGACACTTTTAGATGATAAGAGACAGATTTTTGATAATTTTAGACATCTTTAGACAATTATTAACTATTAGACATATATTTTAGACAAATTTTAGATGATTTTAGACAAACTTAAGATTATTAAGAAGAGACTTTGCCAACTCGTAGTTGATTTTAGACTACTTTAGACAATTGTAGGTTATGATAGATATATTTTAGGCACTTTTTGATGATTTTAAATAACTTTAGACAATTGAATTAATTTAGGTAACGTTAGATGTTTTTAGACATCTTGTGGATGATGATAAACTAATTTTAGTTGATTTTAAATCCTTATTTATGATTTTCAACAACTTTAGACACTTATAGATGTTAAGAGATAGATTTTTGACAGTTTTTGATCATTTTAAACATCTTTAGACAATTATTAGCTATTAGAGATACATTTTAGACAAATTTTGGCTGATTTAAGAAAATTTAAGGGATGATTTTAAACAACTGGATTAATTTAGATAACGTTAAATGTTTTTAGACAACTTATGGATGATTATAAACAAATTTTAGTTGATTTTAGACGATTATTAATGATTTCAAACAACTTTAGATAATTATAGGTGTATTTTAAACAGCTTTTGGTGATTTTAGACATCTTTAGACAATTAGAGATATATTTTATACAAATTCTTGATGATATTACCAACACATAGCTGATTTTAGACATGTTTAGACAATAAAGCTACCTTTAGTGTGAGGGAGAATTGGGTATTTATGTATCAGCTATTTCGTTCTGATTGGCTGATGGCGAAAGTCCTGACGTCACGTGGCCTCCATCAGCCAATCAGAACGAAATACCCAATTCTCCCTCGCACTAAAGGCAGCTTTAGAGATATATTTTATACAAACTTTTGATGATATTACCAACTCGTAGTTGATTTTAGACAGTTATAGATTATTATAGATATATTTTAGACAGTTTTTGATGACTTTAAATATCTTTCAACACATTTAGACAATGAATTAATTTTGAAAAGTTGGATGATTTCAACTTATGGATAATTGTAAACTAATTTTGGATGATTTTAAATAGTTATTGATGATCTTGAACAACTTTCCGTTTCTTTCAGCATCCATAAGCCGCTACATAATAAAATTTTTATGTAAACCCAGGTGTTTCAAACTACCTCTCAAACCTCATATTTTGATAATGCATGTAGACTTTTGTCCTTCATTGCATATAGTTTTACTTTTATACCCCGAAAAGCAGCAAAACGTTAATTATTCACTGTTACTAAATATTTAATGTTTTTTCTTCACTATCTGAAGTGAAACGCTGAAGAAGTAGTGGTAGTAAAAAAATTATTGCTTTGTATTGTAAATTTTAATTATATTATTATTTGTTTAGGCTCGCTCATCTGCTGATGCGGAAGAAGGATTACTTTTTATGCAAGAAATGGTAGAATTATCAAAACTACAACAACAACAAGGCGACGCCGCCCCCCAAGCAGTTTCATTCCCCCTTAAATTTACGAACGGCGAACGCCAAACGATGACTCTTCAAGCGGGTCCATCACATTTCGGAACGAATTTGCGAGGAACCGAGAAAGTAACAGCCACAACGATTTTAGTGAATCCAATAAGAGCATGCACCGATTTACCAGCAACGACGAACAACCAAATCAAAGGCAAAATAGCAATTATGGAACGAGGAGATTGCATGTTCGTCGATAAAGCCCGCCGAGTTCAAAAAGCGGGGGCCGTCGCTGCGATCGTCATCGATAACACCCCGGGAAGTACCGTTGAAAATTCTCCGCTATTTTCAATGTCGGGTGATGGAACGGACGATATAAAAATCCCAACGGTGTTTTTGTTTTCTCAAGATGCCTCGAAACTTTTATTAACATTATCGAAAGATCCGCAAGTTGAAATAACGATCGGCGAATGGAAATCGGAACATAACGTGTATCCACCGAACGAAGAGGAAGAATCAATGTTTCAAAAACTAAAAGTATCCGTCCAAGAATTTTTGAATAAACACACCGGAATCGCTTTCACCAAAACCATCAAACTCGGTAATTTTAAGGCTGACGTCGGCTTAGATAAAATACGCGTGACTTACGAAAAAGCGGAAGAAGATGAAAAACAAAAAGAATCAACCCAAGAAGAAAAAGAAAAAGAAGAAGAATCAACTCCCGAATGGAGTCAAATCCGTAAAGGATTATTACTGCCAATTTTTAGTTCCGAAAGTAGCAAAGAATTATTCGTTCCGGTTAATATCTTAAAAATTTATTATCAGACTTTGAGCGGGGTAACCAGCGAGGAATTAAAAACGCACGACGTTCTCAAACAAACCGAGTGGTTATTAGCCGAATTAAACACCGAGTTTAATAAGAAAGATGATGATTTAATTAAAAGTGTTCCTACGGATCATCAATACGACGGGAAAAAAATGGAATCGTTAAACACAATTTTTCAGGCGTTTTTCACCCAAATCGAAAAGAACGTAATGGACGAATTAAAACGGCGATCCAGCGACGATTTAGTTGTTACAAGTGATAAAGTGATATTACCACAAGAAAGTATAAACGAACAATATCTTCCAGAGGGGGAAAGTGATGAGAAAAAGATTCGAACCGAAAAAAAAGATGAGTTATGATCCCGGTAAATATTTAATAGGAATTAATTTGTTTTAAATAACGGTTGGAAATTTTTTTGAAACGGTACCGTTGATAAAGGAAATTAATTTTTAATTTTTTTTTCTTATTTTATTATTATTAATTTTTTTTTATTTTTGAATTGTTCTGGGTGATATAAATTTATTTATGTACAGTCCTTTTTCTTTAGAATTAATTTAATAATTTTTCCTAATAGAATTTTATTTTGTAGGTCGTTATTTAAAGTTGCGCTTACATTTAAGTTTTAATTCAAAATTAATCTTTGTGCGATCAAAAATAATTATTGTTATTGGGCGATTTAACTCAAATTTAGCACTTTTCGATGGATCTATTTTATTTTACATTCTACCAGGTTTAATAACTTTTCTATCATCTTCAGACAACACAAAGTAATCAGAAAATTTTCTATAAAGGAAGTAAGAAAATTTCTTTCGAAATTTTGTGTACTGTAATTATTAAAAAGTAATCTATTTTCTCATTCAAGAAGTGCAAAAATTTATATTTTAATATAATTTTTATCAGGATATAAAGTGGTACGTAACAATTTTTTTGGATACGAAATTTTGGCTAAACTCTTCAATTGAAGAACTTAAAAAATTAAGAAAACGGGAAAATCTTTTGAGTTTGCCTTTAAAGATAGACAACACTATTTTTAACAAGCTATAAGAGTGGGATATGTCCGCTTTTATTTATAATTAAATTTAGCAATGGAAAAATACATTAAATCATTATGAATATGTATTATAAATGATTGTAAACGTCAGATACATTAATATTTACTATTTCAAAGTGAGATTTTGAGAGTATAATGTAAGTAAATATGTGGAATTTTATTATTACTTTCAACATTAACATGGTTTCTGAAGATGATCAAAAAATGATTGAAAGAAGATGCAAAATTTAGTAAAAAAATTAATATGTTTAAAGTTGGCAGCTAAAAATTATCATTTAAAATTCTTTTCATTAGAAATTATCATTTTAAATTATCAAATAATTTGATATAACATTTAACTAAATCATTTTCAATCTAAAGCATGTTATAATTTCTTGGTATGAGTCATTTAATCTCGATATGGGCCGTCTCATCCATCTTCAATCGATAAAATAAACTCCACTCTGTCAAATCAGTTATTCTTCTTTATTTATGGCATCAACTTCAACTTGGTACATAATAAATTCTTTGTTTATTTCGTCATAGATGATATAACTCTTAATCCTATATCATTTCTTGTCTAAATTATGAAATATACCGGGTGAGTTATTAATATCCTGGCGGACAATAGTCAGTAAACCGTTTGAAGAAGAGCAAAATGTTTTTTACAAAAGTTGTTTAACTCACCACTTTCTATTATCTAAAATTATTTCCCTTTATATAGAATGTTCTATTTAGATGTAACGGAGAATATGTCAATCTTTTCAAATGGAACACCCTGTATATTTTAACGTATTATGAATGCTACTAAATTTGTTGTTACAACCGTACATGTTACTAACTTATAAAATTTATAGTTTCTGAGATATTCAATTGTTTCTTTAAAATGTGCACATTTTATGCGATTTTGCTTTGAAACTACGTCAGATAATAGTCCAAGCTAGTAGGTATACATACAGCGTGTTCATAAGGTTCACTTACGATGATTAGATGTTTTTCAAATGATATTTTCTAATTTTTTTTAACGAAATACCCTATATTTTTTGTGTTGGCTGAATTGCCCATCAAGTTCTCTTTAACCCTTTCAGCCCTGAAATTTTTATATAGACAATTAATTTTTTTTGTGTGAAAATTATTGATTAGGTCTTCACTAGGAACTCCAAAACCAAATTTGAAGTGATTTCCTCCAAGGGTATAGAATCTAAGAAAGTGGTGTGAAAGGTCTTTATGTTAAAATTCACAATTAATATAATAAAAAAAAACTAGACAAATTGTTCAATCATTTATTTATTGTGAAATTTTCTAAAGCAATTCCTTGTCTTTGATAAGCTTCTAGTTTGCATCTTTGCTCATGTCCTTCATTATGGAAAGGCCAGTAATCTATGCTATCATATCTTATATCAATAGGTAGATTTTGAAGCACTTTCCTTTTTGAAGGAGCAGGTGAGTTAGATCCGCTTGGCCTGCCCCTTTTTTTATTCAACGAATTTGCTGACCCTGAGAATGCCAACGCTTGCGTTACTTCCAGCGTAAATTTCAATAAATCCATTAATATCCCCTCACTGTTTTTGTCTTTCTGATATTCTAACCAAGCGTTGCAAACAGCCAAGTTAAAATAATGGAATATCACCCGTAATGTCCATTTTCGGGATCTGATAATGGTCCGATACAGTGCAATCAAAAGACAACACAAAGTAATCAGAAAATTTTCTATAAACGAAGTAAGAAAATTTCTTTCGAAATTTTGTGTACTGTAATTATTAAAAAGTAATCTATTTTCTCATTCAAGAAGTGCAAAAATTTATATTTTAATGTAATTTTTATCAGGATATAAAGTGGTACATAACAATTTTTTTGGATACGAAATTTTGGCTAAACTCTTCAATTGAGGAACTTAAAAAATTAAGAGAACGGGAAAATCTTTTGAGTTTGCCTTTAAAGATAGACAACACATATTTTTAACAAGCTATAAGAGTGGGATATGTTCGCTTTTATTTATAATTAAATTTAGCAATGGAAAAATAAATTAAATCATTATGAATACGTATTATAAATGATTGTAAACATCAGATACATTAATATTTAATATTTCAAAGTCAGATTTTGAGAGTATAATGTAAGTAAATATGTGGAATTTTAGTATTACTTTCAACATTAACATGGTTTCTGAAGATGATCAAAAAATGATTGAAAGAAGATGCAAAATTTAGTAAAAAAATAATCGCTTTTATTTACACTTCCCATGGATATATTATATAGTCTTACAATGGCAGAACGCTTTACCATAACATAACTTCTTTTCAATCGGTTCATGACCGACAAAGTTGGATGCCATATTTACGCATTTATTGTCGTACCATCTAGTTGCTACTATTTTAGCCTCGCCCAATTTTTTTAAATTCTTTTTCCGTTTTTAGAGGACATTTTTGTAGAGTATTGGAGCGAATGGTACCAGCAACAAAAATACCTTGCCCGCGCAATTCTTGTAAAACTTGAAGCGAAGTGAAATAATTGTCACAAAACAGTTTGTGTCCTCGGTGTTTAACAATACGTTCTGCTAGGTGCATTACCAGGCCGTTAGTAGGAGTGTATTGTTCTTGCAGATGCGCAGGAAGAGTTGTAGACCCCTGATATACTAAGGAACGGTATATTATACCAGACGATCCACACAGCATAAACACTTTGACACCCCATGGATTAGGTTTGCCTTTTATATACTGCTTTATGGCCAATTTACCTTTAAATGGTATAATTGATTCAAAGCATAAATTTTCCTCGATTGACAATTCTTCGCACCTTTTTTCGAAGGAATGTATAATAGGCCTCATTTTCCATAATTTGTCATTAGAATTGTTATTGTTTATGTCTACAATGTGAAGATTATTTCTCAAAGATTCGAACCGATTTCGTTCAGTTTGTTGGGGTATGTCAAACCCCAATAGTTTTATAGAGCCTAGGTTGGAAATGCACACAGTATAATCAATAAACTTGAAATAAAATATCTTAAATTTATAGAATACATTTATTATTATTTTATTCTTAACAGTTAACAGTCAAAAATAGCTACAAACTTATATTTGATACTTTTCTTTCTAAACTAATCAAAAATTATCAAAATAAACGTTAGAACCACTTACACTTCTTCGTAATCATCATAATTATTATTAATACATTCATTGCAAAGAAAATTTGCGTGTGACAAGCAAATGGGTTTTTTTACAGGTTTTGCAAAAATATTGTGATTTTCTATCTGAATTGCGTGAACAAAATTCACGTCTTCTTTTTGGTGTTTCATTTTGATTAGTTCCTGAACTTCCAGATTGCTGGGAGCGAAGATCTTTGGGAAGCTTATTATTTTTGAGACGACGTGCCTGGTGTTCTGCAATTAGTTCCTTGCCCAAGTTTTTCAAAAAGTGTCGTCTGGTGGTGGTATAATCATTTGTATTATTTCTGTAGACAATTTCACTATTTATCCCAGCAGTATTGAGAATCGAATAAAATATTGTTAGTGGCCATCGCCGTGAATTTCTTGAAACGTCATAGGAAGCTGAAAGCTTATCCAGTGTGTTAGCACCTCCTTTAGTCAAGTTGTAAAATGTTACAATATCAGGCTTCTCTTGATATCGAGTTGATTCATCAATTTTATCGCCATGATGGAGCGAAGACTGAAAATGTTCTTATTCTTTTTTTCCATGTACGATACCATAGTGATTTGTTTTTGAAATCCAAACATACTTGATGGCAATGATCTTCCTGGTGTGGATACCAAAGGTTTTGGCAATTCTTCTTTATTTTTTCTAACAGTGCCAACAGCTGTTAAACGATGTTCTGTTAGTAATCGTTGAATCAGGCTGTAACTGGTAAACCAGTTATCAAATGTAATATTTCTCCCAGTTCTTGTTACTGGTTCTATCAATCGAAGCACAATATCTTCTGGTTTATTGCTTTTTCTAAAAGGTCCTTCAGGTTGCAAACCCACATAAACCTCTAAATTTACAGTATAGAAACACCTTGTATCAGTTAGAGCAAAAATTTTTATGCCATATTTTGAGGGTTTGCTGGGGATAAACTGACGGAATGGACAGTTTCCCCGAAAAGCTATCAATTGTTCATCGACCTTAAGATACTTGCTAGGTGAATAAATCTGTTTGCAATTCAGAACAAATGCATCAAAAATTGTATTAATCTGTGCAAGTTTATCGAGTGCCACTTTCTCAATACGAGTTTCCAAACTGTCAAAGCGCAAGCAACACAAAAGAAAATTGAAACGTTGTAGGGTCATAGTTTTTCTGAATATCAGAACTCCTGTATCGCCAGTTGCCCATAAATCTTTTACGTTTTGACGTCCAGACTTGTAATAGCCTCCTAAATAGAGAAGACCAAATAAAGCTAGCAATTCCGTCTTGTCTGTTTGTTTTACTTTATATTGATCTTTTTGTCCATAAGTAGACGACCTCATCAAAATTCTTTTGTTTGTGTTATTCAAAATTACTTCTAACATTTCATCAGTGAAGAAATATTTCCAGCATTCTAACGCCGTTTTACCATCTCTATATCCTCTTCTAACGACAGGTAATTGCGTGACAATATTTTCTGATCTTGTTCTGACATTTGGCCGAGGTGGATGTTTGAACCATTTTGTTGTACCGTCCTTCCTCAAATAAAATAAACCTGCGCTGATCTGGTTATTATCATTATCATCTATGTCTTTTTCATCGTCGCTGATGTCTTGTTCAGTATCGCTGTAATGATCACTTTCATTCAAGTTGTCTATTTCACCTTCATCACTTGAAATTTCATCGTGATCACCAATTTCAGACTGCACATCTTCACACAAGGGAAGAAGTCTAGCTTGCTCCCGTTCAAAATCTCCCATTTTGATAACGATGCAATTCTGATAATAAAATATGTAAATAAGTTTAATTAAATCTATTTTGTCGTAAAATTTGTTTTATATCAACTAAAAAAAATAACATACCGTCAACTCACTTCTAACGTATTAAGTCTGATGGGGTCTGAGAAGCCTGATGATCAATTAGGTTATGATTTGAAGCACTTCTAGTACAGGAAGGCATAAATTACAGTGGACTGCAGGTAGAATGACTCATTAGATGCAGCTAACATGGATGCCAGCTTGTGCCATGCGATTGGTTTTCACGATGCAACACATTTAACATATCTCTGGGTCTGTAAGACCCCACCAGACTTCCGGAAGGTTAATATTATTCCTAAATTGAATTCTGGTGGAACCTAGGAAATCGGATTACTCCCATTAGAATATGAATAGCGACAAATCTTTTTATTTCATCAACACTGGTTGCTATATTGCGACCATGTTTTGCTATTGAGTACATGTTGGTCTTCTCTGTCAGTTCAACAAATACTTCATCCGGAAAATATTTTAGGAAATACATTAGCGGAGTTTGCTGCACATAATTGTTCTCCTTATTACCTGGTGAAAAATCGGTATTTGGGACTACATATGTTCTTCTTTTCCATGATACATCTTTTTTCTCCTTCTTTCTTCCATCATTTGATTTCCCAGACAATTGGGATAATTGGATGTCATTTTCATCGCCTTGCACTCCATCTAAATCTTCATCAGTATCATCGTCTACATCGGAATCTGGTAGTGCAGATATGGCAGCTTGAGCCTCTTCTAATGTAATTTGTTTGGCTACTTCCCTTAGATTGTTATAGAACATCATACCCCCAGTATGCCATCATCACCTAAAAAACATCAAGAATAAATATTTTCATTTTCGTATATTGCGTAAAGACCTAATGGTGGCAAAACGCGAGTTTTAGAGAGCTGCGACGAGGTTATGTGTACACGAAATGCTACCATCTATCGTTTTACTAATACTACAAATCTTACAGTTTAGATAGACATAAAAATTAAATGATAAAATATGTTTTATATAATAGTTATTTGTACTCACCAAATTACCTGTTATTAATTAACGCGTCAATGAAGAAATAACCGATTTGCCGCTTTTTTCACTTTCTCAACAAGTAGTAGGAGTGATATGTGATAAATAAATAAAATACAGAATACGACGGCTAACAGAGACCTGTAAACTAAGTGGTGGCAATTACCACCGTCAGGGCCGAAAGAGTTAACGCATTTCTAGCCGATTCTGCTAGCTTCAAATGAATATCATTTTTTCTGTTCTTCATGGTTTTCCGATGCTTTGACTTTAATGTTTAATAGATCACATCTTTGACATGTGTCTTTGCGTGGTTGGGGGAAATGTAGATTAAAATCCTTTTTAAAAAATTTTTTTTATAGTCAGTTGAGGATGAAGATATTTTCTGTCGGGATTATGGTCCCTAGTATAATGGGATTCAAATTTCGGGAAACTGCTAATATGGTTTTGAACAATCATATTTGCTTCATCACATATTTTTCTCGACGATCCAGGCAAACGCCCACGTAAATCGTTGCCAACGTTTTTAGATTTTAATACACGTTTCAATCGTCCTTCACTTATTTGAAAAGTATCTAAAAGTTATTTTTTACAAACAGCAACTTTGCCTGTTTTAGAATTTAACCAATACGTAAAACTCGTCATTTCTACATGAATCTTTTCCGTTTCTCTGACGTCTTCTTTTTACAACACTGCGTCCGGTTGCTTCGTTTCGTATAGAAATATATTTTGCTTATTAAAGTCTCCTAAGATCTAAAACATTTCGAAAATACCTTTTCTTTGTGTTTCATTTAAATTTTTCAAGCAGTCTTTTCGGCATTGGCAATTTTGAAAAACTTTGGCAGGAATAATTTTTCCCAGAAATTCTGTTTAATTTTACGAATTTTTTGAATATAAGTACCACTTCTACGTACTCTGAATCCTTCTTTGACGGTGCTGTTTTATAAATTCTCATTTTCAATTACTCCCTCTACCTCTGTTGAAGAATGAACTGCTAAAATTCTCCTTCTTTTTTTAAATCTGTTGTACGAGTTTAATTTCTCTTCACTTTCAGAATGAAGAAATCTTGTTATTTTATCCTTTCCCATGGGTTTAATAACTTCTTGAAGTTAAATATTATTTTTTAAATTTCAATTTAATATCAAAACGTAATTTAAATTACCTTCATCACTGCTTTCAACATTTTGGGCCGCACTTTTAACATCGTCAATAAAAAGTGGACTTAGGTCACTTTCAAAATTAGGATTTTCAGTATTTATATTATTTTGAAAATGCACATGTTATTATTATAAGTTCCAACTTAATAAAAAATGGAAATGGACTTAAGCCACTTTCAAAATAAACGGCTCATATATAGCTTGGTAAATCTCTGATGACTACTTTCAACAAAAATGAGAAAAAAGTTTTGGACATGTTGCATTTTGAAGAAAAAGTCGTGACTTTTTTCGCTTTGAAAAAAAATTGTTTGTTAAAGTAAAACCAATTATTACGAATAAACAAAAGAAACGTTACAGAACACTCAAAAATGAATATTTTCGAAATCTTCGAGATGTGAATATTTATGAAATATTAAGAATGGTTAAAATTTCGGTTCAGTATCTTCTGTTAAGTACTGACACTCTTCTTCAGTTTCTGGCGGTTGAACTGGTTGTGGTATCGGACCTTCAATGAGTAAGTCAAAGTACCACTTCAGATTTTGATCTTGAATCCACAGCTCACCAAATCTTGTCCAACTTGTTTACATTCGAAGTTCTTGTTATGCGGATGATTACACTGCAACTTCCAGTTTTGCAACTGCATATCTACAAACAAATTCAATTAATTATAATATTAGCTAGTAATAAGCGTGTGGCAACTTACTTAGATTCCTTTACTTTTTTTGTAACTTCTTTCTTAACACTTTTCCGTTTTCTGCATGTTGCGGTTAGAAAATAAAAATAAGTAGGACTTGTTGCAGTTCGAAAATTTAAGAGATATTTGTCGCTTTAAGTAGTAGGACTTATTGCGGTTTGTCATAAAAGTTTAACAACCAACTTTTAGAGGTGGTTATAGACATTCTATATCTCAAAATTACGAATTTTGGACATGTTGCGTTTTGGAAATAAGCTCCTCAAATATGATTTATCTCTTAATCCTAAATCATTTCTTGTCTAAATTATGAAGTATATAGAGTTTAGTCTCAATAGGACCATATCATCTACTTCTAATAGATAAAATAAACGAAACCATCTCAAATGAAGATTTATTCTGTCTAAATTATGACTTATATAATGATATGAGCCGTTTACTCTCAAAATGGGTCATCTCACCCACTTTCAATGGATAAAATAAACTCTACTCTCTCAAATTACATCTTCTTCTTAGATTATGGCGTCAACTTCAACTTGATATATCATAAATTTTTTGTTTATATTGTCATAAATATGATATATCTCTTAATCCTAAATCAGTTTTTGTCTAAATTGTAAAGTATATAATGATATCAGTCGTTTAGTCTCAATATAGACCATATCATCTATTTCCAATAGATAAAATAAACGAAACCATCACAAATGAAGATTTCTTCTGTTCTATTTGTGACTTTATCTTTAACTTTTTGGGATTAATGGCCGAAATTGGAAATAAATGACTCAAACCCAAGAAATCTTTGTTTAGATTGACGTAGACATGATATAACTCTTAATCCTAAATACTTTCTTGTCTAAATTATGAAGTATATAATGATATGAGTCGTTTACTTTCAATATGGGCTATATTATCCACTTTTAATGGATAAAATAAACTCTACTCTCTCAAATTACATCTTCTTAGATTATGGCATCAATTTCAACATGATATATCATGAACCTTTTGTTTATATTATCATAAATATGATATATCTCTTAATCCTAAATCATTTCTTGTCTAAATTTTGAAGTATATAGTGATATGAGTCGTTTAGTCTCAATATGGGCCATCTCTTCTATTTCTAATAGATAAAATAAACGAAACCATCTCAAATGAAGATTTCTTCTGTCCTATTTGTGACTTTATCTTTAACTTTTTAGAATTAATGGCCGAAATTGAAAATAAATGACTCATACAAAAAAATGTTTGTTTAGATTTACGTAAATATGATATAACTCTTAATCCTAAATCATTTCTTGTCTAAATTATGATATATTAATGATATGAGTTGTTTAATCCCAATATGGGCCATCTTATCCACTTTCAACGGTAAAAGTAAACTCTACTCTCTCAAATTACATCTTCTTCATCAGTGGTTTAGTCTTTTTGGATTTACGAGGTATTGCTTTGAGATCATCGATTTAAAGATATGAGTCAGTTAGTCTTAATATGGGTCATCTCATTCGCTTTAAACAGATAAAATAACTCCACTCTCTCAAATCACATTTTCTTAGATTATGGCGTCAACTTCAACTTGATATATCATAAATTTTTTGTTTATATTGTCATAAATATGATATATCTCTTAATCCTAAATAATTTTTTGTCTAAATTGTAAAGTATATAATGATATCAGTCGATTAGTCTCAATATGGACCATATCATCTATTTCCAATAGATAAAATAAACGAAACCATCTCAAATGAAGATTTCTTCTGTTCTATTTGTGACTTTATCTTTAACTTTTTGGGATTAATGGCCGAAATTGGAAATAAATGACTAAAACACAAAAAATCTTTGTTTAGATTGACGTAGACATGATATAACTCTTAATCCTAAATACTTTCTTGTCTAAATTATGAAGTATATAATGATATGAGTCGTTTAGTTTCAATATGGGCAATATTATCCACTTTTAATGGATAAAATAAACTCTACTCTCTCAAATTACTCTTCTTCTTAGATTATGGCATCAATTTCAACATGATATATCATGAACCTTTTGTTTATATTATCATAAATATGATATATCTCTTAATCCTAAATCATTTCTTGTCTAAATTTTGAAGTATATAGTGATATGAGTCGTTTAGTCTCAATATGGGCCATCTCATCTATTTCTAATAGATAAAATAAACGAAACCATCTTAAATGAAGATTTCTTCTGTTCTATTTGTGACTTTATCTTTAACTTTTTAGAGTTAATGGCCGAAATTGAAAATAAATGACTCATACAACAAAATCTTTGTTTAGATTGACGTAGACATGATATAACTCTTAATCCTAAATCATTTCTTGTCTAAATTATGAAATATATAATGATATGAGTCGTTTAATCCCAATATGGGCCATCTTATCCACTTTCAATGGTAAAAGTAAATTCTACTCTCTCAAATTACATCTTCTTCATGAGTGGTTTAGTCTTTTTGGATTTACGAAGTATTGCTTTGAGATCATTGATTTAAAGATATGAGTCAGTTAGTTTTAATATGAGTCATCTCATTCACTTTAAACAGATAAAATAACTCCAGTCTCTCAAATCACATCTTCTTCTTAGATTATGGCGCCAACTTCAACTTGATATATCATAATTTTTTTGTTTATACTGTCATAAATATGATATACCTCTTAATCCTAAATCATTCTTTGTCTAAATTGTGAAGTATATAATGATATCAGTCGTTTAGTCTCAATATGGACCATATCATCTATGTCCAATAGATAAAATAAACGAAACCATCTCAAATGAAAATTTCTTCTGTTCTATTTGTGACTTTATCTTTAACTTGTTGGGATTAATGGCTGAAATTGGAAATAAATGACTAAAACACAAAAAATCTTTGTTTAGATTGACGTAGACATGATATAACTCTTAATCCTAAATACTTTCTTGTCTAAATTATGAAGTATATAATGATATGAGTCGTTTACTCTCAAAATGGATCATTTCATCCACTTTTAATGGATAAAATAAACTCTACTCTCTAAAATTACTCTTCTTCTTAGATTATGGCATCAATTTCAACATGATATATCATGAACCTTTTGTTTATATTATCATAAATATGATATATCTCTTAATCCTAAATCATTTCTTGTCTAAATTATGAAATATATAATGATATGAGTTGTTTAATCCCAATATGGGCCATCTTATCCACTTTCAACGGTAAAAGTAAACTCTACTCTCTCAAATTACATCTTCTTCATCAGTGGTTTAGTCTTTTTGGATTTACGAGGTATTGCTTTGAGATCATCGATTTAAAGATATGAGTCAGTTAGTCTTAATATGGGTCATCTCATTCGCTTTAAGCAGATAAAATAACTCCACTCTCTCAAATCACATCTTCTTCTTAGATTATGGCGTCAACTTCAACTTGATATATCATAAATTTTTTGTTTATATTGTCATAAATATGATATATCTCTTAATCCCAGATCATTTTTTGTCTAAATTGTAAAGTATATAATGATATCAGTCGTTTAGTCTCAATATGGACCATATCATCTATTTCCAATAGATAAAATAAACGAAACCATCTCAAATGAAAATTTCTTCTGTTCTATTTGTGACTTTATCTTTGACTTTTTGGGATTAATGGCCGAAATTGGAAATAAATGACTAAAACACAAAAAATCTTTGTTTAGATTGACGTAGACATGATATAACTCTTAATCCTAAATACTTTCTTGTCTAAATTATGAAGTATATAATGATATGAGTCGTTTATTTTCAATATGGGCAATATTATCCACTTTTAATGGATAAAATAAACTCTACTCTCTCAAATTACTCTTCTTCTTAGATTATGGCATCAATTTCAACATGATATATCATGAACCTTTTGTTTATATTATCATAAATATGATATATCTCTTAATCCTAAATACTTTCTTGTCTAAATTTTGAAGTATATAGTGATATGAGTCGTTTAGTCTCAATATGAGCCATCTCATCCATTTCTAATAGATAAAATAAACGGAACCATCTCAAATGAAGATTTCTTCTGTTCTATTTGTGACTTTATCTTTAACTTTTTAGAATTAATGGCCGAAATTGAAAATAAATGACTCATACAACAAAATCTTTGTTTAGATTGACGTAAATATGATATAACTCTTAATCCTAAATCATTTCTTGTCTAAATTATGAAATATATAATGATATGAGTTGTTTAATCCCAATATGGGCCATCTTATCCACTTTCAATGGTAAAAGTAAACTCTACTCTCTCAAATTACATCTTCTTCATCAGTGGTTTTGTCTTTTTGGATTTACGAGGTATTGCTTTGAGATCATCGATTTAAAGATATGAGCCAGTTAGTCTTAATATGGGTCATCTCATTCACTTTAAACAGATAAAAACTGGAGTTATCCAGTCTCTCAAATCACATCTTCTTCTTAGATTATGGCGTCAACTTCAACTTGATATATCATAAATTTTTTGTTTATATTGTCATAAATATGATATATCTCTTAATCCTAAATCATTTTTTGTCTAAATTGTAAAGTATATAATGATATCAGTCGTTTAGTCTCAATATGGACCATATCATCTGTTTCCAATAGATAAAATAAACGAAACCATCTCAAATGAAGATTTCTTCTGTTCTATTTGTGACTTTATCTTTAACTTTCGGGATTAATGGCTGAAATTGGAAATAAATGACTAAAACACAAAAAATCTTTGTTTAGATTGACGTAGACATGATATAACTCTTAATCCTAAATACTTTCTTGTCTAAATTATGAAGTATATAATGATATGAGTCGTTTATTTTTAATATGGGCAATATTATCCACTTTTAATGGATAAAATAAACTCTACTCTCTCAAATTACTCTTCTTCTTCTTAGATTATGGCATCAATTTCAACATGATATATCATGAACCTTTTGTTTATATTATCATAAATATGATATATCTCTTAATCCTAAATCATTTCTTGTCTCAATTTTGAAGTATATAGTGATATGAGTCGTTTAGTCTCAATATGGGCCATCTCATCTATTTCTAATAGATAAAATAAACGAAACCATCTTAAATGAAGATTTCTTCTGTTCTATTTGTGACTTTATCTTTAACTTGTTGGGATTAATCGCCGAAATTGAAAATAAATAACTCATACAAAAAGATCTTTGTTTAGATTGACGTAGATATGATATATCTCTTAATCCTAAATCATTTCTTGTCTAAATTACGAAATATATAATGAGTCGTTTAATCTCAATATGGGCCATCTCATCCACTTTCAATGGATAAAATAAACTCTACTGTCTCAAATTACATCTTCTTAGATTATGGCGTCAATTTCAACTTGATATATCATAATTTTTTTGTTTATACTGTCATAAATATGATATATCTCTTAATCCTAAATCATTTCTTGTCTAAATTATAAAGTATATAATGGTATAAGTCGTTTAGTCTCAATATGGGCCATATCATCTATTTCCAATAGATAAAATAAATGAAACCATCTCAAATGAAGATTTCTTCTGTTCTATTTGTGACTTTATCATTAACTTGTAGGGATTAATGGCCGAAATTGAAAATAAATTACTCAAACACAAAAACTCTTTGTTTAGATTGACGTAGATACGATATAACTCTTAATCCTAAATACTTTCTTGTCTAAATTATGAAGTATAAAATGATATGAGTCGTTTAGTTTCAATATGGGCCATATCAACCACTTTTAATGGATAAAATAAACTCTACTCTCTCAAATTACATCTTCTTCTTAGATTATGGCATCAATTTCAACATGATATATCATGAATCTTTTGTTTATATTGTCATAAATATGATATATCTCTTAATCCTAAATCATTTCTTGTCTAAATTATGAAATATATAATGATATGAGTCGTTTAGTCTCTAATGAGCCATATCATCTACTTCCAATAGACAAAATAAACGAAACCATCTCAAATGAAGATTTCTTTTATTCTATTTGTGACTTTATCTTTTTTTTTTGGGATTAATAGCCGAAATTGGAAATAAATAACTCATACACAAGAAATCTTTGTTTAGATTGACGTAGATATGATATAACTCTTAGTCCTAAATTATTTCTTGTATAAATTGTGAAGTATTTAATGATATGAGTCGTTTAGTCTCAATATGGACTATATTATCTACTTCCAATTGATAAAATAAACGAAACTATCTCAAATGAAGATTTCTTCTGTTCTATTTGTGACTTTATCTTTAACTTGTTGGGATTAATGGCCGAAATTGAAAATAAATGACTCAAACACAAGAAATCTTTGTTTAGATTGACGTAGATATGATATAACTATTAATCCTAAATTATTTCTTGCCTAAATTATGAAGTATATAATGATATGAGTCGTTTACTCTCAAAATGGATCATCTCATCCACTTTCAATGGATAAAATAAATTCTACTCTCTCAAATTACATCTTCTTCGTAGATTATGGCTTCAATTTTAACTTGATATATCATAAATTTTTTGTTTATATTGTCATAAATATGATATATCTCTTAATCCTAAATCATTTCTTGTCTAAATTATGAAATATATAATGATATGAGTCGTTTAATCTCTATATGAGCCATATCATCTACTTCCAATAGACAAAATAAACGAAACCATCTCAAATGAAGATTTCTTTTATTCTATTTGTGACTTTATCTTTTTTTTTTGGATTAATAGCCGAAATTGGAAATAAATAACTCATACACAAGAAATCTTTCTTTAGATTGACGTAGATATGATATAACTCTTAGTCCTAAATTATTTCTTGTATAAATTGTGAAGTATATAATGATAGTCTCAATATGGGCCATATCATCTACTTTCAATGGATAAAATAAACTCTACTCTCTCAAATTACATTTTCTTCTTAGATTATGGCATCAATTTCAACTTGATATATCATAAATTTTTTGTTTATATTATCATAATTATATCTCTTAATCCTAAATCATTTCTTATCTAAATTATGAAGTTTATAATGATATGAGTCATTTAGTTTCAATCTGGGCCATCTCATCCACTTTTAATAAATAAAATAAATTAAATCATCTCAAATCACGTCAAATAAAAAATTGTCAATATCTTCATTTTAATATAATAATCATTTTTGATCGCATAATTTATTTGTTTCAATATGAAAGTTACTTTTTAAGAAAAAAAAATTATATGTGATAAATTAGGTGGCATTTTTCTTTTTCCCTTTTCTACTAATTAGGTTATAACCGAAAAAAAATAATCTCTTCCATTAATAAATTTATAAAACTAAAAAAAAAGGAAAATAAACAAACAGAGGTCCAAACATTTATAAAAAAAAAATAAGATGTAGTTTAAGATAAATTTATTTAATTACTATATGTATTTATTAAATAGATTTTTTTTTGATTTTTCTGTATTAAATAATTTTATTGTTCTTTTTCGGGTACAATTTTGAAATAAGTTTTGGTGAACATATCAACGTTGTTATATCAATGTTGCCCTCCCCTTCCTCGCCACCCTATAATATATCAATCGCTCTACCTACATAAATGATATTTAAATTGAAAATAGCGCTAATAGTACAAAAAAAATGAAAAAAAAAGAATATTAATTAAAAAAAAACGGTTTAATACCAGAGAAAAAAATGAATAAATTAATTAACACCTGTATATTGTAAATATGTATACAAGCGACGGTTTTTTAGTCTTTAGTTTTAAAAGCGAAAAATATCCTTGTAAATTATAAATATACCCTTAATGAGTCAAATATTTTTATATTTGCTATGGTAAAATGAAGAATTATTAAGAGATTATCTAAAAGAATGCATTGTTGATGTGTAAAATATATTAATAAAAATTTACTATAAAAAAAAACTTTCTTTTTTCACTTTTTCCTATAAAAGATGATGTTTCTTACTAAATTGCTAAATCATAGAACTAAATGCTGTAACATAAATGTTACATTTAAACGCTTTGAATACAATATTATCATTATGACCTATGATATACAAGAATTATCAGGGATACTAGCAGATTTAAATCCAGAAAGTAATCCAGGTCAGACGAGTGAGGCTAAATTTGGACGTTAATTAAATTAACTCAACAAAATCGGCGAAAAATCGCCATAGACAACAAAATTGTGAAAAGTGTAGTAATATTTATCTAGGATACGCGAGCAGAATATAATAGCCAACATTTGGCAAAATAAAACACTTTTACCTCGGTTTTTTTCACTTCAAATTTTATCTTCCATTGTTTGTGTCTTTTGATGAGTTGGAGTGTAATCATCTCTCTGTTATATTATGTTGAATCTTGAAAGGCATGATAATAATTGAATGGAGTATACTGGGCGATTGAGAGAAGATATGGATAACAATAAATTATTTGCCGAATTTACAGCATTGAATAATACAATGCTTTTGGTAGAAAGCCAAAATTTTTTTAAAATGAATGGATAAAAGAAATGATGTAATCTCATATTTGCTAGACAAGCACAAAATTTCAATATTGAAAGTATAATTTACCTTCTTTCCGCCAAAATACGTTAAGATTGTTAACCTCATTTTTTAACTCAATATGATAGCTTATGAAATGTTCTACAAAACTATTATTCAATAATCGAAATTGTTGAATAGTATGACTTGAAATGCTTTCATAAGGATACTTGAGAGCATTTGAGTCATACTTGAGTTGAATTGTGTTCAGAAGACTTAATACTATTTTTAGAAGACTTGAACTACTTCTAAAAGACATGATACTGCCTCTGGAAAACTTGATACTGCTTTTAAAAGACTTGCATTGCTGTCAGAAGACTTGCAACACTTCCTAAATACTTGTTATTGCATCTATAAGACTTGAAATGCTTCTAAAAGATTTGATATTGCCTCTGAAAGACTTGGTACTGTTTCCAGAAGACTTGATATGCTTCTAGATAACCTGAAATGCTTCCGGAAGACTTGATACTACTTTCAAAAGACTTTGAATTGCTTCAATAAGATTTGATATCGTTTGTGGAAGAGTTAATACTGCTTCCAGAAGACTTGAACTGTTTCCAAAAGAATTGAAATATTTCCACCAGACTTGATATGTTTCTAAACAACTTGATACTGCAGCTAGGAGACTTGATACTGCATTTAGGACAGTTGATTTTTTGTTATTTTTTGTGAAATATTACAAACTTATCTTAAAAGATATCCCAAAAACGAAGTGAGATATTGATGTATGGTTCTATTCTGATAAAAGTACATACTTTTAATGTCTTAAGATGTCTTAAAAATTCGACTTTTTACAATTTTTTTTAAAATTATTAACGAAATTGTAATTTTTATTAAATACTACAATTTTAGGTTGAGTTCAAAACTTGACATCTCGAAACTGAATTGAGATATACAAGTATTGTTTTGATCTGAGAAAAGTACATACTTTCTTTTATAAGTTATCAAAAAAATCATAAAGGTTTGTTTCTGCGATTATTCATAAATTGTTAAGAAAATTATTATTTTTTGTGAAATTATAAATTTATCTTAAAAGATATCTCAAAAACGAAGTGGGATATTCTGATAGTTCTATTCTGATGAAAGTACATACTTTTAATATCGTAACATGTCTTAAGAATTCGATTTTTTACAATTTTTTTTTTTTAATTATTAATGAAATTGTAATTTCTATTAAATACTACAATATTAGGTTTAGTTCAAAACTTGATATCTCGAAACTGAATTGAGATATACAAGTATGATTTTATTTTAAAAAAAGTATATACTTTCTTTTGTAAATTACAAAAAGGTTCATCATGATATCTTAAGAATTCAATTTCTTACAGTTTTTCAAAGATTATTAACGAAATTGTTATTTTTATGAGATGCTACAATTTTAGATGAAGTTCAAAAATGAATATCTCGAAAATGGATTGAGATATACAAGTATTGTTTTAATCTGAGGAAAATACATACTTTCGTTTATAAATTATAAAAAAATTAATAAAGGTTTGTTTCTGCGATTATTCACAAATTGTTAAGAAATTGTTATTTTTTGTGAAATATTACAAACTTATCTTAAATGATATCTCAAAAACGAAGTGAGATATTCATGTATGGTTCTATTCTGAAGAAAGTACAAACTTTTAACATCTGATGATGTCCTAAGAATTCGATTCTTTACAATTTTTTTAAAAATTATTAACGAAATTGTAATTTTTAGGAAATACTACAATTTTAGGTTGAGTTCAAAACTTGACATCTCGAAACTGAATTGAGATATACAAGTATGATTTTGTTCTAAAAAAAAGTACATACTTTCCTTTGTAAATTACAAAAAGTTTCAACTTGATATCTTAAGAATTCGACTTCTTACAATATTTTCAAAAATTATTGACGAAATTGTTATTTTTATATGCTACAATTTTAGATGAAGTTCAAAAATGAATATCTCGAAAATGGATTGAGATATACAAGTATTGTTTTAATCTTAGGAAAATACATACTTTCTTTTATAAACTATAAAAAAATTGATAAAGGTTTGCTTCTGCGATTATTCACAAATTGTTAAGGAATTGTTATTTTTTGTGAAATATTACAAACTTATCTTAAAAGATATTTCCAAAACGAAGTGAAATATTCATGTTTGGTTCTATTCTGATAAAAGTACATACTTTTAATATCTTAAGATGTCTTAAGAATTCGATTATTTACAATTTTTCCAAAAATTATTAACGAAATTGTTATTTTTGTGAGATGCTACAATTTTAGATGAAGTTCAAAAATGAATATCTCGAAAATGGATTGAAATATACAAGTATTGTTTTTTAATCTGAGGAAAATACATACTTTCGTTTATAAATTATAAAAAAATTGATAAAGGTTTGTCTCTGCGATTATTCACAAATTGTTAAGAAATTGTTATTTTTTGTGAAATATCAGAAACTTATCTTAAAAGATATCTCAAAAACTAAGTGAGATATTCATGTATGGTTCTATTCTGAAGAAAGTACAAACTTTTAACATCTGATGATGTCCTAAGAATTCGATTTTTTACAATTTTTTTAAAAATTATTAACGAAATTGTTATTTTTATGAAATACTACAATTTTAGGTTGAGTTCAAAACTTGACATCTCGAAACTGAATTGAGATATACAAGTATGATTTTGTTTCAAAAAAAGTACATACTTTTCTTTGTAAATTACAAAAAGTTTCATCATGATATCTTAAGAATTCGATTTTTTACAATTTTTTTAAAAATTATTAACGAAAATGTAATTTTTATGAAATACTACAATTTTAGGTTGAGTTCAAAACTTGACATCTCGAAACTGAATTGAGATATACAAGTATGATTTTGTTCTAAAAAACAGTACATACTTTCCTTTGTAAATTACAAAAAGTTTCATCATGATATCTTAAGAATTCAATTTCATAGAATTTTTCAAAGATTATTAACGAAATTGTTATTTTTATGAGATGCTACAATTTTAGATGAAGTTCAAAAATGAATATCTCGAAAATGGATTGAGATATACAAGTATTGTTTTAATCTGAAGAAAATACATACATTCTTTTATAAATTATAAAAAAATTGATAAAGGTTTGTTTCTGCGATTATTCACAAATTGTTAAGGAATTGTTATTTTTTGTGAAATATTACAAACTTATCATAAAAAATATCCTAAAAACGAAGTGGGATTTTGATGTATGGTTCTATTCTGATAAAAGTACATACTTTTAATATGTTAAGATGTCTTAAGAATTCGATTTTTTACAATTCTTTTAAAAATTATTAACGAAATTGTAATTTTTAAGAAATACTACATTTTAGGTTGAGTTCAAAACTTGACATCTCGAAACTGAATTGAGATATACAAGTATGATTTTGTTCTAAAAAAAGGACATGCCTTCCTTTGAAAATTACAAAAACTTTCATCATGATATCTTAAGAATTCGACTTCTTACAATATTTTCAAAAATTATTGACAAAATTGTTATTTTTATGAGATGCTACAATTTTAGATGAAGTTCAAAAATGAATATCTCGAAACTGAATTGAGATATACAAGTATGATTTTGTTCTGAGAAAGCATACACTTTCCTTTGCAAATTACAAAAAGTTTCATCATGATATCTTAAGAATTCGATTTTTTACAATTTTTTCAAAAATTATTAACGAAATTGTAATTTTTATTAAATACTACAATTTTAGGTTGAGTTCAAAACTTGATATCTCGAAACTGAATTGAGATATACAAGTATGATTTTGTTCTAAAAAAAGTACATACTTTTCTTTGTAAATTACAAAAAGTTTCATCATGATATCTTAAGAATTCGACTTCTTACAATATTTTCCAAAATTATAGACGAAATTGTTATTTTTATATGCTACAATTTTAGATGAAGTTCAAAAACGAATATCTCGAAAATGGATTGGGATATACAAGTATTGTTTTAATCTGAGGAAAATACATACTTTCGTTTATAAATTATAAAAAAATTGATAAAGGTTTGTTTCTGCGATTATTCACAAATTGTTAAGAAATTGTTATTTTTTGTGAAATGTTACAAATTTATCTTAAAGATATCCCAAAAACGAAGTGGGATATTAATGTATGGTTCTATTCTGATAAAAGTATATACTTTGAATATCTTAAGATGTCTTAAGAATTCGATTATTTACAATTTTTTCAAAAATTATTGACGAAATTGTAATTTTTATGAAATACTACAATTTTAGGTTTAGTTCAAAACTTGATATCTCGAAACTGAATTGAGATATACAAGTATGATTTTGTTCTAAAAAAAGTACATACTTTTCTTTGTAAATTACAAAAAGGTTCATCATGATATCTTAAGAATTCGACTTCTTACAATATTTTCCAAAATTATAGACGAAATTGTTATTTTTATATGCTACAATTTTAGATGAAGTTTAAAAACGAATATCTCGAAAATGGATTGAGATATACAAGTATTGTTTTAATCTGAGGAAAATACATACTTTCGTTTATAAATTATAAAATAATTGATAAAGGTTTGTTTCTGCGATTATTCACAAATTGTTAAGGAATTGTTATTTTTTGTGAACTATTACAAACTTATCTTAAAAAATATCCCAAAAGCGAAGTGGGATTTTGATGTATGGTTCTATTCTGATAAAAGTACATACTTTTAATATGTTAAGATGTCTTAAGAATTCGATTTTTTACAATTCTTTTAAAAATTATTAACGAAATTGTAATTTTTATGAAATACTACAATTTTAGGTTGAGTTCAAAACTTGATATCTCGTAACTGAGTTGAGAATACAAGTATAATTTTGTTCTAACAAAAGTACATACTTTCCATTGTAAATTACCAAAAGTTTCATCATGATACCTTAAGAATTCGACTTCTTACAATATTTTCAAAAATTATTGACGAAATTGTTATTTTTATGATATGCTACAATTTTAGATGAAGTTCAAAATGGATATCTAGAAAATGGATTGAGATATACAAGTATTGCTTTGATCGGAGAAAAATACATACTTCCGTTTATAAATTATAAAAAAATTGATAAAGTTTTGTTTCTACGTTTATTCACAAATTGTTAAGAAATTGTTATTTTTCGTGAAATATTACAAACTTATCTTAAAAGATATCCCAAAAACGAAGTGCGGTATTGATATATGGTTCTATTCTGATAAGAGTATATACTTTCAATATCTTAAGATATTTTAAAAATTCGATTATTTACAATTTTTTCAAAAATTATTAACGAAATTGTAATTTTTATGAAATACTACAATTTTAGGTTTAGTTCAAAACTTGATATCTCGATACTGAATTGAGATATACAAGTATAATTTTGTTCTGAGAAAGTATACACTTTCCTTTGTAAATTACAAAAAGTTTCATCATGATATCTTAAGAATTCGACTTCTTACAATATTTTCAAAAATTATTGACGAAGTTGTTATTGTTATGAGATGCTACAATTTTAGATGAAGTTCAAAATGGATTGAGATATACAAGTATGATTTTGTTCTAAAAAAAAGTACATACTTTCCTTTGTAAATTACAAAAAGTTTCATCATGATATCTTAAGAATTCGACTTGTTACAATATTTTCAAAAATTATTGACGAAATTGTTATTTTTGTGAGATGCTACAATTTTAGATGAAGTTCAAAAATGAATATCTCGAAAATGGATTGAGATATACAAGTATTGTTTTAATCTGAGGAAAATACATACTTTCGTTTATAAATTATAAAAAAATTGATAAAGGTTTGTTTCTACGTTTATTCACAAATTGTTAAGAAATTGTTATTTTTATAAGATGCTACAATTTTAGATGAAGTTCAAAATGGATTTAGATATACAAGTATGATTTTGTTCTGAGAATGTATACACTTTCCTTTGTAAATTACAAAAAGTTTCATCATGATATCTTAAGAATTCGACTTCTTACAATATTTTCAAAAAGTATTGACGAATTTGTTATTTTTATGATATGCTACAATTTTAGATGAAGTTCAAAAATGAATATCTCGAAAATGGATTGAGATATACAAGTATTGTTTTAATCTGAGGAAAATACATACTTTCGTTTATAAATTATAAAAAAATTGATAAAGGTTTGTTTCTGCGATTATTCACAAATTGTTAAGAAATTGTTCTTTTTTGTGAAATATTAGAAATTATCTTAAAAGATATCTCAAAGACGAAGTGAGATATCGATGTATGGTTCTATTCTGATAAAAGTATATACTTTGAATATCTTAAGATGTCTTAAGAATTCGATTATTTACAATTTTTTCAAAAATTATTAACGAAATAGTAATTTTTATTAAATACTACAATTTTAGGTTGAGTTCAAAACTTGACATCTCGAAACTGAATTGAGATATACAAGTATGATTTTGTTCTAAAAAACAGTACATACTTTCCTTTGTAAATTACAAAAAGTTTCATCATGATATCTTAAGAATTCAATTTCTTACAATTTTTCAAAGATTATTAACGAAATTGTTATTTTTATGAGATGCTAGAATTTTAGATGAAGTTCAAAATTGAATATCTCGAAAATGGATTGAGATATACAAGTATTATTTTAATCTGAGGAAAATACATACTTTGGTTTGTAAATTATAAAACATTTTGATAAAGGTTTGTTTCTGCGATTATTCACAAATTGTTAAGAAATTGTTATTTTTTGTGAAATGTTACAAACTTAACTTAAAAAATATCCCAAAAACGAAGTGAGATATTGATGTATGGTTCTATTCTGATAAAAGTACATACTTTTAATATGTTAAGATGTCTTAAGAATTCGATTTTTTACAATTCTTTTAAAAATTATTAACGAAATTGTAATTTTTAAGAAATACTACATTTTAGGTTGAGTTCAAAACTTGACATCTCGAAACTGAATTGAGATATACAAGTATGATTTTGTTCTAAAAAAAGGACATGCCTTCCTTTGAAAATTACAAAAACTTTCATCATGATATCTTAAGAATTCGACTTCTTACAATATTTTCAAAAATTATTGACAAAATTGTTATTTTTATGAGATGCTACAATTTTAGATGAAGTTCAAAAATGAATATCTCGAAACTGAATTGAGATATACAAGTATGATTTTGTTCTGAGAAAGCATACACTTTCCTTTGCAAATTACAAAAAGTTTCATCATGATATCTTAAGAATTCGATTTTTTACAATTTTTTCAAAAATTATTAACGAAATTGTAATTTTTATTAAATACTACAATTTTAGGTTGAGTTCAAAACTTGACATCTCGAAACTGAATTGAGATATACAAGTATGATTTTGTTTCAAAAAAAGTACATACTTTTCTTTGTAAATTACAAAAAGTTTCATCATGATATCTTAAGAATTCGATTTTTTACAATTTTTTTAAAAATTATTAACGAAAATGTAATTTTTATGAAATACTACAATTTTAGGTTGAGTTCAAAACTTGACATCTCGAAACTGAATTGAGATATACAAGTATTGTTTTAATCTGAGGAAAATACATACTTTCGTTTATAAATTATAAAAAAATTGATAAAGGTTTGTTTCTGCGATTATTCACAAATTGTTAAGAAATTGTTATTTTTTGTGAAATATTACAAACTTATCTTAAAGATATCCCTAAAACGAAGTGGGATATTGATGTATGGTTCTATTCTGATAAAAGTATATACTTTGAATATCTTAAGATGTCTTAAGAATTCGATTATTTACAATTTTTTCAAAAATTATTGACGAAATTGTAATTTTTATGAAATACTACAATTTTAGGTTTAGTTCAAAACTTGATATCTCGAAACTGAATTGAGATATACAAGTATGATTTTGTTCTAAAAAAAGTACATACTTTTCTTTGTAAATTACAAAAAGTTTCATCATGATATCTTAAGAATTCGACTTCTTACAATATTTTCAAAAATTATTGACGAAATTGTTATTTTTATATGCTACAATTTTAGATGAAGTTCAAAAATGAATATCTCGAAAATGGATTGAGATATACAAGTATTGTTTTAATCTTAGGAAAATACATACTTTCTTTTATAAACTATAAAAAAATTGATAAAGGTTTGCTTCTGCGATTATTCACAAATTGTTAAGGAATTGTTATTTTTTGTGAAATATTACTAACTTATCTTAAAAGATATTTCAAAAACGAAGTGAAATATTCATGTTTGGTTCTATTCTAATAAAAGTACATACTTTTAATATCTTTAGATGTCTTAAGAATTAGATTATTTACAATTTTTCCAAAAATTATTAACGAAATTGTTATTTTTGTGAGATGCTACAATTTTAGATGAAGTTCAAAAATGGATATCTCGAAAATGGATTGAGATATACAGGTATTGTTTTAATCTGAGGAAAATACATACTTTCGTTTATAAATTATAAAAAAATTGATAAAGGTTTGTTTCTGCGATTATTCACAAATTGTTAAGAAATTGTTATTTTTTATGAAATATTACAAACTTATCTTAAAAAATATCCCAAAAACGAAGTGAGATATTGATGTATGGTTCTATTCTGATAAAAGTACATACTTTTAATATGTTAAGATGTCTTAAGAATTCGATTTTTACAATTTTTTTAAAAAATTATTAACGAAATTGAAATTTTATTAAATACTACAATTTTAGGTTGAGTTCAAAACTTGACATCTCGAAACTGAATTGAGGTATACAAGTATGATTTTGTTCTAAAAAAAATACATACTTTCCTTTGTAAATTACAAAAACTTTCATCATGATATCTTAAGAATTCGACTTCTTACAATATTTTCAAAAATTATTGACGAAATTGTTATTTTTATGAGTTGCTACAATTTTAGATGAAGTTTAAAAATGAATATCTCGAAACTGAATTGAGATATACATGTATGATTTTGTTGTGAGAAAAGTATATACTTTCCTTTGCAAATTGCAAAAAGTTTCATCATGATATCTTAAGAATTCGATTTTTTACAATTTTTTCAAAAATTATTAACGAAATTGTAATTTTTATTAAATACTACAATTTTAGGTTGAGTTCAAAACTTGATATCTCGTAACTGAATTGAGATACACAAGTATGATTTTGTTCTAAAAAAAGTACATACTTTCCTTTGTAAATTACAAAAAGTTTCAACATGATATCTTAAGAATTCGACTTACAATATTTTCAAAAATTATTTACGAAATTGTTATTGTTATATGTTACAATTTTAGATGAAGTTTAAAAATGAATATCTCGAAAATGGATTGAGATATACAAGTATTGTTTTAATCTGAGGAAAATACATACTTTCTTTTATAAATTATAAAAAAATTGATAAAGGTTTGTTTCAATTTGCGATTATTCACAAATTGTTAAGGAATTGTTATTTTTTGTGGAAAATTGCAACCTTATCTTAAAAGATATTTCAAAAACGAAGTGATATATTCATGTGTGGCTCTATTCTGATAAAAGTACATACTTTTAATATCTTAAGATGTCTTAAAAATTCGATTTTTTACAATTTTTTTAAAAATTATTAACGAAATTGTAATTTTTATTAAATACCACAATTTTAGGTTGAGTTCAAAACTTGACATCTTGAAACTGAATTAAGATATACAAGTATGATTTTGTTCTAAAAAAAGTACATACTTTCCTTTGCAAATTACAAGAAGTTTCATCATGATATCTTAAGAATTCGATTTTTTACATTTTTTTCAAAAATTATTACCGAAATTGTAATTTTTATGAAATACTACAATTTTAGGTTGAGTTCAAAACTTGACATCTCGAAACTGAATTGAGATATACAAGTATGATTTTGTTCTAAAAAAGTACATACTTTCCTTTGTAAATTACAAAAAGTTTCATCATGATATCTTAAAAATTCGTTTTTTTACAATTTTTTTTTAAATTATTAACGAAATTGTAATTTTTATATGCTACAATTTTAGATGAAATTCAAAAATGAATATCTCGAAAATGGATTGAGATATACAACTATTGTTTTAATCTTAGGAAAATACAAACTTTCTTTTATAAATTATAAAAAAATTGATGAAGGTTTGTTTCTGCGATTATTCACAAATTGTTAAGAAATTGTTATTTTTTGTGAAATATTACAAACTTATCTTAAAAGATATTTCATAAACGAAGTGAAATATTCATGTATGGTTCTGTTCTGATAAAACTACACACTTTTAATATCTTAAGATATCTTAAGAATTCGATTACTTACAATTTTTTCAAAAATTATTAACGAAATTGTAATTTTTATTAAATACTACAATTTTAGGTTGAGTTCAAAACTTGATATCTCGTAACTGAATTGAAATATACAAGTATGATTTTGTTCTGAGAAAAGTATATACTTTCCTTTGCAAGTTACAGAAAGTTTCTTTATAATATCTTAAGAATTCGAGTTCTTACAATTTTTCCAAAAATTATTAACGAAATTGTTATTTTTGTGAGATGCTACAATTTTAGATAAAGTTCAAAAATGAATATCTCGAAAATGGATTGAGATGTACAAGTATTGTTTTAATCTGAGGAAAATACATACTTTCTTTTATAAATTATAAAAAAATTGATAAAGGTTTGTTTCAATTTGCGATTATTCACAAATTGTTAAGGAATTGTTATTTTTTGTGAAAAATTGCAACCTTATCTTAAAAGATATTTCAAAAACGAAGTGATATATTCATGTGTGGCTCTATTCTGATAAAAGTACATACTTTTAATATCTTAAGATGTCTTAAAAATTCGATTTTTTACAATTTTTTTTTTAAATTATTAACGAAATTGTAATTTTTATGAAATATTACAATTTTAGGTTGAGTTCAAAACTTGACATCTCGAAACTGAATTGAGATATACAAGTATGATTTTGTTCTAAAAAAAGTACATACTTTCCTTTGTAAATTACAAAAAGTTTCATCATGATATCTTAAGAATTCGACTTCTTACAATATTTTCAAAAATTATTGACGAAATTGTTATTTTTATGTGATGCTACAATTTTAGATGAAGTTCAAAGTGGATTGAGATATACAAGTATGATTTTGTTCTAAAAAAAAGTACATACTTTCCTTTGTAAATTACAAAAAGTTTCATCTTTCATCATGATATCTTAAGAATTCGACTTCTTACAGTATTTTCAAAAATTATTGACGAAATTGTTATTTTTATGAGATGCTACAATTTTAGGTGAAGTTCAAAAATGAATATCTCGAAAATGGATTGAGATATACAAGCATTGTTTTAATCTGAGGAAAATACATACTTTCTTTTATAAATTATAAAAAAATTGATAAAGGTTTGTTTCTGCGATTATTCACAAATTGTTAAGAAATTGTTATTTTTTGTGAAATATTACAAACTTATCTTAAAAGATATTTCATAAACGAAGTGAAATATTCAAGTATGGTTCTGTTCTGATAAAAGTACATACTTTTAATATCTTAAGATATCTTAAGAATTCGATTACTTACAATTTTTAAAAAATTATTAACGAAATTGTAATTTTTATGAAATACTACAATTTTAGTTTGAATTCAAAACTTGACATCTCGAAACTGAATTGAGATATACAAGTATGATTTTGTTCTAAAAAAAATACATACTTTCCTTTGTAAATTACAAAAACTTTCATCATGATATCTTAAGAATTCGACTTCTTACAATATTTTCAAAAATTATTGACGAAATTGTTATTTTTATATGCTACAATTTTAGATGAAGTTCAAAAATGAATATCTCGAAAATGGATTGAGATATACAAGTATTGTTTTAATCTGAGGAAAATACATACTTTCGTTTATAAATTATAAAAAAAATGATAAAGGTTTGTTTCTGCGATTATTCACAGATTGTTAAGAAATTGTTATTTTTTGTGAAATATTGCAAACTTATCTAAAAGATATCTCAAAAACGAAGTGAGATATTCACGTATGGTTCTATTCTGAAGAAAGTACAAACTTTTAACATCTGAAGATGTCTTAAGAATTCGATTTTTTACAATTTTTTTAAAAATTATTAACGAAATTAATATTTTTATGAAATATTACAAATTTAGGTTGAGTTCAAAACTTGACGTCTAAAAACTGAATTGAGATAAACAAGTATGGTTATTCACAAATTGTTAAGGAATTGTTGGTGTCAGATATGTTACATACAAAACTGTATGTACAATTTTTTATGCGCATCTATACACAAAAGTATCCATACCAAATTGTTAATGAATTTGTTTACATTGGAGTTACCATCTTCGATATTTTTTTAAATTTGTTGTCTGTGTTTTTTCAGACTTTGTTTTGATTAGTATTATTATTTATAAATAACAATAATTACAATATTTTTTTAATTTTGTAATCGATTTTTCAAAATGATCAAGAATATTTTTAATTTTATGAAATGCTACAAAATTCGGTTGAGTTCAAAAGTTGGTAATTCAAAAATGAATTGAGATATTCACCCACAGTTAAGTTCTCAGAAAAGTACATACTTTCCTTTATATGTTGTAAAAAAGAAACTTTGGAGTTTGGCTGCCTTAAGAGACGTACTCAACAATGCCTCAACATGAATAATTTTAATTCCGAGTTTCCAAAAATTTCCATCTACCTTCATATGTGATGATATCAGAGGACAACTCTTTCAATATCGAAATAATTTTGTTACTTTAACACGTTCGCTGCAGCAACTTGTCAAAACGTTCCAAAATTTACACTAGAACTTGAATTGGAATATCAAAATTTCGACGTTTGCGAAATTAACGTGTAATAGTATTATTATTAGGTTGTAAATGAGAAAAGATTATTTTTATAATTTCTATCAAATTTTATTAGAATCAAATCCTTTATAATTCAAACAAACAGCACGTTACAGAAGAAAAATTAACAAAGTCGCTCAATTAAAAAAAAGGTTTCTAAATAATGAGAAACTATAAATTAATAACAATAATTAATATAAAATACAGAATAACATTGCATTGACTTTGCACTTGATTAACCCAATAAAGGATGTAATAAAATATTCATTAAATGCTTTTATTTCTCTTTTAACGTCCTTGTGCGGAATTAATAGGCCGATATGTACATTTACTTATTTTATTAATTTAATCGAAATTTTAACTTAATTAAAAAACCACATACCAAATTCTTATAACCTAATTAATTAATTAATTCGTTCCGTTTGCTGCTTTTAAATTAAGGAAGAGCTGCTTCATATCGGATAAAGCAGTTTCGATATTTTTCGCAAACCTATGACAATCCTAAAAAAAAATATAATTAAAAACTTGATAAATTTTTTAAATTTTAAATGTACCGTTTGCGTGCTGCTTCTTTTATGAGAAATATGGAAGAAAATCATGTCTTCTCCAGCTATAATATAAGAAACGCCATATCCATCATCAGCTACAGGCCCAAATCCTCCTCCAGCTGAAATACAATCGGGATATTTTTTTAAATCCATTCTGGGTGTTTGTCCGTGTGGCGTTTGAGATGTTGATAGCCTCCATGGTTCGCTTAATACTTTTTGTAAAAACGGAGACTCTAATTCGAGATATTTCGAAATAACATACAAACAAAAAAGGTGCCTATCAATCCCTTTTCCGCACATAGCGTCTTGATACGCCGTCTTAAAATAAAAAAAATTAAACAAAATAATTTTTTTAAATTTTAATTAACCTGGTGATTATTACAAGCAGCCCATAACAACCTAACTCTCTCATCGTTCGAACAATTCTTATCCTCCATAGCTTTAACCCATGCTGAAGATTCAATTGTACAAGGTCGTACGGTTTCGGTGCGCCCTTCACGGAATAATCGAGTCATACTAGCTTCATAAGTTAAACTGAACTTCCCGGCATCGCGGTAATACGCCAACTGCAAAGCCATTTGAATGTACGCATCCGGACTTACTCTACATTCCTTCATGAAACCTTTTCCGTAATGATCGTGGACGAATATCCTTAAATCGACGTCGTTGATTAATTTTAACGCGTTATCGGCGGCTATGTTTATTATGTTTTCAGCTTCGTCTTTGATGTCCCATTGTAAACGAATTGGGGTTGGGGGTGTTATTTCGCATTCCCCGACTGTATCACCGTTTGAATCGTATCTAAACGGAAAAATGATGATTTATTTTATGATTTTAAGGTGAAAGCGAATGCGATGAAATCGAAAGCTACGAAGCGGATAGATTTAAGCAGAGAGGTGGGAAAGATAGTGTTAACAAAAAAGAAATTAAAGTATAAATGTTATCCATTTAAAGCAATTTTGGAGTTCGTCAAATTAAAAATAATGATTTGAATTAGATATTTGGCCCGTTTCAAATTTCAATTAATTTTGAAATCAATAAACGATTTTAACGCGTTTGGGAGCAAAAGTGTATGAAAGCGAAATATTGTTAAGAACAAAATCTGCTATAACTTTTATTCTAAAAGTATTTCTTATGTCGATGATTAACCAGTTTGTAGTTGTTGTTTCCTTTTATATAAACTAAATAATAATACCGTATTCGTTCGAATCTAAGACATACCACGACGTATCCTACTTTTACGATTGTAATAATAATAATAATGTATATAATAATAATGATGTATATTTATTTCCAACAGGTTCCACACCCAATTACAGAAAAACAAAATTAACCTTTCGGTACACGCACCGGACTCTCACTCCGGGTTCTGCACCCTCTATTAACAGAAAAGGCAACATTTTTACCGACATAATTATATCATTTTTGTGTCAAAAATTTCTTAGTGTACAACACAGTAAAATACGAATATGAATACGATAGCGAAGAAAAATACTCTTTGAAGGTGAAGACTGAAGCTTTTCAAAAAATTTTGCAGACGGTAAGATGTTTTTTTCCGTTCAAAATGGCTTCTTATCTGATTAGAAGAAACGAAGAACATAATGAAAGCTGTAGAACATAAATGCCCCGAAAAATGTGCAGCGCATTCAACGCGGGCATTTATTTGCCTATCGCAAATTTTATGATAATAAAAAAATTTTTTTAATTATTGTCTTAAAAAGAATACAAATTAAAGTCTCTAGATTTATAAAGTACCGCGGCTTCCAGAAGACTGTTACTGCTTCTAGAGGATTTAAAATACTTCCAGACGACTTACAATGCTTTCAGATAACTTGATATAGCATCTAGAAAACTTAAAATGTTTCCAGAAGACTTGATGTTGTTACCTCTAGATGATTTGATACTGTTTTAAGAAAACTTTATATTGCTTTCAGAAGACTTGAATTTCTGGACTGATATTTCTAGAAGACTTAAAATGATGAATTTGCAGATGTCTTACAACGCTTTTAGAAGCCTTGATATTGCATCTAGAGGACTTGAAGTGTGTCCAGACGACCTACAATGCCTCCAAAGTACTTTATGTCGCTGTTAGAAGACTGAAGATGCTTCCAGAAGACTTGATATTGTATCTAAGAAACTTCATATGGTTTCCAGAATACTTGGAATGTTTCCAGAAGACTGATACTGCTTCTAGAAGACTTAAAATATTTCCAGATGACTTACAATACTTCCAGACGACTTACAATGTTTCCAGAAGACCTTATACTTACTTTTAGAAGACTTGAAATACTTCAAAATTACTTGAAGTGCTTCCAAAAGACTGGATACTACTTCCAGAAGACTTGATACTGCTTCTAGATATTTTAAAATACCTCCTAAAGCTTTGATACTGCCCCTATAAGACTTTATACTGCTTTTAGACGATTTCAAATGCTTTCAGAAGACTTGAGAAGTTTCCAAAAGACTTGATACTGCTTCTAGAAAATTTTAATAATTAAGAATCGATACTGCTTCTAGATATTTTAAAATGCTTTCAAAAGATTAGATATAGCCCCTGTAAGACTTTATACTGTTTCTGAAAGATTTGAAATGCTTTCAGAAGACTCGAGAAGATTCCAGAAGACTTGATACTGCTTCTAGATGTTTTAAAATGCTTCCTAAAGGCCTGATACTGTCCCTGTAAGACTTTATACTGCTTCCAGAAGATTTCAAATGCTTTCAGAAGACTTGAGAAGTTTCCAAAAGACTTGATACTGCTTCTAGAAGATTTTAATAATTAAGACATGATACTGATTCTAGATATTTTAAAATGCTTCCAAAAGATTAGATATAGCCCCTGTAAGACTTTATACTGTTTCTGGAAGATTTGAAATGCTTTCAGAAGACTCGAGAAGATTCCAGAAGACTTGATACTACTTCTAGAAGATTTAAAATGGTTACAAAAGTCTCGATATTGGCTCAAGTAGGCTTAATATTGCTTCTAGAAGATCTAAATTGCTTCCAAAACATTTGGAATGCTAACAAAAGATTTGATATTGCTGTCAGAATACTTAACATTGCGTCTATAAGGCTTGAAATGCTTCCAGAAAATTAATTTATTTGGTGCCAATCGTATTTTCATTGCAAATCTTTCTTAATGCTCCCAGACTTCTAAACGATAAATTTTCTTTCATGAAATCCCGGCATGAACCCGGAATATACTGGGACTGGACTGAAACTGAAATGTACAAGTATCTTAAAATTGAGATACCATTCCTAAGATGACTAATTGTTTAATTGTTAAGATTTCAAGGCATTAAAGATGGTATTTGCACCTCCTAGCGGTCATCTCAGAATCCTGAAAATAATTTCCTGTATTTTCTCTTAGCCACTTTAGTCATCAAGTTTTTTTCCTGCAAGTCTGCTGTCAAATAATTTTTAGTATTTTCTCTTAGCCACGATTTTATGATTAATAAAATCTTTTCCTGCAAGTTTAACTATCGACTTACAGAGTCTTTTAGCAATTTGCAACCGCTGGTTCGGCGGACCGCAACCATTCAAGTTAACATTTTTTTTGAATATATCCGTTCTTGTCTACGAAAAAAGGACTTACTTTCGAAAATAAGTTTTGGTGGAAACAGCTAATAAAGGTAAATAGGTCACTTCGTCAGTTTCTAGTTAGTTAATCCCTTTTTTTCTGTATTTGCCGATGTTGAAGGACATCAAAGTATTATTTCAGATCAGAATGTTGTCGTTGTTAATGGCGTTAGTTGCTAGTTTCAGATTTCTAAATATATAATACTGTAGAAGTGAGTTTGTAAATATAATTATATTGGACTTTTTTATTACTGATTGCGCAAGTGAGGAATAATCTTGGGATTAAATGAGAACACAAGCTGAGTAACTCATCTCCACAAAGCTCGAAATCAAGTAGAGGATTATCAAAATTTGTGTGGAAATACAGATGGCTCAAACGGTTCGTCGTTTTAACTACACTGAGGTCACTCTGGAAGTGCTGCCAATGAAACGGCAGATGAGCTAGTGCTAAAGCGTTTTTAGGACCAGAACCAGCAATTTGTGTAAGGCTTACGATGCCCAAATAGAGGATTCGAAGAATTCTGCAGCTAACTGATTTATCTTTAGATCGTCAGTGGTACATCTAACACAATCTTCGTAGCTTCATAAGCGCCGGTTTTTGAAAATAAGTATGGGTGCTGGATAGTGAAAAAACTGAATTGGGAAAAGATTCAAACGACGAATGACTGTTCTCAAAACAAAAGTGACATGAAAAACGTCCATGTATCTGGCGCCTATGGTTAATTTGCAATAGAAATGCCTTCACAACAGTGCTTACACCTTCACAAGCAATATTTGGTCTATAATTGAAATTTTTTGAACTTTTGAAATGAACATTTTGTATCCTAGTAGTATTTGGTATTTTAGAAGCAAAATCAAATTGTATTAACAATTTCGTGCCTTTTGCAATAAAAATGTCTTTTCTTTTTTTGCCAGTAGTTTTACAAACGGTATCAAGTCTTTTGGAATCATTTAAAATCTTCTAGAAATAGTATCAAGTCTTTCAGCTGCAGTATAAAATCTTGTGGAAGCAGTTCAAGCCTTCTGAAAGCTATGTTAAGGCTTCTAGAAGCATTATCAAGTGCTTCTATTCTTCCAGAGGTAGTATCAACATTTTTGAAAGCAGTTCAAGGCTCCTGGTAGCTTATCAAGTTTGTTTTAAGCAGTATCAGCCACCGAAGAAACGAAAGGTGAAGTTTAATAATGTTCTCGAATCGGGGGCGGAGCAAAACGTATTTCTTACACATAAACTCCCTATTCGTACACCTGGTCACTGACATGCTGTCAAATCACCATTTTGGCTCGAATTGTTTGAATACATAGATATCATGAACCGCGGTATTTTAGTAATCTAGGGAGTTTAATACAAATTACTCATCAGCGTCATCTCTTATTTGGCAAAGTAACCCGGACTCTCAGTCCGGTGCGAGCACTCACGTCAAAAAAAAAATGCGCGTGTACTGGAGGGTTAATAACTTAAATTAAGGTGGAACGGTATCAAATGAAACAACAAAACAAAAAAAAAATAATAAAAATGGAAATAGTCCACAAATTGGTCTGTCAAGTCTCAAATTGGTTGACAAGTCGATCATCCAGAAACGACCAAGAATCAAAAAAAATAACGCATTCATCAGAAATTTGATTAAAAAAGTTACACATCAGTGTCACAGGCGCACGCTGACCCACCGTTGTTCTGTTAAAATTACAATAAAACACACGCGTAGACCTATTATTTAATCTGGGCACGTTAAAATTAATGTTACACAGAATCTGCGAGCAATCAATAGTACCATGCAACAATCCATATAAAAATTTGACAGCGATCACTACTCTACGTGTAGATAGAGACACCATAGCAAATCGGTTCAGTAATGAGCGGTAATCAATACCTCTAGGCGGGTAAGTTGCATCAACACGATATGACAAAAATTTTAAATATAATCTTTGTATGCGCTCTACGGAATTAATATGAGTATTAAAGTAAGGTTGCCAAATCAATGCGGCATACTCAAGACGCGAACGAATTAAGGCATTAAAAACAGTAAGAAGCCCTACGGTCGAAAATTCTTTACAATTGCGATAAATAAATCCGTACGTTCGGTAGCATTTAGTGCAAAGATCAGAAATATGATTTACAAATGTTAGCTTAGAATCAAAGGTTACTCCTAAGTCTATGACTGTACTCGTTCTACGCAAGTGAACATCGCCAATATAGTATTCGCAGGATATCAAAGAACTTCTAGTGTAAGACATGACGGCGCACTTAGACACATTTAGGCTCAAACGGTTACTCACACACCACTCAACGACACTGTCCAAACCACTCTGAAGAACTGCAACATCCGCCGGTGACCGAACCGAAGTGAAAATCTTCATGTCATCTGCAAAGAGCAGTTTCCCACAATGAATGGCGTCCGTGATGTCATTGATGAAAATGAGAAAGAGAAGCGGTCCGAGGTTCGATCCCCGAGACACTCCCGACGTCGGGCGAATAGACTGTGATGTGCAGTTGGCGTATCTAAGGGCGCCCGTACACGAGCCACAATTTTGCAGCTGAGTTAACCACAAAATTGTGGTCACGTCGACTGCAACTCGCGGCTGACACAACTGCATTTTTGTGGTTGATTCGCAGTTATATGAACCACACTTGCAATCGAGGCGACCACAACCTAACCACATCAGAAACAAAACAGAAACGTTGTTTTGTCCGTTATTTTATTTATGGTTTCATAAGATTGTAGTCGCCAGTCTCGATATTATGGATTTTGAAGAAGCAGCACTGTTACTTCTTATTTTGAGGAGAAGAAGAAGAAGACGTAGGAAGGTACGATCGCTTTGGATCCATCCACTTCTACTTTCACGACGACAGGAAGGAAGTTTTTATAATTTATTTGATAAACTCCAGCAAGACGAAAAAAATTTTTTTAATTACTTTAGAATGTCTATTAGATCATTTGATGAATTAGTCAGAATTTTAAAACCTAAAATTAAACGGTCTGACACCAATATGAGGACCAGTATTTCAGCTGAAGAAAGGCTTGCTATAACTTTGAGGTTAGTAAATAGATAAATTAAATTATGTGATCAATAGGTAAGTATGCCTGGAATTCATTATTTTGCAGATATAATCAAACAAAGTAGGTAGGTACAGATTTTATTTATTTTCTGTTTCGACTATGTATCTATAATTGAAAGACATCTTCAAAAGATGAGTTTGTATGAGCAGAGTCTATAGACAATGTGGAACCCTGCGGAGATATTAACGGAGTAGCAATATTGGTAGAGGGAATTGTTTGATTATTACTACAGAAATCGGTCGCGTTGCGGTTGAGTACGACTGCAAGTTTATGGTTCATATACGGCAGGAGAAGCGCGCGCGATTGTGAACCACCCGGCGGAGATCGGCCGCAAGTTGACTGCAGATACCCGTTTCGACTTTTGTAAACGCCCGTGTACGGATGATATAGTATTTCTTATGGTGGGCTTCAGTTCGCTGGAACGCGACGGCAATTCTGTGGTCGGTCCGACGGCAAAATATGGCTCGTGTACGGGGGCCCTAACGCGCTGCTCTCTTCCGCGAAAATAAGACTCCGTAAGTGCGGTCAATTGATCACTAAAGTCAATCAAACTGAGTTTGGATAACAGTGCGTAATGGTCAAGTTGGTCAAATGCCTTTTGGAAATCTAAGTAGATAACATCAACTTGACCTCTATCGTCAAGAACATCGCATAGATACTGCGTAAAGCACGCCAAGTTCGATACCGTAGAACGGTTTCTCACGAAACTATGTTGAAAGGGTACTATATAAGGCTTCACGTAGGTATAGATATATCTGTATAAGATTGATTCAAATATCTTCGAGAAATTGCATAATAAGGAAATGGGTCGATAGTTTTCGATATTGGTGGCATCATCTTTCTTATGAACGGGACAAACATAAGCCTTCTTCCATTGCACAGGCATTACAGAGTACTTAAGAATCATGTCGTAAATATGGAGCAAAGGAACATCAAAAATAGCAGCGCAGTCTCTCAAAAGGAAGCTAGGTATGCCGTCGATACCTGCAGTAAGTTTATTTTTTGAAAGCTTTAATGCTGAGTGAACATCATCCTGCGTGAAGCCATCGATTCGGAGTGTCCGTTCCACTGACAAACCGGAAATGGGTACATTACAAGGGTCAGAAACAGTATAGACTTGACCGAAATATTCGGCAAACCCATCCACAATCGACGAACCTGTAGTAAACTCGAGATCCCGGTACTTCATAGCGCCAGGTATGCGAGATGTACCCTTCCTCGACTGTACGTACCCTCAAAAATTTTCGGGTCATTACGGATTGTAGTTTCACAATTATTTAAGTGCAGTTTGTACGCGGCACTTATCATGTAAGCTTGAATTGTAATGTTGTACTTGAAACTATCCAAATAGTAAGCAGTTCGATACATTCTGTATTTCCTAAGCGCACTTTCCTTGAGCCGAATAGCTTCTCTTATTTCATAAGTGAACCACGCAGGATACTTCTTCCCGGCTTTATTCAAAAATTTCATTTTAGGCACGGCAATATCAAGAGCTTTATAAATTAGTTCATAAAATGTTGCGCATCCGGCCTCGACGTCCGTTGCATTGTCCACCAACGACCAATCAGTGGCAGTTAATAAGCCATAGAGCAACGGAAAATCTGCTCGCTTGAAATTGTAACCAGCTACACCAGACAATGCCCGTAAGTTAGGAGAAGAAGATTCCATACATGAAAATGCAACACGAAGTGCTGGATGGTGACGATCTTCGTCCACAATAGGATCTAAATTATTGTCAACGGAGCACGGAAAATTACTAAACACCAGGTCCAGTAATCGGTTGTTGAAATTCATGACGGCATTCGCTTGGGTAAAGTTGTTGAATTTCTCATAATTTTCAAGTGCAGAAGCAAAGCGATCACATCCGGCAGGATACGAGTAACAAGGGACGTTAAAATCACCAATCACCATAACCGAATGATCAGCAATAAAGTGCAATGCTTGCAATTGTTCTAAGAATGTTTCAAAGTCATCTATAGAGGTGGAGGGCGGTATGTAAACAACAAAGAAAAAACATAATTGCCCATTCAAGCCAAATATGAGATTGAAAAAAAGATTGTAAATATGATTGAAAAAAATACGTCTTAAAATTGTGTTAATAAATAAATAAATTAAAATATTACAAAACAATGTAATATTTTAATTATATACAGTTGTCTCCAAAATGCGTGCACAACGAAATCATCAATATCTAATTGCTTCGTTTCACCACTAGAGGATTTCAAAAACCGCCAATACAATAACTTGTCGCAAGTTATAGATGCCCTCCTAAGGAATAAATGCCGAATAAGCATTTATTACAATATATAAACCAGAGCGCAACTACGAACGCCAACTTAGCTACAATCGCGACGTCCCGCAATTCGTAAAATTCGATACTTAGATTTAAGAAACAACAAGTTAAAAAAGGTAAACAAACAAAATATTAATAATTCATTTCAATTTATTATAAAAGTTAAAAGATAAAGATTATTATTAAAAATATTGTAGATTTTGTGTTAAAATTCAAATAATCTTTTTAAAAATTAAAATTCAAGACTCTGAATTTTAACTGGCGCAGTCAGTAGTATACTACAACGTATTCGCGAATAAAAATCGTTTTGAATTCGCGGTCCGTTTTAACGGCTTGTGCAGTGTTTTTTTTTAAACAAACTGAGAACAATCGTGCCTACTTTATTGGACGAATTACTTAAATTCAAGGATATACCGGATATTGGTTCAGTTGAACATCGATTATGATTTCCGCACAACATATAATCTGCATGTGAGTAAATCTTATTGATTGTTTCCTTTGTCCTTTGTTCTTTTATTCCTTGTATGAACGAACTCAAGGATCTTATAAACGCAATAAGTGACATTTTATTGTCCGACAAAATCCTTTACACACCAAAAGATATCACCAACGTTTATCAAGACACCTGTTTAGTTTACTTAGATGATATAATTGTATATTCAACATCGTTGCAAGAACATGTAGTGAAACTTCAAAAAGTTTTCGACTGATTAGAAAAAGCGAATTTCAAGATTAAATTAGAAAAATGCGAGTTTATAAGAAAAAAAGTTGTTAGTGGACGAGGCGCTGATATTTTCCAAGATGGACGAATTTGTGTAAACATTTCAAATTTACCGCCTCGCCCGGAAGCGACCTCTGCGATTTGAGAGTAAATCATTCCTTGTAGCTGGAAACATGCCCTATTATTCGTTAAACATACTCTCCAAAGGTGCTTTTCCTTATTAACGATTTAAACATCTTTGCCTATACCTTTATGTTAATATTTGTTTTAGTTTCTGGATGCGTTAAATTATGAAATTAATTCAAAATAACTTTTCTAAATTTTTCAGGTACATAAATTTTTGCAATGTGTGAAGAAGTTTCGCATCAGAGTCGTATTTTGGTGTGATAATTTTAATTGAAATCTACGGTTTTTTTAAAGTTGTTTTTCTAAAAGATGGTTTTTTTTGTCATTGTTTTGTTCGTATCGTGCTCATTTATTCGACATAGAGTATCTGCAACTTGGTTGGTATCTCCTTTAATATATTATTATTTAATACTTCAGGTATATTCTGCAATGAAACTTAAATAACACGCTTAACGTGATGTTTTTCATGGTTTTGATTTTTAAAAATTCAAGACCTGTTCAGACTCTCTCTCACTTTGAAGAATATCTCCTTCGTCTACTGGCATAAGCGCCAGTTTTTAAAAATATATATGGGTATTTCAGATTTTCTCTAAGCAGTGTTGAGTCTTTTAGAAGCAGTTTCAAGTCTTCTTGAAGCATATTATATATAGAATGCATATATCTCCTGGAAGCAATATCAAGTCTTTCAGAGGCATTATCGAGTCTTCTGGAAGCTGTTCAAGTCTTCTAGAAGCATATTAAATAATTTGAAAGCAGTATCAAGTCTTGTGAAAACATTTCAAGCCTTCTGGTAGCATTTCAAAACTTCTATAGGCAATATTAATTCTCCTACAAGCAGTGCTAAGTCTTCTGGAAGCATTTCAAGTCTTCCAGAGGTTAAATCAAGTCTTCTAGAAGCGTTTCAAATCTTCAAGAGGCAATATCAAGTCTTCTGGAAGCAGTCAAAGCTTTCTCGAGCGTTTTAAATCTTCTGACGTAGTAGCTCTTCTGACTAATCTTTCAGGCGTAGTAGCAAATTCTCTGAAATGTTTCAAGCCTTCTGAAAACACTTCAAGTCTTTTGGGAGCAGTGTCAAGTCTTTCAGAGGCACTATCGAGTCCTCTGGAAGTGTTTCAATTCCCCTGGTAGCGGTAACAAGTGTTTTGGAAGTACTTCATATCTTTTAGTGGCATTACTTAGATGATATAATTGTATATTCAACATCGTTGCAAGAACATGTAGTGAAACTTCAAAAAGTTTTCGACAGATTAGAAAAAGCGAATTTCAAGATTAACTTAGAAAAATGCGAGTTTTTAAGAAAAGAAGTTGTTAGTGGACGAGGCGATGATATCTTCCAAGATGGACGAATTTGTGTAAACATTTCAAATTTACCGCCTCGCCCGGAAGCGACCTCTGCGATTTGAGGGTAAATCATTCCTTGTAGCTGGAAACATGCCCTATTATTCGTTAAACATACTCTCCAAAGGTGTTTTTCCTTTTTAACGATTTAAACATCTTTGCCTATACCTTTGTGTTAATATTTGTTTTAGTTTCTGGATGCGTTAAATTATGAAATTAATTCAAAATAACTTTCCTAAATTTTTCAGGTACATACATTTTTGCAATGTCTTTTCAAAAAGAAGTTTCGCATCAGAGTCGTATTTTGGCGTGATAATTTTAATTGAAATCTACGGTTTTTTTTTAAGTTGTTTTTCTAAAAGATGGTTTTTTTGTCATTGTCTTGTTCGTATGGTGCTGATTTATTCGACATAGAGTATCTGCAACTTGGTTGGTATCTCCTTTAATATATTATTATTTAATACTTCAGGTATATTCTGCAGTGAAACTTAAATAACACGCTTAACGTGATGTTTTTCGTGGTCTTGATTTTTAAAAATTCAAGACCTGTTCAGACTCCGTTAATAAATCTTTGGAGAGTCTGAACTGAATTGCGAGAATCGAATGGTCAAAAAGTCTGAAAGGCGTAGTTATGGCACTTTGAAGAATATCTCCTTCGTCTACTGGCATAAGCGCCAGTTTTTAAAAATATATATGGGTATTTCAGATCTTCTCTAAGCAGTGTTAAGTCTTTTAGAAGCAGTTTCAAGTCTTCTTGAAGCATATCATATATAGAATGCATATGTCTCCTGGAAGCAATATCAAGTCTTTCAGAGGCATTATCGAGTCTTCTGGAAGCTGTTCAAGTCTTCTAGAAGCATATTAAATAATTTGAAAGCAGTATCAAGTCTTGTGGAAACATTTCAAGCCTTCTGGTAGCATTTCAAAACTTCTATAGGCAATATTAATTCTCCTACAAGCAGTGCTAAGTCTTCTGGAAGCATTTCAAGTCTTCCAGAGGTTAAATCAAGTCTTCTAGAAGCGTTTCAAATCTTCAAGAGGCAATATCAAGTCTTCTGGAAGCAGTCGAAGCTTTTTCGAGCGTTTTAAGTCTTCGGACGTAGTAGCTCTTCTGATTAATCTTTTAGGCGTAGTAGCAAATTCTCTGAAATGTTTCAAGTCTTCTGAAAACACTTCAAGTCTTTTGGGAGCAGTGTCAAGTCTTTCAGAGGCACTATCGAGTCCTCTGGAAGCGTTTTAATTCCCCTGGTAGCGGTAACAAGTGTTTTGGAAGTACTTCATATCTTTTAGTGGCATTACTTAGATGATATAATTGTATATTCAACATCGTTGCAAGAACATGTAGTGAAACTTCAAAAAGTTTTCGACAGATTAGAAAAAGCGAATTTCAAGATTAAATTAGAAAAATGCGAGTTTTTAAGAAAAGAAGTGGACGAGGCTCTGATATCTTCCAAGATGGACGAATTTGTGTAAACATTTCAAATTTACCGCCTCGCCCGGAAGCGACCTCTGCGATTTGAGGGTAAATCATTCCTTGTAGCTGGAAACATGCCCTATTATTCGTTAAACATACTCTCCAAAGGTGTTTTTCCTTTTTAACGATTTAAACATCTTTGCTTATACCTTTGTGTTAATATTTGTTTTAGTTTCTGGATGCGTTAAATTATGAAATTAATTCAAAATAACTTTTTTAAATTTTTCAGGTACATAAATTTTTGCAATGTCTGAAGAAGTTTCGCATCAGAGTCGTATTTTGGTGTGATAATTTTAATTGAAATCTACGGTTTTTTTAAAGTTGTTTTTCTAAAAGATGGTTTTTTTTGTCATTGTTTTGTTCGTATCGTGCTCATTTATTCGACATAGAGTATCTGCAACTTGGTTGGTATCTCCTTTAATATATTATTATTTAATACTTCAGGTATATTCTGCAATGAAACTTAAATAACACGCTTAACGTGATGTTTTTCGTGGTCTTGATTTTTAAAAATTCAAAACCTGTTCAAACTCCGTTAATAAATCTTTGGAGAGTCTGAACTGAATTGCGTGGATCGAATGGTCAAAAAGTCTGAAAGGCGTAGTTATGGCACTTTGAAGAATATCTCCTTCGTCTACTGGCAGAAGCGCCAGTTTTTAAAAATATATATGGGTATTTCAGATCTTCTCTAAGCAGTGTTAAGTCCTTTAGAAGCAGTTTCAAGTCTTCTTGAAGCATATCATATATAGAATGCATATGTCTCCTGGAAGCAATATCAAGTCTTTCAGAGGCATTATCGAGTCTTCTGGAAGCTGTTCAAGTCTTCTAGAAGCATATTAAATAATTTGAAAGCAGTATCAAGTCTTGTGGAAACATTTCAAGTCTTCTGGTAGCATTTCAAAACTTCTATAGGCAATATTAATTCTCCTACAAGCAGTGCTAAGTCTTCTGGAAGCATTTCAAGTCTTCCAGAGGTTAAATCAAGTCTTCTAGAAGCGTTTCAAATCTTCAAGAGGCAATATCAAGTCTTCTGGAAGCAGTCGAAGCTTTCTCGAGCGTTTTAAATCTTCTGACGTAGTAGCTCTTCTGACTAATCTTTCAGGCGTAGTATCAAATTCTCTGAAATGTTTCAAGCCTTCTGAAAACACATCAAGTCTTTTGGGAGCAGTGTCAAGTCTTTCAGAGGCACTATCGAGTCCTCTGGAAGTGTTTCAATTCCCCTGGTAGCGGTAACAAGTGTTTTGGAAGTACTTCATATCTTTTAGTGGCATTACTTAGATGATATAATTGTATATTCAACATCGTTGCAAGAACATGTAGTGAAACTTCAAAAAGTTTTCGACAGATTAGAAAAAGCGAATTTCAAGATTAAATTAGAAAAATGCGAGTTTTTAAGAAAAGAAGTTGTTAGTGGACGAGGCGCTGATATCTTCCAAGATGGACGAATTTGTGTAAACATTTCAAATTTACCGCCTCGCCCGGAAGCGACCTCTGCGATTTGAGGGTAAATCATTCCTTGTAGCTGGAAACATGCCCTATTATTCGTTAAACATACTCTCCAAAGGTGCTTTTCCTTTTTAACGATTTAAACATCTTTGCCTATACCTTTGTGTTAATATTTGTTTTAGTTTCTGGATGCGTTAAATTATGAAATTAATTCGAAATAACTTTTCTAAATTTTTCAGGTACATAAATTTTTGCAATGTCTGAAGAAGTTTCGCATCAGAGTCGTATTTTGACGTGATAATTTTAATTGAAATCAACGGTTTTTTTTTTAAAGTTGCTTTTCGAAAAGATGGTTTGTTTGCCATTGTCTTGTTCGTATCGTGCTGATTTATTCGACATAGAGTATCTGCAACTTGGTTGGTATCTCCTTTAATATATTATTATTTAATACTTCAGGTATATTCTGCAGTGAAACTTAAATAACACGCTTAACGTGATGTTTTTCGTGGTCTTGATTTTTAAAAATTCAAAACCTGTTCAAACTCCGTTAATAAATCTTTGGAGAGTCTGAACTGAATTGCGTGGATCGAATGGTCAAAAAGTCTGAAAGGCGTAGTTATGGCACTTTGAAGAATATCTCCTTCGTCTACTGGCAGAAGCGCCAGTTTTTAAAAATATATATGGGTATTTCAGATCTTCTCTAAGCAGTGTTGAGTCTTTCAGAAGTAGTTTCAAGTCTTCTTGAAGCATATCATATACAGAATGCATATGTCTCCTGGAATCAATATCAAGTCTTTCAGAGGCATTATTAAGTCTTCTGGAAGCAGTTCAAGTCTTCTAGAAGCATATTAAATAATTTGAAAGCAGTATCAAGTCTTGTGGAAACATTTCAAGCCTTCTGGTAGCATTTCAAAACTTCTATAGGCAATATTAATTCTCTTACAAGCAGTGCTAAGTCTTCTGGAAGCATTTCAAGTCTTCCAGAGGTTAAATCAAGTCTTCTAGAAGCGTTTCAAATCTTCAAGAGGCAATATCAAGTCTTCTGGAAGCAGTCGAAGCTTTCTCGAGCGTTTTAAGTCTTCGGACGTAGTAGCTCTTCTGATTAATCTTTTAGGCGTAGTAGCAAATTCTCTGAAATGTTTCAAGTCTTCTGAAAACACTTCAAGTCTTTTGGGAGCAGTGTCAAGTCTTTCAGAGGCACTATCGAGTCCTCTGGAAGCGTTTTAATTCCCCTGGTAGCGGTAACAAGTGTTTTGGAAGTACTTCATATCTTTTAGTGGCATTACTTAGATGATATAATTGTATATTCAACATCGTTGCAAGAACATGTAGTGAAACTTCAAAAAGTTTTCGACAGATTAGAAAAAGCGAATTTCAAGATTAAATTAGAAAAATGCGAGTTTTTAAGAAAAGAAGTTTTTAGTGGACGAGGCGCTGATATCTTCCAAGATGGACGAATTTGTGTAAACATTTCAAATTTACCGCCTCGCCCGGAAGCGACCTCTGCGATTTGAGGGTAAATCATTCTTTGTAGCTGGAAATATGCCCTATTATTCGTTAAACATACTCTCCAAAGGTGCTTTTCCTTTTTCAGGATTTAAACATCTTTGCCTATACCTTTGTGTTAATATTTGTTTTAGTTTCTGGATGCGTTAAATTATGAAATTAATTCAAAATAACTTTCCTAAATTTTTCAGGTACATACATTTTTGCAATGTCTTTTCAAAAAGAAGTTTCGCATCAGAGTCGTATTTTGGCGTGATAATTTTAATTGAAATCTACGGTTTTTTTTTAAGTTGTTTTTCTAAAAGATGGTTTTTTTGTCATTGTCTTGTTCGTATGGTGCTGATTTATTCGACATAGAGTATCTGCAACTTGGTTGGTATCTCCTTTAATATATTATTATTTAATACTTCAGGTATATTCTGCAGTGAAACTTAAATAACACGCTTAACGTGATGTTTTTCGTGGTCTTGATTTTTAAAAATTCAAGACCTGTTCAGACTCCGTTAATAAATCTTTGGAGAGTCTGAACTGAATTGCGAGAATCGAATGGTCAAAAAGTCTGAAAGGCGTAGTTATGGCACTTTGAAGAATATCTCCTTCGTCTACTGGCATAAGCGCCAGTTTTTAAAAATATATATGGGTATTTCAGATCTTCTCTAAGCACTGTTAAGTCTTTTAGAAGCAGTTTCAAGTCTTCTTGAAGCATATCATATATAGAATGCATATGTCTCCTGGACGCAATATCAAGTCTTTCAGAGGCATTATCGAGTCTTCTGGAAGCAGTTCAAGTCTTCTAGAAGCAAATTAAATAATTTGAAAGCAGTATCAAGTCTTGTGGAAACATTTCAAGCCTTCTGGTAGCATTTCAAAACTTCTATAGGCAATATTAATTCTCCTACAAGCAGTGCTAAGTCTTCTGGAAGCATTTCAAGTCTTCCAGAGGTTAAATCAAGTCTTCTAGAAGCGTTTCAAATCTTCAAGAGGCAATATCAAGTCTTCTGGAAGCAGTCGAAGCTTTCTCGAGCGTTTTAAATCTTCTGACGTAGTAGCTCTTCTGACTAATCTTTCAGGCGTAGTAGCAAATTCTCTGAAATGTTTCAAGCCTTCTGAAAACACTTCAAGTCTTTTGGGAGCAGTGTCAAGTCTTTCAGAGGCACTATCGAGTCCTCTGGAAGTGTTTCAATTCCCCTGGTAGCGGTAACAAGTGTTTTGGAAGAAATCAATTTTTCTAGACGCATTTCAAGTCTTCTGGAAACAATATCAAGTCTTGTAGAAGCAGCATAAAATCTTCCAGAGGCAATAAGAAGTCTTCTTAAAAAAATTTTGTTTTTACCCACATATCCGGCGCCTATGTCTACTGCTATTTAATGGTATGTTCGTACCAAATTTATTTTAGGAAAATCCTACATCCATTTAGATTTATAGATTGTAGGAATCCCTTTCTGGCTTGTATATATTTTCGGATATCTAAACGTCTGGGACGACAAATGGTAAATGACTGATTTACAAGTATTTTGTGTGTTGCGTTGTAAGAAACGATTGTTGAAAAATCAGATGTTGAAATTAATTTTGGATATGATTTCAAAAGAGTAGTATACACAGTTTCAATAGACAAAATTTTCGGACTTGGAGTATTACTTTTGATACTGGAGTCAACTTTTATATGAAAACGTTGGCCGCAAGTCATTTTTAATCTGTTTATTAATTAAGTTTATCTAAGTTTCAACATCACCTTGAGTTTAGTTATTCAATATAAAAATCATTGTTTTAAAGATTTTGATACTTTCTAGTTCGGTTTGTGATTTGGGAATACTTTTGTATTTGAAAATTTACTTCTGACAATGAGGATGAATTTAATGCTTTTTAGTCAAAAGAAAATTTTTTCACTATTACTTCTGTTTAATGCGAAAACTGCTTCAATTTATTTAAATAAATGAATTTTCTAAAAATATTTCTTTAATAATTTATTGTGGTTAAGTAATTAGTTAGGATACGTTCAAAGAGCAAGATATCCAGTTAATTAAAAAGGTATTTTGAATCAGATTTATCGTCACTGCTTTAAATGGATAATTTTTTTTTGTAATTAGTGAAAAGAAAAAGCGTTTCGATGATGATTTACCGATTTTCAAGATCGTCACAGATGACGTGCTCCCACATGTGAGTCAAGACTGCGGCGTCGGCCCTTTAGGACGCGAACCGGAAAAGAAAATCGTGTTAACCTCAACCAAGAACACAAATTAAACAAAAAAAAGTAAATAATAAAAATAAATAAAATAAAAAGAAAGTGCAAGATTAAAGTGGAGAGAAGGCAGATTCTGGCATCGAAGGCAACCATTCTAAATAAGTGCTCTACTTTATGTATGTACATGGTTACAAAAAAGAAAAATTATCGGTATTGTTGATTTGAATGCTTTACCGAACCATTGCTGTTTCATTGGTCACCACTAATTCCCATATGTGCGACATTACGGCTGCGTCTCCCCTATAACACACCTAAACTTATTTTCTAGTAGCTCAAAACTGCGGGGATTTATTCTATTTTGCCGGCAATTATTGAATTAGTACATTTTTATGAGAAAGTTTGTTAATTAGAATTTGAAGCGTCTTACCACGAATGTTCCGCGTTGAATCCAACCTAATAAAAGAAAAGACAAATATAAGTGGATTTAATAAATCAGAATGTTTTAGTGGATGAATTTTTGAATCAAAATGAAATCTAGTTGTCTAATGGCCGGTTTCTCGTACGTATTCAAATATCGATATCGAACCGATATTGTGCTGTTGATCGATAACTCGAGCGATATCCGTCCATTGGATTTCTGAAAGGTCCAATAGGAGATATCGGACCGATATCGAATCAATAACTATATCGCAAGTAACAAGTAATCGACTCGATAAGCGTTATTAACGAGACTAACGTATTGATAGTCAAAAGTGATAGTTTCCATTTTCTAATTTATATTTACATAAATATTTACTTAATTAAACATTGTGCATTATTTTGAACTTTTAAAAAGGAGATTTCCTTGCCTATCGATGAGAATGCGATTAAAACGTAAGACGATTTACTTTTACATCAATTTCTGTATGTGTAGTTTTATACAATATCTGTATTGGAAATGTTGCCTTATTAGAAAAAGAATCGGGGAAAATATTAATGAATCCCTTATTAAATCTATTTGAATCTTTTAAAATTAAGGAATTTTTTGGGAGTTTACTAATTACTGGACGTTTCCGAGTATTACTCGAAAACTATCTGTTGGAGGAAATGTTTCTTGATAAATTCACGGGCATTTTAGGACTTCTGCGTTTTTATTGCTTTCTAACACGGGAAGAAACAAAAAATCCTGGAAGGAAGATAAAATTTGGCAAAAATATAACTACATGTATTATATTCTTCTCACAGAATTGTATCTCAAAAGAATTCAGGTCGATTTTATCAATTTCAAGTTCATCTAAACACTCATATTCTAAAAATTCTAGACGTTAACTAAACTCACCTATGATGATTCATTATAATAATAGCTATTTTATCTATTTTATCATGTTGAAAACTGAATTAGAAAATCTTTATTAGTTTTTGAGATAAAGATTATTTAAGTTAACCTAATCTTTTACGATTTTTTGAAATTAATAATCTTGTTTTAAAAAATCACGAAAAATCGAATTCTTAAGATATCTTAATGAATTATTCATGATTTATAGAGGAAAGTGTCTAATTTCTCGTGATGAAACCGTATCTTGAAAACATTTATTCGTTCTTGAGATATAAATCATTAAATTTAACGTGAACGTTAGGGCTATCTCAAGTTATTTAAAAATCACCAAAAATCGAATTCTTGAGATATTTTAATGAAACATTCATAATTTGTAGAGGTAAGTGTCTATTTCGTCATGGTGAGAACCAAATTAGAAAATCTTTATTCGTTTTTGAGATAATGATTATTTAAGTTAACCTAATTTTTTTATGATTTTTTGAAATTAATAATCTTGTTTAAAAAATCACGAAAAATCGAATTCTTAAGATATCTTAATGAATTATTCCTGATTTATAGAGGAAAGTGTCTATTTTCTGGTGATGAAAGCGGATTTTGAAAATATTTATTCGTTTTTGAGATATTAATCATTAAATTGAACGTGATCATTTATAGCTATCTCAAGTTAATTAAAAATCACCAAAAATCGAATTCTTGAGATATTTTAATGAAACATTCATAATTTGTACAGGTAAGTGTCTATTTCGTCATGGTGAGAACCAAATTAGAAAATCTTTTTTCGTTTTTAAGATAAAGATTATTTAAGTTAACCTAATTGTTTTATAATTTTTTGAAATTAATAATCTTGTTTTAAAAAATCACAAAAAATCCAATTCTTAAGATATTTCAATGAATTATTCCTGATTTATAGAGAAAAGTATCTACTTTCTGGTGATGAAAGTGGAATTTGAAAATATTTATTCGTTTTTGAGATATAAATCATTAAATTCAATGTGAACATTTATGGCTATCTCAAGTTAATTAAAAATCACCAAAAATCGAATTCTTGAGATATTTTAATGAAACATTCATAATTTGTAGAGGTAAGTGTCTATTTCGTCATGGTGAGAACCAAATTAGAAAATCTTTATTCATTTTTGAGATAAAGATTATTTATGTTAACCCGATTTTTTATGATTTTTTGAAATTAATAATCTTGTTTTAAAAAGCCACGAAAAATCCAATTCTTAAGATATCTTAATGAACTATTCACGATTTATAAAGGAGAGTGTCTATTTTATGGAGATGAAAGCGGAATTTGAAAAATATTTATTCGTTTTTGAGATATTAATCATTAAACTGAACGTGAAAATTTATGGCTATCTCAAGTTAATTAAAAATCACCAAAAATCGAATTCTTGAGATATTTTAATGAAACATTCATAATTTGTAGAGGTAAGTGTCTATTTCGTCATGGTGAGAACCAAATTAGAAAATCTTTTTTCGTTTTTAAGATAAAGATTATTTAAGTTAGCCTAATTTTTTTATGATTTTTTGAAATTAATAATCTTGTTTTAAAAAATCACGAAAAATCGAATTCTTAAGATATCTTAACGAATTATTCCTGATTCATAGAGGAAAGTGTCTATTTTCTGGTGATGAAAGCGGATTTTGAAAATATTTATTCGTTTTTGAGATATTAATCATTAAATTGAACGTGAACATTTATGGCTATCTCTAGTTAATTAAAAATCACCAAAAATCGAATTCTTGAGATATTTTAATGAAACATTCATAATTTGTACAGGTAAGTGTCTATTTCGTCATGGTGAGAACCAAATTAGAAAATCTTTTTTCGTTTTTAAGATAAAGATTATTTAAGTTAACCTAATTGTTTTATAATTTTTTGAAATTAATAATCTTGTTTTAAAAAATCACGAAAAATCGAATTCTTAAGATATCTTAATCAATTATTCCTCATTTATAGAGGAAAGTGTCTACTTTCTAGTGATTAAACGGGATCTTGAAAATATTTATTCGTTGTTGAGATATAAACCATTAAATGCAACGGGAACATTTATGACTATCCCAAGATAATTAAAAATCACCAAAAATCGAATTCTTGAGATATTTTAATGATATATTCAAAATTTATAGAGGCAAGTGTCTATTTTGTCATGGTGAGAACCAAATTAGAAAATCTTTATTCGTTTTTGAGATAAAGATTATTTATGTTAACCCGATTTTTTATGATTTTTTGAAATTAATAATCTTGTTTTAAAAAGCCACGAAAAATCCAATTCTTAAGATATCTTAATGAACTATTCACGATTTATAAAGGAGAGTGTCTATTTTATGGAGATGAAAGCGGAATTTGAAAAATATTTATTCGTTTTTGAGATATTAATCATTAAACTGAACGTGAAAATTTATGGCTATCTCAAGTTAATTAAAAATCACCAAAAATCGAATTCTTGAGATATTTTAATGAAACATTCATAATTTGTAGAGGTAAGTGTCTATTTCGTCATGGTGAGAACCAAATTAGAAAATCTTTTTTCGTTTTTAAGATAAAGATTATTTAAGTTAACCTAATTTTTTTATGATTTTTTGAAATTAATAATCTTGTTTTAAAAAATCACGAAAAATCGAATTCTTAAGATATCTTAACGAATTATTCCTGATTCATAGAGGAAAGTGTCTATTTTCTGGTGATGAAAGCGGATTTTGAAAATATTTATTCGTTTTTGAGATATTAATCATTAAATTGAACGTGAACATTTATGGCTATCTCTAGTTAATTAAAAATCACCAAAAATCGAATTCTTGAGATATTTTAATGAAACATTCATAATTTGTACAGGTAAGTGTCTATTTCGTCATGGTGAGAACCAAATTAAAATCTTTTTTCGTTTTTAAGATAAAGATTATTTAAGTTAACCTAATTGTTTTATAATTTTTTGAAATTAATAATCTTGTTTTAAAAAATCACGAAAAATCGAATTCTTAAGATATCTTAATCAATTATTCCTCATTTATAGAGGAAAGTGTCTACTTTCTAGTGATGAAACGGGATCTTGAAAATATTTATTCGTTTTTGAGATATAAACCATTAAATGCAACGGGAACATTTATGACTATCTCAAGATAATTAAAAAACACCAAAAATCGAATTCTTGAGATATTTTAATGATATATTCAAAATTTATAGAAGCGAGTGTCTATTTTGTCATGGTGAGAACCAAATTAGAAAATCTTTATTCGTTTTTGAGATAAAGATTATTTATGTTAACCCGATTTTTTATGATTTTTTGAAATTAATAATCTTGTTTTAAAAAGCCACGAAAAATCCAATTCTTAAGATATCTTAATGAACTACTCACGATTTATAAAGGAGAGTGTCTATTTTATGGTGATGAAAGCGGAATTTGAAAATATTTATTCGTTTTTGAGATATAAATCATTAAATTCAACGTGAACATTTATGACTATCTCAAGTTAATTAAAAATCACCAAAAATCGAATTCTTGAGATATTTTAATGAAACATTCATAATTTGTAGGGGTAAGTGTCTATTTTGTCATGGTGAGACGCAAATTAAAAAATCTTTTTTCGTTTTTGAGATAAAGATTATTTAAGTTGACCTGAGTTTATATGATTTTTGAAATTAATAATAAATATTATTTACTTACAACTGTTCTCTGTGTAATTGAGCCTTTAAAATGTTTTCTTATTTGTTAATTATGTTCTTTTACTAATAATTTTCGTTATTATTTGATTTTCTTTTGTTAATTTTCATTATTATTAATTTTTTGTTGAGCAATTTTTTATTTTTGTTAAGAAATTATTTATTTATTGTGATTTATTACTGGATGCTTCGCTGGGCTTTCCAGTTTTCATCTCAAATATTTGAATTTTTGCCGGCAGCTATCGACGGGAATAAACAAGTAATCGATTTTTTGACAAAACTGTTAAAAACCGTTCGATAACTATTGTGTGCAATATCTGTCGATCAGTTCCTACCAGAAAATCAATAGGCGAAATCGACTCGATAAAAGATATCGATCCAATAACTGTCGCTCCGATATCTACTCAATACTATAACGTACGAGAAACCGGCTATTAGTGTTGTAAAATCTCTGAGGTTAATTCCTACAAAATACGATTTTAAACCGAGTATACTTTATGTAATTACGTACTTTAAAGAATTTGAAATGATAGAAAAAAAATTAACATGTAAATGTAATCTCAAAGTTGATAAATAAGTGCATTTAACTTACGTTTACTTATTTTTTTAGTAAAATTGGTTTGTTTTTGACTATTTTCAGTAAAAAACGCATTTATAACGTTTCAATAAATAATCGTTGACATTTATGTATTGACATTGAATCTTTTTACTGCCAATTTTAAAAAATCAAAATTACTACGTAATAAAATTTAAGTAATTAATCGAATTATTTCATGTTTTAATTAACTAATTACGATTTTACGTAAATATTTGAAGTAAGAAAATCAGATAATTAGATACTATTGATTATACTAAAATTGATTTTAAATTGCAAGATTTTATTCTTATTTGTTGAAATGTCACTAAATCACAAAACATTTTTTTATTTTAAATAAAAAATTATAAATCAAAGTTAATTCCTACTTAAATATTATTTTAAACCAGGTATATTAAAGAATTTAGACTGAAAAATTTTTAAATTGTAAACGTAACCTTAAAATCGATTAAACTTTAATACGATATTTTGAACTAATAAATGTTGTTAAAGAAGTAAAGAAGTGCATTAACTTACGTTTACTTATTTTTTTTTTTTTTTAGTAAAATCTTAATTAATAATTTTTTGTTTAAAGTAAAAAAAAATTTTAAGATATAGTGACATTTCAAAAACAAAATTTTAGAATTTAAAATCAATTTTATCAATAATTATATCAAATTCGATTTTCCTATTTCAAATATTTACGTGAAGTCGAAATTAATTAATTAAAAACATGAAATAATTCAATTCATTACTTAAATTTTATTACGTAGTAATTTTATATTTTCGAGGTGGCAGGACAAAGACATCAACGTCGATACATAAATTACAAAGATTATTTAAATTATTTTTTAAATTTCGTAAAAAAAATAATGTCGTAGATAAACTATATTTGCAAGTAATCAGCTATTATTCATTCAGGTTGTTTTTTTTTAATAATTATTAATCAGTCGATTATTCGTCAAATTTTTAACGTTTTACAAAACTTATTTATAAGCTATAAATTATATGGTAGTGGACAAAATAGTTAAAAAAAAAAACTTGTGATTTAAACATTGAGGAAGCTAAAGATTCAAAAATGTACACATTAATACCGCTGTTAACATGGAAATTTAGAAATCGTGATATATTTGAAATTTTGATGAACTATTTTAGAGAGAGAATGGAAATGGCATTGAATGGAAAGGGGAGAGAGAAAATTCTAAATTTTTTTTTGTTATTTGTCTTGTATTATGGATAACTTCCAACGCAATTACACAGTATATGTTAAACCCTTTCTGACTACCCATTGCCAAGTCGACAATTTTGATCCTTAGACCATACAGCATTTTTAAATCCCATTTGCCGAAGCATAAAACCTCTTTGATATTGTTTTGGGTTAGATCATACCTTTGTAGCCTCCTAACTATTGTTGGGGGTTCAATGTAGCCCAATTTTTACAAGTCTAATTGAGGCCAGCTTATTCAGAGTAACAGCACAACCCCAAGCAAGTTTTCTCAGATAGTTTGTACACTCTGATCAGTGCAGTCACGCATACAGGGCGAATAAAAAATCTGAAACACCTGAAATATCTTTAAAACGATATTTCACGTTTCTTTTTGAAAGAATCCTTTCGGATGTCAATAACTGAAATTTTGTCGTCTTTAAAATTACTTTGATGTGACGTTAATTAATCAACTTTCTTTCAAAATTATCATATGGCTTCTTGTGAATGAAGTCTCATAGGTTTAGAAAGAAATTTGAGTCAAAGTACTGTACAATGCATTACACAGATTAAATTCCAACCTTATAAAACTTGTTTTTCATTAACTCAAGAACTAATGGAAGATGATTTTGACCGTCGATTGCAACCTTTTCTTTAAGTGGAACCGTAGAACCGTAAATCGAAAAAGTTGCAGACATTGGGCGTTAGACAATCCCATGTTTGGAGTCTCATACATAGTTTCGAATAAAAGTTAATTTTTGGGCTAGTATAAACACTAACATAAATAACTATTTGACAAAATACGGTCTATGAGCATTGCCTTTTTATTTTCATGCGGAACTAAAAACAAACATATAAAAAGAAAAAGCTTTGGTATGGCTTAAAACGATGTATTTAAATTATTCAATCAAATCTTCAGTGCGACACGTGTTTCGCCAGTAACGGCATCGACAGGCACGACTACGTTTATAAAAGAGAAAATTATGTTAAAATATAAAATCGTTAAATTATTTATAATTATTACCGTCAATGGACACGTTGTTGTGTTGAGTACATGAACAGCGGAAAGGACATTTTAGAGATATACATTGGAAAAGCTTGATCTTACAAATTTGAGCCTGAAAACTATATTCAAATAGGACAAGTGTAAAATTAATGAAAAAGAAAATTGAAATTACCTTTTTTTTTAAACCACCCACGCTAATTAGTATGAAATATTTAAAAAATTTAAAAAATTAAGCCAAAATTAAATAAATTGAAGTCAAAAATTTACGCCAAAACAATATTTGTTACATTTGATATTTTTACGATTTTGGCGTAAATTTTTGACTTCAATTTATTTAATTTTGGCTTAATTTTTTAAATTTTTTAAATATTTCATACTAATTAGCGTGGGTGGTTTAAAAATAAGGTAATTTCAATTTTCTTTTTCATTAATTTTACACTTGACCTATTTGAATATAGTTTTCAGGCTCAAATTTGTAAGATCAAGCTTTTCCAATGTATATCTCTAAAATGTCCTTTCCGCTGTTCATGTACTCAACACAACAACGTGTCCATTGACGGTAATAATTATAAATAATTTAACGATTTTATATTTTAACATAATTTTCTCTCTTTTATAAACGTAGTCGTGCCTGTCGATGCCGTTACTGGCGAAACACGTGTCGCACTGAAGATTTGATTGAATAATTTAAATACATCGTTTTAAGCCATACCAAAGCTTTTTCTTTTTATATATTTCCTACGATGTTGTTCGAAAAAACTTTATCAATTAAAAACAAACACTTCCTTTATAAAACAATCTCAATGAAATTTCGGAAATACAGAATACAACAAAAGATTTTAAAACAAACTCTTACGTTTTAAAAACAACGCTCGCAAAAACATTGACAGCGTTAAATACCTCCTCTCCCTCAAATATTCCCTCCCATCTGACATCCTCAATATCACTTAAACCCAATTTTTCTAACAATTCATTCCTCATTCAATACACTCACCATACAGCATATATCGTTAAATGCTTCAATGTCTCCCGTTCTGCACAAGCACACCCATCATTCTCTTCCAAACCTAGTTGAACCAATTTAGCCTGGATCGATTTCTCCGACACTCACTCAAGTGACCAGAAGCAAGATATGCCTAAACCACCGCCAAATCCAAAGAAAGCTTACAAGCTAAGACCTGTAATACATCAACGTTCTACAAACTTCAACATCACCCTTTGAATCGCAATCAACTTCCTTCGGAAATGGTTATTCGTCATCCTATCACCCCAAACTCCATGCCCTTACATCACCACTGGTAAAAACAATCCATCATAAATGACGTCCATTGCAGTCGGTCTCACTTCCTATTCGCATCGCATAACCTTACGCATCATACCTACTAGTTTCACCAACTTTTCGTCTAAATCCCTTAGAGGGTCTAAAATCTAATCGATCCTCTAAAACTATACCCAAGTATGTTCTTTCTTTCTATATTCCAATGATGTTCCCTCATACTTTACCACCGGACTTTTCAACAGCCGTTCCTTCAACATCATTATATGGGTCTTCTTGTACGCGATCTTCATTTGCACCTCTTTCCTCAAGCTGCACTCTGCTATCACTCTTCACCAACAAAAATAAATCATCTGCATAGCCGAACAATTCCACCCCAGCATCCCCAACCCTGAAAACCTCATCAAAAACAAGGTTCCAGAGCCGCATGCTCAAGATGGAACTTTGCGGGTACCCTTTTATCAGTTCATGCCACTTTTCCCGCATTGGACTCCTTTAAAACTTTCCTATTCTAAAAATAGGTGTTCATTAGTCTCTATACAGGGTGTTTCGGTGACTCGGGGCACAAATTAAACCACATATACTAGAGTAAAAATGATGATGATTCGTGTAAAAATGTTTTGGTCTAAACCAATAAATGGCGGAGTTATAGGTCATCAAAGTCAAGAAATTTTAGCAGATTTTTCTAAATATTTTCAATACTATTAAAAATAGAGCGTTGAAATTTGGTACAGTGTAAATCAGTAGCAAGTAGAATCATTAGTAAGGGTGTGAGTTAAACCGACGGGAACCATACGATACAGGGTGTTTCATTATTTTTTATTACCATTATTGCCAGGGTCCAACAACTTTGGATTTAACTCAAAAACGGTAAATTTTATCTAAATTTCGTAATAGTAATAAAAGTTTCCAAAATAAATTTTCTATTGGTAGGTGCAAAAATAAGTGTAGGTTTACGAGCAAATAAAAAAGTTCGGAACATATAAATTTTAGGAACACACTGTATAAAGTTATTCCTGTGGATCGATTTAACTCACAAACTACCTAATGATTTTACTTGATATCGGTTTACACTGTACCAAATTTCACCGTTCTAATTTTAACAGTATTGAAAATATTTAGAAAAATCAGTTAAAGTTTCTTGACTTTGCTGACCTATAACTCCGCTATTTATTGATTTAGACTAAACATTTTTACACGAATCATCATCATTTTCACTCTAGTATACGTGGTTTATTTTGTGCCCCGAGTCACCGAAACACCCTGTATACGCTACTACCTACATCCAACCCACGCAGTCGTCTCAAAATAGCACTCCAACTGAGATTATCAAACGCACCCCGATATTAAGGAACACTCCAAATACACTCAAATATTACAATCATTTTTCTTTAAAAAAATTAACAGGCGCTAAATATTTACAATTTTAAAATGTAAACGCCATTGTAAAAAAATTTAGACATAGGAGAAGACGACAAATTTATTATAGCCATTAAAATAATTCTTTCAAAAACAAACTCATTTTGAAGGTATTTCAGGTATTCTTTCTTAGACTTCTTATTTACCATGTATAATCCTTTAATTGTCTTTAGGGCGACCCGACTGTAAAAACAACTACAGTAATCCCTCAAACTGCGTAGTAGTTCGGTTCCGAAAAAGCACAGCGCAGCTCGAAATCGCGCAATGCGAATCCTTCCCCACTAATTCTACCTATTACTATTATTTCTTCAACATCTGGAATGTTTATTTTGGAACCTCCAATACAACAACATGCAGGCCATAACTTTTTCCATACTACATTCATGGTCGAATGTTCAACTGCATCCCATGCGGATTTAATATGTTCAATTGCATTAACCCTCCGTCTGTCGGGTGTGGTCTACGAGTCCACGACAAAATGATTATGTGAAATATTTTTTAAATTATTTTGCTCAAAACTTCTACGGTCACAGTACCTTTCAAGTATCTGAATATCAACTGTTTTCGCTATAAAAAACTGTTTTTCAAAATTCCAAATAGTTGCTACATAATATTTTGTCCTGACAGACCCTTTCCGATTAAATGTGCATTGATATTGTAGTTGAAAACTCTAATTTATTTATTGATAAAATTTCTGTTAAATACCAAGATAAGACTGAGTGTAAACCTACCGACTCTGTAGAAATCCAAGCGCTGATGGGTTTGCTTTATTTAGCGGGGCTTCATCATGGATCAAGGACACATCTAGCAGAGTATTGGTCATCAGATCGGATATGAGATATTTCCTGCTACAATGGCAAAACGGAGGTTCGTCTTCTTATTGAAATGCATTCGCTTAAACGATACCACAACTAGAGGTCAAAGAAAAGAAATGGACAAACTAGCAGCAGTTCTTACTATTGTTGACAAGTTCAACGACAATTGTAAGAAAACTTATTCTGTGGGCGAGTATGTAACATTAGATGAAATGCTGCTTGCCTTTAGGGGTAGGTGCAGTTTCCCAATGTACATTCCAAGTAAACCAAACAAATACGGATTGAAAGTCTTCGCCGTTGTTGATGCCAAAACATTTTTCACTTCACACATAGAAATTTACGCCGGTGTTCAACCCAATGGTCCATATAAAACTGACAACTCTACCGCTGCAGTAACTGAAAGAATGTGTTCACATTTATTAGGATCAGGAAGAAATGTTACAATAGATCGTTGGTTCACAGGATATCCAATTGTAAAGAAACTGCGAGAGAGTACCGCCTTACTGTAATTGGTACAATTAGAGCCAATAGAAGAGAACTACCTCTTGAAATAACACAAGTTAAAAACAGGAAAGTATATTCTTCGTTATTCGCATTTAGTAATGATATGACTGCAGTTTCATATATATCCAAAAAAGGAAAGAATGTGCTTCTAGTTTCAACAATGCACCGAGACGATCATATCGATGAAGCTACCGGTGATCGGAAAAAGCCCGAAATAATTACTTTCTATAATAGCACAAAAAGTGGAGTAGATGTTGTTGATCGAATGATCACATCATACAATGTTGCAAGAAACACAAAGCGTTGGCCAATGGTAATTTTCTATAATATCTTCAATATAGCAGCAATTAACGCGTCTGTTATCTACAAAGGCAGCATACCAGATGCTGAATTTGCTAAAACTCGCAGACTGTTTCAAAAAAATCTTGGTATGGAGTTAGTGAAAAATAACATGCAAAGAAGAGCCGTTGATAAGCACTTGACCAAAAGCGTGCGTACTTCTGCCTTGAGGCTCTCGGGTATTGAAGAGGAGATTATTCCAGAGCCACAACCAGGGAAAAGAGGAAACTGTAAATATTGCAAAAGACGAAAACTCGTTATTATTGCAAAATTTGTAAATGTTGGTTGTGCATGGAGCACATAACAGCGTGCTGCAACGATTGTTTGGGAAATATGGAAACCACAGTTTGAAGCCCTCCAGTTTGTGCATAGAATATTATTCTTTAGTTAAGACATTTTTTTTATAACACTTTATACATTTTTAAATAAATATTATTATAGATCGATTTTCTTTTCCTTTATTTAGGCGTTGTTTACAAATTTTGAAAAATATGTGATTAAATTGTAAGCATTTTCTTGAAATCAAATTAACATAAAACGTGAGTTTGGAATTGGCCCTGTATTAGTCTATTATATAGTACAAGCATCATATAAAACATATTTATGAGAAATTCGCACTGGAGGACACGTTGGCGTCCTTTAGAGTTTTTTCTAACCCGATCGAAAGTGTTAAGAAAGCGCGCCCGACAGACGGAGGGTTAAGAATATTATAATCCTATATTCGCGGACTGTTAATTTTTTTAACATTTAAGGTAATATATTTTTAAAAGCGACTATAATACCTTGATCCCAACTATAATACCCAATTCCTATAAAAATACGCAGGTTTTTCCGCCACATATATATTACAAGAGGTTTATACATGAAATCTCTCCCAGCATTGACGCAAAATAAGAGTGTTAACTTTTTCTTTGCAACTTTGTGTCCGGGACGATTCTTTTTTACTTTGGCAATGAGAGTCCTATTTGGCATTCGCTGCCAGTATAAACCTGTTTCTTCCACATGAAAGTCCTGGTTTGGTAAATATCTAACATTGGTAATATTATCATTAAGGGTGTTTGTTTAGAAACGTAGATGCAGTTTTAACGTCAGCACTAGCTGTTTCATCAAATGGTTTGATATTTATGACGCGATTTAAATTTTTTTATAAAAACGTACATACATATCAATATATTTACCGCGTAATTCGAAATTTCGAGGCGCGCAAAGCGTACATGATTATCATGATCTTAACCGCGCAAAATTGAAACCGAATACTTAGAAACTGCACAGTTCGAGGAATTACTGCATAAAAATATTAATAGATGCACTTTCTATCACTTTTGTAGAATCAATGCGGTGCAGAAATCCACAACAAGAATTTATGCTTGAAAAATGGTTTCGTTAGCTGAGTCGAAATTTAATGCATCTATTTGGTTTATTGATGTCTATTCCGTTTCCAGCTGTCTTTGAAACATCAAACTATCAGGCAAGGGCTTCTCTTTTTAGTTAAGGCCTACCCTTTATCCAATCATCTGTGCTTCTAAATATGACTTTAGACAGCTAGTCGAAATTATAATTTCTCGGTATAATAGCCGATTTGAATTCAATGAAATAATTTAAATATGGAGAGTTGAAAATTTCGTGATGTTTTCTAAATTTACCCTAAGTCTGACTGTTATTATTTCTTTTCATCTTATATTTATAAAAAAAAAATCAATTTTTTGCAACTTCTGATGGATTTAATTTTTATGTTTAATTGTAAGTCTAAATTTAAAAAACTGTATTTTCGAACTTGACCGTTTTTTTCAACTTAAAAATAAAAATTACCAAATAGCTGGATTTGTGCCAGAGTTCATTTAGAGTTGATTGTCTTCTTTTTGAGATGAATTATTTTGTGGCTAAGTTCCTATAAGTTCCAGATGGTCTGTTTTGGATTACATTTTCGTTAATTTCTAAAACAATTTCTAAAACAATTCAACTAACTGCCAAATATGAATTACAATGGGTTATTTGCCGTCTTTGTTGGTTCAACTTGACGTTAAGTTGGCTTGCTTTATAGTTAACTTGCTACATATACATATAGCTAAATTTCTTGGTAAGTTGAGTTGCTTTAGGTTTGACTGCTTTACTTAGGACTTAAGTTGGGTTGGTTCAGCAAACGTATTTAAATTATCCTTTCTTTTGGTTAAGGTTGCTTGGTGAGGTGTTGTGATTACTTGACCGATTTAATTAACTTTTTTGGATAGATAGTGACAATGCGTCAATGTTAGAGTGCCTAAATATAATTTTATTAACATTTTACGTCTGATTAATATTTTGTAATTTGTCTAAATACCCAACATCAAATTAACTAGCAGCATCATGTTGAGCAGTCTTGGTAATAACATTGATTGATAAAAATAAAATGAATCAAAAAGTTTAGTAATAGAAAAACAAAATTAATGAGGTTATTTGATAAGTTGGTAATAAAACATTGAGTACCATAAAGGTCCCAATGTTTCTACCCCAGCATTAATAATTAAGTTTCATTCCATTCCTTAAACCAGTGAATCAAGCCTAGCTAGTTAATATGATTACCATCCAACAATCAATTTGTCCAAATTAATGTATGTAGTTGATGGACAACTCGAAGTATAATCTTAAAAAGATTAGAGTATAATCTTACAAAAGATTTTAAAGCTGCAGAATTAATTTGAAATACCTTAAATTTAAGGTTTTAATCTTGGGTTGGTCATAATGAGTAATACATAATACACGAATAAAATTAATGAGGTGTTTTAGGGATAATTTAAAAAGCTATTGTCGCAATACATGAGTTCTATCATTTTTAATTTTTGAGATACAAATTGAGGTTTTTAATAATTATTGCATCTTGGATTGGTAATAATGAACAATACACAAATATTATTAATGGTATCTATTCTTAAGCCGATTTAAACAGTATTTTGTCTAAAAACATTCTTTCTATCATTTTTAATTTTTGAAATATAACCGCTATTTATGTGAAATATGTCAAATGTGAAGTATTTAATTATTTTTGAATCTTAAGCTGGTAATAATGAACAATATACAAATATGATTAATGATTTAGATTCATAGGATGATTTAAAAAGTTTTTTCTCTCAAAAGATTCTTTCCATCATTTTCACTTTTTGAGACACAACCACTTTTGATGTGGAATATGTACAGGGTGGTTCAAAAAAGGCCGAATAGGCTATCTCGAAAACTATAAGAGTTGGACAAAAAGTAGCTTACATATCATGATCTTTTTTAACAAAAAATTCAATTCTGAAAACCTCAAAGCGCTATCGTCTTTTGTAAAATATAAATCCACATTCAATTCAGCTATTATTGTTAACCTCAGACATCACGACATTCGAAAAAAACTGTATTTTCGAACTTTGGCGAACTTGACCGTTTTTTTCAACTTAAAAATAAAAATTACCAAATAGCTGGATTTGTGCCAGAGTTAATTTAAAGTTGATTGTCTTCTTTTTGAGATGAATTATTTTGTGGCTAAGTTCCTATAAGTTCCAGATGGTTTGTTTTGGATTACATTTTCGTTAATTTGTTGTAAAGGTAATTTGATTTGCTTTATTTCTAAAACAATTCAACTGCCAAATATGAATTACAATGGGTTATTTGCCGTCTTTGTTGGTTCAACTTGACGTTAAGTTGGCTTGCTTTATAGTTAACTTGCTACATATACATATAGCTAAATTTCTTGATAAGTTGAGTTGCTTTAGATTTGACTGCTTTACTTAGGACTTAAGTTGGGTTGGTTCAGCAAACGTATTTTTAGATTATCCTTTCTTTTGGTTAAGGTTGCTTGGTGAGGTGTTGTGATTACTTGACCGATTTAATTAACTTTTTTGGATAGATAGTGACAATGCGTCAATGTTAAAGTGCCTAAATATAATTTTATTAACATTTTACGTCTGATTAATATTTTGTAATTTGTTGACAACTCGAAGTATAATCTTAAAAAGACTAGAGTACAATCTTACAAAAGATTTTAAAGCTGCAGAATTAATTTGAAATACCTTAAATTTAAGGTTTTAATCTTGGGTTGGTTATAATGAGTAATACATAATACACGAATAAAATTAATGAGGTGTTCTAGGAATAATTTAAAAAGCTATTGTCGCAATAGATGAGTTCTATCATTTTTAATTTTTGAGATACAAATTGAGGTTTTTAATAATTTTTGCATCTTGGATTGGTAATAATGAACAATACACGAATATTATTAATGGTATCTATTCTTAAGCCGATTTAAACAGTATTTTGTCTAAAAACATTCTTTCTATCATTTTTAATTTTTGAAATATAACCGCTATTTATGTGAAATATGCCAAATGTGAGGTATTTAATTATTTTTGAATCTTAAGCTGGTAATAATGAACAATATACAAATATTATTAATGATTTAGATTCATAGGATGATTTAAAAAGTTTTTTGTCTCAAAAGATTCTTTCCATCATTTTCACTTTTTGACATACAACCACTTTTGATGTGGAATATGTTCAGGGTGGTTCAAAAAAAGGCCGAATAGGCTATCTCGAAAACTATAAGAGTTGGACAAAAAGTAGCTTATATATCATGATCTTTTTTAACCAAAAATTCAATTCTGAAAACCTCAAAGCGCTATCGTCTTTTGTAAAATATAAATCCACATTCAATTCAGCTATTATTGTTAACCTCAGACATCACGACATTCGAAAAAAACTGTAGTTTCGAACTTTGGCGAACTTGACCGTTTTTTTCAACTTAAAAATAAAAATGACCAAATAGCTGGATTTGTGCCAGAGTTAATTTAAAGTTGATTGTCTTCTTTTTGAGATGAATTATTTTGTGGCTAAGTTCCTATAAGTTCCAGATGGTTTGTTTTGGATTACATTTTCGTTAATTTGTTGTAAAGGTAATTTGATTTGCTTTATTTCTAAAACAATTCAACTAACTGCCAAATATGAATTACAATGGGTTATTTGCCGTCTTTGTTCGTTCAACTTGACGTTAAGTTGGCTTGCTTTATAGTTAACTTGCTACATATACATATAGCTAAATTTCTTGGTAAGTTGAGTTGCTTTAGGTTTGACTGCTTTACTTAGGACTTAAGTTGGGTTGGTTCAGCAAACGTATTTAAATTATCCTTTCTTTTGGTTAAGGTTGCTTGGTGAGGTGTTGTGATTACTTGACCGATTTAATTAACTTTTTTGGATAGATAGTGACAATGCGTCAATGTTAAAGTGCCTAAATATAATTTTATTAACATTTTACGTCTGATTAATATTTTGTAATTTGTCTAAATGGCCAACATCAAATTAACTAGCAGCATCACGTTGAGCAATCTTTATAATAACATTGATTGATAAAAATAAAATGAATCAAAATGTTTAGTAATAGAAAAACAAAATTAATGAGGTTATTTGATAAGTTGGTAATAAAACTTTGAGTACCATAAAGGTCCCAATGTTTCTACCCCAGCATTAATAATTAAGTTTCATTCCATTCCTTAAACCTGTGAATCCAACCTAGCTAGTTAATATGATTATCATCCAACAATCAATTTGTCCAAATTAATGTATGCAGTTGATGGACAACTCGAAGTATAATCTTAAAAAGACTAGAGTATAATCTTACAAAAGATTTTAAAGCTGCAGAATTAATTTGAAATACCTTAAATTTAAGGTTTTAATCTTGGGTTGGTTATAATGAGTAATACATAATACACGAATAAAATTAATGAGCTGTTCTAGGGATAATTTAAAAAGCTATTGTCGCAATAGATGAGTTCTATCATTTTTAATTTTTGAGATACAAATTGAGGTTTTTAATAATTATTGCATCTTGGGTTGGTAATAATGAACAATACACGAATATTATTAATGGTATCTATTCTTAAGCCGATTTAAACAGTATTTTGTCTAAAAACATTCTTTCTATCATTTTTAATTTTTGAAATATAACCGCTATTTATGTGAAATATGTCAAATGTGAAGTATTTAATTATTTTTGAATCTTAAGCTGGTAATAATGAACAATATACAAATATTATTAATGATTTCGATTCATAGGATGATTTAAAAAGTTTTTTGTCTCAAAAGATTCTTTCCATCATTTTCACTTTTTGAGATACAACCACTTTTGATGTGGAATATGTACAGGCTGGTTCAAAAAAAGGCCGAATAGGCTATCTCGAAAACTATAAGAGTTGGACAAAAAGTAGCTTACATATCATGATCTTTTTTAACAAAAAACTCAATTCTGAAAACCTCAAAGCGCTATCGTCTTTTGTAAAATATAAATCCACAGTCAATTCAGCTATTATTGTTAACCTCAGACATCACGACATTCGAAAAAAACTGCATTTTCGAACTTTGGCGAACTTGACCGTTTTTTTCAACTTAAAAATAAAAATTACCAAATAGCTGGATTTGTGCCAGAGTTAATTTAAAGTTGATTGTCTTCTTTTTGAGATGAATTATTTTGTGGCTAAGTTCCTATAAGTTCCAGATGGTTTGTTTTGGATTACATTTTCGTTAATTTGATGTAAAGGTAATTTAATTTGCTTTATTTCTAAAACAATTCAACTAACTGCCAAATATGAACTACAATGGGTTATTTGCCGTCTTTGTTGGTTCAACTTGACGTTAAGTTGGCTTGCTTTATGGTTAACTTGCTACATATACATATAGCTAAATTTCTTGGTAAGTTGAGTTGCTTTAGGTTTGACTGCTTTACTTAGGACTTAAGTTGGGTTGGTTCAGCAAACGTATTTAGATTATCCTTTCTTTTGGTTAAGGTTGCTTGGTGAGGTGTTGTGATTACTTGACCGATTTAATTAACTTTTTTGGATAGATAGTGACAATGCGTCAATGTTAGAGTGCCTAAATATAATTTTATTAATATTTTACGTCTGATTAATATTTTGTAATTTGTCTAAATACCCAACATCAAATTAACTAGCAGCATCATGTTGAGCAGTCTTTGTAATAACATTGATTGATAAAAATAAAATGAATCAAAAAGTTTAGTAATAGAAAAACAAAATTAATGAGGTTATTTGATAAGTTGGTAATAAAACTTTGAGTACCATAAAGGTCCCAATGTTTCTACCCCAGCATTAATAATTAAGTTTCATTCCATTCCTTAAACCAGTGAATCAAGCCTAGCTAGTTAATATGATTATCATTCAACAATCAATTTGTCCAAATTAATGTATGTAGTTGATGGACAACTCGAAGTATAATCTTAAAAAGACTAGAGTATAATCTTACAAAAGATTTTAAAGCTGCAGAATTAATATGAAATACCTTAAATTTAAGGTTTTAATCTTGGGTTGGTTATAATGAGTAATACATAATACACGAATAAAGTTAATGAGGTGTTCTAGGGATAATTTAAAAAGCTAATGTCGCAATAGATGAGTTCAATCATTTTTAATTTTTGAGATACAAATTGAGGTTTTTAATAATTATTGCATCTTGGGTTGGTAATAATGAACAATACACGAATATTATTAATGGTATCTATTCTTAAGCCGATTTAAACGGTATTTTGTCTAAAAACATTCTTTCTATCATTTTTAATTTTTTATATATAACCGCTTTTTATGTGAAATATGTCAAATATGAAGTATTTAATTATTTTTGAATCTTAAGCTGGTAATAATGAACAATATACAAATATTATTAATGATTTAGATTCATAGGATGATTTAAAAAGTTTTTTGTCTCAAAAGATTCTTTCCATCATTTTCACTTTTTGAGATACAACCACTTTTGATGTGGAATATGTACAGGGTGGTTCAAAAAAAGACCGAATAGGCTATCTCGAAAACTATAAGAGTTGGACAAAAAGTAGCTTACATATCATGATCTTTTTTAACAAAAAATTCAATTCTGAAAACCTCAAAGCGCTATCGTCTTTTGTAAAATATAAATCCACATTCAATTCAGCTATTATTGTTAACCTCAGACATCACGACATTCGAAAAAAACTGTATTTTCGAACTTTGGCGAACTTGACCGTTTTTTTCAACTTAAAAATAAAAATTACCAAATAGCTGGATTTGTGCCAGAGTTAATTTAAAGTTGATTGTCTTCTTTTTGAGATGAATTATTTTGTGGCTAATTTCCTATAAGTTCCAGATGGTTTGTTTTGGATTACATTTTCGTTAATTTGATGTAAAGGTAATTTAATTTGCTTTATTTCTAAAACTATTCAACTGCCAAATATGAATTACAATGGGTTATTTGCCGTCTTTGTTGGTTCAACTTGACGTTAAGTTGGCTTGCTTTATAGTTAACTTGCTACGTATACATATAGCTAAATTTCTTGGTAAGTTGAGTTGCTTTAGGTTTGACTGCTTTACTTAGGACTTAAGTTGGGTTGGTTCAGCAAACGTATTTAGATTATCCTTTCTTTTGGTTAAGGTTGCTTGGTGAGGTGTTGTGATTACTTGACCGATTTAATTAACTTTTTTGGATAGATAGTGACAATGCGTCAATGTTAAAGTGCCTAAATATAATTTTATTAACATTTTACGTCTGATTAATATTTTGTAATTTGTCTAAATACCCAACATCAAATTAACTAGCAGCATCATGTTGAGCAGTCTTTGTAATAACATTGATTGATAAAAATAAAATGAATCAAAAAGTTTAGTAATAGAAAAACAAAATTAATGAGGTTATTTGATAAGTTGGTAATAAAACTTTGAGTACCATAAAGGTCCCAATGTTTCTACCCCAGCATTAATAATTACGTTTCATTCCATTCCTTAAACCAGTGAATCAAGCCTAGCTAGTTAATATGATTATCATCCAACAATCAATTTGTCCAAATTAATGTATGTAGTTGATGGACAACTCGAAGTATAATCTTAAAAAGACTAGAGTACAATCTTACAAAAGATTTTAAAGGTGCAGAATTAATTTGAAATACCTTAACCTTTCGATACACGCACCGGACTCTCACTCCGGGTTCTGCACCCTCTATTGTTTAACAAAAAAGACAACTTTTTTACCGACATAATTATGTCATTTTAGTGTCAAAAAATTCTTACACAGTAAAATACGAATATGAATACGATAGCGAAGAAAAATACTCTTTGAAGGTGAAGACTGAAGCTTTTCAAAAAGTTTTGCAGACGGTAAGATGTTTTTTTCCGTTCAAAATGGCTTCTTATCTGATTAGAAGAAACGAAGAAGATAATGAAAGCTGTAGAACATAAATGCCCCGAAAAATGTGCAGCGTATTCAACGCGGGCATTTATTTGCCTATCGCAAATTTTATGATAATAAAAAATTTTTTTAAATTATTGTCTTAAAAAGAATACAAATTAAAGTCCCTAGATTTATAAAGTACCGCGGCTTCCAGAAGACTGTTACTGCTTCTAGAGGATTTAAAATACTTCCAGACGACTTACAATGCTTTCAGATAACTTGATATAGCATCTAGAAAACTTAAAATGTTTCCAGAAGACTTGATGTTGTTACCTCTAGATGATTTGATACTGTTTTAAGAAAACTTTATATTGCTTTCAGAAGACTTGAATTTCTAGACTGATATTTCTAGAAGACTTAAAATGATGAATTTACAGATGTCTTACAATGCATCCAGACGACTTACAATGCTTACAGATGACTTACAACGCTTTTAGAAGCCTTGATATTGCATCTAGAGGACTTGAAGTGTGTCCAGACGACCTACAATGCTTCCAACGTACTTTATGTCGCTGTTAGAAGACTGAAGATGCTTCCAGAAGACTTGATATTGTATCTAAGAAACTTGATATGGTTTCCAGAATACTACTTCCAGATGACTTACAATACTTCCAGACGACTTACAATGTTTCCAGAAGACCTTATACTTACTTTTAGAAGACTTGAAATACTTCAAAATTACTTGAAGTGCTTCCAAAAGACTGGATACTACTTCCAGAAGACTTGATACTGCTTCTAGATGTTTTAAAATGCCTCCTAAAGCTTTGATACTGCCCCTATAAGACTTTATACTGCTTCTAGACGATTTCAAATGCTTTCAGAAGACTTGAGAAGTTTCCAAAAGACTTGATACTGCTTCTAGATGCTTTAAAATGCTTCCTAAAGGCTTGATACTGTCCCTGTAAGACTTTATACTGCTTCCAGAAGATTTCAAATGCTTTCAGAAGACTTGAGAAGTTTCCAAAAGACTTGATACTGCTTCTAGAAGATTTTAATAATTAAGACATGATACTGCTTCTAGATATTTTAAAATGCTTCCAAAAGATTAGATATAGCCCCTGTAAGACTTTATACTGTTTCTGGAAGATTTGAAATGCTTTCAGAAGACTCGAGAAGATTCCAGAAGACTTGATACTACTTCTAGAAGATTTAAAATGGTTACAAAAGTCTCGATATTGGCTCAGGTAGGCTTAATATTGCTTCTAGAAGATCTAAATTGCTTCCAAAACATTTGGAATGCTAACAAAAGATTTGATATTGCTGTCAGAATACTTAACATTGCGTCTATAAGGCTTGAAATGCTTCCAGAAAATTAATTTATTTGGTGCCAATCGTATTTTCATTGCAAATCTTTCTTAATGCTCCCAAACTTCTAAACGATAAATCTTCTTTCATGAAATCTCGGCATGAACCCGGAATATACTGGGACTGGACTGAAACTGAAATGTACAAGTATCTTAAAATTGAGATACCATTCCTATGATGACTAATTGTTTAATTGTTAAGATTTCAAGGCATTAAAGATGGTATTTGCACCTCCTAGCGGTCATCTCAGAATCCTGAAAATAATTTCCTGTATTTTCTCTTAGCCACTTTAGTCATAAAGTTTTTTTCCTGCAAGTCTGCTGTCAAATAATTTCCAGTATTTTCTCTTAGCCACGATTTTATGATTAATAAAATCTTTTCCTGCAAGTTTAACTATCGACTTACAGAGTCTTTTAGCAATTTGCAACCGCTGGTTCGGCGGACCGCAACCATTCAAGTTAACATTTTTTTTTAATATATCCGTTCTTGTCTACGAAAAAAGAACTTACTTTCGAAAATAAGTTTTAGTGGAAACAGCTAATAAAGGTAAATAGGTCATTTCATCAGTTTCTAGTTAGTTAATCCCTTTTTTCTGTATTTGCCGATGTTGAAGGACGTCAAAGTATTATTTCAGATCAGAATGTTGTCGTTGTTAATGGCGTTAGTTGCTATTTCTAAATATATAATACTGTAGAAGTGAGTTTGTAAATATAATTATATTGGACATTTTATTACTGATTGCGCAAGTGAGGAATAATCTTGGAATTAAATGAGAACACAAGCTGAGTAACTCATCTCCACAAAGCTCGAAATCAAGTAGAGGATTATCAAAATTTATATGGAAATACAGATAGCTCAAACGGTTCGTCGTTTTAACTACATTGAGGTCACTCTGGAAGTGCTGCCAATGAAACGGCAGATGAGCTAGTGCTAAAGCGTTTTTAGGACAAGAACCAGCAATTTGTGTAAGATTTACGATGCCCAAATAGAGGATTCGAAGAATTCTGCAGCTAACTGATTTATCTTTAGATCGTCAGTGGTACATCTAACACAATCTTCGTAGCTTTATAAGCGCCGGTTTTTGAAAATAAGTATGGGTGCTGGATAGTGAAAAAACTGAATTGGGAAAAGATTCAAACGACGAATGACTGTTCTCAAAACAAAAGTGATATGAAAAACGTCCATGTATCTGGCGCCTATGGTTAATTTGCAATAGAAATGTATAGCAGTATTTGGTATTTTGGAAGCAAAATCAAATTGTATTAACAATTTCGTGCCTTTTGCAATAAAAATGTCTTCTTTAAGACTTTGCATTTTCAAACATTTTTTTGCCAGTAGTTTTACAAACGGTATCAAGTCTTTTGGAATCATTTAAAATCTTCTAGACATAGTATCAAGTCTTTCAGCTGCAGCATAAAATCTTGTGGAAGCAGTTCAAGCCTTCTGAAAGCTATGTTAAGGCTTCTAGAAGCATTATCAAGTCTTCCAGAGGTAGTATCAACATTTTTGAAAGCAGTTCAAAGCTCCTGGTAGCTTATCAAGTTTGTTTTAAGCAGTATCAGCCACCGAAGAAACGAAAGGTGAAGTTTAATAATGGTCTCGAATCGGGGGCGGAGCAAAACGTTTTTCTCACACATAAACTCCCTATTCGTACACCTGGTCACTGACATGCTGTCAAATCACCATTTTGGCTCGAATCGTTTGAATACATAGATATAGAAATGCGCGTGTACTGGAGGGTTAAATTTAAGGTTTTAATCTTGGGTTGGTTATAATGAGTAATACATAATACACGAATAAAATTAATGAGGTGTTCTAGGGATAATTTAAAAAGCTATTGTCGCAATAGATGAGTTCTATCATTTTTAATTTTTGAGATACAAATTGAGGTTTTTAATAATTTTTGCATCTTGGATTGGTAATAATGAACAATACACGAATATTATTAATGGTATCTATTCTTAAGCCGATTTAAACAATATTTTGTCTAAAAACATTCTTTCTATCACTTTTAATTTTTGAAATATAACCGCTATTTATGTGAAATATGTCAAATGTGAAGTATTTAATTATTTTTGAATCTTAAGCTGGTAATAATGAACAATATACAAATATTATTAATGATTTAGATTCATAGGATGATTTAAAAAGTTTTTTGTCTCAAAAGATTCTTTCCATCATTTTCACTTTTTGAGATACAACCACTTTTGATGTGGAATATGTACAGGGTGGTTCAAAAAAAGGCCGAATAGGCTATCTCGAAAACTATAAGAGTTGGACAAAAAGTAGCTTACATTTCATGATCTTTTTTAACAAAAAATTCAATTCTGAAAACCTCAAAGCGCTATCGTCTTTTGTAAAATATAAATCCACATTCAATTCAGCTATTATTGTTAACCTCAGACATCACGACATTCGAAAAAAACTGCATTTTCGAACTTTGGCGAACTTGACCGTTTTTTTCAACTTAAAAATAAAAATTACCAAATAGCTGGATTTGTGCCAGAGTTAATTTAAAGTTGATTGTCTTCTTTTTGAGATGAATTATTTTGTGGCTAAGTAATTTGATTTGCTTTATTTCTAAAACAATTCAACTGCCAAATATGAATTACAATGGGTTATTTGCCGTCTTTGTTGGTTCAACTTGACGTTAAGTTGGCTTGCTTTATAGTTAACTTGCTACATATACACATATAGCTAAATTTCTTGATAAGTTGAGTTGCTTTAGATTTGACTGCTTTACTTAGGACTTAAGTTGGGTTGGTTCAGCAAACGTATTTTTAGATTATCCTTTCTTTTGGTTAAGGTTGCTTGGTGAGGTGTTGTGATTACTTGACCGATTTAATTAACTTTTTTGGATAGATAGTGACAATGCGTCAATGTTAAAGTGCCTAAATATAATTTTATTAACATTTTACGTCTGATTAATATTTTGTAATTTGTTGACAACTCGAAGTATAATCTTAAAAAGACTAGAGTACAATCTTACAAAAGATTTTAAAGCTGCAGAATTAATTTGAAATACCTTAAATTTAAGGTTTTAATCTTGGGTTGGTTATAATGAGTAATACATAATACACGAATAAAATTAATGAGGTGTTCTAGGGATAATTTAAAAAGCTATTGTCGCAATAGATGAGTTCTATCATTTTTAATTTTTGAGATACAAATTGAGGTTTTTAATAATTTTTGCATCTTGGATTGGTAATAATGAACAATACACGAATATTATTAATAGTATCTATTCTTAAGCCGATTTAAACAATATTTTGTCTAAAAACATTCTTTCTATCATTTTTAATTTTTGAAATATAACCGCTATTTATGTGAAATATGCCAAATGTGAGGTATTTAATTATTTTTGAATCTTAAGCTGGTAATAATGAGCAATATACAAATATGATTAATGATTTAGATTCATAGGATGATTTAAAAAGTTTTTTTGTCTCAAAAGATTCTTTCCATCATTTTCACTTTTTGAGATACAACCACTTTTGATGTGGAATATGTACAGGGTGGTTCAAAAAAGGCCGAATAGGCTATCTCGAAAACTATAAGAGTTGGACAAAAAGTAGCTTACATATCATGATCTTTTTTAACAAAAAATTCAATTCTGAGAACCTCAAAGCGCTATCGTCTTTTGTAAAATATAAATCCACATTCAATTCAGCTATTATTGTTAACCTCAGACATCACGACATTCGAAAAAAACTGTATTTTCGAACTTTGGCGAACTTGACCGTTTTTTTCAACTTAAAAATAAAAATTACCAAATAGCTGGATTTGTGCCAGAGTTAATTTAAAGTTGATTGTTTTCTTTTTGAGATGAATTATTTTGTGGCTAAGTTCCTATAAGTTCCAGATGGTTTGTTTTGGATTACATTTTCGTTAATTTGATGTAAAGGTAATTTAATTTGCTTTATTTCTAAAACAATTCAACTAACTGCCAAATATGAATTACAATGGGTTATTTGCCGTCTTTGTTGGTTCAACTTGACGTTAAGTTGGCTTGCTTTATAGTTAACTTGCTACATATACATATAGCTAAATTTCTTGGTAAGTTGAGTTGCTTTAGGTTTGACTGCTTTACTTAGGACTTAAGTTGGGTTGGTTCAGCAAACGTATTTAAATTATCCTTTCTTTTGGTTAAGGTTGCTTGGTGAGGTGTTGTGATTACTTGACCGATTTAATTAACTTTTTTGGATAGATAGTGACAATGCGTCAATGTTAAAGTGTCTAAATATAATTTTATTAACATTTTACGCCTGATTAATATTTTGTAATTTGTCTAAATACCCAACATCAAATTAACTAGCAGCATCATGTTGAGCAATCTTTGTAATAACATTGATTGATAAAAATAAAATGAATCAAAAAGTTTAGTAATAGAAAAACAAAATGAATGAGGTTATTTGATAAGTTGGTAATAAAACTTTGAGTACCATAAAGGTCCCAATGTTTCTACCACAGCATTAATAATCAAGTTTCATTCCATTCCTTAAACCAGTGAATCAAGCCTAGCTAGTTAATATGATTATCATCCAACAATCAATTTGTCCAAATTAATGTATGTAGTGGATGGACAACTCGAAGTATAATCTTACAAAAGATTTTAAAGCTGCAGAATTAATTTGAAATACCTTAAATTTAAGGTTTTAATCTTGGGTTGGTTATAATGAGTAATACATAATACACGAATAAAATTAATGAGGTGTTTTAGGGATAATTTAAAAAGCTATTGTCGCAATAGATCAGTTCTATCATTTTTAATTTTTGAGATACAAATTGAGGTTTTTAATAAATATTGCATCTTGGGTTGGTAATAATAAACAATACACGAATATTATTAATGGTATCTATTCTTAAGCCGATTTAAACAGTATTTTGTCTAAAAACATTCTTTCTATCATTTTTAATTTTTGAAATATAACCGCTTTTTATGTGAAATATGTCCAATGTGAAGTATTTAATTATTTTTGAATCTTAAGCTGGTAATAATGAACAATATACAAATATTATTAATGATTTAGATTCATAGGATGATTTAAAAAGTTTTTTGTCTCAAAAGATTCTTTCCATCATTTTCACTTTTTGAGATACAACCACTTTTGATGTGGAATATGTACAGGATGGTTCAAAAAAAGGCCGAATAGGCTATCTCGAAAACTATAAGAGTTGGACAAAAAGTAGCTTACATATCATGATCTTTTTTAACAAAAAATTCAATTCTGAAAACCTCAAAGCGCTATCGTCTTTTGTTTTTCTGCTAGAAGCCAAAAATGAAAATATCGTAAAACCAGCACCTGTTATTATCTTGGTTATTATTATTGGTAGAGTATTATAATTAACACATTATATGGACACTTTTTTACGGAGAATTTGATGAAGTAATTGAAAAAATTTTTTCGCTTTTAGTTTTTGAGATATTATGATATTATGATTACAATTTTCGTTTTTTTAAATAGAAACAATCCCTGATTCTTAGCTTATTAAATTCGTTATTTTCTTCTAATTTCAAAAATTTAAGATTCGGCAGATATAGTCCTTATTCTTCCAGAATAAAGCTAAAAATAAGCTTTTTTATAAAATTTTCAAATACCGCCATCTAGTTTTATTAAGTGTAAATATTTTATTAACGTAAAAAATAGTAATTTAACACAAAAAATCAATAATTTAAATTAAATTATTAATCGATTTGAACATTTCTTTTTTATATCACTATTTCAATGTTTTCTTTTGGAAATAACATGGTTAGTAAAAAAGATAACATTTAAAGAAATTAAATTAAATAACTCTGCCATCTAGCGTCGTCGAAGAAACAAAATTTACAGTTTCCTTAAATTACGGCGTTGTTTAATCGATTTATTTTTTTAATTTTATTTCTTCTAACGATTTTATTTTCCAAAAAATATTAAAATAGTCCTATTAAAAAAAATGTTGAAATTGATCACCTCAAAATTATTGATTTTTGTGTTAAATTATTATTTTTTAAGTTAATAATATATTACACTTAATAACACTAGATGGCGGTATTTGAAAATTTTATAATAAAGCTTATTTTTAGCTAATAGTTAAAAAAATAGCTAATTCAGCTTTTGGATCTTAAGTTGATAATAATGAATAACATACAAATATTAATAACGATTTAGACTCTTGGAATAATTTAAAAATTTGTTTTATCAAAAGATTTTTTGTATCGTTTTTAATTTTTGAGATATTTAGAGATTTTATATTTTTGGGATATAAGCTTGAGGTTTTTAACAATTATTGAATCTTGAATTGGTAACAATTAATAACACATGATTATTATTATTGATTTCTATTTTTTGGGATGATTTAAAAAGTTTTTTATCTCAAAAGATTCCTTCGATCATTTTTAAATTTGAGATATAATCCCTTTTGATTTGAAATATGTCAACTTGAGTAACAATTTGAAGATTAAATCTTAGATTTTAATCATGCATTATTATTACATCATTGAAGAACATAATAGGATTTAAATTTAATATTCATCCACAAATTTAAGAAAAAATGCTTAATATTTACCTTTCCATTATTTCCAATACATAAAGTAAACGATTTATCAAACCATCTATCATACCCTTTACCATGCAACAAAGTTTTTCCATACTCATCCAATTTGGAGGGATTTTTCTACAATAAAAATTACAAATTAAAAAAGAAATAATCAAAATATCCCCAAAATACCTCATCATAAACATAAGGCACATCATCTAAAGCCACGACAAACGCAGCTTTCTCAATAAGATCCAACGATATCTTATTAACCCCTTTATTAAACATACTTCGCCGAACTTGCGCCCAGTGCGTCCTCTCCCCCGCTGTTAAAGCCGCCAATTTCTCTTCACCTTTCTGTGGGAGGGAGGTATCATCGAGAACTTGTTGAATTTGTCTAAAAATCATTATAACTAATTAAATTAAATTGATTAATTAATTAAGTCAAATTACGTTTGTATTTCTCTCGGTTTTAAAATTCGTCCTTTATAAATTATAACTTTAAAATATCTTCCTTTGTGATAAACAACGATGTGATTTGAATCAGACCAATGTTGAATTTTATCGCTTTCAATTCCCGGTATTCTGGTCGTGTTAAAAATCCTTTCGTATTGCCACGAACAAAGCGGGACGCATTTGTGGATTAAAATCGGTTCAAGTTCTTGTCGTTCAACTAGGCGTCGATAAGTAAGGCACGAGTGAATGGCAGATGCGGCACGTGCCGCTGGCTTCTTTGTCGGGTGAAATTTAATCGCATCGACTCCATAGAAATTCGAGCTGATCATTAAAGGTGATCTACTACGCAAATAAACGTATTCCTCCCACCAATCCGACACGTAATTACTTGAGAACCAAGATTTTAATATTAGGTAACGTTGGAGTTTTACTGCTATCCCATTTTCGAATTCTTCGGCTAATTTAATCATTTTTTCGTAGTTTTCGTCGTCTAATAAAGGACGAGCTGATCTTAAATACTTAAAAAAAAAAGATTTAGTTAAAATTTTATTAAGGCAATTAAAACTAACTCTTTGCATTGTATCATGAACGGAAGGTAACGGCAATTTGGGCAGTGATCCTTGAAGACTGTAAAGTTTTGGGTTTTTTCCGCTTAATAATTGAACGGCTAATAACCATAGTTTTGATTTATTACTCATTTTTGAGCCTTTCCCCCTCGCCTCGTACATCCATCCCTTGTAAATGAGAAGTAATTTTAGGGTGTATCTTACGGTGTAAATAACGGTTAACCACATTAAACCGGCTATAATTGCGCTACCTATTATTTGCCATTTTGTACTTGTTCTAAAAATTTAATAATATAATTACTTATTAATTTGGATATTATGCGAAATAGTTTCTTACCCGGGAAGAAAAGGCATTATTTTGGCTACTAAATCGTAAGGCACTTTAAAACCTGAAAAGTGGATTGCGACCACTACTGACATTGTTAACCACAGCGTCCATAAATGAGCTGGATATACTCCATTGTGAATACTATTCTGTAAAAAAAGTGAGAATTTGTTCGTTTGTGTAATAAGGTAAGATGAAGTTATGAGGAAAATGCAAACTCAAAATAATAGAAAAAGGATAAAAATGCGAATTTGGTGTTTATTTCTTTGCATTAAAAAATAAAATTTTTAGTTTGCATTTATAATTGATTGAATTTTTGGGTTGTGTTGGGTGTCTGCATTATTTAATGGGAAGATGCAGACTATCCTAAAAATCATAAAACATAAAAATATCGAATATCTTAAGATAATATACGGGTAGCTTAAGTTTTGGCAAATGCACTTGGCAGACTTAAAATGTTTCTTAAGAATCATTTCATACGAATAAAAAGACCATTGTCTAGGGAAGTTTTTAAGCCTAATAAATATGTTTTTAATATTTTATCGCAAGTTAAGTGATAATAGTACTTGATTTTTGAGAGTCCGGCAACTTTGACAACTTTGCGATTTTCTTCTCAAAAACTATTTGACAAAAAAAAATTTAAAATTTGTGTAAGTGCGGTTATTTTCAAAAAAGTGCACTGATTACGATAATCTTTACCACAACTTTTTTCATCGAGCGATTTCGAAGATATCGATCCCTAAGGTGAGGGGCCTTAACCTCGGGCAAGGACAATAGACCTTATTTAATAAATTTGTCATAAAATTTTTTCCATGAGACACTGTTTGCAATTTTAGCTAATTTTTAAAACCAGCGATGTAAATACGACTCTTTTTCGTTTTTATTTTTTGTGCTGTTGTCATTCAGCCGATTTCATTAAAATTTTAGAGGGGTAGACACCCATAAAAATATATAAAAAATATATATCGAACAATTTAGAATAATAGATCACTATGGGGTTACGCTTTTTTGGGAGAGTCTGTATAATCGAAAATAATTTCCTGAAATGCAGTTTGAGATACAATACAAGCCTGCAAAATATCAAACTCTTAACTTAATTAATAACTGAACTGTAGAAGATGGGAGCTGAGTTAAAGGATCCTATATATTCCAAATTAAATTGTCAAATTGAAAAATCAAAAAATCTTTACGGTAATTTTTTTCATCGAGCAATTTCGAAGATATCGAGCTATAAGGTGAGAGGCCTTGACCTCTGGCAAGGACAATAGACCTTACTTAATAAGTTTGTCATAAAATTTTATTCATTAGACACTGTTTGTGATTTTAATTAATTTTTAAGACCAGCGATGCAAATATGACTCTTTTTCGTTTTTATTTTTTGTGCTGTTGTCATTCAGCTGATTTCATTAAAATTTTAGAGGGGTGTAGACACCCATAAAAATATATAAAAAATATATATCGAACAATTTAGAATAATAGATCACTATGGGGTTACGCTTTTTTGGGAGAGTCTGTATAATCGAAAATAATTTCCTGAAATGCGGTTTGAGATACAATACAAGCCTGCAAAATATCAAACTCTTAACTTAATTAATAACTGAACTACAGAAGATGGGAACTGAGTTAAACGATCCTGTATATTCTAAATTAAATTGTCAAATTGAAAAATCAAAAAAATCTTTACGGTAATTTTTTTCATCGAGCAATTTCGAAGATATCGAACTATAAGGTGAGGGGCCTTGACCTCTGGCAAGGACAATAGACCTTACTTAATAAGTTTGTCATAAAATTTTATTCATTCGACACTGTTTGTGATTTTAATTAATTTTTAAGACCAGCGATGCAAATATGACTCTTTTTCGTTTTTATTTTTTGTGCTGTTGTCATTCAGCCGATTTCATTAAAATTTTAGAGGGGTGTAGACACCCATAAAAATATATAAAAAATATATATCGAACAATTTAGAATAATAGATCACTATGGGATTACGCTTTTTTGGGAGAGTCTGTATAATCAAAACAAATTTCCTGAAATGCGGTTTGAGATACAATACAAGCCTGCAAAATATGAAACTCTTAACCTAATTAATAACTGAACTGTAGAAGATGGGAGCTGAGTTAAAGGATCCTATATATTCCAAATTAAATTGTCAAATTGAAAAATCAAAAAATCTTTACGGTAATTTTTTTCATCGAGCAATTTCGAAGATATCGAGCTATAAGGTGAGGGGCCTTGACCTCTGGAAAGGACAATAGACCTTACTTAATAAGTTTGTCATAAAATTTTATTCATTAGACATTGTTTGTGATTTTAATTAATTTTTAAGACCAGCGATGCAAATATGACTCTTTTTCGTTTTTATTTTTTGTGCTGTTGTCATTCAGCCGATTTCATTAAAATTTTAGAGGGGTGTAGACACCCATAAAAATATATAAAAAATATATATCGAATAATTTAGAATAATAGATCACTATGGGATTATGCTTTTTTGGGAGAGACTGTATAATCAAAACAAATTTCCTGAAATGCGGTTTGAGATACAATACAAGCCTGCAAAATATCAAACTCTTAACTTAATTAATAACTGAACTACAGAAGATGGGAGCTGAGTTAAAGGATCCTATATATTCCAAGTTAAATTGTCAAATTGAAAAATCAAAAAATCTTTACGGTAATTTTTTTCATCGAGCAATTTCGAAGATATCGAGCTATAAGGTGAGGGGCCTTGACCTCTGGAAAGGACAATAGACCTTACTTAATAAGTTTGTCATAAAATTTTATTCATTAGACATTGTTTGTGATTTTAATTAATTTTTAAGACCAGCGATGCAAATATGACTCTTTTTCGTTTTTATTTTTTGTGCTGTTGTCATTCAGCCGATTTCATTAAAATTTTAGAGGGGTAGACACCCATAAAAATATATAAAAAATATATATCGAACAATTTAGAATAATAGATCACTATGGGGTTACGCTTTTTTTGGGAGAGTCTGTATAATCGAAAATAATTTCCCGAAATGCGGTTTGAGATACAATACAAGCCTGCAAAATATCAAACTCTTAATTAATAACTGAACTATAGAAGATGGGAGCTGAGTTAAAGGATCCTATATATTCCAAGTTAAATTGTCAAATTGAAAAATCAAAAAATCTTTACGGTAATTTTTTTCATCGAGCAATTTCGAAGATATCGAGCTATAAGGTGAGAGGCCTTGACCTCTGGCAAGGACAATAGACCTTACTTAATAAGTTTGTCATAAAATTTTATTCATTCGACACTGTTTGTGATTTTAATTAATTTTTAAGACCAGCGATGCAAATATGACTATTTTTCGTTTTTATTTTTTGTGCTGTTGTCATTCAGCCGATTTCATTAAAATTTTAGAGGGGTAGACACCCATAAAAATAATAAAAAAAATATATATCGAACAATTTAGAATAATAGATCACTATGGGGTTACGCTTTTTTTGGCAGAGTCTGTATAATCGAAAATAATTTCCCGAAATGCGGTTTGAGATACAATACAAGCCTGCAAAATATCAAACTCTTAACTTAATTAATAACTGAACTACAGAAGATGGGAACTGAGTTAAAGGATCCTGTATATTCTAAATTAAATTGTCAAATTGAACAATCAAAAAATCTTTACCGTAATTTTTTTCATCGAGCAATTTCCAAGATATCGAGCTATAAGGTGAGGGGCCTTGACCGCTGGCAAGGACAATAGACCTTACTTAATAAGTTTGTCATAAAATTTTATTCATTAGGCACTGTTTGTGATTTTAATTAATTTTTAAGACCAGCGATACAAATATGACTCTTTTTCGTTTTTATTTTTTGTGCTGTTGTCATTCAGCCGATTTCATTAAAATTTTAGAGGGGTGTAGACACCCATAAAAATATATAAAAAATATATATCGAATAATTTAGAATAATAGATCACTATGGGATGATGCTTTTTTGGGAGAGACTGTATAATCAAAACAAATTTCCTGAAATGCGGTTTGAGATACAATACAAGCCTGCAAAATATTAAACTCTTAACCTAATTAATAACTGAACTGTAGAAGATGGGAGCTGAGTTAAAGGATCCTATATATTCCAAATTAAATTGTCAAATTGAAAAATCAAAAAATCTTTACCGTAATTTTTTTCATCAAGCAATTTCGAAGATATCGAGCTATAAGGTGAGGGGCCTTGACCTCTGGCAAGGACAATAGACCTTACTTAATAAGTTTGTCATAAAATTTTATTCATTAGACACTGTTTGTGATTTTAATTAATTTTTAAGACCAGCGATGCAAATATGACTCTTTTTCGTTTTTATTTTTTGTGCTGTTGTCATTCAGCCGATTTCATTAAAATTTTAGAGGGGTGTAGACACCCATAAAAATATATAAAAAATATATATCGAACAATTTAGAATAATAGATCACTATGGGGTTACGCTTTTTTTGGGAGAGTCTGTATAATCGAAAATAATTTCCCGAAATGCGGTTTGAGATACAATACAAGCCTGCAAAATATTAAACTCTTAACCTAATTAATAACTGAACTGTAGAAGATGGGAGCTGAGTTAAAGGATCGAAAAATCAAAAAAATAAATCAAATAAACTAAAATCGCACAATTTAGAATAATAGATCACTATGGGGTTACGCTTTTTTGGGAGAGTCTGTATAATCGAAAATAATTTCCCGAAATGCGGTTTGAGATACAATACAAGCCTGCAAAATATCAAACTCTTAATTAATAACTGAACTATAGAAGATGGGAGCTGAGTTAAAGGATCCTATATATTCCAAATTAAATTGTCAAATTGAAAAATCAAAAAATCTTTACGGTAATTTTTTTCATCGAGCAATTTCGAAGATATCGAGCTATAAGGTGAGGGGCCTTGACCTCTGGCAAGGACAATAGACCTTACTTAATAAGATTGTCATAAAATTTTATTCATTAGACACTGTTTGTGATTTTAATTAATTTTTAAGACCAGCGAAGCAAATATGACTCTTTTTCGTTTTTATTTTTTGTGCTGTTGTCATTCAGCCGATTTCATTAAAATTTAAAAGGGGTGTAGACACCCATAAAAATATATAAAAAATATATATCGAATAATTTAGAATAATAGATCACTATGGGATTATGCTTTTTTGGGAGAGACTGTATAATCAAAACAAATTTCCTTAAATGCGGTTTGAGATACAATACAAGCCTGCAAAATATTAAACTCTTAACCTAATTAATAACTGAACTGTAGAAGATGGGAGCTGAGTTAAAGGATCCTATATATTCCAAATTAAATTGTCAAATTGAAAAATCAAAAAATCTTTACGGTAATTTTTTTCATCGAGCAATTTCGAAGATATCGAGCTATAAGGTGAGGGGCCTTGACCTCTGGCAAGGACAATAGACCTTACTTAATAAGTTTGTCATAAAATTTTATTCATTAGACACTGTTTGTGATTTTAATTAATTTTTAAGACCAGCGATGCAAATATGACTCTTTTTCGTTTTTATTTTTTGTGCTGTTGTCATTCAGCCGATTTCATTAAAATTTAAAAGGGGTGTAGACACCCATAAAAATATATAAAAAATATATATCGAATAATTTAGAATAATAGATCACTATGGGATTATGCTTTTTTGGGAGAGACTGTATAATCAAAACAAATTTCCTTAAATGCGGTTTGAGATACAATACAAGCCTGCAAAATATTAAACTCTTAACCTAATTAATAACTGAACTGTAGAAGATGGGAGCTGAGTTAAAGGATCCTATATATTCCAAATTAAATTGTCAAATTGAAAAATCAAAAAATCTTTACGGTAATTTTTTTCATCGAGCAATTTCGAAGATATCGAGCTATAAGGTGAGGGGCCTTGACCTCTGGCAAGGACAATAGACCTTACTTAATAAGTTTGTCATAAAATTTTATTCATTAGACACTGTTTGTGATTTTAATTAATTTTTAAGACCAGCGATACAAATATGACTCTTTTCCGTTTTTATTTTTTGTGCTGTTGTCATTCAGCCGATTTCATTAAAATTTTAGAGGGGTGTAGACACCCATAAAAATATATAAAAAATATATATCGTGCAATTTAGAATAATAGATCACTATGGGGTTACGCTTTTTTGGGAGAGTCTGTATAATCGAAAATAATTTCCTGAAATGCGGTTTGAGATACAATACAAGCCTGCAAAATATCAAACTCGTAACTTAATTAATAACTGAACTATAGAAGATGGGAGCTAAGTTAAAGGATCCTATATATTCCAAATTAAATTGTCTAATTGAAAAATCAAAAAATCTTTACCGTAATTTTTTTCATCGAGCAATTTCGAAGATATCGAGCTATAAGGTGAGGGGCCTTGATCTCTGGCAAGGACAATAGACCTTACTTAATAAGTTTGTCATAAAATTTTATTCATTAGATACTGTTTGTGATTTTAATTAATTTTTAAGACCAGCGATACAAATATGACTCTTTTTCGTTTTTATTTTTTGTGCTGTTGTCATTCAGCCGATTTCATTAAAATTTAAAAGGGGTGTAGACACCCATAAAAATATATAAAAAATATATATCGAACAATTTAGAATAATAGATCACTATGGGGTTACGCTTTTTTGGGAGAGTCTGTATAATCGAAAATAATTTCCCGAAATGCGGTTTGAGATACAATACAAGCCTGCAAAATATCAAACTCTTAACTTAATTAATAACTGAACTACAGAAGATGGGAACTGAGTTAAAGGATACTGTATATTCTAAATTAAATTGTCAAATTGAAAAATCAACAAATCTTTACCGTAATTTTTTTCATCGAGCAATTTCGAAGATATCGAGATATAAGGTGGGGGGCCTTGACCTCTGGCAAGGGCAATAGACCTTACTTAATAAGTTTGTCATAAAATTTTATTCATTAGGCACTATTTGTGATTTTAATTAATTTTTAAGACCAGCGATACAAATATGACTCTTTTCCGTTTTTATTTTTTGTGCTGTTGTCATTCAGCCGATTTCATTAAAATTTTAGAGGGGTGTAGACACCCATAAAAATATATAAAAAATATATATCGAACAATTTAGAATAATAGATCACTATGGGGTTACGTTTTTTTGGGAGAGTCTGTATAATCGAAAATGATTTCCCGAAATGCGGTTTGAGATACAATACAAGCCTGCAAAATATCAAACTCTTAACTTAATTAATAACTGAACTATAGAAGATGGGAGCTGAGTTAAAGGATCCTATATATTCCAAGTTAAATTGTCAAATTGAAAAATCAAAAAATCTTTACGGTAATTTTTTTCATCGAGCAATTTCGAAGATATCGAGCTATAAGGTGAGGGGCCTTGACCTCTGGCAAGGACAATAGACCTTACTTAATAAGTTTGTCATAAAATTTTATTCATTAGACACTGTTTGTGATTTTAATTAATTTTTAAGACCAGCGATGCAAATATGACTCTTTTTCGTTTTTATTTTTTGTGCTGTTGTCATTCAGCCGATTTCATTAAAATTTTAGAGGGGTGTAGACACCCATAAAAATATATAAAAAATATATATCGTGCAATTTAGAATAATAGATCACTATGGGGTTACGCTTTTTTGGGAGAGTCTGTATAATCGAAAATAATTTCCTGAAATGCAGTTTGAGATACAATACAAGCCTGCAAAATATCAAACTCTTAACTTAATTAATAACTGAACTATAGAAGATGGGAGCTGAGTTAAAGGATCCTATATATTCCAAATTAAATTGTCAAATTGAAAAATCAAAAAATCTTTACGGTAATTTTTTTCATCGAGCAATTTCGAAGATATCGAGCTATAAGGTGAGGGGCCTTGACCTCTGGCCAGGACAATAGACCTTACTTAATAAGTTTGTCATAAAATTTTATTCATTAGACACTGTTTGTGATTTTAATTAATTTTTAAGACCAGCGAAGCAAATATGACTCTTTTTCGTTTTTATTTTTTGTGCTGTTGTCATTCAGTCGATTTCATTAAAATTTTAGAGGGGTGTAGACACCCATTAAAATATATAAAAAATATATATATCGAACAATTTAGAATAATAGATCACTATGGGGTTACGCTTTTTTGGAAGAGTCTGTATAATCAAAACAAATTTCCTGAAATGCGGTTTGAGATACAATACAAGCCTGCAAAATATTAAACTCTTAACCTAATTAATAACTGAACTATAGAAGATGGGAGCTGAGTTACAGGATCCTGTATATTCCAAATTAAATTGTCAAATTGATAACTAGAAAAATTAATGACCCAATTTCACCAACTTGAACTAGTTCCATAAAATGTTACTAAAATCTCATTACAGCATCCGGGACTTCTTAGTCTCATTACAACAGCCTTTTAAGTACTGTTATAGCTTTTTTCTAATTCTATGCGGCAACGAAAGCTATAGCAGCATTCAAACGGGTGCTGTAATGAGTGTTCTTACAGCATCCGATGTTGTAATGAAATTTTTAGTAACATTATATTAATTTTAAGTATTATGAAACGAATTTCTTATTATATTTTTTAATTCGCGTTTTTATTTTTTTTTTACAAAAATAAGGTAAATTTTTGGGAAATTTGGTACGTAGTATTTGGTAGGTCGTGACACCTATACGGTCAAAATTTATTTTATTTTAGTTTAAAAAAATCGATATAAACACGAATTGCAAAAAATAGCATAAAACACTCGTTTCAGAAGACTTAAAACACTTATTTATTAAAAAAACTTTTGGCTTCGGCACTCGTTTTTCAATTTAAATTCGTGACTTTCAAGTATGTCTTACGAAACTTGTTATTTAATATACTATTATATACGCTCGTTTGTAAAATCGCTATTTTGAAAACATTTTCAGATCGTAAAGTACGTTATTAAGGACAGCAGTAAGAGTAGCGTAAAGTAACGAAAGAGTGCGAGAAGTAGTAATGTATTTCAAATGGTATTTACTTTCAAGCACGGCTTTTAGAGTAGTTTTAGCGCATTTCCATAATAACGAGACACAAACACTTCTCAAATCATCTCGACAATTAAAAAATTGTGAATAATTTTAATAATATTAATTTTTTGTTCGTAGATAAAATATTGTATGAAACTGTGCGTGAAAAGTGCTTTTTCCGCATTCACGCGATATATATATGTAGCTCTCGCTTCGCTCGTGCTCTAATAATCGCATTCGTGCGGAAAAAGCTAATTTCATGCACTGTTTCATAAATAGCTATTATTGCCGTATCGAGTTACAAAAGAAGAAGTTGCGAATAGCGTAAGATATGAAACACGACCAAAAAGAGAAACTGACTTCGGTTTTTCGACACTTTCTGTTGACGGTGAAGTTATAATTTCGAAACAATTACGAATAAAATTCACTGGATGTTTCTTCCAGTTCCATATTATTTGATTGTACCCATTAAAATTTAAGCAAAACAAATATTTTGAGCAATAAATTTCTAATCTGTCCGGATTAATTTATAATCTTAATTTGTAATCAGAAGTGAATCTGAAGAGATTAAGTTATTTTGCATAATGCAAATCCTCAAGGGTTCTGTTAATGGTATGTTACTGAATGAACCAGTAAAATATAAGAGATAATATAAAGTGACTTAACTACTTCAAGAACGCACTTGGTTATTGATCATGTCGCACAGGAAAGAATACGACAGGAGGAAGAGTTTTTAATTTCCAGTCAAATTCAGAGTAAATTCCAGCACCAATAGGGTGATGTGGATTTGTCATGCCCCATGAATTAGCAAAAATTAACGTTTTGTCTCACAAGATTCTTTCTATCATTTTTGATTTTTTAGATATAAGCCTCAATTGTATCGAAAATGGTCATTTGCGCTAGCAACAATGAATAATATGTAAATATTATAAACAATTTTTATTCTAGGGATGATTCTTGGGATAAGAAGTTTTTTGTCTCAAAAGATTCTTTCATTTTTTCTTTTGAGATATAACCTTCTATTCTATTTAAGATTTTAATAATTTTTTAATTTTAAGTTGGTAATAACAAATAATATGCAAATATTATTCATGATTGCCATTCTTGGAATGATTTAACGAGATTTTGTGTCAAAGGATTTTGGCGTCAAATATATTAAATTTGAAGTTTTTAACAAATTTTGCATGTTAGGTTGGTACCAATGAATAATACTGGAACATTGTTAATGATATGCACTCTAGGGGTTGGGTTAAGAGTTGTTTGTCTGAAAAGATTCTTTCTATCGTTTTTAATTTTTGAGATACTATCCCTTCTGATGTGAAATATGTCAAATTTGAGGTTTGTAACAATTTTTGTATCTTGGATTGGTAACAATAAACAATACTGGAACATTATTAATGATTCATGCATTCTAAGGATGAGTTAAAAGTTGTTTACCTCAAAAGATTGTTTCTATCGTTTTTAATTTTTGAGATACTACCCCTTTTGATGTGAAATATGTCAAATTAGAAATTTTTAACAAGTTTTGAATCTTGGGTTGGTACCAATGAATAATACTGAACTATTATTAATGATTTACATTCTAGGAATCATCTAAAAATGTTGTCCGAAAATTCTTTCTATCATTCTTTATTTTTGAGATATAACGCTCTAACATATTCGATATAATGAATATGTCAATTTTAAGATTTTAACCATTTTTAATTTTAAATTGGTAATAACGAATAATATGCGAATAATATATATTATTAATGAATTCCATTCTTCGAATGACTTAACAATATTTTATCTCAAAGGATTCCTTCTATCATTTTTTATTTTTGAGATACCATCCCATTTAGTGTGAAATACATCAAATTTTAAGTTTTTAACAACAATACTGGAATATTACTAATGATATGCATTCTAGAGATGAGTTAAAAGTTGTTTGTCTCAAGAGATTCTTTCTATCGTTTTTAATTTTTGAGATATAATCCCTTTTGATGTGAAATATGTCAAATTTAAGGTTTTCAAAATTTTTTTTTGGTACCAATGAATAATCCTATAATATTATTAATGATATACATTCTAGGCATCATCTAAAAAGGTCCGAAAAGATTCTTTCTATCATTCCTTATTTTTGAGATATAATCTTCTATTTTATCAAATATGTCAATTTTAAGATTTTCACCATTTTTAATTTTAAGTTGGCAATAACGAATAATATGCAAATAATATTAATGAATTCCATTTTAGGATGATTTAACAAGATTTTATCTTAAAGGATTCCTTCTATCATTTTTAATTTTTGAGATACAATTCCATTTGCCGTGAAATATATCAAATTTGAACTTTTTAACAAGTTTTGAATCTTGAGTTGGTACCAATAAATAATACTGAAACATTATTAATGATATGTATTCTAGGGATGAGTTAAAAGTTGTTTGTCTCTAAAGATTCTTTCTATCGTTGTTAATTTATGAGACATTACCCCTTTTGATGCGAAATAAGTCAATTTTGAGGTTTTTAACAAATTTTGAATCTTGAGTTGGTACCAATAAATAATACTGAAACATTATTAATGATATGTATTCTAGGGATGAGTTAAAAGTTGTTTGTCTCTAAAGATTCTTTCTATCGTTGTTAATTTATGAGACATTACCCCTTTTGATGCGAAATAAGTCAATTTTGAGGTTTTTAACAAATTTTGAATCTTGAGTTGGTATCAATAAATAATACTGAAACATTATTAATGATATGAAATCTAAGGATGAGTTAAAAGTTGTTTGTCTCTAAAGATTCTTTCTATCGTTGTTAATTTATGAGACATTACCCCTTTTGATGCGAAATAAGTCAATTTTGAGGTTTTTAACAAATTTTGAATCTTGAGTTGGTACCAATAAATAATACTGAAACATTATTAATGATATGTATTCTAGGGATGAGTTAAAAGTTGTTTGTCTCTAAAGATTCTTTCTATCGTTGTTAATTTATGAGACATTACCCCTTTTGATGCGAAATAAGTCAATTTTGAGGTTTTTAACAAATTTTGAATCTTGAGTTGGTATCAATAAATAATACTGAAACATTATTAATGATATGAAATCTAAGGATGAGTTAAAAGTTGTTTGTCTCTAAAGATTCTTTCTATCGTTGTTAATTTATGAGACATTACCCCTTTTGATGCGAAATAAGTCAATTTTGAGGTTTTTAACAAATTTTGAATCTTGAGTTGGTACCAATAAATAATACTGAAACATTATTAATGATATGTATTCTAGGGATGAGTTAAAAGTTGTTTGTCTCTAAAGATTCTTTCTATCGTTGTTAATTTATGAGACATTACCCCTTTTGATGCGAAATAAGTCAATTTTGAGGTTTTTAACAAATTTTGAATCTTGAGTTGGTACCAATAAATAATACTGAAACATTATTAATGATATGTATTCTAGGGATGAGTTAAAAGTTGTTTGTCTCTAAAGATTCTTTCTATCGTTGTTAATTTATGAGACATTACCCCTTTTGATGCGAAATAAGTCAATTTTGAGGTTTTTAACAAATTTTGAATCTTGAGTTGGTACCAATAAATAATACTGAAACATTATTAATGATATGTATTCTAGGGATGAGTTAAAAGTTGTTTGTCTCTAAAGATTCTTTCTATCGTTGTTAATTTATGAGACATTACCCCTTTTGATGCGAAATAAGTCAATTTTGAGGTTTTTAACAAATTTTGAATCTTGAGTTGGTACCAATAAATAATACTGAAACATTATTAATGATATGTATTCTAGGGATGAGTTAAAAGTTGTTTGTCTCTAAAGATTCTTTCTATCGTTGTTAATTTATGAGACATTACCCCTTTTGATGCGAAATAAGTCAATTTTGAGGTTTTTAACAAATTTTGAATCTTGAGTTGGTACCAATAAATAATACTGAAACATTATTAATGATATGTATTCTAGGGATGAGTTAAAAGTTGTTTGTCTCTAAAGATTCTTTCTATCGTTGTTAATTTATGAGACATTACCCCTTTTGATGCGAAATAAGTCAATTTTGAGGTTTTTAACAAATTTTGAATCTTGAGTTGGTACCAATAAATAATACTGAAACATTATTAATGATATGTATTCTAGGGATGAGTTAAAAGTTGTTTGTCTCTAAAGATTCTTTCTATCGTTGTTAATTTATGAGACATTACCCCTTTTGATGCGAAATAAGTCAATTTTGAGGTTTTTAACAAATTTTGAATCTTGAGTTGGTACCAATAAATAATACTGAAACATTATTAATGATATGTATTCTAGGGATGAGTTAAAAGTTGTTTGTCTCTAAAGATTCTTTCTATCGTTGTTAATTTATGAGACATTACCCCTTTTGATGCGAAATAAGTCAATTTTGAGGTTTTTAACAAATTTTGAATCTTGAGTTGGTACCAATAAATAATACTGAAACATTATTAATGATATGAAATCTAAGGATGAGTTAAAAGTTGTTTGTCTCTAAAGATTCTTTCTATCGTTGTTAATTTATGAGACATTACCCCTTTTGATGCGAAATAAGTCAATTTTGAGGTTTTTAACAAATTTTGAATCTTGAGTTGGTACCAATAAATAATACTGAAACATTATTAATGATATGAAATCTAAGGATGAGTTAAAAGTTGTTTGTCTCTAAAGATTCTGTCTATCGTTGTTAATTTATGAGACATTACCCCTTTTGATGCGAAATAAGTCAATTTTGAGGTTTTTAACAAATTTTGAATCTTGAGTTGGTACCAATAAATAATACTGAAACATTATTAATGATATGAAATCTAAGGATGAGTTAAAAGTTGTTTGTCTCTAAAGATTCTTTCTATCGTTGTTAATTTATGAGACATTACCCCTTTTGATGCGAAATAAGTCAATTTTGAGGTTTTTAACAAATTTTGAATCTTGAGTTGGTACCAATAAATAATACTGAAACATTATTAATGATATGTATTCTAGGGATGAGTTAAAAGTTGTTTGTCTCTAATGATTCTCTCTATAATTCTTAATTTTTAAGATATAACCTTCTAATGTATCGAAAAAAATCCATTGTGCAATGCTTATTAACGATTTTTATTTTTATTTAAGATGATTTTATCATTTTTAATAAATAATAGTAATAATAAATAATATTAACCATATTATTAATGATTTCCATTTTTGCAACCATTTAAAAAGTTTTATTTCTCAAAGGATTCTTTCTATCAATTTTAATGTTTAAGATACAATCCCTTGTGTTTTGAAACATGATCAATTTGAGGCTTTTAACAACTTTTTGGGTTGGTAACAATGAATAATACACGAATATTATTAATAATTTTAATTCTTGCACTGTAACCCAAAGTGAATTAAATCTATATCAAAAATCATTGCAATAATAGTTTTTCATGTTTATAACTGTGGATCAAATACAAATATACAAAAAAATATACAGGTGCTCCAAAAAATTAAAAAAAATATATATAAAAACTAAATCTTAATTAAAAACAAACACAATTTTAAACAGTACAATTACTACTACGACTTACCCACAACAAAATCGTATTCGTCATCATCATCGTCGTCACTTTGCGTTTCAACAGATTCTTAATTTTTTGAATTTTTGTTTACGTTTATTCAGGTTGATTCAAAAAACTGCTGATAGACTGTGTTAGTGTAAGTAATACATCATATGGACTCACAAATGCCTTCTTAATAAGGTGGAAGGCGTAAAAGTTTCTTTAACCGTTTGAATGCGGAACAATGCTTGTAAAGTTAATAAACAAACCAAGAAAACAAATACGAGCGAACTCACTCTTTCCGCAATTTTAACATCAAGCAAGAGGAGTTTGAGAAATTTTAGCATATAATCAGCACTCAAACGATTAAAATTAAACATTATTTGCAATAAAATAAGCTTTTTCATAAATATTTTCTACCCACTGCAAATTTTGTTAAATAGGTCGCAATTTTTGTACAAAGTGATTTTGTTGACATTGTTTAAAGTAACAGTTTGAGTCATTTACATCTCAACCAACTTTGTCAGAATGAAATAACATAACAAATTACATACGTTATGTAATGTAATGAGAACGTAATGGTAATTATTGAAAAATCAGAGTAGATGTTGGAATTGTTGTTTCATTCTGACAAAATTAGTTGAAATATAGATTACTCAAAAACTGTTGATTTAATCAAAGATTTGTACGAGACCATTTGGTAGATAATTAACAACTTTACACGAAAATTTTGACAAAACTGCCAATTTTGTAGAAAGTATTTAAAAAAGGTTTTTTTTTGCAAATAATGTTTAATTTTAAAAAACTAGAAAATACTATTCATCATAACCTTTCAAGATTACCTGCACTAACTGCGGTTTTTTGAATCACACTGTATAATAATATCTACATTTAGATTTTCGTTCTTTTTAAACATCGGCGTCAAAGAGATTATTATTGGATATGAATATATTAATATTCTAATGAATTATTTAGCAAATTTTTGTCCTACTTATTTCAATGTCTGATGTTCTCTACATATCCTAATATCTTTGAATTTGGCTTTTAGTGCTTCTTCTGATAGAGTACTAATTGGCAGCATAGCATTTTTAATTATATGATCACCATGCATAAGAATTTTGTGCATTGTAATAGGTATAGAATACCAACAACAAAGATTTTTGAGAATAATCCTCAATTATAGATAAAATGTTAATTTTAGTTTAGATTTCCATAATTTGGTTCGTCTCCTAAACTACATTATTAAATTTACCATAGAAATAGAAGTTGTTAAACAGTTACTTTTCATGGATAGTTAGCATGGAAATAAAATTAGAACCAAAACAAGACCCAGAACTAGAAACATTTGGATTTAGTCGTATGTCTCGTAAGAGTGTTAGTTCTAATGAAATTGCTAGTTGTATATTTATTATTGAAATAAACTGGAATTAACACTAAACCTGATAATAACAAAAAAATAATTAAATTCATTTAACTTACCATAAATCTCGCAATTCTCTTCTTCCATGATCTAATCCCCGATTGGAAGACAAGATTGAGTACTTCCCTATCGAAGTTAACATCCCATCCCTCGTGGGTAATGGCAAAAGAAAAAGCAACGGCTTGATGAGCTTCCGCCATACTTCCTCCTTAATTAATTATTTTCTTGTAGCTTCGCCCGTCTCTAATAAAAAAATTTCAAAAATGAATTGACGCGATATAATCTACCTGTATTTATATTATGTGTTTATTAATAAAACGTCTCGACGTTCAGATGTAAGCGTTATCGTTGGATTACGGAGGTGCAAAGTTCCGATGGTATCGGTTCGTAAAGGCAAAAATCCGAGTAAACATACGCACTACACAAGGCTGGAAAGGCTTGCCCCCACGAACTCTCAGACACTCCAATTTTATTGCATCAAAATCGTTATCTCGACGTGCTTAATGTTTAATGCTCGGTGTCTAATGGGTGGGCTCGCCAATTGATTCATTTATATAAAACAAATACACACTTATATCGATTACGCAATTTATTTGTTGTAGTACTGTATACAATTTTTTTTATTGATAAAGTAATTCCTCGATTCGTAAGAGAAACTCGTTTCAAATAAAACCTCTATTTATCGCAGTACATACCTACCATTAAGTCATTAAATTATAATTATTATTCAAGTGACTTTTGTTAAAGGTGTTTGTGAAAGTGTTGAAAGTCGTTTAAATTGGAATTGATAATGAATTAAAAAATTTATTTTTAATGTGAAATTGCAATATCCGTTTGTTGTGGCGATTGAATAGAATAGGATTCAAAAATCGAATTATAATTTTTAACCTTTGCTCTTTGAACTATTTAAAAAAAATAATAAATTAAATCCGGCTTTGCCGTCCAAAAGGAATAATTTCATTTTTGTTGGTGATATGACAAAAATGTTGTTTATATATACATTAAAAAATCGATTGACGTAAGTGTTATATTATCGCGGAGACAAAATTGTTTTCGTCGGATACATTTCTTGATTATTACACAAATACATCATCAAGTAAATAGTGTTATAATCAATGTGTTAATTTGAAATGTTATTCGGCGTACGATATATGAAATCGAAAATTAATTTCATATAAAATTTTGACGTCAGGTGTTCAATATTTCTGAGTTGCAGAATGTTGTGAAATTGTTATCAAATAATAAATAAGTTAGGTAAATTAGGTTGCCTTCGTAAAGGTTGCATTAATATAATTATTGTTAAGGTCAAGGTCGTATGTATCCGAGGAATAACAATTCTAATGCAATCCTTCCTTGACTATTGAAAAGACTAGCAGCTACTTAAACTATAATCTTGAGTTTTTGACGATGCATTGCAATTATAGCACTGTGGAGCAAACTGGAAATGCTTGCAAAAACGACTTTAAAATTGAAGGTTACCATCAATACTGGGGTCGCTTGCGATTGAAACAGTGCAATTCGACCAGAATTACTTTCAACCACTAATTTAATATTTCAAGGTCATATGAATTTTGTCAAAGGATATCTTGTCCACAACTGTAATTTTGAGACACTATGAATGCAAAGTCTAATAATAATAACGAAGAACTACACTATAACCCCAAGGACATTTCCAAAACCCATGTTGTTTGCAATCAATGCATAAAGGTATCTTAATTAAAAGGTTCGGTTGTTCCTCATCAAGAAACTGCTTCTATATCCAAAGTTGCTTCATTTCGCCGCTAGTGGACTTCAAACTTAGCAAAAAAATCGTTTATTCTTTATAACTTGAGAACAACCATCTTTTCATGGTTTTGGATTTTAAAAACACGGAAATGATGAATTTCAGAGTATATAAAAGTAAGAATAATAAACCGATTTATATCATGTATATAATATGAATGTATATAATGCATTCCGCTTTTCTACAAATTTTTCCACTTTTATTCCATCTACATTAATCGCCCCCCTCATTGTGTACCCTGAAATCTCCCTCAACAACTTTAATACCCATCTCCAAAACCATATTTGTACATGTTTCAGCAATTCTTGTTCTTTTCTTCTTTATAGGTTCGCGTTGTTCTTCATTGCAGTCCCCACAAAACCCGAAAAGATAATCTTGTGTGAGTCTCAACGGACCTCTTGTACATTGTTCCTCTAAGAGGTCTGAAACGCTAAATACAAATGCATCCCGGTTTTCTGGTTCATCACCCGCATATGCTTAAAAACATTGAATGAGATATGATTTTCCATCTTGTACTGGCAATCATTTAAGAATAAATATACAGAACCATATGAGCCGGTTATACGAAACTTTAAAAAAAACTGAATTGGGTTTGAAGCAGTTTCTAGAAGCAGTATTAAGTCTTCTATTATCGGGTTGAAAAGATTTTACCCCTCATTTTAAACGCGAATAACAAAATTGTTTTGTTAGAAAATATTGATAACGCGAAATTTAATTCTATATAATGTAGAAAAATTTCAAGTTTTTTCCTCTACTTGTATAGTAATTATACTGATAAAATATAAAAATGTACTCGATTTTGGACGATTTGCGAAGTAGCTTTTACTTCACTATCTTTTTATACGGAAACGGTTCGCCGAAATTGCAAGATTCATTTTAAGTCTTTTAGAAGCAGCGTCAATTCATCTAGAAGCAATATCAAGTCTTCTAAAAGCAGAATTAAGTCTTCTGGAAGCAGTATCATAATTTTCTGGAAGAATTTCTAGTTTTCTGGAAGCAACATAAAATCTTCTGGAAGCAGTATCAAGCCTTCTGGAAGTATTTCAAGTCTTTTAGAAGCAGTATCAAGTCATTTGGAAGCATATCAAGTCTTTCAAAGAAATATCACTATGAAGCGTTTCAAGTCTTTTAGAAGAAATATTAAGTCATCTGGAAGCAATTCAAGTGTACTGGAAGCAATATCAAGTCTTCTAGAAGCAAAATTAAATCTTTTGAAAGCATTTCTAGTTTTCTGGATGCAACATGAAATCTTCTGGAAGCATATCAAGTCTTTCAAAGAAATATCACTATCAAGCATTTCAAGTCTTTTAGAAGAAATGTTAAGTCATCTGGAACCGCTTCAGGTCTTCTGGAAGCAATATCAAATCTTTTGGAAGAATTTCTAGTTTTCTGGAAGCAACATAAAGTCTCTGGAATCAGTATCAAGCCTTCTGGAAGCATTTCAAGCCTTTTAGAAGCGATATTAAGTCATCTGGAAGACTTTCAAGTTTCTGGAAGCATAAAGTAATATCACATCTTCTGAAAGCATTTCAAACTTTTAAAGAGTAGTATCAAATCACTTGGAGGCAATATTAAGTCTTTTAGAAGTAGTATCAAGTCATCTGGAAGCAGAATCAAGCCTTCTTGAAGCAGTATCAAGTTTTTCAGATGCAGTATCAAGTCTTCCAGCGGCAATATCACTTCTTCAGAAAGCATTTCATGTCTTTTACAAACAGTCTCTAAATGACTTGAAGCATTTCAAGTGTTCTCGAAGCATTATCAGAACTTCTGGAAGCATTTCCAGTATTTTCGAAGCAGCGTCAAGCAGTGATGTGAGTTTGTAATTTACCGTAATAATTTATCAAAAAAAATTATTAAATTACACGAAAATAAATCTTGAGCATAAAAATCGTAATTTACGGCAGTAATTTACACACATTTTAAATTACCGTAATTTTATTTCACTAGCGTCAAGTTATTTGGAAGCAATATCGTCTTCTGAATTAAGTCTTCTAGAACCATTTCAAGTCCTTTAGAAGCAGTTTCAAATCAAGTCAATCAAGTCATTTGGAAACGCTACAGGTTTCCTGGAAGCAATATCAAGTCTTCTGGAATTAGTATTAAATCTTCTGAAAGCAGTATCAAATCTTTTGAATGAATTTGTAGTCTTCTCGAAGCAGCATCAATTCTTCTGGAAGCAGTATCAAGAATCTTGGAAGCATTTCATGTCTTTTAGAAGCAGTATCAATACATCTGGAAGCTTTTCAAGTCTTCTGGAAGCAATCTCAAGTTTTCTGGAAATAGTATTAAATATTCTAGAAGCATTTCAAGTCGTCTAGAAGTAATATCAAGTCTTCTATGAGCAGAATTAAGTCTTCTAGATGCTGTATTAAATCTTCTGGAAGTATTTCCAGTCTTTTAGAAGCAGCGTCAAGTCAGCCTCAAATCTGTCTTTTAGAAGCACTTCAAGTTTTCTGAAAGAATTTCAATCTTGCTGGAAACATTTCATGTCTTCTGGAAGCAATATCAATCTTCTGGAAGCAATATCAAATCTCCTCGAAACAATATCAAATCGTTTGGAAGCAGTATCAAGCCTTCTGGAACCATTTCAAGTCTTTTAGAAGCAATGTCAAGGTTTTTGGAGCAGTATCAAATCTTCCACAGACAATATCACGTTTTCTAGAAGCATTTCAAGTATTCTGAAAATAGTATCAAATATTCTGGAAGCATTTCAAGCCATCTGGAAGCAATATCAAGTCTTCTATGAGCAGAATTAAGTCTTGTAAATGCGGTATCAAATCTTCTGGAAGCATTTCAAGTTCCAGCGAATTCCAGCGGTAATATCACCTCTTCAGAAAGCATTTCCAGTTTTTTGGAAACAATGTCAAGTCGTCTGGAAGTATTTCCAGTCTTTTAGAAGCAGCGTCAAGTCAGCTTCAAATCAGTCTTTTATCCAGTCTTTTAGAAGCACTTCAAGTTTTCAGAAAGAATTTCAATCCTTCTGGAAACATTTCATGTCTTCTGGAAGTAATATCAAGTTTTCTAGAAGTAGTATTAATCTTCTACAAGCAGTATCAAATCATCTGGAAGCAGTTTCAAGTCTTTTGGAAGCAGCATCAAGCCGTCTGGAAGCATCTTAAGTCTTTTATAAGCACCATCAAGTCATCTGAAAATATTTCTAGTTTTCTAGAAGCAATATCAAGTTTCCTAGAAGCAGTATCAATCTTTTGGAAGCAGTATCAATCTTCTGGAAGCAGCATCAAATCTTCTGGAAACAATAACAAGTCTTTTGGAAGCAGTATCAAGCCTTCTGGAAACATTTCAAGTCCTTTAGAAGCAATGTCAAGATTTCTGGAAGCAGTATCAAATTTTCCAGAGACAATACCACGTCTTCTGGAAGCATTTCAAGTATTCCGGAAGCAATATCAAGTTTTCTAGAAGCAAAATCAAGTATTCCGGAAACAGTATCAAGTCCTTTGAAAGCATTTCAAATCTTCCAGCAACAATATCACTTCTTCTGGAAGCATTTTAAGTCTTTTAGAAACAGCATCAAATCTTCTGGAAGCAGTATCAAGCTTCAATTCATAATATACATTAATTTTAATAGCACATTAAAATAAAGGAATTGTAGATGTTAACTTCAACCCAGATAAAACCATTAACAGTGTTATGTGGTTGTTTGTGTACCCAAATAAACCAGGTATTCGGTGCCTATCGATATCATATATCAATAAAAAGTAACAACAGGCAACAATACATTTATGCGATGATTCATAATTCGTGAGCAATATTTTGGATTTTGATACAAAATAAAAGATTAAGCAAGCAATAATAGTACAACTTTTCAAAAAAGATAACAAAATCCAGTTGGTTGAGGTCTGGTAATTTTGGAGGCCAGGCTAAAAACACCATGACGACCTATCCACTTTTAACAAACGATCATTTAACCAGGCAACAAGTGCTCTTTGTATGTGTTTGAATTTAAAATTTATGTTGCTTTGTCAGACCAAAGAATTAAATTTTAAAAAAATAATGCATTTTATCTGAATGGTTATCTGTAAAAACCATTCACAAAATTATATCTTTATTCGTTTATCACTTGGTTGTAAATTTTTCACTGGCTGAGTGTGATACGGATGAATAATAACGTTTTATACAGCTTACAGAGCACTATACAGGGTGAGTCAATAGTGCGAGGACGGAAGATTGTGGCGTTACTGTTGAAAATAAAGAAAATGTTTTTGTGTCATCATACATTACTATCCAAGCTGCATCGATTAAAATTATTTTCAGCTATACAGGGTGAGGCCACTATTTCAGGCCCGTATTCAACTTCATTTTTTTAAATGGAACACTATGTATATTTTCACATAAGTTGATTAGTTGTTTTAAATGCTATAAGTGCATATCTAGTTTTCAAATTTTGAATGCAATGTTTCCAAGTTATTAATCATTTTGTAAAAAGTTTGGATGAATCATGTAGTCACTTAAAATTCGTTAACAGCATCATTATTAAATATTGAAGGATGTAATTTGGCATATCAATAAACAAAGCTTAGATCTTTCGAGCGTCTCTAATAGTATTGGATGATATTATATAGGGTGGTTACTAGAACCGGTTAATTTATGGAATGTTTGAAGGACCATAACTTTGTTATTTTAAATGGAACACCCTATATTTTTTCAATGCCTCAGAAGGCTTTGTTAATTAATTTTAATTTTTGTTAAGCATATGGTATATCTAACATGTCTACTTTTTGAGATAATTACACTATTTCAAAAATGTTGGCATAAACTTGATTTTTTCATAAGAAATAAACTATGAAGAAAACATTTTAAAACAAATGCAATTGCGTCTACTTTGTAAATATGAAGAAGTATACATGTGTGCATATTCAGTTCAAAAAAGACTAGAATTTTCGAAATGGGTATTAGAAAAAGATCAAAAACAATATAATTTTTACGATAATCTTCTATGCAGCGAATAAACGATATTTTGTAAAAATAACTATGTTAACCGTCTTAATCTTCATTACTACGATATTGTCAAGAGTAAATTTATATGAGAAGTAGCCCACTAATAACAATGATCCTAATCTATCTGAGCAGGGATTCTACAACCTTATTTGATCAGATCGTATTTCTTCGAGGCAACCGTCAATGGATAAACTTTTTGAATTTCTTAGAAAATCAATTGGCAAAAATTTTAGAAGATGTTTTACGAGACGTTGGACAAAGAATGTGGTCTCAGCACGATGGTGCACCTCCCCACTATAATAGGATTTTTGTAATATATTTAAATAGAAGTTTTGAAAAGTTGTTTTCTTAATACTATGTGTCTGTGCACAGATCCATACTTTTCCAAACTTGCATTTATTTAAAAATGTCTTCTTCATAGTTTAAAGTAGAGTAATTATCTCAGAAAGTACACATGATGGATATACCATATGCTTAACAAAAATGAAAGGTAATTAAAAAAGCCTTCTAAAGTATTGAAAAAATGTAGGGTGTTTCATTTAAAATAACAAAGTTATGGTTCCTTAAACATTGCATAAATTGATCGGTTCTGGTAATCAGCAACTTTAATGATCTATAACTCTGCCATTTATTGGTTTAGACCAAAAACTGTTACACGAATCATCATCACTTTCACTCTAGTAACAAATTGCCGAGGTTGCTTATGACCAAGGCGTTGTATTTGAAATATCAACAGAAAATCGTCATAAAATTTTATAATAAAACTTAATAAATCATATATTAAGTTTTAGTTATAATGTAGGTTTGGCGATAAACATACATAAAGGAAATATTCTATTTTCCTGCTAATTTTGAAACAAAAGTTCATTTAAAAAACACCCCATGTTTTAAATCACCTTTTGAACTGTTTAAAACATATCATACAGTTTTAAAAATGCTTCAAACAGAGTGTGTTAAACACTTTATTAAAAATATGACAACCCTGATTGAAACTATTGTTATAATTGTAATATAATAAAATCAAAAAGTTAATCAACTCAACCTTTATTTATAAATTAAAGCGAAACACTGCCATTAAAGGCACGAAGGAGAAAAGTGCGTGCATGTGTTAAATTGCGACCGAAGGTTTTAGCTTTAAGAAATTGAAAGTTAGGCAACTCTTGTGATTAAGACAAAAACCGTTTTAGTCATAAGGTGTTGCATGAACAGTTCTACTATAACGCACTACCTTAACTTTTCACTCTTATAACTATGACTACGACTAAGACTAAAACACGTTGCATGAACCCAACATAAGATTACAATCGAAGCTGCATCGACTAAAATTATTTTCAACAATACAGGTTGTTTCACAATTCCAGAACCCTACTCAACTTCATTTTTTTAAATGGAACCCTATACATCTTTTTAGATATGTTGATTACCTGTCTTAAATGCTATAAATGCGTATCTTGTTTTTAAATTTTAAATGTGTCATTTTGTGAAATATCAACAGAAAATCGTCCATTTTGAAAGAATGTAGCCCCTCGCCTGCAAGTGACCTTGGCGCAATGAGAATAAAATCGTTTTATAGGAGACTTCATATATTTACTAAGACATACAAGGAACGATTTCGCTTTAAATCACCGAAGTCACTTGCAGGCAAGGCATAGACTTAGAAATATCAATAGAATACCTTCCATTTTTGAAGATTATAGCGCCTTGCCTGCTAGCGACCTCGGTAAAGTGAAAGTGCGGTTTCAAAGACCAAAGTTTTGTTTATCGATATGCCAAATTGCAATCTTCAATAATTAATAATAATGGTGATAATGAATTTTAAGTCACCACAAGATTTTTCAAAAATTTTCATAAAATGACACATTTAAAATTTAAAAACAAGATACGCATTTATAGCATTTAAGACAGGTAATCAACATATCTAAAAAGATGTATAGGGTTCCATTTAAAAAAATGAAGTTGAGTAGGGATAGTTGAAAATAATTTTAGTCGATGCAGCTTCGATTGTAATCTTATGGTGGGTTCATGCAACGTGTTTTAGTCTTAGTCGTAGTCCTAGTTATAAGAGTGAAAAGTTAAGGTGGTGCGTTATAGTACTACTATTCATGCAACACCTTATGACTAAAACGGCTTTTGTCTTAATCACAAGAGTTGCCCAACTTTCAACTTCTTAAAGCTAAAACCTTCAGTCTCATTTTAACGCATGCGCGCACTTTTCTCCTTCTTGCCTTTAATGGCAGTGTTTCGTTTTATTTTATAAATAAAGGTTGAGTTGATTAACTTTTTGATTTTATTATATTACAATTATAACAATAATTTCAATCAGGGTTGTCATATTTTTAATAAAGTGTTTAAAACAAACTGTTTGAAGCATTTTTAAAATTGTATGATATGTTTTAAACAGTTCAAAAGGTGATTTAAAACATGGAGTGTTTTTTAAAAGAACACTTTTGTTTCAAAATTAGCAGGAAAATAGAATATTTCCTTTATGTATGTTTATCGCCAAACCTACATTATAACTAAAACTTAATATATGATTAAAAACTTAAGCAAATCTTTAAAAAAAATCGTTACCCGTTTCCGCTAGATGCATTATTTACTCCATTTAACTGTTGAAATATGCAAACTGTTTTTGCTGCTTTATCAATTCCTAATCTATTGCTTAAAGTATGGTATTAAGTCCTAGGAAGTAAAAGTCGCTTAATATTTGCAGATGATGCTACTACATCGTATGTAGCTATTAAAATAATTTTAATATAATAGCATCCAAAGAGATAAAAAAAGATCAATCTGCCAGTCAAGATTTTGCATAATATTTTCGAAGGAAACTGAAACAGTTTATCAACAATATCGTGTTTTTTGCAATGAAAATGTTTTCTGCCAGAAGTTTTAAAAACAATATCAAGTCTTCTGGAAGGAGAATCAAGGTTTTTGAAAGCATTTCAATTTTTCTAAAACCAGTATCAAGTCTTTCAGAGGCTATATACGCTTTTCTAGAAGAAGTGCCTTCTAGAAGCATTTTAAGTCTTCCAAATGCAATATCAAGTTTTCTGGAAGAACTTCAAGGAGCCGTATTAAATCTTTTAAAGCATTAACAAGTATTCTGAACATTTCACGTCTTTTTGAAGCAATATCAGGTTCTTTAGAAACAGTATTAAATCTGCTATGGGCATATCAAATTTTCTAGAAGCAGTTTAAGTCTTTTGTTACTATTGCAAGTCATTACATGTCTTCTGGCAGCTACATCAAATCTTCTAAAAGCATTTCATATCGTCTGAGAGCAATATTAAGCCTTTTCAAATGTAGTATCAATTCTTCTAGAAGCATTTCAAATTGTCCAGGGGCAGTAGTAAGTCGTTTGGAGGTAATATCAAGTCTTCTGAAAGTAGTAGAAAGCATTTCTAGCCTTCCAAAGGCAATATTAAATTTTGTGGAAGTAATTCAAGACTTCTGAATCATTACAAGTATTCTGGACACATTTCAAATTTTTTGGAAGCAGTATCAGGTCCTCTAGAAACAGTATTAAGTTTTCTATGGACAGTATCAAGTCTTTTGAAAGCATTGTCACACAGCCTATGCTTCTAGATAATTCATTTTTACACATTCAATTGCACTATCTAATTGTTCCCGATTAATTTCGATTTGCTCCTCAAAATCGACGTTTTAGTATATTGATCAAGTAATGACCGTTCGTTAACGTCATTTCTAGACGGTCTAAAACGTTTAAAATAATAAAGAGCATGTATTTTGTTTAAAATGGAAAGGAAACATTTTTCATTTTTTCCAACATTGATTTTAATGGAATCACACAAAGATCATAAAAATAAATTAATCTTTATGTTTTGTATTTGTGCGATTAATAAAGCTGTATTCAAGTTAGGGATTACAATTTCGAAGCAAATAGACAATTTCAGGATTACATTATATGAGGAAAGGGTTGTCGTTACCGGAATTTCAAAAAGGCTGAACGAAAACGAATAGTCTTACGCTGTTAAACCATCGAAATCAAACAATCTTCAAAGGTCTTTTCTAAAGAAACATAACTTTTTTTAAATTTTCTGCAGCATGCATTCTAAAGCAATATCTGCTTTATTAACCCTCCAGTACACGCGCATTTTTTTTTTTTGACGTGAGTGCTCGCACCGGACTGAGAGTCCGGGTTTCTTTGCCAAATAAGAAATGGCGCTGATGTGTAATTTGTATTAAACTCCCTAGATTACTAAAGTACCGCGGTTCATGATATCTATGTATTCAAACGATTCGAGCCAAAATGGTGATTTGACAGCATGTCAGTGACCAGGTGTACGAATAGGGAGTTTATGTGTGAGAAAAACGTTTTGCTCCGCCCCCGATTCGAGACCATTATTAAACTTCACCTTTCGTTTCTTCGGTGGCTGATACTGCTTAAAACAAACTTGATAAGCTACCAGGAGCCTTGAACTGCTTTTAAAAATGTTGATACTACCTCTGAAAGACTTGATAATGCTTCTAGAAGCCTTAACATAGCTTTCAGAAGGCTTGAACTGCTTCCACAAGATTTTATGCTGCAGCTGAAAGACTTGATACTATTTCTAGAAGATTTTAAATGATTCCAAAAGACTTGATACCATTTGTAAAACTACTGGCAAAAAAATGTTTGAAAATGCAAAGTCTTAAAGAAGACATTTTTATTGCAAAAGGCACGAAATTGTTAATACAATTTGATTTTGCTTCCAAAATACCAAATACTGCTAGGATAGAAAATGTTCATTTTAAAAGTTCAAAAAATTTCAATTATAGACCAAATATTGCTTGTGAAGGTGTAAGCACTGTTGATATAAGGCATTTCTATTGCAAATTAACCATAGGCGCCAGATACATGGACGTTTTTCATGTCACTTTTGTTTTGAGAACAGTCATTCGTCGTTTGAATCTTTTCCCAATTCAGTTTTTTCACTATCCAGCACCCATACTTATTTTCAAAAACCGGCGCTTATGAAGCTACGAAGATTGTGTTAGATGTACCACTGACGATCTAAAGATAAATCAGTTAGCTGCAGAATTCTTCGCATCCTCTATTTGGGCATCGTAAATCTTACACAAATTGCTGGTTCTGGTCCTAAAAACGCTTTAGCACTAGCTCATCTGCCGTTTCATTGGCAGCACTTCCAGAGTGACCTCAGTGTAGTTAAAACGACGAACCGTTTGAGCTATCTGTATTTCCACATAAATTTTGATAATCCTCTACTTGATTTCGAGCTTTGTGGAGATGAGTTACTCAGCTTGTGTTCTCATTTAATCCCAAGATTATTCCTCACTTGCGCAATCAATAATAAAATGTCCAATATAATTATATTTACAAACTCACTTCTACAGTATTATATATTTAGAAATCTGAAACTAGCAACTAACGCCATTAACAACGACAACATTCTGATCTGAAATAATACTTTGACGTCCTTCAACATCGGCAAATACAGAAAAAAGGGATTAACTAACTAGAAACTGACCTATTTACCTTTATTAGTTGTTTCCACCAAAACTTATTTTCGAATGTAAGTCCTTTTTTCGTAGACAAGAACGGATATATTAAAAAAAAATGTTAACTTGAATGGTTGCGGTCCGCCGAACCAGCGGTTGCAAATTGCTAAAAGACTCTGTAAGTCGATAGTTAAACTTGCAGGAAAAGATTTTATTAATTATAAAATCGTGGCTAAGAGAAAATACTGGAAATTATTTGACAGCAGACTTGCAGGAAAAAAACTTTATGACTAAAATGGCTAAGAGAAAATACAGGAAATTATTTTCAGGATTCTGAGATGACCGCTAGGAGGTGCAAATACCATCTTTAATGCCTTGAAATCTTAACAATTAAACAATTAGTCATCTTAGGAATGGTATCTCAATTTTAAGATACTTGTACATTTCAGTTTCAGTCCAGTCCCAGTATATTCCGGGTTCATGTCGGGATTTCATGAAAGAAGATTTATCGTTTAGAAGTTTGGGAGCATTAAGAAAGATTTGCAATGAAAATACGATTGGCACCAAATAAATTGATTTTCTTGAAGCATTTCAAGCCTTATAGACGCAATGTTAAGTATTCTGACAGCAATATCAAATCTTTTGTTAGCATTCCAAATGTTTTGGAAGCAATTTAGATCTTCTAGAAGCAATATTAAGCCTACCTGAGCCAATATCGAGACTTTTGTAACCATTTTAAATCTTCTAGAAGTAGTATCAAGTCTTCTGGAATCTTCTCGAGTCTTCTGAAAGCATTTCAAATCTTCCAGAAACAGTATAAAGTCTTACAGGGGCTACATCTAATCTTTTGGAAGCATTTTAAAATATCTAGAAGCAGTATCATGTCTTAATTATTAAAATCTTCTAGAAGCAGTATCAAGTCTTTTAGAAACTTCTCAAGTCTTCTGAAAGCATTTGAAATCTTCTGGAAGCAGTATATAGTCTTACAGGGACATTATCAAGCCTTTAGGAAGCATTTTAAAACATCTAGAAGCAGTATAAAGTCTTCTGGAATCTTCTCGAGTCTTCTGAAAGCATTTCAAATCTTCCAGAAATAGTATAAAGTCTTACAGGGGCTATATCTAATCTTTTGAAAGCATTTTAAAATATCTAGAAGCAGTATCGATTCTTAATTATTAAAATTTTCTAGAAGCAGTATCAAGTCTTTTGGAAACTTCTCAAGTTTTCTGAAAGCATTTGAAATCGTCTAGAAGCAGTATAAAGTCTTATAGGGGCAGTATCACAGCTTTAGGAGGCATTTTAAAACATCTAGAAGCAGTATCAAGTCTTCTGGAAGTAGTATCCAGTCTTTTGGAAGCACTTCAAGTAATTTTGAAGTATTTCAAGTCTTCTAAAAGTAAGTATAAGGTCTTCTGGGAACATTGTAAGTCGTCTGGAAGTATTGTAAGTCATCTGGAAGTAGTATTCTGGAAACCATATCAAGTTTCTTAGATACAATATCAAGTCTTCTGGAAGCATCTTCAGTCTTCTAACAGCGACATAAAGTACTTTGGAAGCATTGTAGGTCGTCTGGACACACTTCAAGTCCTCTAGATGCAATATCAAGGCTTCTAAAAGCGTTGTAAGTCATCTGTAAGCATTGTAAGTCGTCTGGATACATTGTAAGACATCTGTAAATTCATCATTTTAAGTCTTGTAGAAATATCAGTCTAGAAATTCAAGTCTTCTGAAAGCAATATAAAGTTTTCTTAAAACAGTATCAAATCATCTAGAGGTAACAACATCAAGTCTTTTGGAAACATTTTAAGTTTTCTAGATGCTATATCAAGTTATCTGAAAGCATTGTAAGTCGTCTGGAAGTATTTTAAATCCTCTAGAAGCAGTAACAGTCTTCTGGAAGCCGCGGTACTTTATAAATCTAGGGACTTTAATTTGTATTCTTTTTAAGATAATAATTTAAAAAAATTTTTTATTATCATAAAATTTGCGATAGGCAAATAAATGCCCGCGTTGAATACGCTGCACATTTTTCGGGGCATTTATGTTCTACAGCTTTCATTATCCTCTTCGTTTCTTCTAATCAGATAAGAAGCCATTTTGAACGGAAAAAAACATCTTACCGTCTGCAAAATTTTTTGAAAAGCTTCAGTTTTCACCTTCAAACAGTATTTTTCTTCGCTATCGTATTCATATTCGTATTTTACTGTGTTGTACACTAAGAAATTTATGACACTAAAATGACATAATTATGTTGGTAAAAAAGTTGCCTTTTCTGTTAAACAATAGAGGGTGCAGAACCCGGAGTGAGAGTCCGGTGCGTGTAACGAAAGGTTAAGATTCATGTCTCGATGACAAATACCTTCAACAGTCACTTTGACACGATCTAAAAGTCAAACCAACTTCTCATAATTTGAAACTCACTGTCATTAATGTATATAATACAGTACTTTAGACTGTCATATTGCTTTAACTGATTAAAAGGCTATTTCATCTTCTTTTGCAATCAAGTTGAAGTTTCAGTTCTTTTCCATGTTCTTCTTTTACATATTTTTGAAGATCTTTGTTTTTTGTTAGAGATGTTCGGTACTTTTTGACCAACATTGATCAACGAGAAATCCCAGATTCATAAAGATTGGTTATTATGGAAACAATTCCGGGATCCAGGGATCCCGAACAATTTTCTTTTTATTCATATTAAATAATGTTAGAAACAAAATGTTTCTAACACATTTGAAATTTTGCTTTACTGTGCTATGCTTAAATATTGCACGAACCAATATCTTTCCTTACAACTAAAGCTAACGCAAACGGTTAAGACTAAGACTACGACTAAAACTAAAAGACGTTGCATGAACTCACCATATGATGACACAAAAACATTTTCTTTATTTTCAACAGTAAGGCCACAATCTTTCGTCCTCGCACTATTGACTCACCCTGTATAGTGCTCAACAAAAGTATCCATGTACCAAGCATTACATATTTAAAAATTATTGCATATTTTTAGACATTTAGGTTTCAAATATGGAAAATAATATAAAAAATACTTAAATTAAGGTTACAGTGTGCTTCTGAGATTCTGTTATATGACGGTGTAATGTTAAATTTTTGACTAAAAATGCTCTAAATGTTGGCATTGCGTCGTTATGAGTTTGTCTATCTCACTCCTTCTGCACAACTGACCGGCCACAATATATTTGTCAAGCTGTATACAAAAAATTGAGAAAGTTTAAATTTTCTTCACTATGATTTTGCACAATACTAAATTGAACTTGAAAAAAAAAGAACCTGCTGTATGCAGGATGATTGATATCATTTTATCTCTAGCATTTGTAATTAAAGTTATGTCACGACTTTCAGGAAGGATATACAGGTGATATCAAAACAGTGTTGATGAGAGTTTGATCTCTTTCTCTCTGAAGTCCCAAACAATTTTTGTGTGTTGATTTAAAATTAAAATCAATATCTAAAGTGCATATGACCAACTAAGGGAAGTGCAAATAAGATAATACATAACAGAGGCCACACGAGCTCAAATTAAATTGCGCACATTCTCGAGTATTTCGTTTAAATGCATCAAAAAAACATCTTATTAACCATACCTCCAACGTTTAGATACAATTTATAATATCAGATAATTATCCGCGTCAATCTATAATCAAAATCCCTTACAAACAAAACGCGATTAGATAATATCGGGTTTCGTAGTGAGTGTTTATTTTGCATTCCAATATCACAATTATTTATAGCTTTGTTGTTCCATAAAGTCATTTCATTAATGGTCGTAAGAAAGTTAATATTTATGAAAAAAAAACGTAATTATCATTAAGTAAACATAAAGGAGGCTTAATAAACAAAAACACAGCGGTAGGAGGTGTGCGTTGTATTAAAATGATCGCGGGGGCAAAGTCCAAACGGACAGTTCAAAGTTTTCTGTTTGTTGACGGTAAATAAAAAAAATTCGTCTCGGAAAGTAGGGCACAGAAAACATGCAAGCTCCGCTTTGAAGTCGTAAAAGTGCATTATAATCGTTTTGATTAAATTTCTTGAAATAAATTCGTTCATACAAGAATTTTTTTGAGTAAAATAGTAACACATTCCGATCGAACGTGTTTTGTTTACTTTAAAACAAATGCCGCAATCTTTTTTGTTTAATTAGTTATCATTAACATCTAATTTAATTTAAAACAACGGTAAGACTTAAAAAAGTAATTAATTAAATTAATTTAACTAACCTGTTAATTTATTTCTTGCTGCACTTCTAAAAATATACAATAAATACACAACTGACCTAAATTTATAACTAAACTCAAGACGATCTAATAACGTATCTAAATTATTGAATCTTTATCATTTGTGTTGACCACCAATTCGAGTTATGAAATAAAACTTTTTAATATTTTTTTATAAAAAGAAGCGTTCAATTTCAACTTTCGTTGCAGTTAGCTCGTGCACTTCTCCACAGTTCATCAACGAGTACAAAACGTCATACTTTCTGTAACAAACGTCACATCAATCTACCACCACCACGGATTCATTAAAAATTAATTACAGAAACGTAATAACAATTAAGTTTTTTCCGTTAAAACTTTCACATTTTAAAAATTAAACGCAATTTATTATCATTTAAAACGGAATTAATTGCCGGTTAATTGATAAGTGTAATTTTTTGTTATGTGTGATGCGCCATCTATTATGAAATGGTTGAATTAAAATTGGGTGTTTTAAAAAGAAATCAGTTTAAAAAGAAATTTATAAAAGAATCGATTTTAAAAATGATTTTAAAAAATAAATTTAATTTGTTTAAGTAAAAATGTTATATAATGAAATAGTTTTAATCACCAAATTTATACATAAATATTTTTGATATAATATTAACATAATTTAGGCAACCTAACTTACTTATAATGATAACCACATCTTTTTAATAATTTATTAAATTTATGACTCAATGAGTTGAGAAACATCTGAAATATTAAAATCTAATATTAATAGAGTCATATAACTTTCATTATTTTTTTTTTTACAAAAAATCTCAATAAACAGCAAAACGTTAATCTTCAGTTAAAGTGTTAAGGTATTTGATTTAATTTAATTAAAAGTGATGTTGAAAATTAAATTTAGTTTATTTACATATCAATATTACACAACAATGTAGTTTTTATCACCAAATTTATACGTACTTCTTTTTGATATACTATATTAATTTGTGTTTCGGCAACCCAATTTACAGCTAATAATATAACATCTTTGTAATAATGTTTTAAACGTAATATCAATATAAGAATTATAATTATTAATATATAATAATTCATTTCGGTTTATTACTCAATAAAATGATACCCTAATATTAATAAAATCATATAAGTTTTATTCTATTTTTTCCATATCACTTAAATTGTTAATTATATGTATGTATGTAGGAAAGCGGAGGGTACACTAAAGCATACAGCACCTAGGCCCCAACGGGCCCCTTGTACATCCTCCTACACTCTCTTTGGCTACATCAACCAGCCTAAGGATTTTCCGAAGGCTAGGAAAATGCTATTCCCTTCTGTGCTCGGCCATTCCCTTCCAAAGTCTCTCATTCTGAGGTCTTGTAGAGTGGGGCATTCACACAAGATGTGTCGAACAGTCTCCTCGCTCTCTTGACAAAAATGACAGAGAGGACTAGTAGCAAGCTTAAGGTTGTAGAGATGCTTGTTTACCTTACACTGGCCCGTGATGAGTCCCATTAAAATACGTAGGGCGCTCCTACCGAGTCTTACGAAAGACAAGGCTGTCTTTGCTGAAGGATAACACAACAGTTCTTTGGACAGATAGCACCCCTTTATCCTATCCCACGAGTTTGTGAATTTCCTGTGGGAGAAATCTTTAATAAGCTCAATTTGAGTTGATACGGACGGAGCGATTAACGGTTCCGGTGAACAGATAGCTCGCTTTCAGCTCTTTTGGCAAGCCTATCAGCGTGCTTATTACCTGAACAGACCGAGTGTCCTTTTATCCATTGAAGTGAAACACAGTTGTGTGCTGCGGCCTTCTCCAATGTTAGGTGACAGTTCATGGCAAGTCCTGAGGTAATAGTTATTCTACTCAGGGCTGAAATAGATTCTCTACTGTCAGTATAAATTGTGAACGACTTACCTTGCAAGTTGGATCTGACAATAAAGTCAGCGGCAAGTAGAATAGCGATTAATTCTGCCTGTATGATAGTGGTACCTTTACCTAAAGGAGTAGATATGTGGAGTTGGAGATCGTACGAGAAAACTCCAGCTCCAGCTCCTTCCCGACTAACCGAACCTTCAGTGTAGATTATGTTACTTTTATTTACTTCTACTTCTGTGGAACTTGGGTAGGTGAGATAACTTTAGTAAAAATGTGTTGTAAGGGTACGAAGTCCGTCTTACATTCTAGAATTGGTGAGTAACCGACCATTTCATTCCAGCATAGGTCGAATTACAGCTGTGTAGATCCAGAGGGCAGTTTTAGGTGACAGCCCACATGTCTTACCTATGGTCCTTCGGCACTGGCTGAATGCAACATACGCTTTCTTTACCCTATTGTCTAGGTGAGCCTTCCATATCATTTTGTTGTCAAGTATGATGCCCAGATATTTCACTTCTTTTGACAAAACTGATGGAGTATTAGCAAGAGATGGCAAACTGGGCTTGCCAACCTTCCTCAATCGTGTGAAAAGAATCAACTCTGTCTTGCGAGGATTCACAGAGAGCCCTTGTCTGTCACACCAAGACTCAATCAATTTGAGAGCCACCTGCATCCTATCAAAAAGTACATTTGTTGTGTATTCTTGTAGGAACGTATTAAAACACTGTGTTCTCTAAATTCTTATTACTTTATTTTTCGAGAGCCAATCTCTGAATAAACCTCCTTTTTCTTTTTCCTCACACAATTTTTCCTCGCACATGCGCATTTACATATCATTGGAATTGAAGATATATAACACTCCTTCCCTCGTTAAAAAAAAATTAACATGTATTATTTAATCACCAAAACAAAATATATATATTCTTTTACATAAATCAAATTGGACTTGAAATTAATAATATAAATCAAAATAATTTCAACAATAAATTGACTTAACTTAAGAAAAGAAAATTAATTCAATTTGATATTCCATATCTTTCCGGCGCTCGTTTCGTACGTTCGGATCTACGCAAAATAGGCGAATCAGGTATTACAATAATTTCGTCTTGTACATTATTAGTATTTATTGTCTTCTCATTTGTTTTTGTATCGTTAATATTATTATTGTTATTAGTTGCATCTGAATTCTGCATATCGTTAATGGAATTTTTAGACGGAAATTTAGCTGGAATCATTTCTCGATCAGGAGGTGTTACACGCAATTCTATTGTTTTAGGTGTATCTGACCCTACTTTAATTAATTGATTTATATGCCTGCGCCAAACAGTCCCAATATCCAACTCCACCAAGAAATGCAATTCACCTAATTTTTTTATAACTGTACCTAATTGCCATTTATTCTTAGAAAAGTAATCGCGAGCTACGACTCTATCCTTGATATTAAAAATTCTTTTAATATTTTTGGTTCCTTGACTATCATTATTTTTATTAATGTTAATATTTGGTTTTATTAAATCTAAACGCGATCTAACTTCTCGACCGAACATTAATTTTGAAGGACTTTGTTTTGTAGTACTATGGGGACTTTTCCGATAATGCAATAAAAACTTACATAAATCGTGTTCTAGAGTAGCGGATGTACTATTCATTGATCGAAGTGCTTGCTTTAAGGTTTGAACATACCGTTCAGCTAGCCCATTAGTAGATGGATTATAAGGTGCTGTTAATTTATGAATAATTCCGTTTGCTCGCAAGAATTCTCTAAATTTATATGAAGTTAACTGCGGGCCATTGTCGCTTACTAATACAAAAGGCAATCCAAAACGCGCAAAAATTTCCCTTAATATTGTTATAGTATTTTCAGTAGTAATTTTTTTTAGAATATGAACTTCTGGCCACTTTGTAAAAGCATCTACTAGTATAAAAAAATAAGTTCCCATAAAAGGTCCTGCAAAATCTATATGAACCCTTTCAAAAGGTCTCTTTGCTTCTTCCCAAGGATGATACAAATTGCTTGGATTATTCAAATGAAGACTACATTCGTAACAATTTTTACATATGCTTTCAATATCTCTATCGATATTAGGCCACCAGCAATAGCCCCTAGCTAGAGATTTCATTTTATTTATTCCTAGGTGAGCAGTATGCAGTTCCTCAAGAATTTTTTTACGGAACATAGTAGGAATTAATGTACGATAACCTCGCATTATACATCCTTGTTGCAACGAAAACTCTTCAATATTTATCCCAAGGATATTGCCTATATCATTTTTATGTTTTAAAGTTGATACTAAATGAGGGAATTCAATTTCTGTTTCCGTAGCTAACTCTCTTACTGTAACTGGTAATTGTTCTAATTGAGAAATCTCAAATACATCAGGTTCATCTAATGATTCTTTCCCTTCGTAACTTAATGGTAACCTAGACAAGGCGTCTGCGTTAGCATGTTGTTTAGTATTTTTGTAACGAATATCATAATTAAATGCTTGCAAATATAGAGCATAATGTTGCATTCTTGTTGCTGCCATAGGTGGCAGTGATTTAATAGGATTGAAAATCTGTATTAAAGGTTTATGATCCGTATATAAAGTAAATTTTTTTCCATACAAATACTGATAAAACCTGCGCACACCGAAAATGATAGAATAGGCCTCTTTATCAATTTGTGAATAATTTCTTTGAGTTTGAGTTAATGTCTGTGAAGCAAACTGTATAGGACGTTCTTCACCATTTGGAAAAACATGAGATATGACAGCTCCAACACCGTACGGTGAAGCATCTGTAGCTAAAATAATGGGAAGGTTTGGGTCATAATGAGCAAGTATTCTTTCGCTATGCATTTCATGTTTAATTTCCCTAAATGACTGTTCACAAGCTTTAGTCCAAACAAACCTAACATCTTTTCGTAACAAATTATTCAATGGATGCAACAATGTACTCAAATTTTTAAAAAATCTACCGTAATAGTGAACTAGTCCTAAAAACGCTCGTAATTCGGTAACATTAGTAGGTTGCTTAGCTTTATCAATTGCGTCAATTTTTGTTTTTATTTTATGAATACCGTTTCTATCTATTTCGTATCCACAATATTGAATTTTTTCTCGTAAGAATTCACATTTACTTTTATTTATATGAATATTATAAGCTTCTAACTTATTTAATACCAATTGTAAGCGTTCAAGATGTTCATTATCATCTTTACCCGTTATTTTTATATCATCTAGAAAAACTGATACCCCCGGTATACCACTCAAAATATTTTCCATTTCCCTTTGCCATATAGCCGGAGCAGAAGCTAGCCCATAAAGTAAGCGTGTACATTTAAACAACCCCTTATGAGTATTTAATGTTAATAAATTTGTATGTTCAGGCTTAACTTCCATATGTAAAAATGCTTGACTAACGTCAAGTTTAGAAAATTTATCACCTCCCGCCATACTAGCAAACAATTCATCCATAGTAGGTAAGGGATGATTATCAATGTGAATATTAGGGTTTAGCGTAATTTTAAAATCTCCGCATAATCGTACGCGACCGTCTGCCTTAGAAATAGGAACAACTGGAGTTGCCCATTCGGAACGATCTACCTTAACTAAAATACCCTGATTCACTAATAAATCAATTTCCTTCTCAACTTTATTTATTAAAGAAAATGGAACGGGTCTGGCCTTGCAAAATACTGGGACTGCATTGTCTTTAAGCTTGATGCTAGCTTGAATACCCTTGACTTTACCAATATCATCTTTGAACAAGTTCTCATAACTATTAATTAAAGTTTGTAATTTATCGTGTGTAGATATCACCTCTTTGACGAGCAAAACGTCCAACCGCACTCCCAGCTGACGAATCCATTCGCGACCAAGTAATGGAAAACCTTTTTTATCAGAGTCCACGATATACAAATTCAGATTTTTTATTGTATCATGCAATTTAGCTGTTACTGTTACGTACCCTAAAACAGTTAAACTTTTACCACAATATGATTTTAACTGTAATGAACTGCAATGTATAACAGAATTAGGAAATAATTGATCTAAATCGCTGCTAGTCATTATTGATACCGCCGCTGCGCTATCTACCTCGAAAGTTACATTTTTATCATCAATAAAAACATTTTGTAAAAAACGATCTCGATAAATTGAATTTTCATGTAAATATAAAATTTCTTCTACATTATCATTAGTTAATTCAATTTGATTCGCAAACCCGGCTCGCTTTCTTTTTTTTATACAAACGTTTGCAACGTGACCTTTTTTTTTACAAAAGTTACAAATCAAGTCACTTTTATTACACGTGTTTGCCAGATGGTTTTGCGATCCACATCGAAAACAACGTAAATTTTTCAAATTTGAACTACCCGCTAAATTAGGATTGATTATCTTTGATGTTTTATTTACAACTTTTAAATTATTATTTTTATTATAATGATTTGAATGTGAACGTACCGCATTGATAGTAGACGATCGTACAGAATCTTGTTTATGTAGTTCAGCCGAATCTTTGGCTGTCATTTCTATGCTTACTGCTATTTCTATGGCTCGCTCGAAGGTCAAATCGATTGTTTCCAGTAATCTTGATTGAATCTTGCCGCTTCTTAATCCAAAAACGAATTGATTCCTTAACGCTGTGTTTAAATAGGACCCAAATTTGCAGTGGATAGAAAGGCGTTGTAAGGCCGCAACGTATTCCCGTATTGTCTTACCTTCAGCTTGTTCCCTTTTCCGAAATCGAAAATTTTCAGCTATTTCCAGAGGTTCCGGAGACCAGTGATTCTTCATTAATTGAATTGTTTCGTCGTAGGTATTTGAATCAGGTTCCGACGGAGCGTATTTATCACACAAGATGTCGTAAGCGTCCGAGCCCATGTAATGTAATAAGTATTGTAACCATTGGTTTTCTTGTATATTAAATATTTTAAATGCACCTTCCAGTCGTTTCACCCATCGACACCAATTACTTTTAGTTGAATCAAACTCTTCGATATGAAAATTAGTTTGTATTGTAACACTCGGACTGGTTTGGGCAGTTTGAACCACGTTGTCCGCGTTCGGCATTTTATTAAAAATAAAACTTCTATCTTTTCTTTTCGACAATTTTTCGAAACACCAACCGAGGCACTTGAAAAAACTGTATTGATGATGCTTTTTATATCCTCGTCGCCAACTGTTGTGTATTCTTGTAGGAACGTATTAAAACACTGTGTTCTCTAAATTCTTATTACTTTATTTTTCGAGAGCCAATCTCTGAATAAACCTCCTTTTTCTTTTTCCTCACACAATTTTTCCTCGCACATGCGCATTTACATATCATTGGAATTGAAGATATATAACAACATTTATGTGCTTACCTTCAATAAGGATGGTTAGATCATCTGCATAACCTACTGTTGTGAAGTTGGCTTTAGCGAGGGATTTCAAGAGGCTATCCAGGGTGAGATTCCACAACAATGGGGAAAGTACACCTCCTTGTGGACAGCCTCGAGTAACTCCTCCATGAAGACTGACATCGTCAGCCCTAAATCTCAATCCCATGTTTGAGAGTGTTCTCAATCCAACCGCAAGTTGGGTCCAACCGCGAGTCGGTGGAACTTTATGCTCAAGCAAGGCATCGTTAATACCAGAGAAAGTTGTTTTATCAAAAGCTCCCTCTATATCTATGAACACACCAAGGGCGGACTCCTTTGAGTCCAGCGCCCCACCAACAAAGCTGGTCACCGAGTGAAGAGCTGTTAGTGTGGACTTACCCTGAGTGTAGGCATGCTGATTGGGATTTACTGATGCATTTGGAAGACAGAAATCCCTAATATAGCGATCACACAGCCTCTCCAAGGTTTTCAAAAGAAAAGAGGAGAGGCTGATAGCTCTAAACGATTTCGGTGTGAAATAATCTAACTTACCCGGTTTAGGTATGAAGTTCACCGTAACCTCACGCCACCGATTGGATATATAGTGTAGCTCCAGGCAGGCCTGGAAAATTCTCACCAGGTGAGGTACAAGATCCTCCAAGCCCCATTGCAGAAGGGCTGGTATAATACCATCTGGTCCTGGTGTTTTGAACGGTGAAAAACTATTAATTGCCCACCGTATCTTTTCCTCTCTGCAAATTTCTTCGGCTAAGTTCCAATCATCTGCAGTAGGTTCATGGTTGATGCCCTGAAGTGAACACATGGGACTTCTAGAACCTGAAAAATGCACCTCCATTAATAGATGAAGACTCTCTAAAAGGTTTTCGGTAAAAGAACCGTCAGCCTTTTTAATAAGCCAATTCGTCGTTCAGGGTCAGATGAAAGTACCCGATTTAGGCGAGACATTTCGCTGCAGGAAGAAACTTCTTCGCAGAATTTCCTCCACGTTTCTCGCTTCCTATGACGAACGCTTTTTTTAAATTCCGCTAACTTACCTCTGTAAAGTTTCCAGTCAGATTCTAATTTTGAGTTTTTAGCTCTATTAAAGGCTATCCTTGCTTCATGTTTGAGCTTGCCGAGTTCGGGGCACCACCAAACGGTAGCACGCCCCGAAACGGCCTCAGGTCGAAGAGGACAGGCCTTTCTGTAAACTTTAATTAAGGAATCGCAAATGGTATTTAAGTACTCTTTAACCTCAAAGCTTTTAGTTATCTTAAGCAAACCGATTTCGTTCAAACTCCCAGTTAGTATAGATCTGAACTAGTCCACATCCGTCCTTCTGGGGTTACGCTTTAGGTTCTTTCCAATCTTTAAGGTACCAAGATCAAACGTGATCCACCTATGGTCTGACATTGAAATTTCGTCAGAAACAGTCCAGTTGCGGACGAAGCGAGAGTGATGTCAATACCTGATTGACCTCTAGCTGTTATAAAGGTCGGCTCTGAGCCTCGATTAAGTATATCTAAATTACTGCTAAAAATGAATTCAAGAAGGGACTTACCTTTTCCATTATCATCAGCGCTACCCCAAGCAGTAGAATGTGCATTGGAGTCACATCCGATGACGAGATTCCAGTTACCCTTTTTAGCGTCCTCGTCCAGCCTTTCCAACCCTTGCGATGAAGGCTGGTCTTCAAACGGCAGGTAAACTTATGCCATCGTAATTTCCTTAACCTTCCGATTAATGGTGCATCGTACTTTAATCAACGTAACATCTCTACCTGTGTGCTGAGGCAACAGGTAAGCGTTTACGTGCCTTGGTACGTAAATGGCAGTTCTGACTTTGTTACTGGCAGGGCAGCTAAAAATAGAACCACTTAAGCCACTGAAACCGCAAACTTTGAATTTGAAAACCCAAGGTTCTTGGATCAGTGCAATAGTGTTATTCATCATATCAAGGTGGCGACAAAGGGTGGCAGTTGCTGCCCTACTATGATGTAGGTTGCAATGCACCTCCCTTAACCCCCTTACCCTCTGTATGTCACCTGTTCCGGTCATTCCGACGAGGCGAGTTCACCAGCTGGTGCTGTTTTGGGCGAAGGTGTGTCCAGTATGGACTCATCCAACTCCTGGAGCGAAACCGGGGTTCTGGGGTCGGCGTCGAGGTTGATGACAGTATTATCATCAGCCTCAGAGGCTGGAACTTCAATCGCTTCCATCCTCTCGACCGTTTCTCCCTCCGTAAAATTGTCAATTAAATTAAAGTATTTAATTTAACGCTCTTAATTGTTCTAGAAAATGGAATTAATTGATTGATTTGGATTGATGGTTAATTGATAACTATAATTTTATTGTATAATGCGTCATCTATTATAAAAAGATTCCATTAAAATTGAACAAATTGGATATTTAAAAAAAAACTGTTTTCTAAAATAAATTTACTAAAGAATCAACTAATAATGACAATGAAAATTAAGTTTTGTTTACTTTCGTAGCAAAATGTTATATCAAAGTAATTTTTACCATCAAATTTATTTATATATAATTATTATTTGATATATATTGGGTTGCATTTAGGCAATCCTACTTACACCTAATAGTATCACATCTTTCCACTAGGGGTTAAATCCATGATTAAATACGAATTATTATATAGTTTTTATTTTATTTTTATTATATAGAATCTTATTATTTTTTGGTCTCAAGACTAGCCAAGGTTGTTTATGACCAAGGTATTGCAATATTTTGGTCAAATTTTGAGTCAAATGAAATTAATCATGGCTTAATCTGGAAAAATTTTACTTTCTCTATTCTCTCTACCGCCGCGATAGTCTTCAGAAAATCCTGAAGATAAATTTTCTAACTAGCGTGAATTAATATTAGTTTTTACACTTTTTAATACCCCCAACAGTTTGAAGCTTCTCACTACAGCATTTTTGGCAAGCTTGGTGGTTTTTTTCCATACATCACATTGCATTTCAAGTCTTTCAGAGGAAATGTTAAGTGTTTTGGAAGTATTTATTTAAAAAAATAGTAGAGTTACTAACTCTAAGTTATTACTTAAAGCTTTCTAAAGGTATTTTAAGAAACAATTCATGTCTTCTGGAAGTAATACCAAGTATTCTAGGGACAGTATCAAATCTTCCAGGGGCACTATTAAGTTTTCTGGAAGCATTTAAAGTCTTTTAGAAGCATTTCAAGTCTTTCGGAGGCGGTATTAAGTCATCTGGAAACAATATTAAGTCTTCTAGAAGCAGATTGAGTCTGCTGTAAGCAATATTAAGGCTTCTAGAAACATTTAAAGTTTTCTGGAAGCATTGCAATTTGCATTTTTAAAAAGTTGCAGACTAAAACTTTTAAAACTATTGCGTTACTACATAATTTCGGTTTCAATTGACATTTTTAAACTCGTTCTGTTAACCAATAAAGTAAATCAATGAGTTGTAATATTCGAATCTTGATGCATTAGTTTGGGTTGTGAGTTTAGTTGGATTGGATTAGGTTGGATTGGTAAGCTGAAATGTCAGTTTCCCTCTCGCCTAGATAGCGGTAAGTCAAATGTTATTAATTAAAAATGTATGCGTTTTATTTAACACAGACATTTATGTATGTATTTATTTTTGTCTGAGATGACTGTTTTAAGACGAAGAGAGTCAAATGAGCAAGATGAGAACAGGGTTTTTAGAAGAACCTTGTTGAAAGAAAGGATTGGATTGGGTTGGGTCAAACTCTTGGAAGAACTACAGCAGGGACGGGAATATCAACTAGTATGAGTTCACCAAGGGAACTGTGGATGCAGTAAAGAGTATTAGTGATACTGGAAGGGTGGATAAGTTCAGACAGAGAAAAAAGTAGATATGTGCTTTTTTTCCATCATAAAGACTCCACAGCGGAAAAGATTGTCGGTGCAGTCAGTTAATGTAATTAAGGATTGATGATAATTAAGGTATGGCAGTTTACAACGGTACAGACTTCCAGATTACAAGGGGTGCCACAGGTATCCATCGTTGTAATTATACTTTCTCTTTCCATAAAAGGAGAGAGTAAAGTCATAGCGTATATAAATAACTTAGCAGTTGTGGTGTCGTCTTGGAATCTAGCGAGATATTTGGATTTAGGAGGTGGGGATAGAAATGACCCTTAAAGAGACTGAGGCTGTGTTACTATGTAGGCAAATGCAGAGGGAAGCTGTCCTCTTTATTTTAACCGGCAAGAAATTAAAATGTCTAAAGGTTGTAGTTTTCAAAGATGTACGATGGAAAGAACATATACAATAACTGTATAAAAAAATACAATTATTGAAAAGTGTCTCAAAACAACAAGAGTTCTGCTGTAATAGCATATGCCTACAATCCAGGCACAAAAATTGTAGGGTGCAGTTGTTATCTCGCAGATACTATAGGCATGTAACGCTCGGAAGAGTCCATTAAGATCAAACAGAACCTCACCCAATTACTGAATCTGTAACGGATAATATTGATAACGGTGATAAGAGCGTATGGAACGGTATATTTGGAAGTATTGCAGGTGCTGGGAATGATTTGCCAATAGACATCTTCATTGTAAATGGAGACAGTATCAATGAAGAAGTTGAGGAGTGCAGGAGTGCCAATCTGGAAGAGTGGAGAAATAAGTGGAAAAAGGATAGTGGGAAGGGTAAATGAAGAAAGAGAATCCTACCGTATATCGAATCATGAGTAAATCGCAAGTGGGGAAGCATCAACTACTGCTTGAGTCAATTTACCTCCGGTCCTGGATGTTTCACGACATACTTATATAAGGCGTGTACTGTGAAGATGTTGATGACACAGAGCATACTTTCTATTAATGCTCAAAATGGAGTATAGAAAGAGAGCATGGGCAAAAATGATGATTCCGGAAAACAGCATGACAATAATGACTGTGGTCGGTAAGGAAAGATTTAGTTATTTATTTATAACTTCATCCGAGGGTAGCTAAAAGTAATGTACATTACTTAAAGTAATCCAAGGTTAGATGGCAATTATCTTGGCAAGTAGAGAGGGATGGAGTACTATGAAAGGGAACAGAATAAAGATAATTACTGCCAATGAAAGGGAGGAGAGACTGGGAAGAGAGTGTGCAAAGGGAGGTCACAAATGGTTTTTAAAAAGTAATTGGTTGTGTAATTTGTGTAATGTAATTTCTAATACCAACGTAAATTTGAGCAGAGAATGGAAGGTTAATGTTATAGCATATATAAACTTAGTCAATGATATTTATTTATTTACTTATTTAATATTTGGGATACAAACAGGAAAACCCCACAATAGTATCCACATAAGCCTAAATTACACAAAAAAAAACAAAGATAAACTCCGAATTACAAAAAAGAGTTGCTAAAAAGAGTAATACTGCTCAATACTACGTACTAAATAATAAAAAAGAAATTATACAATACTAGTCATTATAATAAACTTAAGAGTAAATATCAAAGTCGAAGCCGAACTCAAACTGAATAAATCACTGACAAATTGTTAAGTTTATTAAAACTTTACGAAACGACGCAAACGATAAAGTAAAAATATCACAATCTGAACAGTGACGATTGTAAGTTTGCATCATTCGCGGCATCGATGAGTTATAGTGCGCGTTTGTTGAGGAAGCGGGTAGTCGAAACAAACATTGATCTCGTGTGGGATAACTCGGGACAGCAAATGAAATTTGTCTCAAAAGCTCAGGCGAGTCAACTGAACCGCTGATCAATTTATACAGAAATAATACATCAGAGGCCAGTCGACGTCCCCGCAACGATCGCAAACCAAGAACACTACATCTTTGCTCGTACGTACAATACGGTAAGCTGAACTTGTGAGCCAAGTAGCGCACAAATCTTCTCTGTAAAGCTTCAATACGGTCAATATTCGTAGTATACACAGGGTTCCAGACAATCGAGGCGTAATCAAGAACACTGTTAACATAAGCCATGTATAAAGATTTAATGCAAAGTAGATTAGTGAAAGGTCTTGACATTCTAATGATAAACCCTAGGCGCCTGGTTGCTTTACAGAGTAATTGCTCAACATGATAATTGAAAAGTAATTTTGAATCCAGAACAATGCCAAAATCCTTCACCGTCGACAATACATTCAACGGTCCCGGTCCAAGCCTATAAGTGAAATTCACTGGGTATCTTCTTCTGCTGAATACCATTTGATTGCATTTATCATAATTTAAGTAAAGGAAATTTTTTGAGCAATAAATTTGTAATCTGTCTAGATCAATTTGTAACCTTTCACAATCAGAGGTAGATTGAACTTTCGAGAACATTTTACAATCATCAGCATAAAGCAGAAAAGAACTATGGTTGAAGCATTCATATATATCATTAATATAAGCTATAAACAGGACCGGTCCCAAGTGACTGCCCTGAGGCACTCCAGAAGTGACCGAAGTAAAGTTAGATATAAAATTATTAATTTTTACTGCTTGGTATCTATCCGAAACATAAGAGGCCAACCACGAAAGAAGACTGAAAGTCAGGTTAAATTTCTCTAGTTTGGCCAGGAGCACCCCATGATGCAACTTATCAAACGCTTTGCTAAAATCGGTATAAACTGAGTCGACTTGGCAATTTTCATTCATACATGCTTGAATGTAATTAGTGTAGGATACCAGATTAGTCTCTACAGATCTGCCACGAAGAAAGCCATGCTGTTGTAGAATAATAAATGGTTGTATTGAATTGTATAAAGTTTCGTAAACGATTTTTTCAAAGACCTTAGATAGTATCGAAAGAATAGAAATAGGGCGATAATTAGAGACAATGTTTTTACTTCCAGATTTATAGATAGGAAGAATAAACGCTTTTTTCCATTCCGCTGGGAAAACTGAATGAGCCAGTGAACGGCAAAATATAATATAAAGTGGCTTAGCTAGTTCAGAGGCACACTTTACTATAAAAATGTTTGGTAACCCGACGTGACCTGAGCCCATTTTACAGTTAACATTAGCAAGAGATTGCGACACATCTTCAAGCGAAAACCAAGGACGGAAGTCGAGATTTACCATCGATAAATACAGAGCCAAAAAATTGAGAAAATAATTCGGCAATTTGATCACCACCAACCGCAGAATTATCATTATGTATCATACGGGCCGGTAAACTATTGTCAAGGCTTTTTTTATTTTTGGCAAAGGACCAAAGGTGTGAGGGACAATCAACCAAATTGGATTGCACGTTAATTAAATATGTTTTATAATCACCCGAGATCACTGCCTTGGATCTTCTACGTAAAATTTTGAAGGAAAGAAAATCTGAGAGATTACCATATTTTTTCCATTTTTTATGGAATTTTAATTTTTCTTTTATTACCTTAATAGTAGAAAGCGAATACCAATTCGGTTCAGCCGGTAGTAGAATAGATCAACACACCGATTCACATCGACATTATTAAACAATAAATCCCAGTCCAAGCTGAGGAGAGCATTTTTTACGTCATTATAATTAGCACGAGCAAATACTAGCGATGTCAGAGGAGCATCGCGTAAAACCCGCGAGCGATTAGATTGATACAAAAACTCTAAAGGCGGATGATGACCTTCGGGGTCGACGAGAGGGTCCGAACTCACAGCGGTTGCGTTACATAGGATTAAATCAAGAGTTCTATTATTACAATTAACAAGACTATTAAATTGAACAAGGTTACAGTATGAAAACGTCAAGAGGAAGTCTTTAGAAGTATCCAAAAGGAAGCAAGCAACCCGATGCTAACGAACGCCATGAAATATTGGGTAGATTGAAATCACCAACAATTAAAACGCTAACGTCGGGATTTTGGTCACAAACCAACTGCAATTGGTGAAGAAACACTGATAAATGCAATTGATCACGGGGGGGGGGGGGAGATAAACACAGCACAAAAACACGCACGCCGCACCACTTTGCACACACAGCCACAAATCTTCAGCTCCTGTAGTGTATTCTGGTAGAGGTGTTACAGAAATGTTCCTTCTCGCGGCGATAAGAACTCCTCCTCCATCGCACTTAAGAGAGTCTGAAAAGTTTCTATCTCTCCTGTAGATGATGTAATCGTTGCAAAGTATCTCGCCATCAAAAATTGAGTCGTTCAAGTTTGTTTCAGTAAGACAAATCAGATCATATGAAAAGTGCATCGAATTAAGGTAGGATGTCGCAGTTTTTGTACGCAGACCACGAACGTTCTGATAATACACGGATAGCGCCATGGCTAATGGAGACATAATTGGCAGGTATTAACTATAAATTACAATAAAATTAAAGTTTTTGCACGTCAGCTTCGGACTTGATTACAAAAACCCTCGCGCTATCGCTTTGCCGCACATGGATAACACAATTTCTCAGCCATACATATTTGTACCCCTTTACTCGACAAGCAGCTTTTGTGGATTTGAACAACTCAGCATTAATAGGCGTTAAGTGCTCGTTGATTTACAACCTATTGGTAATATTCGGTATGTTTAAACCATTACGCTCGTTTCCGCTGTTTCTGCGATATATTTTATAACTTCTCAAAAACTGGTCTCGCAATCTACGGGACAAGAACTTAACGACAATATTTTTGTGATTTGCATTAGCCGTCGCACCCTCAGTAACTGGACGGGACGGAAGGCGGTGAATAGTATCAAAATCGCTTCTTGTTACAGGGCAATCCATAACCTCACCTATCTTTGATAGGGTAGCACAAAGATCCTCCGCCCGTTGTTCAGGAATTCCAGACAAGATTAAATTATTTAAACGGGAGTACTGTTCTAAATGTTCAACTCGAGTGGTCAAGTCGCTGACTAAAGTTTTTAATTTAACATTTTCAGCAGCAACAGATTCAAACCGCTTCATCTTATCGCCAAAACCTTTCAAGGTGTTTTCAAAATCTGTATATAATATCTGGCCAACCAACATCCCAGACCAGATGTCTGGTAGCAGATATTTCTCGACCTCGTTTAAAAGAAAAAGTAGGAAAACAGTTTTCGGTTTGCTCTTCTGGGTGTCCTTGTGTCTCAGGTTCAAGCTGGGTGCTGAAAATGTCTAAATTGGGAAAAGACTGAAACAACGAATCAAACCATTAACAATTTTATATGGTGCATCCAGAAAACTCATTATCATGCCATTCGACGCTAATATAAAAAAATAAAAAAATAATAAACAATATTTTGTACCTATCTGACACCTTTGGTTCGCAATGGAAATGTATTTTCCCAGCAGTCTTCACAAGCAATATCTAGTTTTGAATTGGCTGTCTTTAAATTTCTGGTATAAAGATTTTATATTTTGAAAATGGTATTTGGAATTTTGGAAGCAATATTAAATTTTATTAATAGATTCTTGCTTTTTCTAATAAAAATGTCTTCTGCCAGCAGTTTTTAGTCCTTACTTGACAGTTTTTGTAATACTTACGTCAACATATTACATATTCAAGCATTTTTGAAATATTTTAAGTCTTCTTGTAGCAATATCATGTCTTGTAAAAGCAGTATCAAGTCACTTGGAAGCATTTCAAGTTTTGCAAAGGTAATAAGTATTCTGAAAGTATTTTAAGTCTTCTAACAGCGGTATCAAATCTTGTGGAAGTATTGTAAGCCTTCTAGAAACATTTAAGTCTTCTGGAAGTAATATCGAGCATTCTAGAAACTGTACCAAGACTTTAGTTTTCTGGAGACAATTGAAGCCTTCTGGAAACATTATAAGTTTTCCTAAGCATTTAAAATCCTTTGGAATCAGTATAAAGTCTTCTGAAAGCAGTGACAAGTATTCTGGAAGCAGTATAAACTCTTTTAGAAGCGTCATTAAGTTTTTCAGAAGCATTTTAGGTCATTTCAAAGCAGTATCCTAGAATCAGTATCAACTATTTCAAGTCTTCTGGAACCAACATTAAGTAAGGTCAGAAATATGTTGTAGTAAATGCTATTTTCAGTTTATGACGAAGAGTTTTCTTGCTTACATCCCACATTGAAATTTACCCAGCAAAATAACTGATGATTTTTAGTTACTGGTCAAATTGTTCCCAACTCAAAAATTATTGCTGCTATGTCAGGTTTTTCTGCCATCAGAAACTTTGATAACTTTAAGTAATACCAACAAAGGCAGGTAATTGCCAAATAACTGAAACTTCTTTTATATCTCACCGTTTAAATTGACCATTATACGACTATAATTCTTTCACCATCTGGCGATAATTTACCACATATTGTTGCACTTTCATGTGAAGTCATGTCTTTGTGGGATTTGCTAAACAAAAAGTAAATTAGCAGTATAAGAGCTTTTTAGAAGCATTTTAAGTCTTGTTGAGACATTTTAGCTTTTCTGGAAGCATTTCAAGTCTTTTGAAACATGATACTAAAGAAACCTTGAAGCGATATGATATCTTCTGAAAGTATTTCAGGTCATCTAGAAGTAGTAGTAAGTAGAATTGAAGTGAAAAATAATAATTGGAGATCATAACTTCAATCCTGTTAAGGATAAAAAAAATAATTTACCTCTTTACTTACAAGTATGATAGTATGATACTCTCGTAATATTTTCGGAGTTAACCCAAAACTGTTTCCTGTCAACTAACGTTGCCTCTTCAATACCTTCAAAAAACTAAGTTGAAAGTAAACATTTTGACACCTAAGTCATCATATTCGGCATTTTGCTTATATTGCGTCCACTAGACAGTGTTCAATTACTGTAATTTTGATATCTTCGTCACCAATGGATATAATCGATGACTGTAGTAAGGAAAATTAGCACTAACACTAATGAGTCTACTGAGATATATGGGTAAACTCGACGACACTAGACACCAAACCCAGAACTAAAACTAGAACTAACACTTAATCTAGAACTGGAAAGATTAGCATTTAGTTGTCTAATGAGATAAGCATCTAAACTCGAATGTTTCTACTTTTATGTCAAGTATTAGTTTTGATCCTAGAACTAAAACCAATGCTATACACTAGACTTAGAACTGAAACTAGGACTAACACTGGATCTAAAACTGGAAAGTTTCGGGTTTAGCCGAGCGTCTTCAGAAGTATTCAGACGCTCGGCTAAACCCAAAACATTCCAGTTCTAGGGCTAGTGTTAGTTCTAGTTTTAATCGTGATTTAATCGTAAATATTTATGTTGTAAATGGTAAAATGTGAAGCAGAATAAGAAATCGAACACAAATAAGAAACACAAACTAAAAAATAAAATAGCTCCAAATATGGAAACTTTTGATGTATCTATATGACACTATCTTCCACGAATAGCTCGGTTTCCAAGATATTTTACAACCGAACAAAAAATAACTCATGTCAATTCCATGAAGTGCATTTCATGGAATTAGTAATGTTTGCATTGTAATGCTAAATCCATCCAAAACGCCATTGTACGATTCAAAACGAATTCTTGATTGAAAAGTGCAAGTAAAACTGTGCGAGTTAAACATTTAACGAGTTAAAAGAGAATTAACACAAAAATAGATCTCGATTAACTTGCTTAACATAATTTTATTATTAGACCGATAACATTCATTTCGATCAAAATTAAACTGCGTTAAACAGCGATAACCATCAATAAATTTGCATTCAATCTTGAGTGGGTCCTCGATCCTTTCATTCAAATTGATAGACTTTGTTTAATATATGCTTGATATATTTAATATTTACTTCAATACAATTCTGGATTAATTCGAATTATTTATTTATTACCCACTAATAATCAATAAATCATTTTTATTACACCCCGTTAATGCAGGTATTAATTTCTAATTTTTATCTGTTTCGTAAGTTTTTTTTTACACCTACATCGTTTATTGTCAGATTAAACTGTATAAACGTGTTTAAACAGACTTAAAAAAAATAAAATTGATTGGCTAACGTCAATTCCCATGAACGTCCAGAATACAGATAAAGTTGATCTTACCTAATTTGTTATACCCTCGAGATGAAAGATAATGCCCCAAATTCGGTTCAAGTACAGGGTTCTTGGACGTAAAGTCGTAAATGTAATTATAATAGATTAGATAATAAGACGTTTCGTCAATTGAAGCCCCCCCGAGTGAGTATAAAAGAGACATTATTCTCACAAGGGGTATTCAGTTGTGGTCTAATTACTACAAAGGTAAGAATTATATTTTTTTACATCATTTATATTATTAATTAATTTTTATTTTAATAGATAACAATGAAATTCTTCTTAATCTTCTTGGCCTGTTTCGGCTTTTCCTACGCCTCGCTCAGAGACGATTTACTCGACTTCACCTCCACCATTCCCATCGAAGAATGGAAAGAAGTTTCTGCCCGTTTCCGTGAAGGAGACAGCGAATACGGAAGGGTTCTCGCTTACCTCCAAGGAGCCACTGGAGACTGGCAAGGTTTAGTTGGACGCGTTAAGGACAACGCTCAATGGCAAGCATTCAAAGATTGGCTTTTGGAACGTGGTGTTGATTTGCAAATCGTCGTTGATAATATTCATGATTTGATCAATGGTGTTGAAATTGGACCCGGTGGAGACATGGGTGGAGTTAGGGCTCTCGTCGATGAATGCCTTGCATTTTTCTCTTTGGATTCCGTCGCCGCTAAATTAGATGAACTTTTGAGCACAAGTGGAGATTTCGTCGAATTTTTCGAAAAGATTTCCAGCGCTGAATCCAGGTCTTTCTTGGAAGATTTCTTATTTGCCGATTCCGAATTCGAATTCTTGGTTGAAACTCTTACCGGTTATGGAGTCGATGTTCAAAGAATTAAGGATGTTCTTTATGGCTTACTTGGATGGGCTTAAATCTTTTGATTTAACGTTTTGATTTGTAATGTTTTAAAATTACGTAATAATAAATTGTATATAAATTAATTAGCTTTGTATATTTTACTTTCAAAAAAAACTCACAAGAAACACATAGAAATGTTTGAGAAAGAAGTATTCGAAACAGTATCTTCTAAATAATGTATTACAACCCAACATAAGAATATTGCAATTGTGGTTCTAACCACAATAAGGCTCTTTTTGGAAATCCATGAAGAAATGCTTTGATATGCGCTATCAGGATGAAAAGAAAGGACCAGAGGGAAGTTAGGTGGAAGATGCAAGTCACGATGGTGTTCTCACTCATACGAGATATTAAATCATGGAGTCAAGGAATGTGATTAAAGATTAATCACCATTTGACCCAATACATCACAGGTTATGGAGTGTTTGGGAATTACCTAAAGAAAATTAAGAAATCCGACTTAGACTTCTGTTGGTTTTATGAGGAGATAGACACAATGCATCATACCGGTGTTGTTTGTGCAATATTCTAAAAATTAAAGAAAATAGTGCCAGAATGAACTCAGAATGTAATACAAGATTATGGAGATTCTCATCATAAAAGAGGAGTATGGGAGATAAAGGGAGACAGTAGTATGCAATGGAGACCGGGTGAGAGAGACAAAGGTTATCAAAGAAGAGGGCCGATCTTCCTTAAACTAGGTACGAATGAAAGGTTTAACAAGTATATAAAAAGTTAATTATTTTATTTTATGCTGCCGGAAGGATGGAGTGTCGAAGAAGGAGAGACCACTACTAAAGAGGTGAAAAGAAGAATTCAACAGAACTCAGGAAAAATGCATTTTGGCGATATAAAAAAGGTCATAAAAAGAGCTTAGGGAGGTGTCAAGTATTTCAAGAGACTCTAATGAAGTTAAAGATGGAGAACAGACATCAAAAGAGATGAAAGCAGTCAGAGAAAAGAAGGGTGTGCGATACACCCGAAGAGATATGAGATGCATTCTTCGTTTACACTTAGTTATGATTGGAATAGGTTAACTTAGGTTATCTTGTGTTTGGGTTCAGTTACTGAAAGCTACTGGGTATACATTGGGAAGGCGGAGTAGATCTAATCGCATTCGCTGATGATTTGGCGTTGGTGGTAAAGAGTAAAAGTCCGGCGGAGCTAGAAGACAAAACTGCGTATGCAGTTAGAAGGGTGATGATGGAACTGGAAGATATGAGTCTGAAACCGGCAGTCTATAAAACAGAAATGGTCCTGGGCAGATGAGGGAAATGAAGATAAGAATTGGAGAAATGGAGATAGGAAGTATGGACAATGTTAAATATTTGAGGGTGTACATGAACAGAGATATGTCCATGACGTAACATGTTGTAGAGTGTACCAAGAAGGTGGCCTAAATGTCTAACATCTTGAGAAGATTCTTTAAGCACCATTGGAATTATGACGAAATATGCGTCTACTTTAAGAATGTGAGCACACACTATTTTAATTATATAAACAGAAAGATAAAATACAAGAATCTTTAGAAGAAATTGATAACCATATTAAACCAAAGAAACAGCATTAAAGTTATAGTGGAAACTGAAGAATGGTGGAATACAGTAGAAAGGTTTGTAAGAAAGGTCATAGTCGAGAAGGAGGTACATGAGAGAGCGAGGCTGAATAATATTTAAGCATGGCAATGAAATGATGACGTAGCGAACGATGGAGAGGGAAAGAAGAGGGAGTCTCCCCAAAAATCTCACGACCAAGTACGGTATGCATTAATTTTGAATTACAAAAAGTATGATTGTTTCGTTTTTGTTCCTGCTTTCTGGTCGCTATCCTAAATGTGGCGAGAGGGTAGAAGAGATCGACGAAATCTACATACAAAGAATTGAAATGCTGCCAAGGGATAGAAGAAATTTGATGCAACGTCATTCGGTGTATTCAAAAGAAGACGAGAAAAGGGGTTTTTATGATGGCACACTATCTCGCCGCTTATCATTCTAGGGCAGACGCCAGAGAGGGCGAGATTTTCTTCGCCCTTGTAAATAAAATTTTGTTGTGTTGTGTTATTATCTGATGTTTCAATTTCTATCTATTTGTTACGATCCAACATTAAATTCATTACAACATTATCTCTCCACTACATCCTAATTCTTACCACCAGCCATTTCCTATTTTGAGGCATAAGGAGAGCATCTGAATGGTTCTGGCCTATAAATATCTTGTGTTTTAAGATGATCGAAGAAGATCTTCGATGTTTTAAGCATCGAAGGTTTTGATCATGTTAATTTCTGATAAATTCAAATTTCTGAATCAAAGTTGGTTCATATACCAGACTGCCCTAGAGTCGAAAATACAGACGATATAAAATACAGACGATTAAATATTATTCTTCTCTCAGGTATTAAAATGCCATTTGTGCAAAGAAGATTTGGAAATGATGATATACGTAGTGGCGTCACATGATCAGCCAATCCAAATGAATCTCCATATCTCCATACAATTGTTAATATTTTGATCCCTATATTAAAATGCTTTTTGCGGCTTCAAGAATATCATAAAGTAGGCTCAGGGAGATGTGATCTATATCAAAAGGTTCTAGGATAAGGAAGGAAGTTGAGGAAGGAGAACAGAGAACAAAAGAGAAGAAAGGAGTCCGAAGAAAGAAGTGAGAGCGATATAGCTGAAAGAGGTATGAGATGTTTGATGCAGCGCATTTTAGGGAGTTTTCGGTCAAGATGAGGAAAAGAGTTTTTAAAGGGGTTTGAGTTAGGTTTGTTAGGTTGGTCTGTGTTTGAATTAAGTTAAATTGGGTTATGTTGCGTGTGGTTATCTGGTGTTAGGTTGATTTAGCTGATTTTTCAATTTCTCTCTATTTCCTGTGATCTAGCATTAATATTCTAGAACATTATCTCTCCACTGAATCTTAATGCTTACCGTAATATCGATGAGTTATGATTATGTTTAGAGTAATGTTTGAAATCAGTCAGTTACATAATCTCAAAATACTTAAATTCCTACTAAATTAGCCATTTTCTAAAGTCCATTAAATGTAAGTGAAGCTATTTAATAATGTCATAAGATTTTCTATCTAACCCAATTCATCGCCCATCTCATAATACACTGAGTATTATGCAACAAATAAAATTGTAAACCCAAAGCAATCTGGTTTTTCAAATATTTTCAGGACATTTTTTTTTTTAATTTCTTATAATTAATTCCAATTATTACTGCGTAAAAAAATTAATTGTTATATTAAACGATACCCTCCTTTCTAACTACAAAGCATGAAGCAAGTAGCAGCTTAATGGTCCTCTGATAGAAAGACAATACATTTCAGAATGAAGATAGTGTTCATAATTGTAGTTATGGTTATTCGAAGCAAATAATGAAGTACAGTAGATAGAAGGTAGCAACGATGTCTTTAATCTGCGAATTCTTCAGACAATATGTGATAAATCAAATTGCATTGAGGTTTCAATATTATTCTTCTTTCAACTCCAAGCTTTAAGTCATTAGATTTGATATTTAGAGATTTTTTCGGATTGTAATCGATATGTAATCGCCATCAGCACATGCGAAATTCCAAATACTTGAATCTCTTATCTCATTTAGAATCTCCTTCGCACAAAAGGTGCCTTCAACTCGAACGGTGGCTTGAGTTGCTATTGGAGGGAGGTGGGTTGGGTTGCTGTTGGAGGAAGGTGGGTTGAGTTGTTGTTAGGGGGAGGTGAGTTGGGGTGCTGTTGGGGGGATGTGGGTTGAGCGTCTGTTGAAGAGAGATTGGTTAGATTGCTGTAGGGGAGCATTGAGTAGGATAGGGTTGAGAACGGTTAGGTTGCTGTTGGAGGGAAGTAGGATGAGTTGCTATAGGAGGGAGTTGGGTTGAGTTGCTATTGAAGAAAGGTGGGTTGGATTGGGATGGGTTAGATTGCTGTTAGAGCCTAAAACTATGGAATCATGGTAGGTTGGTGCTAATAGAAAGGTGGGTCTTGGACCCCAACCCCACACTATCTGGTCGTCCAACACCATAGGCCAGATGTCTGTTCGCAGATTTTCCCCGACCTCGTTAAAAAAAAAATAGAAAAACAGGCTATTGCAAACAAATACCGACTAGCACTATGTTTATTAAATACCTACGGTAAATTATACAAGAATAGACTCGGTCAAGGTTCCAATATTATAGATTTTGTAAATAAACAGTAACTGCAATTAAGCAAGTGCTTGAAAAGGCCTGAAACCTGCAAACGTTCAGACTGGGCAAGAGAAGAAAGGGTCTTATTGGTTACAGTACACGTCAAGAAACGCCTTCTGATCAGCCCCCCTTGGGAAAAAATAGTGAAAGTGTTGCAAATGAAAGGAATCTTGAAGCATCGATTGAATACCATTAAAGACTGCCCAAGCGAACGAGTAATTGAATATGGTGGAGGCACCTACAAGATTAGTAGAGGAGTGCCCCATGGATCCATATTGGGACCAAAACTATGGAATGCCTTCTTTGATCAACTGCTGGTAGAAGTAGTTGATCACAGAAGAAACTCGTCACCTATGCAGACGATTTGGCCATAGTGATCAGTGGATTCTAGGTTAGAAAGTGATTACTAAGATAGGTCTTGACATCGCGCCTAAAAAACAGAAGCCGTTATGCTCAAAAGAAGAAGGTGTAAAGAGGATGTGGAGCTAAAGATGAAAGAACATACCGTTAAATCAAAGGACGCAGTGAAATACCTCGGTTACATGATAGGCAAGGACTTAAAGTGGCATAAACAAGTTAGCTACATCACAAGCAAAACACAAAAACTGTGAATGTTTTGAATAGAGTGATGGAATTAACCTGCGGGCCGAGAGCAGAAAAGAGGAAGTTAATCTTCGCAGTTATATACTCGCAAATCTTATATGGATACAAGGAATCGTGATGCGTTGAAAGAAAAGAAAAAACATCGTGAAAAGATCAATAACATCCAAAGACAAGTGATTGTAAAGGTAACAAGAGCAAACAGGACAGTATAAACGGCAGCTCTACAGAAGAAAGAAGCACAATACTCATAGAGGTAACGGCAAAAAGAAGAAGTAGACGAAACAACAGATCAGGTTGAAATGAATACGCAGATAATAATCGAGTAGGAGACGAGATTGGCAGCAGATATGGGAAAGACCCGTTGGGGGAAGAGACTAATTCCAAAACTGATGCCATGGATTAATAGAAAGTGGGGAGGAGTAAATTTCTTGCTGAGCCAGTTACTCAGCGGGCATGGGACAAATAAGAGGGCACCCATAAGAAGTGCGTTGACGAAATGTGCATATACTGCAGCGATAATGTTCATAATGTGGAGCACCCGTTCTTCAAATGTATGAAATGGAAAGAGAATAGTGAAGACTTCACGAGAAATTGGAAATCGTTCTAATAATAGAAAGTTGTGTTGGCACTATGTAGGAATGTGAAGAAAAGTGGAAATCCATCGAGGAATTCGTAAGGGAGATCATCGCCACGAAGAAAATAAAGGAGAAAACAACGCAGCAACTTCTAACCATGTACGGTATAAATTACTAACCATTATAATAGTTAATCGAGTATTCGTTTTGTTATTATCTCCCACACGTTGATAAGAGTAAACCAGAGGAGAAACGAGAATCAGGGGTGAAGAGAAGATGTGATGGGGTTCTTGGTGTAGGAGTACAATGAGGGGATGAGGCGTGCACAAAAGCCTTATTCCCACGCCAGGTATGGTATAGTGTGATAAACCTGTTAGAAATATGATGGGTATGTTCTTTTTAATATGAAAATGGATCCATCACACGAGGATGTCAATGAAGGAGCTAAATTCCGAAGTAACACCTCTCCAGTGATGTCGGTTTCGCGATGGAGGCTTCCGCTCCGTCTGTTAGCAGATTTCGTCGGACCTCGTTAAAAAAGAAGATTGCTGTTAGTTTAGAGGGGGATGGGTTGGGTTGTTGTTGGAGGAAGATAGGTTGGGTAGCTATTGGAGGGAAGTGGATTAGGTTGGCTTTTATTGGATGGAGATGGTTTGCAATGAAAATGCTGGAAACAAACGTTGCTGAGTGGCAGGAAAAAGGTCCGCCGACAGATTATTATACAACGCAGGCGATAACGGAACACGGTTGCTTTGGAAGCTACCGTGTTCCGTTATCCGAAAGAAAGATGTGTAAATCACCAAGCAATTGCTCTATTTCTCTGCCATACTCTTCAACTGAACGATCTAGTTGTCGGGAATTGTGTAACTTACTCGCCAATACAGTGGGAGATTGTTGAGTTATAAAATTTTTTCTTAAGTCATTTAATAAAAGTTGCACATTAGTATATGATTTATTTAACCTAATTTTAGCAGATTCCGACAGTCTGGTTTTTAAAACAAAATTTATTAAGTGTTTTTGATCTTCGTCTCTTAAAAATTCGGAGTATAATTTAATTGAGTCTATTAACTGCTTAGTTGTATCTTCGTTTTCATTCATAACTGGCAGTAAACTACCAGCGGTTTTTAAGTTAAAAGATTCAGCCATTTCTGTTCCTATCGCTAACCTATTCTCTAACAGTTCACGTGTTTCATTCAAAATACCCTCGATTGCTGCACTATGTATTTTAATCTGATTAACAATTTTTACATTTGAACTATCTTTACTAGCTGTAATTTTTAACTCTGCTAATTGATTCCAAAACTCATCTACTTTATCTAAATGTCTACGTACTCTATTTAAATCACTACGTCTTTCTTTATTATCCTTATTTCTATTCGATTTAAAAGTAGAAACTACTACTAACAACGCTTCAAAATCTTCCATAACACATTATAATAGTTCGCCTACCTCAGTTTTCTGTTCTAAGATTAAGCAGCTCCTGGCTTCTTGCGACTTCAACACGGATTTTCTTCTCCATACTTTTCTTACATCGCTTTTGTATCATGTAAACTACGAATACGATGGCCAAAATAATCCCTATGATTATCGCTAATTCTTGCAATGTGTAATTTCCATTTGACGCTGATACACCACCACTATTTCCAGCTTGCGAGATAATTACTTCTTTCTCTTCTTTACTCTGGTTGTAACCCATAATGTAGACCAATATATATTTTTTTTAGATGATATCGACTGGCAGGGTCGCCATGTAATAAACCCTCTTTATTTATATATTATAAGTTGTTTTTATATCCAAACTCAAAGAATAATATTTTATATATTTTATTAATTAGAACGACATGTTATGTTAACTTAACAATACCTTATTCATTACTGCTTAATATCTAATTTTACGATTTATAATAATTGCCCAATAAGCGCAAATCAACACATTACTATTGTTTTATAAAATAGGAATGTGCTTCCTTTGCAGATGATCGAAACAAAGATTGGAACTAGGATAGACGAAAACACTGTTTCACAAATACTGATGAGCGAGAAAGAAACGGCGGAAATATTGATGGGCTTCCTGAGGAAGATAATGAAGGAGAAGAACCAGGCCGAAAAGGAAATAAAGGAGAGAAGAAAAGAAGAGGAGCGAGAGGGAGGCTGCCCCCCTCGACCGGGTATGTAAAAAACAAAGTGAATTTCAAAAAGTGGGGGGGGAACGATCTCCCCATTCAGGTATGAAATTGGTATAGTGATTAGACAAAAAGTGATGTAATGTTTTTTATTTTTTCTTTGAATGCGCCTGTGAGTAGAAGGAGATGTCAGGAGGGTGAGGGTCGTAAGAGAGCGCGTGAAGAGATCAACTCTGAAGAAATGCCTAACGGCGGTTCCAGAGAAGACGAGGAAAGGGGTTTTTAGTGGGTCGGGGTTATTACCCCAGCCCCACACTATCTGGCCGCCCATTATCCCAGGCCAGATGTCTGTTAAGCAGATTTTCCCCGACCTCGTAAAAAAAAGATATGTAAAAAAAATACCTACGGTAAATTATACAAGGCCATCATCAAGAATAGACTCGGTCAAGGTTCCAATATGATTTTGCAAATAAACAGTAACTGTAATTAAGCAAGTGCTTGAAAAGGCCAGAAACCTGCAGAGCTAAATTCCGAAGTGGATCTGGTGATATCGGTTTCGCGATGGAGGCTCCGGCTCCAACTCCAAACTATCTGACCGCCCAACACCCCATGTTAGATGTCTGTTAGCAGATTTTGTCCGACCTCGTTAAAAAAGAAGATTGCTGTTAGTTTAGAGGAAGATGGGTTGGGTTGCTGTTGAAGGAAGATAGGTTGGGTAGCTATTGGAGGAAAGTGGATTAGGTTGGCTTTTATTGGAGGGAGATGGGTTGCAATAAAAATTCTGGAAAACAAATACACTGCATACCGTATCACTGCTATATTTTTTCATGTGATCGTCATAAGCTAATTCGAATGAATCTCCAAATACTCAAATCTCTTAACAAAAGACAGCTTTAGAGAATGAAACTGTTAACATTTGATACATTCGTGAATGAAAAAAGTATAAAAACAAATAAATTTTTGTAAAGACAAATTGTGTAAAGAAATACACAAACCGATAAAATCAGGTATCTTTACTCTACGTGTAGAGTATATAGGTTGTTGGTGCTTTAGCGGTTTGGTCGTAAAATCGGCCCTTATCGCGCACCACGCTCGCTTCGCCCGGCAAAAGAGCGCAGGGGTGCCATCTACGCGCGGCAATTATCGTTTTATGGAGGCCGGGAATCGCGAAAAATGCGCCCCTCGGCGACTGCGATCTTTAGGTCTTAATTTCGGCGACCGCCGCGTTATCTTAAACCGTAAATTAAAGAGGCCGCCCGCTTCTATACCTCTCTTTCTCCCCCAACCAACATCTTTCCTCCTCACTCTTCTTACCCGTCCTCGAGGAATTCCCCGCATCTCGATCTTATTTTCGGAAAAGCTCGAGCTTCGCTACGTATCTCGTTGCGATCTGCGATCGTAAATAGCGCCCGCTACCGCCCGGAGGGGAACTCAAAACACAAGATAAAAATCGTATATAAAAAAAAAAAAAAATTTGAAATGATCGTGGCGTTATCTATTAACGAAAAGCTGATTTATCGGCGTTCAAATCAAAATTGATAGGGGGAGTTAAAAAAATAATTTTAATTTTTGTTTAATGATTTTTATTTTAAATATATTATTATAAATCATCGACATTATTTACAGTTAATTACCCTACTTCTAAAAAAATAAGGTAAAAATGAATAATCACAAATTCACATAATACTTCTACGCGTACTTGTACACCATTCTAATTTAATTTCAATTTAAAAAAGAAATTGCACATAATTCCGTACCTATAATACAATTATTTTAGTTAAACGTGGCAACTATTAGGTGTTAACAAAAACCACTGAAAGCAATTAGAAGAATAAAACGTAAATTGTGTCCGAAATCCGTTTTTATTCTTTAATCTATATCACTATATTAAAAGGAACATTATCTTTTTGGGGAATCCCTCCTCTTTTTTTGTTCTTCTCATCCAATATGATTCACCAAACAATTTTTTTTGTCATAATTATTAATAGATATCGCCAAAATTTAACGTTTGGGAGTTTTGATGAATATGCCGATGAATATCCTCCAAAGACGATTGATGTTGTTGAATTGTCGAATCGATCATCCCGGGGGTGGAAGGCGAAGGCCCGCCGCTATTTGGCCCATTTGGAGTTACTTGCCCACCTCCCCCGCCTTCTTGCCGCATCAGATTCCTCCTCCATTTGGCTCGCGCGTTTTGGAACCAAACCTGAAGAACCCTCTTCGATAATCCGGTTTTCTGGGCCAATTGTTTTAGGTCTTTCGCGTCCGGATTTTGGTTGATTGCAAAATACGTTTTCATCGTTCTTAATTGATGGTGTTTGAAGGAGGTTCGCATCCGTTTCGTTCGTTGTGATTGTTGACCGGTACTCGATGCTGGTGATGTCACTGAAGAATCGTATGATAACGATTCCATTGAGGAGGAAAGGTCACCTTGTTGTAACATTTCTGGAAAATAAAAAGAGATAACATTTAATATTGATGTTATGGGTATGAAAGTTTATCATGAACAAAACGGGTTGAAGAAATATTGAAGACACAAGAAGACAACAAAAATTAGATGACAGTAGGAAAGAGAAAGAAAATGTGGACAGACAATGTTAGCTCAGAATGGGAGTTTCAACACATCCTTAAGTGAGATATAATCTGGGAGGGTTGTCTAGACATTAGGACTGGTTGGTGTTATCTTTTGATGGTTTTTCTGCTTTTGCCAAAAAACGTTAAGGTTACGTTACGATAGGTTGAGACTCACCAAGTTCTACCATGGGTGCAATTAAGTAAGATTCAACGTCACATGATGTAGAATACTGTTTGTTCTAGTAAGATATACGATATACTACCGAGTGAGATGCTTAAATTAGGACGACCTTATAACTCAAAAACCATCAATTTTACCAAAAAACTTTCTATTATAGTAGTATCCAGTAGCACTATCTAACACTGTAACTAGAACTAACAAATTTTAGAAATTATATTCTGCTTTCTTCATCAAAAACATGATACTCATTTGAATCAACAATAACCTAACTATTGTTGAAGAGAGATGTGTTGGGTTGCTATTGGAGGAAAGTGGGCTAAGTTGCTATTGAAAGGGGATGGGTTGAGTGCTATTGAAAAGAGATGGATTGGGTTTGGTTGCTATTAAAAGTGGATTGGGTTATTGGTGTAGAGAGGTGGGTTGGGTTTGGTTACTGTTGAAGAGAGATGTATTGGGTTGGGTTGCTATTGAAAGAAGGTATGTTAGATTGTTGTTAAAGCGTGGTGGATTGGGTTGCTATTGGAGGAAAGTGGGTTGTCTTTGAGAAGAGATGGGTTGGGTGCTGTTGAAGAGATATGGATTGGGTTGGGTACCAAATATAGGAGGCCCTTCTCAAAAGAAGAGAAAGATATTGGCGACAACTATAAGTTCGGTGATACTATATGGAGCCCCTGCATGGCAGAGTGCACTCAGACATAAAAAATACAAAAACATGTTTAGAAGTATAGAAAGAAAATACGCAATTTCTATCACAGCAGCGTACCGAACTGTATCAACCGAAGCAGTGGGCGCTCTAGCAGGCTGTCGACCTTTGGACTTGCTGGTATGGGAAAGAACGGAAAATTGTAGTGATAAAGGTAGTAACAGGGAAGAAGTTCGACAGAGAATGCTTCAGAAATGGCAGCAGAGATGGACAAACTACAATGGATGGGCTAGCGTATTTATAAAGAATGTGCAAACCTGGCAAGAAAGAGGACCTCCAACAGATTTCTATCTGACACAAGCGATTACGGGGCATGGCTCGTTTGCCAGCTACCTAAAAAGTATAAAGAAAATCGATAGTGATGTGTGCTGGTATGGATGTGAGGTGCCGGATACACCCGAACACACTTTGTTTGACTGCCTAAGATTCGAAGTAAGAAAGAAAACAGCAGAGATGAAAATAGGTTTATTAATAAACAAGAACACGGTGGCGAATATACTAACGATCGCTGGAAGAAAAACAGAAGAACTGGTGGGTTACCTTAGAGTAATAATGATAATAAAGAACAAATAATAAACTACCGTTAATGGAAGAAATGAGGAGATGACTCCTGAGTAGATGAAGGAATGAAAGAAGAAAGTAGAAATTGAGAATTTGAAGAAAGAAGAAAACGGCGCGAGAAATGGGATTACTCGCGCACCCGGTATGTATAGAATTAATATTATTTCAAAAAGTAACGATCAATATGTTTCACGTAATGGCGGGACGTAAGAGACACAGGAAAAAAGAATTAGGACAAAGTCGCCCACAGCTCGTAGGAGAAAATCATCGGGATAATAAACCCGAAAATAAACACGAGGAGCGAGGTTGCTCCTCGCCCCGGTACGTATTGAAACAATATGATTTCAAAAAGTAACGATCTATATTTGTATGTACCACGATACACGAGATGCGAATGCACCAAGAAGATGGATAAAATGGTGGAACATGAGATGATGTTTGGATCTCCGCTGCAATACCGAATAGGTGGTTCCGAAGAAGACGAGGAAAGGGGTTTTTAGTGGGTTGGGGTTAAGATATAACCCCAACCCCACACTATCTGGCCGTTCATCACGCCAGGCTAGATGTCTGTTCGCAGATTTTCCCAGACCTCGTAAAAAAACAGGATTGGGTTGGGTTGCTATTGGAAAATGGTATATAGGGCTGATGTTGAAGCCAGGTGGGTTGGGTTGGGTTGCTGTTAGAAAAATGTAGGTTGGGTTACTGTTACAGAGAGATGAATTGAGATAGATTGCTGTTGGAGAAGATGAGTTGAGTTGGGTTACTGTTGGAGAGAGATAGGTTGGGTTGTTGTTGGAGAAAGGTTGGTTGAGTTGCTATTGGAGGGAAGTGAGCCGAGTTGTTGTTTAAAAGAGATGAATTGAGTTGCTGTTGAAGAGAGACGAATTGGATTGGATTGATATTCGAGGAAGGTGGGTTAGCTTACTGTTGAAGAAAGGTGAATTGGATTATTGTTGAAGAAAGGTGGGTTAGATCATTATTTAGAAAAAGTTTGACAACAACTTGGAAAAAACTAATTACGAAAAATCGATATCTTGCATAAATAAAAATCAGTCACGAACCTGACGAATACACACAAATTTAAGTAAATCAGTAGGTAACATTTTAATGGGTTTCGATATCAATTGGGTAGGGTGAAAACGAGAAAGAAGTCGAAATAAAAAAATATTAAGTTAAATCGTTAAAGGGTGCAAGCAAAAAAATTTTCCAGTTGTTCTTCAATCATTGAGAAGACTTCGTTAATCAAGTTTTGGAGCGAGAGTTTAGTGAAAAAATTAAGTCTGAAGCGAGAGTCAGTTGCAACCTTCGATTAAAATAAGTAAGTCTCATTTCTTTCATTCCAAACTCCACTGCTTTTTGTAAAAGCGTGGTGATATTCTCTATGTAAGTAAATTGAAAATAATACTGTTCCGTAAGAGTTTCACTTGTGTTTAACTAACTTAATAGATTATTTTTTAAAATATATTTTATGAGTTTAAATCAATTCCCTTTTATTCTTTAAAATCTCCTAAAATTTCTTCGACATTTAGCCATGTTTCGTCAACGCTTCGTTAATTCGCCACTGTTAATTGTTGCTGGACGAAGGTGGGTTGGGTTGTTGTTGTAGGATTGAGTTGGGTCAAAGTTGCAGGAATGTGGGTTAAGTTAGGTTGCTGTTCGAGAGAGGTGGGTTGAGTTACTAATGAAGAAGGTAATTTGGGTTGCTGTTGTAGAAAGATGAGTTGGATTGCTTTTGGAGGAAGGTGAGGTGGGTTACTATTGGACGAAGATGGGTTGGGTTGCTAATGAAACGAGATGGTTTCGGTTAGGTTGCTGTAGGAGAGTGGTGTGTTGAGCAGGTATCGGAAATAGATGGGTTAGGTTGAGTTACTGTGGCAGAAAGGTGGGTTGAGTTACATTGCTGTTGGAGAGGTGTAGGTTGGGTTGGGTTGCTATTGAAGGAATGGGTTGAGTAATTATTAAAGAGAGATTAGTTGGGTTGCTGTTGGAGGAAGGTAGGTTCGGCTGCTGTTGCAAAGAGATGGGTGAGGTTGATGTTAGAGGGAGATGGTTAGGTTTAGAGATTTTAATACCGATATTCTGGGATTCTAAATCTCGGGAACTCTGACAAATTATGAGTGGTATTAAAAACCGGTTTGTAGTAAAAATACCGGTATTTTGATGGTAATATTTTTTCTTAATTAAGTACAAAAAATAATAAAATGTGCCCGATCATCGGGAGAAGCACGTCTTGGGATCATAGTAATATGCGAATCAGGCATCATTGTTCATTGCCACAACAGAATTTGGTCAATACCTTTTTCCTTTTCTCACTACCTTCCTTTATATTTTGAGAGCCGCTCCGTAATTACGTCTCCATATCTTTCATTGTATATTCCTTCTCTTATCGCCGTCCTTATGCAACAATTTCTGTCTCCGGACTCCCTATCCATATAGCTTATGTGCCCCAAATAATTAATAATAGAACCTAACCCATCTTATCCCAATCCAACCTAACCCAACTTAATGGTACGAATTAAGTAGAAGTAATCTATGAAATTATTAGACAATGTTTAATGAACATAGAAAGAGGCACGATGAAACAAAATAATATGCACTGGAAGCTCTCTTCGTAGTCTTCATATATGTTTATAAATCGTACATGGGTATATGACTAAAACAAAGTATGATCCATGTATGAACGATAACAAATTCATTTAGCACCAAAAGTCAAAAGCTTGCCGAATACTTTCGCGTATCACAGCACACGATGGCCTGTTATTTATTATTATTCTTTCATTTTTGACTAGTAAAAAAGTATTAAACTAAATTTCGGTTTGAAGGTAATTGGTATATCGAATACCGGTATCAAGGTTTTAGTCCAAAGCACTAGTTAAGTTGCTGTTAGAGGAAGGTGAGTTGGGTTGCTGTTGGAGGAAGGTGGGTCGAGTTACTGTTGGAGGAAGCTGGGTTGCAATGAAAATCATGGAAAGCAACTAAGCTACATGCCATATCCCTGCCATAATTTTTTTATTGATAAATAATATACAATCCTTGCCTAAATAAAAATGAAACCTATTAATTTTCTATCAATTTGTGATGCTACAACTAAGATTTGGATTTGGACCTCTTCTAACAATTTTAAAATGTTTCATAACATTGTGCGACAACATCAAAGATATTCGTGTAGGGTTCAACTGATATTTTAAACGGTCTCCTTACGTGTACAGATAGATTGTGATTTACAACATATGAAAGAAACTATTATATATAAGACACTAATTGAAGATATTTTGTTAATAACGTTTGAATAGATTAAATAGCTATGTCTTCAGCAGATATTAGTTCATATTTTTTTTCTGAATACGTAATTATAATTTCTGAACAGCCCATTTAGAAGTGAAGAACTTAGAAACTTTTATGTCTCTTATAAGTTTTTTTTAAGATTTTGATTAGATAAGTGGTTAAAGCAGAATAAAAACAACTTGTACTTCCCGTAGTACTTCACACCCTCTATGTGTCTCGTTAAAATCGTATTTACTAAAAAATATTTTGGTACGTTAATATAAACGATTCTAAAACTTGTTTTTGCAACAAAAACCGCTTTTGATAGGCTACTGGTGCGTATGAAAAGGTTGTGGATCCCTTTTTGAGAACCCTACAGAACTCGTGTTTTTGAGAGATTATAAGAACAATGATCATATTTTGTAAATAATGAAGAAGGGGTCCAAGCTTACAAACATCCTTTTCATACGCATAGATGATAATCTTCATAATGATGAACTGCAGCTTAAAGATATAATACACATGTTGCCAACAACATAACAAACTTCAAATTAATAAGCAGGAGTTTGGAGATATAATAGTTCATGCTGGTAACAAGTTCCCTCACGCTGCCCTAAAGATAGCAATTTTCAAAATGTTGAATTCGAGTTTAAAGATATAATAGTTCATGTTGTCTACAATTTGACAAAGTTCAAACAAATGAGTAAAAGTTTGAAGACATAATTGTTCATGCTGACTTCAAAATGGCAGTTTTCAAAATGATAAACTGATTTTTAAAGACGAATAGTTCATGCTGCCAACAACTTGGGAGACTTCAAACTGATGAATAACAAGTTCATAGACTTTCTGGTAATGTATACTATTTGGAACAGTAATAATTCATGCTATCATCACGATTGCAGTATTGAAAATGATGAGCTGGAGTTTAAAGACATAATACTTCATGCTACCACGAGCTTGGAGATATAATAGTAACAAGTTGATAGACTTTCAGATATGTTCTATTTGAAATAGTAACAACTCATGCTGCTATTAAGATTGCTGTTTTCAAAATGATAAATTGGAGTTTAAAGGTGTAATAGTTCATGTTGCCAAGAATTTTACAGATTTTAAACTGGCGAGAAAGAGTTTGGAGACATAATAGCTCATGCTATTAACAAGTTGGCAGATTTTCGGATAACATAGACTATTTTGCGCAGTAATAACTTATGCTGCCATCAAGTTGAGAGACTTTATAATAATAAAGGGCAATTTGGTGATGTAATGGGTCAAGCTTCCAATAAGTTGGAACACTTTAAGACAAGTTGAAAAGGATCTTATCATCCAATAAATCTGAAGGACATTCCAATGTTCACTATCAGAAATAATTTCTTTAATATTCAAATCATTAGTCTTCACCTTTGTAAAATGTTAAAATAACATTTTACATCTTCATCTTATTCATCTTCGTATTCTACTTTGTTATGAACTAACAATAAGAAGTATTTAACTTATTCGACGATCACCATTTAAATAAAACGACTGTGCTATATTAATAAGAAAGTTAATTTTTTTATCAATAAGATATAGCACTGAACTAGGACTGGCAGTTCAAGGTTAAGTGCTTCAATTTCTGAACACCCTTTATATTTATTTATTTATTTACGATTATTTTTGCTTTATACACAAAGTTGTCAGTAATAACAAACTGATTTGGCACAAAATCCAGATATTTAATATAATTTGTTATAAACATTTAACAAAGTGCCTTTGAAATGGCAAGTCCAGCGGCTTATCAATATAATTAAGACATTTTTGTAGGTTAATATATTATAGCACATTTTTGTTGTTGTTTAGGATGGATTTGCAAGGTATATCAATCTTGATATAAAACGGACCTTATCCTTATCTTAAGTTGCTGCATTCACCATTAAGTAGCAGTGTTTATTCAAATTAAAAGTAAAAACCCTTCATTCCAGCATTCATATCACCTCTAATTACTGCGAATATACTGTAAAAACCTCAACATTAACTCAGACATGCTTCACATTCTCATTTAGCTTTCTTATTTAAAGCTGTTATCGATAATCTCCTATAATAACATTTTTATGTCTTAAGTTGATTATATTCCAGTCTTCTCCTTTTTCAGGCTAAAATAATTCGTAACCTTTCATTTCGTTTAATGATATAATTTAATCCAATCCTTTATTAGTCTTCATTTTGATATGCAAGTTTGAGTAAAAAGCTTTGGATACTATCCGAGAAAAGAAATCGAGTAGTTTGTTTAAAATAAAAATTTCGCAAACCCACAATAAAAATGGAAACATTTCTAACCCTAAACAACGATAAATCCCGCAGTAACGATATCCAAACAAAGAAACGACACGGACAAAAGAGTAGCGAACACTACAAGCTCAAGTTCTAAGGTTCACAACAACATTGAAGGAGGGGGATACAATCGAAATCTAAATCCTGCTTGTCAAATATATTGTTTGCTCGTTACCGGTACTACTGCCTTCTCGTCAACGCGTTTCTATTTATTTCCACCCTATTACAATAGAAGAAAGTTTTTTTTGCTCAACCAACACTCGAAGCTGTAACGCCCACGATGAATTTTTAACTTAGCCACTTGACCGTGTGCGCGGATCGAAACTAAAAATAAAATGAATTATTCCGTTTCCGATACGGTCCTGTTCTAATTTTTTGGTTTTGTTTTAATCCGCGGGTGGCCACCTGAGTAGATTTCGTTGACAGATGAAAAGTATCCAACGATCGAGGATTGGATAAAGAAGCCCCGGTAGCCAATGGCAAGGACGCTATGGCACCTCGAGATCGGTTTACCTGAAACCGGACCAAAAACCGAGAGAGAGAAATTCGCCGATATCGTTTGCGGTTTTGCTTCGTGCCCTTTGGTCCCTTTTTGGAGAAGAGGACCAGCAATGGGAGTTCCCCACGCATACAAACGGAGCACTCGAGCACGTCCATGTAGTACCCTCGTTGAGAAGTCCGGAGTTTCTCCCCCCTCGGATGAAGATCCCCCCTAAATCTCGTGTTTGAATCTCGAGGGTCTCTTGAAAATGGCTGGTAGTACACCCGCACAATTTTTTATCTCCCTTTATCAAGTGGTGTAAAATTCATAAATAACACAACATATATTTACCTAAAGTAGACATTCTCATAGTAACAGGCATTTCTCCGCAAGTCGATTCTCCGTCGCTACCCAATTTTCGCTTTCTCGGTCGCCCTTTTTGATGATGATGTGGAGGCGTAGCGGGATAGTAACCCGGGGATTCCCCACCCCTGTAAACCAAATCCATGGGATCGGGCGGATCGCAGTAATCCAACAACTCATAATGAGGCCTAGAAACGAAATCGCAAAAAGGGATTAACCTTAATTAAGAAAAAGTGCTGCCGTTTCAGTTCGCCGGGAGCGCGCCAAATTCAAAAAATAACAAACGCTCTTTGGACACGCGACGCAAAACCATTATTATTCCGACTTACTCCGGAGGCATTTGAATAAGACTCGGGATTAATTGCTCGTTAGTACCGAGGTGAATTATCATCGCAACGCGCCGTTTAAGACCGAAACAGACGTCTTAATTACTGATACACAAGAATAGGCTTTGAATCTAGATTAGGCGAGCTAAAGTTTTTGTACCTGCAATAAACGAGTCCTTCTCTCATTCCGAAGTGATCGCCTTTTGATAATGGTACGCCGCAAGATGTACAGGAGAAACAATGTAAATGATAGACGAGATCGCGAGCTCTCATCACAAGTTCATTTGCTGATATTCCCGCGTGACATCTACCACATCTTGAAACTGCAAACATTCTAGAAAAAAAAAAGAAATATATTAATTTAATTTAACGAGAGTGAATAAAACTTTACTTCAATAAAAATGAATCGTTTCCATATTTACAAGATATTTTAAATTCTAATATTTTGTTTGTTTTAGCTTTATTTTGCTTAGTTCTTCATTTATAAAAATTAGTTTTTTTTGCAAAGGAGATCTACTCAGAGACACACCATTTTTGAAGCACAATAATTTATTAATTGATATCCAAAACTCATCCCATTCAATTTAAAAGTTAAATCAAGATATTCATCTCTTTGATGCTATACTTGTTGTAATGAAGATTATGTCTTAAAAATGACCAACCCAACCCAAGATATCACGTTTTGTTTGCTCTGCGTAGAAGTGGGCAGAAATAGCCGTTAAAGTACTTTTGACATGGAATGCTCCAGAAGATTTAAAGTGCTTCCAGAATTCTTATAATACTCCAGAAATTTTGAAATGCTGCCAGAAGATTTAAAATGCTTCCAGAATGCTTGTAATGCTTCAGAAGATTTGAACTGCTTTCAGAATACTTGATATTGCTCCTGGATGGCTTGATACAGTTCCTAGAAGACTTTATATTGCTTCCAGAAGACTTAGAATTCTTCAAGAAGACTTTATATTACTTTCAGAAGTCTTGAAATGTTTCCAGAAAAAAAAGTTTTTTTGCAAAGGAGATCTATTCAGAGACACACCATTTTTGAAGCAAAATGATTTATTAATTGATATCCAAAACTCATCCAATTCAATTCAAAAGTTAAATCAAGATATTTATCTATTTGATGCTATACTTGTTGTAATGAAGATTATGTCTTAAAAATGACCATGATCACAATCGTGATCAAATGCACATAAAGAAAGTATGATATCAAATGATGTGTGTATGGAATTTTTGACATAAAGTAAAAGTTTTTGAAAGTAGGACAGTAAGGAGACTTGCTGGAGAAGAAAATTGCACAAAGACGACTGGAGTTGAAAAAAGATCGTAACGGGAAGAGGACGGAAAATGTTGAAGTATAATATTTAACATAAAAGAGAAAGAAGATATCTAGGAAGCTAGACAGGAAGGAGAGTTGAAAGAGAAAAATCGGAAGAAAATATTTGACTAAAGCTTAGAATGTAAAAAAATATTGGTTACAACGGACAAGCAGCAACAGGCAGAGACTAAAGTCAAGTAGAAAGGGCCGAGTAAAGAAGAAGGCGACTGTGAAGAGGTTAAATATGGTAGAAGAATGCTGAATAAATGTCGAAAAGGAAAAAATATGCTGTACAAGTTGAGTAATATTGGTAATAATGTAAATGGCAGAATAATATTTAACACGAAAACCTTTCTTCTCTTTCTTATGTTTAGAAGAGAGAGAAAAAACAGAGAAGAAATACTGTAAAAGGACCAGAGAAGTTGGAAAAAGACCATAACGGAAAGAATTTTGCTGGACATGGAAGAAGATTAGGGAGACATGCCTATATGCTTACCTACATATCTACCTAAGCAAGGATACTAGAAAGAGGATGTAAAAGCAACTTGACTGATATGAGAAGAAATGGAAGGACACAGTTAGTCGATGAAAGAGATGATTAGAAACCGGAACTTATGAACGAGATAGGTAATCGAAGAAAAAATTTGAAATGTATTTGGAGTGAAAAAAATATTAGTCATAATGGAAAGACATTGAAAAGAAATTAGTAATATACCTAAGAAACTAGGTGGAGACTGAAATCAAAGGAAACGGCCTGAGTCTTCTCGCGACTGTCAAACGGCTGAAAAGAGAAGAATAATTTTGAAGACGAAAAGAAGAAAAGAAATGTTGTACAAAGAGGAGTGATGTTGGAAAAGAAAGTCCTCCTATCTAGAAAGCTCGAAAGGATGTTTGAAACAGGATATAATGCCAACATAGAAATTTGACCGGGATAAGAAGAACTGATAGCACATTAACAGTAGAAGAACAAGATGGCCAGAAACTGAAAATATTAATCATAATAGACGGATACTTGAAAAAAGATTTCGATTTCGAGATTTCGTAGCGATGAAGACCTCTGTCTGAAGACTGAAAAGAGAAGAATAGTCGAGAATAAATACTGGAAAGAAACAATGCTGTACAAATGAGTTAATATTGGAAAGAGCGTAATTGGAAGCATAATATTGAACATAAAAAGAAGAAAAGTAATGCTGTACAAAGACGAGTTAAGTTGGAAAAAGACCACAATGAGAAAAATAACGTTTGACATGGAAAAAGATTAGATAGAAAGCTGACCAAAAAGAATACTCGAAAGAAAATGTAATGGAAACATAGAGATTAAGTGGGGATGAGAAGAACTGTGACAACATTGAATTGAACATTGACAGTGAATGAACGAAATGTTCAGAAACTGAAAAAATAATCTAAAATATTAGCCATTATAGAAGGATACTGAAACGAGACTGGTAAAATATATTTAGAAAGCTGGATGTAGATTGAAATGAAATGAAAAGAGCTGAGTAGAGAGGGGTTGTCTGTTAAGAGAAGAATAATGCAAAATAAATATTTTACAGAAGAAAATGTTGTGCATATAAAATAATATTGGAAAGAATATTATTGAGCACGAAAAGAAGACAAGAAATGCTGTATAAAGGCGAGTGAAGTTAGAAAAAGACCATAACGGGAAGAATAATGCTGGACATGGAAGAAGAAGATGAGGCAATATAGAAATTTGATAAAGGTGAGAAGAAATTAAAGGACATTAACAGTGGGTTGAAGAAATTGTCAGAAACTGAAAATGTTAGTCATAATGGAAGGATACTAAAAAGAGACTGATAATATGATTAGGGAGCTGGGTATAGATTGAAATTAAATGAAAAAAGCTAAGTAGAGAGGAAAACGACTGTCGAGAGATTGAAAAGAGAAGAATAATGCGGAATAAATACTGGAAACAAATAAATGCTGTGCAAAGGAAAGAAAAGACTTCCGCGGCATCTCCGACACTGTCTGGTAAGCAGCTATCACGCCCAACGTCAGGCGTCTGTTCACAGTTCTTATCATCCCTGCATATTTCTTGTATTTTATAGCCTCCCTTCAAATCGATGCCCTCCTCTTAATTGCCATCGGTCCGCTCAGATTGTGCAGTAGCCTCCTCAATAGATTTGTCATGAAAGTCATCTTCTGTATCATCAAGTCTTATCGAAATGGACCCCCAAATATTTTAGTACTTGGCACAGTCTCGACGACATTTCCGTTTGTTATCAAGGACAACTCTGTGATTTTCCTCCTTCATTGTAGAAAGATCATTTCTGTCTTAGCTTCCGTCACCGTAAGCATCATACCGTTTAGCTTCCGAATCATATTCGTGATCTTCCAATTGGCTTTTATTTCTAGATCATCTGCGTATGCTAATATTAGCACTCCATCTTCAACCTCACTACCGCATCTTAGAATAAATTCCAAAGTGATGGACCCAGAAATGAATTCTGTGGTATCCCGTTTGTAACCTGATACCATCCACCATCCGGGCTCAGCACAAATCTCTCCGGCAGATACGATTTAATTAAATCGACCAGATATCCGCATACATCACCTTTCTCTAGGGCCTTTACAATTCCATCTAGGCCGCTGAATTAAAGGCATTTTGTACGTCCATAATTATCATTATACAGTACTCTTGATCTTATGGTTTATCTGAAATTTTATCTTTTATCTGCAGTAACCCAAACCAACCCAACCCTACTTCCCACTTCTACACTTCTACACAGAGCAAAGAAAACGTGATATCTTACGTTTTCTTTGCTCTGTGTAGAAGTGCGCAGAAATAACCGTTAAAGTACTTTTGACATGGATTGTTCCAGAAGATTTAAAGTGCTTCCAGAATTCTTGTAATGCTTCAGAAGATTTGAACTGCTTTCAGAACACTTAATACTGCTCCTGGATGGCTTGATAGAGTTCCTAGAAGACTTTATATTGCTTCCAGAAGACTTAGAATTCTTCAAGAAGACTTTATATTATTTTCAGAAGTCTTGAAATGCTTCCAGAAGTATTTAAATTCCACAAGGCTTGAAGTGTTTCTAGAAAACTTTCTAGTGCATCCAGAAGACTTGATATTGCTTCTAGATGACTTGAGTTGATTCCAAAAGATTTGAACTGCTTTCAGCACACTCGATACTGTTGCTGTAAGACTTATAGGCTTCTAGAAAACTTGATACTGATTCTAGAAGACTTGAAATGCTGCCAGAAGACTTGACATTGCTTCTAGAAGCCTTCGGCTGGTTCCGAAAGACTTGAACTGCTTCTAGAACACTCGATACTGCCTCTGCAAGACTTATAGGCTTCTAGAAGACTTGATATTGCTTCTAGAAGACTTTAGTTGGTGCAAATTAAGTAATAAAGATACCATTTTATGAGCTTTATCACTGAAAACATATTCTTCACGAAGAACGATGAAGGGTGTTTTTAGACGATATCTACAAGCTCTCATGTTTTTTAAACCATTTGATTGAAGTATCGACATTACTAGACCAAATAAACACAATAACTTACTCCTGAGCTTTCACATAATCATTTTTCTACTTTAAATCTTTGCTACAAATTTCAACTCTGTTTATACCTAGTAAAGGTGCATTGATAAAATTTTTCTGTACGTGAAAATATTTCCGTCGAAAGGTCATTTAAGACTACACGTGCAAATCCGCTCTGACCAGACAATATATGACTCTGTTGCAAAGTAAAACCAAAGAGAATACCATTCTTCCATATTGAACAAACTGAGGGTAATCATTGAAATGTTGCTGCCCTCGGTTCAATTGCTATGAATTAGCCTCGAATTAGAGAGAATGGAAGTAGTACAACAAATACAATCAAGAAGAAGAAAAAAATGAAGCAAAACATGATTTACAAGTCATTTCTTAAAGCTATATATCTGATATTTGGATATTTTGATTATGATGTATCTTGCACGGAGTTATTGCGGCAATAACTAGAGTGATTGGTTTTACATTTGGCAAATTTTAACTGCAATATTTTAGTTACAATGAATGCTACCAACAAAATTTTTTGTTCAGACATTATATGGCACATCACACATTGTTGTAAAATGGCCTTTAATAAGGAAAAAAAATGTCGAGTAAAGCTGGAAAATCTAGATAAAGAATTCGAAAGAAAAGTTATCCTTAACTTCTCTCTGAAGTTTTGTTTACCAAGTTTTATCCAACTAGAGTTCGCGTGCACCATATCATTATTGCCACTATAACAATCCCCATTTTGCACATCTTCGACATCACCAAAGATATTCATGTGTGAATGTTTAAATTAGAAAGTCTCTAGAGATTCTTATATAACCACACGTAACAATGTCATTTTTTCAACTCGATGGAGTTTCTGGACCTGTTTAATAACATATATGTTATAATTTAACTACCTCTCCAGTAGAACGATTTCTTACTATCATTGTTGCTACATATGCGGGAAAGTTACAAAACTAACTAACATTAGAAAGTTCCACCCATCAAATTTGATTATTATTGTATGAAAATACTTGTTTACTTTATGGCCAATCAAGCCATATATAACAAATTGGCAAAAAGAATATTTAGAGGCATCTAAAGTTGATTATATCTTAATACTATATAAAGGAAGAATGATCGTGTTGATAATATAATATGAAAATGAATACAATTTATACATTTTCTCTTCATACTTTTTACTGTGAGGCTTTGTGAAGTAGATGGCAAGAAGCGAATAACATAACATCCGAATTGCTTTATAAAAATCGCGAAGTATCATCTTCTTTGAGAAACACTCTCCCATTATGGAGATTTTACTCAGAATCAAAAGCTGTTTTCATGGTTTATAATACGATCTGCTATCTTATAAATAGAATGTACAGTAATTTCGTTAAAGATCACATTAAAATAAATGCAACTATCAGATACCATTGCAACAAAAATGATGAGGCATCTAAAGTTGATTATGTCTTAATAGTATATAAAGGAAGAATGACCATGTTGATAATATAATATGAAAATGAATACAATTTATACATTTTCTCTTCATACTTTTTACTGTGAGGCTTTGTGAATTAGATGGCAAGAAGCGAATACCATAATATCCGAATTGCTTTACAAATATCGTGAAGTATCATCTTCTTTGGGAAACACTCTCCCATTATGGAGATTTTACTCAGAATCAAAAGCTGTTTTCTTGGTTTATAATACTGCTATCTTATAAATAGAATGTACAGTAATTTCGTTAAAGATCACATTAAAATAAATGCAACTATCAGATACCATTACAACAAAAATGATGAGGCATCTAAAGTTGATTATGTCTTAATAGTATATAAAGAAAGAATGATCATGTTGATAATATAATATGAAAATGAATACAATTTATACATTTTCTCTTCATACTCTTTACTGTAAGGCTTTGTGAAGTAGATGGTAAGAAGTGAATACCATAATATCCGAATTGCTTTATAAAAATCGCGAAGTATCATCTTCTTTGAGAAACACTCTCCCATTATGGAGATTTTACTCAGAATCAAAAGCTGTTTTCTTGGTTTATAATACTGCTATCTTATAAATAGAATGTACAGTAATTTCGTTAAAGATCACATTAAAATAAATGCAACTATCAGATACAATTACAACAAAAATGATGAGGGATCTAAAGTTGATTATGTCTTAATAGTATATAAAGGAAGAATGATCATGTTGATAATATAATATGAAACTGAATACAATTTATACATTTTCTCTTCATACTCTTTACTGTAAGGCTTTGTGAAGTAGATGGCAAGAAGCGAATACCATAATATCCGAATTGCTTTATAAAAATCGCGAAGCATCATCTTCTTTGAGAAACACTCTCCCATTATGGAGATTTTACTCAGAATCAAAAGCTGTTTTCTTGGTTTATAATACTGCTATCTTATAAATAGAATCTACAGTAATTTCGTTACAGATCACATTAAAATAAATGCAACTATCAGATACAATTACAACAAAAATGATGAGGGATCTAAAGTTGATTATGTCTTAATAGTATATAAAGGAAGAATGATCATGTTGATAATATAATATGAAACTGAATACAATTTATACATTTTCTCTTCATACTCTTTACTGTAAGGCTTTGTGAAGTAGATGGCAAGAAGCGAATACCATAATATCCGGAATTGCTTTACAAAAATCGGGAAGTATCATCTTCTTTGAGAAACACTCTCCCATTATGGAGATTTTACTCAGAATCAAAAGCTGTTTTCTTGGTTTATAATACTGCTATCTTATAAATAGAATCTACAGTAATTTCGTTACAGATCACATTAAAATAAATGCAACTATCAGATACAATTACAACAAAAATGATGAGGGATCTAAAGTTGATTATGTCTTAATAGTATATAAAGGAAGAATGATCATGTTGATAATATAATATGAAACTGAATACAATTTATACATTTTCTCTTCATACTCTTTACTGTAAGGCTTTGTGAAGTAGATGGCAAGAAGCGAATACCATAATATCCGAATTGCTTTATAAAAATCGCGAAGCATCATCTTCTTTGAGAAACACTCTCCCATTATGGAGATTTTACTCAGAATCAAAAGCTGTTTTCTTGGTTTATAATACTGCTATCTTATAAATAGAATGTACAGTAATTTCGTTAAAGATCACATTAAAATAAATGCAACTATCAGATACCATTACAACAAAAATTATGAGGCATCTAAAGTTGATTATGTCTTAATAGTATATAAAGGAAGAATGATCATGTTGATAATATAATATGAAAATGAATACAATTTATACATTTTCTTTTCATACTTTTTACTGTGAGGCTTTGTGAATTAGATGGCAAGAAGCGAATGCCATAATATCCGAATTGCTTTATAAAAATCGCGAAGTATCATCTTTGAGAAACACTCTCCCATTATGGAGATTTTACTCAGAATCAAAAGCTGTTTTCATGGTTTATAATACGACCTGCTATCTTATAAATAGAATGTACAGTAATTTCGTTAAAGATCACATTAAAATAAATGCAACTATCAGATACCATTGCAACAAAAATGATGAGGCATCTAAAGTTGATTATGTCTTAATAGTATATAAAGGAAGAATGATCATGTTGATAATATAATATGAAAATGAATACAATTTATACATTTTCTCTTCATACTCTTTACTGTAAGGCTTTGTGAAGTAGATGGCAAGAAGCGAATACCATAACATCCGAATTGCTTTATAAAAATCGCGAAGTATCATCTTCTTTGAGAAACACTCTCCCATTATGGAGATTTTACTCAGAATCAAAAGCTGTTTTCTTGGTTTATAATACGACCTGCTATCTTATAAATAGAATGTACAGTAATTTCGTTAAAGATCACATTAAAATAAATGCAACTATCAGATACAATTACAACAAAAATGATGAGGCATCTAAAGTTGATTATGTCTTAATAGTATATAAAGGAAGAATGATCATGTTGATAATATAATATGAAAATGAATACAATTTATACATTTTCTCCTCATACTCTTTATTGTAAGGCTTTGTGAAGTAGATGGCAAGAAGCGAATACCATAACATCCGAATTGCTTTATAAAAATCGCGAAGTATCATCTTCTTTGAGAAACACTCTCCCATTATGGAGATTTTACTCAGAATCAAAAGCTGTTTTCTTGGTTTATAATACTGCTATCTTATAAATAGAATGTACAGTAATTTCGTTAAAGATCACATCAAAATAAATGCAACTATCAGATACCATTACAACAAAAATGATGAGACATCTAAAGTTGATTATGTCTTAATAGTATATAAAGGAAGAATGATCATGTTGATAATATAATATGAAAATGAATACAATTTATACATTTTCTCTTCATACTCTTTACTGTAAGGCTTTGTGAAGTAGATGGCAAGAAGTGACTACCATAATATCCGAATTGCTTTATAAAAATCGCGAAGTATCATCTTCTTTGAGAAACACTCTCCCATTATGGAGATTTTACTCAGAATCAAAAGCTGTTTTCATGGTTTATAATACGACCTGCTATCTTATAAATAGAATGTACAGTAATTTCGTTAAAGATCACATTAAAATAAATGCAACTATCAGATACCATTACAACAAAAATGATGAGGCATCTAAAGTTGATTATGTCTTAATAGTATATAAAGGAAGAATGATCATGTTGATAATATAATATGAAACTGAATACAATTTATACATTTTCTCTTCATACTCTTTACTGTAAGGCTTTGTGAAGTAGATGGCAAGAAGCGAATACCATAATATCCGGAATTGCTTTACAAAAATCGTGAAGTATCATCTTCTTTGAGAAACACTCTCGCATTATGGAGATTTTACTCAGAATCAAAAGCTGTTTTCTTGGTTTATAATACTGCTATCTTATAAATAGAAAGTACAGTAATTTCGTTAAAGATCACATTAAAATAAATGCAACTATCAGATACCATTACAACAAAAATGATGAGGCATCTAAAGTTGATTTGGTCTTAATAGTATATAACGGAAGAATGATCATGTTGATAATATAATATAAAGATGAATATAATTTATACATTTTCTCTTCATACTCTTTACTGTAAGGCTTTGTGAAGTAGAAGGCAAGAAGCGAATACCATAATATCCGAATTGCTTTATAAAAATCGCGAAGTATCATCTTCTTTGAGAAACACTCTCCCATTATGGAGATTTTACTCAGAATCAAAAGCTATTTTCTTGGTTTATAATACTGCTATTTTATAAATAGAATGTAAAGTAATTTCGTTAAAGATCACATTAAAATAAATGCAACTATCAGATACAATTACAACAAAAATGATGAGGCATCTAAAGTTGATTATGTCTTAATAGTATATAAAGGAAGAATGATCATGTTGATAATATAATATGAAAATGAATACAATTTATACATTTTCTCTTCATACTCTTTACTGTGAGGCTTTGTGAAGTAGATGGCAAGAAGCGAATACCATAATATCCGAATTGCTTTACAAAAATCGTGAAGCATCATCTTCTTTGAGAAACACTCTCCCATTATGGAGATTTTACTCAGAATCAAAAGCTGTTTTCATGGTTTATAATACGACCTGCTATCTTATAAATAGAATGTACAGTAATTTCGTTAAAGATCACATTAAAATAAATGCAACTATCAGATACCATTGCAACAATAACGATGAGGCATCTAAAGTTGATTATGTCTTAATAGTATATAAAGGAAGAATAATCATGTTGATAATATAACATGCAAATGAATACAATTTATACATTTTCTCTTCATACTCTTTACTGTAAGGCTTTGTGAAGTAGATGGCAAGAAGCGAATACCATAATATCCGAATTGCTTTATAAAAATCGCGAAGTATCATCTTCTTTGAGAAACACTCTCCCATTATGGAGATGTTACTCAGAATCAAAAGCTGTTTTCTTGGTTTATAATACTGATATCTTATAAATAGAATGTGCAGTAATTTCGTTAAAGATCACATTAAAATAAATGCAACTATCAGATACCATTACAACAAAAATGATGAGGCATCTAAAGTTGATTATGTCTTAATAGTATATAAAGGAAGAATGATCATGTTGATAATATAATATGAAAATGAATACAATTTATACATTTTCTTTTCATACTCTTTACTGTAAGGCTTTGTGAAGTAGATGGCAAGAAGCGAATACCATAATATCCGAATTGCTTTATAAAAATCGCGAAGTATCATCTTCTTTGAGAAACACTCTCCCATTATGGAGATGTTACTCAAAATCAAAAGCTGTTTTCTTGGTTTATAATACTGCTATCTTATAAATAGAATGTACAGTAATTTCGTTAAAGATCACATTAAAATAAATGCAACTATCAGATACCATTGCAACAAAAATGATGAGGCATCTAAAGTTGATTATGTCTTAATAGTATATAAAGGAAGAATGATCATGTTGATAATATAATATGAAAATGAATACAATTTATACATTTTCTCTTCATACTTTTTACTGTGAGGCTTTGTGAAGTAGATGGCAAGAAGCGAATACCATAATATCCGAATTGCTTTACAAAAATCGTGAAGTATCATCTTCTTTGAGAAACACTCTCCCATTATGGAGATTTTACTCAGAATCAAAAGCTGTTTTCTTGGTTTATAATACTGATATCTTATAAATAGAATGTGCAGTAATTTCGTTAAAGATCACATTAAAATAAGTGCAACTATCAGATACCATTACAACAAAAATGATGAGGCATCTAAAGTTGATTATGACTTAATAGTATATAAAGGAAGAATGATCATGTTGATAATACAATATGAAAATGAATACAATTTATACATTTTCTCTTCATACTTTTTACTGTAAGGCTTTGTGAAGTAGATGGCAAGAAGCGAATACCATAATATCCGGAATTGCTTTACAAAAATCGTGAAGTATCATCTTCTTTGAGAAACACTCTCGCATTATGGAGATTTTACTCAGAATCAAAAGCTGTTTTCATGGTTTATAATACGACCTGCTATCTTATAAATAGAATGTACAGTAATTTCGTTAAAGATCACATTAAAATAAATGCAACTATCAGATACAATTACAACAAAAATGATGCGTTTAGCTCCGAGTAATTTTCCCAAATTGATAACCGTTTAGAGAAGTATTTTCATCTTGGATACTAAAACGAGTCCTGAACACCATCTCAGTAATTATTGATGATTTAGTAACGTCAAAAAGCACAGGTGCAATAACTGAAACCCAATGGCTTCCAGAAAACAGAAACATTTCAAAACCCCTAATAACGTAAGTAGAACTTCGATAATCCGAACCCCAGTAAACCGAACGTCCAAAAACCCAAAGTAAAATTAAGGGATTGAGAATGAAATTTTTAATAACGAATTCGGGATCTTGCGGCAAAGAAAAAATTATTTTCATCCTGATAATTACAGCTCTGTATAATAAAAATTGTATTATTGATTTTCAAACTTATCTCAGCATAAATAATGCGTTAGATATGTCCAAATCACTAAATCATATGAATTTTATATTGTAATTATAAATGTTAAGTAATCTTTAAAATTTTTATGTAAAAATTGGACTCTTGTAGTTCTAGTGTTATTTAAAAAAAGGATTTTATCTTTTTTGTTATTTGGAATTGAGTTTAATCTAAGAGTGAGGTCTTAGTCTTCAAATTGTCACCTGGCTTTTGTTTCGATGACCATCGTCTGAAACGCAATAAAAAAAGTTCTCAACGGCCCGTGGAATGTTAATTAATTTTTAAGGGAACGACCAAGAATGCACCCTCATTATCCCCGTCCGGTTACGCAATAGAAAGAACGGGAGCTGAGATATTCAGATCGTTTATCGACAGAAAAAGCCGCGCTTCGAAAGCGAGAGCTTTCAGCTTTTCGTGGATCGATGAATGAGAAGGCGTTTGGGAGTTTCGCCGTCCGAGGAAATATTTACGAGATTCCTCCGGCGTCCCCCTCATCGTTAAAGGGAAAGAATTGACCGCGACCGGAATTTTTGACGGCACCGCGGGCAAAAGACACGATCGACAGATATTTTTTCGGGGATCTTTTTAATTGGGTCGTCCCGGATGCATGGGCCCCCGTATTCGCGAATTTGTTATCGAAAAAGCCGCTAATTGTTATTTATTTGTCCCGACCTAACTTTTGACACCGATTTATTACCAAAAAAAAATCGCCCAAAAAAAATAAATTAATTTATAAACGAAAAAATTATTTCCCCTCAAATATTTTCGTAATGACTCCCTCAGTCGTGTCATAAAATTATAAAAACCCCCCGTCATAACAACTTTGGACAGGTTGTCGATGGTATCAAAGAACGGTTTATCGAAACATGTCGAAAATTGGTACGTGGACGAAAAAGATAACCTATCTAAGACACGCGTTGGTTCCCATGATGGAATAAAAAAATGTCGATTTTGCGTTTAGTGAAGGGTTAAAGAAGACAGGAAGGAAGAAATAGCGCGTCGTCCTACTCGGTCCTCGTAGAAAATCCTTCGACGTTATCTCACGCTCGATCTGCTGCCATCTCGCGACCAGCGCTTAATTGGTCGTGGTGAAGGACGCGTGGGCGACTGTGTGTGTGCAATTTGCGCTGTCTTCTGTTATGACACTGCATGGTTTTGATCGTGATAAACGTTATCGGTGTACTAAGATCGAGATGGCGTGCTGAATATTTTAAAAGTTTAAGAATTCGTTTATTACTTCATCAAAAGTTTTAATTTTAAATTAGGGTGGAAGTACTGGTTGCACTTGTTAAGAATTAAGTGTGAATTATTGGGAATTCAACCAAAAACGGGGAAGAAACAACTTCTTCCACAAGATTATGTCTAAGTTTCTTTAGATGTCGTGTCTCTATTTACCAACATTCCTCTCGAATTGGTTATTGAAAGGCTGTCCGCTCAATGGGATTTGATCCAACCCCACACTGGGATCTCCCATGATCTTTTCATCAAGATCGTAGAATTCTTGTTCGATTCTTCCACATTCTCTTTTAGAGATATTTACTACAAACAAAAGTTTGGTACTCCTATGGGTAGTCCCCTTAACCCGATTTTGGCTACCATTGTCATGGATTGGACTTTAAATATGTGAATCCCCAGATTGCTTTTCAGCCTTCCATTCATATATAAGTATGTGGACGATATCATCTGTGCAGTTCCGTATGACACACTCCTTCTTGTCAAGAGAGAATTCAATACTGTTAACCAACATATACAGTTCACTATAGAGACAGAAACTGACAATTCTGTGCGAATCCTTGACACTAGGGTGATTAGGAAACCTGACCAACGTGTCCTGTTAGATTGGTATAGAAAACCTACCTATTCAGGTCGGTTTATCAATTTTTATTCTTGCCATCCCACCCAAATGAAAATTAACACCCTTAGGGCGATGAAAGATAGGATTTTACGACTGGTGGATGAGAGTTTTCGTGAGAAGAATCTTAAGACTCTTACAGATATCTTCTGCAACAATGGCTTCCCTAAATCCTTAGTCACTCAAATCGTTTACCATTAAGATTCTCCTATGCGAAAAGTCGCTGGTCGATGACTCATCCTCCAGACGATTCCTTGCCTGATTTCCCACCTACATTTGTGAAGGTTCTTTATATTTTGGGTTTCACCGACAATCTAATCAGAATCTTTTTTTGATTGTCCCCTTAAGTTTGCGAAATACACCTGCAGACCGTTGAGAACAATTTTCTCCTCCTTGAAGGATATTACATCTCGTCCTCTACAATCAAATTTGGTCTACAGAATTGATTGTAAGGGCTGTGACAGTCGTTATGTGGGCACCACTTCTCAATATCTGAAGTTTCGTTTGTCTCAACATCGTAGAGACTGTGCCACAATGAAATCAGGCGGTACCGCCCTCGCAGAACATCATGTTACCACCGGGCATAATTTCGACTTTGATGATACTAAGATTCTTTGCAGAGAAAATTCTTACAGTAGAAGATCATTTATGGAAATGTTCCACATTGTCTCTATCGACAACACTGTCAACTTCAGGACTGATTCACAGGGGTTGAATGAGATCTATTGTCATCTCATTGAATTGACCAACAAACCTAATAACAATTCGGTATTGTCAGACCTCTCGTGGGGTTCTGTTCGGTTTGCTGAGTCTCTTCTTCTTCTCGTGAATTTATATCTAGTGATTTTTTCACTTCAAGGTTTTCCCCTAGCGTGAGTTTGATTTGATTGACGCTAGATCTTAACCACGCTCTTTCCTTTTGGTGTTGTCTTGAACGATACAATTGTCGAGAAATATAGTTCGCTTCTGTTCTGATGTCTTTTGGGGACCCTTAATTTAACAACATGTTTTTACATATATTGTGATCTCTAATTGTAAGTTAGATTACTTTTCTATAAAAAATTGTTAACGGTTATTGTTTGTAGCATACCCTGAAGAAGATAAAAATATATTATCGAAAGCTTGGTTTTGGTTAAAGGAGGTTTTTTTGTTTCTTCCCCGTTTTTGATTGGATTCCCAACAATTCACATTTAATTTTAAAGTTAATCCTATTAAAAATGTGCTATTGATATCACTCATTTAGCATAGTTTGGATCTCTAGCTTAATTGTAATATGTATGCCCATGTTGATAAATATGGCCAGGAAGTGCATTAACTTTCTAATCCAAACATGCAGATGTGCGAGATGAGGATTCTTGTGGTAGCATTAATGACACTGTGGTGAACATAAACTAAGCTGGTTAAAACTGGGCAAATGAAACTTTAGGAAAAAAGTTAGGATTGAGGTCAATTTCTCTTTCTGCTACCCAACCCAATTCTAATAGCAACCAAAAAAGTGTAGTTCACCATAAACATAATCTATAACAAATCCATTATTGTATACTTTGAAAGAAATTCTTTGTTTTACTAGAAGCCATTAGATCTCAGTTATTGCACCTAAGCATTCTGACATTACTATTAAACCATTAATCATTACTAAAGTGGTTCTCCCAATTTGATACTTTGATCAAAACGCATCATTTAGCCGCAATCAAAGCGCATTTATATTAATGGTATCTCTAAAGAAATTACGTTCTGCTTGTAAGAAGGCAACCAACAAACCATGTACTTCCAAGAGAAGAGCTTTTAATTTTCTATAAAATCTCTGTAATGAGAACGTGTTTCTCAATGAAGATGATATTTCAAAATTTTTGTAGAGCAATTTGGATGTTCTTTTCCGCCATTTACTTCATATATCTTTGAAGCAGCGAAAATGAAAAAGAATACCAACTTGAAAAGAATCGATTTTCTGATATTGTAGTATGGGGTTGAGATGGGCCAACTCAGGCTTTCAGCGAACCGAGATTAACCGAATGAAAGGAAATTAAGCTATCCACGATGAAAATTTATTTAATTCTGTACTACAATGTTTCGCTCTTTCTAAGAGCGTCTTCAGGTGCAACTAGAAAAATTGAAACTTAAATTAAAAAATTATAAAGTAAGTGTTTTATCTAGGGGACGTGTTTATAAAAGGTGGAAAATTAAAAAATTATAAAAACTAGATCTTACCGTCAAAAACTAAGAAAAGATGTAAGCGAAGTATAAAAACGATTGATGTTGAAAATATAAAAAGATAAAATTTTAAAAATCAACGTGTGTTACCATATAAAGGGTTAACACAACGTTGAGCGATAGGTTTAGTTGAATTATTTAAATGCTGAAGGCAGGTGTAAATTAATGTGAAGGCTGAAGGCTTGTTGAAAATCAAAAAATTTTGGAGTTAAAGATCGAAAAACGAGCCGTGTGCGCACATGGCAATAGTTTACATCGGACTGAATAATCTTGGCATAAGGAAGAAGAAGAATGGTTATAAATACAGTAACTTATATTTTAGACAGGTTGGCAATAAAATTTCTTTTTAACAATGTGATAAACAAATGCATGAGCGGCAAATTTAAAAAATTACATAAAAGATAAAAAGTATCTGTTGTAGTTAAACTCTGTAATCTCATTAAGCATGTTTGTAGGATCATTATTAAGGTGTAGTTTAATGAAGTATTCTTCATAAAGATCTCGATTTACTGAAGTTTTTAAGAAGTTTAATGTTGGAGATATCAGTTTTATGTTTGTGTTCTTTTAGGTGTTTGTTAAGAGCTGAATTTTCGTTATTTAAATGTTCCTTAAATCTAGTGTTTATATTACGGCCAGTTTGACCAATGTAATAGCAATCACAGTCGCTACATTTAATATTATAAATACCACTTTTAAGACTATCATTAAACGAGTGTTTGTTGTTGATTAAAAATTGACTTAATTTGGTGTTATTCTTATAAACCGGAGTGATATCAAACTTTTTGAAAGTATTAGAGAGTTGGTTCTGTATGGTAGGGTGAAAAGGTAGGGAGACAAAAACGTCTGGTTTAGAAAAATGCGGGTAAATTAATTTGTTAATTTTAGATTGGTGGATACGATAGAACAAGTTTTGCAATTCCTGAAGGGAATATCCACTATCGAAGCTTAGCCTAACAATAGTGTTAATTTCTTTATTAAAATCTGTGGTGTTAAGAGGATAATTTAAAATTCTATTGAAAAGAAAACGGAATGATGCAAGTTTATGTTGATATGATGAGAAAGAGCTTTTTGGAATAAGAGTGTTAGTAGTAGTAGGTTTCCTGTAAATGTCCTCTGAGAGACACCTGGTGATTTTAAGGTCAAGAAAATTTATAGAAGAACATTTCTCCATCTCAAAAGTGGATTGAAGATTATTGATATTGTTAAAAATGTTATTGAGAGCAATAATATGAGATTTTTCACCGTTGTAGACCAGAAGGATGTCATCCACATATCTTTTATAGAATATGATATTTTTAGTGAAAAAGGAGTATCTCTCGGAGAACAGGACCTCCTCGAAATTATTAACAAAGATGTCGGCGATAATCCCTGAGATAGGGGAGCCCATGGGTAGACCATCTTTCATACGGTAAAATTTATTATTGAAAATGAAGAAGTTTTGTTCACAGACAAGTTGTGATATGTTAATGAAATTGAAGATGTCTTGGTATTGAATACCGTTGAATTTATGAATGTTATCAGATAGATAGGCTACGATAATTTCTAAAGATTTTTTTATGGGAACATTAGAATAAAGATTCTTGATGTCAAATGACACAAGCAAAGATTTTTTATTGATTTTAATATCCTGAAGGGATTTAATTAATTCATCTGAATATTTAACATTAAACTTCAAACTGTCTTTAAAATTATTAAAAAAGAATTTTTGGATTAGTTTAGCAATTTTTTCTGTAGGGGTGTTGATATTACTGATTATCGGTCTGATACTATGATCTTCCTTGTGTAGTTTAATAAGGCTCTTCAAGATGGGAGGAAGTGGGTTCATCTGTGTAAGTGAGTTAATGTTAAAACCTAATTTTTTGAGGCTGTCTCTGTAATTGTTGATAAGTTTCTTGAGGAGATTGTTATAGGTATTAGTTGGATTTTTATTGATAAGGTTAATATTATTTTGTTGGAAAAATGAAAAAGTTTTTTCTAAATATGAAGTTCTGTTAAGTATGACGAGACCGGCGTTTTTGTCTCCCAAAGTTATTATAAGATCCCTACTGTTAATTTTCTTTTTTAATTTTATGAGATTTTATGAGATTAACCGAGGTTAAACTTGCGTAAACCGAGTTTGTAGCAAAAATCGGAAATTTGGCTTAAATTGGTGGATGTCTAAGTCAATATTGTGAAATTTGACTCACATTTATTATTTTGTAGGTAATGTCGAACGTTATTATTAAAATGGAAACGTGCACAACAAATTAAATGCTTATGATAATTAGATTATGTGTACCAAGTCATCAAACTTTCTATATTTCGTGTTTTTCTCAATATTATTATTTTCTCTAGTATTTTTCTCAATAGCTCTGCATCTAAGAACAAAAGTGTTGTTAAAAATAAAATTTGCAATAACTTTTGTAAACGCAAATGATTTCGTTTTTGTTCTCGCAGACTCATTGTCAGTTGAATGGTATACGACTATAATATAATGGAAAACAACAGGTTCTAAATCGTTCAATACTGTAGGAAATATTTGATAAATCTTTTAATGCACAAGGTGAGCAAAATTGGAGATTTTTAAAGGAAATCTATTTTCCTCTTTCTATCTAGGGATCGATTTTGTTAACAATATCCTGAGAAGTGGTATCTTTTTAATAACATTTTTAAAACATTGCGATATAGTTTACAAATTGGCAATCAATTCGGAAAGAAAAGATCAAAAACTTCAGGAATTCCAAGAACCAAAGCTAGGCAAATTTTAAGCCGTACAGTACCAAGAAAGTTCATAACCTCAGATAAAGAAATTAAATTTTGCCAATAATTCTTTGGTTTTGTTTTCGAACGGTCTATTATACTTTCACCTATCTGTGACATTGTGAAATTTTTTCCAACTTGAGGTTATCTTTGAGCAGGCTTTTTAGTAGACCACTACCAGATTCGGGTCCTTAGCCCAAATCAACTTCCAGCCTATTCTATCGTTTTCGTTTAAAAATTCTCTTAGTTAAATTAGCACAACCCAACATGCAGCCTCTTCTATCATCCTAGTCTCCAAATTCTCTTAGGTAGACTAGCTCGACCCAACGTCCAACCTCTTCTGTTATCCTCATCTCAAGATTTTCTTAGTTAGATTAGCCCATCCCAACGTCAAGCCTCTTCTATCCTTTTAGTCACAAGATCAGGAGGTGACACGACATAGGAATTAATTTATCTGTAATTATGGGTGGCACTATCGTCGATCTTTCGGCAATATTCGCCATTGTTCGTTCTTCCTGAGGTAAAATAAAGAAATATACGAAGAAGTTGTAGTTTCATCATGATATTATTAGTGATTACTAGTTTTTGCTTGATTTGTCTTAAAGCTTTGATTAAAATAAGTATGATTGTTGTTGTGTGTTGTTTTATAAGTGTAATTATTTAATAAATATTAAATATTTAATATTTATTATATTAAATATTTATTTATATTATTATTAAATATAAATATTTTTATATACTTTATACACTCGTATTATTTGCATATACTTATTTTCTTATAAAACAAAAAAAAAAAGTAGTAAGATTTAAAATTTATTTAAACTCGCCGATTTGCCTCGCTCAATATTAGTTCACGTATAGCGATTATAGAGGCCCTGAAAGCAGACTAAATTTTTTACTATTGCACGTTTTCCCCTGCTTAAGATTCTCTTAGTTAGATGGGCGCAACCAAACTTGTAGCCTCTCATATCTTTCTAGACACAAGATACTCTGGGGTAGTGTAACGTTGTGTAGCGTCAAAAATCTTCAACAAAACATAAAATTAAAGTTTATTATGTTATTAACTTTAAAATCTTCTAAATTTTTGACGTTTATGTTGGAGCTGTGATAAACAATAATAGCGACTATACTAACATGAAAAGCCAATAATATCGAAACGAATATTGGACCGACGAACTAAAGAATGTGTTACTGTATCCAAATCGATGCAAACAAATTTGACGCTGCTGTTATCATTTAACGCAGCCCCAACGTAAACGTATCCTTAGTTAGGTTGGATTTGTTACTAATCTTCTTATCAACTTTCAGTCTCTTGTACCATCCTAGTCTCAAGATTCTCTTCGTTAGATAAGCTCAACCCAATTTCCAGCATCTTCTATTCTCCTAATCTCAAGATTCTCTTAATTCACTAACTAACTTCATACTATTATGCGTGCCAGATGTCAAAGCCCCTCACCTTAGAGAACGATATCTTCGAAATCGCTCGATAAAAAAAATTGCTGTAAAGTTTATTGATATCGTTCATTAATTACAATAAACTTTACCCCAATTTTTAAATAAAGCATGCCCCGTATTAAGATCATATTGGGTTATCATCAGTTCAAATTTGAAAATATTTCGTCAAATAGTTTTTAAGAAAAAAAAATCGCAAAGAAGACAAAGTTTCCCAGCACTCTCAAAAATCGGGTACTTTTTTCAAATGACTCGCGATAAAAGAAAAATTATTACCGCGGTTCCGAATATTTCCAAATTAGACTATAATACATAGAAATGTTCACTGATTACAATAAAGTTTACAGTAATTTTTTCATTGAGCGATTTCGAAAATATCGATCTCTAAAGTGGGGAGCCTTGACATCTGGCACGGATAATAGGTTTAAATATAATCTCGTTTTTCTTGTCCCCAAAATATACATTTACAAAATCTGCACATATAACTTTTTAAAGCTATATATTTCAGACAAGACTTGATCGAAATATCAAGTGTGCTAGTGATGTTCCATTAAAAAAAGATCATTTTTGATTTATTCGTCCGAATTCCACTTAGAAAATTGCTTTGGAAATGTTTTCACAGAAAGAATTTTCAATAAGAAAAATGTAAGCACCCTGTATCCCTGAAATCGAGCCTTAGGCACTGATCATTAGGCACTGATATGAGTGCCTAAGGCTTTCCTGTATCTCTTATAGAAAGAGGAGTTTCCCTTTAAAAGTGTTCAATTTTGCCCACCCTGTACTAGAGATGTGCGCGTGAGTGACTTTTTATGAATGCTCACGCCCGCTCACGATCTAGACCCACGCGGATTACGCACGGCACTCACGTGAATACCATACATGAATCACGTGAGTCACGCATGACTCACGACAATTCACGTGACTTACGCTCTATCAAGTGATTAAATGTATGAATCAAAATGATGAGCAGGAGTTTGGGAACATAATACATCATGCTTCCAATAAGTTGACAGTTTTTAACATAATGTATAGTGTTTGAAATAGTAATAGCTCGTACTGCTCATAGATAATAATAGCTCATTAGTTGGCAGGTTTTATAATAATATACAATGTTTGGAACTGTAATGATCATGCTGCCATCAATCTAGCTTACTTCAAATTAATGAGCAGGACTTTAGAAAAGAAGCAACTGATGCTGCCAATAAGTGGCCGTTTTTAAAATAATATATAATTTGTGGAACAGTAATAGCTTATGGTGTCAACAAATTGGAAGAGTTTAAAATGATGAGCAGAATTTTGGAGACATAATAGCTCATGCTACCAGGAAGTTGACAGTTATTTTTTTGGTTATTTGATACTTTATTCGAAATTTCAACTCATATTCACGTAAGTGGTACAAAAATTGATGCCCGCTCACGGTGAGTCACGCAATGACTCGATTATCATCGCGACCCGGTGGGACTCACGTATTTTGCACATCTCTGCTCTGTACAGGGTGGTTCAATTGGAAGTTTGGATAGGCTATTTCAAAAACTATAAAGGTTAAAAAAATTAACTTATAAGTCTTGACCTCTCTTTTTAAACAATTTTTTTTAAAGTCTTCACTTTCGTCTTTTTCCCTTAAAGGCTGAGATTGAAAATGTCGTAAAACCATCAAGTGCAATTATCTTAATTATTAGTATAGTTGGAGTATTATAACCAATGGTAATTTGGATATTTTATTACACAGAATTTGATGACGTAGTAAAAATATTTAAGAACAATTGAAGGTGGGAAGCAGTATCGTTTTGCTAAGGTATGGACCCTAATCATTACCTTGTATTATGTAACGAGTTTAGCATATACGAAATTTTGTGATTTGTGTATACGTTAGCATGTACATAGACACTTTTAAGTTTTTTTTGTAACATGTTCCGATTACCAGTTTATATTTTCGAATATTCCTCCATATCGATGCATCTAACATCAATAATATTGACACACAGCAGAACAATATTGTTCTATTACAATACAATAATTCTTTCTTCTAATTAATCCCAGTCACAACCTTCTTTCACCACTTTCCTAAAATCTTCATTCTCATATGTTATTGTCCTTGTTCTTGCTTCTTTCTCATCTTGTCTAGCTTTGAGGTTTTGTATATCCCCAACCATTTCAACCCAACCCAACTGAATCTAACACAATATTTACACTCTTAACACCCATCTTCAATAACTTTTCTAAATCTCATGTCTATTCTGTATTTCATTCACTTCAAGTCTAATTCAGTTTCCTTAACTAATTCAGTTTCCTTAACTAATTCAGTTGATAGTACAAAAAACAATATTGTACCGAATAAAATTTGCTGTTGTTGTTTGGTCATGTCAAGTGTTAATTCTACTTTTACTTCAATTGAAATATACAGCACTGCCAACTCAATTTGCAGAAACTATTCATTGTACAGGCCTTCGTTAAAAAAATGTCTTCAGATACACCCCTCAACCCAACTCAACCCAGTCCTGTATATTTGAAACAGAGCCATCCTAAGATATTCAGTACCCAGAGCTGGATGGGACGTACAAAACCAGTGCGTACCTTTTCATACAAAATTCAATGCCAAAAAATGTCCGCACTTCAGAGGGGATACTGGGTGCATGTATGATGAGGACACCTTAATTGATAATATTGTAAAAACAAGGAGAAAAGTAGCTTTTCTAGCTATTAAGCAAACTTCGAGTCGTATCTCTATTAAAACAACAAGAGTTCTTCCTTAGTGCTTCTAAGTTTGTGTCATTTTGTAACGTCTGTATGTAAGGTTCCAGAACGTTGTTGATGTAACGATATGCATTTATTGTACTTAGATTGAACATAAAGAATCATTTTGGTTCAGCACCATCATTCACCCATAAAGAAAACCTTGATTCATCACTGAAGAAAATGTCAATTCATTGCCGTTCTTGACACTGTGAAAATCTTCCTACTTTATGGGGAGGTTTTAATAGAAGCTAAAGATAAGGACTATATGAATGAAGCCCAAAAAAAGCTCTTTTGTAAATAGTTACCACAGACAAGTGTCAGCTCAAAACGCTGGTTCAGCAGTTTCTTCAAAAAACTTTGAACCAGTTTCTGAAGAATGTTGTAACATGACATTCAAAACGTCAAACAGTTTTTCATAAGATACACAGCAAAACCCGAAAGTTTTTAGTTTTAGTCCTAGTAGCAGTTCTAGTGTTATTTCTAATTTTAATAGAAAAATCCTTTTTAGTTATGTAATCTTGTAACACTCGGTTATTAGATTAATTTAATTACATTTATGATATGCACCTTATATATACAACTTTCAATTAATTAAATTTCCCACTAAATCTATGCATACATACATTCATACAAGTGTTGATTAGTTTAGACAAATTTAATTATTGGAACGAGGAGAAATTGTAAATTATAAATCCCGCAAGGTGTGGTTTATTACGCTAATTAATCTAACTTAATTTCATTAAATCTGAAAAACAGCGTAAAATTTTTTGATATTACAAATTAAAATGTAAAATTATGCACTTATTTATTATGTACCAATAAACCGTATTATCGCGATTTGAAGAAAGTTAATCTTACCTGTAATAATCTTCTTTGCAGTAAATGTTCCCATCGCGGGCGAAACACGTCAATTCCGTGTCTAAAGGTAATTTACATTCGCAACATTTCAAACAGTGCGCGTGCCATTGTCTATCCACGGCTAAAAGATAATATCGATCGTGGATTCGTCCACCACATCCCGCGCAAGAAACCACATCCAATCCGGAACTACCCAATGAGCACGGAGACGATCTTTCCAAACTTTCCCGTTCCTTCAGCATCCTTTTCCTTTAAGTTTTGAAGGGTCTTGTACTAACGACTGACCTGAAACACACGAAATCGCTTACTAATATACTCAGCTCCGAATCGAATTAAGCTTCCGTTAACTTTCACGTTGTTCCGCAATTAACCTAACTTGATCTCGGGAGATATGTCTCGTGCGGATTTAAATACACTTAAGATGTGGCGCCGACTTAGATTTTATAGAGAGTTTGGAACTGTTGAGGAGACTCGAAGTGGGTAAGTAGAGGTGCGATGGTGCCCGTATAGTCTAGTCAAACTAACTGGTTTTCTGGGATGGCGACAAAATCTTATTTCCTCTTGTAAATAGGAAATTGGAGATGTGGGTTAAAGGTTTTTATTTTTGTGTCATTTAGAACGATTTAAACTTTTCTAGAAATAAACAAATTTGTTCATAAAGTAAGTCTAAATCAATGTTTTAAGTGTTGCGAAATTAAAAGTTTAATCAACAATTTTAACACTGAAGTTATGATTAAGATTAATCCGACACCATCGGGCATTAAATTAAGAAGAAGAAAAGAAGAAACAAAACATAATTACAAGTCATCTCAATACTTAATAAAAAATGTTGAGTGAAGTTGGAATGAAGCTGAAAAGGTATTGTAATGGTATGAAAGATTCTGAATTGATATGAAGAACAGTGGAAGGAAGAAACCAGAGTAGTCTAAAAGTATTGACTAAGACTTTTGGAGAAATTGACTTTAACTCTAACATTTTCCTAAAGTTTTTTTCAACTCGATTAAGTTTCTGGACATGTTTAACAACATGGCCATACATGCTATAAGCAAAACGAAAATTTTATCCAATTTCATATTTTATCTCATTGTTCAAACCTAACTTTCGAAAGTTTTATACATCAACTCTGAGTATTATTATATCTAAATGACTGTTTACTTAGAATCAGTAAGCTCAAATCCAATAAATTGGCATGAAGAATATCTAAATGAAGGAAGAATGGTCGTGTTGATATGACAGCATACGCGATTCAATACCTAAATGTAACAAAATGGATACAATTGATAAATTTCTTCTTCATTTTCTCTTCTGCAAGAATATATGAAGTAGATTGGGGGACAAGAACACCATAATATCCAAATTGTTTTACAAGAATTCTCTTGATGCATTGGTTTATAATACGACCTTCTTTCTAACAAGCAGAACATAGAGCATTTTTCTTGGAAATCACATTGATATAAATTTCACAATTAGACACCATTACAACAAAATAATGCGTTTAGATTCATTTAATTTTCCCAATTTGACCGTTCAGAAAAATATTTTCACCTTGGTTACTGAAACGAGTCTGAAATACCACCTAAGTAGTCACTGATAATTTAATGACCTCAATAAATCTAACAACACATACAAATTCTATCAGAACCTATTCAAATATATTTGTTTTTGATTTTGTTTATAGTCAATTTCACTTTTCTGGTTGTTATTGGAATTGGGTTGGATTGGTTTGGGTTGGATGAGGAGAAGATATTTGAGGAATGGGGGAGAAGGTGGACGACTGATACCAGCAAGGTAAGGAGGACCAGGTTCTTCACTGACCTGAGCAGATGGTCGAAAAGAACGTCAATTTTTATTTGAGTCAATTTTTTACGGATCATGCTTCCTTCAATGCATACTTATACAAGTTTGAAAAATGGGATTCGAACATTTGTGATTACTATGTTAAGAGTGATGATGTCGAGCACAAAATTTACAAGTGCATCCGATGGAACGTAGATAGAGAAGAAATGACCTCAAACAGGGGCGGAGGAAGAAGTAAGGTGTTAGTAAATTTCAAACTATAAAAACCTCTTGTGTTCTCTATTTTCTTTTGAGTTGGGATGAACTGGAGAAGCATTTGGTGAAAGTTTGTAATAATTTTTGGTGCCTTGAATTTGGCGAATCGCAGAAACTGGAAAGAATGGAAGAAGAGAGGGATGTGAAACTGGTTCCCCTTCAACCCGAAATATCATAAAACTTTTAAATTAAAAAAGTCTTTTGTGTTGTTTCTTTGTACATTCTGGTGTTTGGGCTGAGCCAGATGTGGTAAGGAGAATGAAAAGAGGGGTAGAAATTAATTTTGAATTCATAAAAAGTCTTTTAATTGTTTTGTTCTTGGTTTCGTGGCTGATCCCAAATTGACAAGAAATGGTGCTGTGATGAGGATGATAAAGATAGGAGGAAAGGGGTTTTTGGAGGATCGTAGACCCAAGGATGAAATAAGGGTTGTGTTAAGTTGGGTTGAGTTTATTTGCCAAAAAGTTCTTAAATCTAAACGTTATCGTGACATGTTGACAAGTGTTAATCGTAAACTTGCGATTGGAATAACTTCAGCCTATCTTCACCCATATAACGGTGTCTGCAGAAGGAATTCATTTTGCTGGTTTGTGTCCGATGAATTTGCCAGTTTAATAGAAAACGGAGTTGTATGGAAAAGGTAGAGAAGCGAAATGTAAAAGCACAGATGTTGATAGCTTGGCAGGCAAGATGTGCAAGATGGGCAAAAATACTTATTTCAGAAATGGAACCGTGGTTTGATGGAATGTGGGGTGAGATTGATGAAAATTTTAACACTGAAGTTATGATTAAGATTAATCCGACACCATCGGGCACTAAAATTAAGAAGAAGAAAAGAAGAAACAAAACATGATTACAAGTCATCTCAATACTTAATAAAAAAATGTTAAGTGAAGTTGGAATAAAGCTGAAAAGATATTGTAATGGTATGAAAGATTCTGAATTGATATGAAGAACAGTGGAAGGAAGAAACCAGAGTAGTCTAAAAGTATTGACTAATACTTTTGGAGAAATTGACTTTAACTCTAACATTTTCCTCAAGTTTTGTTTCACCAAAGATATATAAGTAATAAACAAATAAGTGGATTGGAACCTTTTTTCAACTCGATTAAGTTTCTGGACATGTTTAACAATATGGTCATAATGCTATAAGCAAAACGAAAATTTTATCCAATTTCATATTTTATCTCATTGTTCAAACCTAACTTTCGAAAGTTTTATGCATCAACTCTGAGTATTATTATATCTAAATGACTACTTAGAATCAGTAAGCTCAAATCCAATAAATTGGCATGAAGAATATCTAAATGAAGGACGAATGGTCATGTTGTAACAAAATGGATACAATTGATAAATTTCTTCTTCATTTTCTCTTCTGCAAGAATATATGAAGTAGATTGGGGGACAAGAACACCATAATATCCAAATTGTTTTACAAGAATTCTCTTGATGCATTGGTTTATAATACGACCTTCTTTCTAACAAGCAGAACATAGAGCATTTTTCTTGGAAATCACATTGATATAAATTTCACTATTAGACACCATTACAACAAAATGATGCGTTTAGATTCGATTAATTTTCCCAATTTGACCGTTTAGAGAAATATTTTCACCTTGGTTATTGAAACGAGTCTGAAATACTACCTAAGTAATCACTGATAATTTAATGACCTCAATAAATCTAACAACACATACAAATTCTATCAAAACCTATTCAAATATATTTGTTATTGATTTTGTTTATAGTGAATTTCACTTTTCTGGTTGTTATTGGAATTGGGTTAGATTGGTTTGGGTTGGATGAGGAGAAGATATTTGAGGAATGAGATGGATGACGGATACTGGGAAGGTAAGGAGGATCATGAGGTTCCTCATTGACCTGAGCAGATGGTCGAAAAGAACTTGGGGGAACATCAATTTTTAGTTGAGTTAATTTTTTACAGATCATGCTTCCTTCAATGCATACTTATACAAGTTTGAAAAATGGGATTCGAACATTTGTGATTTCTATGTTGAGAGTGATGATGTTGAGCACAAAATTTACAAGTGCATCCGATGGAACGTAGATAGAGGAGAAATGACCTCAAACAGGGGCGGAGGAAGAAGTGAGGTGCTAATAAATTTCAAACTATAAAAACCTCTTGTGTTCTGTATTTTCTTTTGAGTTGGGATGAACTGGAGAAGCATTTGGTGAAAGTTTGTAATAATTTTTGGTGTCTTGAATTTGTCAGATCGCAGAAACTGGAAAGAATGGGAAAAGAGAGGGATGTCAAACTGGTTCCCCTTCAACCCGAAATATCATAAAACTTTTAAATTAAAAAAGTCTTTTGTGTTGTTTCTTTGTTCTTCATTCTGGTGTTTGGGCTGAGCCAGATGTGGTAAGAATGAAAAGAGGGGTAGAAATTAATTTTGAATTCATAAAAAGTCTTTTAATAGTTTTGTTCTTGGTTTCGTGGCTGATCCCAAATTGACAAGAAATTGTGCTGTGATGAGGATGATAAAGATAGGAGGAAAGGGGTTTTTGGGGGATCGTAGACTCAAGGATGAAATAAGGGTTGTGTTAAGTTGGGTTGAGTTTATTTGCCAAAAAGTTCTTAAATCTAAACTTTATCGTGACATGTTGACAGGTGTTAATCGTGAACTTGTGATTGGAATAACTTCAGTCTATCTTCACCCATATAACGGTGTCTGCAGAAGGAATTCATTTTGCTGGTTTGTGTCCGATGAATTTGCCAGTTTAATAGAAAACGGAGTTGTATAGAAAAGGTAGAGAAGCGAAGTGTAAAAGCACAGATGTTGATGGCTTGGCAGGCAAGATGTGCGAGATGGACAAAAATACTTATTTCAGAAATGGAACCGTGGTTTGATGGAATGTGGGGTGAGATTGATGAAAATTTTAACACTGAAGTTATGATTAAGATTAATCCGACACCATCGGGCATTAAATTAAGAAGAAGAAAAGAAGAAACAAAACATGATTACAAGTCATCTCAATACTTAATAAAAAAATGTTAAGTGAAGTTGAAATGAAGCTGAAAAGATATTGTAATGGTATGAAAGATTCTGAATTGATATGAAGAACAGTGGAAGGAAGAAACCAGAGTAGTCTAAAAGTATTGACTAATACTTTTGGAGAAATTGACTTTAACTCTAACATTTTCCTCAAGTTTTGTTTCACCAAAGATATATAAGTAATAAACAAATAAGTGGATTGGAACCTTTTTTCAACTCGATTAAGTTTCTGGACATGTTTAACAATATGGTCATAATGCTATAAGCAAAACGAAAATTTTATCCAATTTCATATTTTATCTCATTGTTCAAACCTAACTTTCGAAAGTTTTATGCATCAACTCTGAGTATTATTATATCTAAATGACTACTTAGAATCAGTAAGCTCAAATCCAATAAATTGGCATGAAGAATATCTAAATGAAGGACGAATGGTCATGTTGTAACAAAATGGATACAATTGATAAATTTCTTCTTCATTTTCTCTTCTGCAAGAATATATGAAGTAGATTGGGGGACAAGAACACCATAATATCCAAATTGTTTTACAAGAATTCTCTTGATGCATTGGTTTATAATACGACCTTCTTTCTAACAAGCAGAACATAGAGCATTTTTCTTGGAAATCACATTGATATAAATTTCACTATTAGACACCATTACAACAAAATGATGCGTTTAGATTCGATTAATTTTCCCAATTTGACCGTTTAGAGAAATATTTTCACCTTGGTTACTGAAACGAGTCTGAAATACTACCTAAGTAATCACTGATAATTTAATGACCTCAATAAATCTAACAACACATACAAATTCTATCAAAACCTATTCAAATATATTTGTTTTTGATTTTGTTTATAGTGAATTTCACTTTTCTGGTTGTTATTGGAATTGGGTTAGATTGGTTTGGGTTGGATGAGGAGAAGATATTTGAGGAATGAGATGGATGACGGATACTGGGAAGGTAAGGAGGATCATGAGGTTCCTCATTGACCTGAGCAGATGGTCGAAAAGAACTTGGGGGAACATCAATTTTTATTTGAGTCAATTTTTTACGGATCATGCTTCCTTCAATGCATACTTATACAAGTTTGAAAAATGGGATTCGAACATTTGTGATTACTATGTTAAGAGTGATGATGTCGAGCACAAAATTTAGAAGTGCATCCGATGGAACGTAGATAGAGGAGAAATGACCTCAAACAGGGGCGGAGGAAGAAGTAAGGTGTTAGTAAATTTCAAACTATAAAAACATCTTGTGTTCTCTATTTTCTTTTGAGTTGGGATGAACTGGAGAAGCATTTGGTGAAAGTTTGTAATAATTTTTGGTGTCTTGAATTTGTCGGATCGCAGAAACTGGAAAGAATAGGAGAAGAGAGGGATGTCAAACTGGTTCCCCTTCAACCCGAAATATCATAAAACTTTTAAATTAAAAAAGTCTTTTGTGTTGTTTCTTTGTGCATTCTGGTGTTTGGGCTGAGCCAGATGTAGGGGGTAGAAATTAATTTTGAATTCATAAAAAGTCTTTTAATTGTTTTGTTCTTGGTTTCGTGGCTGATCCAAAATTGACAAGAAATTGTGCTGTGATGAGGATGATAAAGATAGGAAGAAAGGAGTTTTTGGTGGATCGTAGATTCAAAGATGAAATAAGGGTTGTGTTAAGTTGGGTTGAGTTTATTTGCCAAAAAGTTTTTAAATATAAACGTTATCGTGACATGTTGACAAATGTTAATCGTAAACTTGCGATTGGAATAACTTCAGCCTATCTTCACCCATATAACGGTGTCTGCAGAAGGAATTCATTTTGCTGGTTTGTTCCGATGAATTTGGCAGTTTAATAGAAAACAGAGTTGTATAGAAAAGGTAGAGAAGCGAAATGTAAAAGCACAGATGTTGATGGCTTGGCAGGCAAGATGTGCGAGATGGGCAAAAATACTTATTTCAGAAATGGAACCGTGGTTTGCTGGAATGTGGGGTGAGATTGATGAAAATTTTAACTGGACACTGAACACAAAATTAGCAGGGAGAACATCGTTAAAGTGATGCTAGAATTAGAAAATATGTGAAATGTTGTGAAAGATATGATTATGGAAATTATGAAGTTATAAAGAATACCATGAAATGTTCTTAGAAAGAGTTGATTAAAATGAGAGTATTGATCAAGAAGAAAAATTAATGTATTTTATCCCTTCAAAATAATGCGTCAGCGCATTCCGCGGATGGTTCCGGGATGAGGAGAAAGGGTATTAGAAGACCACTTGATAACTTAGACTGGGAGTATGTTTACAGATTTCCTAATCTCTTTTATAATAAGAAAATATGCTAGGTTGAGTTAGGTTGTATTAGGATTTTTTTTTTTTTGGGTTGTTAGATTAGTGGGTTAGATTATGTTGGGCTGTGTTAGATTAGGTTGGATTATATTAAGTTAGATTGGAAAAGTTAAATATATAGAGTAGTCGATCCAGCAATAGATATACAATATTGACGGTTCAGTTGGAGTGGGTAGATTGAGTGAGGTTGAGCTGAATCGGGTTGGGTAAGGTTGAGGTACGTTGGATTAAGTTGAGAGAGGTGGAGTCATCGTGAGGAATAGACGAAAAAACTTACACCGAATATAGAAGAAGGGACAAATAGAGAATACGGGGACATTGACCACATTCTAACCCAAGCATTGATCGGGCATGGAATCTTTGGAACATACCTTTGCAAAATAGGAAAGACGGCCTCTGGGATGTGTTGGTTTTGTGAGCTCGAGGGCACACCGGAATACACAATTTTCCTGGGAGTGCAACGAGCAATGTGGTGTCATTTTGAACCCGGATAACATAATGGTGGTTATGCTGCAGAGCGAAGAAAAATGGGAGATAGTTAATCGGACAATATACCAAATCATGAAAACAAAAGAAGAACACGAGAGATTTCTGACCAAGCAGTTTGTTGGCTGAAGCCGAAATTTAGGCCCTTTATTTTGTCGGCCGATACATGACGAGTAATTCAACCGGGAGTTGATGATAGAGTAGATGAGGAGCTAGAAGGCAAGAGACGGAGCAGCTTTTCGATTTCGAGAGGGAGAGGGCTTTTAGTCCAGAACCTTTGATATCTACAGTTAATCAAAAAAATATCCCAACCCAATATAATCCAACTAAACCCAACCCAACTGGACTCCACTAAACTCAACCCAGCGTAACCTAATTTAAATCTCATCAATTTAATACCACCTTTTTCTTTTAAGAGAGAACCGCCCGGCCGCATATCATGCGGCCACTATAAAGGTGCATGATAACTTAGAGCGGGTGCCTGTGTTAGTAGATTTCCTAGTTCCCTCTTTAAAAAGAGGATTGAGTTTAGTGGAGTCCAGTTGGGTTGGGTTGAGTTAAATTATGTTGGGTTGGGATATTTTTTTGATTGATTGTAGATATCAAAGGTTCTAGAATAAAGCAATACCAGTAGATACGTGTTTTGCTTGCAAATTTGTAACTCTGACATACAACCTGAATTTCATTTACATTTTTCATAATTATTATTTAGTAGATGATTATACCATATTTATAAATTTTAAAATTAACGTTCATCACGTTGGCTCACCAGTTTTTTGGGACTATACAGCAGATGCATTTAGATCAAGTTTAGACCATGATCCATTGACGAACTTAATTCAACTTTATGTGATCTCCAACTTCTCTCAAGCAAAACTAAGTAATGCTAAATACTCTTTCATTAATAAATATTTATCATCAAGCAACAAGGCTTATTTAACAATATTCAATATATACGGATATAATATTCAGATATATTCATAAAGATGTCTATGTCAAATATCTTTCTTTATTTGAAACATAAAACAAGAAATTTTACATGTTCCTTTTACGTTTTGAAATAGTGTTAAGATACATCAATAAAATAATTGGAGAGGTGAAATAAAAGTACCAATCTGAACTAACCGCGAGTGATATGATTTATTTTTTGTCAATAAATATATTGTATTAAATTGACGATGCCAAAGTAATAGTAGAAAATGAAATGATACTACGTGGGCTACATACTATGTATTAGACATAAGTTAGTCAAGATGTTGATGTAGATTTTCAAGATTTATGCCAAGATTTTATTAAACCAGATTTCTCGACAAACCACCTAAGTATGTAGTATGAAAGAAGATCATCATCTTAATTTGCGATAGAAATTACAAGACTTGATAACGGTGGTGTAAGGGAGAGATTCTCTCCCTTACTTGATAAACGCGCAAACGAAAATCGTTGTACCGTTCACCAGGGAACGAAAGTTGGATAGATTAATCCATCCTTTTACACAAGGTGAAGAAATTCCTTTCAAAGGAAGCCAAATATGTTGGAGTAATACCAGATAAAACCCTCTCATGGAAGGAACATATGCAGGGAGTTTTACAAAAAGCTAGACTATCCTTTTGGACCTGCCGTAGTTTTTGTGGTAGAAATTGGGGTTTTACCTCTGAAAAGCTGTACTGGTACCATATGGCTGTGGTTAGACCTATGATTACATATGGAGTGATTGCCTGGTATAGGAAAGTCTAACAGGATTTAGTTATCAGCAAACTTTCAGGAATTCAACGAGTAGGTAGATTGGCAATCTCTGGTGTGTTAAACACAACGCCAACTCTAGCAATGGATGTTCTACGTGGCCTTACTCCTTTTGCATGTGGATATAGAGAATGTGGCAAAACTACCATTTTCAGAATTAAGCAATACGAATCTGTAATGAAATTTGAATAACGTTATTTATCGGGGTGCAATAGTTCCTTTGAGCCGCTTAATCACAAGGTATCTTAAGATAAAACAAAGTACTAATTTTCGTCCTATATCTATCATTTCTGTAATTTCAAAAACATTTGAGCACATGGTGTATATGCAGGTATTGAATCTTTGGTAATGATTTTCAATCGGGTTTGCGGTTAGGTCATAGTACGATATCGGTACTCAACAAAATTACTGATGATATTAGATGTGGTTGTGATGATCAGTCTTTAACCTTATTGGTTTAGCTTGATTTTAGCAAGGCATTTGATAGCTTATTGGTAACAATTCCATTTTCTCTAGGTTTTTCGCCAAGCTGCATCACTTAGTTTTAAACATATCGTGTTAATAATAACTCTTCATTTGCATCGTCTGTGTTTACAACTTATTGTGATATGCCTTAGGGCAATGGGCGGTGTGAATAAAAACGAGTACGACGAGTATTTACTTACAAGTAAAGTGTAACGAGTATTTAAACTCCAAGTAAACCGATGTGAATAAAGCGTCGAGTTTACTTGTGACCGTTTACTCGCCAACACGAGGGAACTGAATTCACAAGAAAGGTAAGTAAATACTTGTAGCGCCAATCTTGACTCCCCGTCATTACTCATAAGTTAGTTGTCGTACCCGTTTGTTTTTATCCTCTTGCAGCTATGGATGAAAGTAGTGGTAGCGTTATTGAAAGACTTTAGTGTTGTGCTAAATAAATCCATGTTGCCTAAAGTTGCATCTGCTAAAGAGAAGGCATGGGGATGTTTAGCCGACAAGAAATAAACCAATAACATTGTTGTCATGGGAGGTAGATTTCCTAAAAATTTGCGATTCAAACGAGAACCCAGCTTATTGCAAAATACCTGGGGCTTCATGCGTGGGATTGGGAGCAAGTTCTACGTTGCCATTACCTGAACTCAATGAGGAGAATGAGAATACGGAAGACGAAGATGACCCCGGTGGCATGTTAGCATCAATCCAGCCCATCACACCAGTGACTTGCATACGTAAGAGCGATGCGACGAAGTTGAAAAAAGATAAAAAATTAAAACTCTCAGCTGAAACTGAAGAGACGTCAAAGTTGACAACTGGTGAGCTGCAGCGTTTATTATTACTTGAGCAAATTAAGCTAACAAGACTTCAGGCTGAACGTGAACAACTGATGATAACGGAGTTGAACCTAAGAGCTGCACAACACAGACGAACGGAGTCCGGTGAATAATGCGTTGTGGTTGAAGAAGACGATGTCTTAAAAGAATTTTTGGTGTTGAAATAAATTGTATCTATATTATTTAATTAAAATATTTAAATTTAAATTGTATCTATTATTTATATGAAATAAGTATATAATATACGTTTGTTTTTTATATATTTTTTATTTTATTTTTTCACATATTCACATATGCGATTGCAATTGGAGTAAAGGAAATAGGATTAAATTTATTTCCATGTCAAAAATGTGTACTTACAACATCAGATAATTATTAATTTCTAATCGTTTTTGCTGACCACGTCGTCTATTTATAACTTTATTCCGATCTAAATTATATAGAGGTATGTTATCTTCAGCCACACCATTTTCGATTCCGTCTTCCACTTCCCAAGCATCATTTAAATGTTTTGCTACATTGTGTGGCACTGTACAACTTATTACTAAATTAGGAACATTTTTGACTGCTATTCTAACTTGGCTCGAGAGTATGGGAAAACGACGTTTCATCTGGCCAAAAACTCGTTCAATTATTACTCTTTCCTGAATATGGGTCGAATTGTAATTCCGCTCACGAACATTTCTTGGTTCGTCAAAAGGAGTCAGTAACCAAGGAGTAAGTCCATATCCGCTATCACCAAGGAGACAAACATCAACAGCATATCGGCGCACCACGTCCTGAATTCCACTGACTCGCCAAATCCTGCCATCATGTACACTCCCTGGCCATTGAGCGTCCACACTTGTAATTTTTTTAATTAGCGTCACAAGTCATCTGAATGTTTATTGTTGTTTTTCCTTTTCTGTTCACATACTCGTCGCCGAATTCCGAAGGTTTCATAATATGCACGTGAGTGCAATCTATAGCACCAATGACAGTCGGAATGCGAAATTTTGAAGCCCAATCTGCCTTGGCCTGATCCATATCTTCAATAGTGCGTGGAAATTTAATCCAATCTTCAGACTTCGACACTATTTTATCCAATACACTTGAAAATATTCTGCTGACGGTACTTCTTTCAACCCCCATGTCGTTGGCAACACCACTTTGGAATCCTGGATCACTAACGTATCTCAGAAAAATTTCCATCTTTTTCCGTGCAGTTAATAATCGACCCCTTGCATCTGTGTTTTCATCAAGAAAGTGCGAAGTGAGAAAATCTACGTTTTCGCTCTCAAACCGTAATAGTCCCTTAGATAGATCGGGACTTATATCACGCCGGTTTCTATAACGTTTCACACCACGCAGGTTCATAAATGCAGCCATCTTTCGTGTACAAGTACGACTGCAAGTCTGAGGTCGGGTTGACTTGCGAATGGACGAGTATTTACTTGCTACAAAAGTATTTACTTGCGTTTATTCACAGCAAAATTGACATTTTTTGGGGTTTTACTACCCTCTCAAGTATTTACTAGCTAGTAAGAGTAAATATTTATTTTATTCACTTCAATTTTTAGCGTTTACTTGTCATTTTAATATGGTCAAGTATTTACTTGTCCTACTCGTTTTTATTCACACCACCTAATGTCTTGAGTCCACTCTTTTTTCTATCTTCATAAACAGCATTACTAAGATATTTAAGTGCAACTTTCACCTATATGCAGTTGACCTCCTTCTTTGGATGAGCAACTTTGGATGAACTTCCAACTGTGGCTTAATACAGATTTTGTTAGTGCTCTCGAGTGTTCTCTCATGGCTTGAATTTCAATTCGAAAGCAATTGCTATAATTGCTTTCGGATTAAAACATTTGCTAAAAAAATTTACTCAATCAATAATACCCATTTGAATTTTCAATGATGATAATATTATAGAATTTTCTGAGTCAGTTATAAACTTGGGAGTTATGATGTACTTTGCATTCTTATTTCAGCCCCAGATTCAGTCTGTTTGTTGTTTGTTCAGGAAGGTTTATTTCTGTTTCTATTCCAGAGCATTTCTTGGTTCGTCAAAAGGAGTCAGTAACCACGGAGTAATTCCATATCCGCTATCACCAAGGAGACAAACATCACCAGCATATCGGCGCACCACATCCTGAATTCCACTCACTCGCCAAATCCTGCCATCATGTACACTCCCTGGCCATTGAGCGTCCACACTTGTAATTTTTTCATTAGCGTCACAAGTCATCTGAATGTTTATTGTTGTTTTTCTTTTTCTGTTTACATACTCGTCGCCGAATTCCGAAGGTTTCATAATATGCACGTGAGTGCAATCTATAGCACCAATGACAGTCGGAATGCGAAATTTTGAAGCCCAATCTGCCTTGGCCTGATCCATATCTTAAATAGTGCGTGGAAATTTAATCCAATCTTCAGACTTCGACACTATTTTATCCAATACACTTGAAAATGTTCTGCTGACGGTACTTCTTTCAACCCCCATGTCGTTGGCAACACCACTTTGGAATCCTGGATGACTAACGTATCTCAGAAAAATTTCCATCTTTTTCCGTGCAGTTAATCCTCCACCCCTTGCATCTGTGTTTTCCTCAAGAAAGTGCGAAGTGAGAAAATTTACGTTTTCGCTCTCAAACCAATACACCATGAATTATCACGCCGGTTTCTATAACGTTTCACACCACGCAGGTTCATAAATGCAGCCATCTTTCGTGTACAAGTACGACTGCAAGTCTGGGGTCGGGTTGACTTGCGTATTCACTTCAATTTTGGGCGTTTACTTGTCATTTTAATATGTTCAAGTATTTACTTGTCCTACTCGTTTTTATTCACACCACCCAATGTCATGAGTCCACTCTTTTTTTCTATCTTCATAAACAGCATTACTAAGATATTTAAGTGCAACTTTCACCTATATGCAGTTGACCTCCTTCTTTGGATGAGCAACTTTGGAAGAACTTCCAACTGTGGCTTAATACAGATTTTGTTAGTGCGCTCGAGTGTTCTCTCATGGCTTGAATTTCAATTCGAAAGCAATTGCTATAATTGCTTTCGGATTAAAACATTTGCTAAAAAATTTACTCCATCAATAATACCCATTTTAAAATTGATGATAATGTTATAGAATCTTCTGAGTCAGTTAAAAACATGGGAGTTATGATGGATTTTGCATTGTTATTTCAGCCCCAGATTCAGTCTGTTTGTTGTTTGTTCAGGAAGGTTTATTTCTGTTTCTATTCCCTAACAACCCAAATTTGGTTGTGTCCTTCCGTCTATTGTTCGTCGCAATCTCTGGTACTCATTAAATCTTCCCCATTTGGACTATGCTGATGCCGCATACCCAGACTTTTCGATTAGTCTCCATAACAAATTAAAGTTGAGAATCGTAGATTTTTTATTTATATATATTAACTGCTTTATACAAAATACTTTCCTCATTAAAGTTACAGTGACCCGAATTTTAAGTTTAGTTTCATAATAAAGTTTGACCCTTTCAAAATCACAGTCAAATTGAATTTACCTCTTGACCTGAATTCAACAAGCTATATCTTTTTGAATCAGATTTCTATGAACTTTATTTTTTGCATCTCCTTAGAGAAGATTTAATGTTAAGTAATAAAGAACGATTTGTATATGTTCAAAACAAGTCTAGAGCAATATAATTAATGAATGCACTGATATTTAATAATATTTAAAACATAAAATTCATAATAAATTTGTTTTTGATTTTAATAATGAATCGATTCGTTGAAAAATATTTTAATTGGTAAATGAAAATAAAACGTAGGAAACGGAAAAAAGAAGAGGCGAAAAGTGGGAAAGGAAAAGAAAACGAGAGTAGTGGAGAGTAGCAGAGAGTAGAGTAGAGTAGAGTTGAAACGAAACGAACCGAACGTCAGTCGTTGTGCGAAAATAAAAACGCGACTCGCTCCTGCCGGCTAATTGCGTTCAATTAACTCGGTCAGAAAGGGTCGATTTATTGGTTACCGGGCGGTCGACATGCAATTCTCAGCGTCGCGTCGAAGATAAACATTTCGCGGGCGCATTAGTTCCACGCCGCCCCGTAATTGACGTTTTGTTTATGCGAGAGCCTCGCGCAACCCAGTGCAACCGTCTCTGTATGTGTATATGTGTGTCTGTGTGTATGTGTCTACGTGTTGTCGTTAATTTGTTAATTGCTAATTGTTATTGTTTATTGCGACACCAGCGAGACGACTACGTTCTCGCGTGCCCCACGTATTAACTACCGGACGTTACGTATTATTTATTATATTCTTCACTCTATTTTTATTTTACATCAACACACCAATCCATTTTTTCACAATTTTCACATAACATATAAAAAACTCAAACTTAGGCATTGTGCGAAATGATCTTGTATATTTGGAACAATTCTGTTTCCATTGTACAAAAATCGTCAAAAATGTCTACAATTTAATCAACATTTTCAAAGCAGAAAGTAAAAACTGTTCAACCTAACAATATCCAGTATTGATGGTAATAGAATAGAACAGATGAAGTAGATAAACAAGTGGTAAAATCTCTGTAAGCCACATAAATAGATTGAACTAAAATCAGAACTAACTCTACCACTAACACTGGTTCGAGGTTCACTTTGATGAACACAATAAATAACGTTATTCAAATTTCATTGCAGATTCGTATTGCTTAATTCTGAAAATGGTAGTTTTGGCCACATTCTCTATATGCACATGCAAAAGGAGTAAGGCCACGTAGAACATCCATTGCTAGAGCTGGCGTTGTGTTTAACACACCAGAGATTGCCAATCTAGATACTCGTTGAATTCCTGAAAGTTTGCTGATAACTAAATCCTGTTAGACTTTCCTATACCAGGCAGCCACTCCATATGTAATCATAGGTCTAACCACAGTCATATGGTGCCAGCACAGCTTTTCAGAGGTAAAACTCCAATTTCTACCACAAAAACTACGGCAGGTCCAAAAGGATAGTCTAGCTTTTTGTAAAACTCCCTGCATATGTTCATTCCATGAGAGGGTTTTATCTGGTATTACTCCAACATATTTGGCTTCCTTTGAAAGGAAATTCTTCACCTTGAGTAAAAGGACGGATTAATCCATCCAACTTTCGTTTCCTGGTGAACGGTACAACGATTTTCGTTTGCGGGTTTATCAAGTAAGGGAGAGAATCTCTCCCTTACACCACCGTTATCAAGTCTTTTATTTTCTATCGCAAATTAAGATGATGATCTTCTTCATACTACATACTTAGGTGGTTTGTCGAGAAATCTGGTTTAATAAAATCTTGGCATAAATCTTGAAAATCTACATCAACATCTTGACTAACTTATGTCTAATACATAGTATGTAGCCCACGTAGTATCATTTCATTTTCTACTATTACTTTGGCATCGTCAATTTAATACAATATATTTATTGACAGAAAATAAATCATATTACTCGCAGTTGGTTCAGATTGGTACTTTTATTTCATCTCTCTCCAATTATTTTATTGATTATCTTAACACTATTTCAAAACGTAAAAGGAACATGTAAAATTTCTTGTTTTATATTTCAAATAAAGAAAGATATTTGACATAGACATCTTTATGAATATATCTGAATATTATATCTGTATATATTGAATATTGTTAAATAAGCCTTGTTGCTTGATGATAAATATTTATTAATGAAAGAGTATTTAGCATTACGTAGTTTTGCTTGAGAGAAGTTGGAGATCACATAAAGTTGAATTAAGTTCGTCAATGGATCATGGTCTATACATGATCTAAATACAAAATCTACTGTATGGTCTAATAAAAACTGGCAAAATGTTTAATTTTATATGTCTGCAAACAAAGCAGTGTTAAGATTGCTTGACTTATCAATAATTCAAACTTAGGCATGGTGCGAAGTGATCTTGTATATTTGAATACTTCTGTTTCTCTTGTGGTATAGAATTCGTCAAAAATGTCTTCAGTTTGACCAAGACTTTCACAGTATTCGATTTTAATACAGAATAATATGAGAAAGTAAAAACTGTTCAACCTAACAATTTCTAGTATTGATAGTAATAGAATGTTCTATTCTATGAAGTAGACAACTTCGTACCAGTTTCTGAAGAAGGTTGCAACATGGCATCCGGAAAGTCAAACATTTTTTCAAAGAAACGCACGGCAAAACCCGAAAGTTTCTAGTATTATATCTAGTATTAGTCATAGTGGTAGTTCTGGTTATAATTCTTATACATAAATGGAATTAAATTCGTCAATGAATCATGCTCCATACATGATCTAAATGCAAAATCTGTTGTATAGTCTAATAAAAATTTGCAAACTGAATATGCAATAAAAAGTATTAATTTCAAAGTCCAACATATCGCACCTTGCGAAAATAGTGTCATAACTCAAAAAAGTAACCATTGCGAGATCATAGCAGTGGTAAATACTTATTAAATTCTTATTTGTTATTTCTCAAATACTGAATTTTTGAGTTATGACACTGTTCTTGCTGAGGTGCGACATTCAAAAACATTAATTGGAGGTTTTATGAGATTATTGCGTTCTCTAAATGAAATTCTAGTTGCATGCTAGTTTTATGTGTCTGCTAGTAAAGCAAAAAGTGCCCCACGTATTATTTATTATATTCTTCACTCTATGTTTATTTTACATCAACACACCAATCCACTTTTTCACAATTTTCACATAACATATAAAAAACTCAAACTTAGGCATTGTGCGAAATGATCTTGTATATTTGGAACAATTCTGTTTCCATTGTACAAAAATCGTTAAAAATGTCTACAATTTGATCAAAATTTTCAAAGCATCCGACTTGAATACAGAATAATATGAGAAAGTAAAAACTGTTCAACCTAACAATATCCAGTATTGATGGTAATAGAATAGAACAGATGAAGTAGATAAAGAAGTAGTAAAATCTCTGTAAACCACATAAATAGATCGAACTAAAATCAGAACTAACTCTACCACTAACACTGGTTCGAAGTTCACTTTGATGAACCCAATAAATAACGTTATTCAAATTTCATTGCAGATTCGTATTGCTTAATTCTAAAAATGGTAGTTTTGGCCACATTCTCTATATGCACATGCAAAAGGAGTAAGGCCACGTAGAACATTCATTGCTAGAGTTGGCGTTGTGTTTAACACGCCAGAGATTGCCAATCTAGCTATTCGTTGAATTCCTGAAAGTTTGCTGATGACTAAATCCTGTTAGACTTTCCTATACTAGGCAGCCACTCCATATGTAATCATAGGTCTAACCACAGTCATATGGTACCAGTACAGCTTTTCAGAGGTAAAACCCCAATTTCACCACAAAAACTACGGCAGGTCCAAAAGGATAGTCTAGCTTTTTGTAAAACTCCCTGCATATGTTCATTCCATGAGAGGGTTTTATCTGGTATTACTCCAACATATTTGGCTTCCTTTGAAAGGAAATTCTTCACCTTGGGTAAAAGGACGGATTAATCCATCCAACTTTCGTTTCCTGGTGAACGGTACAACGATTTTCGTTTGCGGGTTTATCAAGTAAGGGAGAGAATCTCTCCCTTACACCACCGTTATCAAGTCTTGTATTTTCTATCGCAAATTAAGATGATGATCTTCTTTCATACTACATACTTAGGTGGTTTGTCGAGAAATCTGGTTTAATAAAATCTTGGCATAAATCTTGAAAATCTACATCATCTTGACTAACTTATGTCTAATACATAGTATGTAGCCCACGTAGTATCATTTCATTTTCTACTATTACTTTGGCATCGTCAATTTAATACTTAAAATACTTAAAAGTGCTTTAGTACTTTTATTTCATCTCTTTCCAATTATTTTATTGATTATCTTAACACTATTTCAAAAAGTGAAAGGAACATGTAAAATTTCTTGTTTTATGTTTCAAATAAAGAAAGATATTTGACATAGACATCTTTATGAATATATCTGAATATTATATCTGTATATATTGAATATTGTTAAATAAGCCTTGTTGCTTGATGATAAATATTTATTAATGAAAGAGTATTTAGCATTACTTGGTTATGCTTGAGAGAAGTTGGAGATCACATAAGGTTGAATTAAGTTCGTCAATGGATCATGGTCTATACATGATCTAAATGCAAAATCTACTGTATGGTCTAATAAAAACTGGCAAAATGTTTAATTTTATATGTCTGCAAACAAAGCAGTGTTAAGATTGCTTGACTTATCAATAATTCAAACTTAGGCATGGTGCGAAGTGATCTTGTATATTTGAATACTTCTGTTTCTCTTGTGGTATAGAATTTGTCAAAAATGTTTTCAGTTTGACCAAGACTTTCACAGTATTCGATTTTAATACAGAATAATATGAGAAAGTAAAAACTGTTCAACCTAACAATATCTAGTATTGATAGTAATAGAATGTTCTATTCTATGAAGTAGATAACTTCGTACCAGTTTCTGAAGAAGGTTGCAACATGGCATCCGGATAGTCAAACATTTTTTCAAAGAAACGCACGGCAAAACCCGAAAGTTTCTAGTATTATATCTAGTATTAGTCCTGGTGGTAGTTCTGGTTATAATTCTTATACATAAATAGAATTACATTCGTCAATGAATCATGCTCCGTACATGATCTAAATGCAAAATCTGTTGTATAGTCTAATAAAAATTGGCAAACTGAATATGCAATAAAAAGTATTAATTTTAAAGTCTAACATATCGCACCTTGCGAAAATAGTGTCATAACTCAAAAAAATGACCATTGCGAGATCATATCAGTGGTAAATACTTATTAAATTCTAATTTGTTATTTCTCAAATACTGTATTTTTGAGTTATGACACTGTTCTTGCTGAGGTGCGACATCGAAAAACATTAATTGAAGGTTTTATGAGATTATTGCGTTCTCTAAATGAAATTCTAGTTGCATGCTAGTTTTATATGTCTGCAAGTAAAGCAGACATATAAAGTCAAGATTGCTTGACTTATCAATAATTCAAACTGAGGCATCGTACGAAGTGATCTTGTATATTTGAATACTTCTGTATCTTTTGTGGTATAGAATTCGTCAAAAATGTCTTCAGTTTGACCAAGGCTTTCACAGTATTCGATTTTAATACAGAATAATATGAGAATAATATGTTGATGGTAACAGTGTAGAGTAGATGAAGTAGGCACAGAAGTGATAAATTCTCCGAGTAAAATATAAGATACTGATTATGGTTGTAATGCCATCTTTAGTAATATTTAATTAAGTCGAGGTCGCTTGCGACCGAGACATTACAAGTGATATCATATTGTGTCAGCAGGAAGCGAGTTTGCTTTAACCAAGTATTCTTATACATTTCCATTCTAAGTATACATTTTTCTGGTTCAAGTAGAATCAAGGTCAAATTACTCGACCGAGATGTTACAGCATGTTGACTATCATTGCAATTTATAATAATAATTGCAACGGGTAAACTGAATCAATCAAAATCTTAAATTTTCTGTTCTGAGTTTAAATGAGATGATTTTCTTCCATTAGCCGTAAGCTATCTTGGCTGCATTCGTGCAAGCACACATTTCCACCATAAAGGTTACATTAGTGATACTTCAATGACATATCAATTCCGTTAGATATCTGCGCTTCCATTTACTGATAAATAATCGCCTTTCTTTAATATGAACACATACATTCACACACGTCCGGCACAGTGACGATTGTTGTCGTCAGTATTGTATCAGTATCACTGCAAAGTTCCATTGATGACTTTTCAGTGATGCATATCTACCCACGTCCATCAGCATCATATACGTACAAGTTTTTTTAGATGCTATTAATCAAGATGTTTACAGACACAGTTAGCAATGTTGAAAATATTGAAATATTTGATTATATGAAAAATTAGTGGATGATACAATAAAGTTTTTTGAATAAGGTAACAATACAAGAAGAGATGCTTTTTGAAATTGACTTACCTCAATGTATTGCAAATTATAGATCTTAATGATATGATTCACACTACTAGATCCAATAAAAATGAAAATAAATTAGCACATTGGAAATGATGATATAAAATTAAGTTTAGTTTCTGTCAGAACGCTTTGATACTTGCTTAATTTATGTTCAAATTAAGTTTAGTTCAGTCAACTGTGATAAAATTGATTTAGTGTCAAAAGCGGAAAATGAATTTTTGGCTTACGATCAATTCGGAGAGTATCACATGACTACATGCCATAATTTTACCAAATTAGTACTTAATAATGTTGATTATTCAAGATCTTAAATTGAAAGGTGGCAATGCAAGAAGAAACGAATGAATGCTTTTGAAATTGCATTTTTTTGAAATAACACCCTGTATCTTTTCTCCATTAAAATTCTTATAAGAATCAAGATTCAGACATTTACTTATATCATTTTGCAATGAATGTATCCAATTTGATTATTCCTGTTCATTTTCTTCATTTAAAATTTCTTTTTATAGAAATTTAATATCTCGTTGATTTATTCTTATATTTGGTGTAAACGCGTACAAAAATACATCAACGAAATTTGAAAAATATTGCTGAAGTACGTTTATTTTCATTAACACTGAAAAAATTCAGAACTAACACGGAGACTTTAATCAAGTAATCTCGTAGATACATTAATTGATTGCAGCATAGTTGAATTGTTGATTTTTTGTCAGTGTCTCAAAAAAATAAGATTTTTGGTTGCAAATATATTTAAATATTACCACAAATAGAATAATAGAATAATAGAATAATATTACCATAATAATATTACAGTAAATATTGAAAAATCGCAGTCATAATGAGTTTACCTCCTTGACATGAATTCAACAAGTTTCATCTTTCTGACTTAGGTCTCTATGAATCTGATGTCAGAAAGACACTTACATCTCCTTAGATAGTGTTGTTCTAAGATATTTGTCAGATGCACGGCTAAACTCTGCCCAACCCTGCATATTTGAATTAAAATAAAACTAGAACTAACACTAGACCTAGAACTAGAATTATTTGGGATTAGCCGTCTAGAGAGATGAATGGCTAAATCCGAATGATTTTTGTTCTGATTATAGATTTTTATTTGTGTCTCATAAAAAGAAGGTTTGTGATTGCAAAAATATATAGGTATCAACACGCCTTGTATGTAAATATTGTGTGATATATAAAAAACTGAAAGTCATAATAATTAATGGTAGTCAAGAAATGATATATCACATGAATTTAGTTGAAACTGTCAGAGGATATTTTTAGACTAATCATAAAAGATATCATAAAAAATCAAGAATAAATTACCCGTTGATGTAATCAAGGAAGATAAATAATGATATGTACTTTAGATTGAAGTTAAATACCCTTTATTTAAAATTGAAGCTAAAAGTGATGCTAATTAATGGTAGTCAAGGAATGATATATAAAATGTACTGTTAGACTAATCATAAAAGTGTGGATCATAAAAATATTCATGTTACATAAAAATATAAATAATAAATTACTTCATGGTGTAATTAAAGTACAATAAATAAATAACGATATGTACTTTAGATTAAAGTTGGATACCCTGCATAAAAAGTGATAAAAATTGTGAACATAACCCAATGCAACTCAACCCAACTCAAACCGACATAATCTAACCCAACTCAACCCAATTAAACGTAAATTTATTCAAACAGTAAAATGAGTTAGTATGTTTAAAATTGAAGCTAAAACCTGATATTATATGATAAGCTATAACAATATGGGTGAGTCAGAAAAGAACAAAAAAATAAATGTTGATAAGTCTTTATAAAAATTGGTAACTATTATTGTATTTGAGGAATGATATATATCTTAAAATAAAGCTAAATGTTGATATCTTATGACTAATATATTTATAAAGGAGAATATATTACTTACTAAATGATATATCACTCAATCGAAATGATTTTATGTAATGAAACTATTAACAAATAAAAAATCAACATAAAAATTGAGTGCAGATTTTTAAGTATCATCAATGATATATTATTAGTGTTATTATACTCTCTTAACATCATGTTATAATTATGTAAATGAATCGATCTTTGTACATAATGATGTTATATTTATTTTTATGTTCTCATTCTATATATTTTAAGGATCTAGTCCTCATCTTCAGGTTCTCTTGTGTTGATGTTTCAATTTATTTTTTTTATTATTTATTTTGTTTGTTTCGGCGTGTGTGTTTTTGTTAGTCTTGTTATGATATGACGATGAGGACTAGATCCTCGAAACATGTAGAATAAGAATATAAATATAACATCATTGAGTACAAAAATCGACTCCTTTACGTAATGATATATTATTTCTATAATTCAATATTTTGACATAATGTACAAGACGTTAACATACACTTTAGACATTATTAGACAAATTCTGAATAATTAATGGAATAGCTAGAATGACCAAATACAAAAGTTGTTATCATAGATTCTACTGAATGTATTTCAAATTGCAGAGCTTAATGATGAGTCACCTAATGCAACCCAACCGAATCCAACTCAACCTAATCTAACTCAACCCAACATATTGTACTTGAGAAAAGATATATATCTTAAAACAATTTTAAATGTGGATATTTTATTACTGATATGTTTATAAAAAAGAATCACTCAATAAATGATAAATCACTAAATTGAAATAATTTGATTTAAAGATAAACTGTTAACAAACAAAAGACTACACCAGTGATATATTATTTTTATAATTGAATATTTCAACATTGTGTATACTGTATTTAATGATATCTAAATTGTTCTGAATTAACCAAATTCTCAACAATTAATGGAACATCTAGAATGACCAAATGCTAAAGCTGTTATCATAGACTTTGCTAAATGTATTTAAAATTATAAATTTTAATGATATGAGTTACCTAATGCATCTCAACATAACTCAACCCAACACAACTCATGATAAATGAATTATGTATTAGATTTTTTGTAATGATTTGACAAATTCCCAACAATTAATAACAGCTAGAATGATCAAATACAAAAGCTATTATCATAGAAAAGCTATTGTCTTAATGATATGAGCCAACTAATGCAACCAAACCTAACCGAATCCAACCCAACTCATTGTAAATTAATTGAAACATTGAAATGAGTTAATATCTCTAAAATTGAAGCTAAATGTGATAATATAATGGATTGGTGATAATATACGATAAGCCATAAAAATGTTATTGGTAAATCAGAAAAACACAAGAATAAATCTTGATAAGTCTTCATAAGTATTGGTGACTCCAAAAATTTGTTAATGATATACTTATTGTATTTGAGGAATGAGGTATGTCTTAAATTAATGTCAAATGTTGATCTTTTATGACTGATATTTTTAAAAAAGAAAAGTTATTATCAATGATTTTGCTGAATGTATTGCAAATTCCAAATCTTAATGATATTAGTCACAAGGACAGATCCACTATAGATTAAAATGGATTGGAAATCACGATATAAAATTAAGTTATCTGATAAAATGCTTTGATACTATCTTAATTATTTATTAAGACACAATTTGAGCTCTTGCCAAAATTCTAATTTTCAGCTAAAATGAGGTAAAATTGATTAAGTATTAATAGCAAGTTCTAAGTTAAGTGAACTTGACTTAAAATTAATTCGAATAATATCAAATCAGTAAAAATTCCTAACTTGCCATGATATTACCAAATTATTACTTAACAACTTGAATTGGAGGTGAAAAGAAGTTTTACAATTTGAAAACTAGTTAATGCAATACCTAACTGTTTCTTAAAATTTAGAATCCAGATTTTAGTTAGAATGATATTTATTTCCTTGTAGGCTTCGTTTTGGTCAAAGTAGAGTAATTAAATTCGTCAGTAGATCATGGTCTAAACTTGATATAAATGCAAATTATGCTATATAGTCCAAAAACCTGACAATATGAGCGTGCCAACATAAAACGTTAATTTCAAAATTTAAAAAATATGGAATAACATAAATCAGATGATGAATATGGAGAACATTAAATTGAGGCTTTAGGAGGTAGTTGCGTTTCATAAATGAGATTCAAGTTGCATGTTAGAATTATATATGTGCAAGCAAAGCAGCTATTTACGGGGATTGCTTTGTTCCAAAATCATTAATATCTATAGTCTACCACAAAAATATCCAACTCAACCCAACTTAACTTCACTCAATTCAACCCAACCCAACGTTATTTAACTAAGTGTCAAATGCAAATACTTTACTTTTTACAAATCAATACTTAACAACGTTAACTGTTCAAGGTCTTGAATTGAAAGCAGAAATTTTGCAAATTGAAAATTGGTCAAAATAGTTCCAACCTTTTTCTTAAAATTTAGAATCCAAACTTTGGTAAGGGCGATTGTATGTATTTCCTTTCAATCTTCGTTTTGCGCAAACTAACTCTAAATATTTCCTTTTAATCAGAAATTGGGTTAATATCATATAAGACTTCTTTTAGGAATTTGAAGTTAATAATTAATTTTTGAGTTTAAAACCCTATCTGACATGGTTATAAATGATTGGTAAGCTTTCTCTATGTAGTCCTCATCTTCAGAAAAAATCATCTATACTATAAAATTAGAATGTTATCATTAATGTTCTCTTGTGTTGATGTTTCAATTTATTATGCTGTAATTAACTCAATTTCTTGGTTTTGTTTGTTTCGGCGTGTGTGTTTTTGTTAGTCTTGTTATGATATGAAGATGAGGACTAGATCCTCGAAACATGTAGAATAAGAATATAAATATAACATCATTGAGTACAAAAATCGACTCCTTTACGTAATGATATATTATTTCTATAGTATTTAATGATATTTAAATTTTTGTGAATTAACCAACTTCTCAACAATTAATGGAACATCTAGAATGACCAAATGCTAAAGCTGTTATCATAGACTTTGCTAAATGTATTTAAAATTATAAATTTTAATGATATGAGTTACCTAATGCACCTCAACATAACTCAACCCAACCCAACTCATGATAAATGAATTATGTATTAGATTTTTTGTAATGATTTGACAAATTCCCAACAATTAATAACAGCTAGAATGATCAAATACAAAAGCTATTATCATAGAAAAGCTAATGTCTTAATGATATGAGCCAACTAATGCAACCAAACCTAACCTAATCCAATCCAACTCATTGTAAATTAATTGAAACACTGAAAGGAGTTAATAATATCTCTAAAATTGAAGCTAAATGTGATAATATAATGGATTGGTGATAATATGCGATAAGCCATAAAAATGTTATTGGTAAATCAGAAAAAAACACAAGAATAAATCTTGATAAGTCTTTATAAGTATTGGTGACTCTAAAAATTTGTTAATGATATAGTTATTGTATTTGAGGAATGAGGTATATCTTAAATTAATGTCAAATGTTGATCTCTTATGACTGATATTTTTAAAAAAGAAAAGTTATTATCAATGATTTTGCTGAATGTATTGCAAATTCAAAATCCTAATGATATTAGTCACAAGGACAGATCCACTATAGATTAAAATGGATTGGAAATCACGATATAAAATTAAGTTATCTGATAAAATGCTTTGATACTATCTTAATTATTTATTAAGACACAATTTGAGCTCTTGCCAAAATTCTAATTTTCAGCTAAAATGAGGTAAAATTGATTAAGTATTAATAGCAAGTTCTAAGTTAAGTGAACTTGACTTAAAATTAATTCGAATAATATCAAATCAGTAAAAATTCCTAACTTGCCATGATATTACCAAATTATTACTTAACAACTTGAATTGGAGGTGAAAAGAAGTTTTACAATTTGAAAACTAGTTAATGCAATACCTAACTGTTTCTTAAAATTTAGAATCCAGATTTTAGTTAGAATGATATTTATTTCCTTGTAGGCTTCGTTTTGGTCAAAGTAGAGTAATTAAATTCGTCAGTAGATCATGGTCTAAACTTGATATAAATGCAAATTATGCTATATAGTCCAAAAACCTGACAATATGAGCGTGCCAACATAAAACGTTAATTTCAAAATTTAAAAAATATGGAATAACATAAATCAGATGATGAATATGGAGAACATTAAATTGAGGCTTTAGGAGGTAGTTGCGTTTCATAAATGAGATTCAAGTTGCATGTTAGAATTATATATGTGCAAGCAAAGCAGCTATTTACGGGGATTGCTTTGTTCCAAAATCATTAATATCTATAGTCTACCACAAAAATATCCAACTCAACCCAACTTAACTTCACTCAATTCAACCCAACCCAACGTTATTTAACTAAGTGTCAAATGCAAATACTTTACTTTTTACAAATCAATACTTAACAACGTTAACTGTTCAAGGTCTTGAATTGAAAGCAGAAATCTTGCAAATTGAAAATTGGTCAAAATAGTTCCAACCTTTTTCTTAAAATTTAGAATCCAAACTTTGGTAAGGATGATTGTATGTATTTCCTTTCAATCTTCGTTTTGCGCAAACTAACTCTAAATATTTCCTTTTAATCAGAAATTGGGTTAATATCATATAAGACTTCTTTTAGGAATTTGAAGTTAATAATTAATTTTTGAGTTTAAAACCCTATCTGACATGGTTATAAATGATTGGTAAGCTTTCTCTATGTAGTCCTCATCTTCAGAAAAAATCATCTATACTATAAAATTAGAATGTTATCATTAATGTTCTCTTGTGTTGATGTTTCAATTTATTATGCTGTAATTAACTCAATTTCTTGGTTTTGTTTGTTTCGGCGTGTGTGTTTTTGTTAGTCTTGTTATGATATGAAGATGAGGACTAGATCCTCGAAACATGTAGAATAAGAATATAAATATAACATCATTGAGTACAAAAATCGACTCCTTTACGTAATGATATATTATTTCTATAGTATTTAATGATATTTAAATTTTTGTGAATTAACCAACTTCTCAACAATTAATGGAACATCTAGAATGACCAAATGCTAAAGCTGTTATCATAGACTTTGCTAAATGTATTTAAAATTATAAATTTTAATGATATGAGTTACCTAATGCACCTCAACATAACTCAACCCAACCCAACTCATGATAAATGAATTATGTATTAGATTTTTTGTAATGATTTGACAAATTCCCAACAATTAATAACAGCTAGAATGATCAAATACAAAAGCTATTATCATAGAAAAGCTAATGTCTTAATGATATGAGCCAACTAATGCAACCAAACCTAACCTAATCCAATCCAACTCATTGTAAATTAATTGAAACACTGAAAGGAGTTAATAATATCTCTAAAATTGAAGCTAAATGTGATAATATAATGGATTGGTGATAATATGCGATAAGCCATAAAAATGTTATTGGTAAATCAGAAAAAAACACAAGAATAAATCTTGATAAGTCTTTATAAGTATTGGTGACTCTAAAAATTTGTTAATGATATAGTTATTGTATTTGAGGAATGAGGTATATCTTAAATTAATGTCAAATGTTGATCTCTTATGACTGATATTTTTAAAAAAGAAAAGTTATTATCAATGATTTTGCTGAATGTATTGCAAATTCAAAATCCTAATGATATTAGTCACAAGGACAGATCCACTATAGATGAAAATGGATTGGAAATCACGATATAAAATTAAGTTATCTGATAAAATGCTTTGATATTATCTTAATTATTTATTAAGATACAATTTGAGCTTCTGCCAAAATTCTAATTTTCAGCTAAAATGAGGTAAAATTGATTAAGTATTAATAGTAAGTTCTAAGTTAAGTGAACTTGACTTAAAATTAATTCGAATAATATCAAATCAGTAAAAATCCCTAACTTGCCATGATTTTACCAAATTATTACTTAACAACTTGAATTGGAGGTGAAAAGAAGTTTTACAACTTGAAAACTAGTTAATGCAATACCTAACTGTTTCTTAAAATTTAGAATCCAGATTTTAGTTAGAATGATTGTATGTATTTCCTTGTAGGCTTCGTTTTGGTCAAAGTAGAGTAAAGAAATGTTGGGGACCACATGAACTCGAATTAAGTTCGTCAGTAGATCATGGTCTAAACTTGATATAAATGCATAATTTGCTGTATAATCCAAAAACTTGACAAAATGAGCGTGCCAACATAAAACGTTAATTTCAAAATTTATAAAATATGGAATAACATAAATCAGATGATGAATATGGAGAACATTAAATTGAGGCTTTAGGAGGTAGTTGCGTTCCATAAATGAGATTCAAGTTGCATGTTAGAATTATATATGTGCAAGCAAAGCAACTATTTTTCTGGGATTGCTTTGTTCCAAAATCATTAATATCTATAGTCTACCACAAAAATATCCAACTCAACCCAACTTAACTTCACTCAATTCTACCCAACCCAACCCAACGTCATTTAACTAAGTGTCAAATGCAAATACTTTTTTTTTACAAATTAGTACTTAATAACGTTAACTGTTCAAGGTCTTGAATTGAAAGCAGAAATTTTGCAAATTGAAAATAGGTCAAAATAGTTCCAACCTTTTTCTTAAAATTTAGAATCCAAACTTTGGTAAGGGCGATTGTATGTATTTCCTCTCAATCTTCGTTTTGCTCAAAATAACTCCAAATATTTCCTTTTAATCAGAAATTGTGTTAATATCATATAAGACTTCTTTTAGGAATTTGAAGTTAATAACTAATTTTTGAGTTTAGAACCCTATCTGACATGGTTATAAATGATTGGTAAGCTTTTTGCGGTGTAATTCCAGATTTCTTTTTACATTTTGACATTTACACTACAATATTACATCTTTTATAAGTCAAGACTCAATATTTTTCGTTGGCTAAACTTAGACACAATCTTGGAGTACACAGGGATACAAAAATTTACATTTGCTAAAACGTTTTGCTTACAATTTCTGAGAAAGCAAAAAACTGATATGTTGAAAAAAGAATGTTGTGTATAGCAAATACATCAAGATTTAGAGAGTGTCGAAATCATGGCATTAAATCAAAAATCAATGTTGATGTAATAATACATTTTTAGCTTTAGAAAACTTTAAATTGATAAAAATATAGAATATAGTATAAAGTAAGAAATAGAATGTGTACGTTTAATATGTTGGTTGAAGATGTCACCCCCACCCTCTCGCCCTCTCTTGACGATTCCATGGCAACAAAGGTGTTTCCATGACAATGGGGGCGGGGCCGTCTATTTTTCGACCTTCGATTCGTGACGTAACCGAACGTCACCACCGGATGCACCGATTTTAATATTGTAGCAATTACCGAAATATATCATTAAAAAATATTAAAATAAATAATAATTTGGGCATAGGCGAAAACGTGAAAGTTAACCTATTCAGAGTTGATATCTTATTAGGTTACCAAACCGACACCTTGTTGCAAATTGTCGCGTTTCCCCTTAATTGTTTAATTACACTTAATAAGGAACGTGTCATCAATTAAAAAAGGTGCAAAAAAATGTTTCACCTTTTCGATTTAATCTAGAAGTTGATACAAGATGTTTTTACTATTTATTAATGATAATAAATTAATTATTATTGGTAAACTAACCTTATCAAGACATTAATTATAGTAATTAATAATAATAACCTCCAAGAAATATCACTCACTTTAACACAGGTTGTTTTTATAATAAATTCTTGTAGTATTAAAATCACTTTTTTTGTTTTAAAAGATCGTTAATTTGCATTAAACGATGTAATAATAAAAACACAATGTTACGTTCGTCTGGTATGTAACGTCCGAAACGCGTTCACGTTGGCAAGCATTTGAGCAGAGGAGCAGCTCCAGGGATGCTGCGTTCGCGCCGCCCTAAAAAAGAGGCGTTTGCGCGCAGCTTTCCATGACACGCCCCTTATCACCCCCACCTAATCGCCTCCTGTCCAATCGAGTGTGTCCATGGACGATGTGCGACCGATACGATTGGCCGACGCACGTTCGAATTGTTTATGGCGCGTCAATACTTTCGCGATCGGTCGTGTTCGCCGCGAAACGCCGACCGACGAGTGAAACGTTAGGGGCGCTGTACGTTGACAGGTGGAGACGATCGCGTCTCTTTTTTTTCGGGTGTCACTTGTCAACTGAAGCGGGAAGGTGGGGGTTACGTAACCTAGGTATTATGTTGAGTTGCGGTTTTTTTGTTTGCCTCGTCGTAGTTGGTTTTGATCAACACATTTCTATGCAGATGACGATGATGGTGTGATGGTTATTTTTTCGTTGGGTTGGTTGGAAAAGCTGGGAAGGCGGAATGCCATTAAGACACCGTGTCATCTGATACCGGAGCACCTACGAGGGGTCAAAGAGCATGCCACATGCCGTTTCTCTTGGAAGGACTCCGAGATACCAAGCGACGAGCTGCCGGGCTTCACTCATATTTTTTAATAATATGCAGAACCGTACTAAGAAATTTAAATTTTCAACCAAAATAATGTTTGCGTTATTTTGGGGGGATCCCAAAACATTTTCTTTTTGAGTAACAATAAATTTTAAGAAAATTTAAGTTAATTTAAATAAGGTAATTAACAAAAATTTTGAGTACGCTTCTGCAAAAGTGTCTTAGAACCATTTCCTGGACAGCGTCACCCACTCATCCTTTCTAGAATGAGACCCTCGGAGATTTATGAAATGTTTACACTCACATCAGGTCGCGTCCGTCATCTTGCGCGCCTCTTCAGATCGTTATCGCTTAATAAATAATATTTCCGAGACGGTTTTGCTGCTTCCTGCTGCGAATTCACACCGAAATCACGTTCCAAGCATTTCTAGACTTTGAGCAAATACAATTATCGGGTTGGGAGAGTAGCGGTCGCTGCGGCGAGAGTTAATGAGGGTGTAGTTACTCTTGGGCTACCGTGGGCGGCACCGTCCCTAATCATAGGGTCTGCCACAAGATGGCCCTAGGGTTTCCCATCTTCAACTAAACAAAAAAAAATAATTTTTTTCAAAAACATAATTATAATTTTCTTGAATATTGATGAAATGGTACTGATTGGTTTTTGGAGTTGGAAAAAAGACGATTTTAATTTTAATTTTAATTTTAATTTCGTGACGTTTTTAGTTGTGCCCCTAAAAACAAACAGGGAGTAAATCAGGCGATAACTGCATATCGAAAAAAATCCAATATCCTTCGGGCGTCGGTAAATCATGGCGCCCCACAACAAAAAAAAATAATTCGGGACCCCGCCACACGGCCTAAATCAGCGTCCGGCGGCCCGGGGTCCCGACCTGTCGACGAGCAAAACGAATGGCTATTAGCCGATAATTTTTTGTTTATATTTACTTTCGAGTTATGGCCAGCTTACCGACGACACCCACATATCACCGTGTGCCGCGGCTCGGCGCGCTCTCTGCTGGCTGCCCCACGCACGACGGACCATAAAAACCCTTTCAGAACGGACGTAAGATGAACAGGGCTGGACTTAACTGACTATATTTAATATACTCATTTTAATCAAATAGAAATTAGCTCTAGAAGTTATGGCAAAATTGACAAACATTACTTTTCTATTATATCAACAAGTACAGAAATTTTGTTTAAACATTATCAATGTAATGAGAATACCCAAATATGTATGGCTTAGTTTCTTATGGCACATTGAAAATCTTAACTTTTTTTACAACCTCATTACTCAACCTAGTAAAAGTGATAGGAGGATTTCTGCAAGCAGTATTTCATCTTCCATTAATGACATTTAGACCTCTAATAGCAGTATGCAGTCTTCGGTAAGCAATATCTCATCATCTACCAGAAATATCTTCTAAGAATGTATGTAGCCTTCGATGAGTAATATCCAGTCTTTTAGCAGAAATATTTAGTCTCCTACAGGCTAGTGCTTGTAGACGTCTGTATACAGTGTTTAACCTACTACAAAAAGTATCTTCTGGACGCAGCATGAGCACTTCTATAAGCAGTATTTTGTCTTCCGTTAATGATATTTAGATTTTTAAGAGTAGTATGTAGCCTTCGGCAAATAATATCTCATCTTCTATAAGAAATGTCTCCTTGAAACAAAAGAAAGACTTCTGAAAGCAGTTTTTGATGTTATATTAACGATATATAGACTTTTTGCGAGAATATGTAATTTTTAGCTAGCAGTATGCAGTCTTTTACCAGCAATATTTAGTTTCCTGCAAGAGCTAGAAAGACTACCATCCACTACCAGAATTATATCTAGAAGTAACAGGAAGACTTCTTCAAGTAGTATCCTATCTTCTATTAATGATATTTAGACTACTAACAGTAGTATGCAGTGTTCGGCAAGCAATATCTCATCTTCTACCAAAAGAAAAAGATGAGAGATTTGCAAGCAGTTTTTATTTTTTTAATAACGATATTTCAATTTTTAACGACAGTATGTAGACTTCAATAAGCAGTATTCAGTCTTTTACCAAAAATAATTAGTCACCTACAAGCACTAGAAAGACTTCTGCCTACAATATTTAGTCTGCTACAAGAAGTATCTTCTAGAAGTAGCATGAGGACATTTATAAGCAGTATTTGGCTTCTATTAATGATATTTAGACTTTTAACAGCAATATGTAGTCTTCGGCAAACAATATCTCATATTCTACTAGAAATATCTTCTGGAAATAATACAGACTTTTAACAATAAAAAATTTTTAACAACAAAAATAATTTGTGAAGGAAGATTTGTGGTGTGGGCTGCTAAAACGCTAGAACATATCTTGAAAGGATGTTACGAGCTGAGAGCCAAAAGCAACTGAAAGAGGAGACTAAGCAATACAGATTAGCCCACTTATATCATTAAGTTGGGTTGGATTGTGTTGAGTTGGGTTGGATTAAGTTAGGTTGTGTTGTTAAATATCTTTTCTTTGGTCATCAAAGGGTTTAATTTAACTACGATTGATTTTTAAGATATTAAAAAGCCTGTGGTTTATGCCAACCACAATCCATAAGCAATGATATCCATTTTGGTGACGAATGCAAAATGTAATGCAGAATGAAATGCAGATTAAAACACGGAATGGATGTTGTTTATGCCAACAACAATCCAGTTGATCCATTCTAGTATTAGGACTATTAAAGATCTTCTTACAAGAAGTTATAATTTTTTAATTTTCTGAAAGCTCCGAAAGGTCACAGTAATTCTATGATTTCGGAAAACTTTACCAATGATTTAGAGTTTGCCAACATATCTTGAAACAATATATTGGTTGATTATAAAGACTAAGGTAATAAGACAAAAACTAAGGTAATAATCTTTGAAAATATAAAGTGTCAAAAGATTTCTTTTTCTTGTTTTCCATTTTAGACATTGCGAAATGCGAAACAATTTAAACCGACTTGTTCAGAAATTCTGTTCAACCTGAAATTTGCAAAAATGCAAGAAAAAATTTTTTTTTAAGTAAGCAAGAAATGGCAAAATTATATTTCTTAGGTACTTGGTATCTTAAAAATAATAGAATACGATGTAATTAAATTCAAGGAAATCTGGACTTTGACAAAACATCACAGAGATCAAAATGTATCTCTTTGGATCAAGGAAGGAAACATGATTCACCTTCTGTTATTAGGGTCTAAGTTTTGCTTCAACATGGGGAACATTTGTTATCCCAAACCATTTGGCTGAATGCAAATTTTGCTGAAGAATAACTATAATTTGGAAGTGTTATATTTTTTACGTTATAATAATTTTATGAAATGGATCCTGATAATAACTTAACACGATAATTCTAGCAGCAATGTTGCAAGATACAAAATAACTTAACTAGAAGGTTTATATTATCGAAAACTTTTGGGAATAATTCAAGTTTTCTAGAAGCAATATCACGTTTTCTGAAGAATTGAAAGTCTTCTGAAAACGTTTCAAGTCTTCTAGAAGTTACATCAAGTCATTTGGAAACATTTCAAGTCTTTTAAAAGCAGGATCAAGTCTCCCACAGGTAGTATAATCGAGTCGTCTAGAAGCAGTTCAAGTATTTTAAGTCTTGCGGAAGCATTTCAAGTCTTCTGAAAACAGTCCATGTCTTCTACAAGCAATATCAAGTTTTCTGAGAGTATTAAGAACCAGGAACTATGTCTGATGATCTTGCTAAGCGTTAAAAATTTGCCTGATTCTGCTCCGTGGCTAGAATAATAAGCGCCCTGGCGAGACGAGACATCAGAGGATATCTTGTGAGAATGACTTAAGTGTAGCTGTTGGAAAGAGAGGTGGTGGCTCCGAATGGAGGAATATGCGCTCTATGCTGCAGAACATATTCTATGACGAGATATCAGGAAAGAATACGAAGCGTGGAGTAAGAGTGGTGGCATATTCTGATGATCTTATTCTCATCACATGTGCCAAAATTAAGGAAAACGTAGAGGACTTACTACGCTACCGAGAAAGTCATAAGAAGGCTGAACGAGATGAGAATCAAGGTGGCTGCTAAAAAGACCGAAGTGGTAGTCCTACAAGGAAGACGAAATGTACAAAAATGGAGGTAGTTATTGAAGGCCAAAGGATGGAAAGTTCACCAATGGTAAAATAACTGGAGATTTATTTCGATAAGGATATGAGAATAATGGTGCGTGTCAAAATTACCACGCAGAGAGTATTCAGATGATAGGGCGTATGCCCCCGATGGACCTACTGTTGGAGGAAAGGGTCTCCCTGCACGAGTGAAGGAGAGAGAGCAAAAAGGAAGATCTAATGAGGAAATGGTAGAATTGGTCAGTATAACGGATGGGAGAGGACAATTATACCAAAGGCGAAACCATGGATGAAAAAGAAGTGGGGGGAAGTTGATTACTAACACAGGTTATAACGGGCCACGGAATCTTCGGAGTAATAAACTCTGATAATAACTTAACACGATAATTCTAGCAGCAATGTTGCAAGATATAAAATAACTTAACTAGAAGGTTTATATTATCGAAAACTTTTGGGATCAATTGGATCTCCGAAACCTATCATACAAGAACTAGTAAAAAAAGAAAGTGAAACAAGTGAATATGAATCAAGATGATGTCTCCTTTCTACAGGTGGCTAAATATTTGAACTTTGTTGCTGATAATAGGTAAATTCTTCTAAAATCTTCGTCGGATTTAAGAATGTCTTGGTGTGATGTCTGTTGTGGTAACCTGATGAGATTCTGAGATTATGTATCCTTAACATTCTGAATATATTGCTTGTCAAGTCTTCTAAAAACAATTCAAGTTTTCTAGAAGCAATATCACGTTTTCTGAAGAATTGAAAGTCTTCTGAAAACGTTTCAAGTCTTCTAGAAGTTACATCAAGTCATCTGGAAACATTTCAAGTCTTTTAAAAGCAGTATCAAGTCTCCCACAGGTAGTATAATCGAGTCGTCTAGAAGCAGTTCAAGTATTTTAAGTCTTGTGGAAGCATTTCAAGTCTTCTGAAAACAGTCCATGTCTTCTACAAGCAATATCAAGTTTTCTGAGAGTATTAAGAACCAGGAACTATGTCTGATGATCTTGCTAAACGTTAAAAATTTGCCTGATTCTGCTCCGTGGCTAGAATAATAAGCGCCCTGGCGAGACGAGACATCAGAGGATATCTTGTGAGAATGACTTAAGTGTAGCTGTTGGAAAGAGAGGTGGTGGCTCCGAATGGAGGAATATGCGCTCTATGCTGCAGAACATATTCTATGACGAGATATCAGGAAAGAATACGAAGCGTGGAGTAAGAGTGGTGGCATATTCTGATGATCTTATTCTCATCACATGTGCCAAAATTAAGGAAAAGGTAGAGGACTTACTACGCGACCGAGAAAGTCATAAGAAGGCTGAACGAGATGAGAATCAAGGTGGCTGCTAAAAAGACCGAAGTGGTAGTCCTACAAGGAAGACGAAATGTACAAAAATGGAGGTAGTTATTGAAGGCCAAAGGATGGAAAGTTCACTAATGGTAAAATAACTGGAGATTTATTTCGATAAGGATATGAGAATAATGGCGTGTGTCAAGATTACCACGCAGAGAGTATTCAGATGATAGGGGGTATGCCCCCGATGGACCTGCTGTTGAAGGAAAGGGTCTCCCTGCACGAGTGAAGGAGACAGAGCAAAAGGGAAGATCTGATGAGGAAATGGTAGAATTGGTCAGTATAACGGATGGGAGAGGACAATTATACCAAAGGCGAAACCAGGGATGAAAAAGAAGTGGGGGGAAGTTGATTACTAACACAGGTTATAACGGGCCACGTTATCTTCGGAGTAATAAACTTTATTTCCATTTCTGTACAAACAAATTAGTAAAGAAAAACTATAACAGTATATATAAAAATGAAAATTGGCGATATAAGATCGGGAAAGTATCATAGACACAATGTTGGATCTGTGGAACAATGCATACACCGAATCATGCGGTGTTTCACTGTACAAAGTTTGCGGCGGACAGGAGGAGGTGCTTTGTAGATTGTCAGGAAACGGTAACCAAAGATAACATTGGGACTTGTACACTTATGTTTGCCGATGGCGAGACTTAGCAGGAAATTGGAGGTTACTTTAGAAACATTATGAAGAGCAAACAACAGGAAGAATGGAGACGAGAATGGGTAGAGCGGGAGAGGGATGGCAAGGTGATCGAGGTATATGACAGAAATGAGCGAAGAGGAGGATGTTTTCCCTGACGACGTAAGATATTTTGGTGAAACATTTCAAAAAGTTAGATTGCATAACCACTGTCAAGACGAGTGCAGAAGAAGAGGAGGAGAAGGGCTATCCCAAGAGGGAAGCCAACCCGGCACTACCTGACCACATGGCAACTTAGGTCAGATGTCTGTTTAGATTTACTAATCCCCTCTACAAAAAAGTCTTCTACAAGCAGTAACAACTATTTTAGAAACAGTATCAAGTCTTCCAGCGCTTGTATTGAGCCTTCTGGAAACAGTTTAAGTCTCCTCATTTCATCATTTCTAAATCAGGTGGAAACATTTCAACTCATCTAAAACCATTTCAAGTCTTTTGTAAGTATTATTAAGTTATCTTAAAGAAGTATTAAGTCTTCTCTATTGCTAGTCTTCTGCAAACATTTCAAGTCTTCTGGAAGTAATATCAAGGCTTCTATTTAATACTGCTTATTAAATCTTCTAGAAGCAGTATCAAGACTTTTGGAAGCAGTTTAAGCTTTCTTGAAGTGTTTTGAGACTTTTGAAAGCATTTCAAGCCTTTTAAAAGTAATATCTTGTCTTCCATACGTAGTATCGAGACCTCTGAAAGCATTTCAAGGATTTTGGAAGCATTTTAAATCTTCTAGAAACAGTATTATGTCCTGTGGAAATATTTTAAGACCTCTGAAACCATTTCAAGTCTTTTGGAAGCAGTACTGAGTCATTCAGAACTAGTAATAAGTCTGCTGGAAGCATTGCAATCCTTCTGGAAACATTTTTACAAGTAATTCAAAAGCATTTCAAATCTTTTGGAAGCAGTACCGAGTCATATAGAAACAGTAACAAGTATGTTGGAAGCGTTTATATATATATGGGTATTCTACAGCTATTGAGTATTTTGAATGCTCCTCCACATTCGTGGTGCCTAGGAAGACCTAATATTTCTAAGATAGACTTACAAACTTTGAATGACTAGTACCTAAGCAATATGTATTCAAGTTTATGTCACAAAATCTTACATCTTCGTATTTCTTTTGCCATCTTACTTAATCTTAAGTCCGGATCTGTAAAAGTTAAGAGGGCGGCCTCTTCATCGGACTTAAACAAACGGCCAAACGCCGCGGGTAGAACCCATAAATTCGGCGCGGCAGCGGATGAGATTCAATTTGTGAACCAATTTCACCTGGCGCTATAAAAGTGCGCCTGTACCTACATCGTTCGAACAAGCGTCTTCGCCGCCTTTATTGTTATCATTACGCCGTCGTTGTTGGTGCCGCGACAAACTTTATTGTTATTGCCCCGGCCACGGTGCAGATCACCAAGAGCTCAAATAATTATTATTGGCTCCCTCGTAAAATGGCGGAGGCCTCACCATCCTCACCGCCCTCTGGCTATCAAAGTACATGTATATTTTCTTTTTGTCTTTTTTAATGATCTCAACACGTATTTAAACACGTACTATACTTTTGTAAATTTTCGATCGTAAAACAGTTAAATAATTATTTCCGGGAGGCCACCCACGTCATGCATTACCCCAGGTATAATAAGGGTGGAATCACGTAGATAAGGAAGCCACATGTGGTATTTCAAAGTATAATGTGGTCGTCGCGTAATAAATATTGAAACACGAGCTTGGGGGCGCAGCAATTATAAAATTTCGGAGGCAGGCACACATACCATCTATTTGGGGCGCTCACTGACATGGTGGGTACGCCCTCTTCCGTTTTGTACCGGTATCGCTTGACAAACAACGGGACTAATTAAGGACTATAAATTAAGTGACACGGTGTTCCCCTCCTCGTTTCTTTAGACACGGTCTGCTTCCCAATTGAAATCGTTTCTTAACCGCAATTACTCAAATTATCTTCAACTCAAATCTATACAAAAATGTAAAGAATTATTTACAGTTTTTCAAGAATGGCATCCAAATTTTTTAGATTCTAGTGTTAGTAACGAAAAATATATAACATTGAAATCTGACAAACAAACATTAAGTTGAATACACTTTAGATGATAAGTCATCGTCGGAACATTCTCTATTGTTCAACGGGCGGTCCTCAACACTCAAAAAGCCGAATGGCCACCTCGAAAGGAATCCACGGGAGCCGCAACTCGGCCGACAGCAGCTCCTTTGTCCCGGATGACTAAGGACAATTCGCGGTGAGCCGTTCTTCTTCTCAATCCAACGACTTCGACGTTCGCTTTTACCGTTCTTTCCCCTTATTTTATTTCACTTCTTTTTCATGTACAACTTCATTTCTTTTAATTGCGATTTTTCGTGTTATTATCGATTTGTTTTTCGATTTTATGTGGTTTCTTTTTGTTTTCTCGCGCAGGTTCATCCGTGGTGGAGGGTCCTTCCAACGTTAATTTAAAGTAAAACACGAACGGTGCGCATCCGGCAATTATAATGCAAGAGGACGGTGGTGTCGGTGATCGCGTGTTCGGATACAAGTGACAACTGTGGTCTCCGTGTCTTTCGGACTCCCGGATATTATCGGAAATCGCTGCTTGGCGGAACCTTTGATCACTGTAAACCATCATCAGTGTGATTTTCGATAATTTTACTTTTTCTTCATTTCCGTTCTTTAATTGTATGAGAAAAAAAATTTTTTTCTTACAAAAAATTATTAATTTAAACAAACAATTTTAATCACTGACTATATATTCTTCATAATCAGTTGAAAACTTATTAAAAATTGGTTAATGTCGATGTGGGGGCTGTTCTTGATACTAATTTTCTAGAGATACAAAGAGAATATGTATCAGATTCCACAACACTACAATGGCAGAATTATATAACTTAAGTCAGATAATTTTTGCATCATGATATATTATCTAAGGAGGTCAAAAATACCTCATTGTGTTAGCTTCATTGTTATTTATGGATAATTTTATTTGCAAAAATTTTATTTATGTGTGGTACAAGCAGTGTTTAATCTTTAATTGGGAGGTTTTGAACTTCTGACATGAAGATTTTCGTGCTTTATGCTGAAAATAACTTAATTGAGAAAAGATCCAAACGGAATATGAAGGTTTTAAAAAAATAGCCTAAAAACACGCAAAATATCTGAAATATTATAAACATCAAGGAGTATCTGCAGTCTATATATAGACTCCAGATACTTTGATATATTCTTGATAGTTCAAGTGTTCTGCCAAAAGTTTTTTACAAGCAGTGTCTAGTCTTTAATTGAGAGTCTTTCAACTTCTGACATGAAGATTTTGGTGCTGTATGCTGAAAATAACCGAATTGGGAAAAGACCTAAATAACGAATGACGGCTTTCAAAAAAAAGGTCTGCAAACATTCAAAATATCTCAAACATCAAAGTATCTGCCGCCTATGGTTCGAATGTTCTGTCAGAAATGTTTTACAAGCTGAACTTCTGACATTAAGATTTAGTGCTTTTACCGATATGGAAAAAATTGAGATATGATAATGAAATATGTATGTATGTATGTATGGAATGGGGAGGGCATGCAAGGCATGCAGCACTTAGGCCTCTCAACGGGCCCCTTGTACAACCTCCCCAGGAGACTCGAGGTGTTCTGAGAAAGATCTCTGATCAGGTGACGATACCGCTTACTCATGCCTAATATAATAAAATATATAGATAATGAAATATATTTTATTTAGAAGCAAATTTATTGAAAAATTAATGTATTATAACCAATAATTAATGTTCCATAAACATCAATGTTATGATTTTTTAAACTCAACTTTACATTCCAAGTTATTACGGATTTTTAGAAATTTTAGAAAGCCATATCTCAAGAACTAATTGAGATATAATGATGAAATAACAAATATTTTGAATCAAATTTAATGACGATTTAATATCCCATGATTAATTATTAATGTTTTATAAACGTGAATGTTGTAGCTATTTAAAATCAACTCTATGTTGTTAATGTTTTTTAATCTTAAGAAATTAAAACAATCATATCTCAAGAAAAAATTGAGGTATAATAATGAAATATATTTCATTTAGATGCAAATTTATGGAAGAATTAATGTACCGTAACCAATCATTAATGTTCCATAAATATCGATGTTATGATTTTTTAAACTCAACTTTACATTCGAAATTATTACGGATTTTAAGAAATTTTAGAAAGCTATATCTCAAAAATGTTTGAGATATAATGATGACATAACAAACATTTTAAATCAAATTTAATGACGATTTAATATCCCATGATTAATTATTAATGTTGCATAAACCTGGATGTTGTGGCTATTTAAAATCAACTCTATGTTTTTAATGATTTTTAATTTTAAGAAATTAAAAAAAAATCTTATCTCAAGAAAAAATTAAGATATAGTAATGAAATATATTTCGTTTAGAAGCAAATTTATTGAAGAATTATTGTGCCATGACCAATCATTAATGTTCTATAAACATCGATGTAATGATTTTTTAAACTCAATACTGCATTTCAAGTTATGATGGATTTTAAGAAATTTTAGAAAGCCATATCTCAAGAACAAATTAAGATATAATGATGGAATAACAAATACTTTGTATCAAATTTCATGACTCAAGGTTTCAAATTCTTAATGTCTCATAAACCTTGATATTGCGGCTATTCAAAATCAACTTTATGTTTTTAATGATTTTTAATATTAAGAAATATCATATCATCATAATATAAAGTCATTTGAAAACGTTTACAAATCTTTTAAAAACAGTATCAAGTTTTCCAGAGACAGTATTGAGTCTTTCGGAAGCAGATTAAGTCTTCTAGAAACAATATCAAATCTTCCGGAAGCATTTCAAGTCTTTTAGATGCAGTATCAAATCTTCTGGAAGCATTTTAAGTCTTGTGGAAGCTTTTCTGAAAACATTTCATGTCTTCTAGATGAAATATCAAAACTTCCAGAGGCAGTGTCGAGTGACCTGAAAGTAATTCAAGTTTTCTGGACGCAGTTCAAGTCTTCATAAAGCGATATCAAGCAGTGATGGGACGGTATTTAAGGAAGGGTATGTTAGAGCAGTATTTTTGAGGAACGTATCGATTCCACGTGATTTTAAAATACCCGTTACAGAACGTAACGTGTTACATAAATACCATCACTACAAGATGGTACGATATTTGAGGAACGATATTTTGGAGCATTATTCTAATACAGAGGTCCCCAAGCTTTTTTGTGTCGTAGACCCCTTGCCATGTTTTTCGGTTTTAGACCCCCTACTTTGTGGTCACAAAATATTGTGCAATACATTAAAAGTGATCGAAATATATGCGGTAAAAACAAAAAAAGACATACCAGCATGGGCTACAATGATAAAAATAACATTCAATAGCGTTAATTTGTAGTCTGATGACCAGAAGAAAGCCTTTAGCGGAATCTGTGGAGGTGGGATTTTGCCTTGCCACATTCGTTAAGTTATAAGATAGCATAATGTAAGTACATAGGTACGTATTTTCATTTTATTCACCCCCAAAATGTTTTTTCCGCTGACGTGGACCCTTTGCAGGTTGTCATAGACCCCTAGGGGTCGATATAGACCATTTTGGGAATCACTATTCTAATAGAACGTAACATCCAGCACTTTTAAAACACCTAATTCTGATCGTACTAATATACCCTACATATTTGTAGTGATGGGACGCTATTTGAGGAACGAGGAACGAAATGATGCAATTCTTTTTAAAGTGTTTTGAAAGCAATATCAAGTCTGCCAGAGGCAGTATCAAGTCTCTTGGAAGTAGTTCAACCTTTCCTTTCAGCATTTCAAATCTTTTGGAAGCAATATCAAGTCTTCCAAAGGCAGTATCGAGCCTCTTGGAAGTAGCTCAACTCTTCTAGAAGCATTTCAAGCCTTTTAGAAGCAGTATCAAGTCTCTTGGATGTAGTTCAACTCTTCTGGAAGCAGTTCAAGTGTTCTAAAAACAATATCCAGTCTTCTAGAAGCAATATCATGTCTCCTGAAAGCAGTGTCAAATCTTTTGAAAGCATTTTAGGCCTTCTGAAAACATTTCAAGTTTTCTGGAAGCAGACCAAATCTTCTATAAGCAGTATCCTATGAACCGGTGTGATCTGCCAAAAACTAACAATAATTAGAATAATTATAACAATAATTTTCCAAATATCATCATCTATTCCAATCTGTGGAAGAGCACTGAAGACCAAACATTGCCAAAACAAACCTAGTGGTGATATGTTTTTAAAAAACTGAGAAAATGTATTTTGTTTCAGATTCTTCAGTGATCTTGATCGTATTATTTCTCATTAAAATTGTTTATCATTTAGTCCCCATTATTTTTTTTTATCGACACTGAGTCATAATACAACAGTCCTTTTTTAGAACAACAACTTTGGCATCTAGGTTTACAGATCATTCTTGATCAGTTTTTGCAATCTACAACAATACGACGTTCTATTCTTTAAAGAGAGACAGTATACACAATAAGGCGTAATGAGCAAAGGAAAAGATTGGTCAATTTCCAAATTAGAACCAGACAAGAAATCCAGATAAGCATTTGTTAACATCTATCACCTCTAATCTTATAATTAATACTCCATATGGTGATAATATCATAATAATTGGGTGAAATCCCAATTTGTTATGATTTTTTTGAAAATAATCATGTATTCTAAAAAATGAGAAGGGTTAATATTATTCAAGACAAAGTATCTTAAGAAATAATTTTGTAATGATTTGGTAAAATGTAGATTTGTTGTGATTTTTTGAAAATGACTATTTATCCTAAAGAAATGGGAACGAACCTAACTTTATTTAAGCAATAATATCTCGAGAACTAAGAGACATTTTTAAATTCTATTTCTGTCATTGGAAAGCTTATAATTTATAATCCATATGGTGGTAATTTCATAATAATTTAGTGAAATCCTAATTTGTTATGACATTTTAAAAATAATCATTTATCCTCAAAAATGAGAAGGGTTAATGTTGTTTAAAACAGAGTATCTAAAGAAATAATAGATATTTTAAGATTTAATTAGTTTCATTGGAAAGCTTATACTTTTTGCTAAATAGGTTGATAATTTCGTAATAATTTGGTAAAATCTCGATTTATTGTAATTTTGTGAAAATGACTATTTATCTTAAAAAAGGCGAACGAAGTTAATTTTATTAAGGTAATAATATCTTGAGAACTAAAAGACATTTTGAAATTCTATTTCTGTCATTCGAAAGCTTAAAATTTATACTTCATATGGTGATAATTTTATAATAATTGAGTGAAATCCCTATTTGTTATGATTTTTTGAAAATAATCATTTATCCTCAAAAATGAGAAGAGTTTAAAACAGAGTATCTTAAAAAATAATAGATTTTTTAAGATTTAGTTAGTTTCATTGGAAAGCTCATACTTTTTGCTAAATAAGTTGATAATTTCGTAATAATTTGGTAAAATCTCGATTTATTGTGATTTTTTGAAAATGATTATTTATCTTAAGAAAGGCGAACGAAGTTAATTTTATTAAGGTAATAATATCTTGAGAACTAAAAGACATTTTGAAATTCTATTTCTGTCATTCGAAAGCTTATAATTTATACTTCATATGGTGATAATTTTATAATAATTGAGTGAAATCCCAATTTGTTTTGATATTTTAAAAATAATCATTTATCCTCAAAAATGAGAAGGGTTAATATTGTTTAAAACAGAGTATCTTAAAAAATAATAGATTAGATTAATAATAGAAAGCTCATACTTTTTGCTAAATAAGTTGATAATTTCGTAATAATTTGGTAAAATCTCGATTTATTGTGATTTTTTGAAAATGATTATTTATCTTAAAAAAGGCGAACGAAGTTAATTTTATTAAGGTAATAATATCTTGAGAACTAAAAGACATTTTGAAATTCTATTTCTGTCATTCGAAAGCTTATAATTTATACTCATATGGTGATAATTTCATAATTATTGAGTGAAATCCCAATTTGTTTTGATATTTAAAAAAAAATCATTTATCCTCAAAAATGAGAAGGGTTAATATTGTTTAAAACAGAGTATCTTAAAAAATAATAGATTTTTAAGATTTAGTTAGTTTCATTGGAAAGCTTATACTTTTTGCTAAATAAGTTGATAATTTCGTAATAATTTGGTAAAATCTCGATTTATTGTGATTTTTTGAAAATGATTATTTATCTTAAAAAAGGCGAACGAAGTTAATTTTATTAAGGTAATAATATCTTGAGAACTAAAAGACATTTTGAAATTCTATTTCTGTCATTCGAAAGCTTATAATTTATACTCATATGGTGATAATTTCATAATTATTGAGTGAAATCCCAATTTGTTTTGATATTTAAAAAAAATCATTTATCCTCAAAAATGAGAAGGGTTAATATTGTTTAAAACAGAGTATCTTAAAAAATAATAGATTTTTAAGATTTAGTTAGTTTCATTGGAAAGCTTATACTTTTTGCTAAATAAGTTGATAATTTCGTAATAATTTGGTAAAATCTCGATTTATTGTGATTTTTTGAAAATGACTATTTATCTTAAAAAAGGCGAACGATGTCAATTTTATTAAGGTAATAATATCTTGAGAACTAAAGGACATTTTGAAATTCTATTTCTGTCATTCGAAAGCTTATAATTTATACTTCATATGGTGATAATTTTATAATAATTGAGTGAAATCCCAATTTGTTTTGATATTTTAAAAGCAATCATTTATCCTCAAAAATGAGAAGGGTTAATATTGTTTAAAACAGAGTATCTTAAAAAATAATAGATTTTTAAGATTTAGTTAGTTTCATTGGAAAGCTGATACTTTTTGCTAAATAAGTTGATAATTTCGTAATAATTTGGTAAAATCTCGATTTATTGTGATTTTTTGAAAATGACTATTTATCTTAAAAAAGGCGAACGATGTCAATTTTATTAAGGTAATAATATCTTGAGAACTAAAAGACATTTTGAAATTCTATTTCTGTCATTCGCAAGCTTATAATTTATACTTCATATGGTGATAATTTTATAATAATTGAGTGAAATCCCAATTTGTTTTGATATTTTAAAAGCAATCATTTATCCTCAAAAATGAGAAGGGTTAATATTGTTTAAAACAGAGTATCTTAAAAAATAATAGATTTTTAAGATTTAGTTAGTTTCATTGGAAAGCTGATACTTTTTGCTAAATAAGTTGATAATTTCGTAATAATTTGGTAAAATCTCGATTTATTGTGATTTTTTGAAAATGACTATTTATCTTAAAAAAGGCGAACGATGTCAATTTTATTAAGGTAATAATATCTTGAGAACTAAAAGACATTTTGAAATTCTATTTCTGTCATTCGCAAGCTTATAATTTATACTTCATATGGTGATAATTTTATAATAATTGAGTGAAATCCCAATTTGTTTTGATATTTTAAAAATAATCATTTATCCTCAAAAATGAGAAGGGTTAATATTGTTTAAAACAGAGTATCTTAAAAAATAATAGATTAGATTAATAATAGAAAGCTCATACTTTTTGCTAAATAAGTTGATAATTTCGTAATAATTTGGTAAAATCTCGATTTATTGTGATTTTTTGAAAATGATTATTTATCTTAAGAAAGGCGAACGAAGTTAATTTTATTAAGGTAATAATATCTTGAGAACTAAAAGACATTTTGAAATTCTATTTCTGTCATTCGAAAGCTTATAATTTATACTTCATATGGTGATAATTTTATAATAATTGAGTGAAATCCCAATTTGTTTTGATATTTTAAAAATAATCATTTATCCTCAAAAATGAGAAGGGTTAATATTGTTTAAAACAGAGTATCTTAAGAAATAATAGATTAGATTAATAATAGAAAGCTCATACTTTTTGCTAAATAAGTTGATAATTTCGTAATAATTTGGTAAAATCTCGATTTATTGTGATTTTTTGAAAATGATTATTTATCTTAAGAAAGGCGAACGAAGTTAATTTTATTAAGGTAATAATATCTTGAGAACTAAAAGACATTTTGAAATTCTATTTCTGTCATTCGAAAGCTTATAATTTATACTTCATATGGTGATAATTTTATAATAATTGAGTGAAATCCCAATTTGTTTTGATATTTTAAAAATAATCATTTATCCTCAAAATGAGAAGGGTTAATATTGTTTAAAACAGAGTATCTTAAAAAATAATAGATTAGATTAATAATAGAAAGCTCATACTTTTTGCTAAATAAGTTGATAATTTCGTAATAATTTGGTAAAATCTCGATTTATTGTGATTTTTTGAAAATGATTATTTATCTTAAAAAAGGCGAACGAAGTTAATTTTATTAAGGTAATAATATCTTGAGAACTAAAAGACATTTTGAAATTCTATTTCTGTCATTCGAAAGCTTATAATTTATACTCATATGGTGATAATTTCATAATTATTGAGTGAAATCCCAATTTGTTTTGATATTTAAAAAAAAATCATTTATCCTCAAAAATGAGAAGGGTTAATATTGTTTAAAACAGAGTATCTTAAAAAATAATAGATTTTTAAGATTTAGTTAGTTTCATTGGAAAGCTTATACTTTTTGCTAAATAAGTTGATAATTTCGTAATAATTTGGTAAAATCTCGATTTATTGTGATTTTTTGAAAATGACTATTTATCTTAAAAAAGGCGAACGAAGTTAATTTTATTATGGTAATAATATCTTGAGAACTAAAAGACATTTTGAAATTCTATTTCTGTCATTCGAAAGCTTAAAATTTATACTTCATATGGTGATATTTTTATAATAATTGAGTGAAATCCCAATTTGTTTTGATATTTTAAAAATAATCATTTATCCTTAAAAATGAGAAGGGTTAATATTGTTTAAAACAGAGTATCTTAAAAAATAATAGATTTTTAAGATTTAGTTAGTTTCATTGGAAAGTTTATACTTTTTGCTAAATAAGTTGATAATTTCGTAATAATTTGGTAAAATCTCGATTTATTGTGATTTTTTGAAAATGACTATTTATCTTAAAAAAGGCGAACGAAGTTAATTTTATTAAGGTAATAATATTTGAGAACTAAAAGACATTTTGAAATTCTATTTCTGTCATTCGAAAGTTTATAATTTATACTTCATATGGTGATAATTTTATAATAATTGAGTGAAATCCATATTTGTTATGATTTTTTGAAAATAATCATTTATCCTAAAAATGAGAAGGGTTTAAAACAGAGTATCTTAAAAAATAATAGATTTTTTAAGATTTAGTTAGTTTCATTGGAAAGCTTATACTTTTTGCTAAATAAGTTGATAATTTCGTAATAATTTGGTAAAATCTCGATTTATTGTGATTTTTTGAAAATGACTATTTATCTTAAAAAAGGCGAACGAAGTTAATTTTATTAAGGTAATAATATCTTGAGAACTGAAAGACATTTTGAAATTTTATTGTTGTCATTCGAAAGCTTATAATATATACTTTATATGGTGATAATTTTATAATAATTGAGTGAAATCCCTATTTGTTATGATTTTTTGAAAATAATCATTTGTCCTCAAAAATGACAAGGGTTTAAAACAGAGTATCTTAAAAAATAATAGATTTTTTAAGATTTAGTTAGTTTCATTGGAAAGCTTATACATTTTGCTAAATAAGTTGATAATTTCGTAATAATTTGGTAAAATCTCGATTTATTGTGATTTTTTTAAAATGACTATTTATCTTAAAAAAGGCGAACGAAGTTAATTTTATTAAGGTAATAATATTTTGAGAACTAAAAGACATTTTGAAATTCTATTTCTGTCATTCGATAGCTTATAATTTATACTTCATATGGTGATAATTTCATAATTATTGAGTGAAATCCCAATTTGTTTTGATATTTTAAAAATAATCATTTATCCTCAAAAATGAGAAGGGTTAATATTGTTTAAAACAGAGTATCTTAAAAAATAATAGATTTTTAAGATTTAGTTAGTTTCATTGGAAAGCTTATACTTTTTGCAAAATAAGTTGATAATTTCGTAATAATTTGGTAAAATCTCGATTTATTGTGATTTTTTGAAAATGACTATTTATCTTAAAACAGGCGAACGAAGTTAATTTTATTAAAGTAATAATATCTTGAGAACTAAAAGACATTTTGAAATTCTATTTCTGTCATTCGAAAGCTTATAATTTATACTTCATATGGTGATAATTTTATAATAATTGAGTGAAATCCCAATTTGTTTTGATATTTTAAAAATAATCATTTATCCTCAAAAATGAGAAGAGTTTAAAACAGAGTATCCTAAAAAATAATAGATTTTTTAAGATATAGTTAGTTTCATTAGAAAGCTGATACTTTTTCCTAAATAAGTTGATAATTTCGTAATAATTTGGTAAAATCTCGATTTATTGTGATTTTTTGAAAATGACTATCTTAAAAAAGGCGAACGAAGTTAATTTTATTAAGGTAATAATATCTTGAGAACTAAAAGACATTTTGAAATTCTATTTCTGTCATTCGAAAGCTTATAATTTATACTTCATATGGTGATAATTTTATAATAATTGAGTGAAATCCCTATTTGTTATGATTTTTTGAAAATAATCATTTTAATCAAAAATGAGAAAAGTTTAAAACAGAGTATCTTAAAAAATAATAGATTTTTTAAGATTTAGTTAGTTTCATTGGAAAGCTGATACTTTTTGCTCCATAAGTTGATAACTTCGTAATAATTTGGTAAAATCTCGATTTATTGTGATTTTTTGAAAATAACTATTTATCCTAGAAAAAATAAGAACGAACTTAACTTTATTAAGGTAATAATATCTTGAGAACTAAAAGATATTTTGAAATTCTATTATTTTCATTGAAAAGTTTATAATTTGTTCTCCATATTATGTTGATAATTTCATAATAATTTGGAAAAATTTCAATCTGTTATGATTTTTTGAAAATAACTATCCTTAAAAAAATGAGAGAGTCTAATTGCCAAGAAATTTTTCATGAACTAAAAGATACTTTTTTTCTACGTCTTTCATCGGATAGCTTGTAATTGGTACTACATGTGATGATAATTTCACAATAATAGGTTGAAATCTCAATTTGTTATGATTTTTTTTTTAATGTTCGTTTATATTACAAAATGAGAATGGCTAACATTCTTTAAAACAGACTATCTTAAGAAGTAAAATTATTTTAAAATTTTATTATTTTATATCCTAAAAAAATGGGGGGAAAAGCCTAATTTTGTCTAAATAATATTTCAGGAACAAAAAAAGTTATTTTGAAATTATATTTCGTTCAGTGGAAAGTTTATAATTTAAACTCGAAATGTTGATAACTTCATTATGATTCGTTAAAATCTCAATTTGTCCCAACCTTTTCAATTTATTTATTTAATTGGCTATTAGGTAATGCTCATTTACTTAATCTATTAGTTACCATGATTTATAAGCATCCTGTGTCTTCGTGTGAAGACACTTCCCTTGTAATCAATAATTGATGTAGACACTATAACAATTTAATAAACAAAAAATAAATTTAAAGTATACAATAAATTATAAAGATAAAGTATTTGGGTTGCCTATTTTCATAAAATTTCAATAATTTATAAATTTTATTTCGAATCCATTTAGTGAGTACATAAATAAACGTTTCTTTAAAAAAAGTTTGATTTCAGTTGGAATAAGTTCTTGCTCGACGGCGCTCAACTAATTGCACCACCCGCTAACACCCCTTCGGCCATTAGATGGTTATCAGGGACATTAAGGCGGCGGTAATTAGCAGAGAATTTTTCGTTTTGCACCACACTTTCTGTGGATGTACTGCCGCTAAGTAAGAGGAGGCCTCCTCTAAGAAAGAAGAAGAAGAGAGAGGTCTTCGGGTTCCCTCAATTTTACGTCTTGTTAACCGCGCGCAACGGATTGCAAGACCGGCCCCAGACAGTTTAATCTATGTCTCATTTGCCATTGTAAGCCGTTCGGACATAAATACAGCGATTTTTTCAGTGGCACACTTAATGAGCGCTATCGTATGCAATGCTCGTGGAAATCGCTGAAAGCGTGAAGGAAACGACTATTAACACCTGCTTAGATTGTATATTTTAAAACAACTTTGCAATCTAGAGTAAGACACGCAAACTTATATGAGTCTAGATTTTTTTTGCTTTCAAATTAGTCTTACACATTTTTTTTTAATTTTGATAAATCGCTTTTTAATACGTTAACTAAATAAACGTTCCCACGCCTTTTCGCTACCTGCACTTTTTTTCTTCAGTGACCTTTTTTTGATAAATTATGGGTTTAGCACGTCATCTAATCCTCTCTGAGGTATTGTTTTCCGGGATTTTACCTCCGCTAAATTTATATACCACAAAGAGTATTAAAAAAAGAATGGTTTTTGCAAAGTCATTTTTGAACCCTACCTGTTGCGATCGTTTATTAAAGAAACTCGCCGTTTGGATAAGCCGATGAATTGGTTTCATAAAATTTTAATATCATAGTGAAGGTTAAACCCATTTCCGGTTCCAAAAAATCGTTAAAACCGCTCTAACGAATTTAATTTACGTCTTTTCCCGGTTGAAGTTAATGTTTCCTAGTACCGTAAAACGTCCAACAAATTCGCGCTATAAACGACATGCACGCAATTTAATCGAACCGCTCAAATCAAATCAAATCAAACCAAATAGAAAAGAAGAAAAGAATTTATCTTATCGTAACGAAATAGATTTTTGACGTAATCTTTCTTTTTTGCCAACTATTGATGACATAAAGCAATATCAAGATTGTGCGGTTCTCCTCTCGACATCGTTGGAGTTTCTTATCAGATAACGGTGGCTCCTCTCTTCTAGTACCCAAGAAGAAGAAGACGAAGAAGAAGAAGCGATGGCACGCAGACGGTAGCTGATGCGTGCTTAGACATCGCCGTCGCATTCCATTCTTGACTCCACAGGTCACTTAAATAGATTCGAAACTTCGCCTCCCCTTCACTTCCACGATGATTAATGAACCTCGCTAATTGTGTATAAACACGACCACGTCATCGTGTGCGTATCAATCTTTCTTTCTGTTGGTGGAATTGGGATACAAAAAAAAAATATTGTAAAACCTTGACGTAACGGATTAATAACTGTTTAGTTCTTGGTCTGATATTAATGTTGAAAAATATATTATATGCGGGTTTAGCCCCGCGTCTTTTAAGGATGAAAGAATTTGAGGGTTGAAATTATGAAGCAAGATACCAAAATACCTTTTCGTCTAAACCATGATTTCTTATCCATCATTCTTATTTCTTCTCCCACGTAAACTTTTCAGATTGTTTGGAAATATTTATACTTTATCATCAATAAACCAACTACCCATCTACACTTAGTAGAAACAATTAATTGAGAGTAAATTCATCTAAATTTGCATGCAGATTTACTCTCAGATGTGTGTATACAAGTATTAATGTTCGATCCTGAAATAGAAGTCGCAAATTTGTTGAGGTGCCCCCTTAAAAGGGATGATCTTATCAGAGACAGCAAACGATATGACCCAAACTTCTAATTCAAGATGTATGGATACAGAACGTAGAATTGGATCAACTGGTTCCAGTCAATATCAAAGATCTGCTGAACAATCTTTAAGCACAACTAGAAAAAATTATCCATATATCGAATTACCATCAGTAAGAAATGGTAAATAAGGGTACTAAGATCGACATAGAAAAGCTTGAACAGAGATACATAATAACGAAGAAATTAAGAAGAAAATTGTTTTGATAAGTGCATTCAGTCATCAACTACTGCTTAGAGAAGCAGTAGTTGATAATCATCCGAATAAAGGTATGGTGGAATGTGTTTGTAACAACTTCGAAAATCGTTACAAACGTTACAAAATCGTGCAACCTTCCCTTTGTAAATGACAAAGACAATCATCAAGATATCTTAAGAATTCGATTTTTTACGATTTTTCAAAAATGATTATGGAAATTTTTAATTTTATAAAGTGCAACGACCTTAAGTTGAGTTTAACACTTGATATCTCAAAAACGAATTGAGATACTCAAGTATGGGTTCCTTCTTAGCAAAGTGCATATCTTCCTTTGCAAATCGTAAAAGAAATCATCAAGATATCTTAAGAATTTGATTTTTTACGATTTTTCAAAAAGGTTAAGGAAATTTTTAATTTTATAAAGTACAACGGCCTTAAGTTGAGTTTAAAACTTGATATCTCAAAGACGAATTGAGATACTCAAGTATGGGTTTGTTCTTAGAGAAGTGCATATCTTCCTTTATAAACCATAAAAACAATCATCAAGATATCTTAAGAATTCGATTTCTTACGATTTTTCAAAATTGATTAAGGAAATTTCTGATTTTATAAAGTGCAACAACTTTAAGATGAGTTTAAAACTTGATATCTCAAAAACGAATTGAAATACTCAAGTATAGGTTCCTTCTTAGAGAAGTGCATATCTTCCTTTGCAAATCGTAAAAGAAATCATCAACATATCTTAAGAATTCGGTTTTTTACGATTTTTCAAAGAAGGTTAAGGAAATTTTTAATTTTATTAAGTACAACGACCTTAAGTTGAGTCTAAAACTTGATATCTCAAAAACGAATTGAGATAATCAAGTATGGGTTTGTTCTTAGAGAAGTGCGTATCTTCCTTTATAAACCATAAAAACAATCATCAAGATATCTTAAGAATTCGATTTTTTATGATTTTTCAAAATTGATTAAGAGAAATTTCTGATTTTATAAAGTGCAACAACTTTAGGATGAGTTTAAAACTTGATATCTCAAAAACGAATTGAGATATTCAAGTATAGGTTCCTTCTTAGAGAAGTGCATATCTTCCTTTGCAAATCGTAAAAGAAATCATCAAGATACCTTAAGAATTAGATTTTTTACGATTTTTCAAAAAAGGTTAAGGAAATTTTTAATTTTATAAAGTGTAACGACCTTAAGTTGAGTTTAAAATTTGATATCTCAAAAACGAATTGAGATATTCAAGTATGGGTTCCTTCTTAGAGGAGTGCATATCTTCCTTTGCAAATCGTAAAAGAAATCATCAAGATATCTTAAGAATTCGATTTTTTACGATTTTTCAAAAAAGGTTAAGGAAATTTTTAATTTTGTAAAGTGCAACGACCTTAAGTTGAGTTTAAAACTTGATATCTCAAAGACGAATTGAGATACTCAAGTATGGGTTTGTTCTTAGAGAAGTGCATATCTTCCTTTATAAACCATAAAAACAATCATCAAGATATCTTAAGAATTCGATTTCTTACGATTTTTCAAAATTGATTAAGGAAATTTCTGATTTTATAAAGTGCAACAAGATGAGTTTAAAACTTGATATCTCAAAAACGAATTGAGATACTCAAGTATAGGTTCCTTCTTAGAGAAGTGCATATCTTCCTTTGCAAATCGTAAAAGAAATCATCAAGATATCTTAAGAATTCGATTTTTTACGATTTTTCAAAAAAGGTTAAGGAAATTTTTAATTTTATAAAGTACAACGACCTTAAGTTGAGTTTAACACTTGATATCTCAAAAACGAATTGAGATACTCAAGTATGGGTTCCTTCTTAGAGAAGTGCATATCTTCCTTTGCAAATCGTAAAAGAAATCATCAAGATATCTTAAGAATTCGATTTTTTACGATTTTTCAAAAAAGGTTAAGGAAATTTTTAATTTTGTAAAGTGCAACGACCTTAAGTTGAGTTTAAAACTTGATATCTCAAAGACGAATTGAGATACTCAAGTATGGGTTTGTTCTTAGAGAAGTGCATATCTTCCTTTATAAACCATAAAAACAATCACCAAGATATCTTAAGAATTCGATTTTTTACGATTTTTCAAAGAAGGTTAAGGAAATTTTTATTTTTATAAAGTACAACGACCTTAAGTGGAGTTTAAAACTTGATATCTCAAAAACGAATTGAGATACTCAAGTATGGGTTTGTCCTTAGAGATATCTTGAGAATTCGATTTTTTACGATTTTTCAACAATGATTAAGGAAATTTTTAATTTTGTAAAGTGCAATGACCTTAATTTGAGTTTAAAACTTGATATCTCAAAAACGAATTGAGATACTCAAGTATAGGGATATTTTTAAAGAAGTGGATATCTTTCTTTACAAATCACAGAATAAATTACAAACTCATTGAGATATTTTCAGAGAGATTCTCCGAGATCTCTTACGGACGGACGAAGCACTTCATTTTATCAATACGAAATCGTCAATTTTGACAGATTGGGTTACTGACTTGGGTTACTTTCTAAGACACCAATTTTCGATATACATCGCCGAAATCGCTTGGTCTCTTAATCAACAAGAAATCATTAATATTGGCAGATTCTAGCTTCTCATCCGCAAGCGATCTCAGCAAAGAAAAAATGGCAGACAATCTTGCATTGGTTAGGTAACTTTCCAAGACATTTTTAATTGATGATATACGTCGTCGAAGTGGGTTGCGGGTGAGACGCTTCTTTAAATCAACAAGAAATCATCAATCGTGGCAGATTCTAGCGCCTCGCCCTCAAGGGAATTCGGTGAAGTAAGACAGCAGATAATCTTCCATTGCTTGGGTAACTTTCCAAGATTTCAAATGAACGATATACTCTCTTAATCAAGAAAAAATTGTCAATCTTGACATATTCTAGCACCTTGTCTGTAAGCGACCTCATCAAAGTGAAGATGGTAAACAATCTTGCATTGGTTGGATAACTTTCCAAGATTTCAAATGAACGATATAATTTGCGGAAATCGGAAATCGTTTGCGTGCGAGACATCGTCTTTGGTGAAAAGTAATGCCTTTGGTAATGATACAAAATATCAAAGTATTCAAAACTATTAAATAACGTTAGGTAGTTTGTTTAGAAAAAACTGAAAACTGCCGGATTTGAGTTGATTTTTTACCTCATAACTAAAAAATGATTATTAAAAAACATTTATTTTGAAAAATTCGCCCTTATGCAAAATATCAAAAATAGGGATTTCTCAAAATCATACTTTGTTGAATTCGCCCTTTCTATTCTCAATACTTCAATTGCAATATAATAAAATAAAACGAAACACTGCCATTAAAGGCACGAATGAGAAAAGTACGCATGCGTTAAGTTGCGACCGAGGGTTTTAGCTTTAAGAAGTTAAAAGTTGGGAACTCTTGTGACTAAGACAAAAACCGTTTTAGGCGTAAGATGTTGCATGAACAGTACTACTATAACACAATACCTTAACTTTTCACTCTTATGACTATAACTACGACTAATACTAAAACACGTTGCATGAACCCACCATCAGTGGTAGATAATTTTGAGATTACAGAGAATATTAGAGAATCTTGGCCAGTGTGGGTAAAATCATTTCTCTCTTATTAGTAGATATGTTCTTATATGATTTCTTAAACATATTGTTGGTGATTCCTTTGTAAATGTCTCTGTTGGAGTTTTGCCATTTCGAGGTAGAAGTAAGTTTTTGTTCAGAAACTGTGAAACATTTGAAAAATGAATCAATAAACATTACCAAGAATAATTGTGTAAGTTTATAAATAAACTCAATCTTGATTTATTTTTTACAATTTAAATTATACTAATTAACTATAAATGGTGATTATAGTTTCTTAGGTGGAAATTCCTTTCCCTGACTTAAACGATTAAGCTTTTTTTCTTTTGTGTCATTTCAATCAACGTTCAACAATTTTTTTAAGCTTTATTAAATTCCTGTCGGAGTTATTAAGTGCCGTATACAACATTAGTTAAATTAGAGAATGTAAATAAATCTGCATAATGTAAGGTAAATATCGCCGCCTTGGTGAGGACGTCGTCGTAGGTGAGCGAAATCAATTACTTCGCGCCTTGAGGCACAAAAATGGGGGCCTCCATATAGTTACCCTGTTCGTTCTGTGGGTGGATGCGTCCAGGGACGATATTTCACCGCGGGAATTGAAATACGACGGCTCCAATGTCCCGACTCTTATTTATGGAGTGTCACTTCGGTAATTCGCCACTCCCACGCGTCTTGATAACCCCAACCACCACCATCACCACCGCGACCATCCAAAAATTCCAAGACCCAAGATAACCTCCTCTTTCACCTCTCTTCGACGCTTAAGAACGAAACGAAGGAAAATTAGTTCAAGTTATGTTTACCTTTAACTGTTAATTAAACGGGCAAACGAAGGGCGGCCGTTCTTCAAGTTGTTTGGCAAAAAGCCTTCGCTGGCGTGTAGTTTGTGGCGTCTTAAGATTTACGACCGCCCGCGCCTCCCACTACCATGTTTATAAATTACGTGGAAGGGAAAATGAAAGTGCGGACAACGGGGCCGGAGCACTTCTGGCCGTTTTAGCCGCTTTCCGGTGGTGGCGCGGTTTGAATTGTGTTTGAAGTCGGACGACTCGGACCGAAATTTATGGTCGCAGTTCAACTTCACCTACGACCACGTCCGCCCTAAATCAAACTCGCGAAACGAACGTCTTAAAGTGTTTTCAAGACGATCTACTAAAGGATGTTCATTAAACTAATTCCATATGTACAGGATGTGATTATTTCAAATCTCTCAAGCTTTATAAGTCATATTAATGTTATCTGTTTAACTCCGGGTATTCCCCAAGTTACATTTTTTTAGTGTACGTAAAGTCAAAATAACTAATATTAGACCTAGAACTGCTAATATTTAGATTTAGCCGTTTTAAGATACGCACGAAAAAATTTGAATAAATCCTATTCAAAATCTGCCTTTTTTTTAGAAAAAATTTTTTTACACTCTTTCTTTTTAAAGATCCTTTCTTTCAGGATATGAAGTAAGTATTCGCGGCAGTCAACATCTGTAAAGATATGAACAAAGTCAGATATCATAAACAATTCTAATGGTGGCCGATAACATAATTACACAATAACATATTATAATTAAGATAACATAATTTGGGGTGGTCCACAGTGATCCTGTTACAATTTTTAGAGGGACAAGGTTGCATTTTATTTTGCAATGAACTTATTGTTAGTTAAACCTCCAATTACTGGAAAAAAAAGCAAAATAAATCTCACTAGTAATAGGGCTGTCTTTGAAGGCGTTAAAAACTTCCTTTTTTAATAAAAAGAAGCAATTAAAAATCGCTCAACCTTCTACGTCTACTGGTCATAAGCCCACCAAAGATTTTCCTGTATTAAGTACCAATTTTATCAAAAAGAAGGCACGCAAGTATAAGTCGTAAAGCAGGATGAAGAAATGTGGTTTCAATCATAAAAAGCAACAATTCCAAGTCCCACTTTATTGCGAAAAATTAAATCGTTTAATAAACGCAAGAAAATCACACACATTAGAAGAGGTCTTAGCAATGATTATAGACCTGAAATTAACTAAATCTCAGTACCTTAGATTAAGAAAGGGTGCAATGGTTAGAAATTGCCACATGTATCCATGATATTATAAAATTTTAAAGGTAAAAGACGGCTGTTATCTTAAGCACATACAAATCTGCAAAGGAATCGTCACCACTTATTGTGGAGGAAAATAAATATGTAGATGATCAAAATGTATGGTTCATATAATTTGATTTGTTTGATCTATCATGCCATGGAACGTAGTTATACCAACAATAAATGATAAAACTAATTTGGTATGGAGAATTACCTGCAATTGGGGCTTTTATGGAAGCTGTGATCATGTCAAATATAAATAAAAATTATATCAAATTTTGATTTACTTTTAACCAAAATGAGAATCAAAATGATAACAGAAAATAAGGAATTTACCATTTGGTAGAATCCTCTTGTTCTTCGACATGATTTTGTATTCTAATAAGAATATAACTTGCAAAGGAATCGTCACCACTTATTGTGGAAGAAAATAAATGTGTAGATGATCAAAATGTATGGTTCATATAATTTGATTTATTTGATCTATCATGCAATGGAACGTAGTTATACCAACAATAAATGATAAAACTAATTTGGTATGGGGAATTACCTGAAATTGGGGCTTTTATGGAAGCTCTGATCATGTCAAATACAAATAAAAATTATATCAAATTTTGATTTACTTTTAACCAAAATGAGAATCAAAATGATAACAGAAAATAAGGAATTTACCCTTTGGCAGAATCCTCTTGTTCTTCGACATGATTTTGTATTCTAATAAGCATATAACTTGCAAAGAAATTGTCACCACTTATTGTGGAGGAAAATAAATATGTAGATGATCAAAATGTATGGTTCATATAATTTGATTTATTTGATCTATCATGCAATGGAACGTAGTTATACCAACAATAAATGATAAAACTAATTTGGTATGGAGAATTACCTGAAATTGGGGCTTTTATGGAAGCTCTGATCATGTCAAATACAAATAAAAATTATATCAAATTTTGATTTACTTTTAACCAAAATGAGAATCAAAATGATAACAGAAAATAAGGAATTTACCCTTTGGCAGAATCCTCTTGTTCTTCGACATGATTTTGTATTCTAATAAGCATATAACTTGCAAAGAAATTGTCACCACTTATTGTGGAGGAAAATAAACATGTAGATGATCAAAATGTATGGTTCATATAATTTGATTTATTTGATCTATCATGCAATGGAACGTAGTTATACCAACAATAAATGATAAAACTAATTTGGTATGGAGAATTACCTGAAATTGGGGCTTTTATGGAAGCTCTGATCATGTCAAATACAAATAAAAATTATATCAAATTTTGATTTACTTTTAACCAAAATGAGAATCAAAATGATAACAGAAAATAAGGAATTTACCATTTGGCAGAATCCTCGTGTTCTTCGACATGATTTTGTATTCTAATAAGAATATAACTTGTAAAGGAATCGTCACCACTTATTGTGGAGGAAAATAAATATGTAGATGATCAAAATGTATGGTTCATATAATTTGATTTATTTGATCTATCATGCAATGGAACGTAGTTATACCAACAATCGTGTTCTTCGACATGATTTTGTATTCTAATAAGAATATAACTTGTAAAGGAATCGCCACCATTTATTGTGGAGGAAAATAAATATGTAGATGATCAAAATGTATGGTTCATATAATTTGATTTATTTGATCTATCATGCAATGGAACGTAGTTATACCAACAATAAATGATAAAACTAATTTGGTATGAAGAATTACCTGCAATTGGGGCTTTTATGGAAGCTCTGATCATGTCAAATACAAATAAAAATTATATCAAATTTTGATTTACTTTTAACCAAAATGAGAATCAAAATGATAACAGAAAATAAGGAATTTACCATTTGGCAGAATCCTCGTGTTCTTCGACATGATTTTGTATTCTAATAAGAATATAACTTGCAAAGGAATCGTCACCACTTATTGTGGAGGAAAATAAATATGTAGATGATCAAAATGTATGGTTCATATAATTTGATTTATTTGATCTATCATGTAATGGAACGTAATTATACCAACAATAAATGATAAAACTAATTTGGTATGGAGAATTGCCTGCAATTGGGGCTTTTATGGAAGCTCTGATCATGTCAAATACAAATAAAAATTATAGCAAGTTTTGATTTACTTTTAACCAAAATGAGAATCAAAATGATAACAGAAAATAAGGAATTTACCATTTGGCAGAATCCTGGTGTTCTTCCACATGATTTTGTATTCTAATAAGAATATAACTTGCAAAGGAATCGTCACCACTTATTGTGGAGGAAAATAAATATGTAGATGATCAAAATGTATGGTTCATATAATTTGATTTATTTGATCTATCATGTAATGGAACGTAATTATACCAACAATAAATGATAAAACTAATTTGGTATGGAGAATTACCTGCAATTGGGGCTTTTATGGAAGCTCTGATCATGTCAAATACAAATAAAAATTATAGCAAGTTTTGATTTACTTTTAACCAAAATGAGAATCAAAATGATAACAGAAAATAAGGAATTTACCATTTGGCAGAATCCTGGTGTTCTTCCACATGATTTTGTATTCTAATAAGAATATAACTTGCAAAGGAATCGTCACCACTTATTGTGGAGGAAAATAAATATGTTGATGATCAAAATGTATGGTTCATATAATTTGATTTATTTGATCTATCATGCAATGGAACGTAGTTATACCAACAATAAATGATAAAACTAATTTGGTATGGAGAATTACCTGAAATTGGGGCTTTTATGGAAGCTCTGATCATGTCAAATACAAATAAAAATTATATCAAATTTTGATTTACTTTTAACCAAAATGAGAATCAAAATGATAACAGAAAATAAGGAATTTACCATTTGGCAGAATCCTCGTGTTCTTCGACATGATTTTGTATTCTAATAAGAATATAACTTGCAAAGGAATCGTCACCACTTATTGTGGAGGAAAATAAATATGTAGATGATCAAAATGTATGGTTCATATAATTTGATTTATTTGATCTATCATGTAATGGAACGTAATTATACCAACAATAAATGATAAAACTAATTTGGTATGGAGAATTGCCTGCAATTGGGGCTTTTATGGAAGCTCTGATCATGTCAAATACAAATAAAAATTATAGCAAGTTTTGATTTACTTTTAACCAAAATGAGAATCAAAATGATAACAGAAAATAAGGAATTTACCATTTGGCAGAATCCTGGTGTTCTTCCACATGATTTTGTATTCTAATAAGAATATAACTTGCAAAGGAATCGTCACCACTTATTGTGGAGGAAAATAAATATGTAGATGATCAAAATGTATGGTTCATATAATTTGATTTATTTGATCTATCATGTAATGGAACGTAATTATACCAACAATAAATGATAAAACTAATTTGGTATGGAGAATTACCTGCAATTGGGGCTTTTATGGAAGCTCTGATCATGTCAAATACAAATAAAAATTATAGCAAGTTTTGATTTACTTTTAACCAAAATGAGAATCAAAATGATAACAGAAAATAAGGAATTTACCATTTGGCAGAATCCTGGTGTTCTTCCACATGATTTTGTATTCTAATAAGAATATAACTTGCAAAGGAATCGTCACCACTTATTGTGGAGGAAAATAAATATGTTGATGATCAAAATGTATGGTTCATATAATTTGATTTATTTGATCTATCATGCAATGGAACGTAGTTATACCAACAATAAATGATAAAACTAATTTGGTATGGAGAATTACCTGAAATTGGGGCTTTTATGGAAGCTCTGATCATGTCAAATACAAATAAAAATTATATCAAATTTTGATTTACTTTTAACCAAAATGAGAATCAAAATGATAACAGAAAATAAGGAATTTACCATTTGGCAGAATCCTCGTGTTCTTCGACATGATTTTGTATTCTAATAAGAATATAACTTGCAAAGGAATCGTCACCACTTATTGTGGAGGAAAATGAATATGTAGATAATCAAAATGTATGGTTCATATAATTTGATTTATTTGATCTATCATGCAATGGAACGTAGTTATACCAGCAATAAATGATAAAACTAATTTGGTATGGAGAATTACCTGCAATTGGGGCTTTTATGGAAGCTCTGATCATGTCAAATACAAATAAAAATTATATCAAATTTTGATTTACTTTTAACCAAAATGAGAATCAAAATGATAACAGAAAATAAAGAATTTACCATTTGGCAGAATCCTCGTGTTCTTCGACATGATTTTGTATTCTAATAAAAATATAACTTGTAAAGGAATCGTCACCACTTATTGTGGAGGAAAATAAATATGTAGATGATCAAAATGTATGGTTCATATAATTTGATTTATTTGATCTATCATGCAATGGAACGTAGTTATACCAACAATAAATGATAAAACTAATTTGGTATGGAGAATTACCTGAAATTGGGGCTTTTATGGAAGCTCTGATCATGTCAAATATAAATAAAAATTATATCAAATTTTGATTTACTTTTAACCAAAATGAGAATCAAAATGATAACAGAAAATAAGGAATTTACCATTTGGTATAATCCTCTTGTTCTTCGACATGATTTTGTATTCTAATAAGAATATAACTTGCAAAGGAATCGTCACCACTTATTGTGGAGGAAAATAAATATGTAGATGATCAAAATGTATGGTTCATATAATTTGATTTATTTGATCTATCATGCAATGGAACGTAGTTATACCAACAATAAATGATAAAACTAATTTGGTATGGAGAATTACCTGAAATTGGGGCTTTTATGGAAGCTCTGATCATGTCAAATACTAATAAAAATTATATCAAATTTTGATCTACTTTTAACCAAAATGAGAATCAAAATGATAACAGAAAATAAGGAATTTACCATTTGGCAGAATGCTCTTGTTCTTCGACATGATTTTGTATTCGAATAAGCATATAACTTGCAAAGAAATTGTCACCACTTATTGTGGAGGAAAATAAATATGTAGATGATCAAAATGTATGGTTCATATAATTTGATTTATTTGATCTATCATGCAATGGAACGTAGTTATACCAACAATAAATGATAAAACTAATTTGGTATGGAGAATTACCTGAAATTGGGGCTTTTATGGAAGCTCTGATCATGTCAAATACAAATAAAAATTATATCAAATTTTGATTTACTTTTAACCAAAATGAGAATCAAAATGATAACAGAAAATAAGGAACTTACCATTTGGCAGAATCCCCGTGTTCTTCGGCATGATTTTGTATTCTAATAAGAATATAACTTGCAAAGGAATCGTCACCACTTATTGTGGAGGAAAATAAATATGTAGATGATCAAAATGTATGGTTCATATAATTTGATTTATTTGATCTATCATGCAATGGAACGTAGTTATACCAACAATAAATGATAAAACTAATTTGGTATGGAGAATTACCTGAAATTGGGGCTTTTATGGAAGCTCTGATCATGTCAAATACAAATAAAAATTATATCAAATTTTGATTTACTTTTAACCAAAATGAGAATCAAAATAATAACAGAAAATAAGGAATTTACCATTTGGCAGAATCCTCGTGTTCTTCGACATGATTTTGTATTCTAATAAGAATATAACTTGCAAAGGAATCGTCACCACTTATTGTGGAGGAAAATAAAGATGTAGATGATCAAAATGTATGGTTCATATAATTTGATTTATTTGATCTATCATGCAATGGAACGTAGTTATACCAACAGTAAATGATAAAACTAATTTGGTATGGAGAATTACCTGCAATTGGGGCTTTTATGGAAGCTCTGATCATGTCAAATATAAATAAAAATTATATTAAATTTTGATTTACTTTTAACCAAAATGAGAATCAAAATGATAACAGAAAATAAGGAATTTACCATTTGGCAGAATCCTCGTGTTCTTCGACATGATTTTGTATTCTAATAAGCATATAACTTGCAAAGAAATTGTAACCACTTATTGTGGAGGAAAATAAATATGTAGATGATCAAAATGTATGGTTCATATAATTTGATTTATTTGATCTATCATGCAATGGAACGTAGTTATACCAACAATAAATGATAAAACTAATTTGGTATGGAGAATTACCTGCAATTGGGGCTTTTATGGAAGCTCTGATCATGTCAAATATAAATAAAAATTATATTAAATTTTGATTTACTTTTAACCAAAATGAGAATCAAAATGATAACAGAAAATAAGGAATTTACCATTTGGCAGAATCCTCGTGTTCTTCGACTTGATTTTGTATTCTAATAAGAATATAACTTGCAAAGGAATCGTCACCACTTATTGTGGAGGAAAATAAATATGTAGATGATCAAAATGTATGGTTCATATAATTTGATTTATTTGATCTATCATGCAATGGAACGTAGTTATACCAACAATAAATGATAAAACTAATTTGGTATGGAGAATTAGCTGCAATTGGGGCTTTTATGGAAGCTCTGATCATGTCAAATACAAATAAAAATTATATCAAATTTTGATTTACTTTTAACCAAAATGAGAATCAAAATGATAACAGAAAATAAGGAATTTACCATTTGACAGAATCCTCGTGTTCTTCGACATGATTTTGTATTCTAATAAGAATATAACTTGTAAAGGAATCGTCACCACTTATTGTGGAGGAAAATAAATATGTAGATGATCAAAATGTATGATTCATATAATTTGATTTATTTGATCTATCATGCAATGGAACGTAGTTATACCAACAATAAATGATAAAATTAATTTGGTATGGAGAATTACCTGAAATTGGGGCTTTTATGGAAGCTCTGATCATGTCAAATACAAATAAAAATTATATCAAATTTTGATTTACTTTTAACCAAAATGAGAATCAAAATAATAACAGAAAATAAGGAATTTACCATTTGGCAGAATCCTCGTGTTCTTCGACATGATTTTGTATTCTAATAAGAATATAACTTGCAAAGGAATCGTCACCACTTATTGTGGAGGAAAATAAATATGTAGATGATCAAAATGTATGGTTCATATAATTTGATTTATTTGATCTATCATGCAATGGAACGTAGTTATACCAACAATAAATGATAAAACTAATTTGGTATGGTGAATTACCTGCAATTGGGGCTTTTATGCAAGCTCTGATCATGTCAAATACAAATAAAAATTATATCAAATTTTGATTTACTTTTAACCAAAATGAGAATCAAAATGATAACAGAAAATAAGGAATTTACCATTTGGCAGAATCCTCGTGTTCTTCGACATGATTTTGTATTCTAATAAGCATATAACTTGCAAAGAAATTGTCACCACTTATTGTGGAGGAAAATAAATATGTAGATGATCAAAATGTATGGTTCATATAATTTGATTTATTTGATCTATCATGCAATGGAACGTAGTTATACCAACAATAAATGATAAAACTAATTTGGTATGGAGAATTACCTGCAATTGGGGCTTTTATGGAAGCTCTGATCATGTCAAATACAAATAAAAATTATATCAAATTTTGATTTACTTTTAACCAAAATGAGAATCAAAATGATAACAGAAAATAAGGAATTTATCATTTGGCAGAATCCTCGTGTTCTTCCACATGATTTTGTATTCTAATAAGAATATAACTTGCAAAGGAATCGTCACCACTTATTGTGGAGGAAAATAAATATGTAGATGATCAAAATGTATGGTTCATATAATTTGATTTATTTGATCTATCATGCAATGGAACGTAGTTATACCAACAATAAACGATAAAACTAATTTGGTATGGAGAATTACCTGCAATTGGGGCTTTTATGGAAGCTCTGATCATGTCAAATGTAAATAAAAATTATATCAAATTTTGATTTACTTTTAACTAAAATGAGAATCAAAATGATAACAGAAAATAAGGAATTTACCATTTGGCAGAATCCTCGTGTTCTTCGACATGATTTTGTATTCTAATAAGAATATAACTTGTAAAGGAATCGCCACCATTTATTGTGGAGGAAAATAAATATGTAGATGATCAAAATGTATGGTTCATATAATTTGATTTATTTGATCTATCATGCAATGGAACGTAGTTATACCAACAATAAATGATAAAACTAATTTGGTATGAAGAATTACCTGCAATTGGGGCTTTTATGGAAGCTCTGATCATGTCAAATACAAATAAAAATTATACCAAATTTTGATTTACTTTTAACCAAAATGAGAATCAAAATGATAACAGAAAATAAGGAATTTACCATTTGGCAGAATCCTCGTGTTCTTCGACATGATTTTGTATTCTAATAAGAATATAACTTGCAAAGGAATCGTCACCACTTATTGTGGAGGAAAATAAATATGTAGATGATCAAAATGTATGGTTCATATAATTTGATTTATTTGATCTATCATGTAATGGAACGTAATTATACCAACAATAAATGATAAAACTAATTTGGTATGGAGAATTACCTGCAATTGAGGCTTTTATGGAAGCTCTGATCATGTCAAATACAAATAAAAATTATAGCAAGTTTTGATTTACTTTTAACCAAAATGAGAATCAAAATGATAACAGAAAATAAGGAATTTACCATTTGGCAGAATCCTCGTGTTCTTCGACATGATTTTGTATTCTAATAAGCATATAACTTGCAAAGAAATTGTCACCACTTATTGTGGAGGAAAATAAATATGTAGATGATCAAAATGTATGGTTCATATAATTTGATTTATTTGATCTATCATGCAATGGAACGTAGTTATACCAACAATAAATGATAAAACTAATTTGGTATGGAGAATTACCTGCAATTGGGGCTTTTATGGAAGCTCTGATCATGTCAAATACAAATAAAAATTATATCAAATTTTGATTTACTTTTAACCAAAATGAGAATCAAAATGATAACAGAAAATAAGGAATTTATCATTTGGCAGAATCCTCGTGTTCTTCCACATGATTTTGTATTCTAATAAGAATATAACTTGCAAAGGAATCGTCACCACTTATTGTGGAGGAAAATAAATATGTAGATGATCAAAATGTATGGTTCATATAATTTGATTTATTTGATCTATCATGCAATGGAACGTAGTTATACCAACAATAAACGATAAAACTAATTTGGTATGAAGAATTACCTGCAATTGGGGCTTTTATGGAAGCTCTGATCATGTCAAATACAAATAAAAATTATACCAAATTTTGATTTACTTTTAACCAAAATGAGAATCAAAATGATAACAGAAAATAAGGAATTTACCATTTGGCAGAATCCTCGTGTTCTTCGACATGATTTTGTATTCTAATAAGAATATAACTTGCAAAGGAATCGTCACCACTTATTGTGGAGGAAAATAAATATGTAGATGATCAAAATGTATGGTTCATATAATTTGATTTATTTGATCTATCATGTAATGGAACGTAATTATACCAACAATAAATGATAAAACTAATTTGGTATGGAGAATTACCTGCAATTGAGGCTTTTATGGAAGCTCTGATCATGTCAAATACAAATAAAAATTATAGCAAGTTTTGATTTACTTTTAACCAAAATGAGAATCAAAATGATAACAGAAAATAAGGAATTTACCATTTGGCAGAATCCTCGTGTTCTTCGACATGATTTTGTATTCTAATAAGAATATAACTTGTAAAGGAATCGCCACCATTTATTGTGGAGGAAAATAAATATGTAGATGATCAAAATGTATGGTTCATATAATTTGATTTATTTGATCTATCATGCAATGGAACGTAGTTATACCAACAATAAATGATAAAACTAATTTGGTATGGAGAATTACCTGCAATTGGGGCTTTTATGGAAGCTCTGATCATGTCAAATATAAATAAAAATTATATCAAATTTTGATTTACTTTTAACCAAAATGAGAATCAAAATGATAACAGAAAATAAGGAATTTATCATTTGGTAGAATCCTCGTGTTCTTCCACATGATTTTGTATTCTAATAAGAATATAACTTGCAAAGGAATAGTTACCACTTATTGTGGAGGAAAATAAATATGTAGATGATCAAAATGTATGGTTCATATAATTTGATTTATTTGATCTATCATGCAATGGAACGTAGTTATACCAACAATAAATGATAAAACTAATTTGGTATGGAGAATTACCTGAAATTGGGGCTTTTATGGAAGCTCTGATCATGTCAAATACAAATAAAAATTATATCAAATTTTGATTTACTTTTAACCAAAATGAGAATCAAAATGGTAACAGAAAATAAGGAATTTATCATTTGGCAGAATCCTCGTGTTCTTCCACATGATTTTGTATTCTAACAAGAATATAACTTGCAAAGGAATCGTCACCACTTATTGTGGAGGAAAATAAATATGTAGATGATCAAAATGTATGGTTCATATAATTTGATTTATTTGATCTAGCATGCAATGGAACGTAGTTATACCAACAATAAATGATAAAACTAATTTGGTATGGAGAATTACCTGAAATTGGGGCTTTTATGGAAGCTCTGATCATGTCAAATACAAATAAAAATTATATCAAATTTTGATTTACTTTTAACCAAAATGAGAATCAAAATGATAACAGAAAATAAGGAATTTATCATTTGGCAGAATCCTCGTGTTCTTCGACATGATTTTGTATTCTAATAAGCATATAACTTGCAAAGGAATCGTCACCACTTATTGTAGAGGAAAATAAATATGTAGATGATCAAAATGTATGGTTCATATAATTTGATTTATTTGATCTATCATGCAATGGAACGTAGTTATACCAACAATAAATGATAAAACTAATTTGGTATGGAGAATTACCTGAAATTGGGGCTTTTATGGAAGCTCTGATCATGTCAAATACAAATAAAAATTATATCAAATTTTGATTTACTTTTAACCAAAATGAGAATCAAAATGATAACAGAAAATAAGGAATTTACCATTTGGCAGAATCCTCGTGTTCTTCGACATGATTTTGTATTCTAATAAGAATATAACTTGCAAAGGAATCGTCACCACTTATTGTGGAGGAAAATGAATATGTAGATAATCAAAATGTATGGTTCATATAATTTGATTTATTTGATCTATCATGCAATGGAACGTAGTTATACCAGCAATAAATGATAAAACTAATTTGGTATGGAGAATTACCTGCAATTGGGGCTTTTATGGAAGCTCTGATCATGTCAAATACAAATAAAAATTATATCAAATTTTGATTTACTTTTAACCAAAATGAGAATCAAAATGATAACAGAAAATAAAGAATTTACCATTTGGCAGAATCCTCGTGTTCTTCGACATGATTTTGTATTCTAATAAAAATATAACTTGTAAAGGAATCGTCACCACTTATTGTGGAGGAAAATAAATATGTAGATGATCAAAATGTATGGTTCATATAATTTGATTTATTTGATCTATCATGCAATGGAACGTAGTTATACCAACAATAAATGATAAAACTAATTTGGTATGGAGAATTACCTGAAATTGGGGCTTTTATGGAAGCTCTGATCATGTCAAATATAAATAAAAATTATATCAAATTTTGATTTACTTTTAACCAAAATGAGAATCAAAATGATAACAGAAAATAAGGAATTTACCATTTGGTATAATCCTCTTGTTCTTCGACATGATTTTGTATTCTAATAAGAATATAACTTGCAAAGGAATCGTCACCACTTATTGTGGAGGAAAATAAATATGTAGATGATCAAAATGTATGGTTCATATAATTTGATTTATTTGATCTATCATGCAATGGAACGTAGTTATACCAACAATAAATGATAAAACTAATTTGGTATGGAGAATTACCTGAAATTGGGGCTTTTATGGAAGCTCTGATCATGTCAAATACTAATAAAAATTATATCAAATTTTGATCTACTTTTAACCAAAATGAGAATCAAAATGATAACAGAAAATAAGGAATTTACCATTTGGCAGAATGCTCTTGTTCTTCGACATGATTTTGTATTCGAATAAGCATATAACTTGCAAAGAAATTGTCACCACTTATTGTGGAGGAAAATAAATATGTAGATGATCAAAATGTATGGTTCATATAATTTGATTTATTTGATCTATCATGCAATGGAACGTAGTTATACCAACAATAAATGATAAAACTAATTTGGTATGGAGAATTACCTGAAATTGGGGCTTTTATGGAAGCTCTGATCATGTCAAATACAAATAAAAATTATATCAAATTTTGATTTACTTTTAACCAAAATGAGAATCAAAATGATAACAGAAAATAAGGAACTTACCATTTGGCAGAATCCCCGTGTTCTTCGGCATGATTTTGTATTCTAATAAGAATATAACTTGCAAAGGAATCGTCACCACTTATTGTGGAGGAAAATAAATATGTAGATGATCAAAATGTATGGTTCATATAATTTGATTTATTTGATCTATCATGCAATGGAACGTAGTTATACCAACAATAAATGATAAAACTAATTTGGTATGGAGAATTACCTGAAATTGGGGCTTTTATGGAAGCTCTGATCATGTCAAATACAAATAAAAATTATATCAAATTTTGATTTACTTTTAACCAAAATGAGAATCAAAATAATAACAGAAAATAAGGAATTTACCATTTGGCAGAATCCTCGTGTTCTTCGACATGATTTTGTATTCTAATAAGAATATAACTTGCAAAGGAATCGTCACCACTTATTGTGGAGGAAAATAAAGATGTAGATGATCAAAATGTATGGTTCATATAATTTGATTTATTTGATCTATCATGCAATGGAACGTAGTTATACCAACAGTAAATGATAAAACTAATTTGGTATGGAGAATTACCTGCAATTGGGGCTTTTATGGAAGCTCTGATCATGTCAAATATAAATAAAAATTATATTAAATTTTGATTTACTTTTAACCAAAATGAGAATCAAAATGATAACAGAAAATAAGGAATTTACCATTTGGCAGAATCCTCGTGTTCTTCGACATGATTTTGTATTCTAATAAGCATATAACTTGCAAAGAAATTGTAACCACTTATTGTGGAGGAAAATAAATATGTAGATGATCAAAATGTATGGTTCATATAATTTGATTTATTTGATCTATCATGCAATGGAACGTAGTTATACCAACAATAAATGATAAAACTAATTTGGTATGGAGAATTACCTGCAATTGGGGCTTTTATGGAAGCTCTGATCATGTCAAATATAAATAAAAATTATATTAAATTTTGATTTACTTTTAACCAAAATGAGAATCAAAATGATAACAGAAAATAAGGAATTTACCATTTGGCAGAATCCTCGTGTTCTTCGACTTGATTTTGTATTCTAATAAGAATATAACTTGCAAAGGAATCGTCACCACTTATTGTGGAGGAAAATAAATATGTAGATGATCAAAATGTATGGTTCATATAATTTGATTTATTTGATCTATCATGCAATGGAACGTAGTTATACCAACAATAAATGATAAAACTAATTTGGTATGGAGAATTAGCTGCAATTGGGGCTTTTATGGAAGCTCTGATCATGTCAAATACAAATAAAAATTATATCAAATTTTGATTTACTTTTAACCAAAATGAGAATCAAAATGATAACAGAAAATAAGGAATTTACCATTTGACAGAATCCTCGTGTTCTTCGACATGATTTTGTATTCTAATAAGAATATAACTTGTAAAGGAATCGTCACCACTTATTGTGGAGGAAAATAAATATGTAGATGATCAAAATGTATGATTCATATAATTTGATTTATTTGATCTATCATGCAATGGAACGTAGTTATACCAACAATAAATGATAAAATTAATTTGGTATGGAGAATTACCTGAAATTGGGGCTTTTATGGAAGCTCTGATCATGTCAAATACAAATAAAAATTATATCAAATTTTGATTTACTTTTAACCAAAATGAGAATCAAAATAATAACAGAAAATAAGGAATTTACCATTTGGCAGAATCCTCGTGTTCTTCGACATGATTTTGTATTCTAATAAGAATATAACTTGCAAAGGAATCGTCACCACTTATTGTGGAGGAAAATAAATATGTAGATGATCAAAATGTATGGTTCATATAATTTGATTTATTTGATCTATCATGCAATGGAACGTAGTTATACCAACAATAAATGATAAAACTAATTTGGTATGGTGAATTACCTGCAATTGGGGCTTTTATGCAAGCTCTGATCATGTCAAATACAAATAAAAATTATATCAAATTTTGATTTACTTTTAACCAAAATGAGAATCAAAATGATAACAGAAAATAAGGAATTTACCATTTGGCAGAATCCTCGTGTTCTTCGACATGATTTTGTATTCTAATAAGCATATAACTTGCAAAGAAATTGTCACCACTTATTGTGGAGGAAAATAAATATGTAGATGATCAAAATGTATGGTTCATATAATTTGATTTATTTGATCTATCATGCAATGGAACGTAGTTATACCAACAATAAATGATAAAACTAATTTGGTATGGAGAATTACCTGCAATTGGGGCTTTTATGGAAGCTCTGATCATGTCAAATACAAATAAAAATTATATCAAATTTTGATTTACTTTTAACCAAAATGAGAATCAAAATGATAACAGAAAATAAGGAATTTATCATTTGGCAGAATCCTCGTGTTCTTCCACATGATTTTGTATTCTAATAAGAATATAACTTGCAAAGGAATCGTCACCACTTATTGTGGAGGAAAATAAATATGTAGATGATCAAAATGTATGGTTCATATAATTTGATTTATTTGATCTATCATGCAATGGAACGTAGTTATACCAACAATAAACGATAAAACTAATTTGGTATGGAGAATTACCTGCAATTGGGGCTTTTATGGAAGCTCTGATCATGTCAAATGTAAATAAAAATTATATCAAATTTTGATTTACTTTTAACTAAAATGAGAATCAAAATGATAACAGAAAATAAGGAATTTACCATTTGGCAGAATCCTCGTGTTCTTCGACATGATTTTGTATTCTAATAAGAATATAACTTGTAAAGGAATCGCCACCATTTATTGTGGAGGAAAATAAATATGTAGATGATCAAAATGTATGGTTCATATAATTTGATTTATTTGATCTATCATGCAATGGAACGTAGTTATACCAACAATAAATGATAAAACTAATTTGGTATGAAGAATTACCTGCAATTGGGGCTTTTATGGAAGCTCTGATCATGTCAAATACAAATAAAAATTATACCAAATTTTGATTTACTTTTAACCAAAATGAGAATCAAAATGATAACAGAAAATAAGGAATTTACCATTTGGCAGAATCCTCGTGTTCTTCGACATGATTTTGTATTCTAATAAGAATATAACTTGCAAAGGAATCGTCACCACTTATTGTGGAGGAAAATAAATATGTAGATGATCAAAATGTATGGTTCATATAATTTGATTTATTTGATCTATCATGTAATGGAACGTAATTATACCAACAATAAATGATAAAACTAATTTGGTATGGAGAATTACCTGCAATTGAGGCTTTTATGGAAGCTCTGATCATGTCAAATACAAATAAAAATTATAGCAAGTTTTGATTTACTTTTAACCAAAATGAGAATCAAAATGATAACAGAAAATAAGGAATTTACCATTTGGCAGAATCCTCGTGTTCTTCGACATGATTTTGTATTCTAATAAGCATATAACTTGCAAAGAAATTGTCACCACTTATTGTGGAGGAAAATAAATATGTAGATGATCAAAATGTATGGTTCATATAATTTGATTTATTTGATCTATCATGCAATGGAACGTAGTTATACCAACAATAAATGATAAAACTAATTTGGTATGGAGAATTACCTGCAATTGGGGCTTTTATGGAAGCTCTGATCATGTCAAATACAAATAAAAATTATATCAAATTTTGATTTACTTTTAACCAAAATGAGAATCAAAATGATAACAGAAAATAAGGAATTTATCATTTGGCAGAATCCTCGTGTTCTTCCACATGATTTTGTATTCTAATAAGAATATAACTTGCAAAGGAATCGTCACCACTTATTGTGGAGGAAAATAAATATGTAGATGATCAAAATGTATGGTTCATATAATTTGATTTATTTGATCTATCATGCAATGGAACGTAGTTATACCAACAATAAACGATAAAACTAATTTGGTATGAAGAATTACCTGCAATTGGGGCTTTTATGGAAGCTCTGATCATGTCAAATACAAATAAAAATTATACCAAATTTTGATTTACTTTTAACCAAAATGAGAATCAAAATGATAACAGAAAATAAGGAATTTACCATTTGGCAGAATCCTCGTGTTCTTCGACATGATTTTGTATTCTAATAAGAATATAACTTGCAAAGGAATCGTCACCACTTATTGTGGAGGAAAATAAATATGTAGATGATCAAAATGTATGGTTCATATAATTTGATTTATTTGATCTATCATGTAATGGAACGTAATTATACCAACAATAAATGATAAAACTAATTTGGTATGGAGAATTACCTGCAATTGAGGCTTTTATGGAAGCTCTGATCATGTCAAATACAAATAAAAATTATAGCAAGTTTTGATTTACTTTTAACCAAAATGAGAATCAAAATGATAACAGAAAATAAGGAATTTACCATTTGGCAGAATCCTCGTGTTCTTCGACATGATTTTGTATTCTAATAAGAATATAACTTGTAAAGGAATCGCCACCATTTATTGTGGAGGAAAATAAATATGTAGATGATCAAAATGTATGGTTCATATAATTTGATTTATTTGATCTATCATGCAATGGAACGTAGTTATACCAACAATAAATGATAAAACTAATTTGGTATGGAGAATTACCTGCAATTGGGGCTTTTATGGAAGCTCTGATCATGTCAAATATAAATAAAAATTATATCAAATTTTGATTTACTTTTAACCAAAATGAGAATCAAAATGATAACAGAAAATAAGGAATTTATCATTTGGTAGAATCCTCGTGTTCTTCCACATGATTTTGTATTCTAATAAGAATATAACTTGCAAAGGAATAGTTACCACTTATTGTGGAGGAAAATAAATATGTAGATGATCAAAATGTATGGTTCATATAATTTGATTTATTTGATCTATCATGCAATGGAACGTAGTTATACCAACAATAAATGATAAAACTAATTTGGTATGGAGAATTACCTGAAATTGGGGCTTTTATGGAAGCTCTGATCATGTCAAATACAAATAAAAATTATATCAAATTTTGATTTACTTTTAACCAAAATGAGAATCAAAATGGTAACAGAAAATAAGGAATTTATCATTTGGCAGAATCCTCGTGTTCTTCCACATGATTTTGTATTCTAACAAGAATATAACTTGCAAAGGAATCGTCACCACTTATTGTGGAGGAAAATAAATATGTAGATGATCAAAATGTATGGTTCATATAATTTGATTTATTTGATCTAGCATGCAATGGAACGTAGTTATACCAACAATAAATGATAAAACTAATTTGGTATGGAGAATTACCTGAAATTGGGGCTTTTATGGAAGCTCTGATCATGTCAAATACAAATAAAAATTATATCAAATTTTGATTTACTTTTAACCAAAATGAGAATCAAAATGATAACAGAAAATAAGGAATTTATCATTTGGCAGAATCCTCGTGTTCTTCGACATGATTTTGTATTCTAATAAGCATATAACTTGCAAAGGAATCGTCACCACTTATTGTAGAGGAAAATAAATATGTAGATGATCAAAATGTATGGTTCATATAATTTGATTTATTTGATCTATCATGCAATGGAACGTAGTTATACCAACAGTAAATGATAAAACTAATTTGGTATGGAGAATTACCTGCAATTGGGGCTTTTATGGAAGCTCTGATCATGTCAAATATAAATAAAAATTATATCAAATTTTGATTTACTTTTAACCAAAATGAGAATCAAAATGATAACAGAAAATAAGGAATTTATCATTTGGTAGAATCCTCGTGTTCTTCCACATGATTTTGTATTCTAATAAGAATATAACTTGCAAAGGAATAGTCACCACTTATTGTGGAGGAAAATAAATATGTAGATGATCAAAATGTATGGTTCATATAATTTGATTTATTTGATCTATCATGCAATGGAACGTAGTTATACCAACAATAAATGATAAAACTAATTGGGTATGGAGAATTACCTCCAATTGGGGCTTTTATGCAAGCTCTGATCATGTCAAATACAAATAAAAATTATATCAAATTTTGATTTACTTTTAACCAAAATGAGAATCAAAATGATAACAGAAAATAAGGAATTTACCATTTGGCAGAATCCTCGTGTTCTTCGACATGATTTTGTATTCTAATAAGAATATAACTTGCAAAGGAATCGTCACCACTTATTGTGGAGGAAAATAAATATGTAGATGATCAAAGTGTATGGTTCATATAATTTGATTTATTTGATCTATCATGCAATGGATTTGCAATGTTACTACATTTAGATATGGACTGTCAACATTACATGTGCACATAAGGTACTTTGTTTTCAAATCGAGGACCTAACAAAGATGCATTCGAAGATAGGAAATGCGAAGTGATCTCCAAATTTCTGGAAGAAATGGGTTTGCTGGTGGATACTGTCAAGTAAGGCACTGAAACCACAAATGATAGTAATACTGCTCGACGATTTTTTAAGGATGTAAGAAAACTTGCGAAATTTACATTTGTTGATGAAACCTAAATTAACTGTATGGATGGTTTTACATGCCAGCAAATGTTCACAAAATATTATTACATGTTGCTGATATCATTGATATTCTTCTCCTTCCAATACCACTCCTCAATGAAGAGGCTTTATCTTAAGAGGCTATCATCGAGAGCATAACAGCCGATAAATGAGCAGATAGAAAAACATTAAAGACATTTTCGCGCACTCATTTTATCATCGGATCCTGTTACATCAAACATGAGGGACGTTCCTAAAAGAAAAGTAGTTTACCATCTGATAAACTACCCTCTTGAATCTATGAAAGTGATTTAGATTATTAGGTGAATATTATGAATTGTATTTTAGAATTAAATTTTTATATTACCTTTTCTCTTTTTTGAATATTTCTTATTAGCCATGAAATTTGTATTGCTTTCTAAAACAACCCCTTAATCATGATATTTTTTTTTTATTTTTCCTGTATTCTCAAGATTAATACTAACAGATTCACAAGTTTTCACAATATTTGAACGAAGGTTTTTTTAACTTTTTAACCCACTCAAAGGCAGCCCCCTTGCTAGTGAGATTTATTGTTATTTTGCAGTAATTCGACGATAATTTTAAGCTGGTTACAAATCAACTGTAATTTTGTCCCCCAGGAACTTGTGAACGGACCATTGGCGAATATATCTTCTAGAAATTTCTTGCATAATTTTGGTTTTCTTTGTGTTGATTAACGACTTAATGGAAGAAATTATCCCGTACTGTTCGTAATATTTGGGACAGTCGATGTCTTCGAAGTACATTTCCAAGTCATCATAGTTAGGTTGGTTTGATTTTTCCATAAAACATGTATCTTATATTATTAACATAATTTTGAGTTGAGTTGGGTTGGGTTGAGTTCGGCGGCCCAAGTGGTATATTATACAAATTTCAAAAAAGTAACATCCTCATATTTCGATCTACGTACAGCGACGGCTACTAGGGAAGGAGAAAAGAATGGAAATCTGCCAATCTCAACAACTGATGGATGCTGACGGGTGAAAACATAGGGAATGGGAGAAGTACGATGGTATGGTAGTAAATGAACAATGATGTACAAGAAGGGTATGGAAGTAGAAGTGGAGGTATAGTTTAGCTCACAACTCTGAAGAAATGTTCTACCGGGCGGTACCGGAAAAGAAGACGAGGAAAGGGTTTTTTAGTGGATCGAAGATCCAAAGATAGACTCCAACAGGCCAGATGTCTGCTAGCAGATTTTCCCCGACCTCGTAAGGTAAAAATAAATAAATAAAAAGGGTTCGGCGGCCGAGGTTTACGAGGTCGGCTGAGACTATTTCTTCCATAAATTTGGTTAGGTTGGTGTTAACTACTTTATGGAAGAATTTATTTCGTATGATATTTGAGACAGCCAACGTCTACGAAGTCAGCCCAGATTATTTCTTCTATAACATTCAAACAGGGTAGGCTTGGTTTTGGTTGCCTGATGTTGATTAACCACTTAACGGAAGAGATTATTCCATGTTCATAATATTTGGAATGGCCAATATCTTCGAAGTCCGTCCTAGGATATAATGGTTAGGTTGATTTGAATTCTTCCACAAAATTCAAGCATCGATCGAGATTTCTTCTTAGATTACTAACAGAATTTGGGGCGGCCGATGTCTTCGAGTTGGCCGAGAATATTTCTTCCATAGATTTGGTTGGTTTAGTGTTGATTATCTTCGAAGTCCGCCCTAGGTTATGATGATTAGGATTGTTTGATTTTTTCTACAAAATTAAAGCATCGCCAAAGATTTCTTTTTAAATTACTAACATAATTTGGGGTGGCCGATGTTCTTGAGTTTGACCGAGAATATTTCTTTCATAGGTTTGGTTGGTTTGGTGTTGATTAACATTAATATTCATAACATTATATAATCCATATTTCATAATTTCTTTTTATGGAAGAAATTATCCCGCACTGTTCATAATATTTGGGATGGACGATGTCTTCAAAGTCCATCCTAAGTCATCATAGTTAGGTTGCTTTGATTTCTTCCATAAAATTATATCTTATATCATTAACAAAATTTTGGGTTGAGTTGGGTTGGGTTCGGCGGTCGAGGTCTTCGAGGTCGGCTGAGAATATTATATCCCGTATGATATTTGAGACGTCCAACGTCTACGAAGTCAGCCGAGATTATTTCTTCCATAACATTCAAGTAGGGGAGGCTTAGTTTTGATTGGCCTCATGTTGATTAACGACTTAATGGAGGAGATTATCCCGTATTATTCATAATATTTGGGACAGCCGATATCTTCGAAATTCGTCCTAGCTTATGATGATTAGGTTGGTTTGATTTCTTCCATAAAATTTAAGCATCGACCAAGATTGTTTTTTGGTCACTAACATAATTTAGAGCGGCCGATGTTTTTGAGGTTGGCCGAAAATACTTCTTTCATTGAAAGTTATTAACATTTTACATCATTTGAAAACTCTCTCTTCTGCTGTTAGTCCGCCATGCGAAAACGGTTTCAATCACAAAATCACCTTTTGGCCAATTTAGAAGCTTTTGTTGAAGTGCAATCTTCATATTGTCCTAGATCTCATATATTAAAACAATAGTCCACATCTAACAACTTCCATTTGGTTGGCTTAGTATTGATTAACGACGAAGAAATTAGCCCGTACTGTTCATAATATTTGGGACGGTCGATATCTTCGAAGTACGTCCTAAGTCATCATAGTTAGGTTGGATTGATTTCTTCTATAAAATTCAAGTGTCGGCCGAGATCACTCTCATATCACTAACATAATTTTGGGTTGGGTTGGGTTCGGCGGCCGAGGTCTTCAAGGCCGGCTAAGAATATTTCATCCATAAATTTGATTAGGTTGATGTTGATTAACTACTTCATGGAAGAAATCATCTCGTATGATATTTGAGACGGCCAACTTCTTCGAAATCAGTCGTAAGTTATGATGGTTAGCTTGGTTTGATTTCATCTTAATGATCTAAGAAGATTCTTAGATCACTAACATAATTTGCAGCAGCCGATGTCTTCGCGATCCTCCGAGAATATCAATTACAAATGATATGTTTTTACTTTCCATTTTTATTTCTTTCTAACAAGCTGTTTTTGTTTCAGTTTCTTTTTTTCTATAATTAGAATCCTTTTCCATATGGTTATTTTTATTGCAAATTTCGCATTTTTCCTTCTGCTCTTTTCCAATATTTTCCCTAGAATTTATTGCAATATGCCCTTTTTATTGCACTTTAGGTATTTGTATTTGAAGAAAGTTCTTTCTACCGATGTACACAAAATTGGTTCAGTATTTAGTTTACCTTTTAATAATTAATCTTGATATAAGTTTGTTAAAGTTGTTTCATTTACATATACATTTTTGAAAAATCTCTCTTCTGAAAAATTTTTACCTATTTCCTCTTCTCTCGTGTTTTCACTTTTTACTTTTTATGGTTTTTAGTTTCCCGCCTTTTTTTTAACTCCCCTTCTTTACTGTTCTTTTAATTATTTGTTTTTACTTGCTCTTAGTGTTCCTTGCGTATTTTGATATAAGTTCGTTAAAGTTGTTTCATTTACTACATATACATTTTTGAAAAATCTCACTTCTGAAAAATTTTTACCTATTTCCTCTTCTCTCGTTTTTTCACTTTTTACTTTTTATGGTTTTTAGCTTCCCGCCTTTTTTTAACTCCTCTTCTTTACTGTTCTTTTAATTATTTGTTTTTACTTGCTCTTAGTGTTCCTTGCGTATTTTGATATAAGTTCGTTAAAGTTTTCATTTACCTACATATACATTTTTGAGATATCTCTCTTCTGAAAAATGTTTGACTATTTCGTTTTCTCTCGTTTTTTCACTTTTTACTTTTTATGGTTTTTAGTTTCCCGCCTTTTTTTAACTCCCCTTCTTAACTGTTCTGTTAATTATTTGTTTTTACTTGCTCTTAGTGTTCCTTGCGTATTTTGATATAAGTTCGTTAAAGTTGTTTCATTTACTACATATATATTTTTGAAAAATCTCTTTTCTGAAAAATTTTTACCTATTTCCTCTTCTCTCCTTTTTTCACTTTTTACTTTTTATGGTTTTTAGTTTCCCGCCCTTTTTTTAATTCCCCTTCTTTACTGTTCTTTTAATTATTTGTTTTTACTTGCTCTTAGTGTTGCTTGCGTATTTTGGTTTTAAAATAATGGGCAAATTTAATTTAAACAATATTTAATAGGAACTGTATGTAACAGAACACGTCTGCGCCGCCATTCTTCGGTACGTTACCAAAAAATTTTTTCTTATTTTAAGTTATATATTCACTTATTCATTTTACCTAACCGTCATTTTACCTAAAATCATATCACCTACCTCTATTTTGGTTATAATGCAAAACTCAAACTTAACTATCATAAATTTGGTAGGCTTGGTGTTGTTAAAGACATGGTGCTCATAAAAATCATTCCTCAACAGAATCCAAGTTATTTAAATAGAAAAGAAAGTTAGCTTAGATTTGCTTTATTATGTACCTAAACAAAATCTACCCACTTACAGAATATGCTACTTGGGATTTCCCAAAAAATCCACAAACTTTGGATTGGTGTAGTTACCTCAAATATGGTGCAAATAGAATTTTGTTAGTAAAAATAGGAAGTAATAGGTTGGGTTGGAAATCGCAGCCATAACATTAGACACCAAAAAGTAGTATCTGGAAATACTAACGAGATGCTAGGTAATAAGAGCGACCTTTTATTTATGACATGATTCCTTTATAACTTAACAAATGATAGATGTTTTGATTTGGGTTGATTCAAGTTTTTATAATTTCGTTCCCTAATTATTTTATTTTACCATCTTCACTGTCTAATTTGAAAGTGTAAGAGTGGTTTAGAAGTGTCAGAAAATCAATTGGCAGTGTATCCAACGTATGCATATAGATCATTAAAAATAGTTTTTAACAACAACTTTCCTCCCGACTCATTTTCCTTTCTTCCTCTTCCAACATTCCACCCAAACGCTTTTTTTCACTTTTTTCTTTTTTCGTTCACCCCTACAGAGAACAAAATCCCTTTGTTACCGTAGTGAAAACTGGCGCCGTCAAAGCGATATAAAAGAAAAAAGGCGATTCCCCGTTCGGTAGCTCCCCCCGGAAAATCATTAGTAGTAAAAACCCTCACCAACACAGCAACAAGCCCCTTTCCTGGTAGGTTCGAATTTCGCCCGAATGCAGGGGTCGCTAAGTCACCCTTCGAAAGCACCGAGATCCCCGTCGCGGACGGCACTTCTGGTGGCGCACGCCCGAATCAACAAGCGTGCAAGTGCAACGTGACGCGTGACGTCATTATCCGGTTCGCTAATTGGGCGGGAACATACGTTCGTTCGATCCGGGGAATCCCCGAACCGTATGTTCCTGTGTGATGCTGACCGGATCGGGATCATTGAATCAACCCGCTTTAACGAAGAAAAGAACTGACAGGGAGAAGTTTTATTTTATTGAAATCATTCGGCTAGAAATGAACCCCAATTTATTTAATATTCCAAGAAAAACAAAATAAAATATAGATTATATTTTTTATTCAAAACTTTCTTGTTACTAATCTGATTTCGAGAAATCGTTAGTCTTTTTGAAGGCGCATAAATAAGAAACAATTTACATCCCAGTATATCCACAAACATCGCATCTCGCTTCTTCTTCTTCTTCTAATGAAGACGTCCCGTTTGACAGCTGTTTTGTGTACAAAGGCGGCCACGGACAATGAATCCAAGGCTGAATCCTTCTTGGCTTCAACTCCTCCGTTTTATTCTTCCATTTTATCTTTTATTTTCTCCTCCATTCTGTATTTTTCTAAACTTTATTTAAGTTATTTCGCTGAAATTCCAAGAATTAACCATTTAAATTTCGATTTTTCTTTGACGAAGATCATCAGTACACGTGTGCATGCAGTGATGCCATTTTTAGGCGTGCATGACTCCGTGTCGAAAGCGATTAATACAACGGGGCGAGGTGAAGAGAAGTGATACAGGGGGAAGGAACCACCTTTGATGTACAGACTATCGGGTATTTAATACAAAACACCTGATACCCTCCATCGGGAGCAGGTGCGCTTGCTCCATTATAGAGTTAGTGCTCTTGTGGCGACCCGTTGAGTCTCAAATTGTTCGATAGACCGGCACTGATTCGTTCTGATCTAAGTTGACTGCGATAATATAATCAGACATGTGTTATATTTTGTTTCTTTTTTTTTGGGTAATTAATAATAATTCGATTAATTTAAAGTTTGAAGTGAAATAATTTCTTGTTTGGACTATTTGTTAAATGATGGTTTTTAAAGAACGCTTCTCTGTGTTCATTCGTCGTAAATTAGTTTTTTGGGATCCTCAAACGAGCCGGCTTTAGGCTTTTGGGACGGCGACGGCAATCATAAATCCCAAAAATAATTTTTGATTAATAAGCGAAGCGCGCTATTTCGGTACGCGCCCGCGCCTTCGAGGGCGCCACCATCTCCTCCGTCTTTCTTTCTCTTTCTCTCCGGAGGAATAAATCCACGCTAATTATTTTTAAAGGTCCACACCACGGACGGCCGCGCATTTAAATTTAAATTGTTTCTTGCGCCCACAGACCCAATATACCTTCTCTTCTATATAACTTGATGATGATTTTCTCTTACTTCCATCTCTTTTCCTCAACACGATTCGAATTTGCCCTAACTCATTTCGACTAAAGTTCTTTTTTTCTTTCATCTCCTTTTCTAACAACGCCTTAATATTTAATTTATTGGACGTTTATTTGTATAAGAAAATAATTTTTCTGTTTTAAATTATTTATGACTCCATTTATTTTTTTCTTCTCTCATTTTCTTTTGTATGTTGATATCTAAACAACACAAATGTTATGCTAAATGATTATAGCATAATTATATTTTGAATTATATGATATAGTTTGGCAAATCCTCTTAGGATTGTCATCGCATAGATCTTACGATTAATATAGTTATGGGTACAAAACGAACTAAAAGACTGACTCAAGAATTTTTGAGGTAAAACAGATGTGTAAGATTATATTAAGAAGTCCACGTAAATTGGAAATTATGCAAAGGCGGAAAACTGGGCAGATACAAACCAAAAAAGATGTGGATTTAATGGCTAAATCAAAATCAAAAGAAAATACAGTTTTACGTGTACCATTAGTAAAAGTTTTATTCCAATTCAAATATGCATGGTTGCTAAATTATTTTGTAAAGTACTCCATTACTTAAATTATTAATTGTAGAATGAGATCTAATGATATAAAACTAGAACTAACACTAGACCTAGAAGTGGAAAGTGTTAGTTCTAGTTTTATTTCAATTAAACTATAACGGGTTGCCAAATCAGTTTGTAAAGTAGTCTATATCAGAAACTATTCATTGTAAAAGCCTTCGTTAAAAAAATGTCTTCAGATGCACGGTTAAGTGAGTAAACAAAAAGTAAACAATAGACCGTTTTTAGTATTCAGAAGACTTAGACGAGAAGTAACGTCGTGGTCACCAACTTGGTATGTAATTCTAAAATGCAATTAGTATAAGGAAATCTTGAGTAAATTAATGTAAAGATGACAGAGAAGTTGAATTATCTAAGAAGGATAAACAATATAATTGATCCAGGATGTCAACTACTGTCGTTGATAATACTAGGTCCTGCCAGTTGCAATAAGGATGGTCTATAAGCGTTCAGACATAGCACCTTCCTGGGCAAATCACCACCGCAGACGCCCACACCAACAACTGAAGAATTCCTAATGCTAGTAGAGGAAAAAAACCTAGTAAAGATTGTTAAGAAAGTACCAGCAACTACTAAGACAAAAACGATTGAGACGAGATGGGAGCGTACCTTGGAGGAAAGCATAGCGATCCGAATTAGAAGTTGATATATGGGAAACTGATAGAATAGAACTAACAGAAATACTGGATTTTGAAATAAAGAAAATAAAAAGAGAACCCGTATAGAGAAAAGAAAAGAGGTGTTATCAGACAAAAATCTTAGAAGAAATAATTGGATAGATGATAGAATAAATAGGAATATTAGAAAAAAAATGTGGGGCAAAATACGAAGAGGAAAGTCAATGAAGTTGTCGGAAAGACGAAAAAATTGCGCATATCATGGGTTGACAGGAGATGAGAGAATGGAGAGGTAGCCATAAAACCGGACAGGTGAACACTCAGACTACTCAAATGGAGCTAAAGGAGTTGAAGGAAGCGATGGAGAGAACAAGGAGTGAAAAGATTAAAAAAGCAAACACTTTCGAAGAATGAATTTGCCTCCATTCATTCTTCAAAATGAGTGAAATCAAAATGAGAAGAGCTTTAAATATACTTTAAAAACACTAATATCATAGAAATTCAATTTGGTATGGAAAGAATAAAACAAGAGTGAATCAAGTCATATTTACATCATCTAAAAACACATGAAGAAGAGTATCCAATTGCAATCTAGAAGAAATAAAAGGCAACTGCGAGAAGGTAGAGATGATGCGAAAAGAGAAGAAAGACAGGTGATAGTGAAGGCCACTGCTGATGAAACAGAGAGAGAGAACTGTGGGAAACCCTTAACAAAATACGAGAGAAGTAAAGAGATTTTTGATAATTCTCTTTGGTCTAAGAAGATCCGCATTTGTAACACCAAGTTCTTCTATCTTCTTTGGCACACTCTTTAGCCAGGTGCGTTGGTGATCAGCATCTGTTGCACTTCTTTATTTCTTTCTCCCTTACTTTCACATGGTACATTGTCAAGCCTTAACTTTCTATTTCCTCTAAGTATCTCTGCTTCTTCTTTGCTTGCCACTACTGTAATTGCTCTCATACTTCCAGCGTATGGTCATAGCGTATTCAATTTAAATTTTGCTTTCGCTCTAATTATCCTTCTTATCGCCTCTTTAGTCTCACACATTTCTGTTGCCACAGTCATGCCCTTTTCGTTACTTTCTGTTCTTTCTTTTTTGTTAGGATCCTCTACATCTCTTTTATACCAGTCTCGTCGTTTTTTGTCCGTCTCTAGTCTCTCTTACTTTTTCAATCATCTCTATCACTTTTTTACCCTTCATCTGGCTTTTCATGTTCATTAGTGTTTGGACATACGTCTTCCCTTTGCTTTCCATCACAAGAGCATAAGCTACTCTTCTACTTTACTCTTTTACTTTTTTTTTCATTCCGCCGTTTATGTTTAACATTTCTTCTTCTTCTTTTTTGCTTTACCGTTGTATATCTCTACTTTGCTTGTTTCTTTTCTGAAGATAACTTGTACGATTGTTCTGAGTTTAAGCAGAGGCATTCCTTTTTTAACTTATTTCGTAGTTTGTTAAGAGTTTCCCATAATTCTTTCTTTCTCTCTGTCTCACCAGCTGTAGCCTTCACTATCACCACTCCTTCTCTCTTCGCTCCTCCCGTCTTAATGATATTTGTCACCTCCACCTACTCGCAATTACTTTCTGTTTTCTCTAGAATGGGATACACTCTCCTATATTACGATTGGAAGATCTTCTCCATGTTTACATCATCTGAATCGACTAGCACCACTCTTGCTTTGATCTTTCCCTGCCAAATTAGGTTTCTATGATCTAATGATATTCTTCGAAAGTGTTTACTTTTCTTATCTTTTCACTCACTGTTCTACCCTCCTCTTCCCTTATATCCTGTAGCTCCGTTTGAGTAGCCTAAGTGTTTACCTGTCCAATTTTGTGGCTACCTATCCATTCTCTCATCTTCTATCGGCCCATGATTCGCGCAATTTTTTTCATCTTTCCGGCAACTTTCTTGATTTCCCTCTTCGTATTTTGCTTCACTTTTTTTCTTAATATTCCTATATATTCTATCATCTTTATAAAATAACTCTATGGGGTTCTCTTTTTCTTTCCTTTATTTCAAAATTTTGGCATTTCTGTCAATCCTATTTCCGTTCTCCATACACCAACTTCTAATTTTGGTCGGTGTTCATTCTTCCAAGGTCTTTACTAGGTTCTTTTCCTCTTCTGTACTTAGGAATTCTTCAATTGTTGGTGTGGGCGTCTGCGGTGATGATATGCTAAATAGATGATCGTTTTTATCTTGGTTAGTAGGACCTAGTATCAAGACTTAATAATCACACGAAATCAACTTTCTTCACACGTGGTCTGTGGCGTTAGTTAACCAGATGAGAAACCAGAATAAAGCAAACACTTTCGAAGAATGAATGAAGGCAATGAAATAAAAATGAGAAGAGCTTTAAATATACTTTAAAAACACTAATATCATAGAAATTCAATTTGGTATGGAAAGAATAAGACAAGAGTGAATCAAGTCATATTTACATCATCTAAAAACACATGAAGAAGAGTATCCAATTGCAATCTAGAAGAAATAAAAGGCAACTGCGAGAAGGCAGAGATGATGCGAAAAGAGAAGAAAGACAGGTGATAGTGAAGGCCACAGCTGATGAAACAGAGAGAGAGAACTGTGGGAAACCCTTAACAAAATACGAGAGAAGTAAAGAGATTTTTGATGATTCTCTTTGGTCTAAGAAGATCTGCATTTGTAACACCAAGTTCTTCTATCTTCTTTGGCATACTCTTTAGCCAGGTGCGTTGGTGATCAGCATCTGTTGCACTTCTTTATTTCTTCCTCCCTTACTTCCACATTGTACATTGTCAAGCCCATTCTTAACTTTCTATTTCCTCTAAGTATCTCTGCTTCTTCTTTGCTTGCCACCACTGTAATTGCTCTCATACTTCCAGCGTATGGTCTTAGCGCATTCAATTTAAATTCTGCTTTCGCTCTAATTATCCTTATCACCTCTTTAGTCTCACACATTTCTGTTGCCACAGTCATGCCCTTTTCGTTACTTTCTGTTCTTTCTTTTTTTGTTAGGATCCTCTACATCTCTTTTATACCAGTCTCGTCGTTCTTTGTCCGTCTCTAGTCTCTCTTACTTCTTCAATCTCTATCAGTTTTTTACCCTTCATCTGGCTTTTCATGTTCATTATCGTTTGGACATACGTCTTCCTTTTGCTTTCCATCACAAGAGCATAAGTTACTCTTTTACTTTTCTTTTTCTATCTTCTATCGACCCATGATTCGCGCAATTTTTTTCATCTTTCCGGCAACTATCTTGATTTCCCTCTTCGTATTTTGCTTCACATTTTTTCTTAATATTCCTATATATTCTATCATCTTTATAAAATAACTCTATGGGGTTCTCTTTTTCTTTTCTTTATATCAAAATTTTGGCATTTCTGTCAGTCCTATTTCGCCGTTCTCCGTACACCAACTTCTAATTTTGGCTGGTGTTCATTCTTCCAAGGTCTTTACTAGGTTCTTTTCCTGTTCTGTACTTAGGAATTCTTCGATTGTTGGTGTGGGCGTCTGCGGTGATGATATGCTAAATAGATGATCGTTTTTATCTTGGTTAGTAGGACCTAGTATCAAGACTTAATAATCACACGAAATCAACTTTTTTCACACGTGGTCTGTGGCGTTAGTTAACCAGATGAGAAACCAGAATGGGTCTGCCATTCGAAGCTTTGGAATTTTGCTCCATTAAACCATTTTTTGCAGTTATCAGGCGTCTGGTTTACACCTCATTTTTAACCTAATGGCAGGTACTGGCACATTTCTGAAGCCGTGCCGGTCCTAGCAACATCTTCGCCTGTTTTGAGCCAGATGGACCCCATCGTTTTAAGCTGTATGTCCGAACTAACCCCTCCAGCTAAGGTACCGTGGGTTCGTTATACCCATAGCCCAGTATCCACTAAGATCCTGCGGGAGGCTAAACTCAATCCAACCCAACCCTATATATACATTCATCAGAATCAATAGACGGATAATTTTCCAGGTTTATCTTTGGCATATTTTATAAATCTGAAAAAAATCTAAAGTATCGCCTTCTTGTTCAAAATTTTCGAAGAATCCGATGCTTCTAGTTTTAGATCAAGAATTAGATCTAATGATATAAAACTAGAACTAACACTAGACGTTAACACTACACCTAGAAGTGGAAAGATTCGGCTTTAGCCATGCGTTTGAAGACTCAATCTCAATCTTTCTCCTGTTCGGTTCCGAGTTGAGTTGTAATACTTTGATTTTCTTGACCATTGCTGTCATTTTTGTTTTTGCTGTCAGATATCAGTTTCTCATCGTTCAGAAAACCTGATTCTGTAGAGGTTTAGCCTTCAGAACTTCCCTTTTTCTTTTCTTCTCTCTAGTAACCTTCTCGAAGTTCTTCATTCCTTTCCGCCTTTCTACCAGCTGATTACTTTGTTTTTGATGATTCTCTTTGGTCTACCTAAGAAGATCCTTCTCTTTCTTTTGTTTTGCATTCCTCCTCCATCGTTTTATCCTGTATCTTTGCCTTTTCTTGTCTCACGGTTTTAACCAATTACTAAGACCCTACGGGAGGTTAAACTCAATCCAACCCAACCCTGTATGTACATTCATCAGAATCAATAGACGGATAATTTTCCAGGTTTATCTTTGACATATTTTATAAATCTGAAAAAAATCTAAAAATCGCCTTCTTGTTCAAAATTTTCGAAGAATCCGGCTTTTGTAAAGCATTTTGAAATGGTTATTGGAGAAACATTGATGTAATTAATAATATGATTTAATTGATACTTTCTTCTGTATCTTCGCAACAACTTTCGTTATTTGTAGATGTTAAAAGAGTTTTAATTAATAATTTTCTGCAAGCTGGTAATGTGAGGAAATGTTTGGAGGTAGAAACACTATTTTTACATGTTCTAATGCAAGTTTGGGTTGGGATGTGGCGTTATCCAGAAATAAGTATCCCTCATATTGAATAAGAAGTGGGAGCTCAACTCAACCCAATTTAAAATATGATACCATACTGATATCTTCCAATTTCATACCAATCAATATGAGCGATGGTATGAAGTTGAATTTCAACCCAACCCAACCATACAAGAAAAAATCAAACCCAAAATTTTTTATTTTGGTAAGTACGCAATATCTCTGCTAACAAACATGATAGGACCAAAAAATAAATACAAAATAAAATCCTCGCTTTTGTGTTATTTTCATGCTTCTTCCAATATTATGATGATTTAGCAGAAATAAGAAGTTTTGGAATAAGACATTTTTGATTTTAATAGACGAAACTATGACGACATATGCACCTTCATGATCAGATACGTCGTTTACGAGTTATCAACATAAAAATCGTCATTTTTGTATTATTTTCGTGTCCCTTTAGAATATTATGGTGATTCAGCAAAAACCGTAAGCCTTCGGTCTTCGAATACGACATTTTTGGGGTTGATAAGAGAAGGTATGATAAATCGACTGACATATAGGTCTCGATGATCAGACACATCGTTTACGAATTATAATAATATCAAAATCAAAATTTTTGTGTTATTTTCAAACACCTCAGTGATATTTTCGAATGATGTAGAGGTCTTGATGATCTGATTCACCGCTTACGAGTTATGATAACATTTTGGTGTTTTGGTGAATTTGGAAGTAAATTCAAATTTTCACTTTTATATTGCCCAAGAATTAAGCTTTTTTTGTTATAATCAAAATACTATACATGTAAAATCGTATCTAATAATCGGCTAACTTCGCTTAGGTAAAACTTTTCCCTTTCCATTAATATATTTTTAGCATTAAAGGATTACGCGAATCAAATTTGAAAAAATCCCGTTTCATATTTCCTTCCAATTGTTCCGCTGTTTGCAAATGCCACGAAGGCAAAAATAAATCCTAAAGATACACACGTGCGCGTCGGCGTCGCTCGCCATTATCAACGTCGAAAAAATAAAACCCCCCCAGGTCCCTTTACAACCCCATAGATTTCGGTACGTGTTCTATTTCGTGTAGTACAAGACCAAAAGTTAGGGTGGTGGGGTTGAAAACGGTCAGGGGTCCGTCAGATTTCTGCTGCGGTCGTCGCTAATGAATGGGTTTGTATAATCCGCGTGTCGGACACGTGCGCGATCGTCGTTCCAGGCCGAATAAAACGCAAGGATCGGGATAATACCCGTCGACAAGTACCCCATTAGAGCACCCGTAAATGCGCGGTGGTCCACCCCGTCGACATCGTCTCTCTTGCTTTTTATTAATTCGAGGGCGCGCAAGCTCTTTATTAGGTCAACCGAGAGGTTTTTATTATAGAGAGGTTTATTTCCCATGATACCGTGATGTCTTTTTGTTATTCGGATCAAAAAAAAACTAGGGATAATGGCCGGTGGATAAAGAGGGTTGAGTACAAATTTGGACAATTCGCTCATAATTAAATGTGTGTGAACAAGGAATTGCATCAAAATAGTGGGAATTATTTCTAAACTGTGTAAACTAACCAAATCATAACATCATCACAAAGAGCTTTGCCAAGTTTTACAAGTCTTATGAATTATTTCACCACATCATCCAGACTTTTTAAAGTATTCAATTTTTTCCAAGTTTGAAATGGATTTCTAAATACCTAGAGTCTTCTGCACATAATTAGATGTGCTGATATTACATTATTGAACATCAAAAACGTTTTCAATACTGCGTTATGATAATACATCTTTATGTATCTCAAAAACAAATTGAGATATCGGTATGAAATAAAAAGCAGCTTTAATCAAGATTTTACGTACCATAAATTATTTCTTCTTTTGCATAGAAGGCGACGTTATCATTTTTTAAATCAAACTCTGCATGTTTAATTGTTATAGATATGAACATAAAGTTTAGGAAATCGTATCTCAAGAACGAATTGAGATGTTACAATGAAATGAGAAGCAATTTTAAGCAAATTTACTTAGTAATTAGAATTTTCAATATCATTTCTTCAAACCTTGAAACTGTGTAGATAAGAATCTTTGATTGTGACTTTGCATCACCTTAAACGTAAATCTTGGGGTAACTAATCTTGACGTATCTCAAAAACAAATTGAGATATCGTTATTAAATAGAAAGCGGCTTAAAGCAAACGTAATGAAGATTTTATGCACAATAAACAATTTCTTATTTTCGATAAACATCGATCTTATGATTTTTTAAATTAAACTCTTCATGTTTTATTGTTATCGATGTGAATATAAAGTTTAAGAAATCGTATCTCAAGAACGAATTGAGATATTACAACGAAATAAGAAGCAATTTAAAGCAAAATTACTTAGTAATCACAATCTTCAATATCTCTTCTTTAAACATTGAAACTTTGTAGATAAGATTCTTTGATTGTGACCTTGTATCACCTTAAACGTAAGTCTTAGGGTGACTAATCTTGACGTATCTCAAAAACTAATTAAGATATTGTTATCAAATAAAAAGCGGCTTAAAGCAAACATAATGAAGATTTTATGCACAACAAATAATTTCTTGTTTTCCATAAAAATTGATCTTATGACTATTTAAATTAAACTCTGAATGTTTTATTGTTATCGATATGAATGCAAAGTTTCATCTCAATCATTCAGTTGTATCTCAAGAATGAATTGAGATATTATAATGAAAAGAGAAGCAATTTAAAGAAAATTTACTTAGTACTCATAATTTTCAATATCACTTTTTCAAACCTTGAAACTTTGTAGAGAAGATTCTTTGATTGTAACCTTGCATCACCATAAACGTAAATCTTCGGATAACTATTCTTGACGTATCTCAAAAACTAATTGAGATATCGTTATCAAATTAAAAACAGCTTAAAGCAAACTTAATGATGATTTTATAGACAATGAATAATTTCTTATTTTCCATAAATATCGATCTTATGATTTTTTAAATTAAACTTTGCATGTTTTATTGTTATCGATATGAATATAAAATTTACTTAGTACTCACAATTTTCAATATCACTTTTTCAAACCTTGAAACTTTGTAGAGAAGATTCTTTGATTGTAACCTTGCATCACCTTAAACGTAAATCTTCGGATAACTATTCTTGACGTATCACAAAAACTAATTGAGATATCGTTATCAAATTAAAAACAGCTTAAAGCAAACTTAATGATGATTTTATAGACAATGAATAATTTCTTATTTTCCATAAATATCGATCTTATGATTTTTTAAATTAAACTTTGCATGTTTTATTGTTATCGATATGAATATAAAATTTACTTAGTACTCACAATTTTCAATATCACTTTTTCAAACCTTGAAAGTTTGTAGAGAAGATTCTTTGATTGTAACCTTGCATCACCATAAACGTAAATCTTCGGATAACTATTCTTGACGTATCTCAAAAACTAATTGAGATATCGTTATCAAATTAAAAATAGCTTAAAGCAAACTTAATGATGATTTTATAGACAATGAATAATTTCTTATTTTCCATAAATATCGATCTTATGATTTTTTAAATTAAACTTTGCATGTTTTATTGTTATCGATATGAATATAAAGTTTAAGAAATCGTATCTCAAGAACGAATTGAGATATTACAATGAAATGAGAAGCAATTTAAAGCAAATTTACTTAGTAATCACAATTTTCAATATCATTTCTTCAAACATTGAAACTGTGTAAATAAGATTCTTTGATTTTGACCTTGCATCACCATAAACGTAAATCTTAGGGTATCTAAACTTGACGTATCTCAAAAACTAATTGAGATATCGTTATCAAATAAAAAACAGCTTAAAGCAAACTTAATGAAGATTTTATGCACAATAAATAATTTCTTGTTTTCAATAAAAATCGTTCTTATGATTTTTAAATCAAACTCTGCATGTTTAATTGCTACAGATATGAATATAAAGCTTTCAAAAATCGTATCTCAAGAACGAATTGAGATATTACATTGAAATGAGAAGCAATTTAAAGCAAATTTACTTAGTAATCACAATATTCATTATCATTTCTTCAAACCTTCAAACTTTTTAGATAAGATTTTTTGATTGTAATCCTGCATCACCTTAAACGTAAATCTTAGAATAACTAATCTTGACGTATCTCAAAAACTAATTGAGATATCGTTGTCAAATAAAAAACAGCTTAAAGCAAACTTAATGAAGATTTTATGCACAATAAATAATTTCTTATTTTCCATAAAAATCGATCTTATGATTTTTTAAATCAAACTTTGCATGTACAATTGTTGTAAATATGAATATAAAGTTTAAAAAATCGTATCTCAAGAACGAATTGAGATATTACAATGAAATGAGAAGCAATTTAAAGCAAATTTACTTAGTAATCACAATTTTCAATATCATTTCTTCAAACCTTGAAGTTTTGTAGACAAGATTCGTTGATGGTGACCTTGCATCACCTTAAACGTAAATCCTAAGATAACTAATCTTGACGTATCTCAAAAACTAATTGAGATACCGTTATTAAATAAAAAGCGGTTTAAAGTAAACTTAATAAAGATTTTATGCACAATAAATAATTTCTTATTTAAATAAAAATCGATCTTATGATTTTTTAAATCAAACTTTGCATGTGTAATTGTTATAAATATGAATATAAAGTTTAAGAAATCGTATCTCAAGAATGAATTGAGATATTACAATGGAATAAGAAGCAATTTAAAGCAATTTTACTTAGTAATCATAATTTTCAGTATCATTTCTTCAAACCTTGAAGCTTTATAGATAAGATTCTTTGATTGTGGCCTTGCCTCACAATAAATGTAAATCTTAGAGTATCTAAACTTGACGTATCTCAAAAACTAATTGAGATATGGTTATCAAATAAAAAACAGCTTAAAGCAAACTTAATGATGATTTTATACACAATAAATAATTTCTTATTTTGCATAAAAATCGATCTTATGATTTTTTAAATCAAACCCTGCATATTTTATTATTATAGATATGAATATAAAGTTTAAAAAATCGTAACTCAAAAACGAATTGAGATATTACAATGAAATGAGAAGCAATTTAAAGTAAATTTACTTAGTATTCACAACTTTCAATATCATTTTTTCCAACCTTAAAACTTTGTAGATAAGATTCTTTGATTGTGACCTTGCATCACCTTAAACGTAAATCTTAGGGTGACTAATTTTGACGTATCTCAAAAACTAATTGAGATATCGTTATCAAATAAAAAGCAGCTGAAAGTAAAGATGAAGATTTTATGCATAATAAATAATTTCTTGTTTCCATAAAAATCGATCTAATAATTTTTTAAATTAAACGCTGCATGTTTTATTGTTATCGATATGAATATAAAGTTTAAGAAATCGAATCTCAAGAACGAATTGAGATATCACGATGAAATGAGAAGCAATTTAAAGTAAATTTGCTTAATAATCACAATTTTCAATATCATTCCTTCAAACCTTCAATCTTTGTAGATAAGATTCTTTGATTGTGACCTTGCATTACCTTAAACGTAAAGCTTAGGATAACAAATCTTGACGCATCTCAAAAACTAATTGAGATATCGTTATTAAATTAAAAGCGGCTTAAAGTAAACTTAATAAAGATTTTATGCACAATAAATGATTTCCTATTTTTTATAAACAACGATCTTATGATTTTTAAAATCAAACTCTGCATGTTTAATTGTTACAGATATGAATATAATGTTTAATATATCGTATCTCAATTTTTTAAAATTGAGATACGATATTGTTACTGTATACGTGACCTAACATCTGTGATCTTATGATTTTTAAATCAAACTTTGCATGTACAATTGATATAAATAGGAATATAAAGTTTAAAAAATCCTATCTCAAGAACGAATTGAGATATTACAATGAAATGAGAAGCAATTTAAAGCAAATTTACTTAGTAATCACAATTTTCAATATCATTTCTTCAAACCTTGAAGTTTTGTAGACAAGATTCGTTGATGGTGACCTTGCATCACCTTAAACGTAAATCTTAAGATAACTAATCTTGACGTATCTCAAAAACTAATTGAGATACCGTTATTAAATAAAAAGCGGTTTAAAGTAAACTTAATAAAGATTTTATGCACAATAAATAATTTCTTATTTAAATAAAAATCGATCTTATGATTTTTTAAATCAAACTTTGCATGTGTAATTGTTATAAATATAAATATAAAGTTTAAGAAATCGTATCTCAAGAACGAATTGAGATATTACAATGGAATAAGAAGCAATTTAAAGCAATTTTACTTAGTAATCATAATTTTCAGTATCATTTCTTCAAACCTTGAAGCTTTATAGATAAGATTCTTTGATTGTGACCTTGCCTCACAATAAATGTAAATCTTAGAGTATCTAAACTTGACGTATCTCAAAAACTAATTGAGATATGGTTATCAAATAAAAAACAGCTTAAAGCAAACTTAATGATGATTTTATACACAATAAATAATTTCTTATTTTACATAAAAATCGATCTTATGATTTTTTAAATCAAACCCTGCATATTTTATTATTATAGATATGAATATAAAGTTTAAAAAATCGTAACTCAAAAACGAATTGAGATATTACAATGAAATGAGAAGCAATTTAAAGTAAATTTACTTAGTATTCACAACTTTCAATATCATTTTTTCCAACCTTAAAACTTTGTAGATAAGATTCTTTGATTGTGACCTTGCATCACCTTAATCGTAAATCTTAGGGTGATTAATTTTGACGTATCTCAAAAACTAATTGAGATATCGTTATCAAATAAAAAGCAGCTGAAAGTAAACTTAATGAAGATTTTATGCATAATAAATAATTTCTTGTTTCCATAAAAATCGATCTTATAATTTTTTAAATTAAACTGTGCATGTTTTATTGTTATCGATATGAATATAAAGTTTAAGAAATCGTATCTCAAGAACGAATTGAGATATCACGATGAAATGAGAAGCAATTTAAAGTAAATTTGCTTAATAATCACAATTTTCAATATCATTCCTTCAAACCTTCAATCTTTGTAGATAAGATTCTTTGATTATGACCTTGCATTACCTTAAACGTAAAGCTTAGGATAACAAATCTTGACGTATCTCAAAAACTAATTGAGATATCGTTATAAAATTAAAAGCGGCTTAAAGCTTAATAAAGATTTTATGCACAATAAATGATTTCTTATTTTTCATAAACATCGATCTTATGATTTTTAAAATCAAACTCTGCATGTTTAATTGTTACAGATATGAATATAAAGTTTAAAAAATCGTAACTCCATTTTTTAAAATTGAGATACGATATTGTTACTGTATATGTGACCTAACATCAAAAAATTTCAATTTCGATCTAGAAAAATGTTATGAGTAAATCTACTAAAGAATTTAGTTAAAAATTTCACAGACATCAAAGAAATTGATTATTGATTATTAAATTAAGTATTTTTGGAAGTTGTTTCATCTGGTCATAAAATTAATACCAAAAATATGATGAATATGTCTTACATACGGGTAAATTGTACATTCAATTGTATGGATGACATCTAAGAGCACCATATTAATACATGGTGCCATCATAATTGAAAATGTTTTGTTGTTCATAGGGCAATTATCAGAAGAAACCCAAGAGGTTCAAAATAAACATTTTGGAATGTACCGCGAAAACTTTGCTAGGAAATGTTCGAGAGAAGATTGTAAAGGCGATATATATAATTAAGTTAAGATTGACTTTTGAGCAGTGCAATTTTTTTCTTCTATGGTTGGGTTGGGTTACGTTTGAACTTCATATCATCTCCCATATTGCATGATATGAAGTTGGAGCTGAATCCAATCCAACCCAACCATAGAAGGGAGAATCAAACCCAAAATTTGGAAATATTTTTAAATTTTTGTAAATATTCTGTGATTTTTTCGTCTATGGTTGGGTTGGGTTGAGCTCCAACTTCACATACCATTCAATATGAGGGATGGTATAAAATATAAATTTTCAAATTTTAGGTTTAATTTTTCTTTTATGCAAATATTTATTATACAATAACACATCTTGAATATTCTGGAAGTATTCTGTGACTTTTTCTTCTACGGTTGGGTTGAGCTCCAACTTCATACCATTCAATATGAGAGATGGTATGAAGTTGCAGCTCAACCCAATACATCTATAGAAGAAAAAATCAACAGAAAACTTCATTTCATTCAATATAAGGGATGGTATGAAGTAGACGCTCAACTAAACTCAGCTATAGAAGAAATCGAAAGATGTATAGATCTTTAGATCAGATACCTACTTCATTTACGATTTATGACAACTTAATCTTTAGGACAGCATAATCGTTCACAATTCTTATGTTGTTTTCGTGTATCTTTTCAATATTTTGATGCAACATTATAACATTTTCATGGACATTCCCACTTTCATATTGGTCATCGATTGTCATGTGTACTACTTCTGGTTGGTTTATAAGAGTCACTGCACCTTTCTAGGAGTATCAAATTTTTGTTTGAGGTGTTTCCGCTTAAGTACTTAGATGCTACTCACTAATTCGAAAAAGAAATTGAAAAGTGTACCACATACGATACAAAAACAAAATTGTGGCAACACAATAAAAATAACTATGGTTGATTTTCCTGATAGCTTTTAAATAAGACATTGTTTATCAAAATCATTTAAGTGATTCTCTTGATATTGTCCCTCTCCACTATGGCTTGTGATGGACCACGGGGAACCATCAGCATTGTGTAAAGTCTGTGATGGCCTGAAATAGCCATCAGTGTGATTAATGGTGATGCCAAAGTGACATTTTCACACAGTGGGTTATCACTACACTGAACCAATCATTTCAGTTTGGTCATTGGTGGTTAACAACACCTGATGACCAAACCAAATTGGTGTGGTCTACCATCTAGACTATATCACTATGTCCCATCATGAGTAATAGTGAAGAGGGATCATCATAATCAAAATAGTATATACATGAAATCATATCTAATTGGAGTCTAGAAGAAGTGGGGTAAACTTCACATAGATAAAACTTCTTAAAACCATTTAAAGTTCTTTAAATAGTTGAGTATTGATGAAAAAAGACGGCCGGTGTAAAAACACCCGTTATTACGGTAATAAAATTAAAGCACGAAAATCCTAATTAATTTGTTAACAATTGCGGTCGTGCGGTAAATGGGAGGTGGCGGCGAGAGACCGCGGCGACGACGACGACGTTTTTTTAACCTTTTTCATCTTATTTCTCTCGAGGGTTCTCCATCGGCTACCGGAACCAGTTTCTATAAAAGCACACGACTGCCCATTGAGATAATATGAAATGAACAATGGTGGTACGCCTGGAAATGTCGATTCGACCGGATCCGATGCACCCCGCAGCCCCCGTTCGCGTGCGGCGGCGGCGGCGGCTACTTTTCCCTTCTTCACTCTCCTCCTTTTGTCTCTTTGCGCGGAGCTCCTTCGTCTCTTTTTTCGCTTTAAGTCTTCCTCTCTCGCGACATTCGTTTTCTTCCCTTTTCGACGACCGTCGTCGTCGTCGTCGTCGTCGTCGTACTCTTCTTTTCTTCGTTTTATCTCTGGGCGTTCGTCGCTTCTGTCTACCGCGCTTTTGTATTCCAACCTCGTACTAGGGGACAGCGAATAACAGTTCTTGTACGATCTTGGGAAGCGTGCAGAAGAGAAAGGAAACAGAAGATAGATTTTGTTTTATTTTATCCGCACGAAACATATTTTCGTGTTATTGATGCATTAAAAGTTGTTCCTTTTTGATTTGTGACTTAGTATAGTCATGATATTTATGCAAACATATGTAGTAATTACATAAGTTGTGTTGGCTCATGTAATTTGAGTTGGAAAGACGGCGAGGTAACGTGGTCATTTAATAGTACGCAGCCGTCCGTCAAAAGGACATAAACAGTAAAATTTTATACGAGGCTCGTCGTTCCCCGATCGATTTGAATTTTTAAGCCGGATCGATCCGACTTATCTGCATGCAAATGCGGCTTATAATTAAACGTACAGATGTAGAGACCCGTAGTATAACGGCGGCCGTAAACTCGCGCGTATTGGCGCTCATAAAAGTATACAATGAAGGTATAATTTATAAAGTCGAACGTAAAAAAGTAAAAATGAAAAACGCCGATAAATTCAAACTCGATTTCTGATTATATTGTAACAACAGGTTAGAATCGACAAAAACAGTCGCTTTTTTATTAAGACAGATGCAATAAAGCGCCCGTATCGCGGTCGCATTCTCGATTATACGACTTTCTTCACGTGCTGAAACGTGATATTACAACCATCGGACAGGAATTTCGATAAGTCGGGAAAGGAAATCGAAAAAGACGTATTTGCATAAAAGAAATAGATGTCGTTGAGTGATAGCCACCGTTGAGGCAGATGTACTTACCCGATTTCTTCTTACCAACCGAAAGCGGGACCCCTCGCTTTAGGTTTGATTTCTTCATTTTTCACCCAGTGTCTGCATGATTTAACGCTGATGGTACCAACACCGGGCCTAATTATATTGTCCCTTATAAATTACGGAAATTCCTAAAAAAAATTTTACAACCGGTGTTATTTTCATTTAAAACGTAACTTTTTTTGTGTATAATATTTCAACTATAGGGTGAATTATAAGAATGATTTATTAACTAAAAAATGTAAATTTCTCTTAGTTATTATGTCAGAACTTTATGACAAGTTCAACAAACGTCTTTACCATGCAATTATCATACCAGAAAATATCACTTTGAAGATGGTTTTATAGAAGTGTTTTCAGCGATGTCTTAAACCTAAGAGCTAATACGTCTACACCCTTGCGGAGGCACTTGGTTTTCTAAAGAAATGCATTTTGACCCCATCATACATGTATCCAATGTCCCCTCTGAGGTACGGCCTGTTTTGGCATTAAATTTTGTATAAAAAATCAATCGTTTCGTCCGTCCTGAGGAGAACCCTGAGGAGTTTTTGTTAAGAGTCTTACACTATAATATTCAGGGTCTAAATACAAAAAATCAGTTTGAAATTTTTCTCAAAGATATTCTTATACTGTTGCTTGTATAAATGAACATTGGTTATACGATCACGAAATCGATGCAACACTAATTAATGGATTTACATGTGTTTCTAGGTTTTGTAGAAAAAATAAAATACATGACGGCGTCGCTGTCTTTGTTGATGTAACGGCCCGATGTGCTGCTTTGCTCCCTTTTGGTATTGCTAGCTTATCCAAAGAAGTCGATTGTGAACTGGCTGGCATACTTCTAAATACACTTCTAAATAATGTCAAGCACGATAAAGGTATTGTAATCACAGGTGATTTTAATGTTCATTTTGAAGCGTTTACTAAGCAAGTTCTTTTAATTTCGAATCTATGCAAATCTTTTGGTCTACAACAGTGTACAACTAAATTTACCAGGTATACAGGGTGTATCGATAATATATTTACAAATTTAAATGAGAATAATTTCGGTGTTTGTATTGTCGATCCGCTATTCTCTGACCATATGGCAATCTCCCTTGAGTACCGTACCACAGTACCTAAAGAAGCCAACATAAAAATAGTTTCCAGACCTATTACTGAACAGGGTCTTAATTTATTCTATAAATCCGTTGAGTAGTTAAATTTTTCGTTTATTGACAACCATTATACAACCACAAGTTCTAAATTCTCGGAATTTATTGAATTAATAATGAATTCATTCAACTTTAGTTTCAAAGAGAGAACCAAATTAATAAATCCAAATAGGCGGTGTGTTACCCCAGGTTGGTTTAATGATGAGGTGAGAGCTGCTAGAGAAATTGCATGCAATCGCTGATATCCGTAAAAAATTTCCTCATTTGATCTCATATAATTGTGTTAAATATTTCAGGGATCTTTACCGGAACGCCATTGACAAAAACAAGAAATTGGCTAATAGTCGTTATATACAAACCTCTAACAACTCACAAAAAGCTGCATGTAATGTAATAAAAAACAATCTTCCCCAGTCATGTGCTCTTAAATCTGGCAGCTTGACAGCTAATGATTTTAATATTTATTTTAGCAGCGTAGCTGATATGATTAGCACAATATTACCTCCTTGTTCACCATCTAAAGCAAAGTTAGATTCGCATTCAATTGTCCCTTTTGTTGCTTTTCCCAACATGCTCACTTTTAAAGAAATCACTCTTAATCAGTTGCGCGACACTATTAATGACTTAAAAAATAGTACCAGTTGTGATATTTATAATCTTAATGTTAGAGTAATTAAATCTATAAATCCCCTCTGTGTAAACTAATAAATCTCTGTATTAGATCAAATACATTTCCTGACAGCTTAAAAATCAGCAGGGTTGTCCCTGTTCATAAAAAAGGTGACATTAATGATTTGTGAAATTATAGACCTATATCTATAATTCCTTTGTTTGGAAAAATTTTTGAAATTGTTTTGAAACAACAGATTGTGAAACATTTGGAAGAGCACAATCTATTAAATAATCAACAATACGGCTTTAGATATGGTAAATCGACAACTTTAGCGGTGGAAAGATTGGTCTCTTATGTTCATACTTGTTTTGAGAATAAATCCTTCGCTCAAGCTTCCTTTTTTGATCTGACTAAAGCCTTTGATTGTGTATCTCATGATTTGCTTATTGATAAACTTTCTGCTTTGCATTTTAGTAACAATTCAAGTATCTTAATTAAATCCTATCTAAATAATAGATCATAGATTGTGTCTTATGACAGGCTTTTGTCGGATGAATTGTTAATTAAACACGGGGTGCCTCAGGGATCGGTACTGGGGCCGGTGTTGTTCTTGATGTTTATTAACGATATAAATGTAGCATTGCCTCATTATTCTGACGTGATCCTTTTTGCAGATGATACAGTTGCAATCAATAGTGCTGACACCTTGCATAGTTTGAAACAACGTTCTGAGTTATCGCAGGAAAGTATAGTTGCATGGTTCACTAAGAATAAACTCTGCGTTAACGAAACTAAAACGGAAAAACTTAATTTCTGTCTTAGGTATCTTGATAAAGTTGATGATCCAATTAAATATTTGGGATTTTATATCGACTCCAAGTTAACGTGGGAGGAGCATACTGTTAACATTACCAAGAAATTGAACTCCTCTATATTTGTCATTAGAAACTTACGTCATATTGTCTCCTTGGATACTTTATTGAAAGTTTATTATGGATATTTTCATTCCCGCTTATCTTATGGTATACTGTATTGGGGTCATTCCTCACATGCCGGTACAGTTTTTGCTGCTCAGAGGAGGTGCTTGAGGTTAATTGCGAACCTGAATTATGGAGACTGTTGTAGAGGCGAGTTTGTTAAACTAAAAATTCTTTATAACACACGCCTTAGGGATGACCTAGCTTTGAGATATAAGAGAACAGCTAGGGCAAGGGATGGGGTAAATCATTTTGGTATAAAAATTTTTAATGTATTGCCTGATTGTGTAAGGGTCCTTGAAGATAAATTGTTCAAGTGTAGAGTGTGGTCTTTTTTATTGAGTGGCGCTTTTTACAATTTTGACGAATTTATTGATGCTGTTCAAACTGAAGATTGTTAGCTGGCTGGGCTGCTGCCCTCTTAGACTGCGGTTTTCGTTTGGGTCCTTTGTTGCGATGTATTTATAATGTGTAAATTTATTTATATTTCTTTTTATTTTTTGTTTATTTTTATGTTGCTTGACAAATGCCTATGGTATTATGTATTATGCTTGTTGTATATAAATTCATATTCTGTGAACATTGACTGACTTACGAAAGCTGTTACTGCATTATCATCAATAAAGTTTATTATTTATTATTATTATTATCCAACCTATATTTCAATTGAAGTAAAACTAGAACTAACTCTAGACCTAGAAGTGTCTTCTGTTTAAAACATTCCACTTCTAGATCTAGTGGTAGTTCCAGTTTTATATCATTAGATCTAGCACTAGATCTAGAACCAGAAACATTCAGGTTTATCCGTACAACTCTTAAGACGGCTAAACCTGAATGATTTTAGTTCTACGTCTAGTATTAGTTCTAGTTTTATATCAATAGATCTAGCTCTATAACTAAAAAGAGTACTCTACAAACTGATTTGGCAACCATGTATATTTAAATTGAAGTAAAACTAGAACTAACACTAGACCTAGAACTGGAAAGTTTTGGGTTTAGCCGTGCGTCTGAACATTCAATCTCAATCTTTCTCCCGTTTGGTTCCGAATTCATTGCTATGTCAGTCCGCCTCATAACTATCTGTCTCTCCATGAGGATCATTACCTCCATTAATCTATTTACGTTGAGTTGTAATACTTTGATTTGCAACCATGTATATTTAAATTGAAGTAAAAGTGGCTAAACCTGAATCTTTCCATTTCTAGGTCTAATGTTAGTTCTAGTTTTATATCATTAAATCTCATTCTTGATCTAGAACTAGATACATTCGGGTTTAGCCGTAAATCTCTTAAGACGACCAAACCCGAATGATTTTAGTTTTAGTTCTAGTGTTAGTTCTGGTTTTGCTTCAGTTCAAATATACAGAGTTGGGTTGGGTTTAGCCGTGTATCTGAAGAAATAATGTCTGAAATAAAGTACAGATAAACGTCGTTTTGCCCCAAATCGATTTACGTCGATTCACAATTACACCGGTTTGTGCCAGTGTGATATACACTTTTACACGTTGTTTTGATCTATTACCGTGTATACGAACAGTCTATATTTTCTTTGATTTTGATAAAACAGGCTTCTATTGGAGGACGTTTATTTCGCGAGAAAAACGTAGCACTCGTCGTTTTAAAGCTATCAAATATAGACTGACCGTCTCTTGGGATCAAATGTGGTCTCTTGGTACTGTGCCCCTTCCAGAATCCACCAGGTTTCTGAAGGTGGAATAAAGTTCTTGTGTAAACCGTATTATTTACGTATAACATTAAAAGCAATGATTAAGGCGATGTATATTAAATTCAATCAGACCGTTAAAGATTATTGATCATACATTTAAAAAGGAATCAAAATCAGAAGTATTATGCTTGGGACGAAGTGACAAGTAAACTTCTGCCTGGATTTATATAAGGTGCAAGTTTAAAAATGGTAAATAATATTGACATAAACGAGGCTTACACGCAAACTGTTAAACGTGCATGACTAACCACTTTCAAATCAAGGATTAGGAAAGTTGATGGAAGTATATGAACGCCCTGAACAAAAAAAAATTCGAAGGAGAAGAGAAGGATGAGAAAGAAAATGAAAGGATAATCCTAAAATCCGCAAATTTTCAGTCAAATCACAAATGTTAACAAAAGCGTCATAGCTGCTAATTGACCTTGTCCTACGATTCTGCAAAAAAAATAAGTAAAAATCAAAACAATGAAATTGGATGCTATTTCAAAAGTGTGATAATTTAATTTAGTGCTGACGAATTGGTGAGTTACACCGGCGTGAAGGAAGTTTTACTTGTACTTTAAAAATTGGTCAAATCAATTTTTAAAGTACAAGTAAAACACTGTATATTTTAATTGAAGTAAAACTAGTACTAACACCAGACCTAGAAGTGGAAAGTTTTGTGCAAAAGTCATTAAAGTAACGTTACATGCATCGTGACAAAAACAGACGCCTTTCTGAGATAGGGTTCTAGTGTAAAAAACATTCTTAAAGTATACAAATGGTCTCGATTTTATTTAAGAATTAGCTTGTTTCAAACTCTTGAATCGATCGCCACTACTAGCTGCTAGTTTTATTGGGAAATTGAGCTTGAACATTTTTCTTCTGTTCACGTAGGTCATATAGAAGTGTTTTATAATATATGCGCAGGATTTTAGGATGTGATAGCTTCAAAAAATATCAAAAAAAAGTTTCTATTAAGTTTATAGATCCTCTCTACATTTTTTGAGACTCAGGGTATGGAACAGTAGTTAGTGTTTGGTTTTTTTCCAGAACTTCAACGCCACTGGAAAAAGTATGTTTTATAAACAAAAAAGGTGTGAAGATCACGAGCTCTAAGGTGAACGTTTTCGAGAAAAATCTACTTTTATGTTAATGAGGAGATATTCGCAAAAAAACTGTTTTTTTCTTATTAAATTTCGACACCCTAAATCTCGAAAATGGTACACTTTAGATAAGGTTGGATGATACCTCAAAAAAGGTATCGAGTATCAATACTTTCGCGGTATCGATATTATTCTAAGTATCAAAAGTATTGAAGTATCTACCCAGGTAGTAGAAGCAATACTTAACACGGCCGACGTCTTCGAAGTTGACCAAGATATCTTCCATAAACTTTAAGTAATCTTGGGTTCATGTTTTAAATTACTAACACTGTCTACGAATTCTGCAAAATTTCAACAACTCAAGTCACTTATCCTGAGAATTAATGGTGAATTAAGCAATAATCTCGGCCGACTTCGAATACGTCAGCCGCATTAAGTATTGTTCCTGCTAACAGATAATTCTTCCATAAACTTTAACTAAGGTAACCTTGGATTCATGCTTCAAATTCCGAATCCTGTTAACGAATTCTGCAAATTATCCACAATTCAAGTCACTAATTCCATGAATTGTTCGTACTATATAAAATAATCCCGAATACGTCGGCCGTCCCAAGTAACAGGAACAATACTTAGTGCGGCCAACGTCTTTGAAGTCGGCTGAGATACCTCTTCCATAAACTTTAAGCAAGGTATACTTGGATTCATGCTCCAATTCCGAGCGATGTCTTCGAATTCTGCAAATTTTCAACAACTCAAGTCATTTATGCCCGATTTGATCGTGATATAAGAAATAATTTTGGTCCACTTTAAAGATGTTGGCCACACTAAGTATTATTCCTGCTACAAGGTACTTCTTCCATAAACGTAGAGTAAGGTAATCTAGGATTCATGCTTCAAATTCCAAGCGTTGCCTACGAATTATGTCAACTCAAGTCATTTATCTCGAGAATTGATGGTGGTATAAATATTGGTTCCAGATACTTCTTCCATAAATTTTATGTAAAATAAACTTGGGTTCATGCTCCAAATCCTGAGCGCAGCCTACGTATTCTGCAAACTTCTCAGACACCTCAATCAATCATTTCAAGAATTGTTCATGATATAGTAGATAATCTCGGCCGACTTCGCAGACGCAGGTAACAGAAACAATACTTAATGCGGCCGACGTTTTCGAAGTCGGCGGAGATACTTCTTTCATAAACTTTAATCAAAATATACCAAGGATCATGCTCCAATGTTTAACGCTATCTACGAATTCTGCAAATTTTCAATGAGTCAATTCACTTATCCTGAGAATTCGATACCTCCACAAATATGGATACTTTGCCCAGCATTAATTTTAGAGGGTAAAGCTGCCTTTAGTGTGAGGGAAAATTGGGTATTTGTGTATCGGGTATTTTGTTCGGATTTGCTGATGGCGACCAAGTGACGCCACGACCTTCGCCGTCAGCCAATCAGAACGAAATAACCGATACACAAATACCCAATTCTTCCTGGCACTAAAGGCTTTAGTCAATAAAAACTTTTTTCAAATTTTTGAATAAGCTAATACATCCTGAAGTCCTGCGCATATATTATGAAATACCCCGTATAAAGAAATTACATTGATGAGATTATGACATAGTTTGGAGAAAATTTTAAATTAAACTAGTGATGGAACGGACAGTGTTTTTAAGAAAAGCCAAATACTGGATTTGCGGCATCATCTTCAGCCGCATATTCGGTTATCCGTCATATCTAGCGGCTATTATTTGAAATTGTCAGTTTCAACATCAGTTTTATGTCATATACAGGAGTCCGGAATGTTCCGAATCAGAGATGTATACGGATGTAGAAAATATTTTGATGAATTTTTTGTTATTCATAAAGGAAAGTACGTACATTCCTTAGAACAAAGCCATATTTGAATACCTCAACTCGTTTTTAAGATATGAATTTTTGCATTAAACCTAATTTATAGCATTTTATAAAATTAATAATTTTCTTTTTTGAAAAATCGTAAAAAAATTAATTCTTATGATATTTTGATGATTTTTTGTGTTTTATCATGGCAAGTGTGTACTTTCTTTACATCGTAACAATATTTGAATTCTCAATTCGTTTTTGAGATATTAAGTTTTGAACTCAAGCCAAAATTGTAGCATTCCATAATAATCATTTTTGAAAAATCGTAATAAATCAAATTCTTATGATATCTTCATGAAGCTTTTGTGATCTACTAAGCAAAGTATGTACGTGATAATAAAATGATACGTGAATATCTCAATTTATTTTTGAGGTGAACTCAACTTAAATTTGTAGTATTACATAAAAATAACGAGTTCCTTAATAATTAGATATAAGAAAATCAAGCTCTTTAGATATCTTGATAATATTTTTGTGATGTATAAAGAAAAAAGATATCGGCTGATAAATTTATAATAAAATGAACATCTACACTCTTGAATTCAGATTAAAATAAGCTTCCGAACGGCGTCCGTTTTGACTAGTGGTGCTATTGAAAAAATCAAGTTGGCATTGTATATTGAAAATTAAACAGTTGAAAATTTTGTTAACAAAAGATTTTATTTAGTCCAAATTCAAATTTTATTTTGATTTGACAAACGCTTTTGATATATTATTTAATCCGGTGGTATACCTAATGAACACTTGTAGAAGAAAAACTTTTAAGGACCTCTAAAGCTTTAAGGGCCGGTTTATCAATATCTAGTTAAAACGATATATTTGTCAGTTAAAATTTTAACTGATAGTTAACATGGATGAATCGTTTATCCACCCGTAGTTTAGAGTTATCTTATAGGTAAGTATGACATTTGGATACCAACCAATTTGAACTACAGGTTAAGGATTTACCTATTAGATAGAAATGACAAAAAATTAAAATATAACCTAAAAGAAAAGTTATTGTAGTTGTAAAAGTTATTGACACCCAGTTTAAATGTTTCTTATATTTCAAATGGACAAAGAAGATAAATTAAAACGATCGTCGAATTTTAGTTCATCTGAAAAAAAATTGTTTTGGAAACAAATACAACAATATCATTGAAAATAAGAGAACTGACGCCGTAATGGAGGCAAAAATATGAATGTTGGGAAAAAATTACTTCAAAATTTAATAGTTATGATATTGGAACAGTAAGTAATAACTTTTGAAATCAAACAAGTAAAATAATATGAATTTATTGTTTTAGCCAAGAACTACAAAACAGCTTCGAATGAAGTCTGGTGAAATTAAAAAAGAAATTAAAAGCAAATTATTAAGCATACAAAAGTTTTTTTAAAGAGACAAGTGGTGGAAAATCATCCACTGAAAGCGAAAAAGAACTTACACAAACAATTTTGTTATCCATTCAAGATAACATATATTACTCACGTAATTTATAAAAAGACGAATGCTTATTTTAAATAGCAAAATAGCAAATATATTCTCTTAAAATTCATTTGTTAGTTATGAATGGTATGGACATTGAGAACATCAATCCGAATATAACAAAGGAGGAAGAAGAAATTATGTGCCATTTGAGTAATTTTGAAGTCCCAAACGAAAAAACACCCAGTATTACAAATTGAAAATATACAGGATGTCACTTCTTTTGCTTTAGAAATAGAAAATATTCCTTCAACCTCTGAAGTAATACCTTCTCATGATCTTATACAAAAAAATTTTAAAAGGATAATGAGTTGAGAGGTAAGTGTGATTATGTAGAGTTGTGATTTATATGTTGTATTATATATTACTTTGTTAAAATGGTGGAGCCATAGAAGGCCTGTAATAAAAAAAAGATCAAACAAATCGGTGTTCACACAATTCGAAAAGTTGGCAGAGAGAAAAGAAGGATTATTAACAGCGATTACAGAGCAAACTACCAAACAAAATATTTGGAAGAACACAAAATAAAATTAGAAATATTTCATTTACAAAAATAACAAGAAGAGGTAAAATTACAAACATTACAACTGGAGTTAGAGATAACAAGACTAAAGTTACACAGATATCAACATGATTAAATCCTCATTAGACTTTTTTTGTTATATTTTTTGTAATTTTTTATTAATTAAAGTGAAGTTTTTTTTTGTGTTATAACTGTGTATTATAGTTTAAGAGTTAGACAATATCCTCATCTTCATCGCGGTCTAATAAATCTAATAAATACTCATGTAGGAATAACATTATAAAAGAGATTTTCGAAATCATCGCACAATACCCAATGTACACGGGAAGATAACCTCTAAACACGATCAGTTGTTGATACTAACTTCACAAAACAATGTCAATTATTAAAAATTAACCAATCACGTTTCATTTCTGTTTCTAAAGTTAACACTCATGGTGGGTTCATGCAACGTGTTTTAGTTTTAGTCGTAGTCTTAGTCTTAACCGTTTGCGTTAGGTTTAGTGGTAAGGAAAGATATTGGTTCGTGCAATATTTAAGCATAGCACATTAAAGCAAAATTTGAACATATATACAATCGTGTCAAATTAGAAATAGAAATCTGGAGTGAAACAAATTTCAAATTTGTTTCTAACATTATTTAATATGAAAAAAAACAAAATTGTTCCGGATCCCTGGATCCCGGAATTATTCCCATAATAACCAAGTACCGAAAATCTCCAACAAAAAACAAAGATCTTCAAAAATATGTAAAAGAAGAACATGGAAAAGAACTGAAAATTCAACTTGACTGCAACAGAAGATGAAATAGCCTTTTAATCATGTTAAAGCAATATGACAGTCTAAAGTACTGTATTATATACATTAATGACAGTGAGTTTCAAATTATGAGAAGTTGGTTTGACTTTTAGATCGGGTCAAAGTAACTGTTGAAGGTATTTGTCATCGAGATAATAATCTTAATAAAGCAGATATTGCTTTAGAATGCATGCTGCGAGAAATTAAAAAAAAGTGATGCTCCTTTAGAAAAGACCTTTGAAGATTGTTTGATTTCGATGATTTAACAGCGTAAGACTATATTCGTCTTCGTTCAGCCTTTTTAAAATTCCGGTAACGACAACCCTTTCCTCGATAAAACTAACAATAATAAGGGTACAAGAAATGTATAGATGAAAGAAATTAAAATATAATAGAAAGATTTAGAGGAAATGAAGGTGAAAATGACAAAGTCGACCATGAAGAAGAATGCGATATTTCGCCGCCTTTCTGGAGAAGAAAGTTGACCAGGAGAAACCGAAGTCTTTTAAAGAAACATTTGAAAACAGATAAACCAATCTCAAAATCAATCCCGGGATCCCGGCTTCATAAAATGTAATTCCGAGATTGTGTATTTGCTTCGGAATTGTAATCTCTAACCTGAATATAGCTTTAGTAATCGCACAAATACAAAACATAAAGATTAATTTATTTTTATGATCTTTGTGTGCTGTATCATAGAGATATAAGTATCATAAAGATATTGGTACCTACTCTTGTACCAATTCAATTCATTTTGAATCAATTTGATCTAGGTTTGATTCCATTAAAATCAAAGCTGGAAAAACATGTTTTCTTTTTAGACCGTTTAGAAATGACGTTAACAAACGGTCATTACTTGATCAATATACTAAAATGTCGATTTTGAGGAGCAAATATTAATCGGGTACAACTAGATAGTGCAATTGAATATGTAGAAATGAATTATCTATAAGCATAGGTTGTCAATGCTTTCAAAAGACTTGATACTGTCCATAGAAAACTTAATACTGCTTCTAGAAGACCTTATACTGCTTCCAAAAGATTTGAAATGTGTCCAGAATACTTGTAATGCCTCAGAAGACTTGAAATGCTTCCACAAAACTTGATATTGCCTTTGAGAAACTAGAAATGCTTCCAGAAATTTTCACTGGTTTTTGAAGACTTAGTACTACTTTCAGAAGACTTGATATTACCTCCAAACGACTTACTACTGCCCCTGGACGACTTGAAATGTTTTTATATATTTTTTTATATTTTATAACATGAGCTCTGTAAAAACTCTCATTATGTTATTTTCTAGTCGTGCCTGTTGATGCCATCAAGGGCGAAACACGTGTAGCACCGAAAATTTATACACTTAATATACATCATTAAGCCGACATTGGTTTTATTTCCCTCAAATTGATCTTATGATGTACCTGGAGGAAGAATTAGCAAGACTTGAAATGCTTCTAGAAGACTTGATACTGCATTTGAAAAGGCTTGATCTTGCTCTCAGACGATATGAAATTCTTTTAGAAGATTTGATGTAGCTGCCAGGAGACAAGTAATGACTTGCAATAGTGACAAAAGACTTAAACTGCTAACTTAAACTTTAATAGTGTTTCTAAAGAACCTGATATTGCTTCAAAAAGACATGAAATGTTCAGAATACTTGTTAATGCTTTAAAAGATTTAATACTGCTTCTTGAAGTTCTTCCAGAAAACTTGATATTGCTTTTGGAAGACTTAAAATGCTTCTAGAAGGCACTTCTTCTAGAAAAGCGTATATAGCCTCTGAAAGACTTGATACTGGTTTTCGAAAAATTGAAATGCTTCCAAAAACCTTGATTCTGCTTCCAGAAGACTCGATATTGTTTTTAAAACTTCTGGCAGAAAACATTTTCATTGCAAAAAACACGATATTGTTGATAAACTGTTTGAGTTTCCTTCGAAAATATTAAATACTATTAGATAAAGTGCAAAATCTTGACTGGCAGATTGATCTTTTTTTATCTCTTTGGATGCTATTATATTAAAATTATTTTAATAGCTACATCCGATGTAGTAGCATCATCTGCCAATATTAAGCGACTTTTACTTCCTAGGACTTAAAACCATACTTTAAGCAATAGATTAGGAATTGATAAAGCAGCAAAAACAGTTTGCATATTTCAACAGTTAAATGGAGTAAATAATGCATCTAGCGGAAACGGGTAACGATTTTTTTAAAGTTTTTAATCATATATTAAGTTTTAGTTATAATGTAGATCTGGCGATAAACATACATAAAGGAAAAGTTCTATTTTCCTATGTTTTAAATCACCATTTGAAGTGTTTAAAACATATCATACAGTTTTAAAAACGCTTCAAACAGTTTGTTTTAAACACTTTCTTAAAAATATAAACAACCCTGATTGAAATTATTTTTGTAATTGTAATATAATAAAATCAAAAAGTTAATCAACTCAACCTTTATTTATAAAATAAAGCAAAACACTGCCATTAAAGGCACGAAAAAGAAAAGTGCGCGCATGCGTTAAATTGCGACCGAAGGTTTTAGCTTTAAGAAGTTAAAAGTTTGGCAACTCTTGTGACTAAGACAAAAACCGTTTTAGTCATAAGGCGTTGCATGAACAGTACTACTATAACGCACTACCTTAACTTTTCACTCTTATGACTATGACTACGACTAAGACTAAAACACGTTGCATGAACCCACCATCAGTGGTACCAACTCCTTTTTATCTTGTAGCTTGCTACCTGACGGGTTAAATGTGCGTGGATAAACGGTTCACTAATGTTAACTATTAGGTAAGTTTATCTATCAGTTGCATACCTAACAGATTTAACTCAATATTGATAAACCGGCCCTAAGGCAACTATCTGGTATTTAGGATAAGCAGGATACCGGATAGTTGCCGGATATCCGTTCCACCCCTAAATTAAACCCTATACAAGTGTGAGTTGATATGATTTTGTACTCTTTAACATCATACACCCCTTCCTCGACCATATCAATTCCAGCCAGTATTAAAACTTTATTTTAGCTTGCTTGAATTTCTTTACTCTGTCATTCAAAGAATTGCGCGGAAGATAACTACATATGCTTAAGATAGCAAATATAAAGTAACCACAACAAATTTATTCAAAAATTACCTAACTTCTTAAATTTAGATTGAGAAGTATATTGAAACATTTTATAATAAAGGTCAAAGTAAGGCGATACGAACATTAACCGGGCTAGGAAACGAAAAACACGTGACACAACGACATATCCGTTTCAACGTGGCGCCATGTGTTGCGGTTTCGGTATCGTTTGTGTAACGCGAGAATCCTCCGTAGCCCCTGTCTCGATTGGGCGGGGTCCACACGCACCATTTGAAACCCGGGGACGATTTCTATGCTGGGTTACTTTGAATTTCTTCTTCACGCGTTTTAACATTCGCGATACGCTCCGTATAATCTAACAAATCCCAAGGACGAATTTGTTCTATAGGCGCCACCGAGACTGAAATACAAATTAGACACACTCCATAATTCATGGCTAGACTTAATTCTATAAAATCTCTAAACGGAGTTGCGTTGAGAAAAAAAGTTATTGTTATAATTTAAGTTTTGAAATTAAAGTCAATAAATAATGTTGATTTTTTTTTCGTTAGCGCTGGGGACCGTGACGCCCCCCAATGGGTTTGGGTACCACCGGGGGGTATGTTCGGGGGTCACCCTGCGCCATTGCCTCAAAGGCCCCCGCCGAATGCAATTACGCGACGACACGTGGTTTATCGGAGCGGTGAGCTATTGATAGATTTACGGTGAGAATGTGTTAATGGGAATCGAACAGGGAGGTGACCCCATAAATCTTTTTTTATAACATCAAAAATTTGTTTTTGTTTCGATTTTTATTAAGTATGTAAGGATTTGATTAATTTGTATTTTCTGTTTCTTTTTAATATCTTAAGCAATAAGATAAATAATATTATAGTCTTTTACTAAATCCATTTTTTTCATCGATAAGTGTTTATTAGGTAAATTAAACTAATGAAAGAACTTCTTTCTATAAATAACTTAATTCGATGATGTTTTTATTTGTTTATCGTTCCTTACATGTTTCGGGCTTGTTATCTATTTGGTCTATATTCAACAAAAAAGCGAATTATCTTGAAAACGATTAACTTTAGTGCATTTTGATAAGAATGATCCTTTTGTTTAAAAAAGTACAATAAATAAGAATTATTATTCAAAAACTATGGTGTCAGAAATGTTATGGTTACTTTAATTCGTAAAAAATACGTTACAGCAGACAAAATTTGACGTTTAGAAGAAGACGTTTATTAAATTTGGAAAGAATCGATTGAATTATACGTGTAATATTAAAAAAATATCAATTTAAAAAGTTTATTTGAACATCTGTATCTTAAAAACAAAGCGTTTGTCGACTTATGTTTGTATGCAGCATTTGCATTAATTTTAAACTATACTGGGCAATAGCTATAAATTTTAAACAATAAGGTTTTTGAAATTGCAGTTAAAACTAAAACTTTATTTAAGTTGTTCATTTCATATAACATTTTGACGTTTGACAGAATATTTTTATAATTAGAATAAAAACTAGGCTGTCCAGTCTCGGGTTTTTACGAAAGAAATGATAGGTCCAGGACCAGTAAAAATTCTTGGGATTTTAAAGGTCTCGAAATTAAGAAAAAATTAAAATATTCGTAATGATCTACCGCTTATTACTTTGCAATAAAAATTCGCTCGGTAATATACATAAATCTAATATACATACTTAATTTTCTCTTTACACGAAAGATGCGTTCTCAAAAATTCGTGTAAACAGTGAATTATGTGTAAACAAAATTAGTTAATAATAATTTATAATAAAGTACATTTAAGAATTAATTTTGTGCTTATAGGAGAAGTTTTTGTGATTTATAAACGACAGTACGCTATTTTCCAAGCATAAAACCACGCGCGAGAATCTCAATTTCATTTTATTTCAAAATGATCAAGCTTTAAATTCAACCTAAACTTGTAGTCATTCATAAAATTAAAAATATAAATAATTATTTTTGAAAAATCATAATAAATCGAATTCTTAAGATATCTTAATGATTAGTTTAATTATTTATAAAGGAAAATATGTACTTTTCCAAGAACAAACCTCTTCTTGAATATCACAATTCGTTTTTGAGATATCAAGTTTTGAACGCATCCTAAATTTATGGCATATTATAAAATTAAAAATTTGCTTAATCATATTTGAGAAATCTTAAAAAATTGGATTTTTAAGATATCTTGATGAATTTCTTTTTGATTTATGAAGAAAAGTATGCATTTTTCCGAAACCAATTCCGTCTGCGAGTATCTAAATTTGTTTTTGAGATATCAAGCTTTGAATTCAACCTAAACTTGTAGCATTTTATAAAGTTAAAAAATTCCTTAAACATTTTTGAAAAATCGTAAAAAATCAAATTTTTAATATAACTTGTTGATTTTTTTTGTGATTTAGAAAAATAAGTATGCACTTATCCGAGAGCAAACCTATACTTGAGCAATTCAATTTGTTTTTGAAATATCACGTCCAAAATTTGTGACATTTCATAGAATTAAAAATTTCATTACTTATTATTGAAAAATCGTAAAAATCAAATTCTTATTAAAAGACAGCTTGATGATTTTTTTGTAATTTATAAAGAAAAGCTAAAAAGCACTTTTCAGGTTTTGGCCAAAATTTGTAGCATTTCATAAAATTAAAAATATTCTTAATTATTTTTGAAAAATTAAAAATAATCGAAATTTTATAACTTTTGATGAATTTTTTTGTGATTTATAATAATGATAATATGATTTATTTATAACGACAGTACGCCATTTTCCAAGCATAAAGCCACGCGCGAGAATCTCAATTTCATTTTGAGATATCAAGCTTTGAATTCAACTTAAACTTGTAGTAATTCATAAAATTAAAGATGTCCTTAATTACTTTTGAAAAATCATAAGAAATCGAATTCTTAAAATTTCTTAATGAATTTTTTAATGATTTATTAAGGAAAGTATGCACTTTTCCAAGAACAAACCCCTCCTTGAATATTACAACTCGTTTTTGAGATATCAAGTTTTGAACGCATCCTAAATTTATGGCATTTTATAAAATTAATAATTTGCTTAATCCTATTTGAAAAATCTAAAAAAATCGGAATTTTAAGATATCTTGATGATTTTTTTTGTGATTTATAAAGAAATGTATGCATTTTTCCGAGACCAACTCCGTCTGTGAGTATCTAAATTTGTTTTGGAGATATCAAGTTTTGAATTCAATCTAAACTTGTAGTAATTCATAAAATTAAAAATGTCCTTAATTACCTTTGAAAAATCATAAAAAATCGAATTCTTAAAATTTCTTAATGAATTGTTTAATGATTTATTAAGGAAAGTATGCACTTTTCCAAGAACAAACCCCTCCTTGAATATCACAATTCGTTTTTAAGATATCAAGTTTTGAACGCATCCTAAATTTATGGCATTTTATAAAATTAACTTGTTTTTTAACTTATAACTTGTTGATTTTTTTTGTGATTTAGAAAAAAAAGTATACACTTCTTCGAGAGCAAAACTATACTTGAGTAATTCAATTTGTTTTTGAAATATCACGTCCAAAATTTGTGGCATTTCATAGAATTAAAAATTTCCTTACTTATTATTGAAAAATCGTAAAAATCAAATTCTTATTAAAAGATAGCTTGATGATTTTTTTGTAATTTATAAAGAAAAGCTAAAAAGCACTTTTCAGGTTTTGGCCAAAATTTGTAGCATTTCATAAAATTAAAAATATTCTTAATTATTTTTGAGAAATTAAAAATAATCGAAATTTTGTACATTTTGATGATTTTTTTTGTTATTTATAATAATGATAATATGATTTATTTATAAATATGCATTTTCTGAGAACAAATTTATGCCTATAAGTACGAAGGCTTTCACGATCGGTGTAGTTCTAACTGAACAGTTTCTGAAGAAGGTTGCAACATGGCATCCGAAACGTTAAACATTTTTTCAAAAAACGCACGGCAAAACCCGAAAGTTTCTTGTTTTTGATCTAGTGTTAGTCCTAGTGATAGTTATAGTGTTAGTGCTAGAGTTAGTTCTAATTTTAGTTCAAATCTATGCCTGAGTATCTCAATTTGTTTTTGCGATATCAAATTTTGAATTCAACCTAATTTTGTGGTATTTCATAAAACTTAAAAATGTCCTTAATCATTTCTTGAAAATCTTTCCTTATATTTCCTTTATTATTATTGAAAAATCGTAAAAAATCGAATGTTTCAGATATCTTGATGATTTTTTTTTGACAACTGCTATATATTACCGTATACGCAAGAGATTTTAAAAATACTTTTTTGCTATTACTTATTTATATATATAATATATAATAAATATCAACAATACATGCTCTCATATGTAATCATAATCTAAATAAAAATTTGGCATAATTTAACTTCAAGCTTTTCTATGTAAACTCAAAAAGTATCATATCTTAAATCATAACAGTTTTGAAGAAAACAATCTTTTATTAATACCAAATTATTAACAAACGCCGAAATTAAAATTAATTATATAAAAGCAATTTATATAAAATCATAATGGAAACTTAAAATTTCGTGCAACCTAAAGTCAATCGTTCTTCAACCACCTCAAAATGTTTCAGTTCTTAATTCCAACCAATTTCAGAGAAAATTAATTACACCTAACTGTAACTAATCTTACAATGAACTGCTCAGGTTCTCATCGTAATTTTTTCTATTATAATCCTGTTTATTTTCCAGTTACTTCATGTGTTGTAACAATTTCATTATTGTTATTCTGGTATTCTTTTAAGTTCTTCAAATACACAAGAAACTACTGTTTCAGTGAATTATTTTATTTAAAACGTTTTATTACGGCTTATGTCAGAAAACACACAACAATATGTTTTACTTAAGTTGAGAAGAAATTTATCCTTTTTTGTATCCAACTCAAAAGTGCAATAATTTCTCTTTTCTATGATTAGATGTCGCTTACATCACTATTATTAACAACAATTATAACTCAATAGCTCCTTACCTTAGAAGTTTTCAATACAGTCCTCACATCAGAAAATTTCTCGATTGATAAAGTATTTAAAGATGATTCTCGCAGATCCTTTAGAGGTGTTACATGCTTTGTTTTCTTTTGAAGGTAACCTGAAATAGATTTTGATGATAATTTTATTATGCAACATGACTTGATGAAGAAGAATTAATGCATTAATGTTAGCCAGGTGATTTTGACATAAAAATTCAAAGCGGAATTCTTATTTTAAAGAGATGTTCGTTTGTAGGGTCCGTTAAAAATGTCTTAAAAGTCCGTAGAACGTAACTTATAAATAATAAATAATCTGCTGCGATATCGAGGATGTTGAGAGCGCAAGCGGCTTGTTTGGAGGCATGTGTCCGGTTGAGGCCCCCTTGTATACATGCGGTTCACGAGACATAAGACCACCTGCCCTGGTTGGTATTACCCTGGTGTAGCTAGAGATACGAAACGAGGCCGAACGAACGAGAAATTAAGAAACGAAGAAGAAGAAGAAGAAGTAAGGCTATAGCGCAGTTCGTTCGATCGGAAAAAAACCTTTACCGAAGGGAAATTATTCCGGTTGTTATCGGCCCGGGAAATTTGAACCGGTTTAGAATCGAGTCGTCGACGTTCGCAGTCACCGCGGGAGGCTGCGTTTTAACATCCTTTATCGTTAATTTATACGATTAAATGTTGAAATGGTGTAGAAAATAGTCCTCAAGATCGGTCTCTTTTTACACCGCCGATACTTAAAAACCATCTTGATTTTTCAACTAACCATATCGAAGAGAAAACACGAAAAAGAAAAAAAATCGTTCACGTGTTACTTTTAGATCGTATAAATCACTTCCCGTCAAAATTTTTCGTTACAGACCATCAATAAAGTGGAGGACACCATTAGCCCGGGTTCTTCTCCTTTGGCTCGTTAACGAACCGACCTCTCTCGTTATTTCCCCCAAAAATTCCTAACCTCTCGATCGAACGTTTTCTACACGTTAAGATACTCATCTCCGGTTTCGTTCATTCATCCAAACAAAAACCAAAGATATCGAGAAATGATACCGAACCCTACAACTACTAAGGCAGGGTTGAAATGTCTCACTCCTTTTCAACCCCTCCGATTTTTTTTCACTCCGTCCTCAAATGACGATAAATCTCAAAAAGGGGTTTCTAACTGTCAATTACTGCGTTTATCCGGTTCTATAACGGGGGACGCGGTTTTAACTCTCGGTATTAATTAAAGGGATTATAGCTTATTGTTGACTTTTATGTCAAGCAGACGTCTTTATACTACACTTCGTTACAATATCCCTACAACCCCATCCGAACTAAACAAAATCAAAAAATTATTATTTTTCACGCGATATTTTTGGTTTAAACAGAAAATAGGGGAAACACGTCAAGTTGATTATGCCAATTTGGGGAAGTCTCGTCAACTGAAATTTAAGTCGAGCATCACCCACACGTGTTTCTTGCCCTTGTCTAATTTGTGATATGTGGGGTTTATTTTCATGGAACAACGCGTTTTATTACATGAGGCGAAATCTTACTTGGTGGTCTTTATTCCAAAAAAATTAATCTATATTTAAATAATAATAAAAAAAGTTGATTCAAAAAAAAAATGTTGATTCTGACTAATTGATACTTCCCTTTCGCAAATCGTGTACAACCTATTTTACAAGAGGGTGCAACGCGTTAATTGGCGAGTACGTTCCTTTTGTATGTAATAATTAAGGTCACACCTCCGGTGGAGTCCTTCAAAAACTGTGAAACCAACTCGGGAGCAATTACGACTTCTTTTTTAGATTCCAAATTAGGGTTTGCGCGTGCAATAAAAAAAAATGTGCGTTTAATGCCAAACAATTTCAAAAGATGTTAATCAATTTGTTTTTGAGTAATCACTGTTGTTTAATTGGGGAAAATTGAAATGAGTTTTGTTTTTAATCTTTAAATTTAAACTGTGAAAGGCAATTTGTACAAATGGTTTGAATTAAGGGGAGAAACCACATTAGAAGTCTCATTTTACCAATCATTTATTACTCTTTATTGAGTGGTAAGAATTCATTAAAATTTAATCAAATTTTCACATTATCTTATTCATATTTCGAATATCTGTGAACTATTTTAAATGATTTTATTCAGAAAGAATAAAGTTATGCACTAATATCTGCTGAACGACGTAGTCTATAAATTGACAAATTGTGGGACATGTAATGGTGGGTTTATGCAACGTGTTATAATCTTAGTCGTAGTCTTGTCATAAGAGTGAAAAGTTAAGGTAGTGCGTTATAGTAGTACTGTTCATGCAACACCTTATGACTAAAACGGTTTTTGTCTTAGTCACAAGAGTTGCCCAACTTTTAACTTCTTAAAGCTAAAACTTTTGGTCGCAATTTAACGCGTGCGCGCAGTTTTCTCTTTCGTGCCTTTAATGGCACAGTTTCGTTTTATTTTATAAATAAAGGTTGAGTTGATTAACTTTTTGATTTTATTATATTATCATTACAACAATAATTTCAATCAGGGTTATTATATTTTTAAGAAAGTGTTTAAAACAAACTGTTTGAAGCATTTTTAAAACTGTATGATATGTTTTAAACAGTTCAAACGGCGATTTAAAACATGAAGTGTTTTTTAAAAGAACACCTTTGTTTCAAAATTAGCAGGAAAATAGAACATTTCCTTTATGTATGTTTATCGCCAGATCTACATTATAACTAAAACTTAATATATGATTAAAAACTTAAGCAAAACTTAAAAAAAAATCGTTACCCGTTTCCGCTAGATGTATTATTTACTCCATTTAACTGTTGAATTATGCAAACTGTTTTTGCTGCTTTATCAATTCCTAATCTATTGCTTAAAGTATGGTATTAAGTCCTAGGAAGTAAAAATCGCTTAATATTGGCAGATGATGCCACTACATCGAATGTAGCTATTAAAATAATTTTAATATAATAGCATCCAAAGAGATAAAAAAAGATCAATCTGCCAGTCAAGATTTTGCATTTTATCTAATAGTAGAACTAAAATTAGAACTAACACTAGAACTATCACTAGGACTAACACTAGATCTAAAACTAGAAACTTTCGGGTTTCGCCGTGCGTTTTTTGAAAAAATGTTTTACGTTTCGGATGCCATGTTACAACCTTCTTCAGAAACTGGTTCTAACTGAGTTAGAACCACCAGTGTAGTGTTAGTTCTAATTTTAGTTCAATTAACACCGGTCGTGAAAGCCTTCGTACTTATATTATTAACCTTTATGGGGAGGATATCAGCAAACAAATCAAGGACTTCGATAACTCACGGATTAGACAACGCAAGCTGTTAAGCAGTTTAGCTTTTTTTCGAAGATGCAGAGAGAAGAAAGTTACCCCAACGTTTTTGAAGGTGAAGCACCACATCGACTCCGCCGCAGCTCGTAGAATCTTGATTAGGGCAGAACAGGCATTACTACGAGAAAGGAAGTTAGAACCAGTTTCTGAAGAAGATTGCAACATGGCATCCGAAACGTCAAACATTTTTTCAAAAAACGCACGGCGAAACCCGAAAGTTTCTAGTTTTAGATCTAGTGTTAGTCCTAGTGATAGTTCTAGTGTTAGTTCTAATTTTAGTTCAATTAACACCGATCGTGAAAGCCTTCGTACTTATATCTAATAGTATTTATTATTTTCGAAGGAAACTCAAACAGTTTATCAACAATATCGTGTTTTTTGCAATGAAAATGTTTTCTGCCAGAAGTTTTAAAAACAATATCAAGTCTTCTGGAAGCAGAATCAAGGTTTTTGGAAACATTTCAATTTTTCTAAAACCAGTATCAAGTCTTTCAGAGGCTATATACGCTTTTCTAGAAGAAGTGGCTTTTAGAAGCATTTTAAGTCTTCCAAAAGCAATATCAAGTTTTTTGGAAGAACTTCAAGAAGTAGTATTAAATCTTTTATAGCATTAACAAGTATTCTGAACATTTCACGTCTTTTTGAAGCAATATCAGGTTCTTTAGAAACAGTATTAAATCTGCTATGGGCATATCAAATTTTCTGGAAGCAGTTTAAGTCTTTTGTGACTATTGCAAGTCATTACTTGTCTTCTGGCAGCTACATCAAATCTTCTAAAAGTATTTCATATCGTCTGAGAGCAAGATCAAGCCTTTTCAAATGCAGTATCAAGTCTTCTAGAAGCATTTCAAGTCGTCCAGGGGCAGTAGTAAGTCGTTTGGAAGTAATATCAAGTCTTCTGAAAGTAGTACTAAGTCTTCAAAAACCAGTGAAAATTTCTGGAAGCATTTCTAGTCTCTCAAAGGACAAAAGACTTCATTTCAAGTCTTCTGAGGCATTACAAGTATTCTGGACACATTTCAAATCTTTTGGAAGCAGTATCAGGTCTTCTAGAAGCAGTATTAAGTTTTGTGTTTATGGACAGTATCAAGTCTTTTGAAAGCATTGACAGCCTATGCTTATAGATAATTCATTTCTACATATTCAATTGCACTATCTAATTGTACCCGATTAATATTTGCTCCTCAAAATCGACATTTTAGTATATTGATCAAGTAATGACCGTTTGTTAACGTCATTTCTAAACGGTCTAAAAAGAAAACATGTTTTTCCAGCTTTGATTTTAATGGAATCAAATTGATTCAAAATTAATGGAATTGGTACAAGAGTACCATTATCTTTATGATACTTATATCTCTATGATACAGCACACAAAGATCATAAAAATAAATTAATCTTTATGTTTTGTATTTGTGCTATTAATAAAGCTGTATTCAAGTTAGGGATTATATATCTCGGGATTACATTTTATGAAGCCATTATCCCAGGATTGATTTCGAGATTGGTTTATCTGTTTTTAGGTGTTTCTTTAAAATACTTCTGTTTCTCCCGGTCAACTTTCTTCTCCAGAAAGACGGTGAAATATCGCATTCTTCTTAATGATCGACTTTGTCATTTTTACCTTCATTTTCTCTAAATCTTTCTATTATATTTTAATCTCTTTCATCTATACGTTTCTTGTACTCTTAGCTTTATTGAGGAAAGGATTGTCGTTACCTGAATTTCAAAGAGGCTGAACGAAGACGAAGACGATTTTGATGATTTAACAGTCTTACGCTGTTAAATCATCAAAATCAAACAATCTTCAAAGGTCTTTTCTAAAGGAGCATAACTTTTTTTAATTTCTTGCAGCATGCATTCTAAAGCAATATCTGCTTTATTAAGATTCATGTTTCGATGACAAATACCTTCAACAGTCATTTTGACCCGATCTAACAGTTAAACCAACTTCTCATAATTTGAAACTCACTGTCATTAGTATAATACGGTAGTTTAGACTGTCATATTGCTTTAACATGATTAAAAGGCTATTTCATCTTTTTTTGCAGTTAAGTTGAAGTTTCAGTTCTTTTCCATGTTCTTCTTTTACACATTTTTGAAGATCTTTGTTTTTTGTTGGAGATTTTCGGTACTTTTTGACCAACATTGATCAACGACAAATCCCAGATTCAGAAAAATTGGTTATAAGACGGGTCTTATTCCAAAAGGGTAGGTAACAACTAAAAGAGGATTCATTACTTGCTATACCGATGCTTCAAAAACAGTTGAATCTGGAGTAGGCTAGGCATGGGCATTAGTGGTCCAAACAGTCGCATTAAACTGCTACAGTGTTTGGACATAAGCATTTTTCAAGTTTTTCTTATGAATTTCTGTACCGATTTGAACCTCCAAAAAAGGACAACAATGTGCATCCATCAACATGTTCACAGGTAATGTGGTCATCCTGAAGATAATCCAGTCCTCCACATGTAACTCGACATTAATCAGAAGACGCACCAGCAATTTGAGAAACATTGCTAGGATTATTAATGTTACTCTATGGTGGGTTCCACGTTACAGTGACATTTAGGGTAATGAGAAGGCAGATAGATAAGCTGGCTAAAGTACAATAGGCACATAAAACAAGTAATTAATAGTTGAGAAGTTTCAAAGGTAGCGTCACACTGGAAAGAACTTCCAGATCACTCTCAAGCCCAAATATGATAACTCGTGTGCAAAACAGAACCAAATAAGTTTTATGGCTCAGCAAAGAAAATCTAAGGACGCTTTCAGGTTTCTTGGCTGAGGAAAAAAATGTGTAACTGCATTGCCAAATTTAAAATTTTGTACTGAACTTGATACTGAACTTGAATTCAGTACAATTGTACCGAGCGGGCAACACTGCCTGAAATGGTTCCAGAACACTTAACGCTGCTTCTAGAAATCTTGATCTGCTTCCAAAATATTTGATATTGCCTCTAGATTACTTAATACTGATTCCAAAAGAATTGAAATGCTTCCAGAAAACTAGAAATACTTTAATAAGAGCATTCATATAAAATTGTTAATGGTTTTATATGGATTGAGTTTATCATTTTCAATTATTATTTTAATTTTAATGTTAAAAAATATTATTGAGTTTATTTTTTCCAATAGACTATAAGAAACTAACATTATTGGTTATAAGTCCAACAGAGCTAGTATGACTAAAGACGTTACAAAATTGAACGTGAATAACGAACAATTAAAGCAGCTTGAAGAAAAGCTTGAAGAAATGAACAATTAGAAAATGTCTTCAAGAGTCAAGAAAGGATCTGCCCCAAAGAATAAATTTCTCCATTTATAATTACTTTTTGACGAAATTAAACCGAACGAGACAACTAACATAATTTCGTACTTTAGGAAAACTGGGATTTACGTTAATAGACAAGAAGTATTGAGGCTTATATTAGAAGAAGCCCAAACTGAAGTTATCAAAGATTTTTAAAAATTCCGTAGATTCCTACTTGAAAAATTTTTTCTATGACGACGAATTTGATACTAGGGGTCACTATCAGATTTTGGACTTACCATCGAAGCCAGCTGTTTCGCAGGAGAAATTGAAAGAATTCAGGATTCAAAAGAATGATATAATAAAATACACTTCAGAATAAACTATTTATTTTAGATGTTCGTAAAATCAAAAACCTTTTTTATAACGGATTTAAATTTTCTGAACAAGGTGATTACAGTGTCCTGGTGATCACCTCGTTCAGAAAGGTGAGAAAGGTGGGACAAGACTTTCTTGGGCAAGCCACTTGTTGCCAAATCTGTCATATAAGTATGCTCGAGCAGCGCGAACATAATGTGCTGTTGGTTCATCGTGCATAAACTAGCATTTGCAGAAGTAATTCATCAAACGTCACTGCTGATGAGTTTCAAGTGTTGCATGGGGATTTTCATCACTCCAAACATTGCGCGCATTATGGATTTAAAAAATTTCGTTTTGAGTAAATGTTACTTCATGCGTAAATACTACGTTTATTGGAAAGTACAGAAATTCTTCTATTGCTGATTGGGGCATTTTGATCAATTCTTGTCAAAAGAGTTTCTTCTAAATCTAGCGGCCTTGTCTAATATCTTGCCGTGGAATGGTTATGAATTAAAATGATGAACTTTATTTTCGTTTATTTGTTTTTTTTTTTGTCTATTTTCGATCACAGAATATGCTGATCAAGTATTATACTATCATTGTGGGATATCCTGTATAATGATAAAGTTGGGCCGCTATTTTTTGAAAGCAATAAAGGAAACCGAATCAAAGATAAATTTTCAACGAAATGAAAAAATTAAGACCAACACCTGGTTAGCCGTTAGTTTTCCAGTTGAAGGAAAGGCCAACAAGTTTAAGTGTTACATAGGTCAAGTCGTCAAGTCACAAAGTTCGTAAATAAAAGTAAAGACTGTTTAACTGAAACTAACTCTGAGGAATCATAAGACTAAGAGAAATTATCAGAAAATAGGGTTCAACAATTCGTTTGAGTTAGAGATAATGTATATTTTTATTATAATCAAGTTGTGGGAAAGATTGAACCAGTCAATGCTACGCAGAAAAGGTAAAATTGAATTCAATTTTTTGACCTTACCTTTCAACGACGTTGACAAAAAAAATGATTTGTGCCAACACGTTTGGGGAATTCTCAAATTCTCCGACGGAATTCAAAAAGTCGTCGCAACCAGTAGTAAATCGTCGCCCAACAAAAGTGCGTGCCTTCGAGAAGTCGCAACTTCTTCGGTATGCGTTCACCGTGTTACGAATACGCGAACGAAGCCGGGATCTCTCCCCTTGCCCCTTTCGAAGGGGGGGCCCAGTACATCGGGTATACCCGATAATGCATGTTTCGCCGTAATAAATTGTTGTATCCGTAATAAGTTAGCCGAACTCGGAAACGCGAAATTTATGCGGTTCAGCGTCGTGTGGATGTAACCCGGAGCCCCACGTGTTTCCCTTTCCCCCCTTCACCAAACCTCTTTCAAGATACTTGCTCCCGTTCCACCAGCTCCCGTACAATTTTATTTATTTTTCACGATTTACTCTTTCTGTATTATCATAGAGAGGAGTCAATATAATAATTTTTATGTATTAAGTTATGATTTATGATTGAAATATTAAGAAACAAGATATAAAAAGATTCTCATACATTTTTCTTGAAGAAATAAGAAATCCCGTTATAATTTTGCCTGTAACCGTCAATTTTCTCGCGCCAGTTGAAACATGTTCCACTCTTGCTCGCTCGCTCCCATTATTTTTCGCCTTGCAAGAGATAAGCGGAGGGAACAAATGCCCGACCAAGAGCAGAGATACCGCACCGTGACCGTATTCCCATGCCCACCAGTGCATATTATGAATATTAATACGCCTTTTGTTTCCTGGGTATATCGCATTATCTCCTAATCGATCTGAAATAAGAGCCTCGACGACCGGTGAACCGCTTTTCCTCTTTAACCCGGCACCGAAAACGCACTTCTTCGTTTCTCTCTGCTATCATAAATTTTTTTCGAACCGCTCGCCATCAATCAAAGCTCAAGACAAACATGTGGGGAGCACGTTTTACATGTGTTTTTCGATTATATCGTTTTGTGATGGTTCAAATCACATCTCTCGGTCATTTCCCATGAGCGCAACGAAGAATATTTATTATTCATATTCAAACAAATTACGATTAAATGTTTTGAACACATACCGCAAAATTACATCGTATCATACAAAACTTGACTGATATGTGTGAAAATTTGAACTAATTCTTTGATTTGGTGTAACATTCAAGCAGAAAGTACGCTGGGATGTTTTCATTTTCTCATTTAGATCTACAAATAGATATTTATTGAAGACGGATAACTTACATAATGATTATAATTCATTATGATATGCCAAATTTATATACATATACCAAATTTATAAATAACATGAAAGGTATCGAATTAAAAAGGGAAATTTTGTTGCATTAAAAAAATACAGATAGTATTTGGCAAACAACTATTTCGCATTGGTGAGATATAGTTTGATACTTTGAGAGAGCTCATACCTCTCTCGAGACGTCAATAGTTTTAATATTTGAGCAGAATGCAACAAAAAAAATATTTGCAAAGTTGTATTAAGAACCCAAGTTCTTTCTGTTTCCTTATTTAAGGGGTAACACCACTGGCGAAATCTAAAATAAGCGGTTTTTTTACTAATAGACGAAAAAGTTGTAGGAGAATAATACTTGAGATTAATAATATTTGTTGAAGATGGATAATTGGTCTTCCAATCGAAGAAATCTATATGGAGATTACCACGATGAAATGAATTCAACGTATTTTGAAGAATGGTTTGGTAGTGTGTTGGTGAAGTTGAAGGAGAATGTGGTAATTGTAATGGCCCCGTATCAAAGCAGGAAACTGGATAAGCGCCCAACGACATCGAATGATAGAAGATTGGTTGAAGAAGAAGAATGTCTCGTAGGAAGACAACACGTTGAAAAGTGATCCACGTCTTGTTAAAGAAAACGCAACGTCAACTTTATATGAAGTGGGTGAACTTCTGTGAGTTAAACCCAATAGAGTTTATGTGGGTTCAAATAAAAGGATATGAAGCACGCGCTAATAATACTTTGAAAATTGCAGATGATGATTTTTATTAACCTACGTTACCACAGGAGATTGAAACAAGTCGATTGAACATGTAAAGAAAAAGGAAGAAGAAATATGGATAATGGATAGTATGCATGGTAGCAATATACAACAACCCTTGATAATTGATTTGGGAGAAGCAGATGATAGCGATGATGATGATGACGAAGATACAGATATACAGGGTGTTCCCGTGACTCGGGGCATAAAATTAACCACATATACTAGAGCAAAAATGATGATGATTCGTGAAAAAAAATTATTATAAAAGTCTTCAAATGGCCAAGATATGGGCCATCAAAGTTCAGAAATTTTAACACATTTTTCTAAATATTTTCAAAACCATTAATGGTAGAGGGTTGAAATTTGGTACAGAGTAAACAAACATCATGCAAAATCATTGAACCAATTTTGACTTTGGCCGGATGACGGCAACCATGTTATACAGGGTGTTCCTAAAATTTGTTTGCTCAGAACTTTTTTGTTTGTTCGTAACCCTACATTTTTTGTAGTTTTTAATAGAAAATTTATTTTCGAAACTTTTTTCACTCTTTGAAAATTTTGATAACATTAACCGTTTGCGAGTTAAACGCGAAAATATTAAGCTTCGATTTGAATGGTAACACTAAAGACAATAATTTTCGAAAAAGTTGGCCATGGCAATTAAAAAAAAAACAAATTGAGCCGTCAACTTGCTTATGTAGTTTAAACATAAAGTTGTTTGTTAATGAAGTTTTTATTAATTTTGCGTGTTCAAAATTTACAATTACACATTTAGTGAACAAACTGACATGATTTTGACATTGGGAGAATGTCATGGAAACGCCGTAGCAGCCGCTAACCGTTATCGGGAGAAATTTCCGAACCGCAGAGCGCCCAATCGAAAAACATTTTTAAGAATTGAAACCCGTTTAAGGGAAAATGGGACGTTTAAGCCGAATTTTAGTAACAACGGTAAAGTCAGATCAGTCCGAACAACCGAACTAGAAGAAGATATTCTAGACTACGTACAAGAAAATCCTACAGCTAGTACTTTGGATATGGCGAGGCATTTTTTAACGTCAAAAACAACTATCTGGCCTGTTCTTCACGAGCAACAGCTTTATCCATATCATAGTTATAAAGTTCAGGAAGTTCGACAGGCTGATTACCCACTACGACTGCAATATTGTCAAATAATGCAGCATAAAATCCAAATTGATGATCAATTTTTAGAAAAAATACTTTTTGCAGATGAATCGACATTTTCTAAAGATGGAATCATCAATTTGAGAAATTCACATAGTTGGGCGGACGAAAATCCAAGATTTAAGAAAGCTTGGAAATCGCAATGGAGGTTTTCTCTTAACGTTTGGGCTGGCATTGTGGGCGATGTCATTATAGGACCCGTTTTCTTGCCGTCAAGGCTGGATGGCCATACATACAGCGGACATTTAGAGCAATTAAATGATTTTTTAGATGACGTTCCTTTAAACACAAGACAAGAAATGTGGTATATGCATGATGGTGCTCCTGCGCATAGTACACATGCTGTCCAAGAATTTCTATGTGAACGGTTTCCGGAACGGTGGATTGGACGAGGAGTGGATGCACCGATAAGTTGGCCCCCCCGATCGCCGGATCTTACACCTCTAGATTTTTATTTATGGGGACGCATTAAATCGCTTGTGTACTGCGTTGAAATAACTTCAGTTGATCAACTGAGGTTACGAATTGTTGATTCATTTGATCAACTTCGAACTGAAATCAACGTCCTCAGCAGAGTGCGCTTTAATTTAAGACGGCGATATCAGGCGTGCATTGAAGCCGGCGGGAGTGTTTTTGAACATCTGCTTTAGTATTTTTTTTTTGTTCTGTTTTATTTATTACCATTTGTTTATAATTTTATTGTTCTTGTTCATATTTTTGTTAGAATTTTTATTATGTTCTTGTTTGTTGTTACCGCGAAAATTAAATTTATTGTTTTGGAAATTACATTCTTTTATTCAATTAAAATAAATTAACACTGGATTTAACTAAATCTACACTGAGAAATTTATGCAAATAATGGTTATTAGATCAGTTCGTTTTTCAATTGTCATCGCCTTCTCAGATCTTGCGGAATATGTTTTATTTGTTACGATTGAAATCAAAGCTTAACAGTTTCGCGTATAACTCGAAAACAGTCAATGTTATCAAAATTTTCAAAGAGTGTTTTCACTCTTCTTTCGAAAATAAATTTTCTATTAAAAACTACAAAAATAAATGTAGGGTTACGAACAAACAAAAAAGTTCTGAGCAAACAAATTTTAGGAACACCCTGTATAACATGGTTGCCGTCATCCGGCCAAAGTCAAAATTGGTTCAATGATTTTGCATGATGTTTGTTTACTCTGTACCAAATTTCAACCCTCTACCATTAATGGTTTTGAAAATATTTAGAAAAATGTGTTAAAATTTCTGAACTTTGATGGCCCATATCTTGGCCATTTGAAGACTTTTATAATAATTTTTTTTCACGAATCATCATCATTTTTGCTCTAGTATATGTGGTTAATTTTATGCCCCGAGTCACGGGAACACCCTGTATAGGTAATTATTTTTTTATTAAATTGTTTAGTTCAGTATGATAGTTCAGAATTTCCGTAATTTATAAATATCATAATGAATTTGTAAGTATATCTTTGTTGTTAACAATATCAATATTTTTCTTGGATAAACCTATAAATATCCAGATAAAATTAACAAAGAAAGCCCTGCACTTATTTGTTTCTGCATCCCGTGCTATTTGGGATGTCATCAATTCGAATAGATCCAACAATAAAAAAACTGGATATCGATCGGTGGCATAACGCCCGATTCTTTTAACAATTATTTTTAAACGCCCCTTTATCTGTTTTGAACGATGTAATACCTGGTGGGGACTCAGTTGAACCAATCCTTTATGTAAACAGCCCTCCTTCGCCTATACAATTTGCTTTTAAGGTGTCTCAAACTGAAGTACGGAGTTCTATCGATGGCTTAAAAAACACAAAATGCCTAGACTGTTGCGATCTTAATATCGCGATGATTAAGAAGGCTGTCAATGTTCTTGTTTCAAACTTTTTAAATGCTGTTTCGAGGAGGGTACTTTTCCCAATGTTTTCAAGTCAGCATTGGTGCTACCAATTTTTAAAAAAGGTGATGAGAAGGATCCTGGAAATTACAGACCTATTAGCATATTACCAGTAAAATCTAAAATTTTCGAGGTCCTATTGAAAAAAAAGCCAGTTACAAAAATATTTTGAAGACAACAAATTGTTCAACGAGAGTCAATGCGGTTTTACACCGGATAAATCGACAACTACGGATTTTCTTCGTTTCTTGGGTTGTGTTGTGGGTTGTTTTGAGGCTTCTCAGTTTTGCGAAACGACTTTTGTCGACCTAACCAAGGCTCTTAATTGTGTTTCGCATACGATACTGATTCGCAAACTCTATGCGTACAATATCTCACCGCTAAGTTGTAGACTTCTTTCCTCATACCTCAAGGACAGGGATCAGTCTGTTAAAGTTGGAGATAATCTATATGAACCGGATAAACTTTCTTGCGGAATTCCACAAGGGTCAATTCTTGGACCCCTCCTTTTTCTAATTTACATAAATGACTTACCGAATCCCTTTAGTGACGGCATGTTGTTGCTCTACGCGGACGACACAACTTTGATGACGGTTGCACCTACGCGAGATTCCGCATTGCTACAACAATCACAGCTCATATCTTTAGCGGAGGATTGGTTTCGAATCAACCAGTTGGTTTTGAATCGGTCTAAGACTGTGAATATGACTTTTACTTTGCAAGCTGTAGATGAGGCTTGTTCATCGAATAAGTTCCTCGGGTTAATTGTTGAAACGGAACTTACCTGGCATTCCCACTGTAATTTTCTTGCGAACCGCCTTAGTTCGGTGGGTTATTTGCTTGGTTGCCTAGCTGGTATTGTTTCGCTGGAAGTTTTGAAGACTGACTACTTTTCCTTTTTTCAGTCCCAATTGTCGTATGGGTTGTTAGTCTGGGGTCATGCTTCTGCCTCTAAATCTTTGTTCACAATACAGAGGAGAGCAATTAGAATTATGGCGGGACTTGCCTACAGGGATGACTCGTCGGGCTTTTAGTGAACTGAGAATCCTAACATTACCTAGTCTTTTTATATTTGAGTCCCTTAAATTTCGTTATAAAAATAGAGCGTTGCCGTGAAAAGGCGAGCACATCCTTATAAAACTCGTAACGAGGCTGATATTCAGCCAAATTATACACGTCTCTCGAGATCTCGTTTTTCAGTCAATTACTTATTAGAATTCGTGATCTTCCTTTTAACCAATTCTCATAGGTGATCAAGAATTACCTAACAGATAAGGCCTTTTATGAAATTGAGGACTTTATGTCGAGCTCTCCCGTTCTGACGACTACGGCTACCCGTATATGTTTGTCTTAGTCTTGATTGTCTTTGTTACTATATATATATATATTTTTTTTTGTATTTTTTTTTGAGTGTACATATATTTTCTTAATATTGTATTTTATGACTTGTGTAAACCGCCTGGTCTTAACACCAATAAAGATTATTATTATTAACTATCTTCATTGGTTTCCTGACATTAATCCAATTAAAATTATTCATCATTTTATCCTGAATAAATAATTAATTCAACAAAATTAATAAATAAACTTTTTAACTAGAGTTCTTTTGCAAGTAATACATTAATTTTTCCAAATTCTTATCTAACTGTAATGGAAGGTTTATTCTCTTATAATGTTAGAACATAACGAAGGAACCGACCAACCCTTTCCTTTTAAGTACCTGTCACGGTGACTTATCACTGCACCAATTCGTCGGCAGGACTATAGGATAAATAAAGATAGATTACGCTTCAGATTGCCGAGGTCGCTTGCGGGCGAGATTGGATATGAAATATTAACAGAAAATCGTCCGTTTTGGAAGACTGTAGTGTCTCGGTCGCAAGCGACCTCGGCAGAATGAGAATAAAATTCTCTTAAACCGGCTGCAAAATGAGACGCAGATTCGTGAATTGAGTTTGTTATGAACTACACAACTAATTGGACTTATGTACGTTAGCTCATAGTGCTCATAGTGACCCTGCGTAATGCAGTAATTAGCAGCATTTCCACAAAAATGGAGGAAAAATTCCAAAGACGCGAAGCTCGTGAGAAGAGTATTATACAACACATATGATAAGGGTTATTAGAAAACAAAATTAAAGACAGAAAAATAGGAAAGAGCTTCAACGAAAGTGTTCCACCAAAAATTATAAGATCTATAATAATAATTAATAATGCTGAACGATGTCAAAATGTATCGGAGCTGCTAATCCATCGAGGTAGTCAAATGAACAGTTGTTTTTAAAATATTTGATACACTTTAAAAATTATATCAAAGTAGCGGCTGAAAATCTTATCATATTACATTTGGATAACTATGATAGTCACGTGAACGTCTATGCTAATTAATTTCTGCAAAAATAACGCACTCTTATGACAACATTTCATACTCATATCAGCCACAAAATACAACCGGTCGACGGAACAGTTTTAGGTCTATATTCATAGTAGAATTTGTGCGTAAAGGTTTTCCAAAAGCTATTTCTAATTCTTGATGGTCCGAGGTACATTACGGAATTGTACCTTGGATCAAGCTATATCACTTTACTAAATTCATCATATAAATTAAAAAACAACTCTTTAACAGGCATGTATGACAGCAAAATAGCTATATACCGGGTGATTCAAAGAACTGTTGACAGATTTCTAGGGCAGAAAATGTACATGAATAGTCTTAATATACATGGTCTTACTAATATACTAATGCTTCCTCAACGAGTTATAGGACTTCAAATTTTCTTAAAAATTAAACATTAGCTAAAAGAAAACCCCTTTTTTAAAATATTTTCTACACTACTGATGGCAGATATATATCTGTGTGAAAATCATGCGAGTTTCGTTTCACGTAATGCAGGAAAATGTTTCTTGCACCAATAACACCAAACTCAAAAGATGTTTGATAATATCCATAGATGATTAAGATAAGCAGATAAATTAAATTCTACCAAAAGAAACTATATATTTACTAAGATATACAAAAACGATTTTGATTCAAATGGTCTGGGTCGCTTGCGGGTGTGGCGTTGGTTTTGATGTGTTTACATAAAATCGTCCTATAAAAGACTTTATATAGGGTGTTTCCGTGACTAGGGGCACAAATTAAACCACATATACTAAAGTGAAAATGATGACGACTCGTGTAACAATTTTTGGTTTAATCCAATAAATGGCGGAGCTATAGGTCATCAGAGTTAAGAAGTTTTAACTGATTTTCCTAAATATTTTCAATACTGTTAAAGGTGGAGCGCTGAAATTAGGTACAGTGAAAACTAATATCAAGTAGAATCATTAATCAGGGTGTGAGTTATGATTCGTTTACGTTGGAGCTACGATAAATGAAGAAAACAGCGCTAAATTCGTTTCTATGGATTTTAATACAGCAACGCGTGCTTTAATTGCTCGATTCAATATTCTCTTAAATAATATTGGCTTTCTATGTTAATATTGCCGCTCTTATTGTTTATCGCAGCTCCAACGTAAACCTACCCTTATATTGATCCACGGGAACCATACTATACAGGCTCTTTCCAAAATATATATGCTCAGAACTTTTTTATTCACTCATAAACTTACATTTATTTTTGTACGTTCCAATCCAATGGATAATTTATTTTAGAAACTTTTACGACTTTTACGTAATTTACGTAAATAATTTACCGTTGTTGAGTGTCTTTACGAGCAAATAAAAAAGTTCTGAGTATATAAATTTTAGGAACACCCTGTATAGCATTGTTCCTGTGGATCGATTTTACTCATAAAGTGTTTAATGATTCTACTTGATATTGATTTACACTGTACCAAATTTCAACTCTCTACTTTAAACAGACCAGAAAATATTTAGAAAAATTAGTTAAAATTTCTTAACTTTGATGACTTATAACTCCGCCATCTACTGATTTAGACCAAGAATTGTTATACGAATCATCTTCATTTTCATTCTAGTATATTATAAAGAACAATTTCACCTCAAATCACCGAGCTCGCTTGCGTCCAAGGTGCAGTATTTGAAATATTAGCAGAAAATCGTCCATTCTGGAAGGTTATTGCGACTTTATATACTTAGTAAGATATACATACAAGGAACGATTTCGCCTCAATTCGAATTCACTGGATATGAAATATTAACACGAAATCGTTCATTTTAGAAGACTGTAGCGCCTCGTCCGTGAGCAACCTTGGCGGAGTGAGAATAAAATTGTCTTATAGGAGACTTTATATATTTACTAAGATATACAAGGAACGATTTCGGTTTAAATCGCCGAACTTGTTTGCGAGCGAGGCGCTGAATTTAAAATATCCATAGAAGTGTTCATTTTGGAATATTGTAGCCCTTCATCTGCAAGCGAGAAGAAATCGTCTTATAGGAAACATAATATATATTTTATTTATTAATAAGATATAGAAGGAATGATTTCGCCTCAAATCGTCGAGGTGAACCAAAATTGCAGTGAACCAACATCATTACTCGTTAGTAGTTTTTTACTATTTTGTGCTATTAAAGTCGAAATAACTTTCCGTTAATTTCAAAAAAGTATTAGATACAAATCGGTGTGTACTAAAGCATTAAATAGCATCAAATATTACTGGATCCAGTACAATTGTACTAACTATGGTAACCCTTTCCATATTACATGGAAACGAAAGAGAAAAATGCGCATGCGACAAGTTACGGCCGAGGCTATTAACTTTAAGAAGTTAAAAGTTGGGCAACTTTTGGGATTAGGACAAAAACTATTTTAGTCTTAAGATGTTGCATGAAGAGTGCCACTATAACACAATACCATAACTTTTCACTTTTACGACTATGACTAAAACTAAAACATGTTGCTTGAATCCACCTTTATATAATTCAGGCGTTAATATTAAATCACAATATTCTGACATTAAATTGGTTACTGATTAAACTTAAAGTACTCTTCTTATTATATCTATGCTGATGATTCCCACCTTTATCTGGATTTCTTGCATAGTGAACGATCAGAAGCTTGTGAAAATTGCTAATCTAATTAAGTAATTTTAGGGGATTTAAATCATATATAAAGTAAAGTTAATACTGATGGATTTAAATATCAGTTTGGTTCTTGTTGTTGATGATCAGCTTCTGTTAGGTTAGCATATTAATTTATTATGTAGACGTGCTTAAGACGTCTGAAAAGCAATAAAATGTTGTTATAAAATGATCCAAAATGTATCCTTTGTGGTTCTCTTGTATTTTCGCACTTTAATTGCTGAGAGTTTAAGGATGTATAATGTGTAATATTCGAAGAGGTAATCAGGTTTTGCAAGCTTTAGTTGAATATGTATCAGAGAATTGTAGTTCATTACATGTCGTTCATCTATGATGTTTTTATGTCCTGCAAATTATCTTATATTAGTCGTTAAACCAATGTTCATAACTTAAATCTCCGTCACAAATTTTATGTAACTTAACCAATAAGTCTTCTAAATTCCGGTGTTCATTTTCAAAACTGCAAATAAGGTTCAAATTATATTTGACCTCGAATTATATTTTACTTAATCTATATTTTTATGCTTTTTCTTTATATAGGATGTGTTATTTTGGTTTGTATACATCGTTTATTAAGTTAGGATCAAATGAAATCAAAAAACTTGAGGTTGCACTATTAGCGATGTATATTATGTTGTTAATTTTCTACTAGTTTTGGGGCTTTGTTGTCCCCATCTTTTTTAGAAAAAACACTGCGTTTATGTTAAATTTAACTTTAATTCTAGTAAAACTAGAATGAAACTTTGTTTTTTAAACATTTCTCAAAATATTGGCGTATTTTTCTGAAGATGGGGATAACAAAGCCCCGAAACTAGTAATATACATCGCTAATAGTGCAACCTCAAGTCTTTTGATTTCATTTGATCCTAAATTTTCTTTATATGTCCATCTTATATAATACTAATTAATATTATATTAGTTTTTATTTTTGTTTATAGCTATATCTTTCTCCTTTAATTAATTTAAATTTAAATATTGTGATCTCATTTTTTCCTGTAATTTGGTGGTACCTGTAGAAAGTAAAGTCCTATTATTATTATTATAGCACATGTGTTATATATTTTTTATAACGCACCGAAATGAAAAGTGACATCTTATCAAAACGTCTATCCCTTTCCATAAGGTTCCAACAGGATGAACGGATGAAATCTTTATACAGTGCACTCCGGTTAATTAGCTCACCGGTTAATGGGAACATCGGCTTAATCGGGTCAATTAAGTCCAATAAATCGGTTAGTCGGTCCAACTTGTCTAATTTGCCTTAATGTTACCTAAATTGAAACATAACTTCACACGTTTGAATTATTAGTTCAATAATTCTTGTATAAAACAAGACATCATACACCGTTTTAAAGAAGATTTCTCAATTTAAGCCATGATTCATCCCTTTGTCTCCATTATTAAAGTAAAGACGAGTTTTTGAACTACAGCAAGTACAATTGATTTGAAACGCAATTTTACACATATCAATCTTAATAATTTCTCGTTCAAACGTCAGTTATCCTATCTCATTTTAAAAAGGGCATTTTCGTCTTCTATGTGATCTATAGCTCATGCCATTATTTCCATTGGTTTAGCCATGACGATTTTTTTAAATTCTTCCATTATTGTCATTTTACTATCATCTACGTAAAAACGCAATCTTACATACTTCAATTTTTATCTGAATAATTTTTGTATAAAACAGCGAATAACATACATTATTTTAAAGAAGGTATCTTCATCTTCAGTTTAAGCCATAATTCGTTCCTTTATCTCCATTGTTAAAGCAAAGACAATTTCTTGAAATTTCACTAATTAGAAGCGCAATCTCACACATTTTAATTTCGATCTTAATAATTTCTCGTTCAAACGTCAGTTATCCTATCTCATTTTAAAGAGGGCATTTTCGTCTTCAATTTGATCTATAGCTCGTGCCATTATTTCCATTGGTTTAGCCATGACGATTTTTTTAAATTCTTCCATTATTGTCATTTTACTATTATCTACGTAGAAACGCAATCTTACATACTTCAATTTTTATCTGAATAATTTTTGTATAAAACAGCGAATAACATACATTATTTTAAAGAAAATATCTTCATCTTCAATTTAAGCCATAATTCGTTCCTTTATCTCCATTGTTAAAGCAAAGACAATTTCTTGAAATTTCACTAATTAGAAGCGCAATCTCACACATTTTAATTTCGATCTTAATAATTTCTCGTTCAAACGTCAGTTATCCTATTTCATTTTAAAGAGGGCATTTTCGTCTTCAATTTGATCTATAGCTCGTGCCATTATTTCCATTGGTTTAGCCATGACGATTTTTTCAAATTCTTCCATTATTGTCATTTTACTATTATCTACGTAGAAACGCAATCTTACATACTTCAATTTTTATCTGAATAATTTTTGTATAAAACAGCGAATAACATACATTATTTTAAAGAAAATATCTTCATCTTCAATTTAAGCCATAATTCGTTCCTTTATCTCCATTGTTAAAGCAAAGACAATTTCTTGAAATTTCACTAATTGGAAGCGCAATCTCACACAGTTTAATTTCGATCTTAATAATTTCTCGTTCAAACGTCAGTTATCCTATCTCATTTTAAAAAGGGCACTTTCGTCTTCTATGTGATCTATAGCTCATGCCATTATTTCCATTGGTTTAGCCATGACGATTTTTTTAAATTCTACCTTTATTATCATTTTACTATTATCTACGTAGAAACGCAATCTTACATACTTTAATTTTTATCTGAATAATTTTAGTATAAAACAGCGAATAACATACATTATTTTAAAGAAGATATCTTCATCTCCAATTTAAGCCATAATTCGATCTTTTATCTCCATTGTTAAAGCAAAGACAATTTCTTGAAATTTCACTAATTAGAAGCGCAATCTCACACATTTTAATTTTGATTTTAATAATTTCTCATTCAAACGGCAGGTATCCTATCTCGTTTTAAAGAGGGCATTTTCGTCTTCAATGTGATCTATAGCTCATGCCATTATTTCCATTGGTTTAGCCATGACGATTTTGTTAAATTCTTCCATTATTGTCATTTTACTATTATCTACGTAGAAACGCTATCTTACATACTTTAATTTTTATCTGAATAATTTTTGTATAAAACAGCGAATAACATAATTATTTTAAAGAAGATATTTTCATCTCCAATTTAAGCCATAATTCGTTCTTTTATCTCCATTGTTAAAGCAAAGACAATTTCTTGAAATTTCACTAATTAGAAGCGCAATCTCACACATTTTAATTTCGATCTTAATAATTTCTCGTTCAAACGTCAGTTATCCTATCTCATTTTAAAGAGAACATTTTCGTCTTCAATTTGATCTATAGCTCGTGCCATTATTTCCATTGGTTTAGCCATGACGATTTTTTCAAATTCTTCCATTATTGTCATTTCACTATTATCTACGTAGAAACGCAATCTTACATACTTCAATTTTTATCTGAATAATTTTTGTATAAAACAGCGAATAACATACATTATTTTAAAGAAGATATCTTCATCTCCAATTTAAGCCATAATTCGTTCCTTTATCTCTATTATTAAAGCAAAGACAATTTCTTGAAATTTGACTCATTTGAAGCGCAATCTCACACATTTTAATTTCGATCTTAATAATTTCTCGTTCAAACGTTAGTTATCCCATCTCATTTTAAAGAGGACATTTTCGTCTTCAATTTGATCTATAGCTCGTGCCATTATTTCCATTGGTTTAGCCATGACGATTTTTTTAAATTCTTCCATTATTGTTATTTTACTATTATCTACATACTTTAATTTTTATCTGAATAATTTTTGTATAATACAGCCAATAACATACATTATTTTAAAGAAGATATCTTCATCTTCAATTTAAGCCACAATTCGTTCCTTTATCTCCATTGTTAAAGCAAAGACAATTTCTTGAAATTTCACTAATTAGAAGCGCATCTCACACATTTTAATTTCGATCTTAATAATTTCTCGTTCAAACGTCAGTTATCCTATTTCATTTTAAAGAGGGCATTTTCGTCTTCAATTTGATCTATAGCTCGTGCCATTATTTGCATTGGTTTAGCCATGACGATTTTTTTAAATTCTTCCATTATTGTTATTTTACTATTATCTACGTAGAAACGCAATTTTACATACTTTAATTTTTATCTGAATAATTTTTGTATAATACAGCCAATAACATACATTATTTTAAAGAAGATATCTTCATCTTCAATTTAAGCCACAATTCGTTCCTTTATCTCCATTGTTAAAGCAAAGACAATTTCTTGAAATTTCACTAATTAGAAGCGCAATCTCACACATTTTATTTCGATCTTAATAATTTCTCGTTCAAACGTCAATTATCCTATCTCATTTTAAAAAGGGCATTTTCGTCTTCAATGTGATCTATAACTCATGCCATTATTTCCATTGGTTTAGCCATGACGATTTTTTTAAATTCTTCCATTATTGTCATTTTACTATTATCTACGTAGAAACGCAATCTTACATACTTCAATTTTTATCTGAATAATTTTTGTATAATACAGCCAATAACATACATTATTTTAAAGAAGATATCTTCATCTTCAATTTAAGCCACAATTCGTTCCTTTATCTCCATTGTTAAAGCAAGGACAATTTCTTGAAATTTCACTAATTAGAAGCGCATCTCACACATTTTAATTTCGATCTTAATAATTTCTCGTTCAAACGTCAGTTATCCTCTTTCATTTTAAAGAGGGCATTTTCGTCTTCAATGTGATCTATAACTCATGCCATTATTTCCATTGGTTTAGCCATGACGATTTTTTTAAATTCTTCCATTATTGTCATTTTACTATTATCTACGTAGAAACGCAATCTTACATACTTCAATTTTTATCTGAATAATTTTTGTATAAAACAGCGAATAACATACATTATTTTAAAGAAGATATTTTCATCTTCAATTTAAGCTATAATTCGTTCCTTTAGCTCTATTGTTAAAGCAAAGACAATTTCTTGGAATTTTACTCATTTGAAGCGCAATCTCACACATTTTAATTTCGATCTTAATAATTTCTCGTTCAAACCTCAGTTATCCTATCTCATTTTAAAGAGGATATTTTCGTTTTCAATTTGATCTATAGCCCATGCCATTATTTCCATTGGTTTAGCCATGACGATTTTATTAAATTCTTCCATTATTGCCATTTTACTATTATCTACGTAAAAACGCAATCTTACATATTTCAATTATTATCTGAATAATTTTTGGATAAAACAGCCAATAACATACATTATTTAAAAGAAGATATCTTCATCTTCAATTTAAGCCACAATTCGTTCCTTTATCTCCACTGTTAAAGCAAAGACAATTTCTTGAAATTTCACTAATTAGAAGCGCAATCTCACACATTTTAATTTCGAACTTAATAATTTCCCGTTCAAACGTCAGTTATCCTATCTCATTTTAAAAAGGGCATTTTCGTCTTCTATGTGATCTATAGCTCATGCCATTATTTCCATTGGTTTGGCCATGACGATTTTTTTAAATTCTTCCATTATTGTCATTTTACTATTATCTACGTAGAAACGCAATCTTACATACTTCAATTTTTGTCTGAATAATTTTTGTATAAAACAGCCAATAACATACATTATTTAAAAGAAGATATCTTCATCTTCAATTTAAGCCACAATTCGTTCCTTTATCTCCACTGTTAAAGCAAAGACAATTTCTTGAAATTTCACTAATTAGAAGCGCATCTCACACATTTTAATTTCGATCTTAATAATTTCTCGTTCAAACGTCAGTTATCCTATCTCATTTTAAAGAGGGCATTTTCGTCTTCAATTTGATCTATAGCTCGTGCCATTATTTCCATTGGTTTAGCCATGACGATTTTGTTAAATACTTCCATTATTGTCATTTTACTATTATCTACGTAGAAACGCAATTTTACATACTTCAATTTTTATCTGAATAATTTTTGTATAAAACAGCGAATAACATACATTATTTTAAAGAAGATATCTTCATCTCCAACTTAAGCTATAATTCGTTCCTTTATCTCCATTGTTAAAGCAAAGACAATTTCTTGAAATTTTACTAATTAGAAGCGCAATCTCACACATTTTAATTTCAATCTTAATAATTTCTTGTTCAAACGTCAGTTATGCTATTTCATTTTAAAGAGGGCATTTTCGTCTTCAATTTGATCTATAGCTCGTGCCATTATTTCCATTGGTTTAGCCATGACGATTTTTTTAAATAAATTCTTCCATTATTGCCATTTTACTATTATCTACGTAGAAACGCAATCTTACATACTTCAATTTTTATCTGAATAATTTTTGTATAAAACAGCGAATAACATACATTATTTTAAAGAAAATATCTTCATCTTCAATTTAAGCCATAATTCGTTCCTTTATCTCCATTGTTAAAGCAAAGACAATTTATTGAAATTTCACTAATTAGAAGCGCAATCTCACATATTTTAATTTCGATCTTAATAATTTCTCGTTCAAACGTCAGTTATCCTATTTCATTTTAAAGAGGGCATTTTCGTCTTCAATGTGATCTATAGCTCATGCCATTATTTCCATTGGTTTAGCCAAGACGATTTTTTTAAATTCTTCCATTATTGTCATTTTACTATTATCTACGTAGAAACGCAATCTTACATACTTCAATTTTTATCTGAATAATTTTTATATAAAATAGTCACATTTTCGTCTTCAATTTGATCCATGACTCATCCCATTATCTCCATTATTTACTCATAGCGATTTCGTTAAATTTTGCCACATTTTTTATTTTACTGTTATCTAATTTGGAACGCAATCTTACAAACTTCAGCTTATATCTCAATAATTTTTGAATAAACCTGCAGTTATTATACATCATGTTAAAGAAACATCTTCATCTTTAAGTTAAATCATAATTCATCCCTTTTTCTCCATTATTAAAGCAAAGCTGATTTCTTGAAATTTAGTTGATTTGAAACGCAATCTTACACATTTTAATTTCTACCGCAATAATTTCTCGATAATTTCTGGGCGTTTTTGTTTCCAATTTGATCTATGACTCATTTCATCATCTCATTTAATTGATTAATTTTGAATAAAACAGCGGTTATCCTATATCATTTTAAAGAAGGCATTTTCATCTTCAATTTGTTTCATGACTCATCTCATTATTTCCATTATATGAACCATGGCGATGTTTTTTAATTCCGATTATTATTGTTGGTGAGTATCTTTTGCAATCGAGTATTTAGGACAATCGTTCAACTGGGACAAGTTGCGTGAAGTCAAATAATTTATGTATATGAATAAATTGTTTGATTTCAACATCCCCCATTTTTTTATACTTTTTATTTGAATCATCCCCTTGACATCTAAAAGTGGCGTTTATCCGAGAATTTACCAGCAACATAGATCCTATCATCGGTTCTTACTCGTTGATCCGAACACAATGAAGTTAATCCCTCTTGCGTCACACTCGATCATGTTAACAACCCCCAAACTATCAGTACCCCTAAATTCAACCCCTGCTTCAGCTCAAACGCTCCAAACATATGTTAGCGTTTATGACATCCCCTTTTTATCTCTCTCTCGAGATAACTCATCATTATTTGTTAAAATCGCCAATAATAAGTGTTAATTAAATCCTCAACCCAACCACTTCTTTTTTGGTTACCACGGTTATTTTTTTATTTTATTTTTTCATAGGGGAGGTGGAGTTTAAGCAAGTGATTTATTAATCGAACGTGATTTGACGACTCAATCAGCGCCTCTTGTGTTGGTCGTCGTGAGGTGGGTTTACTAAGCCCGGATGATGATGATTCTATGGGTGAAGGAAGGGTTCACTACTGTGTTTGTTTGGACAATAACCGGTCGTTCGAATTAATTACGTACCGATTGAAATTTATCTAGGAGTCGCTTCGTAAAAAGAAGTCGAGAGGACGAAGGGGATTTAGTCGCGTTTATGAAGACGTTATCACGCCCCTCGACCTGCCCAACAAGAGGAACCGTGATTGCATTGTCACGGTCTAACCACTCAAAAAGAATTATTATTGAATCCGATGGTGAATGGGAATTCAACGGAAGGCCTTGGGATTTGTTTTCTTGTGTTTTTTCGTTTTTTTTTTTTCGTTTTGATCTTACACTTACTTAACTCGGTTTATTCCAACAATTTTTCTAAGAACATTTTCGTCATCTTAATGGAACGAACGTGAATTTGAAACAAAAATTTTAATTGGCATTAAAAATCTAAATAATTCACGACACGTTCCTCCTTTGGACTTCTTTTTCTTCTTATTCTTCTTAAAGGTGCCCCCTTTTGTTGTCGTATTTCGAAATAAGATTTCGTTAGAGAAGTTTTTAAGTCGTGGTTTTTGTTTCGAGGGTACTGGGAGAGTGAGGAAGGGGACCAAGAAAACGAAAGAGGACTCTTTCATTTTGGCGTCGGTTAATTATTTTTAGTTATGTGCGGTCGTATACTGAGCGTCACGCGTGAGAGGTACGCATAGATAAAGACGATAAATTTTCTCTCTACGGGTTGTGTACTCCGCCTCTTTTTTTTTTCTCTTTTATTATTATTTTTTTTTTCGTTGTATTTCGCTCATGATTTACAACGGATATAAAAATTAATTATTAAGGACTTAAGTTTACCGTTTACTTTTTTTAACGACTCGTTATAATACAGTTCTATGAACTTCTTTTTAGCTAAATTGATGAAATTTAAGATATATAAGATTTCCGAACAATTGCATTTCAGGTCGTAAAATATATGCCAGTAAGGTTGAAACAATTTTAAACGATTATAACATGATGTGTATGTTTAGAGATTCTAGTTTCTAGTAACATATAAAAACTATAATTGTTATTATTCAAACATCCAAGGAAAATTTTTAATTTATACGTAATGACAACAATTAACAATTTAGCATAAATGGTTGTTTATCAATCAATTTGGAGATATGACCTTACCCAGAAATTCACGAATTTTAAGATCGAATTTTTTCTAACTGAAAAGATTTAGCAAATTTCTATATAGTACACGCAGGAAACTAATGTTTTCCATTAATATATGTCTTTTCTACACACATCTTCGGTTCGTGTTAAATCCGACTTATGCGTTAATAAAAATCTTAGTTTCTTCACTTGTACTGTAATAATAATAATAATATTTATTCACGTTAGTAATAACACAATATTACAGTGAAAAGTCCATAAGAAAAAAGATGTAAATTAACATAGTAATAAATAAAATTAACTTTGCTACACCACAAATTCATCCTGCATATAATCAGACCATACATAATAGACTTTCTTCACCAGATTCGACTTCACACATTTTTTGAAGTGACCACGAAATCAGCATATCTTTTAATCGCTTCTATCCTATGTAACGGTAATCTCAGTTCTTCCTTGCCTCTTGTGTTGTATGTGTGAAAGTTAGCATTCGCATTAAATTTACTTATATTGTTGTATTTGCCAAAATGTATACACTTGGTACGATAAGTATACATTCCTTTTTAAAAACATCTTTGTAGCTGTCGGTAGTTTTGAGATTGCGTAAAGCTCTCACCGTCTTCTTTTGCAAACCAAAAATTCTTCCTAAGCCAGGCGAATGACCCCAAACAACTATACCATATGTTGCAACAGCATGAAAATTTGCAAAATAGGATATTTTTGCCACTTCATGTGATGCAATTTTGAACCGTCTAATTGTAAAGATTGCTGAAGTTAATTTTTTACTTATGACATCAATATGTGGATTCCATGTTAACTTGGGATCAAGAGATCATCCCAAGAACCTTACAGCACGTAAGTTTGAGGGTACCTTCATATCAATAACAATTGACTCAGTTTTATTTTCATTTAGTTTCAGGCAATTGTTCGTGAACCATTCTTTAGACTGATTTAAAGCGGCGAAAGACTTGAAAGGTAGTAATTGCTGATTAGAACTTTTATTAATACGGAAGTATCATCAGCGTAGATACACACATCCTCAATGACTTTAAACGGTATATCATTGATGTATATTACAAGTAACAGAAGGCCCAGTATAGATCCTTGTGACACTCCATTTGATAGTTTAGATGTTCCAGACGTATCATTTTCCTAAAGTACATATTGTTGATTACCTACTCCAAGGAGATTTGTTGGAAGCTTCGTTTAAGCCAAACCAAAGCTTTTCATATAATCAATCTTTACATTACTCAACTTTTCTACAACTAACATACGTGTTTTGTCCACGATAACCATATTATGTACATGATCTGTCACGATGAGCTGACTTTAAATGTATTTGCCAAAGTGCTGGTACTATTTTTGTGCAAATTAGCACGCATAGCTTATCCGAGGTGCTCGTTCGAACTCCAACTTCGTTATTTTAAATGGAATGTACCAATGTTGAATTTTCGAGATTGAAAATTCAAATCATCTTGTGGCTAAAGTGCACCATATTTGAGTTATTTCAGTTTGATTTATGTCAGTATGTTGATTTGTATCCAATTGTATTAAAATTTGACCAAGATCTCGAAAACTCAATACAAATTGCTACTTGAAATTTATCGTTTAGCTTACTTTTATTACATAAAACATCTTTGAAGGTAAAATAACGTTTAACACAAAGAAGTTATGTTTAGCTGAGATACAAAACACTTTTTCGTTGTAATTTTAATTTTTTTGAGGATGGTAGTAAAAAATCTAACATTAATACATACCATGAACTTCTTTTTAGCTAAATTGATGAAATTTAAGATATATAAAATTTCCGAACAATTACATTTCAGGTCGTAAAATATATGCCAGTAAGGTTGAAACAATTTTAAACGATTATAATATGATATGTGTGTTTAGAGATTCTAGTTGCTAGTAATATATAAAAACTATAATTGTTATTATTCAAACATCCAAGGAAAATTTTTAATTTATACGTAATGATAACAATTAACAATTTAGCATAAATGGTTGTTTATCAATCAATTTGGAGATATGACCTTACCCAGAAATTCACGAATTAAGATCGAATTTTTTCTAACTGAAAGGATTTAACAAAATGCTATATAGTACACGCAGGAAACTAATGTTTTCCATTAATATATGTCTTTCCTACATACGTCTTCAGTTCGTGTTAAATCCGACATATGCGTTAATAAAAATCTTAGTTTCTTCACTTGTACTGTAATAATAATAATAATAATAATAATATTTATTCACGTTAGTAATAATACAATATTACAGTGAAAAGTCAATAAGAAAAAAGATGTAAATTAACATAGTAATAAATAAAATTAACTTTGCTACACCACAAATTCATCCTGCATATAATCAGACCATACATAATAGGCTTTCTTCACCAGATTCGACTTCACACATTTTTTGAAGTGACCACGTTTTAGAGTTTTGATTTCTTCTGGTAATTTATTGAAAAATTAAATCGCCAGAAATCAGCATATCTTTTAATCGCTTCTATCCTATGTAACGGTAATCTCAGTTCTTCCTTGCCTCTTGTGTTGTATGTGTGAAAGTTAGCATTCGCATTAAATTTACTTATTGTTGGATTTGCCAAAATGTATGCACTTGGTACGATAAGTATACATTCTTTTTTAAAAACATCTTTGCAGCTGTCGGTAGTTTTGAGATTGCATATAGCTCTCACCGTCTTCTTTTGCAAACCAAAAATTCTTCCTAAACCAGGTGAATGACCCCAAACAACTATACCATATGTTGCAACAGCATGAAAATTTGCAAAATAGGATACTTTTGCCACTTCATGTGATGCAATTTTGAACCGTCTAATTGTAAAGATTGCTGAAGTTAATTTTTTACTTATGACATCAATATGTTTATTCCATGTTAACTTGGGATCAAGAGATAAACCCAAGAACCTTACAGCACGTAAGTTTGAGGGTACCTTCATATCAATAACAATTGACTTAGTTTTATTTTCATTTAGTTTCAGGCAATTGTTCGTGAACCATTCTTCAGACTGATTTAAAGCGGCGAAAGACTTGAAAGGTAGTAATTGCTGATTAGATTTTTTTATTAATACGGAAGTATCATCAGCAAAGATACACACATCCTCAATGACTTTAAACGGTATATCATTGATGTATATTACAAATAACAAAGGGCCCAGTATAGATCCTTGTGGCACTCCATTTGATAGTTTAGATGTTCCAGACGTATCATTTTCCTACAGTACATATTGTTGATTACCAACTCCAACGAGATTTGTTTAAGATTTGTTGGAAGCTTCATTTAAGCCAAACCAAAGCTTTTCATTTTAATATATCTCACACGATGTTATTGGAAGAAACTTTATCAATAATCAATCTTTACATTACTCCACATTTCTACAACTAACATACGTGTTTTGTCCACGATAACCATATTATGTACATGATCTGTCGCGTTGAGCTGACTTTAAATGTATTTGCCAAAGTACTGATACTATTTTTGTGCAAATTAGCACGTATAGCTTATCCGAGGTGCTCGTTCGAACTCCAACTTCGTTATTTTAAGTGGAATGTACCAATGTTGAATTTTCGAGATTGAAAATTCAAAATCATCTTGTGGCTAAAGTGCACCATATTTAAGTTATTTCAGTTTGATTTATGTCAGTATGTTGATTTATATCCATTTGTATTAAAATTTGACCAAGACAAGCAATATCTGCTTTATTAAGATTCATGTTTCGATGACAAATACCTTCAACAGTCATTTGGACCCGATCTAACAGTTAAACGAACTTCTCATAATTTGAAACTCACTGTCATTAGTATAATACAGTAGTTTAGACTGTCATATTGCTTTAACATGATTAAAAAGCTATTTCATCTTTTTTGCAGTCAAGTTGAAGTTTCAGTTCTTTTCCATGTTCTTCTTTTACACATTTTTGAAGATCTTTGTTTTTTGTTGGAGATTTTCGGTACTTTTTGACCAACATTGATCAACGACAAATCCCAGATTCAGAAAAATTGGTTATAAGACGGGTCTTATTCCAAAAGGGTAGGTAACAACTAAAAGAGGACTCATTACTTGCTATACCGATGCTTCAAAAACAGTTGAATCCGGAGTAGGCTAGGCATGGGCATTAGTGGTCCAAACAGTTGCATTAAACTGCTACAGTGTTTGGACATAAGCATTTTTCAAGTTTTTCTTATGAATTTCTGTACCGATTTGAACCTCCAAAAAAGGACAACAATGTGCATCCATCAACATGTTCACAGGTAATGTGACCATCCTGAAGATAATCCAGTCCTCCACATGTAACTCGACATTGATCAGAAGATGCACCAGCAATTTAAGAAAAATTGCTAGGATTATTAATGTTACTCTATGGTGGGTTCCAGGTTACAGTGACATTTAGGGTAATGAGAAGGCAGATAGATAAGCTGGCTAAAGTACAATAGGCACATAAAACAAGTAATTAATAGTTGAGAAGTTTCAAAGGTAGCGTCACACTGGAAAGAACTTCCAGATCACTCTCAAGCCCAAATATGATAACTCCTGTGCAAAACAGAACCAAATAAGTTTTATGGCTCACCAAAGAAAATCTAAGGACGCTTTCAGGTTTCTTGGCTGAGGAAAAAAATGTGTAACTGCATTGCCAAATTTAAAATTTTGTACTGAACTTGATACTGAACTTGAATTCAGTACAATTGTACCGAGCGGGCAACACTGCCTGAAATGCTTCCAGAACACTTAACGCTACTTCTAGAAATCTTGATCTGTTTCCAAAATATTTGATACTGCCTCTAGATTACTTAATACTGATTCCAAAAGAATTGAAATGCTTCCAGAAAACTAGAAATACTTTAATAAGAGCATTCATATAAAATTTGTTAATGGTTTTATATGGATTGAGTTTATCATTTTCAATTATTATTTTAATTTTAATGTTAAAAAATATTATTGAGTTTATTTTTTCCAATAGACTATAAAAAACTAACATTATTGGTTATAAGTCCAACAGACCTAGTATGACTAAGGACGTTACAAAATTGAACGTGAATAACCAACAATTAAAGCAGCTTGAAGAAAATACTCAACAATTGGAAAATGTCTTCAAGAGTCAAGAAAGGATCTGCCCCAAAGAATAAATTTCTCCATTTATAATTACTTTTTGACGAAATTAAACCGAACGAGACAACTAACATAATTTCGTGCTTTAGGAAAACTGGGATTTACGTTAATAGACAAGAAGTATTGAGGCTTATATTAGAAGAAGCCCAAACTGAAGTTATCAAAGATTTTTAAAAATTCCGTAGATTCCTACTTGAAATATTTTTTCTATAACGACGAATTTGATACTATGGGTCACTATCAGATTTTAGACTTACCATCGAAGCTAGTTGTTTCGCAGAAGAAATTGAAAGAATTCAGGATTCAAAAGAATGATATCATAATAAAATGCACTTCAGAATAAACTATTTATTTTAGATGCTCGCAAAATCAAAAACCTTTTTTATAACGGATTAACGGATTTAAATTTTCTGAACAAGGTGATTACAGTGTCCTGGTGATCACCTCGTTCAGAAAGGCGAGAAAGGTGGGACAAGACTTTCTTGGGCAAGCCACTTATTGCCAAATCTGTCATATAAGTATGCTCGAGCAGCGCGAACATAATGTGCTGTTGGTTCATCGTGCATAAACTAGTAGTCTTATAGCATTTACAGAAGTAATTCATTAAACGTCACTGCTGATGAGTTTCAAGTGTTGCATGGGGATTTTCATCACTCCAAACATTGCGTGCATTATGGATTTAAAAAATTTCGTTTTGAGTAAATGTTACTTCATGCTTAAATACTACGTTTATTGGAAAGTACAGAAATTCTTCTATTGCTGGTTGAGGCATTTTGATCAATTCTTGTCAAAAGAGTTTCTTCTAAATCTAGCGGCCTTGTCTAATATCTTGCCGTGGAATGGTTATGAATTAAAATGATGAACTTTATTTTCGTTTATTTGTTTTTGTTTTGTCTATTTCCGATCACAGAATATGCTGATCAAGTATTATACTATCATTGTGGGATATCCTGTATAATGAAAAAGTTGGGCCGCCATTTTTTTAAGGCAATAAAGGAAACCGAATCAAAGACAAATTTTCAACGAAATGAAAAAATTAAGACCAACACCTGGTTAGCCGTTAGTTTTTCAGTTGAAGGAAAGGCCAACAAGTTTAAGTGTTACATAGGTCAAGTCGTCAAGTCACAAAGTTCGTAAATAAAAGTAAAGACTGTTTAACTGAAACTAACTCTGAGGAATCATAAGACTAAGAGAAATTATCAGAAAATAGGGTTCAACAATTCGTTTGAGTTAGAGATAATGTATATTTTTATTATAATCAAGTTGTGGGAAAGATTGAACCAGTCAATGCTACGCAGAAAAGGTAAAATTGAATTCAATTTTTTTTAAATTTTTTATTTTAGAATAAATATCCCCAACACAAGACATCATAAGATATGTAGGAATAAATTTTGCATAATACGCCATAATTAACACCTCACTCGCCAAATTTCGCAGAGCATATATGCTTTTATTCAATATTTTACAATATATATTTTATTTTTTTTAAATGTAATTTCCTAATATTTTATGGAAGTCGTGATAGGTTTGGACTAGTCTCCATTAAGAGATAAGTGAATGAGCTATGTTTTTAACTGATTAATACTAATTGTAAGAGAATTTACAATGAACAAGTCAAAACCAACCGTACGTGACCTCTCGGATTGTAATTTAAGATTCGGTCGGTAAGCTGTTTGTATGGATGGTATTCCGTGATGGACACTTTGGCAGGTTATTGGTAAAAATAATGAAAGTAAAGGCCCGAGTGTCAATCCCGAGGGGATTTCACACTTAACAAGCAGCGTTTTAGATATTTTCTCGTTGTAAGAAACGTATTGAAAACAATTTCTCAAATAAAAGACATCTATAATATTGCGGAAACTCTGCAGAAGCAGACCATAGGTCACAGAGTCAAAGCCCTTGGTTAAATCTTAAAACGAAGTTTCCGCAAACAATTTATTCTCAAAACACCGTATATGACTCTAAAATTCAAACTGTCTTCGAGAAAACATTTTTTTCTTTTACCTGTTATGCAATAAACGTTAAATCAAACGGCCAATTTTTAAAACCTTATATATTGTAAATTGTTCATACAAGAACTTGAAAATGTGGAATCTTACCTTAAACATTCATTTAGAACCTTATTAAAAATGCAGTTTTAAAATCTTGCCCGTTTTGGAAAAAAATGAATCCAATGAATCGGCAATTTATAAAATGGGAAGTTTAAGGAATCTGGGAACTTCAATATTTTGTGCAACTTACCTCAAATGTTCCTTTATAATTTGCAAACCTTCCTTTTTCTAATTTTCCCCCATATTACTAAAAAACTTGTCTTATCTTGATCTTTATAATAAAATATAGGATTTTTGAAGGATTAATAAAAACAAGTTCAATTAAAATAATCAAAATTATTTATTAATAGGAATATGCTACCACCTTGTATATACAAAAAGAAACAAGAAAAATAGGCCGAAACAAAGATCCATTCCGAAAAAAAAATCATTATAATAACTCAAAAAACATTCATTAATTTTTTTTTTTAAATCTTTCAAACAGTCATTTTTTGAAAACAGAAAAAATATATGGTAAATTGTAGATTAAAGATTATAGTTTATGATGTTATATACAAACAATAAGGTACTTTATTGAAATATCAAGGAAAAAATTGTTTAAAAATTGTCAAATTTATAAATTGAGTATAAAATATGTAGTCGGTATTATTAAGAATCTCGGTATGATATGTGCACTAAATTGTAAATTAAAGATTGTAGTTTATGATATGATATAAAGACTATAAGATAATATTATTGATGTATAAAGTTACTGAAAAAGAAATTGTCAGATTTATACTTTTAACGAAAAATTACGATATATATCGTCTGTATTTTTAAGGATTATAATACGATATATAGGTTAAATTATAGCTTAAAGATAGCAGTTTATGATATAATATAAAAACAATAAGGTAATATTATTGAAATTTCAAGGAAAATGTTATTGAAGAGGAAATTGTCAAATTTGTACATTAAACATAAAATTACGAAATATGATATAAAAACACTAAGGTAAATGTTGTTGAATTTTAAAGGAAAATGTTATTGAAGAAGAAACTGTTAAATTTATTTAACATAAAATTACGATATATGAAGCATGGTATGATACATATATTAAATTGTATTTATGTTTATGACATGACATGAAAACAATAAAATCCTGTATTAGTGATCAAGATTTTTTTATAACAGATTTAAAACACTTGATGTCTAAGTTCTAAACAAAGATCCATTCCGAAAAAAAAATTATAATGATTAAAAAACATTCATTACATTTTTTTTAAAATCTTTCAAACATTCATTTTTTGAAAACTGAAAAAAAAACATTTTGAGGTAGCGCTAAAACATAATTTTAGAGAATGCTTGCAACGGAACAAGACATTGATAAGAATGAGGAATGAGAAACAAGAAAAATGAGCCGAGGAGATCTCGGAAGAAAGCTCGTGTTGGTGTTTCCAGAAACAAAACGAGGATAGGGGTGGTTACTTTTATTTTATGATACCCGAACCCCACACAACCTACCTGATCGCCCAACATCCCAGATCAGATGATGATTATAGATTTGTCCCAACCTCATTAAAAAAGGGCTGGGTTAAGCCCAGCCCAACCCAGAGTTGGGTTGGGTTAAGCCCATAAACCTCAACCAATTCGAGCCAAACTCGAGAGTTGAGTTATAAGTTGAGTTATAACTAATTGGGTTAGGTTGAGCCATAACTGAGCGCATAAGCCTTAACCCTTGAGATTGGGTCAATTAGGCAATTAAAGCTCTTCTTTTTGTTGCTATCAGCCTCCTCTTTAATTATGAATGACTTACAGCTCAATCCAACCCAACTAGTCAATAAATATCTAGTGCTAACTAGTTGGTTGGGTTGAGTCCTTAAGTCTCAACCAACTCGACCCAAACTCGAGGGTTGGGTTGAGCTTATAGCTAGTTGGGTTGGGTTGGGCGGGTAATAGCGAACTCTATGCCATTGGACCTGAAGATTATGGAAAGCGTGACTAAATGGGAAAGAAAGCAATATGTAAAGGCCCGAGTGTCAATCCCGAGGGGATTTCACACTTAACAAGCAGCGTTTTAGATATTTTCACGTTGTAAGAAACGTATTGAAAACAATTTCTCAAATAAAAGACGTCTGTAATAATGCGAAAACTCTGCAGAAGCAACAGTTTCTGCTCTGCAGAAGGACCATAGCTCACGGAGTCAAAACCCTTGGTTAAATCTTAAAACGAAGTTTCCGCAAACAATTTATTCTCAAAACACCCTATATGACTCTAAAATTCAAACTGTTTTCGAGAAAACATTTCTTTCCTTTACCTGGTATGCAATAAACGTTAAATCAAACGACCAATTTTTAAAACCTTATATATTGTAAATTGTTCATACAAGAACTTGAAAATGTGGAATCTTACCTTAAACATTCATTTAGAACCTTATTAAAAATGCAGTTTTAAAATCTTGCCCGTTTTGGAAAAAAATGAATCCAATAAATCGGCAATTTATAAAATGGGAAGTTTAAGGAATCTGGGAACTTCAATATTTTGTGCAACTTACCTCAAATGTTCCTTTATAATTTGCAAACCTTCCTTTTCCTAATTTCCCCCCATATTGGGAAATTGTTTTATCTTGACCTTTATAATAAAATATAGGATTTTTGAAGGATTAATAAAAACAAGTTTAATTAAAATAATCAAAATTATTTATTAATAGGAATATGCTACCACCTTGTATAGACAAAAAGAAACAAGAAAAATAGGCCGAAACAAAGATCCATTCCGGAAAAAAAATCATTATAATAACTTAAAAAACATTCATTAATTTTTTTTAAAAAAATCTTTCAAACATTCATTTTTTGAAAACAGAAAAAATATATGGTAAATTGTAGATTAAAGATTATAGTTTACGATATTATATACAAACAATAAGGTACTATTATTGAAATATCAAGGAAAAAATTGTTTAAAAATTGTCAAATTTATAAATTGAGTATAAAATATGTAGTCTGTATTATTAAGAATCTCGGTATGATATGTGTACTAAATTGTAGATTAAAGATTGTAGTTTATGATATGATATAAAGACTATAAGATAATATTATTGATATATAAAGGATAAAGTTATTGAAAAAGCAATTGTCAGATTTATACATTTAACATTTAATTACGATATATATCGTCTGTATTTTTAAGGATTATAATACGATATGTAGGTTAAATTATAGCTTAAAGATAGCAGTTTATGATATAATATAAAAACAATAAGGTAATATTATTGAAATTTCAAGGAAAATGTTATTGAAGAGGAAATTGTCAAATTTGTACATTAAACATAAAATTACGAAATATGATACCTAAATATGATAAATTGTAACTTAAAGATTGTAGTTGATGATATGATATAAAAACAGTAAGGTAAATGTTGTTGAATTTTCAAGGAAAATGTTATTGAAGAAGAAACTGTTAAATTTATTTAACATAAAATTACGATATATGAAGCATGGTATGATACATATGTTAAATTGTATTTATGTTGATGACATGATATGAAAACAATAAAATCCTCTCTTAGTGTTCAAGATTTTTTTATAACAGATTTAAAACACTTGATGTCTAAGTTCTAAACATAAAGAATCAATGCGTTAAAATCAAATACCATGATAATTATAGCATCTTCGGTCCTCAACGTGCGATTGAAAAGGACAGCAAGTCTGTATACATTTCTTGTGTTATATTACTATATTATTGATAATGGTTGGTTTCTATTAAATCTATTCAAATTAACCTTCACGTGCATCAGATTTGCAAGAGTGTAAATGAAATGGGAATAACACGGAAAGTCATCCTTTCCATGTTATATGTTACAAATTTCATCCTATAGCATTCCAGGACCCATTACTCACACACATTTTCTTTGTGCACGGAATAGATGGCCTGCATACGTAGAATAAATATCCCCAACACAAGACATCATAAGATATGTAGGAATAAATTTTGCATAATACGCCATAATTAACACCTCGCTCGCCAAATTTCGCAGAGCATATATGCTTTTATTCAATATTTTACAATATATATTTTATTTTTTTTAAATGTAATTTCCTAATATTTTATGGAAGTCGTGATAGGTTTGGACTAGTCTCCATTAAGAGATAAGTGAATGAGCTATGTTTTTAACTGATTAATACTAATTGTAAGAGAATTTACAATGAACAAGTCAAAAACAACCGTACGTGATCTCTCGGATTGTAATTTAAGATTCGGTCGGTAAGCTGTTTGTATGGATGGTATTCCGTGATGGACACTTTGGCAGGTTATTGGTAAAAATAATGAAAGTAAAGGCCCGAGTGTCAATCCCGGGGGGACTTCACACTTAACAAGCAGCTTTTTAGATATTTTCACGTTGTAAGAAACGTATTGAAAACAATTTCTCAAATAAAAGACATCTGTAATATTGCGAAAACTCTGCAGAAGCAGACCATAGGTCACGGAGTCAAAACCCTTGGTTAAATCTTAAAACGAAGTTTCCGCAAACAATTTATTCTCAAAACACCCTATATGACTCTAAAATTCAAAGTGTCTTCGAGAAAACATTTCTTTCCTTTACATGTTATGCAATAAACGTTAAATCAAACTGCCAATTTTTAAAGCCTTATATATTGTAAATTGTTCATACAAGTACTTGAAAACGTGGAATCTTACCTTAAATCATTTAAATCATATTTAAATCATTTTCTATTCATTTAGAACCTTATTAAAAATGCAGTTTTAAAATCCTACCCGTCTTGGAAAAAAATGAATCCAATGAATCGGCAATTTATAAAATGAAAAGTTTAAGGAATCTGGGATCCTTTATAATTTGCAAACCTTCCTTTTTCTAATTTCCCCCCATATTGGGAAATTGTTTTATCCTGACCTTTATAATAAAATATAGGATTTTTGAAGGATTAATAAAAACAACTTCAATTAAAATAATCAAAATGATTTGTTAATAGGAATATGCTACCACCTTGAATATACAAGAAGAAACAAGAAAAATAGGCCGAAACAAAGATCCATTCCGAAAAAAAATCATTATAATAACTCAAAAAACATTCATTAAATTTTTTTTTAAATCTTTCATTCATTTTTTGAAAACTGAAAAAAATAAACATTTTGAGGTAGCGCTAAAACATAATTTTAGAGAATGCTTGCAAAGGAACAAGACATAGATAAGAACGAGGAATGAGAAAGAAGGAAAATGACGAAATCTAATACTTGATCCGAGAATGGAAAGACAGATGAGGGCTGTGGATAGCGGTCAGGTTAGGTGAAGCAAAAGAATATTGTCTGATAGAACATCGTGGATTAGGAGACAATGGGGAGAAACACATTATTTTGATGACTTTTTTATACAAATTGAGAAGAGGAACTGAGGGGCGCTTGCCCAGCTCTTCTCCTAGGTATGTTTAAATAAAGATTAACTTTAAAAAGTTAATACAATTTTTCTGTATTTGAGACATCATTGAGAGGAGTAAGCGAGGGAGCCATGGAGATCTCGGAAGAAAGCTCGTGTGGGTGTTTCCGGAAACAAGACGAAGATAGGGGTGGTTGCTTTTATTTTATGATACCCGAACCCCACACAACCTACCTGATCGCCCAACATCCCAGATCAGATAATGATTATAGATTTGTCCCAACCTCATTAAAAAAGCGCTGGGTTAAGCCCAGCCCAACCCAAAGTTGGGTTGGGTTAAGCCCATAAACCTCAACCAATTCGAGCCAAACTCGAGAGTTGAGTTAATTATAACTAATTGGGTTAGGTTGAGCCATAACTGAGCCCATAAGCCTTAACCATTGAGATTGGGTCAATTCGGCAATTAAGGCTCTTCTTTTTGTTGCTATCAGCCTCCTCTTTAATTATGAATGGCTTACGGCTCAATCCAACTAAACTAGTTAATAAATATCTAGTGCTAACTAGTTGGTTGGGTTGAGTCCTTAAGTCTCAACCAACTCGACCCAAACTCGAGGGTTGGGTTGAGCTTATATCTAGTTGGGTTGGGTTGAGCGGGTAATAGCGAACTTTATGCCATTGGACCTGAAAATTATGGAAAGCGTGACTAAATGGGGAAAAAAGCAATATGTAAAGGCCCGAGTGTCAATCCCGAAGTGATTTCACACTTAAGCAGCGTTTTAGATATTTTCACGTTGTAAGAAACGTATTGAAAACAATTTCTCAAATAAAAGACATCTGTAATATTGCGGAAACTCTGCAGAAGCAGACCATAGGTCACGGAGTCAAAACCCTTGGTTAAATCTTAAAACGAAGTTTCCGCAAACAATTTATTCTCAAAACACCATATATGACTCTAAAATTCAAACTGTCTTCGAGAAAACATTTTTTTCTTTTACCTGTTATGCAATAAACGTTAAATCAAACGGCCAATTTTTAAAACCTTATATATTGTAAATTGTTCATACACGAACTTGAAAATGTGGAATCTTACCTTAAACTTTCATTTAGAACCTTATTAAAAATGCAGTTTTAAAATCCTGCCCGTTTTGGAAAAAAATGAATCCAATGAATCGGCAATTTATAAAATGGGAAGTTTAAGGAATCTGGGAACTTCAATATTTTGTGCAACTTACCTCAAATGTTCCTTTATAATTTGCAAACCTTCCTTTTTCTAATATTCCCCCATATTACTAAAAAACTTGTCTTATCTTGATTTTTATAATAAAATATAGGATTTTTGAAGGATTAATAAAAACAAGTTCAATTAAAATAATCAAAATTATTTATTAATAGGAACATGCTACCACCTTGTATATACAAAAAGAAACAAGAAAAATAGGCCGACACAAAGATCAATTTCGAAAAAAAAATCATTATAATAACTCAAAAAACATTCATCAATTTTTTTTTTAATGTTTCAAACATTCATTTTTTGAAAACTGAAAAAAATAAACATTTTGAGGTAGCGCTAAAACGTAATTTTAGAGAATGCTTGCAACGGAACAAGACATAGATAAGAACGAGGAATGAGAAAGAAGACAAATGAGGAAATCTAATACTTGATCCGAGAATGGAAAGACAGATGAGGGCTGTGGATAGCGGTCAGGCTAGGTGGAGCAAAAGAATATTATCTGACATAACATCGTGCATTAGGAGACAATGGGGAGAAACACATTATTTTGATGACTTCTTTATACAAATTGAGAAGACGAGCTGAGGGGCGCTTGCCCAGCTCTTCTCCTAGGTATGTTTAAATAAAGATTAACTTTAAAAAGTTAATACATTTTTTCTGTATTTGAGACATCATTGAGAGGAGTAAGCGAGGGAGCCGTGAAGATCTCGGAAGAAAGCTCGTGTTGGTGTTTCCGGAAACAAGACGAGGATAGGGGTGGTTACTTTTATTTTATGATACCAGAACCCCACACAACCTACCTGATCGCCCAACATCCCAGATCAGATGATAATTATAGATTTGTCCCAACCTCATTAAAAAAGGGCTGGGTTAAGCCCAGCCCAAATCAGAGTTGGGTTGGGTTAAGCCCATAAACCTCAACCAAGTCGAGCCAAACTCGAGAGTTGAGTTAATTATAACTAGTTGGGTTAGGTTGAGCCATAACTGGGCGCATAAGCCTTAACCTTTGAGATTGGGTCAATTCGGCAATTAAGGCTCTTCTTTTTGTTGCTATCAGCCTCCTCTTTAATTATGAATGGCTTACAGCTCAATCCAACCCAACTAGTCAATAAATATTTAGTGCTAACTAGTTGGTTGGGTTGGAGTCTCAACCAACTCGACCCAAACTCGAGGGTTGGGTCGAGCTTATAGCTAGTTGGGTTGGGTTGAGCGGGTAATAGTGAACTCTATGCCATTGGACCTGAAGATTATGGAAAGCGTGACTAAATAGGAAAGAAAGCAATACATAAAGGTTCGAGTGTCAATCCCGAGGGGATTTCACACTTAACAAGCAGCGTTTTAGATATTTTCACGTTGTAAGAAACGTATTGAAAACAATTTCTCAAATAAAAGACATCTGTAATATTGCGGAAACTCTGCAGAAGCAGACCATAGGTCACGGAGTCAAAACCCTTGGTTAAATCTTAAAACGAAGTTTCCGCAAACAATTTATTCTCAAAACACCGTATATGACTCTAAAATTCAAACTGTCTTCGAGAAAACTTTTTTTTGTTTTACCTGTTATGGAATAAACGTTAAATCAAACGGCTAATTTTTAAAACCTTATATATTGTAAATCGTTCATACAAGAACTTGAAAACGTGGAATCTTACCTTAAACATTCATTTAGAACCTTATTAAAAATGCAGTTTTAAAATCCTGCCCGTTTTGGAAAAAAATGAATCCAATGAATCGGCAATTTATAAAATGGGAAGTTTAAGGAATCTAGGAACTTCAATATTTTGTGCAACTTACCTCAAATGTTCCTTTATAATTTGCAAACCTTCCTTTTTCTAGTTTCCCCCCATATTACTAAAAAAAATGTTTTATCTTGATCTTTATAATAAAATATAGGATTTTTGAAGGATTAATAAAAACAAGTTCAATTAAAATAATCAAAATTATTTATTAATAGGAATATGCTACCACCTTGTATATACAAAAAGAAACAAGAAAAATAGGCCGAAACAAAGATCCATTCCGAAAAAAAATCATTATAATAACTCAAAAAACATTCATCAAATTTTCTTTTTTAATCTTTCAAACATTCATTTTTTGAAAACTGAAAAAAATAAACATTTTGAGGTAGCGCTAAAACGTAATTTTAGAGAATGCTTGCAACGGAACAAGACATAGATAAGAATGAGAAATGAGAAAGAAGAAAAATGAGGAAATTAATACTTGATCCGAGAATGGAAAGACAGATGAGGGCTGTGGATAGCAGTCAGGTTAGGTGGAGTAAAAGAATATTGTCTGCCATAACACCGTGGATTAGGAGACAATGGGGAGAAATACATTATTTTGATGACTTTTTTATACAAATTGAGAAGAGGAACTGAGGGGCGCTTGCCCAGCTCTTCTCCTAGGTGTGTTTAAATAAAGATTAACTTTAAAAAGTTAATACAATTTTTCTGTATTTGAGACATCATTGAGAGGAGTAAGTGAGGGAGCCGAGGATATCTCGGAAGAATGCTCGTGTTGGTGTTTCCGGAAACAAGACGAGGATAGGGGTGGTTACTTTTATTTTATGATACCCGAACCCCACACAACCTACCTGATCGCCCAACATCCCAGATCAGATGATGATTATAGATTTGTCCTAACCTCATTAAAAAAGGGCTGGGTTAAGCCCAGCCCAACCCAGAGTTGGGTTGGATTAAGCTCATAAACCTCAACCAATTCGAGCCAAACTTGAGAGTTGAGTTAATTATAACTAGTTGGGTTAACTTGAGCCATAACTGAGCGCATAAGCCTTAACCCTTGAGATTGGGTCAATTAAGGCTCTTCTTTTTGTTGCTATCAGCCTTCTCTTTAATTATGAATGGCTTACAGCTCAATCCAACCCAAGTAAATAAATATCTAGTGCTAACTAGTTGGTTGGGTTGGGTCCTTAAGTCTCAACCAACTCGACCCAAACTCGAGGGTTGGGTTGAGCTTATAGCTAGTTGGGTTGAGTTCACCGGGTAATAGCGAACTCTATGCCATTGGACTTGAAGATTATGGAAAGCGTGACTAAATGGGAAAGAAAGCAATATGTAAAGGCCCGAGTATCAATCCCGAAGTGATTTCACACTTAACAAGCAGCGTTTTAGATATTTTCACGTTGTAAGAAACGTATTGAAAACAATTTCTCAAATAAAAGACATCTGTAATATTGCGGAAGCTCTGCAGAAGCAGACGATAGGTCACGAAGTCAAAACCCTTGGTTAAATCTTAAAACGAAGTTTCCGCAAACAATTTATTCTCAAAACACCTTATATGACTCTAAAATTCAAACTGTCTTCGAGAAAACATTTTTTTCCTTTACATGTTATGCAATAAACGTTAAATCAAACTGCCAATTTTTAAAGCCTTATATATTGTAAATTGTTCATACAAGTACTTGAAAACGTGGAATCTTACCTTAAACATTCATTTAGAACCTTATTAAAAATGCAGTTTTAAAATCTGCCCTTCTTGGAAAAAAATTAATCCAATGAATCGGCAATTTATAAAATGAAAAGTTTAAGGAATCTGGGATCTTCAATATTTTGTGCAACTTACCTCAAATGTTCCTTTATAATTTGCAAATCTTCCTTTTTCTAATTTCCCCCCATATTACTAACAAAAATTGTCTTATCTTGATCTTTATAATAAAATATAGGATTTTTAGAAAAATGAGAAAATCTAATACTTGATCCAAGAATGGGAGGACAGATGAGAGCTGTGGATAGCGGTCAGGTTAGGTGGAGCAAAAGAATATTGTCTGCCATAACACCGTGGATTAGGAGACAATGGGGAGAAATACATTATTTTGATGACTTTTTTATACAAATTGAGAAGAGGAACTGAGGGGCGCTTGCCCAGCTCTTCTCCTAGGTGTGTTTAAATAAAGATTAACTTTAAAAAGTTAATACAATTTTTCTGTATTTGAGACATCATTGAGAGGAGTAAGCGAGGGAGCCGAGGAGATCTCAGAAGAAAGCTCGTGTTGGTGTTTCCGGAAACAAGACGAGGATAGGGGTGGTTACTTTTATTTTATGATACCCCTACGCCACACAACCTACCTGATCGCCCAACATCCCAGATCAGATGATGATTATAGATTTATCCCAACCTCATTAAAAAAGGGCTGGGTTAAGCCCAGCCCAACCCAGAGTTGGGTTGGATTAAGCCCATAAACCTCAACCAACTCGAGCCAAACTCGAGAGTTGAGTTAATTATAACTAGTCGGGTTAGGTTGAGCCATAACTGAGCGCGTAAGTCTTAACCCTTGAGATTGGGTCAATTCGGCAATTGGAAAAGAAAAAATTGGAAAAACAAAGAAAAAGGCTCTTCTTTTTGTTGCTATCAGCCTCCTCTTTAATTATGAATGGCTTATAGCAATCCAACCCAACTAGTCAAAAAATATCTAATAAATAACTAATTGGTTGGTTTGAGTCCTTAAGTCTCAACCAACTCGACCCAAACTCGAGGGTTGGGTTGAGCTCATAGCTAGTTGGGTTGGGTTGAGCTTATAGCTAGTTGGGTTGGCTTGAGCGGGTAATAGCGAACTCTATGCCATTGGACTTGAAGATTATGGAAAGCGTGACTAAATGGGAAAGAAAACAATATGTAAAGGCCCGAGTGTCAATCCCGAGGGGACTTCACACTTAACAAGCAGCGTTTTAGATATTTTCACGTTGTAAGAAACGTATTGAAAACAATTTCTCAAATAAAAGACATCTGTAATATTGCGGAAACTATTCTGCATAGTTTGCGCAATATTAGACCATAGGTCAAGGAGTCAAAACCGTTGGTTAAATCTTAAAACGAAGTTTCCGCAAACAATTTATTCTCAAAACACCGTATATGACTCTAAAATTCAAAGTGTCTTCGAGAAAACATTTTTTCTTTTACCTGTTATGCAATAAACGTTAAATCAAACGGCCAATTTTTAAAACCTGATATATTGTAAATTGTTCATACAAAAACTTGAAAATGTGGAACCTTACCTTAAACTTTCAGCTAGAACTTTATTAAAAATGCAATCCTGGCCGTTTTGGAAAAAAATGAATCCAATGAATCGGCAATTTATAAAATGGGAAGTTTAAGGAATCTGGGAACTTCAATATTTTGTGCAACTTACCTCAAATGTTCCTTTATAATTTGCAAACCTTCCTTTTTCTAATTTTCCCCCATATTACTAAAAAACTTGTCTTATCTTGATCTTTATAATAAAATATAGGATTTTTGAAGGATTAATAAAAACAACTTCAATTAAAATAATCAAAATTATTTATTAATAGGAATATGCTACCACCTTGTATATACAAAAAGAAACAAGAAAAATAGGCCGAAACAAAGATCCATTCCGAAAAAAAAAATCATTATAATAACTCAAAAAACATTCATTAAATTTTTTAAAAAAAATCTTTCAAACATTCTTTTTTTGAAAACAGAAAAAAATAAACATTTTGAGGTAGCGCTAAAACATAATTTATTTATAGTTATTTATAAAACTACTTAAGTTTTTCATTTAATTTAAATTAAGTTATCGTACAAAGATTTTTACGATTTTTTTGTCGAGTGCAAAAAATTTGAAATCTGTAAATCCGCTCTAAACAATGAGATGTGCACAATTCATTCGAGTCAACCGGGAAGACGGTTTTGTTGCTTCAATCGGAGATGAAAAAGGAAAATTGTTAAAAATTAAAAACAAAAAATAATAAAAATTTATGTACATACAAAAGTGGAGGTTCTTTTTTAATACTTCGAGTTAAAAATTAAAAACAAAAAAAAAATACGATTTCTTTTTAATAATTAAGTTATTATTAAATTAAATTTATTTTAAATTGGAACAAAAAAAAACTAGATCTTATGTAGGAACAAAATTGTACCACCTAAAAATCAACGTGCACATTTTTTTTAATTACAATTAATTTTTATTATTTTGTTTTATTTTTTTTGTTGTGAGTGTGTAAGGCGATGACACATCATCATCGGGCACCAGTCGACGCGCCATCACCCAAAATTACTTTACAATAATAGTTATTTCTCGTAGTTTGCACCTTTTTTCGTAGGAAACGTGCCCTTTTCGACTTAAATCCGACAGCATTTTAAATAAATATAAAGTCTCTTTTTTGTCTTTCATTATTTTTATCTTCACTTTTTAACACTTTTTTATTTATACAAATTATAGTACAAAAACAATTTTTTTTTCAAGTATTTACGAACAATCTAGCGATGACGACGGACTGTTCGGGTTCATTAAAAACGGAGGACTGTGAGGATTCAATGATTGAATACTTCCACCTATCGATCCCGGCCCTGGATAGATGTCCATATCACTCATACTTTCACCACTTTTATCACCACCTTTCTCCTCTTGTTTCAACATCATCCTCCTCCATTTTGCCCGTGCATTTTGAAACCAAACCTGAAATTAAAAGAGAAAATTTTAAGCAAAAATTCTCATTAAAATCATAATTTGATTAGAATGAACTTCAGATATAAGATAAAACATTTTAAAGCTATAAATCCTGGATAGATTTTCAATTTGAAATGGATTTATTTATATGAAAATAAAGGTCAAGATATGGCATTTAAGTTAGGTATTCAAGTGATTATTGAATGCAGTTTTTAATCCTCAGCTTGAAATCGTCTAATAATAAGACTCAAGCCAAAAGCTGTTGATCAATCGTAAGCACATCGCGCCGGATGGCATCCTTCAACTCGTGCAAATTATAATAATGGGTGTATACTTTCGGATTCGGGAATTCCCAGAGGGTTCCTAATAAGCATCCATCCCAATAAGGCAGTTAGGTTGAGTTATACCATCAACCTTAGATAGTTAGCTAGATATTTGTGAGGTTGAATTTCGTTGGATTGAGACATCAACTTTATCTCAACCCTAATTGACTAATTTCAGTACTAACTAGCCAGTTGGGTTGGGTACAATTTTAAACTAATGATGCATTTTTGACGTAGATAATTGATAAAAAAAACGACGAAATTCAAAAAATTCTGGATTTCGTAATTATAAAAACTAAGAAATAATTCTTACGCCAAATTAAAACTATTTTTCCTTCACTAAAAATACAGTTTATTTATTTCAATACCAAATGGTCTTGTACAAATATGTTAACTCAATTTTAACATTTTAGATATCGTGATCAATTTTAAAATATTGGTGTATTTTTGACGTTTTGTAATAAGATATGTAATTCATAAAAAAAATATGATGAAATTCAGAATATTGTGAAGCTCGTATTTGTGAAAAACTAAAAAATAATTTTTGTGCAGAATTAAGGCTTAAATCTTCCTTTTGCAGAAAAGGCAAAGATTCAACAAGACAACATCCACGGAAGCTTTATTGGTTATGATAAGCACACTTCCATTGGTCTTCATGTACAAAAAGAGAACGGAACAAGACATAGATAAGAATGAGGAATGAGAATGAAGAAAAATGAGGATATCTAATACTTGATCCGAGAATGGAAAGACAGATGAATGCTGTGTATAGCGGTCAGGTTAGGTGAAGCAAAAGAATATTGTCTGCCATAACACCGTGGATTAGGAGACAATGGGGAGAAACACATTATTTTGATGACTTTCTTATACAAATTGAGAAGAGGAACTGAGGGGCGCTTGCCCAGCTCTTCTCCTAGGTATGTTTAAATAAAGATTAACTTTAAAAAGTTAATATAATTTTTCTGTATTTGACTCATCATTGAGAGGAGTAAGCGAGATAGCCGTGGAGATCTCGGAAGAAAGCTCGTGTGGGTGTTTCCGGAAACAAGACGAGGATAGGGGTGGTTGCTTTTATTTTATGATACCCGAACCCCACACAACCTACCTGATCGCCCAACATCCCAGATCAGATGATGATTATAGATTTGTCCCAACCTCATTAAAAAAGGGCTGGGTTAAGCCCAGCCCAACCCAAAGTTGGGTTGGGTTAAGCCCATAAACTTCAACCAACTCGAGCCAAACTCGAGAGTTAAGTTAACTATAACTAGTTGGGTTAGGTTGAGCCATAACTGAGCCCATAAGCCTTAACCCTTGAGATTGGGTCAATTCGGCAATTAAGGCTCTTCTTTTTGTTGCTATCAGCCTCCTCTTTAATTATGAGCTCAATCGAACCCAACTAGTCAATAAATGTGCTAAGTAGCTGGTTGGGTTGAGTCCTTAAGTCTCAACCAATTCGACCCAAACTCAAGGGTTGGGTTAAGCTTATAGCTAGTTGGATTGGGTTGAGCGGGTAATAGCGAACTCTATGTCATTGGACCTGAAGATTATGGAAAGCGTGACTAAATGGGAGAGAAAGCAATATGTGCCAAAGGTAGAAGTTATGGAGAAGTAGGAAGGTAGATGGCGTAAAGATTCCGGGAACCAAGAGTGGACCAAGAGGTTGATAGGGGATGTAAGTCGATGGGTGGAGAGAGAATGGGCTGAAGTGGATTATTATTTATGGCACTTTCTCTTAGGTCATGGTTGCTTCAAAGCTTACCTTTTTAAGTTTAAGAAAAGTGCCACAGAGTCATGTGTGTACTACGAGAAAAATGACGACGTAAAATACACTTCCTACAGCTGTATTAGATGGTCGTAGGAAAGAAGGGAAGTGGTTAACCAAATAGAAGAGGATATTATGCTCCGCAACACAATAGACCTTATTTTGGAAAGTGTTGAGAAGGAAAGGGAAGAATGGCAGAAAATGTGTTGCAAAACGCTGTTAGGGATATTTTGTCTGTCTTGTAGCGCCAGAAGGAGAAAGCAGAAGGAAGCACAACAGGTGGAGTGGAATGATAAAAGATATGGACCAATCGGAGGGCTGATGAACAAAGCGCGACAGCGTATTTGTGGTTTTTTAGACGGTCGAAGACCCACAGATGGGCCCAATTTCATCACTATCAGGCTGCTCAAAATCTAGATCGAGATTATCAAGATTAATAATTGTCAATTATTATTATAATCGGCAATTATTAATATATTTACCCTAAGTTGGGTTGGATTATAGCTAGTTGGGTTGAGTTATAGCTAGTTGGGTAAGCCATAGCTGAGTCTATAAGCCTCAAGTTGCTCAACTCGACCCAATCGGCAATTAAGGCTTATAGACTCAACTATGACTCAACCCAACCTAATCCTCGAGTTTGGATCGAGTTGGTTGAGGCTTATGGGCTCAACCCAAACCAACTAGCTAATTAACACTAGATACTTGTTGGCTAGTTGGTTTGCATTGAGCCATAAACCATTTATAAGGAAGGCAAGGAAAGCATGGACATGGGTGTTTTAGAGCGTACCCTCACAAATACAAGAATGTGGACGACGAGAAATGCATATATTGCGGGTTTAGAGATGATGTATAGCATACTTTTTCGAGTGAGATAGATCGAATGAGGCTAGAGTGGTGGTATGTCAATGGCTGGGAATGGATCTGACTTCGAAAACCTGCGTCGGGGTGATGCTGGGGAGGGAAGATAGATGAAATGTGGTGAAGATCGTCGCTGAAGCGTTCGAGACTAAGGAAAGTGAGAAGAGAAGCGGCCAGGTATGAGAGTGTAATTAGGAAGAACAGAGGGAGTTCCAGCCCACCGTTCTTCCTAATTTCTAATCCCTCCTCCTTGTAGGCATGTTTTTAGCAATAAATATAAAAAAAAATAATGTTTTGATCGGGATGACGAGCCGCCAGGGGAGCGGGAGCGTGGTGAGCAAATGGTGGACATTGAGAAGCGAGATTCGGGAGGTGACTTAACAAGAACTGAGAAGCGGGGAGGGAGTAGTGTTGATCATGAAAGGATTCGACGGGAACTAAGGGGACTTGGAAAGAACAGAAATGAGAGATGTTTTTCAGATGGAGGAGAAGAATGGAAGAGTGGCCATGAAACCAACGAAAGTCCGTGTGGACCATTTTGGTGAAGCCTACGAAAGGGTTTTTAGTGAATCGGAGATCGCTCAAGGTCTCCAAAGCGGATATCTGCTTAACAAATACATAAGCTTTAATTTTCGAGTTTGGATCGAGTTTATTGAGGCCTATGGGCTCAATAATAACCAACTCAACTAATAAATTAATTAGCACATATTTGATTAGATATTTGTTGGCTAGATGGGTAGGGATTGGTTGAGTCATAAGCTTTAAACAATTCGACCTAACCTCGGGAGTTAGTGAAGATCTTATAACACAAACAGATGATCGAGTACCAAAAAGAAGCGAAGGGTGTGGAAGGTTAACTCCCCTAATCAAGGTATGAAGGTAAATTGTAATAATGAAAAAAGTAACGGGATTTCTATGATTTCATACCACTACTTCGGGGCGAAATCGACAAATGGAGACAAGAAAATGGTGGAGGTTTCAATACTATGGTGAAGAGATGAAATGATTCAAACGGTAATTTTATGTTTCCCTACAACGCGAATATCAAGAAGCAGAAGTGGAAATGAAAGAAAAGGCGCAATGCCAGAAGAAAAGAAGTCGCATGTCTCTCGCGATCCCATAAAGAAGGAGTACCGTCGGAAGTGATAGTTGCTAAATAGTCAGTGTATACACAGAAAGCTTCGGAAACAGAACTCTTTAACCAAAACAGGCGTATGATTATGTGTACTAAAGTCCGTGCAAAAAGTCAAGGCCCTTCACTTTAGAGATGGATATCTACGTATCAAACGTTGATTTAGAAATTGTCGGGTCTGGTTTTTCTTTCATCGCGAGTTCAGTGAAAAAAGTACCCGATTTCTAAAAGTGCCAGCAAACTTTGTCCACTTTGTGATTTTTTTCGAAAATTATTGGACGGAAATATTTTAAATTTGAATAGGTGGTAACACGACGTATTCTTTACGTGAAGCATTGGAAAATCGGGATTTAGTAGGATGCGGTTATTTAAAAAATAATCGGGCGGATTTCAACGCGATTTTTAGCAAAATATGTTTAATATTGGAATCTACCTTTGTCAGATTCCGTTATCAGTTTTTCACAATTAGAGCTACCAAATTTTTTTAAAGCGATTTAATGGAATTACAAATTAAAGAAAAACAGAAATAACATTTCAGGAGAGAGATGCTCATTAGGGTTACCTAGCTTGAAAAAATTGATAACGAAATCAAAGAAAGGACATTATTTGACATATTTTAGTAAAACTGCCAACTTATTTTCGAAACACCCGCATGTTACTAAACCGCGATTTTTCGCGAAATTGTATGGAATATCGATAAAATATAGTATGCCTCGTATCAAGAACACATCGTGTTACCACCAGCTCAAATTTGATTTTTTTTTTGTTAAACAATTTTTGAGAAAAAAAAACGCAAATTGGATGAAGTTGCGGACACTCTCCAAAATCGGATTTTTTTATTTCACTCGCGACAAAAGAAAAACCAACAACCCGATAATTTCCAAATTAACATGTGATATGCAGAAAGTTCACCGATTATAACAAACTTTACCGCAATTTATTTTCTTGAGCGATTACAAAGATATCGTAGTCACTCAAGGTGAGGGCCTTGACTTTTTGCACGACTTTAGATACTTCCGAACAATTACAAGTTGATAAAGAACATATTCTGTTTTTACACATATGATGTAACCCTCTAAACATAGCACGTTCATTACCAACAAACTCGCAAAGTATCCACTACCCATGATAACACGTCAACAATTTTTCGAAAGTTAGGCCGGTTACTACCATCTTTTAGTTAAAGTTATCTTATAGATAAACCCATCTACTAGCCAATCAGAGAGCGTAAAATAGCCGTAACCATGGTAGTAATCTCTTAGATAGTTTAACTAGAAGATGGTAGTAACGAGCCTTAGTAACGTATCCTAATTTACAAATTGGTTTTGCCATCGCTCGAACAAACCTTTTTGATAACAGTTGATTTGGGATGTGCCATCAATCTTAATCAAACCCATCCCAACTAACATCTAGTTCTAATTAGCTACTTGGGTTGGATTAAGATTGATGGCTCAACTCAATTCAACCCAACCCAACTTGGTTGTTAGTTTTAACATATTTGATTCTTATAAAATGAAATGTAGAATTTTAAAAAATCGTATCTCCAGAACGAATTGAGATATACCAATGATACCAATGAGGAGTTACTCGAGGCTGTCCACAAGGAGGTGTACTTTCCCCATTGTTGTGGAATCTCACCCTGGATAGCTTCTTGAAATCCCTCGCTAAAGCCAACTTCACAACAGTAGGTTATGCAGATGATCTAACCATCCTTGTCAAAGGTAAGCACATAAATGTACTTTTTGATAGGATGCAGGTGGCTCTCAAATTGATTGAGTCTTGGTGTGACCGACAAGAGATCTCTGTGAATCCTCGGAAGACAGGGTTAATTCTTTTCACACGATTGAGAAAGGTTGGCAAGCCCAGTTTGCCATCCCTTGCTAATGCTCCATTAGTTTTGTCAAAAGAAGTCAAATACCTGGGCATTATGCTTGACAACAAAATGACATGGAAGGCTCACCTAGACAATAGAGTAAAGAAAGCGTATGTTGCATTCAGCCAGTGCCGGAGGACGATAGGTAAGACATGGGGGCTGTCACCTAAAACTGCCCTCTGGATCTACACAGCTGTAATTCGACCTATGCTTACATATGGTGCAGTGGTCTGGTGGACAAAAACCTTAAAATTTATTTCCACTGCTGCACTAAATAAAGTACAGAGACTTGCGTGTTTGTATGTTACTACGTACGTTACACTGCAACCATGGAAAACATGTTGAACCTACCGCCACTTCATTTGTTCATACAACAAGTGGCACTGGTGACCATGTTTCGACTGCGTACGGCAGCAATCTTTATGGATGAGAGAAACAGTAAAAATGCCGTACTCTGGAATGAAATGGTCGATTACTCACCAATTCTGGAACGTAAGACGAACTTCATACCCCTACAACACATTTTTACTAAGAGTTATCTCACCTACCCAAGTTCCACAGAAGTAGAAGTAAATAAAAGTAACAAAATCTATGGTTCGATTAGTCGGGAAGGAGCTGGAGCTGGAGTTTTCTCGTACGATCTCCAACTCCATATATCTACTTCTTTAGGTAAAGGTACCACCGTCATACAGGCAGAATTAATCGCCAGTCTACTTGCCGCTGACTTTATTGTCAGGTCCAACTTGCAAGGTAAGTCTTTCACAATTTATACTGACAGTAGAGAATCTATTTCAGCCCTGAGTGGAATAACTATTACCTCAGGACTTGCCATGGACTGTCACCTAACATTGGAGAAGGCCGCAGCACACAACTGTGTTTCACTTCAATGGATAAAAGGACATTCGATCTGTTCAGGTAATAAGCACGCTGATAGGCTTGCCAAAAGAGCTGCCAAGCCAGCTATCTGTTCACCTGAACCGTTAATCGCTCCGTCAGTATCAACTCAAATTGAGCTTATTAAAGATTTCACCCACAGGAAATTCACAGACTGGTGCCCTACGTATTTTAACGGGACTCATCACGGGTCACTGTAAGGTAAACAAGCATCTCTACAACCTTAAGCTTGCTACTAATCCCCTCTGTCGCTTTTGTCAAGAGAGCGAGGAGACTGTTCGACACATCTTGTGTGAATGCCGAACTCTACAAGACCTCAAAATGAGAGGCTTTGGAGAGGAATGGCCGAGCACAGATGGCATCAGAAACACACCTCTGAGCTGTATCCTAGCCTTCGGAAAATCCTTAGGCTGGATGAAAATCCGTTGGGGCATAGGTGCTGTATGCTTTAGCGTACCCTCCGCTTTCCTACATACATACATACATACATACCAATGATATTACGAGCATTTTGAAGCATATTTAATGAAGAATGAATGTACCAAAAACAATTTCTTACTTTTCATAAATAAAGTAGTTACGATTTTCTAAACCCAACTCAAAAATTTTTACGCTATAACGGACAAATACTTTCTTGTTATAATCCGTTATATCAAAGTATCGTTAAACTGAATTTATTTAGTTAATAAAGAATGTTCAGGGTTGAAACCTATTTGTACGTAACGAATCGAGGCGTAAAAGTGAAAAGTGAAGAAGGATCGAAAGTGATGGGGAGAGGAGGTTCACAGCAAGCTCTATTAATAACAATAAAATAAATGTGGTGATAATAGTCGGGCTCCCGTTCGCACGGCCATCCGAGATGCCGAGCTGCCCATTATCATTTGTTAGCGTCTCGGACATGGCCGTCTGTGCGACCGCAGCAAAAAGTGGCCCCCAGACGACGACAGCCCGCCGATCTCTCGTGAATCGACGAAATCGTACCGCGAGCTTTGTTTTGTTCCTCTCACAAGGTATACCAACCTCCATTCCATTCTCGACTCACCAAAGAGATCTCATTTGTTTTCAATTGTTTTAAAACCGTTATGTTTCAACGTTCCCGGGTCGATAACCTTCGAAGATACTCTCAAAAAGTAAAAAAAAAGAAACAACATTTCAAATCCACGATAATTAAGAAAAAAAATATTTCCAAGAAAACGCAGTAATAATCAATACCGATATTTTTCAATCTCGGAAAGAGGGTTGAAAGTCTTGGGAGGGTTCGTTCGTTCGAGACTCGAACGAACGAAGGGGGATTTTTTCGTTTGCCCCAAGAAGATATAAATCAAGGCAGGAACTCTCCAATTACCGAGCCGTCGTTGCCCCCGAAGGCCGATTCTGAGTTCTCGTCTTTTTCCACCCCCTCGTTTTCCGCCCGCGAGGGTTCGACGCCGCCATTTTGCTTCACGAGTTTTCCCCGGGCGTCCTACTCTAGTAGAAAAGGGGGAAAAATGAGGAGGGCGAAAATCCCCATCCGCTTGTTAACGGGGGTGAACTGGGCGGCTTTCAAATCGTATAAGGGTGAGCTTTTTTTTGAATTGGGAGTTCTCTGAAATGTGACAACTCCAAAGATACAATATCTCTCGTTTCTTTTTTTTATAAACTTGTAATATTATTACTTGATTTTGGATTAAGGTTTATGGATGCGTATATCTATAAAATTTAAATTGTTGATTCTTTGAAATACTACATTTCATTGTATAACAACTAAATATGCAGATTTATTATTTAGAAATCTTAACAACCATGTTTACGAAAACAAGGAATTAATTATGGCTCAATAAATCTTCATTCTTTGATTGTTATATCATTATTCGTCAGGTATAACTCGCCGCTATCCATGACTATCAAAAGTCAAAGCAGAATTGGATTTGAATTGGACAACCATGTTTATGAGAAATAAGAAACGGCTAATGGCACATTAAATCTTCAATAAATTTGCTTTAAAATCTATTTTATTTGATGGTTATATCTCAATTCATTCTTGAAATGTGATTCTTTAAAATCCATCTTTATTTTATAAGAATTAAAAAATCTGAGTTTAGTTGGAAAATCACAATAACGGTGTTAATGGAAATAAGAAATAATTTATGGCACATTAAATCCTCAATAAATTTTCTTTATAATCTATTTTATTTTGTGGATATATCTCAATTCGTTCTTGAGATATGAGTCTTTAAAAGTCTAGAGTTTGAAAAATCACTTTTGCATAGCAGGTTTAGGTCCATGCTTAATTGTTTTAAAATACGAAATTTGATGGTACGAAGTTTGAAGAACAATCTTTAATGTTATCAAACATGATGGTGACAGATAATTAATAATCTTGACGATATTGATGTAGAGCAAGACTACATTAAACAACAGACAATGTTCTGAAAGATTAGAAGTAGAATTAATCAGAGATTATGTTGGACGGTAACAAAAACGATGTTAATGGATAATTGGAAAAATGTTGAAGAAGACTAAGACAACATTAAGCAATGTCAAGGGTGATATTGATGGATAATGAAACAAATCTAGAAATCCTAAACAATATTCTGTATGATCTTAGGAATTAGTCTAGTTAGAGATGGTAAAGACGATGTTGATGGATGATTGGAGAAGATATTGATAGAGACTAAGAGAGTTTCAAAAATGCGAAGGATACTGTTGAGAAATGTTAAAAATGGCGTAAAAAGATAATAAACAATACTAAGAAAAAATATAGATAATATCTTTGAGAATGATGATCTTGTAGTTCAGATTTTATTTAAAATGTTGACGAATTCCAGAAAAAGACGAAAAAAGTGAGAAAGATATCACAAAGAATGTTTAAGAAAAAACTTTCCAGAAAAACCAAAGCAGTGCTGATGGATGTTAAAGATGATGTTAGAAAGATGTTGAGAAATATCATATTAAGAACAGTACCTAATTGTATCAAATATGATATTGAAAGATGACAAAGAGTATGAAACAACGGACAATGTTCTGAAAGGTCTTACAATTTAGTCATAGATTATGTTGAAAAGTGATAAAGCCGATGTTGAAAAGATGTTGAAGGCGACCAAGAGAACATTAAGCAATGTCAAGGGTGATCTTGCTGGATAATGAAAGAAATGTATAAATCCTGAACAACATTCTGAATGATCTTAGGGATTAGTACAATCAGACATGATTTTGAAATATGGCGAAGACAACAGTGATGGAGATTGGAAAAGATGTTGAAGGAGGTTGAGACAGTTTGAAAAATTCCAGGAATCTTACTGGGAGATTTCGAAAACAGCATAGAAAGATACCATAAACAATACTAAGAAAAATTAAAGATGCTATCTTTGAATAATGATCTCAAAGGCGATGTTATTTCAAAATGTTTAGCAAGATTTTACTTTTCCTTCCTTTTGATGATTAATTAATGATAATAATTGATAGATGATGAGAGAAACGTAGGAATTGTAAACAATATTCTGAATGACCTTAGGGATTATGACATTGCTCGTGACATTGAAAGATAACAAAAATGATGTTAAGGGTCAGAAATGTTATTTACGTACGTTTATTATTTATAAAAATGTTGAGGAATACCGGAACAAACTAGAATACAGATCTTGAAAGATTAAAAGAGATGTTGATAAAGAAAGTAATCTAGGAACGAGAAAAATCTAGGTGTAAATGATACTAACAAAACTCAAGTTTCAATAATAGAGTAAATGTTGAGGAAAACCAGGATTGTAATGTGATATATGATATTGAGAAATCGTAACGACGATGTTGGAGATTGTTAACAATGGAGTGAAATATCAAGTATCAGTTATGATATTGCGAAAGAAGTATGGTAGATATTTTAACAGTGCTCAATATTAGGGTGTATTTAGAGACGTGAAAAGAGGATTCTAAAGTAAGTAATTTGGAGGTAATAGGTTGGATCTAACATAGGCGATATTAAGGGACAGTTAGGAATATGTTGAAAGCCAAATAACTAATTTTGGAAGATGCTAGGAATTATATTGTGGTATGTTTAGGATGATAACTAAAATATTCAAAGAATTATGTTGCTGATGATAGGGAAAATATGGAGAAATGTTATTGATTAAATAATAAAAGTATATATATTTATTATCAGGAAAAAATAACAAGTTATTTTAAGCTAAAATAAACTATGGTTTTCAATGAAAAAAATTCCACCGATGCCATTGAATTATTTGTAAAAAGTTGCCCATACCATATTTTAGTTATAATACTCTATCTTTGGTAACAACTGAAATATTCATATTTATCGTTTTCGCGAAATTTTCACTTTGCTGAAACACACTGTTTGGAATTTTCTGCATTTGCAGTTTCTTGAAAAATGAGATCAGTTTCATTTAGTTTCGGAGATAGCCTATGCGAACATGGAAATTTGGTATTGCGATTTTGGTATTTTTAGTGTTAGTTGTAGTTTTGCTTCAATTCAAATATATAGGGTTGGGTTGGGTTGGGAGCCGTACATCTGAAGCTATTTTTTAACAAAGGCCTCTACAATGAATAGTTTTTGGAATAGAGTATTTTACAAACTGATTTGGTAACTCTGTATATTGGAATTGAAGAAAAACTAGAATTAACGCTAGAACTAGAATCATTCGGGTTTAGCCATCTTGAGAGATGTACGGCTAAACCCGAATGTTTTCGATGCGTTCTAGATCTAGAGTTAGATGCAATGATATAAAACTAGAACAAAACAAACCCTAGAAGCGCAAAGTTTTGGGTTTAGCCGTGCGTGTTTAGACTCACGTCTAGTGTTAGTTCTAGTTTTACTTCAATTGAATTACGAAAACAGTTTGTTAAGTGCTTTGATCCAGATCCTTTTAAAAATAGCTTCAAATGCACGGCTAAACCCAACACAATAACACATACAGTGCATGCGTAAAGTATGGAAACACGAAAAAATCTCTTGAACGGCTTGATCAATTTGAACAAAAGTTTGTGTACATAGGTTATGTAACCTTGCAAACTCAAATTTTCCATCCGCAATATTGCCAAGTATATGATTTTTGGAATAAAATTAAAAAACCTCTTTTTTAACTGGGACACCCTACATATAGGTGTCCCATGTAAGCGGCAAAGTAGATCAATCGCATTAAGGAGCAAAGATCCGGAGTTCTTCTTTAAATAACAGTTGTAGAAAACTTACAACACTATAAGCGGAAATATTTTTATAAATATAGGGTATACCATAATGACGTATCGAAATAAACATATCAGTCCATCGTATACATATCTGCGCTGTGTGCTCTACGCATACATGAAGCCGATTTGCAAAGAATGATATTTTAACACAACGGAGTACCTGTACATTATACCAGGGACGAACAAAACTGTTTAAATATTCGGTATAGATTCGTTTGGTTTGATAGTGGAAGTCCAATAAGAGAGCCAACAAGATCGCTTAATCTAACTCCCTCAGACTACTTCTTTTGGGGATACATCAAAGCACAAGTGTATGCTAATATTCCAACGACGAAAGAAACTATGACCAATAGTAAAAGGAAAACATAAAGAAACATCTCTGCCGAGACATTGGATAAGAGCACATAGGGCTGATTTTCCTTTCCAAATTATTATTAGTGCGGATTTTTATGATTTTATTTCATGGCTTACCAATGAAAAAATGAACAAAATTTACAATTTATTGTTTGATCTTGATTAATTCCATAAACATTCCATAAACATATGGCAATGATTTGTAGAGAATTAAGTTCTCTATCTGAAACGCATATCAGATATAGTAAAACAGCAGTTATATTTTTGAATACCTTGTATAAGTATGTATTTCTAATTACTTAGAAATTACGATTTACAATTTTTATTTCTTCACTAAATGACGGCAATGAAAGAAAAATAAATGATTCTAAAACTTGTTTTTGCAACAAAAACCACTTTTGATAGACTGCTGGTGCGTATGAAAAGGATGTTTGTAAACTTAGATCCCTCATTCATTCTTTAAAAAAAAATGATCACAGTTCTTATAATCTCTCACAGAGTACGATTTCTGCAGAGTTCTGAAGAAGGGGTGACAGACCTAGAAGCAGAGTCATTCGGGTTTAGACGTCTTGAAAGAATGTTTCTTGATCTAGATCTAGAGTTAGAGCCAATGACATAAAACTACAAGTAACACTAAACCTAAAAGTGGAAAGACTCGGGTTTAGGCGTTAGTTGTAGTGTTAGTTCTAGTTTTATTTCAATTCAAATATAGAGGGTTGCCAAATGAGTTTGCAAAGTACTCCTGAATAGAGTACTATTCATAAAACTGAACTATTCATTATAGAGGCTTTGTTAAAAAAATTAGATGCACGGCTAAATCCAACTCAACCCAACCTTGTATATTGTAAACGAGTACCTCTTTTTATGCAATATTCAATGTATTAGCGTATATGTATTAGGATTTATTGTATTGGATTAGGATAGTGCTATTCCTCTTTCTCATCTAACTATCCAAACATATTTCTCTACCGTTTTGTTAATAAATTGCAAGGGTTGGCAAACATTGGGAAGTACGAACTCAACAATTTTAATAGAAGCCCTTCAGTCTTTTCGAAATATAATCTTGTTCTACAGACAAAATGAAAAATATGTTGGTATATAATGCAAATATTACATTTTTTAATTTTGTTCGAATTACAAGGGAAATTTTGTACAGATTTCAGAAGCCTTGAAATGCTCAGAAGACTTGAAGACTTGATATTGCTTCCAGAAGAATTGAACTGCTTCGAGAAGACTCGAAACTGCTTCTAAAAAACTTGATACTGCTTCTAGAAGACTTGGTACAGCACATAGGACTGATTTACCTTTTCTAAATTATTATTAGTGCGGATTTTTTTGATTTTATTTTATGGCTTACCAATGAAGAAATGAACAAGATTTACCATTTATTGCTTGATTTTGATTAATTCCGTCATATCTCAAAGATTGCAATTGATAGGTATAGAAACATATGGCAATGATTTGTAGAGAATTAAGTTCTCTATCTGAAACGCATATCAGATATGGTAAAACAGCAGTTATATTTTTGAATACCTTGTATAAGTATGTATCTCTGAGTCTATATCTCAGCTCCTTAATGCCATTTATGTACTTTGCCGCTTACGCGAGATACCCTGTATTTTTACACTTTCTAAGAGAAGTGTAAAAAAACCTATTCAGTGATATATTTGTGTACTTGGGTTTATATTTATAATTTCTTAGAAATTACGATTTACAATTTTTATTTCTCCACTAAATGAGGGCAATGAAAGAAAAATAAATGACTCTAAAACTTGTTTTTGCAACAAAAACCACTTTTGATGCACTGCTGGTGCGTATGAAAAGGATGTTTGTAAACTTATATCCCTCATTCATTATTTTAAAAAAAATGATCACAGTTCTTATAATCTCTCACAGAGTACGATTTCTGCAGAGTTCTGAAGAAGGGGTGACAGACCTAGAACTAGAGTCATTCGGGTTTAGACGTCTTGAAAGAATGTTTCTTGATCTAGATCTAGAGTTAGATCCAATGACATAAAACTACCACTAACACTAGACCTAAAAGTGGAAATATTCGGGTTTAGGCGTTAGTTGTAGAGTCAGTTCCAGTTTTATTTCAATTCAAATATAGAGGGTTGCCAAATGAGTTTGCAAAGTACTCCTGAATTAGAGTACTATTCATAAAACTAAACTATTCATTATAGAAGCCTTCGTTAAAAAAATTCTTCAGATGCACGGCTAAATCCAACTCAACCCAACTTTGTATATTGTAAATGAGTACCTCTTTTTATGCAATATTCAATGTATTAGCTTATATGTATTAGGATTTATTGTATTGGATTAGGATAGTCCTGTTCCTCTTTCTCATCTAACTATCCAAACACATTTCTCTACCGTTTTGTTAATAAATTACAAGGGTTGGCAAACATTGGGAAGTACGAACTCAACAATTTTAATAGAAGCCCTTCAGTCTTTTCAAAATATAATCTTGTTCTACAGACAAAATGAAAAATCTGTTGGTATATAATGCAAATATTACATTTTTTAATTTTATTATCAAATTTTGTACAGATTTCAGAAGCCTTGAAATGCTCAGAAGACTTGAAGACTTGATATTGCTTCCAGAAGAATTGAACTGCTTCGAGAAGACTCGAAACTGCTTCTGAAAGACTTAATACTGCTTCTAGAAGACTTGATACTGTTCCAGAAGACTTGATATTGCTTCGAGAAGATTTGAACAGCTTCCAGAAAATAGGATCCTGCCTAAGAAAAACTTGATACTGCTTTTAAAAGACGTGAAATGCTTTCAGATGGCTTGAACTGCTTCCAAAAGATTTGTACTGCTCCTGGAAGGCTTGACTCAGCTTCTTGAATCCTTGATTTTGCTTCCATTTTCAGAAGTCTTGATATTGACTCTGAAAGACTTGAAATGTTTCCAGAAGACTTGATACTGCTTCTAGAAGAATTCAAATGATTCCAAAAGACTTGACACTGCATATAAAAGTACTAGTAGAAAACGATGTTGCAAAATCTTAAAGAAGACATTTTTATTGCAAAAGAAACTGTTAATAAGATTTGATTTTGCTTCCAAAATACCAAATACTGTTGATAAAATAATCAAATAATGTCAATTAATAATTAGATACTGCTTGTATAACTGTAAGCACAGTTGGACAATTTTGAGTCATCAGTATTTCCACACAAATTGTGTTGATTCGCTACTTGATTTGGAGCTTTGTGGAAATGATGTATTCAGCTTCCGTCCTCGTTTAATTTAAATTAACTACGATAACATTTTGATCTGAATCAATGCTTTGACGCTCTTCAACATCGGCCAATACGGAAAAAAGAAAGAATTACTAACAATATCTGACTGCATAAGTGACGATACGGCTTGTTTATCTTTATTAGCTGTTTTACACGAAAGTTATTTTCGAACGTAAGCCCCTTATTCATAAACCAGGACACATACTTATTGACAAGAAGTCATACAAAAAAAAAGATTTCATTTCAGTCAATGTTATCCCTGTTATATAACAACAAAATTCACAGAGATAAATTTAAAAAATTGATGTAACACATTTAATTTTGATAAAATACCTTTAAAATGTTTTTTGTTACATGATTACATCTAAATCCGCTTTTGAGATATTATGTGTTAAATTCTTTCATCTTAATTTGTGTTTTTTAACATTAAAAATTCTGATTATTTCGGTTCTCATAAAACTGTGAAACTAAACTAAACTAGTTGGGAATCATTATCGTTCCGGAAACGAGAACGTGGTAATTTCGGTTAATTTCTGTCGGCTCTTCTTTTTTGTCGGTCTCTCAGAATTAATAACTTAATAATAATTCCATTACCACAACCCGATTGTTATTCATAGGCATTTGATAAGGAACGCCCGAATTAGTCGCTTTCAGTTTACCATTTTTTCGGAATGATTTATGAGTTCTCCCCTCAAAGCCTCGTGGAGTGCGTGACTCCTAATAACGGGTTATTTTAATTTTAATCAACCGTTGGAGGCGTTACTAAAGCGCACAAATTATAAATGACAATTTTCTTTTTAGATTTAGATTCGAATTTCTTTGGAATAATTTTCACTCGCTTTAAAACAATTAGGTTGCGCGGAAATTAATGGTACCATGTCTAAATAAACTAATTTCACACGACAGGTAACGATTTATCAAGTGAGAAAGCTTCCAAAGTCTGGAGGTTCTCTCTGGTGTATACTCGAATTGGCCAAAAATAACTTTTAGATAACTGCACTATTTGTCTAAGTAAATGTGGCGTTCCAAGTAAGTTAAGACTAATGGTTTCCGAGACTCTCTTAAGGTTTGTTCCAAAGCACGTAGATCGCGGGTCTTAATTTAATTTAAGATCTCGAGAGGAGTAAGTTGATTCAAGTTACTTTGTTACTTATCAAACCGAAACGACGATTTTTCAATGTCTTCCTTATCCTTCGTCGAAATCTTAGTTGAGTTGAGTCTCTTTCCACGCACGGTCAACTGTATAAAACGCGTTGAGAACGGGCGTTCTTTGGCGGGCGTCTCGTATCTATTTTTGCTAATTACTCGAGACAGTCCCCAAGCTTGGACGAGAAGAACAAGTCGAGAACGATGAGAAATGGCCTTAAGCCTGAATTGATACGGAAGACGACGTTAAATTTTCTGGATCGGAATTCAACAAACAAAAAAATTTACTTACTTGCAAAACCCTTTTCGGCAATCCAGTCTTTTGGGATAATTGTTTCAAATCTTTAGCGTCCGGATTATGATTGATAGCAAAATAAGATTTCATCGTCCTCAATTGGTGGTGTTTAAACGAGGTCCGCATCCGTTTCGTTCTTTGGTTCGAGCCCGGCATCCCAGGGGTACCCGGCGACCTACCAAATGGCATATCCAAATAATCCGAGTTGATATCTAAAAATAAAAAAATAAATAAATTCAAAAAAATCGAATAAAACAAACAGTTTATTTTTGTTACACGCGGAACGAACAAACATTTCTCAAAAAATAAAAACAACGCGACGTGAAACGCGCGCGTTCGGTTTTAAAATCAAATATTTGCATTCGAACCGTCACAATTTTTTTAGTGGCCCTTTTTTAAAAGGGGGCAATTAAAACCCTGTCACTCTTTTTCGAGCTTCCCATACCGCATCGGCTTATTAATAAAACATACGCAAAATGTACCTACATGAATATGGATGTATTATGGAGTTGTTTTATTTAATGTTAATTAGGTAGATTTTACGATTTTTTTTAATGAAAAATTTAATTGAAATGATGAAAATCTGATGTAATTTAAAATTTTACACGAACCCCTTATATGATACCAAATTTGTTATTTGTTTTTTATAATGTTTTTGAAGTTACCTCGTTATAGAAAACATAATTACATGAATTAGATAAAAACCAAGCAATATAAAAAAATCATACCTCAAAAATAAATTGTGATGTCATCATGAAATAAAAAGAAATTTGATGCAAATTTATATGATATTTAAAGATAATTTCTTCAAATCTTTAAATATGCGAGTTTTGATTTTTAAGTTACAATTCTGTAACAACGTAACTATATGTGTTAGGTAAAAACTAAGTATTTTTCAAAGAATCATATCTCAAGAACTAATCGAGATATCGCCATCAAATAAGAAGGAATTTGAAGCATATTTAGTTAGTAGTTGATGTGCCACAAATCGTTTCTCCAAATCTTTAAATCTCTATGATATGATTTTTTTATTAAAACTCTACAAAAACGTAATTACATGCATTAAATAAAAACATAGCAATCTTAAGAAAATCATATCTCAAAAATCAATTATGATATCATCATGAAATAAAAGGAATTTGATGCAAATTTATTTATTATTTAACACGCCAAAGAATGTTTCTTCAAAGCTCTAAATATTGGAGGTGTGGAGGTTTCATCAAAACTCTAAATGTCGGAGTTATGATTTTTAAATTAAAACTCTGCAACAACGTATCTATATGTGTTAGGTAAAAGCTAAGTAATTTTCAAAGAATTAATGAAGATATCGCCATGAAATAAGAAGGAACTTGAAACATATTTATTTGGCATTTGATCTGCCAAAGATCGTTTCTCTAAACCTTTAAATTTCCATGTTATGATTTCTTTGTTAAAACTCTATAATAAAAATTGGGGTAGAGTAAAATAATAAGAATTGGGTTTAAAAAATCTCAACAACGATATTTATGGCAAGTAAGTAATGATCTATTGCACATGAAATCTTCAATAAATTTCCTTTAAAATCTATTGTATTTCATGGTTATATCTCAATTCATTCTTGAGATACAACCCTTTAATGTCTATATCTCATTTTATAACAATCATACAAGCAAAAAAATCGTAGTAACGATGTTTACGGAAAATAAGAATTTATTTATGGTACATTAAATCTTCATTTAATTTTCTTTAAAATGTTTGTTATTTTATGGTTATATCTCAATCCGTTTTTGAGATATGATTTTTTTAATTTAACTCTATTCATTTCATGGTTATCAAATTGGGTTAAAAAATTACAAAAACGATGTTTATGGCAAGCAAATAATAATAATAATCTTCAATAAATTTGCTTTAAATTCTATTTTATATTATGTTTTTACCTCAATTCATTCTTGAGATATGGTTCTTTAAAAATTCACATTTAATTTTATAAGAATTAAAAAGTTAAGTTGAAGTCAACAATCATAACAATTAGCTTTATTACTTACTTGTCAAATAACAACAAACATCATAACAGTTTATGGGAAATAAGAAATAATTTATGGCACATTCAATCTTCATTACAAGTGATTCAAAATGAATTTTATTCCATTGTTATATCTCAACCCGTTTTTGAGATATATTAATTCTTCATCTTTTTAATGAACATTAAACAAGCAGAGATGGGTTTAAAGAATCAGAACAACGATGCTTATGGAAGACAAAAAATTGTTTATGGCATAATGAATGGTCATTAAATTTTCTTTAAAATGTATTCTATTGTATGGCTATATCTCAATTCTTACCTAACAATAAGATATGATTTGTTCAAATTCTGTATTCTACTCTATAACAATAAAACAATCTGGGTTGGGTTTAAAAAAATCACAACAACGATGTTTATGGGAAATGAGAAATAATTTATGGATTTTCATTAAATTTGCTTTAAAATTAATTTTATTTCATTATTATATCTCATTCCGTTCTTGAGATATGATCTTTTTAAATTCTCCGTCCATTTAATGACTATTAAAGAAGTTAAGATGAGTTTAAGAATCACAATAATGATGATTATAAAAGATAAGATATTGTTTATGGCACAATAAATCTTCATTAAATTTTCTTTCAAATCTATTCTATTGTATTGTTATATCTTAATTCTTACCTAAGATATGATTTGCCAAAGTTCTATACCCTACTCTATAATAATTAAACAATCTGTGTTTGGTTTAAAAAATGACAACACCGACGTTTGTGGGAAATAAGAAATAATTTATGGAAAACTAAATCTTTATTAAATTTATTTTAAAATGTATTTTATTCTTTTGGTTATATCTCAATTTATTATTAAGATATGAGCAGAAACATCCAGAGTTGTATAAGATTTTCTTCCAAAATTGTTTTGATAACCAATACTTTTCTAGTAGAAACATTTGAATGAATCAAATTCCCTCATTATCACCACTCCACAAAACCTAAAGTGAGCCCTTAATCATCCGTACACTTAGCAATAAGATTAAAGCTGCTTACACTATGCCATTCAAACAAATTCAAACACATTTCGACATAAATGTGGCTTCAGCTTCGGTATACTCTAAGAGATTTAACACACATTCTGACAAAATTATTGCGTAACACACCCTGTATACGGTAATACTATATGATAAGTTATTACTATCATATAGATTTTATAGTTCGTCAAATATTCAATTGTTTTTCCAAAATATGTTGGTAATATTTTTTCTAATTATGTCAGATCATAGTCAAAATTAGTAGATAGATAATAGTATCGAAAATATTGGATACACTATACAGTCTGTTCGTAAGCTATGAGAAATTCTGATGCTATAATTTATATTAATTTAAGTTAATTAATGTTATATCACTTGTGCAATTTCAGTGTTTTTGTGTTGATCTCAACTGATTTAGTAGTCATTCACTGCCGAGATATACAGGCTAATAATTCAGCCTGTATATACATGGGGAAGGTGTTAATTAACATATCCGTTTTAGGTTGGAAATAATAAAAAGAGTATATTTGCCGAAACTATGCGATATGCTTTAATTGCAAGAAATTAAAGATTAATGTTGGGTGTTAGAAATGATACCAACCCAATTGAACCCACATATAATGAAAATAAAGATTTGACATAAATGTAAATCTAATAAATTGAAGAAATGATTTGTGCCTCAAAATTTCACCTGAATTTCTATTTTAGCCCATCACTGAGCAGATTCTATTGTGTTGGTATTAAACATGACAACGACAATTCACTGACCTACAGTCCAATACAACATACTCAGTGAACTATTGCGAGTTGAGTTGGGTTAACTTAAGTTGGGTAATTTATGGCTGAAAATTTCATAGCCCATCAAGGAGTAGATACTATTGGATTGTAGGGAGTTGGTTTGTGTTGGGGTGTTATCATACCTATTATCAACCAAACTCAACCGACGATCCTATAACAACCCAATGACCTACAGTCCAATAAAACGTGCTCAGTGGACTGTAAGGGATTTTGTTGGTATTAAACAGGATATCAACCCAACCCTCACCGCCTAATAGAACTTACTCAGTGAAGTATAAGGGGTTTAGTTGGGTTGAGTATAAGACTAACACGAGGCTATGGAACAAGTGATGCAAGAATGAGTAGCCGATTATTCGAGAGATAATGAGCATAACAAATTAAAACATTATTCATATCATCTTATTTCATAACATAGACGATTTCCCCCTGAAGATGAAGACTAGATCCTCGAAACATGTAGATTGAGAACATAAAAATAAATATAACACCATTAAGTACAAAAATCGACACATCGTTTACAAAATCTTTCCTCGTTTTTAAACTATAGTCTAAAACAGTCAAATTCTCGCCATTTCAAAAAATCTCATAATTCGTTTAGTTTTGAAGTTGAAGAAAAGCGGTTGGTACATTCTTAAGACACTTTTTTTAAGTAGACAACACGATGATGAAAACAGTGTATTTGCCGAAAATATGCGGTATTTTTCAATTATAAAATATTAAAGAATAATGCTAGGTGTTAGAAATGATAGCAACCTAACCCAACCCACATTAATATCAGAAATTATTCAAAATAAAAATTTAAGAATTGTAAATCGAATAAATCCAAAATAATTTGTGCTTAAAAATTTCATCTGAATTTTAATTTCATGCCGATCATTAAATAGGTTCTATTGGACTGTAGGGTGTTGGGTTGACATCAAATCTAATATTAACTCAATCCAACCAATGATCCAACGACCTACAGTCTAATAGAATCTATTCAGTGGATTGTGGAAGTAGGGTTGGGAAATCTGTGCCTGAAAATCTTAGCCCATCACTAAGTACGTTCTATTGCACTGTAAGGAGTTCGATTGATATCGTATATAGTACTAATACAACAAAATCCAACACAATCTCCTACAGTTCACCGAGGCTCTATTGGACTCTAGGTCATTAAGTCGTCGGTTAGGTTGAGTTGGTATTAGATATGATACTAACCCAACCCCCTACAGTTTAATAGAACTTAGTAGACGGTTGGGTTAGGTTGGTATAAGACAAACACGAGGCCATGGAGCAAGTGATGCAAGAATAGGAAGCCGATTGGTCGACAAATACTGATAAAACAGAATTACGCTATGAGCCAGTTGCTGAAGGGTCATGGTTGTTTTAAGAAATATCGTGCGAGTATTGTGAGAATAGGAGGGATGACGTAACACATAACTTTTTTGAGTGTCCGCGGTGGAATCCAAAAAGAGTGAGGAGACAACTTAAAAGAACCAAAGAAACATCATCCCTGGGAACTGTATCAATATTATGCTTGAAAAAGAGGAATATTGGAGGAACTTTAAGAGATACATAGAAAATGTAATCGAAACAAAGGAAGTAGAAGAAAGACTGATGAAATAGTAGCATTGATACCTGTCTGATTACTTATTTATTTAATCATGTATGGATCAGTTACAAACTGCTGAGTAAGCTCTATTGAACTATAGCGGTTATGTTGGGTTGGTATTTGCAGCATGCTGTGGTAGTAATATAATATTTTTAACAAAAAACGTAGATTTGATTTGCTACTAAATGTAAATAATTGTCTTTATTAAAATAGAAGACATTGCCACAAAAAATTCTGCCTTTCATAATTAAATAACTTAATAAATATTTTATATGTAGCTCTAATACATAGCCACAGCATTAGATATGATATCACCTCAACGCAGTCTAATAGAACCTATAACCTACTGTAGAATAGAGTAATATCAAAGAATCGAATAACTTTTGATATCACTCCCATATATTTAATTGCGTTGAGTAGGGTTGTGTTGGGGTACTATCATATCTAATACCAACGTAACACAACCTATAGGAATTATATCAGAGATTATTCGATAAACATTTACAGCAATGATTAAAAAAGAAATGAAAAATCTATTGAATATCCAAGATAACTTCCGACTGAACTGGTAAACTGACTTGGTGCGAGTTGGGCAAGTATTAGAAATCAATGAACCCAATAGAAATAATATCAGAAATAATACTTCTCAAAAGTGTCTTAATCTTAAAAACATATTAATCGCTTAAAAATAACTTGTTGATAACCCCTTGATGATGAATTGAGTTACGATGCATTGGGTTGGTATCATTTCCAATACCAACCCAAACCGCATGCCATTTGCGTTGGGTTGCTATCATTGTTAATAGTAACCCAACCCACCCAATTCACCATAATACATTAAATTAAATGACTTGGGGTGGTTTGAGTTGGTATCATTTCTATTACCAAACGTTAAGCGGAAGTTACCGTGGAAATAATATCAGAAATTATTCTTCTCAAAAAGTGTTTTAATATAAAGAAAGTATTAACCGCTTTTCTTTAAAAAATAAACGAAATATGAGCATTTTTAGAAACGAGGAAAATTTGACTATCTCTTATAGTTTCTGAGATGATCTATAACAACATCCCAATTTTCCAACCCTATACAGATAAAGGAAGAAACATTGATTAACACAGGGTGAGCTACATGAAAAATACCCAGAATTTAGTATAGAATCGCTCAATACAATAAAAAATTAGGATTAAAATAGAATATTAACTTGTGTATGTTATCTCAATTTTGGGACACCTACTCCCTTTTTTCTTAATATTTTCCGCGACTTCTTTCCAAGTTAATTCTATACATTATGTATACAGCGTATAAAATTTTAAACTTATTTAATAAAAAGATTTTTTTATATTTATTGCAAGCAAGCTAATTAAAACGCTCCCAATGTAGCGCCATCTATCCGGTCGATCCGATTGACGATAAATTAATTGTGCACGTAGAATTTGCCCTCTAGAGACCAACCCTAAACCTACTGCTGCCACTCAATCCGCTTAGTCGTCAGTAATCCTAAGCTTTACTAATACCGGATTACTTACTCACTCCCTTGTTTATTTTGAATTAACTTTATTTTTAATTTTTATATATTTTTATACATACAGGTTGTATCAAAATTTTCCTAACAACAACGATTTTCTACTTTAGTACCAATAAAGCTAGTTTCCGACAAAGTAAACAAAGGGGTTAATAAAAAGTTCTCACCCTTCATTTAACACCTATTCGAAATTTTAGTATATTCCCCCAATAAAGTTTTATGACGTCACGAATTCACATGACTATCTTAAAAGTGTGGTGATTTATAGTTACTCGTTTTTACACTATTTTTTAAAAGAACTCAATAAAACGTAGATTGGAATACACCGAATAACGTATTTTTCGTAGAGCCTCGTGTCTCACTGAGCAGAATCGAATTATCCGAAATTTGGACGAAAAACTCGTTTAATCCTCGCGATGTAATTATTAAAACACAACAGGGTTTCATAATTAAATCCGAAAACGACAAAACACAGCAAATCAGTTATCTAACTTCTCTAAAAGACCAAAATATAATCGCTGAATTCTCTGAAATTAAAAACTTTATTCCTTTTACTAAAAAAGTTCCTTCGGTCTCATATTTGGCCGTTATCACATCCGTCGACGCGAAATTAGCGACGAACTTAATTCACAGAAACTATCATAGATTCTGCAAAAGAATAATTTCAAAAGCCACTAACAACCCAACCTACAAGATTAGAATTATTACAGGATGCGTTGATTTGTACCAAAAGCTACGTTTACGAGAGTTGTCCTCCGCCGCCAATTCCAATTCCAACATGTTTGCAGTGTGAGTGTTTATATCTCCAAAGTCCTGCTCATCATTTGGAAGTCTGTTAACTTGCTAGGAACATGAGTTAGAACTGTTCCAAACACTGCACATTATCTTAACAACTGCTAACTTGTTGGCAGCATGAGCTATTATGTCTCTAAAGTCATGCTCATTAATTTGAAATTTGGCAACAAATTTGTCAACATATTGGAACTATTTCAAACTGTTTCAAACACTGTACACTATGAGTGCTTGTGTCTCCATAGTTCTGCTCGTCAGCTTGAAGTCTGCCAACTTATTGGCAGCATGAGCTATTACTATTCCACAGCTATGTATTATCGTAGACTGCCAACTTGCTGATAGCATGAGCTATTATTGTTCCACAGACTATATATTATTTTAACAACTGTCAACTTGTTGGCAGCATGCGCTTTTATGTCTCTATAGTCCTTCTCATCAGACATGTTGGCTGCATGAGCTATTACTGTACCACAGACTATATGTTATCTTAATAACTGCCGACTTGTTGGCAACATAATCTTGTTCCACCGATTATACAGGCTGTCCGGTATTTTACGGTATACAGCGATGTAGAGTACATTATTTTGGGATGATTTTTCTAATAAGTTTCTTTCATATTGTTTATAACAACTGTACGAGAACTGTTTAAAAGACGTCTAATGGCAACTCTGGCAAACGGCAGAGGAGGTCGTAAATTAAACTCAGGAAATCCGCCCAACTCCCCGCCTATCATCCCTTTCTTACGCGTTTGTTTCTCATAAGAATTTGTTTATTGATTTTTCTCTTTGAAACATTCATAATTCAATTGTTGTGATAAGATACATATCATTAAAGGTTAAGGGAATAAAAATGAATATGTTTCAATTCTTTAATTACAATAATTCAATAAGTTATGTGTCATAATATGTAAAAGCACAATAAATACGTAGGAGGGGAGTGATAAGGTGACCTCTTCAATCGTTTTCCAGGATCGCTATTGGATATCTTTAAATAGTTCCCGTGCGGTTGTTATAAGCAATGTGAAGAAATTTTATTAGATAAATCGTCTCAAAATAATGTGCTCTACATTGCTATATACCTCTGATCCGGAAGATACCGGACACCTGTATACTATCTTTTTACTGTTCAAAACACTGTACGTTATCTTAAAGAGTACTACCTTATTGGCAGCATGACCTATTATGTCTTTAGAATCATTTTTGGCAACTTGAGGTCTGTCAACTTGTAGACAGAATGAGCTGTTATATTTCCAAAGTCCTGCTCATCACTTTGAAGTCTTGAAACTTATTAACAGCATAAGCTATTACCATTCCACAGACTATATATTATTTAGATTTTAAGCTATTATTATTCCAAACACTATACATTATCTTAAAAACTTATGTCTCCAAAGTCCTGCTTCTTCGTTTGATGTCGGTCAACTTGATGATACCATGAGTTATTCCTGTTCTAAACACTGTACATTATCTTAAAGACTGCTGAGAGCTGTTATATCTCCAAAGGCCTACTCATCAGCTTAAGGTCTGCAAACTTGTTGAGAGCATGAGTCAATTCTATTTCATAGACCATATATTATATGAAGGCCTGCCAACTTGTTGACAGGATGAGCTATTATGTCTCCAAAATCTTGCTCATCAGTTTGAAGTCTGCTAACTTATTCATAACATGAGCTATTACTGATCCAAATATTGTACACTATCTTAAAGACTTCATATATCATGAGCTATTATGCCTTAACGCTCCTACTCATCACTTTGTAGTCTGCTAACTTGTTTACATTTGGTTTATTCGAACAGAGAATTACGTATCAATTTATAAAAAAATATGATTTCTTATGTACAATTAATTGGGAACTAGCACCGTATTTTGCCACGTTTAAAAAACAAAATGAAGGATGAGAGATGATCATATCTGATCACTGTAGGATATTAATTTGTACGAAAATATCTTTCTGCATCTCCTTTCATTGTCTCAGTACGTCTCCCTTTACTTCGTCTAACAGGTTGTTAATAAAATAAATTTTTCGTTGAATTACAGGTTGTAGGGAACTTATGCTAATATTAAACCTATTAGCTGCATCTCGGAAGAAGCCGTCCAATGACTAGTTAATCATAGACATGTTAATATGTGCTGTTTGCCATTAATTTTCCATTTCTCTTTAGTAACTACTAGGACTGGGCGGTAGCATAAATAAGATATTAAACTAATAACTCTGTCAGCGTACTTTGCATTAAACAAATTATATATATATATCTTGTTGTGTTCGAGTTTTATCTTTACATCCAATAAAAATTAAAATTGTGCGTTGGGTTTTACTTAAATGAGCCAAATTATTATAAAATAAATACGTAGCAACAAATCCTCAAAAATAAAAACAAAACAGGTTTTACCGAAGGCCAGGACATCACTTAGAGTTCATGATATCATTTGTGGACGGCCACTTCTCCCAAAGTAACATCTTTCTGAGGTCGCTTAAGGAGGGGCAGTCACACAAAATGTGAGTTACAGTCTCGTCGTCCTATTCACAGGCCCGACAGAGAGGAGGATTAGCAATCGTCAAGTTATTTATTTGGTGGTTTTGCCCAACCCAATGAAATACTGAGCTGTTTCCTTTGAAGGATATTTTAACAGTTCCTTGGCTTGATAACAGCACGGATTATTGTCCCACGCATTTAAAAACTTCTTGTGGGTAATGAACTTAATCATATCAATATGAGTAGTTAAGGCAGGAATAACAAGTGGCTCGGGGCCCTAAAAATATCTTCCAGCTGCCCTTTTGGCTAATTGATAACTAATTTAATCGTTTTTGAATAGACTTTAAAAATGTCCTTTCAGATTCTGTAAACAAATGTATATGGTGCCATTAAAAAAAAGTATTCATAGAGCGTAATCATAACTCATAAAAAATGACTACCAGAAAATGAATATGGTGTCATAATGTGTGTTATGATAAACCAAAACTGACCTAAATTGACAAATTTTGTTAGCATTTTATTGAATTCGTTCCATAATTTTATACTTTTTAATAATTTATTTTTATATGAATAATACGTACAAGTCTACAGTTAGGTAGCTTCTTTTCTACGCCATACATTGTAGAAACACTTCTAGAACACATAGGAATGACAGAATCTAGACTTGGATGATCTTAAGAATGCATTGAGATTCGCTAAGGAAGACAATTGTAGGGAAAGGTCAGTCTGATTCTCAATTTTTACAAATCTTCCTTGTTCTTCTCTTGATCCTTACACCTGGTGGCATCGGATATATCTTTTTCCAATTCCTCCATGTACTTCTTTGAATCCCTTAAGTTTCTGGCTAATTCCTTTGCATTTGCTAGAGTGGCCCTACTCTTGTGTCCAGATTCTGCTGTTCATCCCTTTCACTCCCTCCTAGGTCTTCATCCTTATTCACTTCCTCCCTTATTTTCTCATTCCTTCTATACCGCTGAGTCTTACCCACTATTTTCTGCAAAAACTTCACTTCCTTTACCGGGATCTGTCTTTCTTCTTTATATTGGAATATCCATGACTCACTGGCATATCTTTTTATTTATCTTGTTTTCCAACAATTGTTCTACTATCATAAATTGTAAAATAGGTATTGAAATTCGCTAGCTGCGCCCGAGTATTAATACCCTTGTGGTAGCGATGCTATTCAAAGTATCGAAAGTATCGTATTATTGGAAATAATTTTTTAATAATAAAATAAAGTATATAATAAGCACATTTTTTATATATTTTCCTTCGTAGATTTTAATTTTGGAGTTGAAATGATGGAAACAATAAAGACAAAATAAAAGAGAAACAAATTCCGCACTTCAACTCTTATTAAGAATATATGGATTCAATATGTTCTTAATAATTTTCCTTGATTATCGTACTCATCGCGAAAAAACAAGAATATACGCAAAATTTCGAGTTATTAATTGTAACAGGAATTGAAATAATAAGGAATAACCACATATTGACTGTCATCTTCAAAATATATTAGCTCTCTTGATGTACCTTAGGACAGATCTTGATCTAATGTATATCGATCTTAAAGTTGCAATATTTCGACAATTTCGATATTTCAATACTTGTCATACTTCGATACTTTTGATACTTCGATACCGATACTTTTCTGGCAGCGAATATCGATACTGAGGTAGGTATCGATACCATCGACAAGTATCGACACTGATTGTAACAAGTATGATGTCGAGATCTACAGAGTGATTATATAAACGATAATTCTGTTTCCTAGAACTATTTCGAAACATAAAGGCACTAAAAAATCACAACAAGAACATTCGATTGATCAGGTATCAACATCTGGTTCCAGTCTAGTTATTAATTTAGAAATACCGATTCTGCCACTAAACATTGAGATACGCATCTAAAATTACAGCACTCACGTGGGTCACGATTATTATATAACACGGTATATTCAGTTTTTCTTTCATAATACAGATATTTGTGGTAAAGTGTTATTTTATTAAAGAAAATTTTAATTTTCTGAGCAAAGCTGAGAAAGAAATTGCGTGTATGGGTACTTTAAAGTACACCCACATTCAAAAAATTAATCATTTTTCACTATGTAATAAATAAATACATAACATTATTCTTATTTTATTTTTCGTTGGTATATTTTTTGCAGCATTATAATAAATGCCGACTAATCGGTTTTATTGTTTAATGAGCCGATTAATCGCCGACTAATCGCAGACTAAAAAGTGGCCGAATAGTCGGCTCTTCCGATTAATCGGTACAACCCTAGTTATTGTACAGAAGTTGTTGATTGCTTTTCCGTCTTCGTATTTGGTAGAACGTGGATTCAGTGCCGTTATGAGCCTCATCACAAAGAAAAGAAACAGACTGGAAATTGGTAATCGTGGGGATTTGCGGTTGCTACTGATAAACATCGAGGCGGACATAAATAAACTCATAACATCCCATCAGGTTCATACAAGCCATTAATGTTTTATTGTATTTTAGTACAAAAGTTATAATCAGTAAATACTTCTTCAACAAAATGTTTACTTTATATTTTATTTTTACGTCACCATTTACCATTAAGACAACAAAGTTAAAGTCTTCATTTTTGTATTATGTATTTAATGTAGTTTTTCACCCTGGGAGTCCGTTGGCAAGGTTTGACTAAGAAAAGGGGTCCGTGGGCCAAAAGACTTTGGGAAACAATGAGTAAAAGTTCAGACTTAAAAAAGTTTATTGTTATATATATCAACAATGTACAAAAGACGAGTTTCGCAGTTGTCAGCACTGACGCGATGAATCGACAACAATGCAGAAAGTGTAATGGCGACATCGACACGAATCAGAAAAGTGACTTGTAGTCGGTAAAAATAATTTGAAGAAAACAACGCGAAACGTGGTACGACGTTTTGAGGTTATAAAAAAAAAAAAGAAAAAAAAGTTATAAAACATGGAATACTTAAAGCAACCGCAACCAATGACATTAAAAGGATGTATAGCTACGGAATGGAAGAGATTCAAGGAAAATTTCAAATTATATAGAGTAGCGACAGGTTGTTCTACGAAAGATGAAAACGTGCAGGCAGCAACGTTACTACACTGTCTGGAACAGGAAACTAGAGATATATTAGATACATTGGAGCTCACAAAAGAGGAAAAACAAAGAACTAGTGGAATAATTCAAAAATTAGATGCATATTTTAAACCCCTTAGTGTTAGTAAAGAAAAATATTGATAGCAATATTCGAATATGTTTAGACCCTAAAAATTTAAATCAGGCAATAAAGAGAGAGCATTATAAAATACCCACATTTGAGGAACTGACACATAAATTGAATGGAGCTAAAATTTTTTCAACACTTGATGCAAATAAAGGATTTTGGCAGATTGCACTAAACGAATCAGCATCTAAATTAACAACTTTCGCAACACCTTACGGTAGATATCGATTTCTAAGACTACCATTCGGTTTAGCTTGTGCACCAGAAATTTTTCAAAAGACATTTGCGGAAGTATTCAAAGACATTCAAGGCGTAAGCATTTACATAGATGATTTGATAATTTTTGCAAAAGATAAAAAAGAGCATGATGAAATATTAATAAGGTTTTACAAAGAGCCAAGGAAATGGGAGTAAAATTTAAAAAGAGTAAAATGTAAATTCGCGGTAACTGAAATAAAATATATTGGTCATGTTCTAACACAAAATGGTATTCAACCAGATATCCATAAAGTTGAAGCAATCAAAGAAATTTCGATTCCAACTAATAAGCAAGAACTAAGCAGATTCTTAGGAATGGTGACTTATGTTTCTAAATTCATACCAAATTTATCACAAACTACACACAAATTAAGACAATTGCTAAAGAAAAATATAATTTGGGATTGGACAAGGGTACATGATGAAGAATTTAACAAACTAAAGAATTTGTTAGTCACAGAACCAGTACTAGCGTACTTTGACGAAAAAGAATTAATCACATTATCAGTTGATAGCTCTAAATCAGGAATGGGTGCAGTTATTTTACAAAAGGGCCAACCAGTTAGTTATGCATCAAAATCACTAACAGAAACACAGATGCGATACGCTCAAATTGAAAAAGAAGCTCTTGCAATTCTTTTTGGTTGCCAGAGATTTCACCAGTATTTATTCGGAAAGAAGTTTTTAGTGGAAACTGATCATAAACCTTTAGAAATAATCTTCAAGAAACCACTAAATAATTGTCCACTCAGACTACAGAGAATCTTAATAAATCTGCAAAACTATGAATTTGAAGTCAGATATAAACCGGGTAAATTGTTATACTTAGCTGATGCATTATCTAGAAGCAGTTACAATGATGAACAGTTTGATCTTAAAGAAAAAGAAATCGAACTTCATTTAAATTTAATACAATATTCAAAGATAAGTCCCCAAAGGTATGATAAAATCAAAGAAGAAACACAAAAAGATACTGAATTAATAGAGTTATTGAAAGTTGTAAAAGAGGGATGGCCAGAACAAAAAAAAACTGTAAACATATTAGTTAAACCATATTGGTCAGTTCGAGCTGAAATTACAGAAATAAAAGGAATATTATATAAAGGTGATCAAGTAATAATACCAAATTGCCTTCGTAAGGAAATACTGAATAAGTTACACTATGGTCACATGGGCATAAATAAAACTATTTTAAAAGCAAGACAATTAATATACTGGCCAAACATTAATAACCAAATAATAGATTTGATTAAAAAATGTTATACTTGTGAAAAATTCCAAAATTCGAACACAAAAGAAACAATTATCAACCGAGAACTTCCTAGTAGACCATGGGAAATAATAGCGGCAGATTTTTTTCAATTTGAAGGGAAAGAATATTTAATAATAATTGATGCTTTTTCCAAATTTCCGGAAATAGTTTGTTTGCAAAACAACACCACTAATCAAAATGTAATAAAAAATTTTTAGACAATATTAGCAAGAAATGGAATACCAGACATTTTATACACTGATAACGGACCTCAGTTTGTTAATCAACAATTTCAAAAATTTTTACAAGACTGGGAGATTAGACACATAACCAATACCCCTAATTATCCACAGTCAAACGGTCTAATTGAACGACATATTCAAACAATCAAAAAACTAATGAAAAACGGCAAAAGAGGAGGGAAATGATATGTATTTAGTCCTTTTGGAATATAGAGCGACACCTTTGGACAGATCATTGCCTTCTCCAGCTGAAATTCTGTACAACAGAAAAATAAAAACTTTGATACCTATATCTGAAAATCTTTTAAATAATAACAGTAAAAACAAATTGTACAGGAACCACTATAGAAATACTCAAATTATTCAGAATAATTACTATAACAAAAAATCAAAAGATCTTAATAACCTAAAGAAGGGAGAAAGAGTGGTCGTGCAACAAAAAGATAAAACTTGGAAACCGGGTAGAATAGTAGAAGTAGATCGGAACCGTCCAAGATCATACAAAATAAGCTATGATGGAAAGACTGATGTCTATGATAGAAATCGTAAATTCTTGAAGCAATTCAAAGATAACAAGCCGTATATTGATAGGGAAGTTTACGACAACGTTTTTGAACATTATTATAATCTTAATAAACCTTTAAATACTAACAATAACAATGCTGTCATTAACAATAACGATGTTTCGGAAACTCCTGATCTGTCTTTACCCAAAAATACTCTAAGTACCAAAAGTGGAAGTAGACCAGTTCGCATTCGGAGAACTCCCACTTATTTGAAAGACTATGTTAAATAAACCAATAAATTGTAAGTTTAGCTTAAGTACAGTAAGAAGTAGAATGTTTAGTTTTGGTAACATAGTTTAACTTTGTTCAGTCTTCCAAAAGAGGGGAGATGTTATACAGGGTGTTCCCGTGACTCGGGGCATAAAATTAACCACATATACTAGAGCAAAAATGATGATGATTCGTGAAAAAAAATTATTATAAAAGTCTTCAAATGGCCAAGATATGGGCCATCAAAGTTCAGAAATTTTAACACATTTTTCTAAATATTTTCAAAACCATTAATGGTAGAGGGTTGAAATTTGGTACAGAGTAAACAAACATCATGCAAAATCATTGAACCAATTTTGACTTTGGCCGGATGACGGCAACCATGTTATACAGGGTGTTCCTAAAATTTGTTTGCTCAGAACTTTTTTGTTTGTTCGTAACCCTACATTTATTTTTGTAGTTTTTAATAGAAAATTTATTTTCGAAACTTTTTTCACTCTTTGAAAATTTTGATAACATTGACTGTTTTCGAGTTATACGCGAAACTGTTAAGCTTTGATTTCAATCGTAACAAATAAAACATATTCCGCAAGATCTGAGAAGGCGATGACAATTGAAAAACGAACTGATCTAATAACCATTATTTGCATAAATTTCTCAGTGTAGATTTAGTTAAATCCAGTGTTAATTTATTTTAATTGAATAAAAGAATGTAATTTCCAAAACAATAAATTTAATTTTCGCGGTAACAACAAACAAGAACATAATAAAAATTCTAACAAAAATATGAACAAGAACAATAAAATTATAAACAAATGGTAATAAATAAAACAGAACAAAAAAAAATACTAAAGCAGATGTTCAAAAACACTCCCGCCGGCTTAAATTAAAGCGCACTCTGCTGAGGACGTTGATTTCAGTTCGAAGTTGATCAAATGAATCAACAATTCGTAACCTCAGTTGATCAACTGAAGTTATTTCAACGCAGTACACAAGCGATTTAATGCGTCCCCATAAATAAAAATCTAGAGGTGTAAGATCCGGCGATCGGGGGGGCCAACTTATCGGTGCATCCACTCCTCGTCCAATCCACCGTTCCGGAAACCGTTCACATAGAAATTCTTGGACAGCATGTGTACTATGCGCAGGAGCACCATCATGCATATACCACATTTCTTGTCTTGTGTTTAAAGGAACGTCATCTAAAAAATCATTTAATTGCTCTAAATGTCCCCTGTATGTATGGCCATCCAGCCTTGACGGCAAGAAAACGGGTCCTATAATGACATCGCCCACAATGCCAGCCCAAACGTTAAGAGAAAACCTCCATTGCGATTTCCAAGCTTTCTTAAATCTTGGATTTTCGTCCGCCCAACTATGTGAATTTCTCAAATTGATGATTCCATCTTTAGAAAATGTCGATTCATCTGCAAAAAGTATTTTTTCTAAAAATTGATCATCAATTTGGATTTTGTGCTGCATTATTTGACAATATTGCAGTCGTAGTGGGTAATCAGCCTGTCGAACTTCCTGAACTTTATAACTATGATATGGATAAAGCTGTTGCTCGTGAAGAACACGCCAGATAGTTGTTTTTGACGTTAAAAAATGCCTCGCCATATCCAAAGTACTAGCTGTAGGATTTTCTTGTACGTAGTCTAGAATATCTTCTTCTAGTTCGGTTGTTCGGACTGATCTGACTTTACCGTTGTTACTAAAATTCGGCTTAAACGTCCCATTTTCCCTTAAACGGGTTTCAATTCTTAAAAATGTTTTTCGATTGGGCGCTCTGCGGTTCGGAAATTTCTCCCGATAACGGTTAGCGGCTGCTACGGCGTTTCCATGACCTTCTCCCAATGTCAAAATCATGTCAGTTTGTTCACTAAATGTGTAATTGTACATTTTGAACACGCAAAATTAATAAAAACTTCATTAACAAACAACTTTATGTTTAAACTACATAAGCAAGTTGACGGCTCAATTTGTTTTTTTTTTAATTGCCATGGCCAACTTTTTCGAAAATTATTGTGTTTAGTGTTACCATTGAAATCGAAGCTTAATATTTTCGCGTTTAACTCGCAAACGGTTAATGTTATCAAAATTTTCAAAGAGTGAAAAAAGTTTCGAAAATAAATTTTCTATTAAAAACTACAAAAATAAATGTAGGGTTACGAACAAACAAAAAAGTTCTGAGCAAACAAATTTTAGGAACACCCTGTATAACATGGTTGCCGTCGTCCGATCAAAGTCAAAATTGGTTCAATGATTTTACATGATGTTTGTTTACTCTGTACCAAATTTCAACCCTCTACCATAAATGGTTTTGAAAATATTTAGAAAAATGTGTTAAAATTTCTGAACTTTGATGGCCCATATCTTGGCCATTTAAAGACTTTTATAATAATTTTTTTCGCGAATCGTCATCATTTTTGCTCTAGTATATGTGGTTAATTTTATGCCCCGAGTCACGGGAACACCCTGTATATGTTATGTTATTGTTATCATATATATTTGTCTAAATATTGTTCTCCTTCTCTGTAGATTGAAATAAAAATCGTCTCCTCTTGTCTTATACATATAGTATAGAAAAAAAAGGGGGGAGGCCATTTTGTTCGGCGACGAACGATATTTTATGGTGGTGGTGGGACGGGATGAGAAATGGTTTATAGAAAACCGGAGGAGCACATCGGCGGAGGAGCGCCGCGGCCGCGCGCCGCCGCCGTGTGGCGATTTCAGAAAAACAAATACAGCGGCGGCGGCAGCAGCGGCGGCAGCAGCATCGAGTGGGCGACGCAGCGTTGCTACTTGACGATGCGACCGCGAGATAGCGCGGACACAATAAATCCACGGCCGACGCGACCCGCTGACAATACCGCGTGTAAGCCCGTTCGCTTTCAATGGGACCCTTTTCGATTGTCTTCCACTGACTTTGTCCTTTTTATTTCTATTTTTTTACAAACCGTCCCCGCAACCGTAAAAAGAAAAACAAAAATTAAAAAAAAAAAACAAAATACTTGAAACTTAAATCCAATAGAATCTGGGAATGCGTATTTATCTCCCACATCCAATAACAAAAAAAAGTCGCGAAAACAACAATAAATATAAAATTAACTTGATTTGAATGTAACGTATAGTGGGGGGGTTGGCCAAAAATTAAAACGCAAGCATAAATTCGCCGAATTCGCATTGTGAAAAATAAACAAGATCAATCGCGCACCCTCAAATATTTGAACAGTTTTAATTATTATTGTTCGTTGAATGGACGAGAGGAAGGATTTTTAAATATTTGCCGCCCATTTCATAAATCGACACACAGATGGGGCTCAACCCTAAAAACTGTTAATTCAACGCCCATCATTTCACGTATCGAGTCATATTTACCCTTGGCAAATTCATAAAAAAATACAAACGGTTTGTTTGCCGGTTATCCGATTATTCTAAAATTCACTTCAATTCGATTCATTTTTCTCGACTCATCCATTAATTTCATGATTTGTGATTAATAGTAACAAACATTTAGTTGAAATTTCTTGTCTTCTAATTAGATTAGAACTGAAAATGAGGAATTTGCTTTTGGTTATAAGTTATAATAATTTTGGTTTATTAATGACAGTTCTTCATTTGCATTTTTGTACAAATTAAAATGAAAATTCATCGAGTGTTCAACCTTAAGGCTATCATATCTTGATCTACATCTACCCTATCGCTGTGAAGAGAGTCTTTGCTAATGAAGATAAAACGATCAACTTCAGCCTAGATTAAAGCTTACTAATTATAGAATATAAATGGTGAATTTCATTTCTTCAACACTTTTAAAACAGAAGGGATCATTTTTTATGGACAATCCAACCCAATTTTGTTAAAATGCAATGTTAACCCCAACCAACTTTAATAATGAGATAATTTGTTTGTTGATGAAATTGAAGATTAACTTGGTCGTAAATTAAAACTCAATCATGATACAATATTTATGGCGAATTTCATTTCTTCAAAATTTCTTGGGCAGAAGGTGTGATTTTCTAAAGACAACCCAACCTATGTTTGTTAAGATGTATGTCAATCAATAATCATAACCCAACTTTATTAAGACGTAATGGTAATAAATTTCAAGAAACTCGTTATCTTTAATCTTCATGAAGATGAGGCGATTCATTTGATCTTGAATTAAAAGCTCAATCTTTATAGAATATTTATCATGAATTTCATTTCTTCAACACTTTTAAAACTGAAGGGATGATTTTTTTATAGACAATCCAACCCAACTTTGCTAAAATGCAATGTTAACCCCAACCAACTTTAATAATGAGATAATTTGTTTGTTGATGAAATTGAAGATTAACTTGGTCGTAAATTAAAACTCAATCATGATACAATATTTATGGCGAATTTCATTTCTTCGAAATTTCTTGGGCAGAAGGTGTGATTTTCTAAAGACAACCCAACCTATGTTTGTTTAGATGTATGTCAATCAATAATCATAACCCAACTTTATTAAGACGTAATGGTAATAAATTTCAAGAAACTCGTTATCTTTAATCTTCATGAAGATGAGGCGATTCATTTGATCTTGAATTAAAAGCTCAATCTTTATAGAATATTTATCATGAATTTCATTTCTTCAACACTTTTAAAACTGAAGGGATGATTTTTTTATAGACAATCTAACCCAACTTTGCTAAAATGCAATGTTAACCCCAACCAACTTTAATAATGAGATAATTTGTTTGTTGATGAAATTGAAGATTAACTTGGTCGTAAATTAAAACTCAATCATGATACAATATTTATGGCGAATTTCATTTCTTCGAAATTTCTTGGGCAGAAGGTGTGATTTTCTAAAGACAACCCAACCTATGTTTGTTTAGATGTATGTCAATCAATAATCATAACCCAACTTTATTAAGACGTAATGGTAATAAATTTCAAGAAACTCGTTATCTTTAATCTTCATGAAGATGAGGCGATTCATTTGATCTTGAATTAAAAGCTCAATCTTTATAGAATATTTATCATGAATTTCATTTCTTCAACACTTTTAAAACTGAAGGGATGATTTTTTTATAGACAATCCAACCCAACTTTGCTAAAATGCAATGTTAACCCCAACCAACTTTAATAATGAGATAATTTGTTTGTTGATGAAATTGAAGATTAACTTGGTCGTAAATTAAAACTCAATCATGATACAATATTTATGGCGAATTTCATTTCTTCGAAATTTCTTGGGCAGAAGGTGTGATTTTCTAAAGACAACCCAACCTATGTTTGTTTAGATGTATGTCAATCAATAATCATAACCCAACTTTATTAAGACGTAATGGTAATAAATTTCAAGAAACTTGCTATCTTTAATCTTCATGAAGATGAGGTGATTAATTTGATCTTGAATTAAAAGCTCAATCTTTATAGAATATTTATCATGAATTTCATTTCTTCAACACTTTTAAAACAGAAGGGATGATTTTTTATAGACAATCCAACCCAACTTTGTTAAAATGCAATGTTAACTCCAACCAACTTTAATAATGAGATAATTTGTTTGTTGATGAAATTGCCGATAAACTTGGTCGTAAATTAAAACTCAATCATGATACAATATTTATGGCGAATTTCATTTCTTCAAAATTTCTTGGGCAGAAGGTGTGATTTTCTAAAGACAACCCAACCTATGTTTGTTAAGATGTATGTCAACCAATAATCATAACTCAACTTTATTAAGACGTAATGGTAATAAATTTCAAGAAAGTTGTTATCTTTAATCTTCATGAAGATGAGGCGATTAATTTGATCTTGAATTAAATCTTTATAGAATATTTATCATGAATTTCATTTCTTGAAGATTTATAATATAGGAGGTCGGATTTTTAAAAGACAACCCACCTCAATTTTCACGATTCGTAGAAAAAGAGGTGCGATTTTAAGAAAGTTGACATCTTTAATGTTAAGGATGCAATGTATATGGGTTTAAATTAAAGCTTAATCCTTTATACAATATTTTGATGAATTTCATTTCCCCAACGTTTCTAGAACAGAAGATGTTATTGTTTAAAGACAATCCAACCTAATTTTATTAAAGCCCGATATGAGTATCAATCAATTTTAATAAAATTAATATCTTTTTTGGTAATGAAGATGAAGCGATCAACTTGGACATAAATTAAAGCTCAATACCTGCAGAATATTTATGGTGAATTTCATTTCTTCACAATCTGCGTAACTGCACACATAATTTTCTAAAAACAATACAAGCCAACATTGTCAAAAAGTTATGAGTGTCAATAACTTTAATCTCAATGAAGAAGGAGCGATTAAGTTGGAGTTAAATTAAAATTCAATCCTTATAGAATACTTATGGTAAATTTCATTTCTTCAACATTTTTAATCCAACCCAACTCAACTCAATTTTGTTAAAGCGTAATGTCAACATTAACCAATTTTAGTAAAAGAATTAATTTTTTGTTGATGATAAATCAATGAAGCTGAGCTTAAATGAAAGTTCAGTTCTTATAAAATATTTATGGCACATTTCATCTCTTCACTATTCGTAGAACAGGAGATGCGATTTTCTAAAAATAATCCAATTTTGTTCACATTTAATCTCAATCAATTTACAGAAAGTTGATATCTTTAATATTGATGAAGATGAAGCAATCAACTTGGGCGTAAGTTAAAGCTCCATCCTTATAAAATATTTGTGGTGCATTTCATTTCTTCAACATTTATAGAATAGAAGGGGTGATTTTTTAAACACAACCCATTTCGATTTCGTTGAAGCGCTTTGTTACCAATTTTAGTAAAATTTTAGTAAAATTGATAACTTTCTTACGAATGAAAATGAAGTGATCAACTTAGGCTTAAATTAAAGCTCAATCTTTAAAGAATATTTATGGTGATTTTTATTTCTTCACAATCTGTAAAACAAAATGATATGATTTTTTAAAAATAACTCAACCCAACATTATTAAGACTTAATTTCAATCAATTTTAAGAAACTTTGTATCTTTAATGTTAATGAAGATGAAGCGATTAACTTGGACTCAAATTAAAGCTCAGTCCTTGTAGAATATTTGGAGTGAATATCATTTCTTCAACATTTAAAGAAGAAAAGGGATGATTTTTCTAAGACAACTCATTTTGATGCTATTAAAGTGCAATGATAACATCAACCAATTTTAGTAAAATTGATAACTTTTTTACGAATGAAGATGAAGCGATCAATTTGGGATTAAATTAAAGATCAATCCTTACAGAATATTTGGAGTGAATATCATTTCTTCAACATTTAGTGAAGAGAAGGGGTGATTTTTTAAAGACAATTCATTTCGATTCTGTTAAAGCGTAATGTTAACATCAACCAATTTTAGTAAAGTTGATAACTTTTTTACGAATGAAGATGAAGCGATCAATTTGGGATTAAATTAAAGCTTAATTCTTATAGAATAATTGGAGTGAATATCATTTCTTCAACATATCATTTCAATTCTGTTAAAGCGCAATGTTAAAATAAACCAATTTTAGTAAAACTGATAACTTTTTTACGCATGAAGATAAAGTGATTAGCTTGAGCTTAAAATAAAGCTCAATCCTTATTTCTATAAATATTCTTATTTATGATGAATTACATTTCTTTAATATTTCTAACTTAACCCAACCCAACTTATTTTGATTAAAGCACAATGTTAACATTAACCAATTTTAATAAAAGAAATAACTTTTTTCTTGGTAAAGATAAATCGAAGAAGATGAGCTTAAACAAAAGCTCAGTATTTATAAAATATTTATGGTGAATTTCATTTCTTTATGATTCGCAGAATAGGAGATGCAATTTTTTAAAGATAACACAACCCAATCTTAATCAATTTAAAGAAAATTGATTCTTTAATATTAATTTGGCTTAAATTAAAGCTCAATCTTTACAGAATGTTTAGGGGAAATAAACTTTTTCGCGATTTGTAGAAGACGAGATGCAATTTTCTAAAAATAATACAACTTTGTTAATCTTAATCAATTTTAAGAATGTTGGTAGCTTTTAGCTTAATGAAGATGAAGCGATCAACTTGAACTTAAATTAAAGCTCAATTCTTATAAAATATTTACAGTCATTTTTCTTTCTTCACGATTAGTAGAACAAGAGATATGATTTTCTAAAAATACACAACCCAACTTTGTTAAGAGTTAATCTTAATTAATTTTGAGAAGGTGATATCTTTAATGTTAATGAAGATAAAGTGATCAACTTGGGCTTAAATTAAAGCTCCATTCTTACAGAATATTTATGGTGAATTTGATTTCTTCAGAATTTGTAGAACTAGAGGATGCGATTTTCCAAAAGTAACACAACCTAACTTTGTTAGGACGTAATGTTAAACGATTTTAAAAAGACCGATACCTTTCATCGTAATCAAGATGAAGCAATCAGTGTGTGGTCTTAAATTAAAGCTCAATTCTTATAAAATATTTATGGTGAATTTCAGTTCTTCAACATTTCTAGAACAGAAGATGTGATTTTCTAAAGACCAACCCAATTTTGTTAAAATGCAATGTTAATATCAACGACGTTTAATCAAACTGATATAACATATTTGTTAATCTAATTGAAGCGATCAACTTGAGCTTAAATGAAAGCTAAATTCTTATAGGATATTTATGGTGAGTTTCATTTCTCCAAGATTCATAGTACAGGAGATATGATTTTTAAAAGACAACATAACTCAATTTTGTTAAAGCGCAATGTTAATATCAACAATTTTAATAAAATAAATAATTTTTTTGTTGATGAAGATGAACTGATCAATTTGGGCTTAAATTAAAGATCAATTTTTATAGAATATTTATGGTGAATTTCATTTCTTCAACATTTCTAGAACAGAAGATGTGATTTTTAAAGACAACATAACTCAATTTTGTTCAAGCGCAATGTTCATATCAATCAATTTTAACAAAATAGATAACTTTTTTGTTGATGAAGATGAACTGATTAACTTGGTCTTAAATTAAAGGTCGATTTTTATAGAATATTTATGGTGAATTTTCATTTCTTCAGAATTAAAACTAGAGGATGCGATTTTCCAAAAGTAACACAACCTAACTTTGTTAGGACGTAATGTTAAACGATTTTAAAAAGACCAATACCTTTCATCGTAATCAAGATGAAGCAATCAGTGTGTGGTCTTAAATTAAAGCTCAATTCTTATAAAATATTTATGGTGAATTTCAGTTCTTCAACATTTCTAGAACAGAAGATGTGATTTTCTAAAGACCAACCAAATTTTGTTAAAATGCAATGTTAATATCAACGACGTTTAATCAAACTGATATAACTTATTTGTTAATCTAATTGAAGCGATCAACTTGAGCTTAAATGAAAGCTAAATTCTTATAGGATATTTGTGGTGAGTTTCATTTCTCCATAATTCATAGTACAGGAGATATGATTTTTAAAAGACAACATAACTCAATTTTGTTAAAGCGCAATGTTAATATCAACAATTTTAATAAAATAAATAATTTTTTTGTTGATGAAGATGAACTGATCAATTTGGGTTTAAATTAAAGATCAATTTTTATAGAATATTTATGGTGAATTTCATTTCTTCAACATTTCTAGAACAGAAGATGTGATTTTTTAAAGACAACATAACTCAATTTTGTTAAAGCGCAATGTTGATATCAATCAATTTTAATAAAATAGATAACTTTTTTGTTGATGAAGATGAACTGATTAACTTGGTCTTAAATTAAAGGTCGATTCTTATAGAATATTTATGGTGAATTTTCATTTCTTCAGAATTAAAACCAGAGGATGCGATTTTCTAAAAGTAACACAACCCAACTTTGTTAAGACGTAATATTAAACGATTTTTCATTTTTTTTTCTTTCATCTTAATGAAGGTCTTAAATTAAAGCTCAATCTTTATAGACTATTTATGGTGAATTTTATTTCTTCAGCATTTATAGAAGAGGAGGTGTGATGTTTTACAGACAACCCATTTCAATTCTATTAAAGCGTAATATTAACATCAACCAATTATGATAAAAGTGACATATCTTATTTGTTAATCAAGTTGAAGCGATCAACTTGAGCTTAAATGAAAGCTCGATACGTATAGAGTATTTTTGAGAAATTTCGGTTTTTCAACATTTTTGGAATAGATGTTATGATTTTCAAAAGACAACCCAAATATCAACGACGTTTAATCAAACTGATATAACTTATTTGTTAATCTAATTGAAGCGATCAACTTGAGCTTAAATGAAAGCTAAATTCTTATAGGATATTTACGGTGAGTTTCATTTCTCCAAGATTCATTGTACAGGACATAAGATTTTTAAAAGACAACATAACTCAATTTTGTTAAAGCGCAATGTTAATATCAACCAATTTTAATTTAAGTCTTTATTTAAGACTTATTTGTTAATCACAATGAAGCGATCGACTTGAGCTTAAATGCAAACCCAATCCTTATAGAATTTTTATTGTATATTTCATTTGTTCATAATTTGTAAAATAGGAAGTATGATTTGTTGCTAAATGATATCGCCGAGGACTTTATCGCGTTGAGGTAGTCGCGATAATCAACATATTCACAAAATCAAAAGAGGGACTTGGACGAGGCGAATCACATTTATTAACACACAGCAAACAACAGGAAGGAATATTGTACATATTTGTTCCTATTGTTCTTATCATCAATCATTGCATAATATTAAAGTCATGCTGCAGCAGAACGATATCCAGACGAAATTGCACTGTTTTGGGAGAGAATGCCAAACAAAACATTCATTTCTAAAAGCTAAAAGTCTGCTCCTGGATTTAAGACAGCAAAGGATAGAGTTGCACAGCTGCTATGTTCTAATGCATCTGGAGATTGTGTCATTAAGCCACTAATGCTTTTTAGATCGTTTAATCCTCGGGCTTATAGAGCTTTTAAAATCAAAGCAAGGACAACATTTCTAGTTTTGGAGCATGCACCAGGTCATCATTTCTACCTCTCAACATGACGGCTTTGCTCCAACCTATGGACCAAGGAATAATCCAGGCCTTTAATCTATATTACATTAGACGAACCTTCAAAGTCATATTGAATAAGAATGTAATCCTGATTCGAATGCTGGAAGAAACTTGACATAGCAAAGTGCATCGTAAACATAAAAGAATGATTGGAAGAATTGGAAAGCTATGGTCTGCTCTGACTGTGGAAAATGACGAAGAATTCAAACTTTGACTGTAAACATAGCCGAAATTCTGAATGGAATAGGACGAGATGGATTCCGACAGATAGAATCAAGTGATACTCAGGAATTGCTTGAATCGTAAAATGATGATTTAACTGAAATCGACTTGGAGGAAATGTTAAATTCAGAGCCCATTGAAGAAGTGGCTTCAACAAGCACTGAAAACGTGACATTTAATTTGAAAAATGAATGAATGGTTCATGAATTTTTAAGAGGAAAATTGCAATTCAAATTGCATTTCAAAATGTTCAAAAACTTCAATTAAATTAATTTTTTTAAATATGTATTTGTTCTTTTTTATTTCGTTACCTAGGAATAAATAAGAATAAAGAGCTTTTACTGTAGCCTGTACTCAACTCAATTTTATTAAGACCCGACGCCAAATTCTAATGGATTTCATAATGTTCTTCTTAATTAATATGAAGCTATAAACAATGACTTTAGTTAAAGACCAATTTTTATTGAATATTTATGGACAATGTAGTTTCTGCAAGACTTTAACTTATTGTTAGATAAAATTCGATTCTTTAAAGATTTTTCCATTTAACCAATTTTCATATTTGACAATTAATTATGGCTAATTTTTACAGAATATTTCTGTATAACTACATTTCAGCAAATTGTTTCAGTTCTAATCATTTTATGGATTTAGTTCTTTGTATAACTGAGTATATAATAAATCCTTTATATTTACTTGTTGTATTTGTTTTTACTTACCTAAGCTAGCTGTCATAGCTTCAAGGTCCTTAGGTTTTCTTTTTCTTGGTCTCCCTTTCTGTCTAGGCGTAGGGGTGGCACCATTATACGGCGAGGGAAACGGAACCTTAGCAACGGTGGTAGCATCAACGGGCGTCGGTGGTGGAAGCGGGGGATGATGATGATGATGGTGATGGTGGTGGTGATGAGGGTGGAAATCCGGACTACCGAATGGCCCTTGAGGGTAAACGGAATTCGGCGTCCCTCCGCCGTAAATGGCGGCGGCGGCGACGGCCGCGGGGTGCGGTTCCGAAGCAAGCGACATCTCGAAATGGAGGCGGCACAAAACGGCGCCGTCGCGCATGCCGAAATGATCCCCTTTCGTAAGGGGCGCGTTACAAACGACACAGCTAAAACAGTGCACGTGAAACACCGATTCGCGGGCCCTCATCACTAATTCCGACGATAGGATCGTCGCTTGACATCTTCCGCAACGTTTCATACCAAATAACCTGAAAGAAAAAATAAATTTTAACTCGAGTTGAAACCGAATAAGAATAAGTTCTCGAAACCGCATCAAGAAAAAAAAATGTAAATCTATTGTAAAAAGACCTTTAAGGTGGTGGTTTGTTCGTTACAATAGGCGAGTTTGAGTAACCGTTACCACACCGGTCTAGTTCGCTCGTGGATCCCGTGAAAAGGGGGGCACAGCGGGAAGTCCTTGATCCCTGTGGACCCCCCATAGCCACCCGACACAATGTATATCCTATAAGACCTTTCAACGCCACCTTTGTGTAACGCACCGCGTCCGAGTTCAAATATTTATTTTTCCGCTACCCGCGGCGACAATTCTTTCTCTGTCTTCTCCAACATTCTTTTTATTTCCTCTTTTTTTTACTTTTGTTCCAATTCAAGAATAAAACATACCCCCGTTATTACATACATTATAAACCACCACCCCTTTTTTTTTCTAATAAAATCTATCACTTCCGTGAGAAAGAAAAAGATCTTGTACTTAAAACATTTATAATTTAACATAAAATTCCGTCAAGTGGAAATAACGTGAAGCGGTTTCGATGACTTTGAAAAGTGCTTTAGGAACATATGGGGGCAAGGTCCCATTCAAAGAGAATCGCCGTTCGTGCGCGGTTGCCCGAAGAGGACTTATGAGTCCGCGGAACTGGCTCTCAAAGGCGACGACGACCGACTTTAATCCACTTGAAAAAGGTATTGTACTTGAGTCTCCGCGCCTGATCGATCATTTTCAAGACAGTGAAGACATCGTTTTCAACGACTCACCTTACTACGTGGTGATGATTCAATTCATTGAATAGAGGGGAAGGGAAACTTTCGACGTGCAAGTTAAAACGAAGATAATACGTTAAGTTATGTTTGATGATCAATTTACTAAGATGGAAATGATGAATCATGATTGTGTGTTTCTTTTTTTAGTTTTGCCGAAGATAAATTGAAATAAGATTGTTAAGAGAAAAGTTAACTTTTTTTCGATGAAACAAATTTGTTTTCTCATTTTATGACTTTGTTTAATAATTTCTATATAATTTTTTTATATAATTCAAAAAACCTAATTTGGTGAATTAATTTTTAATTAATTAATATACAATATGCCATTTATTGAGATAAAATAATTAAGAACTTTACGACTTTGTATAAAATTTCCTATATACATTATTTATAAGAACTACTAAACGAAGTTTAGAGAGTTAATTTACGTTTAATTAATTATTCAATTGATATCTCTATTAGTTCTGAAGAAAAAAAAAATTAAAAGCATCGTTTTTATTCCCACCGTGTTGTCTTCAAAACATGTAGATATAATATCATTTGTAATGATCAATGAAGGAAAGAACTGAGAAGGAAGAACAATATCAACCATTAAAACCGAATTGTTGTGATAGTGAAAACTTGGTTAAGATGAGTTGGGTTGAGTTTACAGTGAATTTCATTTCTTCACGATTTGTAAAACAGGAAATGTGTAATAACATATTTTCAATCAATTTATTTTAACTTTATTTCTTTACGATTTGTATAAGAGAAGATATGATTTTCTAAACATAAAATACAATTCAATTTTGTTAAAACATAATGTCTATTAATTTTAAGAAAGTTGATATTTTTAATCTGAATGAATATGAACCGATTAACTTGGACTTAAATTAAAGATCAGTCTTATAGAATTTATGGTAAATTTCTTTAACATTTCTACGATTTTGTAAGGACAACCCAACCCAATTGAGATAAAGTACAATGTTTACACCAACCAATATTAATGATAACTATTTAATTCATGAAGATGAAGCAATCATCTTTAAAGCTCATAGAATATTTATGGCAAATTTCATTTCTTCACGATTTGTATAAGAGGAGATATGATTTTCGAAATATAACACAACCCAACTTTGTTAAAACGTAATGTCTTATCTGAATGAAGATGAAGCCATCAACTTGGATTAAAATTAAAGTTCAATCCTGATAGAATATATATTATGAATTTCATTTCTTCTACTAGAACAGAACGAGGCATTTTTAAAAGATAACAAAACCCAATTTTGTTAAAGTGCAACATCAACCATTTTTAATAAAATTGATATAAGTTATTTGTTAATCAAGTTGAAGCGATCAACTTAAGCTTATCAACTTAATTTAAATTAAAGCTCAATCTTTATAGAATATTTATGGATAAATAAGTTTCTTCAAGACTTGTAGCTTATGAGATATGAATTGGGAAGATAAAGAAGCACGCTATGGATGAGGAAACAGAGCTATAGAGACATTTGCCGAAGAAAAGGGGTTAGGTTGGGATGAATTGAGTTTGGTTGGGTTATATAAAGACAGAAGTGGTGATATTGTATTTATAGTAAAAAGTAAAAGATCAGTAAAGTACCTAGGATTTAACATCGACAAAGATTTAAGAATGACCACACATCAGATGATGGTATATGAAAAAGCGATGAAAATAATGAATGCCTTATCTGGTATTATGCCAAAGGTAGGAGGCCCCAGCCAGACGAAGAGAAAATTAAATGCAACAGTAGTACAATCGGTATCTCTTTATGCAGCACCAGCATGGTAAGCAGCGCTTCGATACGATAAGTACAACAAAATATTGAGATCAATAGAAAGAAAAGCTGCGATCTGTATCACCTCCGCGTACAAAACAATATCTACGGAAGCCGTTGGTGTCTTGGCCGGGTGTCCTCCGTATGATCTTTTAGTTTGGGAGCGGTCAAGAAACTGGGAAATGAAGGGAGAGAACCGCACAGTGAACAGAGAGGAGATGTATAGGATATGACAGGGAAGATGGAAAAACTATACAGGTTGAGCAAGGTATTTTATAAAAGATGTTCGCAAATGGAGAGAAAATAGGCCAGATACGAATTATTACGCAACGCAGGCCATCTTGGAGTGTGGGTCTTTCGGGATTTACTTGAAAGAAATAAAAATGAAAGAATTAAGTGTGTGCTGGTATGGATGTAATACTGAAGATACACCACAACACACTATATTTGAGTGTAAAAAGTTTTCCTCTTGGCGTAGAGAAACTGAAGAAAAAATAGGAAGAAAAGTAAGCATCGTCTCCATTGCTAAGACCCTCGTGGAGACAGAAGAGATTGGAGCGGCTGTAAAGGAACTGTTGTCTAGAATTATGAGAGTGAAAGAGGATGATGAAAAGCAGCCAACAAAATGAAAGGCATTGTAATTAACAACTTTTCGCAAGTTTCTTTAAGTTATGCTAAGCGATCCCAGGCAATTTAAATTCTATAAATAGATCAAGAAGGGGGAGTTTTTAGTGTTATAATCCTGACCGACACCACCCAGGTCAGTGGAGTCCCACACTCTCGGTTAAGAGTATGGGACTCCAGTTAAGAGGGTGGGTCGGAGAAGAACGACCACTGTAGGTGAGAAGAAGAGAGAAGAGACATGGATCGGGGGAAGCAGAATGCAGGAGGAGACTAAACAAGAATCGAGTTACTAAAAGGGAGTGTTGGAGATCGTAAGGGGACTTGACAGGAACCGGAGGAACCTGGGAAGAATAGGAATGAAAATGGATCCGAGATAGAAGAAAGGTGAGAAGAACGGCAAGAAAACCGACGAAAGAACGAGAGGGTGATTCTGGTGAAGACAAGGAAATGAGTTTTTAGTTAAAAGAAAAGAATAAGAATGAGAATACATGGATATAGGGTGAAAAGTTGCATGAAAGATGGAACAAATATACAGGCTGAACATAGAGACGTCTGAAAATAACATAAAAGAGACAGATAAATTGATTTATTACCTAAGCTATAATGTAAAAAAGACAAGATCAGATGATTGCTGGTATGAATACAAAAAAAGGACACTCTATACCACAACATTTTGGTGATCTGGACGTAAAGATTGGAAGAAGAATAAAAATTTAAGACGTATCAAAACTGCTGATTAGAGATTGAAACAGATATGGAGGAAGAGAAAAGAGAGGAAGAGAAGGAGAAAAATGCCTCGAAAATCAAGAAGTATTCATCTAGTCTGGGAAATTTAAGAAATCTGGAGTGTAAAAAGAATGTGAGGGGTCTCTTGAGGAAAAGGGAGAGAGGATAAAGTAGAAGAGAAGAGGAAAGTACGAGGATCATTGTTTCCCCAAGCCGAATATGTATCTAAACTAAAGATAGCCAAAAAGTAAGAGAAAAATTTTGGTTTTCTCTATTTGTGTACAAGAGTGAACGAAAAGAACATCAATGTAGGAGAAGATAGAAGGGGAGAAAATAGGAGTGGGGGAGGCCCATCGCCTACATGAGTCGAATATGTAGCCAAATTCAAAACACTAAAAATTAAGAAGTAAATTTCATGTTCCCCCATCTATATGTGAAAGTAAATTAAACAAATATCAAATGTAAAAGAGTATGGTGAATAAAAGGGGAGAAAAAGGTAAGAGGAAAGATCCAGGTATGTAGGTGAAAATAAAAACGTAAATGGTAGGAAAATTTTTGGTTTTGTTGCAACTCGTGTGGAATGGTCAGGACAAGAGAAGCGAAGAATAGTAACAAATGGGAATAACCACCAATAAACCTGAGTCTCCAAAGTTGTCCAAAATCAAAACTATTTTAGATTTACCATAACGCAAAAACATTTAAATGCGTTATCGATATCGCCTTTTGAATCCGATGTCACAAAAAATACCTAAAACTGCAACATCCCTTAACGTGGTTTTTGTATTTGTATAACTTCTGCCCAGTACCGAATGAAGATTTGACGACTTTAAATCGTCAAGAGAATTGTTAGAAGTGGACAAATTCATGGTAACTACAGCATGTACAATTCAAATTACAGAATGCTTTGAGTTTACTACCTTTACTTGTAATGCTTCAAAGCGCTTTTCATATCTGGTCTGTGAAGAAAACTTCTATAAAAATGAAGGTCAGAAATTGAGAAGTACCATAAAGATAAAACGTAAATTTTAAATGCAGTGAATGTAAACTTCGATACAAATGTCAGAAGAATTTAGGTTCAAGTGGGCACAAGAGGACATATTCGTTTGATATCTTTCCTTAAGCATATATATCACCCTGACTATATTCAACGTGAGCTTCTTTGTATTATCAGGCAAGATCTATATTCTTTCAATGATTTATACTGGAAACACCTTCCAGAAATACCTAAAATTCTTAACTAACAAAGTTCACAGATGAAGATGGTTTTAATAGAAATGAAATGTTTAACATTAATAATGATTATGATAAAAATTCTCGAGGCGTCAAACAAATCCAATACCAACAATGTTTTAGTTTGAACATTTAATTAGGCATTATGGGGAATAGATTAGAAAAATAATAACTACAATTACTAAACGATTTTTTTCGACTTAACATTAAATTTAAGACTAAATCTCTGGTTTGCGCAAAATTTAACTCTCCAGCAGACTTTTATTTACAAATTTGCTTAAAAAGATTAATTTACAGAGAACAGAACAAGGTTGTCGGATGATTCGTGAAGTTAGACGTTTGAAAGAGTGAGGACTTTTTTGATATTGTACATTTTGAGTATTTTTGCTAATAATTAAGGTCCGTTGTAATAATAACCAATTCAACGTTTTAATTGCTATCTCGTGAGTTTGTATGTGCTTCTAGTAGTTTATGGTAAATCAACTTTATTTACTTTGCCTCTTTCGTCATAAATCTTCCAATTCTTCACATCATATAAACTTTAACTAACATTTTTTGATTTTCTTACTACCTACAAAGTGTACTGAAATTTTCCCCGGAATTATTAACCCAACCCAACCCAAATCCTACTACTTTGATCATTTTTTCATCTTCAATATTTGGGTACTAACTCCTTTCTTCCAGGCTAAACCTTCTTTGAGCTGAACAAATGTAATATTTCTTTTTCCATATTGAGTCCTCCTCAATGTCTTATTCGCCCTTTCTATGTCTGACACATACGAAATTTTCATTTAATTTCTTCTTTTTTGATTTGGCTGAGGTTATTTCGCTCATCAATACAGGGAGTTTTCTTCTTCTTCTTTTAAAAGGATAAGTCCCTCTTCACCTTGTAAAGCTTTTGCATTTCTAAATTGCTTGTTTTCTTTAACATAGTAATTTCACTCATCTTTTTCGAAATATCTTGGTGATATGGCCTCTCTCTTCCTGTCGTCTGTATTGCAACCATCTCACCGCATCTTGAAGTTTCTATTTGCTTTATATGTATACTTGGTGCTTTTAATGACATTTTCTATTATTGTGAACTATTTCTTGTCTGTCTTGTCTCCTAATTAAAAATGTAATTCGTACTCGCAATCGTTTGCTCCATTTCTTCCATCCTCTCGTCAAAATTTTTTCTTTCTCATTATTATTTGCTTTCGTCATAACAACTCTAATTGTAATAACATAAATTTTGATTTACGTTCATTGTATTGACTAAGATGGATAGTTATTTTGATTTGAGTTCGAGAAGAAGAAAATTAGAGATAAATTAAGAAGCCAACTATTTCATACATTTATGCTTCAAATCCACTTGGGTTACTGTTTGGCTATGATACCAACATAACCATGGTATTAATCGACGTAACCTAACCCATACAGCTGAAGTTTGGGTTGGGTTGGGTTACAAATAGATTTGTATTTCAATTTCTTACAATGAATCAATGGAATATTTGTGCTAAAGTACTAAAATAAATGTTGCCCAATTTGAAGAAACAACACTTTTACTAACTTTATTTGATATTGCATCAAGATTGATTGTTATGTTTGAAGATTCTAAATTGGATGATGCTCCGTAACATTCCTAAGGTTATACAGAGATTCACGATTTGTTTTTATTTTAGTAAATCCAAATTAATAAATAATTCATAAAACCCTACTATTTTTTTTCTTAAGCGGAAATAGCAAATTCTCGAACGGTCGAATGCCATTTGTCCGTAATTTTTTCCGGTGAACAATTAATTGCCGCCGGTTTGCGGTGGCTCGAAGGTCTCCTCGCCAATAAGGAAACCGAGAATCGATCCGCTTCTTTTCCACACGGAGAAAAGAAGCCTTCTTGTTTCTTCCTCGTCCTATTCGCATCTTTCTTCTTTCTTCGTTTTCGTTTCTTTTCGTTTTTCCCATCGAAGAAGAATCGTCGTCTCGGACTCTCAAACATGGGGACTATGGAAAAACCGGATCGGGATTTGATTGGTTGAATTGTCGTAGCGGCGGCGACTGGTTTTTGTCGACTCGCTTATTTATTGCGATAACCGCAGCAACTTCGCTTTTGTCCTCCGCCTTCTCTCTTCCTCTTCTTCCTCTTCATCTCGATCCAGAGACAAAAGTTCTCTTCTCTCTACCTCTGTTACTCTTCAACTGAGCCGATTTCGAATCCCCTTTTTTGCGTGAGAACAAATTAAGGCAATTAAAAATTTTAAGCGCCCCGAACGGTTTTTCTCTTAACTTTTTTTTAACACAAAATTTTTTTCTTACCCATACGTTAAACGTTCAATCTCATCTTCGTTGTTATTCTACTTCGAAACGAAATGAACTAAATAAAAAGTAATGAAATCTTCTTTTTGATTTACCACACGCGGTGTGAAGATTAAGAAGTTTATTAAAAAGGAGTTAATTAGGTACTTTTTAACATTTGTTTTTATTGAGTAAAATTAGAAGAAAATGAAATGACTACATAATAGACACAGCAATAGAATGTAATGACATTCTGAAGAGAGAGACCATGTCAACAGGATACTTCCAAAGAGATAGATCAAATGTATCAAGTTAGGCAAAAGACGATAATATTTAAAGATGTAACAGCCTTACAAGTTGAACAAAGCCTCATCCTATTAACAGAGGAAGAAAGAGCGATGGGCGAAGCAACCTAAGCCAGCTTGTTTTGATAACGATGATAAAAGAAGAAGAAATTAAATGAAAATTTCATATTGTGTAAGACATAGATTGCGAAAAAATGAATACTACATTTGCAATGCTTAAAGAAGAATTTCTTCCCAGTTCAAGGACCTGAGATAAATCCAAGCATTTAGTTAATATTGAAGGATTTGGATTGTGTTGATACCAGGAGTTGGCAAGAATATTTCAGCAAACTTTGTAGGGGGAATGACAATGAAGAAATGGTAGTTTAGTTTATAAAGGAGAAAAAGTTAATTAGATACTTTTTAAAATTTATTTTTGTTGTGTAAAATAAGAAGAAAAAGTGTTGGTGTGGGGATGTTGTTGAGTAAATAGAAGAAATTGGGATTAGAAATAAGAAATGTCCACATAATACACACAAAGAACAAAAATCTTCAGGATGTAATGACATACTGAAGAGAGAGACCATGTCGACAGGATACTTCCAAAAAGATGGATGAAATGTATCCTGTTAGGCAAAAGACGATAATATTTAAAGATGTAACAGCCTTACAAGTTGAACAAAGCCTCATCCTATTAAAAGAGGAAGAAAAAGCGATGGGCGAAGCAACCTAAGCCTTTTGATAACGATGATAAAAGAAGAAATTAAATGAAAATTTCATATTTTGTAAGACATAGATTGCGAAAAAATGAATACTACATTTGCAATGATTAAAGAAGAATTTCTTCCCAGCTCAAGGACCTGAGATAAACCCAATTATTTAGTTAATATTGAAGGATTTGGACTGTGTTGATACCAGGAGTTGGCAAGAAAATTTTAGCAAACATTGTAGGGTAAATGACAATGAAGAAATGGTATTTTAGTTTATAAAGAAGAAAAAGTTAATTAGATACTTTTCAAAATTCATTGTTGTTGTGTAAAATAAGAAGAAAAAGTGTTGGTGCGGGGATGTTGTTGAGTAAATAGAAGAAATTGGGATTAGAAATAAGAAATGTCCACATAGTAGACACAAAGAACAAAAATCTTCAGGATGTAATGAGATTCTGAAGAGAGAGACCATGTCAACAGGCTACTTCCAAAGAGATGGATTAAATGTATTATGTTAGGCAAAAGACGATAATATTTAAAGATGTAACAGCCTTACAAGTTGAACAAAGCCTCATCCTATTAAAAGAGGCAGAAAGAGCGATGGGCGAAGCAACCTAAGCCAGCTTCTTTTGATAACGACAATAAAAGAAGAAGAAATTAAACGAAAATTTCATATTGTGTAAGGCATAGATTGCGAAAAAATGAATACTACATTTGCAATGCTTAAAGAAGAATTTCTTACCAGCTCAAAGACCTGAGATAAACCCAATATTTAGTTAATACTGAAGGATTTGGGTTGAGTTGATAACAGGAGTTGGTAAGAAAATTTTAGCAAACTTTGTAGGGGGAATGACAATGAAGAAATGGTAGCTTAGTTTATAAAGGAGAAAAAGTTAATTAGATACTTTTTAAAATTTACTTTTGTTGTGTAAAATAAGAAGAAAGAGTGTTGGTGCGTGGATGTTGTTGAGAAAATAGAAGAAATTCGGATTAGAAATAAGAAATGTGCTCAAAATAGACACAACGAACAAAAATCTTCAGGATGTAATGACATACTGAAGAGAGAGACCATGTCAACGGGCTACTTCCAAAGAGATGGATTAAATGTATCATGTTAGGTAAAAGACGATAATATTTAAAGATGTAACAGCCCTACAAGTTGAACAAAGGCTCATCCTATTAAAAGAGGAAGAAAGAGCGATGGGCGAAGCAACCTAAGCCAGCTTCTTTTAATAACGATGATAAAAGAAGAAGAAATTAAATGAAAATTTCATATTGTGTAAGGCATAGATTGCGAAAAAATGAATACTACATTTGCAATGCTTAAAGAAGAATTTCTTTTCAGCTCAAAGACCTGAGATGAACCCAATCATTTAGTTAATACTGAAGGATTTGGGTTGAGTTGATAGCAGGAGTTGGTAAGAAAATTTTAGCAAACTCTGTAGGGAGAATGACAATGAAGAAATGGTAGTTTAGTTTATAAAGGAGAAAGAGTTAATTAGATACTTTTTAAAATTTACTTTTGCTGTGTAAAATAAGAAGAAAAAGTGTTGGTGCGGGGATGTTGTTGAGAAAATAGAAGAAATTCGGATTAGAAATAAGAAATGTGCTCATAATAGACACAAAGAACAAGAATCTTCAGGATGTAATGACATACTGAAGAGAGAGAGACCATGTCAACAGGATACTTCCAAAGAGATGGATTAAATGTATCATGTTAGGCAAAAGACGATAATATTTAAAGATGTAACAGCCCTACAAGTTGAACAAAGGCTCATCGTATTAAAAGAGGAAGAAAGAGCGATGGGCGAAGCAACCTAAGCCAGCTTCTTTTAATAAAGATGATAAAAGAAGAAGAAATTAAATGAAAATTTCATATTTTGTAAGACATAGATTGCGAAAAAATGAATACTACATTTGCAATGATTAAAGAAGAATTTCTTCCCAGCTCAAGGATCTGAGATAAACCCAATTATTTAGTTAATATTGAAGGATTTGGACTGTGTTGATACCAAGAGTTGGCAAGAAAATTTTAGCAAACATTGTAGGGTAAATGACAATGAAGAAATGGTATTTTAGTTTATAAAGAAGAAAAAGTTAATTAGATACTTTTCAAAATTCATTTTTGTTGTGTAAAATAAGAAGAAAAAGTGTTGGTGCGTGGATGTTGTTGAGAAAATAGAAGAAATTCGGATTAGAAATAAGAAATGTGCTCAAAATAGACACAACGAACAAAAATCTTCAGGATGTAATGACATACTGAAGAGAGAGACCATGTCAACGGGCTACTTCCAAAGAGATGGATTAAATGTATCATATTAGGCAAAAGACGATAATATTTAAAGATGTAACAGCCTTACAAGTTGAACAAAGCCTCATCCTATTAAAAGAGGAAGAAAGAGCGATGGGCGAAGCTACCTAAGCCAGCTTCTTTTGATAACGATGATAAAAGGAGAAGAAATTAAATGAAAATTTCGTATTGTGTAAGACATAGATTGCGAAAAAATGAATACTACATTTGCAATGCTTAAAGAAGAATTTCTTACCAGCTCAAAGACCTGAGATAAACCCAATCATTTAGTTAAACTGAAGGATTTGGATTGTGTTGATACCAGGAGTTGGCAAGAATATTTCAGCACACTTTGTAGGTTGAATGACTATGAAGAAATTGTATTTTAGTTTATAAAGGAGAAAGAGTTAGATACTTTTCAAAATTTATTTTTGTTATATAAAATAAGAAGAAAAAAGTGTTGGTGTGGGGATGTTGTTGAGTGGGTGTGGTTGGGCGTAGTTGGTCCATCTGTTAACGCCGCTAATTATCTGCTTGCGAAGGCGCTCAAACAACTCGTTTATTGACGAAAGACACGCGCGACGCATTCAGCTACATACACATCTCCCCATCTTTCTTAAGCTGTGATAAATAGACGGAAGATTTACGGCGTATTTCATCGTCCCTCGCAGGTTTTTTGCTCATTAACTTGGGGTGAATGAGAAGCTTTTTATACCCTTCTTATTTTAGAAAGAACTAAATATTTTAATAAAGCCATAAAAATGCATTATTTAATCAATATCAATAAATAACGACTTATAATAATTACCATTATCAAAATTGACCTTAAAAGTGTTGAGAAATTACCACATGTTGAACCATGATCGATTTATATGCAAAATTCATCGAAACTTAACTGCATCAATTTTAACAAAAAAACCTGTTTTTTTTTAACATTGTAAGTGACTTGGTGTAATAAGAAGTCGCGGTGCAACATAAATAATCCTTTGATGTTCAAGGTCGGGAAAAAAGAGGATAAGAAGACCTCCGCGCGTCCTCTTTCTCGACGTATAATATGCAAATTAGGGTACGCAACCGAAGAGAGTGTCGTGCTCGCCGAAGCTTGTAACCGCGTCAGATTATAATATTACTACGCATTTACGACTTGAATGAAACGAAACGGTAAAATAAAATAAAATCAAAAGGATATGTACAAAGTTTCGATACATAAATGTATGAAATAGTCTATAATAAGTAACTGATAAAAAGTTATATTCATCGGGTTTCTTTTCTAAAACATTTTAATTTTCAAAATTTCCTATTTTTACAAATTCCCAAAGGAACTGAAGACTAAATTGTTGAAGTAACAGGATAATAATGGAAAAGAAAAAAATTTGATGAGTGGATGGAAAAAGTGAAGAAAAAAAAAGAAATTAAGTTGGATATCATGAAGACATTTGTTGAAATAACTAAATCCCAAGCCGATGTGAATCCATCATCTGGTTAGCATAGAACAATTAACACAATAAGAAAATTCTAAGAAGCAGTCGACGAGAAATTGTGATTAGAAACAAGAAATATCTACATTAATAGATACATAATACATAATAGAAGAAATAAAAGAAATACTTTAGAACTTTAGAACACACAACAACTCCTACACCATCTTTCGTCCATCTTTTCTCTCTCCTCATTTTTTTCCACACCGAAATCTGGCAATCATTCTTTTACCCTCCTCATCCCCTTCCATTATCTGCGGATGGAAAAGGATGAGGACTGACAGTTCCTTCATTACTATTTCACCATACCTCACATTACATTTCCCTTCTCATATCTGTGACCTTCTCTTCTGTACGTCCGTATCCCTATCCCATAGCTTTCTCCACATATCACCTCCTTCCATTCTTCTGTTTTCTATGTCAGTTGTTGAATAACCCACTCTCCCACTCTCCATAGTATCTCTCTCTATCTCAACATCCATACCTCAATCTTTCTTTCAGCACTCTTCCAGAATTCTGCAATGCGGTTTTATTTCTATCTTCTCTTCGTACTTCACCGCTCTTCTCCCAGCCTCCACTTTAACTTCATCCTTCACTAATCCCAGTACCTTGTTTGTACTTCCTCCAACATTCCTTGTTCTCTTCATCCTAATATTATTGTGCCATACATCATTGCGATCCTCACCAAGCCATTAAGCATAATTTTCACTTTATCAACATCCCTTCCAAGAGTTCTTCCCAAACCTATCTCATCGCCTTATTTGCTTGACAGTGTGATGGCTTCGATGATCTTATTATTTTTCAAGAACCTATATCCTAGATAAATAGGATTCGGGTTGGGTTGGGTTGATAATATGAGTTGGCGAGAAAATTTCATCGAACTTTGGAGGGATCATGAAATTATAGAATTAGCAGTTCAGCATTGCATTAAGCAGATAAGAACAGAAAGGAAGAAACCATGTCATTAGGATATTGATAAAAAAATAGGCAAAATGTATCATGGTAGATAAACGAGGTTAGACATGGGGTTGAAGAGGGCCTCATCTTATTTGAAGAAGAAAACTCATTCTGCTGACAATATATGATGACAGGTAAAACAACGTGGGCCAAAGATTCCTTTCAAGAGGTAACGATGACAGAATGCAAAGAAAAAGAATTAAATGGAAATTTCGTAGCTGTAGGACAGAGAAAGGAATAAGACATTAAGAAGTTGGACTCAATACGAAAAAGAAGTATTACAAATTTTTAGAGTATCTATAAAGAAAAACTCTGCACATCCCGAAGTAGATAAACGTGGGAGTGATTACAATAAGATATTATATTGTATCATTGTCACCGATTGTATTAAAATTAAAGTATTAAATGCAGTATTATTATTGTGTTCTTCATTTTGATAATTTTAACACGCTGTTGATATGGTAAAATAAAGACAAAATTAATGAAGATGATTGTCCAGAATTTGATGGAAGCACATAAAACCTCACAAGATAGCAATTAAAATATTGATTTGATTATTATTATTACAACGCACTTTAATTATTAGGAAAAATACTCAATAAATGCAACATCAACACAATTTCTAGTCTTCACTCTTTCGAACAACAATTTTTACGAATAAACCGACAACTTTGTTTTATGTGTTGGCGTAAATCTTACAGGTTGTTCACAGGTGTCGCGAAAATTAATCCTTTTAAGCTGATTTATAAAGAAAAGATTGCTGGGTTGAAGTGCAGAACTCAATCCAGCGTAAACTGAGAGATTTAGTCTTAAATTTAATATTGAGTCTTCCAAACGTCTAATTTATTCCCCATTATGCCTAAACTGATATTTTAACAAAAACTTTGTATATGTCGGGTTTGAAGGACAATTCGAGGATTTTCATTAGATCGTGCATATTAAACATTTCATTTTTATTAAAACCAGCTTCATCAGTGAACAAGCTTGGTTAGGAATTTTAGGCATTCCAGTAAAAATCATTGACAGAATATCGATCTTGCGTGATAATCCGAAGAAGATCATCTTGAATATGGTAAGAGTGATGGAGCTTCTCATGGAAAGGTATCAAAACAACATATCTTCTTGTGCCCATTTGAAAACAACATAAATTCTTCTGACACTAGTATCGTGATTTTCATACACTGCATTTAAAATTTACGTTTTATTTCTGTGGTACTTCCGAATTCCTGCCCTTCGTTTTCATTTTCAGAATCTAATGTCTCTTAAACTATGACAAGCTGTTTGAAACAATACATGTGGAGGTAATTAACTCTAACCTCTGCTAATATTCTTTATGATCATTCTTCCTACCTTGGTCTAGAATCATTGAGATCATATCTATAACTGTATAAAACATCGTTTGAGAATCAGTTTCAAGGTCATGTGCGTTTTTGTAATGCAGGTCTTTGATAACGTTGTTTTTGTGTTGATATCGTTCATTATCAACGTTACAACTTCCATGCAAACCTTCAAATACTCCAACACCGTTCCAAGTTGCTTTAAATATCGTCTCCATCCTAGACATCGTCTTAGGCATATTATTTCCTCAACATCTGATTGTAAGATTATTTTTAGTCTTATTCTCAGTATCATTCTTAACATTTTTTGAGATATCGAACATTTTTAAAAATTCTCAATGTTAACATAATTCCAAACATTTTTCATCATCATTTCAAACATCGCTTAATGTGATCATGTCACTGATCTGTATTGTTTCGAGCAATCTTTAATACTGTTTATTTGGGGGAAGGTAGAGGTAGATAGATATAGGGAAGCCAGGAGAGGGTACAGAGTGTTATAGTAGAAAAAAAACGGAATTGAGAGTGGTCCTGAGGCATCTGAAAAAGATAAAGAAGGGTAGGGCCGGAATCAGCAGTGAAATTCATATGACAATGGAAAGGTTACTTTATGGGATTATTGGGAGAAGAGGAAATAGCAGAAAAGGCAATAGAAGCAGTGCTTAGGGAATTGAAGAAAGGTAAGGCGGCAGGGGAAGGTGGGATCCATAATGAGGGGTGGTTGGAAGCATCAAGGTGGTGAGAATGAAGTTGGAGAGCATGAATGGAAAGTGATTATAATCTGCCCAGTATATAAAAACGATAATAAGGGAAGTGTAAATAGCTACATGGGAGTTAACTTAGTTGACTTGGCTTACGAGGTATACACGAAGATACTGTTGGGAACACTGTAAAACAACGTGTATGTGTTGAAGCATCTGGTAGATAGGGAGCTGGATAAGAAAAGGGGGAATTGTACGCTCTGTTTATAGATCTGAAGGTGGCTTTTGATAAGCTGGATAGGGGGAAATTGTGGGTGGAGATGGGGAGGAGGGGGGGGGGGATCACGTATCTCCTAATAGCGAGAGTGAAGGAGACTATGGCTAGAATAAAATTGGGGGATAAGCGGAGAGATTTGTTCTGGACGACGAAGGGACTGAGGCAAAGTGTCCGTTGAGCCTGCTTGCATTGTAAACGTGGACTTGGAAGATAGATTGAGGAAGGGGTGGTGGGAGTTAGAAAGGTGCATATGCTAGCGTGCGGATGACATCCTAGCCATGGCGAAGGAAGGGAGGAAGGGGTTGGAAGTGAATGTAGGGATGACGAAGATGATGAAGTTTGTAAGGGTAGGAGAAAAAGAGCAGAAAGCTGGAAATGGGAGGAAAAGGAGATCGAGGAGGTTTGGGAGTGAAAACAATGGCAAAAGTAGCGAATAAGGTGATGGGACAAGTATGGGGTTGGGGGCAGAGAGTCTTTGGAGGGAATGTGGTAATGAGGAAGATTATGTTGACTATGAAGATTATGATGGAGGGAACAGGGAATGCTAGAGGATGTGCTAGCTACATATTGGAGCTGGATACTTGTTGTGGCGAGAGAAACACCGGGATATATAGTGAGGGAAGAGGTAAAGGCAGATAAGGTGAAGGCAGGAACTAAACTCAGGAATCTTGAGGGAGTGTTGGAGGGAAATTAGAGAGGTAAAAGTCAGATATAGGAAAGGAGACAGAGACACTTATTACAAAAGAGTTATCAAAAGAGGGAGTTAAAGGATAGGGACGGAGATGTCCAGAAACAGGAGAGAAGGACACAAATAAAAGAGGGAAGGTATATCGAAGGGTACAGGGACGTAATTACGGAAGGGAAGAAATTGGTGGCTAGGTTCCGATGTGGTAACGAGGAGAGAGCTAATAAATACTGGATGGCCGGTGAGAAGTAGTGGTGTAGGATGTGGAGGGAGGAATGAAAAACATAGGAATATATTTCGAATGGGTACAGTGAGTTGACGGAGGAGGAGATGGACCATGAGCAGATCTTGGGGGAGAAGGAAAGGGGAAACGATGGATGAGAAGGGTGATGGGGGCGAGGAGACAAATTAATTTCATTTTCAAATTTGTTGATATCATCTCCAGAGTAGCGACCATTTCTCAGTATCATTCTTAACACTTTTTGACATATCAAACATTTCTCAGAATATCTTAATCTTATTTCAAACTTAATGTGATCATATCTTTGATCTGCTTAGTTTCAATAAATCTTCAATGCTGTTAAAGTAAATAAATCCTTAGACGATAATAAAAATAAAATATCCTTTACGATAATAAAATCCTTGTTTGAGGAACTATGTTTAATTTCTCTCAAGATTATGCTCCTTTTTTGTAATGCAGATCTTCGATAACATTCTTGTTATGTTGATATCGTTCATTATCAACGTTGACTTCTTCGCAAATCGTCCCTAAAATCTTTCAAAATCGTCTTTATAATCAGTGCTCAACCTCATTTATTACCGTAATAACGTCATTCTCTTTCTCTTAATACTCCATGTTACTTGTTACATGTTATATTATCTCAAACATCTTTATTATATTAAAAATTTTATTTAACATTTACTAATTTCATTCTCTTAACATTCTCCTTGTTATAATTCAATGTCACACATGATTACATTTAACATCACCGTGAAATCTCTTTCGTCATCGGTCACCTTGCTTAATACCCTACATCCTCAATATGATTCTTGTTATCTGTCAATAACGATGTATCGGTGTTAATGTTAATTTAATTTTTTTAATGAATAAGAATTTCCGATTTCTATTTTGGTGATTAATTGTTGATTAACGATCCACGATTACACGTTATAAAATTGGATAGTGTTCTTAATCACGACCAAACAACGGTAATTTTTTTGTAAATTTCACAAATTTGTTTTAGTCTTATTTAGTTGCAGATTTATTTTTGTAAATATACACCTATTCTTATAAAGAAAACCCCTCTCATATCAGATTTGCTGTCGTGCACAGAAATAATTACCTTATGCTAATCGTTCGGGATTGCATTAGCATATAAACTGAGACTCTGTACGTAGTAGAACGACCTTCCACCGTTTCGCAGTGCGTTAAGTCTTTTTAAATACAATTAAAATAATACTTTCGTTTTTCATTTCATTTTACATTAATAATACAATTTCTCGTTTCAAAATCGGATTAAAAAACGTTCTATCCCGTTACCAGATTTGAGAATAAATTATTACGTTTAAGTTCCAATTATTACTTGGCTACTAATCATTAAAACACAAGAAGCAAGGTTGTTACTTAATTCGAATTATCTCATTAAAATTATTAACGTTAATGTGTCAACGAATGATTTGTGTAAGAAGTTTTTTCGTGTCGTTATGGTGGTCTACTCTATAATCAAGCTGCCATAAAATCTATATTTGCATATTGTCTCATTAGCGCCCATAAAACCGTCTTGACCTTTGTTTAGAAGATGTCATAAACATAACTCGGTTTTCTAAAACTTTTTATTATTTTATTTTGATTTTAATCTCAAACGTATTCATTTAATCGTTAATAATAAAAAAAGATTCAATTACTTACATACAATTTTATAATTTTTAATTACCCACAATTAATTAAGGCAACATTTAGTTTATTATTACTAATTATAACTTTTTTTGTTGTTAACTTCAAGCCTTACACGAACAGATGTATTTTTAATTAGTTTTTGTATTAAAAAAGAACGTATCGATTCAAAAATCAAGCACCTGCTCTTATAATTTTATGACACGCGCTATATATTTTATATCATTCTTTTTTGGTTCCTTTTTTATTTTAATTTTAATAAATAAATTTCCAATGAAGCGCGTATTTTTTAAGACGTATAAAACGATACGCATCGGTGATGACGCGTCATTGATAAATTGAAAATTGTTATCTGTTCGTTGAGCGAACCACGGGAGCCAAAGAGCAGGTGCGAACCAGTTCTAAACAATTTAAAAGTCACTCTTCTCTCTCCTTGATGACCGCGAATTACCCAATTACCGCAATTACTCGTATAATAGAGACACGTCATTTACATGCAAACACGTTCCGAGTTATAAACGTCTTCACACTAACAAGCTTTATCACAACAATTAATTTTACCATCGACTTTGCGTTTTAACCAATTCTATGGGAGAATTAATAATTGTATGAAACATGTGAACTGTGAAATATGTTTTTATGTATTTTTTTTCGATCCCTTTTGTTGTAAGAGTATATTGTATGGGAGTATACATTGAGGCGAGCATTCATCGCCCCACAAAAAATAAACCAACCAAACAACAATAATGTATTGTCGATGACGTTTTGCTGGTAGCAATGGTAGTATTAACTCACCGAGGCGTATGTTTTGACAAACGCTCTCCCCACGTATTTCTCATACCCGTATTAGTCCGTCACGATATGAGGACGGTTCAATTGTGTTCGATCGCCGACCGGAAAATCACGTGGCGACCCTCAATTTTGAATATTTTAACTTTAAAGTTTAACACGAAGTTATTATTAAATTATTTTATTGGAAATAGTGGCTTCATCCAACGTATTTTAGTTCTAGTCATAATCACAGTCTTAAATGTTTGCTTTAGCTGTAGTTGGGCATTTTTGCACCAACACTGGAAATTTTGTGATAATAAAAAAAATTGCATCATCAAAACGATGTTTTGGTTAGAGACGATATTTAAGGCAACTTGTGACAATGTTACAGCATTTGATGACATTGGGGGATGTTTTGGACAGATGCACAAAGAGTGGCAATATCAGAACTGACATATAAGGCACTTTCTGATGAATATTTGTAACAATATTTAGGATTGTTAACTAATTGAAAAACAATGAGGAGGATTGACACAACCGAGATGCTTGCCAAAAATGAAAGATGTCTATTTTGTTATTTAGAAGCGATATCAAGTCTTCTAGCAGCATTTTAATTCTTCCAGAGGCATTATCAAGTCTTCTGGAAGCATTTCCAAACTTTCAGAAATAGTGCCAAGTCTTTTGGAAACATTTCAAATCTTGCAGAGGTAATATTATATCTTTTGGAAGCATTTTAGTCTTCTAGAAGAAAAAAAATCTGCATGATCTTGAGCAAATTTAAGCATACCATATTTGGTTCTTCAACCGATGTGTTACATAATTGCAGATACAATGTTGATTACAGTCAAGGTAGGAAAAGTGATCATAAGTACAATTAAAATTTTCCTAAACAGTATTGAAGTATCATAGTCATAGATCATAGTAAATACAATACGAAATTAAGGTGCCCTAATGGTCAAAAAGGCTGAAAGTGAACGTAAATGTTGAAGGGGGTTATAATGTTGAAGGAAATAGATTGATTCGCCCAAAACGATGTCGTGGATAGAGACGATATTTAAGGCAACTTGGGATAATGTTAAAGTATTTGATTACATTGAGAGATGTTTTGCAAAGATGCACGATGAATGACAATACCAGAACACATAAGGCATATAAGGCAGTTTTTGACGAATGTTTGCAAAAATATTTAGGATTGTTAACTAATTAAAGAACAACGAAGAGGATTGTCACAACCCAGATACATGCCGAAGACAAATATATTTCGTTATTTAGAAGCAGTATTAAGTCTTTTGGAAGCAGTATCAAGCCTTCTGGAAGCAATATCAAGTTTTCTGGCAGCATTTCAATTCTTCCAGAGGCAATGTCAGCTCTTGTGGAAGTAGTATCAAGTCTTCTGGAAGTATTTCAAGTCTTCCAGATGCAATATCAAATATTCTGGCAACATTTGAAAATTTTCAGAAGTAGTGGCAAGTCTTTTGAAAACATTTCAAATGTTGCAGAAGTCACACGTCCTTTGGAAGCATTTTAGTCTTCTAAAAGCAGTATCAAGTCTTCTGGAAGCAGTATCAAGTCTTCTGGAAGCAATATCAAGTCATTTGGTAGCATTTTAATTCTTCCAGAGGTAATATTAGGTTTTCTGGAAGCAATATCAAGTTTTCTGGAAGCACTTCAAAACTATCAGAAGTAGGGTCAAGTCTTTTGGAAATATTTCAAATCTTGTGGAGATAATACCACGTCTTTTAAGCATTTTAGTCTTCTAGAAGCAATATCAAGACTTCTGGAAGCAATATCAAGACTTCTGGAAGCAGTATCAAGTCTTCTGGAAACAATATCAAGTCTTCTGGCAGCATTTCAATTCTTTTCGCAACATTTTAATTCTTCCAGAGGCAATATCAAGTCTTCTGGAAGCATTTCAAAACTTTCAGAAGTAGTGTCAAGTCTTTTGGAAATATTTCAAATCTTGCCTAGATGATATCACGTCTTGTAAGCATTTTAGTCTTCTAGAAGCAATATCAAGTCTTCTGGAAGCATTTCAAAACTTTCAGAAGTAATGCCAAGTCGTTTGGAAATATTTCAAATCTTGTGGAGATAATATCACGTCTTTTAAGCATTTTAGTCTTCTAGAAGCAATATCAAGATTTCTGGAAGCAGTATCAAGTCTTCTGGAAACAATATCAAGTCTTCTGGCAGCATTTCAATTCTTTTGGCAGCATTTCAATTCTTCCAGAGGCAATATCAAGTCTTCTGGAAGCATTTCAAAACTTTCAGAAGTAATGCCAAGTCGTTTGGAAATATTTCAAATCTTGTGGAGATAATATCACGTCTTTTAAGCATTTTAGTCTTCTAGAAGCAATATCAAGACTTCTGGAAGCAGTATCAAGTCTTCTGGAAACAATATCAAGTCTTCTGGCAGCATTTCAATTCTTTTGGCAGCATTTCAATTCTTCCAGAGGCAATATCAAGTCTTCTGGAAGCATTTCAAAACTTTCAGAAGTAATGCCAACTCGTTTGGAAATATTTCAAATCTTGTGGAGATAATATCACGTCTTTTAAGCATTTTAGTCTTCTAGAAGCAATATCAAGACTTCTGGAAGCAGTATCAAGTCTTTTGGAAACAATATCAAGTCTTCTGGCAGCATTTCAAAACTTTCAGAAGTAGTGTCAAGTCTTTTGGAAATATTTCTAATCTTGCCTAGATAATATCACGTCTTTTAAGCATTTTAGTCTTCTAGAAGCAATATCAAGTCTTCTGGAAGCAGTATCAAGTGTTCTGAAGTAATATCAAGTCTTCTGGCAATATTTCAATTCTTATAGAGGTAATATCAAGTCTTCCAGATGCAATATCAAGTCTTCTGGAAGCATTTTAAAACTTTCAGAAGTAATGTCAAGTCTTTTGGAAATATTTCAAATCTTGTAGAGACAATATCACGTCTTTTAAGCATTTTTGTCTTCTAGAAGCAATATCAAGACTTCTGGAAGCAGTATCAAGTCTTCTGGCAGCATTTCAATTCTTCCAGAGGCAATATCAGGTCTTCTGAAAGCAGTATCAAGTCTTCTGGAATTATTTCAAGTTTTCCAGAGGCAATATCAAGTCTTCTGGAAGCATTTCAAAACTTTCAGAAGTAATGCCAAGTCTTTTGGAAATATTTTAAACGTTGCGGAGATAATATCACGTCTTTTAAGCATTTTAGTCTTCTAGAAGCAATATCAAGACTTCTGGAAGCAGTATCAAGTCTTCTGGAAGCAATATCAAGTCTTCTGGCAGCATTTCAATTCTTCTGGCAGCATTTCAATTCTTCCAGAGGCAATATCAGGTCTTCTGAAAGCAAAATCAAGCCTTCTGGCAGCATTTCAATTCTTCCAGAGGTAATATCAGGTCTTCTGAAGCAGTATCAAGTCTTCTGGAATTATTTCAAGTTTTCCAGAGGCAATATCAAGTCTTCTGGAAGCATTTCAAAACTTTCAGAAGTAGTGTCAAGCCGTTTGGAAACATTTCAAATCTTACACAGGTAATATCACATCTTTTGGAAGAATTTTAGTCTTCTAGATGCAGTGTAAGGTCTTCTGGAAATAATATCAAATTTTTGAGAAGCAGACCAAGACCTTTCGAAGCATTTCAAGTCTTTTGGAAGTATTTCAAGTCATTCAGAAGTAATATCTCTATAATCTAAGTACAAAGGTAATATTGTCTTATATTTCAGATGATATTTTGATTTATCAGGGCTGATGTTAGAGGATTTCAGACAAGATCTTAATAACTTAGATAATAATGATCTTGAAACAATAATTTCATTTGTTATCAGATACAATTCTCAAAGCAATCTGAGATATATTAAAGGATATCTAATATGATTAATTATAGAACATTAAAGGATGTTGGAAATGATATAAAATGATACATGAAAAAGAGTATTTAGCAATATGGTATTTAGAAATGTCAGACGAATTACGTTATATGTATCTGAAGGAACTTATTGCGTTTCAGGCATGATACTAAATCGGATATCGAGGTGTCCATCTGATGATATATTTGAAAATATGTTGAGCATTTAAACGATATACAAAGAGAAGATGATGATTTGAAAGTTGGCAGTCTTGGGAATGTGCATTTTGATAATTAGCAAACATAAGACTTTTAATACGTAAATAAATAAAAATTATAATCAGTTTGCACTAACTTGTACTAACTAATAAAAATTTGAGTTCGGTTTATATCAACATTTACGCAAAAGCGAAAATCAATATCTTTAAAAACTGGTGCCAGCTGCATTATTAACAGTTAAGAAACGATTTAGGACTCAACTTGAAGCTAAAAGATTGCAGTTATTGCAAGTTATAAAAATGTGGGGATAGGATTATTAAATTTTCCAGCAAAAAATTGGAAAATCAGTATACTTAAAAAAACGTACTAACTACATTTTTAACAGTTAAAAAATAATTTATATCTTAGATCGGAACTAGAAGATTTCATTTTATGCTAAAATATAGAAATATTGATGTGGGATAATAAAAATTTCCTGGAAATAATATGCGAAGAAATATTAAATTTATGAATTATCGGAAATTAATTTTCTTTAAAAAAATCATACCAACATCATTTTTAGCAGTTAAAAAAATTATATCTTAAATTTAACCTAAAAGATTACAGTTTATGATAAGATATAGAAATATTAATATAGAATAATAAAAATTTGTCGGAAAACCATTTATATCTCAAATTGAACATAAAAAAAAATTACAAATTATCATATGATATAAAAATTTTGATGTAGGATAATAAAAGCTTTCAACAAACTTTTTTTTGAAAAAAATCATTTGTGTTGGATTGGATGAGTAAAATTTCTTCATAATGAAGTCTTCAGTATCGTTGAACAGTTGTAACTTTACATAGAAAAGAAATGAAAGAAGAAAAAATTGAAAAAAGGAAGTAAAGGTGATCCTCAAAGGGAGCCGAAGAAGTATACTAAGAGAACGTGTTATTTTAGGAGTTAGGCGACGCGAATGATTTTATTTTTAGCCGTGTTGTTTCCTGTCTGACCCCCACTAATTACACGGATTATATACGTTTTCAGATGGTTAAAGAGAAATTGTATCTTTTTCAGTTATTTGAAGGTAAAGAAAAAAATAGTTAGACGTCGAGTACCGGCAGTTATGGCGACCGTAGAACGTCGAACGGCGTAAAAGGGAACAAAATAAGAAATAAAGTAAGAAAAGATCGGGGCGTTCTGAGTTTCAGGTCGAACCGTAGCAAACCGTTCTCCTCTTCCCATAGGCATAATAAATACATTTTCGAAAACGGCATTGGACGGCGATAGTCAACGCTGATTATGCAGATTGGGGGCCCTGGTTTGGCTTGGTTGGGGCACACAATGCCCCATTGTCTACGGGAGCAGCGCGCGCGCAACAAACCGGGGGGACGACGACAGCCACCGGACAACCGCTTGATTTGTGGTCCCGGGCGACATCTGAATAAAACCTCTCGGACGGTTTCTTTTGCTCGAAATATCCGCTTTTGTTCGGCAAAAGCTTCTCTTTCTCTCTCCCTCTACCTCCCTATCTCCTTCACTACAACATTCTTTTCGAAATCGAGAGAGAAATTATCGATGTTATAAATTAAAAAATAAATAACACGAACAGTAGCTTATGTACGGCTCAAACACGTTCCTCTGCGTTCGTTCGTTTCGCAGAACTCCTCTTCAATCGAGCTTGCGATTTATTGCTAAAGAAACTTGAAACCGATATTATATATGCTACCGTGGTGCATTGAAACGATCGCGCATGTTTCTACATGACCGTTATTTTACGTCGACTCCTTACAGCGTTATTACACTTTTCTTTTAGTACTTTAAGGCGAACAAGCTCTTTTCTTCCATTTTAATCTTGCTTGTTATGCTAATTCTCCTTCGATGTTACTCGAACGCGAAATATCTACACGAATGTTTACTATAATGTAAGTATTTAAATCATTAGTGTATTAAATATCAATATATTGCACGAGAATCGTATTGGAAAAAATTATCTTGGGGTTAAATGGAAAACAGGTTACAACAACTTGACTGTAAAGGTGGTAGCTTCTGGTAGATGAAATCCTATCTTTGAACAGGGAACCGAAGTAAGATCAGATTGGGAAAAGTCAAGTTGGGTGTACCTTAGGTTTCCATATTGGGACTATTGTTCTTCCTGTGTGCGAATGACTTACTACTAGTAACGATCAACATTATGATAAAGTTTGCAGATGACAACAACGACCGTAGCAACGTGGTTCTTAGTGTGGATGTTAACAAACTTGCGGATTGGCGCACAACATCGAGGAATCGAGATCATGATGAAGTATCAGCATACCAATACTTGAATTATGAAATTGCCGCTGCTGAATAGATGCCGTTTCTGGGTTGAAAAATTAATGTCTTGGATTAATCATATTGACTTCTTTACTGGCAAAACCATTCATTTCTCATATGCCTATTATGCATATATTCATTCCTTGGTAAGTATATGGAGTGATGTTTTGGGGCCTACACTAGGCTAAATCTCGATTATAGCAGGACTACAGTAAAAAAATCATTGATAAAATCTAAGTAGTACAGAACAATTCTATGTGAGTAGTTACTTTGAAAATGGTTGAATGCAAATAGAGCACTAAAATCGTCAGGAAATTGAAAAATTCTTAACATTTTAACATTTTAGCAACTTTTCTTTCTTAGAAAATCTTAACTTCAAATTTTAAGAATTTTTTATTGATATTAACCATAAATTGAGATATAACAAAAATTCTTCAATTAAAGCTGATAACACTTTTTCATTTTCTCCTGATTTTTTTCTATAAAACTGGGAAATTGTAAGATATTTTGAGCTGCTGATTACGAAGCTGTGGTCAGAATTAGGAATTTTTCAATAATCAAGATGTCGGATACAACATAAAGAACTAAAATTGCAAGAAATAGGATAATTTAGGGAAAGCTTGATATCCAAAGGGATTTTGTGGTCACTTTTTTTACACTGTAAGAAATTACTGTGTAGCTTGCTGGTGAGCACAAGAGACAAGGAATAAGGACAAGAGGGATTTAGAGCCCAATATACTCTAATGCTCTTTCTTAAGACGGAACCCAACCCAACCTAGATTTAGCCGTACATCTCCTAAAACGGCAAAATCAATGATTCTAGTTCTAAATTTAGTGTTAGTTTTGAAGTTAGGTTGGGTTGGGTTCCGTCTTAAGAGAGGTATCAGTAAGAAATTTCATGTATTGTATGCGTCAGACTGAAGAAAAGAACTTCAAACCATTCTAATATAAGAGAGTGTAATTTTTCGTCACGGAAATTGAAAAATTCTTAACATTTTAGCAACTTTTCTTTCTTAGAAAATCTTAACTTCAAATTTTAAGAATTTTTTATTGATATGAACCATAAATTGAGATATAACAAAAATTCTTCAATTAAAGCTGATAACACTTTTTCATTTTCTCCTGATTTTTTTCTATAAAACTGAGAAATTGTAAGATCTTTTGAGCTGCTGATTACGAAGCTGTGGTCAGAATTAGGAATTTTTCAAAAATCAAGATGTCGGATACAACATAAAGAACTAAAATTGCAAGAAATAGGATAATTTAGGGAAAGCTTGATATCCAAAGGGATTTTGTGGTCACTTTTTTTTACACTGTAAGAAATTACTGTGTAGCTTGCTGGTGAGTACAAGAGACAAGGAATAAGGACAAGAGGGATTTAGAGCCCAGTATACAAGAATGCCCTTTCTTAAGACGGAACCCAACCCAACCTAGATTTAGCCGTACATCTCCTAAAACGGCAAAATCAGTGATTCTAGTTCTAAATTTAGTCTTAGTTTTGAAGTTAGGTTGGATTGGGTCGAGTTCCGTCTTAAGAGAGGTATCAGTAAGAAATTTCATCCATTGTAAGCGTCAGATTGAAGAAGAGAACTTCAAACTATTGTAATATGAGAGTGTAATTTTTCGTCACGGAAATTGAAAAATTCTTAACATTTTAGCAACTTTTCTTTCTAAGAAAATCTTAACTTCAAATTTTAAGAATTTTTTATTGATATGAACCACAAATTGAGATATAACAAAAATTCTTCAATTAAAGCTGATAACACTTTTTCATTTTCTCCTGATTTTTTTATAAAACTTGGAAATTGTAAGATCTTTTCAGCTGCTGATTACGAAGGTGTGGTCAGAATTAGGAATTTTTCAAAAATCAAGATGTCGGATACAACATAAAGAACTAAAATTGCAAGAAATAGGATAATTTAGGGAAACCTTGATATCCAAAGGGATTTTGTGGTCACTTTTTTTTACACTGTAAGAAATTACTGTGTAGCTTGCTGGTGAGCACAAGAGACAAGGAATAAGGACAAGAGGGATTTAGAGCCCAATATACTCTAATGCTCTTTCTTAAGACGGAACCCAACCCAACCTAGATTTAGCCGTACATCTCCTAAAACGGCAAAATCAGTGATTCTAGTTCTAAATTTAGTGTTAGTTTTGAAGTTAGGTTGGGTTGGGTTGGGTTCCGTCTTAAGAGAGGTATCAGTCAGAAATTTCATCCATTGTAAGCGTCAGATTGAAGAAGAAAACTTCAAACCATTCTAATATAAGAGAGTGTAATTTTTCGTCACAGAAATTGAAAAATTCTTAACATTTTAGCAACTTTTCTTTCTTAGAAAATCTTAACTTCAAATTTTAAGAATTTTTTATTGATATGAACCATAAATTGAGATATAACAAAAATTCTTCAATTAAAACTGATAACACTTTTTCATTTTCTCCTGATTTTTTTATAAAACTTGAAAATTGTAAGATCTTTTCAGCTGCTGATTACGAAAATGTGATCAGAATTAGGAATTTTTCTAAAATCAAGATGTCGGATTCAACATAAAGAACTAAAATTGCAAGAAATAGGATAATTTAGGGAAAGCTTGATATCCAAAGGGATTTTTTGGTCACTTTTCTTTTACACTGTAAGAAGGTTGGGTTGGGTTCCGTCTTAAGAGAGGTATCAGTAAGAAATTTCATGTATTGTAAGCGTCAGATTGAAGAAGAGAACTTCAAACCATTCTAATATAAGAGAGTGTAATTTTTCGTCAAAGAAATTGAAAAATTCTTTACATGTTTCGCACATTTTTTCTCATTAGATGATGTTAATTTCAAACTGATAATTTTTGTATTATAGTATTATTAATTATATATTCTAAGATGGAGGGCCATAATGAACCATAAATTGAAATATAACAAAAATTCAAAAACACTTTCATTTCTTTTTTTTTATATAAAAGGTGGATATGGTGGTGGGATATATATATATCTGAATCCTGATATCCAAAGGGTTTTGTGGTCATTTATGGCTGGTATAGGTAGGCTTCTTGGTAATCCTGGGTTGAATCCCGATTCTAGCTGGATAAAAGTAAAAAAAACATCAAAACTAACAGTGCACACAGGAAGTTTTTCTTAAGGCAGACATTAGGAAATCTAATTACACAAAAATTTATTATTATAATAAAAAAGACGTTAGTGTACAACTTTCAGAGAGACATAGGAGACAAAGAATAAAAACATGGGGAGTTCGGAATTTAGCATACTAGAAAGTCTAAGTATTTTTGACAATTACCCCAGGGTTTTTATATTTAGGTTGTGTCGAGTTATGGACTAAGCATTTATTGTTCATTACCAACAATAGTCATGCAAAAAGTATCTCAGTATCTGTTTTAGTTCTTGAGCTGTGCTTAATTTTTTATACTAAAACCCCGAAATTATGATATTTTGAATATTTTTGTTGTATTTCTGCAATCTCCTCTTATTAAGGTACTAAGTGGATATGGATTATGCTTTTCCACATGATTGTGAATAATCGTATTGAATGGAATCTTTGACCATCCATTTCGATTTTTGAGTGATGAAAGGGTTTTTATTTATTATAATATTATTGTTAAAGGAATGTTTTATCGTCTCGAACAAATTAAAGACATTTTTATTTAACTTTGTACTTTTTATTAAGACGAATTTTATTTGTTATAGTTCTACCGGTTTCGGCCCTGTTTAGGCCATCTTCAGGAACTTTCAAGCACTGTTGATTTTCAGATTATTTAAAATCTATTCAAAATTTGTTGGTTTTATGGTGGCGTGTTATAAAAAACTAAAAAATTATTATTTTTTCTTAATAAAAAGTACAAAATTAAATAAAAAATATCTTTAATATTATAATATTGTCAAGATTTTGGTGTTATTATTGTAAAATTGTAAAAGTTATCTATTATAAATCTTGAGACCATAACGAACAACTTTCATGCCAAAGGCTTTTCTTCATCCATTTTAATTTTTGAGATCCAATTAATGTTTATAATGAGACTCTTAAATGATATTTTGGAGATTTTTGATACTTATTTTGATCCTTATATCTAAGTAGTATCTGGTTATGGATTAACAATCATGTTTCATCAGAAATTTTTATGATCAGAAGTCTCTCTCTGCCTATTTTAGTTTTTGAGTTATAGCAGATTTTTAAGCAGAAATCCCGAAATGATGATATTTTGAAGATTATTGTTATATTCCTGCAACTATGTTATATCTAGGTTGTGATTAGTTATGGATTATACTTTTCTTTTTCACAAAGAATATTCCTTTAATAGACTTTTTTCAACTATTGTGATTTTTGAATTATGAAAGATTGATTCGAAAATAAATGAATGCTAATGGATTATGCAATAGTGAATCATTATCGATGATTTTCATTAATTTTAATTAGTTATAAAAAAATTGTGATAACTTAGTACACAGGCTTCTAATATCCTAAGATCATGATACTGCTTCTAAATAACGAAACAGACACCTTTCATCTTCGGCAGGCATCTCTTCATTGCTTCAATCCTCTTCATTGTTTTTTAATTAGTTAACCATCCTAAACATTATTGCAAACATTCACCAAAAAGTGTAATATGTCAGTTCTGACATTGTAACTCTTCATGTATCTTTTTAAAACATCTCCCAATGTCATCAGATACTTTAACATTGTCCCAAATCGCCTTAAATATCGTCTCTATCCACGACATCCTTTTGGGAATATCAATCTGTTTTTCTCAACATTGTAACCCTTCTCAACATTTAAGTTCATTTTCAGATTTCTTAATCTCTAACGCCCTAATTTCCTACGATACATGCTGTGATAGTATCACGGATCTGCACTGTTTCAAGCAATCTTCAAATTTTAATTGTATTTATGATCACCCTTCCTACCTTGGTCTGTAATCATTAACATTGTATCTGCAATTAGATAAAACATCGTTTGAGGAACCAAACACAGAATTTCTTTGCAAATCATCAGAGACTTCAACTTCGTCCAAAATTGCCTTAAATATCGTTAGTATCTCCCATATCATCTTGGGTATATAAATTCACTTCTCTCAAGATGCTAATTTTTTTTAATATCTAAGTTTACTTTTAAAACTTGTTTACATCACCTCGGGAATATCTCAATTTCGACCTGATCATTTCTCAGTATCATTCTTAATACTTTTTGACATATTGAACATTTTTCAAAATTCTCAGTCTTAATATCATTCCAAATATTTTTTATTATCATTTTAAATATAGCTCAATGTAATCATGTCACTAATCTGCATTGTTTCAAGTAATCTTCAATAACGTTCACCCATTTCTTTTATTATTTGTGATCACCTTTCTTACCTTGGTCTGTAATCATTAAAATCGTATCTGTAACTGCAAAAAAATTTTGAAGAATCTAATACACTATAATTAAATTCTTTCAAAGTCATGCTGGGGTTTTCTAATACAGGTCTTTAATTACATTGCTCATTATCAACGGTGCATCTTCTTTGCAAATCATCAAATACTTCAACATCAACCTAAGTTGTTTTAAATATCGTCTCTACACTCTACATCATTTTAGGCATATCAATAAATTTCTCTAAACATACTAACACATCCCAACACTTAACTTCATTCTCAGACTTGTTGATACCATCAATTTCGTACCGATTATTTCTCAGTATCATTCTTAACACTTTTTAACAAATCGATCACTTTTTACAATTCTCAATGTCTTAATATTATTCGAAACATATGTCATCATTATTTCAAACATTGCTGAATATGATTATGTCACAATTTTACATTGTTTCATGCAATCATCAATGCTGAATGTTTGTGATCATTCTTCCTAACTTGGTCTAGCATCATTCGTATCTGCTAAATTTTTGAACGTTTAAGGAACCTAATACATTATGCTTAAGTTTTCTCAAGGTCATGGTGCGTATTTGTCATGCAGGTATTTGATAACATTTTTGTTGCGTCGATATCATTTTTGCAAACATCATTTAACATTTTTGCTGTGTCTGATTCTGCAAATTCAAATTGCAGGCGCTTACTCTGAAACAGGTTGTGTATTGTTAGGTTGGGTTGAACCCAGTTTTAAGGAAGAAGTATCAAAGTATTGTTCAAGAATTGTTAATGATATAGAAGATGTAATTCCAACTAGCTATTTAGCACAAAAACATATTGTTGTTATATATTGTTAGGTTGGGTTGAGCCATCAATTTTAACCCAACCCAACCTAATTAGTTAACACTAGTTATTCTTTAAGGAAGAAGAATCAAAGTATTGTTGATTTTGCTTGGTTCTGAGATCACTATCTTCCATCATCCAGCACCCATACTTATTTTCAAACATCGACGCCTATGTACAACATCATACGGATATTCCCAAAGATTTGTTTTTCGCGACCACCAAGTTTGTATGCAATTCTTCTATGTTCTCTTTCCAGAACATGTTTTATAAGTGGATGTTTTTGATAATTCTAGCGATAGTACTTTTAGTCCCATCTTGGCCGCTATAGTCTCGGATTGTATCTTAGACAGGTTCTCCAGTTTACGATGGAAACAGAATTCACCAATAGTGTGCTCTTCCTGTACTCATTAGTCACCAAAAAAAGTGGCCAACACATCGTTTTGGATTGGAATAGGAAGCTCACCTTTTCAGGTTGCTTTATCAACTTCTTTTCTTGCCATCCCATTCATATAATGGTTAACACCCTCAATGGCATAAAAAAAGCATCTTTTAGAATAGAGAAAAAACTTTTCAATGGCTTACCAACAACTTAGGGGGATATTGGAGGCTCCCCATATTCTTGAGTATACATCAAGGACCAATCAAGTTGCGACAAGATAGTGAGGTTGGGACTGTAATAGAACTCAGTGTTTGGTGAGTTTAGAAGCTTAAGATTCTCGTCTCTAAACTCATAATCGGAGTTGAGTACTTCAAATCCAGAGTTGGACAGCTTGCGAGGGATTCTGCCATGTTGAAATCGAGGAAGGGCTGCTTTGGTTGAACACTTTCATCAGACGAAATTCTTTTTAGGCAGGATACCAATATATATTAGAAGACTCGTTAAGGAAATGTTTCATATTTCCTTGATTCCCAACGTGGTCAATTGTCGAACTGACACCTATGGTCTTAGTGACATTTATTGCTTTATCGGATTGAACTATTTAACAAAACCCCATGGTGATACTCATATCTGATCCTTCCATTGATTCAATATGCTTCTAAACTAAATCCTATATTTTCTTCTCATTGAATGATATCAACACCGCCATTATGATGATTTAAAGTGTTGATTTTCCTCTTTAATTTTACACGCAAGGAAATTTTTATAATTCTTTTCCCCTTTTTGGTTACATTTCCAAAATTTTTTAAGGAATATTATTATTATTAAAGGATATATGTATGAAGTGAAAGAAATTGATGGATGTTGTGTGTGGTAAATTTTTCGTTCGTAAGTAGTTACTTGAAGTGTCATCAACAAACTTAACACTTGCTCGATGGAAACGAAAACAAGTCGTTAGTCAAGTTGTAGAGAACCCGACGAAACCGCTAAGGGATATAGAGTGTGGTGAAGACAAACCGCAAGCTTTGATTGTACGACAGCCGCCGTGTATACAACGAGTGTTTTGTAACTTGATACCGAGGAGGAGAACCCAAACACATGTGTGCTTTTAAAACCACGTGAGATGGGGGGAAATACAACTTTATCGTTGTATTTCGAAAAATGTTTGCACCCATTACAATATTTAATAACAACAATCTCGTTCCGGGCCATAGATCGAGTTCCATGTAAACATTGATCATGGTCTGTTGGTCAAGAACCATCGGCCCATGCACACATAACAGCAAAATCTACCTCGGGTTTACTCGAAAGCACTCTCGGTTTACATACGAGACGTGTACTCAAGATCGAAATCGTCTGTTCGATTAGCCGAGAAATTTTACCTCGAGTCGATTTGCGACAAAGATACGATTCAGAGATAGAGGATTCCTTAATGGACTCGTTACGATTACGATTAAAGCATTCCGCGACGCGTAAATATGACGTGTGTACGCAGAAATTCGATACGAAATTAAAACGAAGTAAAAAAGTTTTTAAACGAAACTTTGATCTTGAGATACGAAAGATTTACGATCAATTATAAAAGATCTACTCGGTATATCTAATAAAAAAAAACATGCGGAGACGATAAAAATGAAGGAGAGGAGTGATAAAAGTTATTATTTACGACATCGGGGAGACATTTTCCCATCGAAGCTTCTTCTTCACCTGTCATCAGATATACAACGAAGTGGAAGCGAACGGATTCGAAATCGACACGTATCCGAAGAGGGCAGCATGTCGAGGTACAATTTGTACTGAGTACCTATCGGCGATCGAAGCACGAAACTCGAACTTCCAAGTCCAAAAGGAGGATGAAAGAAAAGGAACGAAAACGACGGCGACGACGGCGGCGGCGGCTGCGGCGGCGGCGGTCGAACGAACGCGCAACGTCCGTCGTTCGCGCTGCGGATTTATTGATGGGCGTAAAAAATTTATGGTTTAGATCGTTTCACCGGTGGTTCTATTGGTTACCGGGAAGCTTTCCTTCCATAAATGGAAGTCCAAAGCCGATGGTTTGCGCGGCGTTAAAATTCTCGAGAGGCCGAAGAGGAAAAAAGATTCCCGCATGAAAAGAGCTGGGGGAAAATAAAAAAAAACGGTCATAAAGTATCCGGTAAGATGGATTGGTGTGAATTGTTTTATAATGTGTTAAACCGTTTAAAATCAAATTTTAAAAACACGGTCCTTTTTAGCGTTTTATGTTTGTAAGTAGAAGAGAAGTTGAGGATTGACACAAAGTGTAATGTAAATAAGAAAAATTGTGATGTATTAAACGTCGCGAAAGAGTTACTTATAATTAAGAAGTACGTTTTAAAACGATTTATAGACAGACACAAATTTTACAAAATCATCTTTGATCAATACTAAAAATAAAGATGAAAGAAAAGGTAGTAAAGGCTATTTATGTAGATGACTTGGTAGTTGTTATGTAAAATAACGATGCTATAATAAAGATGAAGAAATCATATCATGGAGAGCTTAGGTAGTTGCGAAAAAAATTAATTAAGAATCAATTTGTTTAAAAATTCGCACCGAATACATTTTAAAGACTAAAAGATTACAGTGTATGATAAAACTAAAGCTAAAAGATTGCTGTGTATGATAACATATAACAATGTTGATGAAGGATAATAAAAATTTCCAACAAAAAAGTGGTATGCCAGAGAATTATCAAATTTTGATAAAAACGCAAAATTAATTTCTTTAAAAAAACCGTACCAACTGCAATTTTAACAGTTAAGAAATGATTCATATCATAAATTGAAGCTCACAGATTGTAGTTTATGATAAGATATAAAAATATTGAGTTAAAATGATAAACATGTTCCGAAAATAATGATATGAGAGGAAATTATAAACTTACGCATTAATGGAAAATAAATTTCTTAAAAAAATTGTGCCAATTTTATTTTTAATACTTAAGAAATGATTTGTATCTTAAATTGTAGCTAGAAGATTGTAGTTTATGATAAGATATAGAAATGTTAAGTTGGAGTGATAAACATATCCCGAAAATAATGATATGGGAGGAAATTTTAAATTTACGCATTAATGGAAAATCAATTTCTTAGAAAAATTGTGCCAATTTTATTTTTAATACTTAAGAAATGATTTGTATCTTAAATTGTATCTAGAAGATTGTTGTTTCTGATAAGATATAGAAATATTAAGTTAGAGTGATAAACATATCCCGAAAATAAAGATATGAGAGGAAATTTTAAATTTACGCAATAATGGAAAATCAATTTCTTAAAAAAATCGTACCAACTTTATTTTTAATAGTTAAGAAATAATTTGTATCTTAAATTGTGGCTAGAAGATTGTTGTTTCTGATAAGATATAGAAATGTTAAGTTCGAGTGATAAACATATCCCGAAAATAATGATATGAGAGGAAATTATAAATTTACGCATTAATAGAAAATAAATTTCTTAAAAAAATTGTGCCAAGTTAATTTTTAATACTTAAGAAATGATTTGTATCTTAAATTGTAGCTAGAATATTGTAGTTTATGATAAGATATAGAAATGTTAAGTTGGAGTGATAAACATATCCCGAAAATAATGATATGAGAGGAAATTTTAAATTTACGCATTAATGGAAAATCAATTTCTTAGAAAAATCGTACCAACTTTATTTTTAATACTTAAGAAATGATTTGTATCCTAAATTGTAGCTAGAAGATTGTAATGTATAATAAGATATAGAACCATTGATGTGGGATAATTAAAATTTCCTGAACATAATAATATAATATGCCAGGATATATCAAATTTACTCATTAACGGAAAAACATTTTTTTTTAATAAAATCATACCAACCGTATTTTTAACAATTAACAAATAATTTATATGTTAAATTGACGCTAAAAGATTGTGGTTTATGATAAGATGTAGAAACATTGATGTAGGATAACAAAAGTTTCCTGAAAATAATTATGTGAGAACAACTACCAAATTTACACATTACCGCAAAATACTTTTTTATAGAAGTACCAACAGTATTTTTAACAATTAAAAAATAATTTATATTTTAAACAGATGTTAGAAGATTATAGTTTATGATAAGAGATACAAACATTGATGTAGATAACAAAAGTTTCCTGAAAATAATGATGTGCGAAGTACCATCAAATTTACACATTAACGGGAAAATACTTTTTTAAAGAAGTACCAACTGTTTTTTTAACAATTAGGACATAATTTATATCTTAAATTGATGCTAAAAGATTGTAGTTTATGATAAGATGTAGAAACGTTGATGTAGGATAACAAAAGTTTCCTGAAAATAATGATGTAAGAACTATCAAATTTACACATTAACGGAAAAACACTTTTTTTTTAAATGCCAATTTTTGTCTTAAATTAATGCTAAAAGATTGTAGTCTCTGATAAGATATACAAACATTGATATAGGATAATAAAAACTTCCTGAAAATAATGATATGCCAAGATATATCAAATTTACACATTAAATGAAAATCAATTTCAAAATCGCACCAGCTTCAATTTCAGCAGTTAAAAAAAAGATTTATATCTTACGATTAAATTGAAGCTAAAACATTGCAGTTTTTGGTAAGATACAAAAACAATGATGCATACTTAAAAATATTTCGAGAAAAAAATGCAAGATTATCAGTAAACTCAAAAATAATGAAAAATAATTTTAGTTTATGAATCGTATGAAGATGAGATGGCTGATTCATGTTTAGCAGACACTAAATGATCTTCAAGTAGAAGATGGTAAAGTTTGACAACAAAGAAGATTTCATGCAGATGTGAAACGTTAAAGAATAAACAAATTTGATAAAAAGATCATTATTTAAGATAATAATGTAGATTGTCATATCAACGAAACAAAAACATTGCAACGTTACAAAACGTTATTATTAATAAAGAATCTTTTATTTAAAACAATTTTCTTTAAAATTAGGAATGTCCAGCACCGTCCTAAGATATTTGTTGTGCTTTTCATACAAAATTTTAAAAAATTCTAGTTCTAGGTCTGTTACCTTAATTCAAATATATAGTACTGTATTTTTGAAACTATTCATTGTAGAGAGTTTTGTTAAAAACAATGTCTTCAGATACACGGTTAAACCCAACCCAACCCATTCCAGTATATTTGAATTGATTAAGAAAGTTTTTAAATTTATGAAATGCTACATATTTGGGTTAACTTCAAACCTCATTATCTCAAAAAACGAAGCAAGATACCCAAGTATGGCTTTATTCTGATAAAAGTACATGATTTTATTTATGAATTACAAAAAAATCATCAGAATATCTTAAAAATTATCGCGAATGTGGTAATAAAAAAATGCGCTTATTTCAAAAATGACAAAAAATTATTATTTTTATGAAATACTACAAATTTAGGTTGAATTCAAAACTTGATATCTCAAAAACGAACTGAGATACTCAAGTATTTTTCAAAAATGACCACGAATGTGGATCACGAATACACAAGGTGTTAGTGTTCTTTAGTTATTAACTATAGGAATCAATAACAGCTGTTATCATAGGCTGTGATACCTAGGAAGCGATTTGATTATGTGAGATAAATGTTGATGGTAAACTTAAACAGTCAAGACTTTAACTTTTAATACTAAATGTCCTATCGATTCTTCATCATTGTAGTTAAGCATCTTTTGTTGTAAAGCCTATCATTTTATCACTTCATTTTAACAATTTATCACTTTTATGGCCAACTTTTTGTAGAGCTATTATAAGCGCCGATTTTTTTGGTGCTGAGAAAAACTGAATTGGAAAAAGATTTAAACGACGAATGACGCTTTGCAAAAAAGATGCACATCAGATTTTGGGCTGCATTAAGAAGGAAAAGCTCAATAAAGCTCATAAAAATGAATAAATTAATTGAAAATAGTAGCTTCAATCCACATAACAATTTCGTATGGGTGCTTGTGTATCCAGAGCATCCATATACCTAGCGCCTATGATTATTTCGCAATGGAAATGTCTTCTGCTAGCAGTGTATACAGTTTTGTAAATAGTATTTAGTCTTTAATTGACAGTTTTTGAATTTCTGACATGAAGACTTTTTATTTTACCAATAGTATTTGATATTTTGGAAGCAAAATCAAATTTTGTTAACAGTTTCTTGCCTTGTGCGATAAAAATGTCTTCTGTCAGCAGCATTTAGTCTTTAATTAGCAGTTTGTGGATAATGCAATGAAAACATTTCCTCTCAGCAGTTTTATAAGCAAGAAGAAGCATTTCAAGCATTGTGGAAGTAGTACCAAGTTGATAGGAACTATATCAAGTCTTTTGAAAGTATTTCAAGCCGTCAAGAGGCAATACCAAGTCTTCTGAAGCATTACAAATCTTCTGGAAGCAATATCAAACCTTCTAGAAGCAGTATCTAGTTTTCCAGGGCAGTATCAATTTTTTGGAAGCAGTTAATTCCATCTGAAAGTCTGCTGGAAGAGAAAAACTGAATTGGAAAAAGATTTAAACGACGAATGACGCTTTGCAAAAAAGATGCACATCAGATTTTGGGCTGCATTAAGAAGGAAAAGTTCAGTAAAGCTCATAAAAATGAATAAATTGAAAATAGTAGCTTCAATCCACATAGCAATTTCGTATGGGTGCTTGTGTATCCAGAGCATCCATATACCTAGCGCCTATGATTATTTCGCAATGGAAATGTCTTCTGCTAGCAGTGTATACAGTTTTGTAAATAGTATTTAGTCTTTAATTGACAGTTTTTGAATTTCTGACATGAAGACTTTTTATTTTACCAATAGTATTTGATATTTTGGAAGCAAAATCAAATTTTGTTAACAGTTTCTTGCCTTGTGTGATAAAAATGTCTTCCGTCAGCAGCATTTAGTCTTTAATTAGCAGATTGTGGATAATGCAATGAATACATTTCCTCTCAGCAGTTTTACAAGAAAGAAGAAGCATTTCAAGCATTCTGGAAGTAGTACCAAATTGATAGGAACTATTTCAAGTCGTCAAGAGGCAATACCAAGTCTTCTGAAGCATTACAAGTCTTCTGGAAGCAATATCAAGCCTTCTAGAAGCAGTATCTAGTTTTCCAGGGGCAGTATCAATTTTCTGAAAGCAGTTAATTCCATCTGAAAGTCTGCTGGAAGCAGTTCAGGTTTTCTGGAACTATTTCACGTCTTATAGAAGCAGTATCCAGTCTTCCAGGGACTGTATAAAATCTTCTGGAAGCAGTTCAAGCTACTTGAAAGTATTTCAAGTCTTTTAAAAGCAGTATGAAGTCTTCCAGAGATATTATCCAATTCTCTGAAAGCAGTTCAAGTCTTCTAGATGAAATATCAAGTATTCTTGATATTTCTTGTAATTTATAAACAATTTTTTCCATTTTGTAATAAAAATATCTTCTACCTGCAGTATTTAGTCTTTAATTAACAGTTTATTGACTACTTATGTTAAGACGTAAACTCAAAGGTTTATCAATAGTATTTTATTTTTTGCGATGACAATGTTTTCTGCGAGCAGTTTTATAAGGAGTATTGTGTATTCTGAAAGCAATATTAAGTCTTCTAGAAAAATTCCAAGTCTGTTGAAAGCAGTATCAAGTCATCTAAAAGCAGTATTAAGTTTTGCAGAAGCAATTCAAATCTTCCAGAGGAGAAGCAAATCGAGTCGTCATTTCATTTTTTGTCTTCTGAAAACCTCAGTTCAAAATATGTGCTCTCCAAAACAATATTCGCAGCAGATACTGGGACTAAATTGTGGAAGATAACTTCAATTGAAGATATGAAGTTGATAACTTTAATTCAGATGAAACTATCAACATCCATGTATCCATAGGCGTCATGTATCCAGTGCCTATATGAACTATATTTCATTCTTCCGTCATGTTCAACTCCTCATTTCAAGAACATCAGATACATTTAGTTAATTATATAATACGCAACAAGATGCCTCATAGAACTATTGAATTTAGACATCTCTTTCTTCCAATAACAACATAATAAGGAAGTGATAAAAAAACATTTTTATCTTAAATCCAGAATTAATAACTAAACTTAACCACGATCTTGTAAATTATAATCGGTTAAACAGTTAAAGGGTTCGATTCGTCGTAAAGCCGTCGATGACCTTTCTAGTACCGGATAATAAACACGTTCTTTACGGCGGCCGCGGGACAGTTAGTGGGACAAGAGATGGGTATTTATTGGTACCGGCCGGTCCTGGAACTGGTAGAAGGACGGTTTTATTTCCACCTTTTTCACCTCATCTCGTCTCCCTCGTCCCTTCGCCCATCCTCCACCTCCTCTCCTACATCTTCTTCTGCGTCTCAACAACCTAAGAATGGTAACAAATAGTTATATGTAACCGTCCAGATCGGATCTTTGTAACGACTTCTTGCGTAACAAGCTCTCCTTCTCTATCTCGACGTAAACTTTTCCATCAATAAAAAAAACGTTGGAGAAGAAGGATTTTTGGGTGTGTTATTGAGTTTGTTTAGATTTTTATTACGTGTTAAAGCCGGATGGGTCCTAATTGGATGAAAATTCAAATTGTAGCTTAATTTTACTGCTAAATGTTTTCTAAATTTCTTCTTGATGATGAATTAATTCGATGTCGGTAAAAAAGTCTTTTATTGATGTTTATTAAATTATTATTAAAGAGTTTTTGAAAAGAATAAGATGAAAAAAGTAACCGGGAATATAGCGGATTCTAAACATTTCTTGGGCAATTAACCAACTTCACGGGTACCATATGTCGTTGCCCAACAGTAAAACCGTCGTCTTAGAGCGGTGCGAGTTTCAAACCGTACCATTATGTAAAGTACCGTTCGGATCAAGTGGCTAAGGCTGCTAAAAAGGACCAAAATGAACGAAAAGAATAAAAAAACGGTCCTCAACTAACCGAAGAGAAGATCGTTACGTTGTTGTGTAGTAGCTCTTTTGCGCGGTGGCCGTTTTGCATAATAATATTGTCGGGGACGTTAATTGAATCTTCATTGTTGGCATTCTTGTCAGGCCGCGCGGCTTTCTCTACGGCGTGTTTACACGGTCGGAACATGTGCGAGAAGCGTGGTCAAATGACCAACCAACAAAAAAAATTACCCTGTTTGTTAAATTAAATTAAATTAAATTAGAAAGGAAGAACTAAAAAACGACACAATACGCAAGAACAAAACCGTACCTCGTTAACTCGAGCCTCAATTTCTTTTTTTTTCAACTCTCGTTTGTTGGTTATTTGTTTTTTTGTGTACTCGAAAATTACCACCAAGTGGTGGGTATCGCGCTCACACTATTAACTAGGAGTTATATCTTCCGGCCGCAATGACAATACCCATTTATGTCCGCCCCCCTCCTCCTCTTCATCGGGTTTTGTGAGTGTTGCACCAGGTGACAACTTCATTAACTGTGTTTTTCACCGCGTGACAATAATGCCCCGAGGTTTTTTCTTTGTTATTGTTGACAGAATTTTGTCTCAACGTAAATTAATAGGTTGGGTTTATATGTCCTAGTTTTTTTAGGGGGTCGTTTATAAGTCGCTTAAAAGTTCATGATGAAGTTATAAATGTAGGGAAATAAAGTCATTTTGTTATATTAGGGAAACATTTTTTTGTTTGGTTTTTGAAAGTTCCGTTATTAATGACTTTATTATTATATTATTTCAACAGTTAACAAGAAATACTATTTTCATTAGAATTCTTTCAAATAATTTCGATATAGGTATTTGTGAAAACCACAGCTGGGCTAACTACTTGAAAAAAGTAGTGTAGTGTAACTATTAACCCTCGTATTCCGGTGCCTGGGTCTATTTGGACCCAAATAAATTTTTGCGAGAAATTGTAATTAATAGATTTGTCGTTACTCAAGGAGTGCGTTAAGTTAGATCGGCGTCAAACGGACGTCCCGACGAAAAAACGACGAAAAAATATGTCTCGACCGTTTCTTTACAGCGCCAGGCGTCTGTCTGTGTAAGAGGCTATAGCGACAATACAATTGCCATTAAATTCTTGATTTAGTTCACAGAAGGTGTATTTTAGAGCAACGATCTACATCGAAAAATAAAATGTTTGCTAATTTTGTAAATAATAATGATGATTATAACAATGAAGTCTCTTCTGATGATGAATGTGCGTCATTGACTTTTAGTGATGCAGTACCAGAAGAAGAGGATTATGAAAGTGATGAGTTTAGTGGTGAAAATAGTAATAATATGTCACACTGTAAAGACCAAAATGTTTGTGGACGAACATGGAGATATATTTCCCCCACAAACAGAGATGCAGAATTTGGTAAATATGATGCTACACTCACAGCAAATTCTGAGGGTGTAGAAACCATGGAATAATGTTTTGATTTATTTATAAATGATGAAATCATGGACATTATAATTACTTATACAAATGAAAAAGCGGTTAAATATTATGAAATGTTTTCAAATAATATATGGAAGCCGGTAGACCGTGTTGAATTGAAGGCATTTTTTGGGATTTTACTAATTACTGGCCGTTTTCGGGAATCACGTGAAAGTAAAAAAGATCTATGGAAGAAAAAGATTGCTTATAGTCGACAAATTTATCGAGCATCTATGTCTCGTGACAGATTTACAAACATTTTACGATTTTTGCGTTTTGACGACTTTCAGACACGAGAAGAAAGAAAAATGACCGATAAGTTGGCAGCTTTGAGAACCATTACAAATATTTTAACAAGAAATTGTAGAGATAATTACCGAGCGTCTAATGTAGGCACTATTGATGAACAATTAGTAACATTTCGAGGAAGATGTCCATTCAAGGTGTATATGCCGAGCAAGCCGGGGAAATATGGGCTGAAATTATGGGCCCTATGTGACGCTACTACATATTATTGTTGTAATTTTGAAGTGTATTTAGGAAAATGCGGAAACACACCGGAGAAAGGACAAGGACAACGAGTAGTTAGAGTTCTTTCAGAGTTTTGGAAGGGATCTAATCGAATCACAACCGACAATTTTTTTACGGATATCTCACTTGCAGAGGATTTACTCAAAGACAACATATTTATAGTGGGAACAATGCGGAAAAATAGAAAGGATTTACCAAAATCTTTGATAACAATATCCGGAAGAGCTCAATTCTCTTCCGATTTTATATTTTCTGAAAATCTAACACTTGTGTCGTATATCCCAAAACCAAGAAAATGCGTAGTTTTACTTTCGAGCGTTCATCTGACGAAAATAATAATTACAAACCTAATATTATCAATTATTACAATTCAACAAAAAGTGGAGTGGATGTTTTAGATAAAATTCTAAGAGAATACACTTGCCGGAGATGTACACGACGTTGGCCTCTGTCGCTTTTTTTACATTATATAGATATTGCAGCCTATAATGCATTTGTACTATGGCAACTCAAAAATCCGGATTGGGCAACTGGTAACATAAAATCAAGAAGAAAACAATTTATAGAAAATTTGTCTGAACAGTTAGTTGCTGCAAACATAGATTCTAGAGCTAGAGCATTTGAAACCAATGCAGTAGTATTTTCGAGACACATTGTGGACATTTCGGCCATCGAAAGTACAGGCCGAAAAATAAATAAACAAATGAGTACAACATTAGAAAAACGCTCAAGATGTAGCTTGTGTATTGGAAATGACAATAAATATAAATCAAAATGTGATGTTTGTCATAAATATGTATGTAATATACATTCAACATGTACAAAAAATATTTTGTGTACAAATTGTAATGATTTAGAATAAATATTTTTTATGTAATTTTTTTAAAATTTTATTTTTATGTATTATTTTATATCCCTAATAATAGTTCACCTTTAAAATAAAATAAGTCAAAATCATAATGGCAAAAGCTTCATTTTTTATATTCTTCGTAAACAAAAACTGTTCGGGTCTCGGTTGACCCAGGCACCGTCCGCAACGGTTGGCGAAACGTCAGTACTGCGAGGGTTAACTATGATAAAGATGATACTTTGTGTGGTGTTTTTGATGAGTTGCTTTTGAGTATTTCCAATTAAAAGACTTTTTATGTTAATTTTAAAGAAAACATCTTTATTCCAAAACGGTCAACTCAGAACTAAACTAAAACTGGTTTATAACACGCTTATATATAAAAATACGTTACATTATCTTCCCCTAAAAAAAATATGAACAAAATATAAACTATTATTCGTAACATAATCTTAATCTTTAATATAAAATAAACATAAACTACTATTCATAACATAATCTATCTACAGGTTTAATCATGCGCTTCGGATGGTTAGTTACTAAATTTTCTGCACTTTCGTTGTTGCAAGAATTTTCGCTATTAGTATCTATAGATTGATTATTATTATTATTGATATTAGAACTTCCAGAACCAACAAAAGGAATACGTGATTCTAGAAAAGTAAATTTTCTTATTTAATTTGTATGTCTTTTCCACTTCTTCTGTAATTCTGGTATCTCGACCAGATATGTACGATTTCCAATCACTTTAACGATTTTTTCTTTTATAAAACTTGGCTTATTTACAATTGTATAATTCTTAACTAATACAATTTCATCGATTTCGAACTTTGTATAATTCTTTCCTTTACTATATTTTACTTGTTTATCTTTGACTATTCAGCTAAATCATTAGTATCTTTATTACACAACTAATTTTTTTTTCGGTAAAAGTTAAAAAAGAAGAAAATCTTGTTCTTAACGAACGACCAAACATTAATATCGCTGGACTTACTTCAATAGTACAATGCGGAGTATTACGGTAATCGAATAAAAACCGGCATAAAATGCAGTTTATATCACCATCAATGTTGCTTAAAAGTGATTTTTTTAATAAATTCTTAACTGTTTTTACAACATTTTCGGCAGCACCGTTAGACGATGGGTGATAAGGGGGACTAGTTAGGTGTTCTACATTATTGTTCTTTAAAAACATTTTAAATTTATCAGATATCAATGATCTGCCATTATCCGAAACCAAAGTTAAAGGCAATCCAAATCGTGAAAATAATGATGTTAATACATTAATTGTTAAAGTCGAAGCAATATTTGACATTGGAAAAATTTCTAACCATTTAGTATAAGCGTCAACAACTACAAGATAATATTTTTTATTAAATTCTTAGTAATCCACATGCAACCTTTGTCAGGGACCACAAGAGTTTGACCATGGGGAAATTTTTGTTTTAGGCGGGTTGTTGCTATGAAAACAACAAGCTTCGCAGTTTTTGCTAACTATTTCTATTTCAACATCTATATTTGGAAACCAAAAATAACCTCGCGCTAAACTTTTCATCTTGACTACACCTAAATGTGCTGAATGTAACTGAGAAAGCACTTCTTTCTGAAGCTCTGCTGGAAAGAAAAATAAGGCTTTAATTCTAAATCATTTATCTTTTTTGGCCAACCTTTTTGTATAAATTGTTTAACTCTCTATAAAATTTTGTCGTTCATTGTCTTGTTTTTAATAAGATCAAAATTGATACTAAAATGTTTGGAATTATTTATAAAAAACTATAATCAACTTCAACATCTTTTTTTCCAAAGTCATCTTCTCTGACAGGTAACCTAGATAACCAATCTACACAATTTAAATTTGATTTAACGTACTCGATTTTATAATTGTAAGCTGCTAAAATAAGCGCCCAACGCCTTAATCTATTTGCGGAAAGCTGTGGAATAGCCTTATTTTCGCCGAAGATTATTAAAAGTGGCTTGTGATCTGTAACTAGTGTAAACTTATACCCGTACAAGTACTGATTAAATTTCGTTACGCCATAAACAATTGCTAAGCCTTCTCTTTCAATCTGTGAATAATTTTTTTCTACATCAGTTAGAATTCTGCTAGCGAAAGCAATAGGTTTCTCTACACCTGATGGGAATATGTGTCTGGGTAAGTAAGTCTGGATTAAAATGAACCAATACTTCTGTTGACTTCAAAATTTCTTTAACATGACTAAATGCCTTATCACAACTTTCGTCCCAATGGAATTTACTGTTTTTCTTTAATAAGTTATACAACGAGTTTAACACAGTTGACATATTCTTTATAAATCGACCGTAATAATTTATTCCGCCTAAAAATGATTTTAACTCAGATACATTTTGTGGTGAAGGAATTTTATCCAGAACTTTTATTTTGTCAATCGATGGATGTAAACCACTTGCATTAATTCTGTAACCTAAATATTCAACTTCTTTCTGAAAGAATTTACATTTATTGAAATTAACTTTCAAACCGGCATCATCCAAAATATTTAAAACTTTGTTCAAATTATTTAAGTGGTCTTGCACGTTTTTGCCAGTTATCAAAATGTCATCTTGAAATACTGCTACTGATGGCACATGTATTAACAAAGTGTCCATTATCTTTTGAAATTTTGCTGGCGCACTAGAAATGCCAAAAACTAAATGTTTGTATCTGAAAAGACCAATATGAGTTGATATTGTTAGAAGCTCTTGACTTTCTTTATCTACTCCAATTTGCTGGTAAGCCTGAGACAAATCTAAATTCGTAAATTCAACTCCACCTTGTAAACAATTAAATAATTCCTCTATTCGAGGTAATGGATGTTTGTCAATTTCAATTACAGGATTGACGGTAATTTTAAAATCGCCGCAAATACGAATTTCACCATTTTTCTTTATAACGGGAATTATTGGAGTCGCCCATCTACTGTAATCAACGGGTTCTATTACACCAAGATCCAATAATCGCTTTAATTCAGCTTCAACCTTATTTTTAATTGCAAAAGGAATCTAGCCTTTATAAATTTAGGAGTTACGTTTTCGTTAATTAACTTAATAGAGGCTAAATCTTTTCGAAAAAATCCTAAACCTGAATTAGAAACGTTTTGATATTTCTTTTTTATTTTACTTAATTCGGTTTCGCAATTAATGTAATTAATATTTGAAAAACCAATATCGAAATTTGCAAGAAAATCTCTACCAACTAATGGTGGACCACCATTTCTCTATTAGAGAAACATTTTAGACAAATTTTGATGAGATTAAATAACTTGAGAATGATTTTAGATAACTTTAGACAATTATAAGCTATTAGAGACATATTTTACAGTTTTTTATGATTTTATTTTAACTTTAAACAAGTTTAGACAAGTGGGTAGATTTAGATAATGTTGAATGATTTTAGACAACTTATGGATCATTCTAACTAATTTTGGATAATCTTAGACGGTTATTAATGATTTTAAGTAATGTTAGACAATTATAGAGGATTGAGACATATTTTAGACAGTATTTGATAATTTTAAACATCTTTAGACAATTATTAGTTATAAAGATGTATTTTATACAAAATTTAGTTGGTTTTAAATAAATGGTGGATAATTTTACACAATGATAGGCTTTTAGAGACATATTTTAGACAGTTTTCGATGATTTTAATTTAGTCGTTTATAGATATACTTCATTCGATAATACTTGTATTCTTAAAGTAACAAAAAAATTGTTTTAAGAGTACCACATACTTTCTTTCTAAAAAATACATTCAAGAATAAGTTTTTCTTGAAAGTCAAGAATAATTCTCCTCAGTACATAAAATAAGCAAGTGCGAAATAAATTACTAACCAAATATTATCTTGGAATATAACGAACAATGAGTAGAATCTTAGACAAAATTCACTTAAGAGTATACTTGCCATAGAACTACTAGAAGATGGCTGTATGTATTGGTTATGAATTATTTGTACATTGTGGCATATAATACCTTTGTAATTTGGAACAAAAAAGTCCGAATTGGACAATCCCATTTAAATCAAAAATTTACCTTCTAATACAATATTTAGCTTTAATCCTTTGAACTAAAATGGATTATAATACATGGGTCTAAACTAACTAAGACTAAAATAACTAAAAAAAGCTGATCTGGAAAAAGACCCAAACGACGAATTTTAAAAGAATAAAAAGAAAAAACATTCACGTATCTGGCGTGTACGGTTTGTTTGCAATGGAAATGTCTTCTGTCTTCAGTGTTTACAGTTTTACAAACAGCATCCAGTCCTAAGTAGCAGTTTTTGAATATCTGACATGAATATTTTATATTTTGCCAATAGAATTTGGTAGTTTGGAAGGAAAATCAATTTTAATTAACAGTTTCTTCCATTTTGCAGTAAATATGTCTTTTGCCAGCAGCATTTTGTCTAAAAAATGTTCTTCCAGCAGTTTTACAAGCAGTACCAAGTCTTCTAGAACAAGCATCAATTCTTCGGAATGCAGATCAAGTGTTGTAGAAGCAGTACTAAGTCTTCTAAAAGCATTTGTATGTATGAGAAATTTATATGCTGTTATGCTGCTCATCAATATTCGTCATTTTAGTTATATTATTATCATTTTAGTCGTACACGAAAATTAAACATTTTAATCCGCAATACATTACTTTACTAACGAATTATAGAACAATTATGCTCATACAAACTCGGCAAAATCAACTATTGTGTGCAGAGGAAGATGCATTTTGGTATGACCCAATATATCTTATTTACAACATTCTTGTTGACAGGAATAATGATTACATCCAAATATGCAGGATGATAGACAATCCTGTTATTCCTCACAGTTGAGAACCTAATTCTGTTATTGATGACCCTTTCAGCAGCTCTTTGAGTTTACCTTATTCTGTCGTAATCAGTCAACAAAAATGAGATACATTGGTCTGATTAACCTAAAATCTCTGCGCATATCTATCTCTTCATTGATGATGACATTTGCTACTCTTAATAGAAAGCTACAACTTAAATCAGTAATTTAGAACTTTTGGTTACATCATTTAGTTTAAAAGCCATCTTTAAAAATTTTTTGTTCTGATCAAATTACTAGAAATTTGTCTGAGAAATGTGTACATACTTTATCAATGCAAAATTGTTTTTATCTCCTAACCATAGATTAATGTATCCTGAATAAATCACAGTTACGTTGAAGATATGAAATTTAATTTAGGTAATTTGTAATTGATACTTGAAGTTGTAAAACAATAAATAACGTGAAATTTTATTAGGATATCTTCCGTGATTACGTCTAACACGTCAAATATACATTACTAGAAAGCAACAAAGTGGTAAATTATTCATAGCACTCGAAGTACATTATAAATCGTTCCGTGCAGAGAAAGAGGAGAGGCAGAGAAAGAGACAGACGGGTGCTCCGACCATTGATGTTTAATGGATCGAAATGCATGCGTTCGTTCGCCTACTCTCTCGGAATCTCGCGTTACGATTTACGGTTTATGACCGCCCCCGGACCGCTATTTTCATACGAATCGCACAATTTCAAGCCGTATCGGGCGCGAGATCTAAATAATTTCGCTGCGGTTTTACTACTTGAGACGAAGCCGCCTCAGTTATACAAGAAAGCAGGTGTGACGAAACCCAACTTCGCCTCAACTTTTACACCTCTAGCTATATTATCTTCTTTGCTTTTATTTTCGACATTTTTGCCGCATTTTTTCATTTTTTTTGAGCGTTTATTTTTAAAACCGCTTTCTTTACCGAACCCCGTCAAATTGCAAACGGAAACGAAAGATTTCGTGGAAGGTAATTAAGTTTTGTTTTAGTATTTTTTTGGGGTTGGGGTAAGGATAAGGCGTAAAACGACAGTTTCTTGCGAGAAATATCGCGGTGTTGTACGTGAAACCATCGCCTTTGGCGGTGCGTTACTTATGGCTTGTAAAAGAGAAATGGGTTCCATTATGCGTGAATACGATGATTGGTCGTTGCTTATATGGTCTTGGTACGTAATTGGAAATCAGCTACTGGAATAGCTTATCCGTTAATGCAAGATACAAGATCTATGAATAAATTATTACAAGAGGAAGGAATTGGAATAAAATTTAAGATGGTTGTAAGATTCGTATTAAAATACCTAAGATTTTTTTGTAAATTTATTATGAGAACTTGTTTTATGTTACTTTAACTTTTTCTCATTTTTCTTGAAATGCATACATTCTAAAGAATTTTTGTTAAGATTAAAATTATTCACATTCATACCTAGATCGTGTTAATCGTATGTGGTGCGATTAACATCATGTAAATCTCATTATCATTATTCATATTTTTCTCTATATTTATGCATTTTAAAGCATAAGTGTAAAAAATATTAAGAATAAAGTGTACTAAAACTTTTATAATACTTTTTGTGTAAAACGTGCGCAATTTCATGGATTACATAGAACTATGCATTAAAATCCAAATATCTTAGCATAAATAAGAGCACATTTAATCTTTTATTATCGTTTTTGTTATGTGGCCATAACTAGACCGAATTATATATTATAATTACCGTAATCCTAGTTATAGCCATTCCGATAAAATTCTGTATTGACTACAACATAAACTTTAAACGCTGCTACGTCTTAATTAAATTGGTGTGATATTTTGAACTCAAACAGAATGAGGAGAAAATTTGAGATGAGCTGAAGATAGAAGAAAAGGAGAAAAGGGAATATCAGAAAAATAAAGTAGGGAGAAATAAAACGAAGAAGACGAAGGGAAGAAAGACAAAATCGAGACAGAAAATCAAGAATTAATTGATAAGTATGAAGTTATAAACTCCATACAGGAAGGTGATTACGTTTTGGCTTCATTTAAGAGCATTTCAAAAAGAGCTATGATCCATTACAAATATGATGCAAAAATTTTAAGTTTGTTAGATGACGATGAATTTAAAGTACAAAGTCTAAAACACTTAGATCAGACCAAGATACATATCAAAGTGTTGAATTTCATCCAAGAATTTCATCTTTTACTTCCAAAAGCCGAACTAAAAAATATTGTTAATAGTTTGATTCTTTTTTATCAGGCTGTGTAAAGTATTGTGGCTTTACTGTTGAAAAAAAAAATAAAAAAAATGTTTTTATGTCATCGTGCATTGCCATCAAAGCTGCAATACTCTCTATTCCAGGACCATACTCAACTTATTTTTTTATTGAACTCTATGTATCTGTTCACAAACGCTGATTACTTGTCTTAAATGTTATAACGGCATATCATATTTTCAAATTTTGGATGCAAAGCTGTCAAGTTATTAATCATTTTGTGAAAAATTTTGAAAAATCATGTGGTGACTAAAAATTCGTTATCAGCATTATTATTAAATATTAAAAATTACAATTCGGCATATGGAAAAACAAAACCTATGTATTTCGAACCCGTTAATTTAAATAATGTACCTACATTTTTTCGATGCCTCAAAAGGTTTTCTTAACCTTCCGGAAGTCTGGTCAGTCAAACGGACAAGTTCAGTCTGTTGGGGTATGTCAGGGTATGTCAGGGTAATAAACGTTAGAACCACTTACACTTCTTCGTAATCATCATAATTATTATTAATACATTCATTGCAAAGAAATTTTGCGTGTGACAAGCAAATGGGTTTTTTACAGGTTTTGCAAAAATATTGTGATTTTCTATCTAAATTGCGTGAACAAAATTCACATCGTCTTCTTTTTGGTGTTTCATTTTGATTAGTTCCTGAACTTCCAGATTGCTGGAAGCGAAGATCTTTGGGAAGCTTATTATTTTTGAGACGACGAGCCTGGTGTTCTGCAATTAGTTCCTTGCCCAAGTTTTTCAAAAAGTGTCGTCTGGTGGTGGTATAATCATTTGTATTATTTCTGTAGACAATTTCACTATTTATTCCAGCAGTACTGAGAATCGAATAAAATATTGTTAGTGGCCATTGCCGTGAATTTCTTGAAACGTCATAGAAAGCTGAAAGCTTATCCAGTGTGTCAACACCTCCTTTAGTCAAGTTGTAAAATGTTACAATATCAGGCTTCTCTTGATGTCGAGTTGATTCATCAATTTTATCGTCATGATGGAGCGAGGACCACATTAACTCTTCGCGTGCGGGAACGTATTTTTACGTTTTTTGCAGTCTGTCACTGAAGCGCGGGTCACGTAAAAATACGTATTTAGTAGATTTGTGGTGGATACCTGCTAACCACCACAAATCTACTAAGTACGTATAATTATATGTATGTGTGACATTATATGCATTTTTTTTCCACAAGTTATGATTGTCGAGTTACTCAGTCTCTTGTTGAGTTATTTCGTCTTCAATCGAATTCCTAGCTCCAGAACGTACAAGTCGTGTTTTGTCAATTTGAGGCTTGGTTTTTTATTGTTGGTTACAAATTGATAAAATGAGCCGTTGTGACAAAGATAGTGATGAAGAAATATGCGCTGACAGATTATCGAACTTTTCGTATGATAGTGATTCTGAAAGTCAAGATATCGAAGAAAGTGACGATGATGATATTATTCCACATTCTCGAGTGTTCGTCCGAAGAAGAATTTCGAGTAGTTCTGAAACAACTTCTGATGAAGAAGCAGATGAATGGTCATCGATTGACAACCCTCCAGACCTTGAAGAGTTTTTGGGTCATCCTAGGATATCTAATATTGCTAATATTCCTAAATCCACAGCTGATGCAGTGAAGTTATTTATAGATGACGATTTTTTTGCATATTTAGTCGCGGAATCAAATAGGTACTACTATCAAAATATGAATCAGTTCAAAATATCTCCCAAAAGCCTGAAATGGAGAGATATTACAATTCCGGAGATGAAGACATGTTTGGAGCTTATTATTTTCATGGGACAAGTTCGTAAAGGCGCCCGAGACGATTATTGTTCAACTGATCCGTGCATAAGTACACCGTTTTTTTCAAAAACCATGTCAAGGGATAGATTCCGCCAAATATGGAAGTTTGGCATTTCAATAACAATGAAGACGTCACAGACGATTCTGATCGCTTATTCAAAGTTAGGCCTGTACTAAATTATTTTGTTGAAAAGTTCAATAATATTTACAAGCCGAAACAGCAAGTATCATTAGATGAGGGCATAATTCCTTGGAGAAGACGATTGTTTTTTAGAATCTACAATGCTGGAAAAATTATAAAATACGGCATATATTATCTGAAAGCGACACAGGATATATTTGCAATTTTCAAGTTTATGCAGCTCAAGGATCACAACTGATCGAAACGATATGCACAGTAGTTTCGCCATATAGTGATGTCTGGCACCATTTGTATATGGATAATTACTACAACAGCGTTGATAACACGGAAGCCCTTTTACAAAGAAAAAAATACGAGTTTGCGGAACAATTAGGAAGAATAGAGGTCTACCAGAGTGCCTGAAAAAAACCAATTTGAAAAAGAAGAAACAATCTTTCGCAGAAAGAATGATATATTGGTCCAAGTTTGGCAATCGAAGAAAGAGGTCAGTCTCATCTCTTCAATCCATTCCGCGGAAATGAAAGAAAGTTGCAACATTGATCGTATCAAGAGACAAAAAATTATAAAGCCAAATGCTTTGATCGATTATAATAAATACATGAAAGGAGTAGATCGGGCCGATCAGTATTTGTCGTATTATAGTATTTTGCGTAAAACAGCAAAGTGGACAAAGCGCGTAGCAATGTACATGATGAATTGTGCATTTTTTAATGCATATGTAGTGTACAATTCAACAAGAACGCAAAAAATAAGGTACAAAAAATTTTTGCACGACATCGCACTGTATTGGGTTACTGATGAGCTACCTGAAATCAGCACTGAAAAACCAGAAGAAATATCAAAACGCGACCCTCCTGGAAGATTATCCATGGATATGCGCAAACATACATTGGAGAAAATTGTTGGTGCCGGGAAGAAAAAAAATCCACAAAGACAACGTCGCGTGTGCGCAGCTAAAAAAGTGCGAAGTGAAACATGTTTCATATGTAGCTTCTGCTGTGTTCCTCTTCACAGAGGAAAATGCTGGACGGTACCATACTGTAAAAAACTATTAGTTATCGGTTCTACTTGTAGATGTAAAATAAAAAAAGGTTCGTTCATAAAAACGAAGTAGTTTTCGATTTTCTGGGATCCTTTTGAATAACCAAATGTGGTATAAACCACATTATAAAGTTCCGTAGCCTTTCTTAAGCTTTTATATTTATACCAAAAAAAAGGACATAGAAACTTTTTAAAATTGACCCCTCATGGCAGGTCAAAGAAATAAATATTCTTATAATATTCTTGATTTGTATTTTCGTCGGCTTTGCGACACCAAACTTCCGCGCGATTCACGAAAAAACGCCCGCTGCACGAGTAATTCGGCGGCGAAGTATGCCCGCATGCCAAGTGTTAAAACGTTCTTATCTTTTTTTCCATGTACGATACCATAGTGATTTGTTTCTGAAATCCAAACATACTTGATGGCAATGGTCTTCCTGGTGTGGATACCAAAGGTTTTGGCAATTCTTTTTTATTTTTTCTAACAGTGCCAACAGCCGTTAAACGATGTTCTGTTAGTAATTGTTGAATCAGGCTGTAACTGGTAAACCAGTTATCAAATGTAATATTTCTCCTAGTTCTTGTTACTGGTTCTATCAATCGAAGCACAATATCTTCTGGTTAATTGCTTTTACTAAAAGGTCCTTCAGGTTGCAAACCCACATAAACCTCTAAATTTACAGTGTAGAAACACCTTGCATCAGTTAGAGCAAAAATTTTTATGCCGTATTTTGAGGGTTTGCTGGGGATAAACTGACGGAATGAACAGTTTCCCCGAAAAGCTATCAATTGTTCATCGACGGTAAGGTACATGCTAGGTGAATAAATCTGTTTGCAATTCAGAACAAATGCATCAAAAATTGTCCTAATGGGTGCAAGTTTATCGAGTGCCACTCTCTCAATACGAGTTTCCAAACTGTCAAAGCGCAAGCAACACAAAAGAAAATTGAAACGTTGTAGGGTCATAGTTTTTCTGAATATCAGAACTCCTGTATCGTCAGTTGCCCATAAATCCTTTACATTTTGACATCCAGATTTGTAGTAGCCTCCTAAATAGAGAAGACCAAATAAAGCTAGCAATTCCGTTTTGTCTGTTTGTTTTACTTTATATTGATCTTTTTGTCCATAAGTAGACGACCTCATCAAAATTCTTTCGTTTGTGTTATTCAAAATTACTAACATATCATCAGTGAAGAAATATTTCCAGCATTCTAACGCCGTTTTACCATCTCTATATCCTCTTCTAACGGCAGGTAATTGTGTGACAATATTTTCTGATCTTGTTCTGACATTTGGCCGAGGTGGATGTTTGAACCATTTTGTTGTACCGTCCTTCCCCAAATAAAATAAACCTGCGCTGATCTGGTTTATTATCATTATCATCTATGTCTTTTTCATCGTTGCTGATGTCTTGTTCAGTATCGCTGTAATGATCACTTTCATTCAAGTTGTCTATTTCACCTTCATCACTTGAAATTTCATCGTAACCACCAATTTCAGACTGCACATCTTCCCGCAAGGCAAGAAGTCTAGCTTGCTCCCGTTCAAAATCTTCTATTTAACGATGCAATTCTGATAATAAAATATGTAAATAAGTTTAATTAAGTCACACTATTTTGTCGTAAAATTTGTTTTATAACAACTAAAAAAAATAACATACCATCAACTCACTTCTAACGTATTAAGTCTGATGGGGTCTGAGAAGCCCGATGATCAATTAGGTTATGATTTGAAGCACTTCTAGTACAGGGAGGCACAAACTACAATGACTGCAGGTAGAATGACTCATTAGATGCAGCTAACATGGATGCCAGCTTGTGCCATGCGATTGGTTTTCACGATGCAACACATTTAACATACCTCTGGGTCTGCAAAACCCCACCAGACTCCCGGAAGGTTAATTACCTTTGTATATAACCAGTCTGTATGTTCTGCAAGCGTTCTGTAGCGTTCAAAAGGCACAAGCTTTTTTTATCGATATGAAAAATTGCAATTGATTTTCAAAAATGTTCACTATATGATTAATAATAACTTGCCAACTTTGCACTTAAAATCTGAAAACAAGATATTATGCTCCTATAGCATTTAAGAAAAACTAATCAGCATATTTGATAAGATACATAGGGTTCCATTTAAAAGAATGAATAGCTGAAAATAGTTTTAATAGATGCAGTTATAATGGTAATATATAATAGCATAAGAACTTTTTTTTTAATTTTCAACAGTAAAGCCGCAATCTTAGGATCTCACACTATTGACTCACCCTGTATATGAGGTGTAATAATCCTTATGTTTATTTTTCGATTTCTACCGGTTTCGGTCCTTTGTCGATCATCAGGAAGTCACTTGTTAAATCATATTTTATTAAATTAACTAACAATATCCATCATTTCAATCTAAAAAACTGCCTAAGTGAAATACATGTGAAAATTTTTATTAAAAAACTGATGTTATATGACTATTAATTTTTAAATTTATTATATGTTCTTTTTTTATTCTAAACTCTACATTTTCAATAACTAATTTGCCTTTTTATGAAAATAATGAAATATTCTGTAACTTCTCTTTTGATCTAATAATTATTATCAAGCAAAAATTTTTTTGTTAATTTTTATTGTTGTTGTCATTATCTATCAAAAATATGTGAAGTAACAGGATATTATAACAGAGAAATTAGGGGTAGTAAATGTTCATCAAATATCACAAAAGAACAAATTCAGCAAAAACAATAAAGAACGAAATAGCAAAACACTACACGAAAATCAGCAAGATTAATAACCAGCCTTATTATTTCTATCAAGAAATAACATTAATAGTTATTTATGAAACAGTGCGTAAAGTTAACTTTTTCCGCACAAACGCGATGTTTAAATTCTATGCTTTACAGGATGTTTCATAATATATACACAGGTCTTGCTTGCTTTTACCTTGCTTTTGTTACTGGTCGTAAAGTTTTAGGAAAATTTAATTTTTGTTTTATTATTTAACATAAAACTTGATATTTCTCGAAAACAACTTTTTTTGGGGTTGGGTGGGGTTTGTGTAGAAAACATTGACGGTTCGGATAGGCGTCTTAAAACCGTACTTTTTTCAGTGGTGTCGAAGTTGGGGAAAAAACAATCACTACCCCATCCCTTCAATATCGTCATTAATTATAACTTTAAAATTTTTTTCTAGCACAAAACTTTGCTAATTACGAGCAGAAAATGCTTTACAAAAACTGTTTTCTGTAAGATAAACGGTTCCAGATATATTCGTAAAAAACGATATTTTTAATTCAATTTCAACATCACATATCTCGAAATTGGTGCATTTTAAAGGGTAAATTGACAGACACTTTTTTTTAATTTTTGGACAAGCTATCACATCCTAAAGTTCTGTAGATTTAGATTATGAAATACCCAGTTTCAAACAATAGTTTATCTACGATCTAAAAATTAACATTAATTATTATTAACATTATGGTGTTTCCAGTTCTACGTTCTGAAGATGGGGTGTAGGTATAGTATTAGTTATACTTTTAGTTCTAGAAGAATTTAAAATAATCTACTGCTTAATAAGAGTTAAAACTTAAACTAGTTCGATTCAAGTATACAATAATCTAAAACCGAATAATAGCTAAAAGTACAGCTAATACCAACATTAAAGCTAACACTAGATCTAGTACTAAAAATATTTGGGTTTCACCGTACCTTTCTTAAGACGCAACCCAATCCAACCCAACCCAACATAGCTTTAGAACTAATACCAGACTTACAACTAGAAACACAGATTTTCCAATTTTTCAAGAAAGTTAACAATTTAAAAAAATTAAATGTATTAGATATTAGAGAACCGTAAACCGAAAGAAGATTAGGAATCTCCGTTGCAGCTCATTCTATGTATTTTTGCAGTTGTTATTGCAATGTTAATTTTAGTATATAGTTCTAGGGTTAATAAACTTTCTCTTTCATAGTCATTCACTGTAAATATCCTTAATTTATGATCTTTAAATTTGAACTAAATTGAACTAAAATATAGAACACTTCGAAGTCACTGGTTCACTTCGAATCAGTTTCTGAAGAAGGTTGCAACATGGCATCCGAAACCTCAAACATTTTTTCAAAAAACGCACGGCAAAACAGGAAAGATTCTAGTTTTAGATCTAGTGTTAGTCCTAGTGATAGTTCTAGTGATAGTTCTAGTGTTAGTGCTAGCGTTAGTTCTAATTTTAGTCCAATTAACACCGGTCGTGAAAGCCTTCGTACTTAGATCTTTAAATTTATTTTAATTTTATGATTATTTATTATAAATTAAATTTTAAAAATGATTATTTTAGAAAATAGTCCAAATTTTACGAAATTCGCCGAATTTTGATTTCGGTTTCGGTTCAAAATTGTATTTCGGTCGGACACTAGTCCTTAATGATGTAGTTTACGAATTGATAATGTCTTCAAAATAACCATTTTACAAACGAGAGTAGATAAAATACTATTATATGGAAATTTTGGAGATAATAGATAACATACAAAACGCCCAGGAGATAAGAACAACACAGATATTAATAAAAGATCACTTCAATATGAAAGATATACAGATATACAGAGAGAAATACAGCAAACATTAATAAGAGAAGAAGCAAAGACAATTGGAAAAAAGTGAAAAGAAAGAAAAGCAAAGAAAAGGGAAACAAAAACAATAAGAAATATAAGACAAAAATGAAATAAGAAAAAATTATATGTATGTACAAAAGGAGATAAAACGCAGGAGTAGTATTCATACATTAAAAAGACTACCAAATTTCTTAACGAGAACGGATTCGTGATAAATCAGAAAAACCTATAAATAAATGTCATAATCATGTTAAATAAATAAACCACAAAACAGTGCTACAAATGAACGCAAGAATTGAACTAAAATTAGAACTAACACTAGCACTAACACTAGAACTATCACTAGGACTAACACTAGATCTAAAACTAGAAACTTTCGGGTTTTGCCGTGCATTTTTTGAAAAAATGTTTGATGTTTCGAATACCATATTGCAACCTTCTTCAGAAACTAGTTCGAAATGAACACCGATACGAATTTATTGATAAATTGAAAGACATTACCATCACAAAACACCATACAGTACTTTCATTCGACATTGTTAATTTATATACGAACATGCTAACAAAAGAGACACTAGGAATAATAAAAGAAAAGAGAACGAAATATTAAATAACTGGGAATAGAAGAATTTCTGCGTCTTCAACAATAACATTTAACGAGACTTCTCATGAGATCACCACTACCACTGAGCGGTGTAGTAGCGGATATTTTTCTGAATAAATACACTATATTTTGAAAAAGATATATAAACGCTATAATTGCAATATATTGAATATTACAGACTAAAAAATCGTTCAAGATATTCACTAATACATTAATTCATTGCATGAAAATATTAAATTCACCATAAAAAAGCTATTTTACTTCTTCTGTAGATAATAAATTTCCTGGATTTAGAAGAAGTCAAGATTTTTTGAAGGACAATGGATTCACTATAACCACCAAAAACCCAATTACATCATTTCATAAACTTACAAAAAAGGTCATCAATGAAACAAAAGATACAATTAGGAAATTTAACAAAAACCTCAAATTTATTATTCCAATGAATCCTAAAACACCAAGGTTATATGGTTTGCCAAAATTACATAAATCAGGGATATCAATGCGTCCAATAATTTCTTCAGTTGATGTTAGCATAAAATTTTAAAATTCCTCCATAATATATTCAAGGAAACTACAAAATTCAAACCAGAATATACAATAAACAAACGTGAAGAACTAATAAACAAATATATATATTTATTTGACTGTACTTTCAATGGTCAACTGCACACATATAATAAAGGACACCAAATGGGCTCTGAGTGGTGTTCTTGCAGATATATTCCTGAAAATAATTGATACTGAAAACCTTATGAACAAGGTGAGCCCATATATGAAAAACATCCTACGTTGGCAACGATATGTAGATGATATCTTCGTAATTATGGACACAAAAGACAACAAAATGATCTATGATTTATACACATACATAAACAATATACATAATGACCTTAAATTTACAATTGAATTTGAGCAGAATAATGAAATTAACTTCCTGGATATTAACATAAAGAAGGACGTAATTACCAATAAACTTCAGTATGGAATTTATAGAAAGAAGACAGAAAATGGTAGGCTTCAAGTCTTATATATTTAGAGCCCTCAACTCGAACCTGACAAAGATGAACTCAACAAAGAAATGGACATACTTGGCAATGGTTTGAACGCGAAGATTACTGACAGAATAAAATTTAAACAACTAAATAACACCACATAAACACTCACACAACACTTAGTATACAAATGAAGAAAATAATAACAAAAACTACTAAGTTTGCATTTTTGGGAAGCATCAACAATAAAATAAAGATCTTTATCAAACACAAGTACTACACTGGGACAAATACTAATTAACAATAAAGACAAAATTTATAAGATGGACAACAACGACGTCTATAGAGTGGAGTGAAGACCAGGATGAAAGAACACAAAACACAATCTAAATCCAATTTTGGAAGACATCTGATATTTAATGATGACCACCAATTCGATGAAAGGGCAACTCTTATATGATCCATTACAAAAACAAAAGTAATTTACTAGAAGGATTAGAAAATTAAGATATCAACAAGTTTAAACATAACTATCCTAATATACTTTGTTTAAACGATCAAATTACAACAACAAAAACTCCAAACCTTTCTTTTCTATCGCAAAAGAACAAGGAGTTCAAGAAATTTTAGCATCTTTAATGTCGCAACATATTGGGTATTTTGGCTACATTTTCTATATTTCTCCCTTTCCCCTCTACCCTCTTTGTTCGCCCTTATATTTCCTCTCTTTCATTTTCTTCATTATCCCCTTACCCATCAGCCTTATTCCTATACAAACCCCCCTTTCTTCTATCATTTTGATGATCTTAAAATAACGTTCGTTTACACGCTGTCCATTGTAATTGGAATTAATTAATCCAATATTGTCACAGAATAAGCACTGTGGAAGTACAGTGCTTATTTTAATGTTGGAATGTATTATTTTTTTAACATAGAGGTCCGTTTAGTATGTTATTCTTCTACAATAAGTTTTTGATACATTTTAAGTTTATTATTTATATATTTTTTTATATTTGATTTATTACAAATTAAAGATATTTCTATTTAATTTTGTACTTTTTATTAAGACGAATTTTATTTGTTATAGCTCTACCGGTTTCGGCTCTGTTTAGGTCATCTTTAGGAACTTTCAAACACATTTTGAATAGATGTTAAATAATCTGAAGATGATCAACAGTGCTCGAAAGTTCTTGAAGATGGCCTAAACAGGGCCGAAACCGGTAGAACTATAACAAATAAAATTCATCTTAATAAAAAGTACAAAATTAAATAAAAATATCTTGAATATTTTTCAATGTTATTTTTCATTTTTTATACAATGGGTGTTTGAAAGTTCCTGAAGATGGTTCAGTGAATGAACTTAAACCGTTAGAACTATTTAAAAAAAATATATTCCATTTTAAATAAAAATGCAAAAACATACAAAAAGAGCTTCTTATTATAATAAAAGAAGACAACCCTCCAATATTTAAAGGCATTACCTACCAGGGAAACTTTTTTGGAAAAATAAAGAAAACGAGATGACCCGCTTTTGATTATTCGATATAGACCAATTTTAGCAACAAAATAATTTTCAACAACATTCATTTTATTTATGGGTTTACGAACGAAAAAGTAATCATAGAGTATAGAAGAAGATATCTAAATAGAAGACATCGGTATCTTTCTATGCTTGTGAAACTTCATATACAAATAGATTGTTAAAAATACGATTCGCTACAACTTTTGCATCACGTAATATCACAATTTCATCGAATATACACTTTTTTCAATTTTCTCGATATTTATGCATCCTAAAGCAAAAGTATAAACGAGGAATCTTGTTAAGAATACAATTTTTTAAAAGTTTTGTATAAAAATATTTTATCTAAAACGTTTTGATTCCCATGCTCTACCAACACTACGTAAAATCACGATTTTATCTAATTTACACTTTTTTCTATTTTCCATTTTTTTCATCCTACACCAGAAATGTAAATGAGTAAAATTACAAAAAATAAAATGTTGTACAACTTTTATACTAACACTTCTTGTCTAAAACGTGCCAAATCTAATATGCTACCATCAACATTATGTAAAATTACGATTCATCAAATTAAAATAAAAGTATAAAGGAGCAAATTTGTATTTTTTTAAATTGTAAATCATATAGAATTACGATTTCTTCTAATTTTCACTTTTTCATATTTTTCTTAAAATTTATACGTCCTAATATAAAAGTGTATTACTAAGAATGGAATATTCTACAACTTTTATTCTAATCCACCGTACGTGCGTATCCTTTAACGCTAGATAATATCAATTAATTAATCAAATTTAATGTTTGTAATTTGTCAAAAAAAGAAATCTGGTAGATAAATTAATAGTGGTAATTTGTAAAATGATTCAAAACAAACTTAAATATTACAGAATAACCTCCGACCTTCTCCACGCAAGAAAAAAAAACGAATTTATATTTTTAAGTTGAGCAATGTGAGCTCCTTTTAAAATTTATTCGCCCGTTAAAACAACTAACAACTTTGTATATTTAACAGATTCTGACAGGACGAGCTGTAAATATAAAGGGACCCCGGGGTCGTCGGGAGATTTTTCGAATTTTTACTGCACCTCCTTTATCTTTCCCCTATAAAAACGTGTACACGGCCGGACTGACTTTTTATTATCTCGACAAAGTTATTACGACTCTATAAATATTCCTTGGACCTTCCTCTCGCTTTTTTTAATTTATTTTATTTTTTATCTTTTTTTGATTTTTTTTTAATTCGCTTTTAATTCATCTAACCCGTTGTTAAGTCCTCGACGGAGTATCGCATTACACATTTTTGTATTTGTCGACAAACAAACATAAATTTTTAAACGCCTATTTATTTTAATCAGCTAAAACGTTACCGAATAATGTTTAAGGATGATTTAGGGAGTCATAAAGCGTAGAATTTAAAATTAACCGGATGCAGTTCTGTTAATCCGGCCGCTTCAATAATCTTTTTCTCTTTTTTTTTCATATATATTTATTAAAATATGTATATAGAAATTCAAATTAAGCAACCTGTTATTCGTGTTTATCTCTTTAATCTTTCTTCTTGCTTAACGCGGCCTTAAATACGAGACGATCTTTTTTTTATATTATATATATGTATATATATATGAATTTTTTTAAATATTTTTTTGGGTGGCCCCCCGATTAACACTGAACCTGTTCTTATACCGCTAAGTTATTAAATTTGCGGCTCTCCTTTGTAGTAGGGAGGAGAGTAGGTTTAAAGTTTGTTTTCGAAGCCGAAAGACCGCAAATTGCTAAACGACCGATTAACTAACCACTAAAACTTTAAACCCTACATTAAAAACAATATTTTCTTTCAAGGTCTTTTCGTAGTATTTTTTTTTATTTTAAAAAGAGTGAAAGTATGAAGAAGTTAAATAATAGTTAGCTATTTAATAATAATTCTAATGGATTTGCTCTCAATTAGCTTAATCGATTCAAAACAGCTGTTTCAAATGTAATGAATACGCAGTTTTCGCGGACGAAAAATCTCTTCAACTAAAAAGTACCAAGTCAATTTTAACTGATTTACAGATTAGAAAGTGTCATATTTTAGCATTAATGAATACGAAATCGGGCTCGCCGTATCGCATAATTACTACGTATTACTGGCTGATATTTTATGTAGTTACCTATTGATTAAATCTGCATATCAACCGCTTCTTATTAAAGAAAAATAAACGAGTTCTCTGTATGTTTACTTCAAGTTCAATTTTAGTCGCTTTAGTTTTGCTTTGAGGTGAATAAATATCGAGGAAAATACGGAAATGTAAAAACTATGTGAAATCATGATTTTACATAATGTTGCATGGGAATTGGAATTATTTAGAAAAAAAAGTTGTAGGATTAACGTTTGCTCTAGGATGCATAAATGTTGAGAAATATATCAAAATTGGGAAATTGCGCGTTGTTGCAAATTTTTGTTCATCCTATAGCAAAAGTATAAAGAAGCTATATTATTAAAATAAATGCTACAGTACCCACACAATTTTTTTTAAGTAACCATACGTATAAACACGGAATAGGTGGATGGTTTGGAATTTAGGTATGTGATATACAAAATTTGTTTCAAAAACCATTTTTTTGTTTTATTGTTTCAGTCTGAGAGGAATTTCCGGCAAAACAGAGGAAAAAAAACCTGAATGAAATGGTTGGTGGAAAGAGGGAAGAAGAATACAAGAGGAGAGAAATGTGAAGGAAAGAGACCATGGGGTTCTCCCTCATGGAGCTATGAAATTAATGGTGAACAAACAAAAAGTTAATGTTTTTCTATGTTATCTGGAGTTGCATGAGAAATTATGGAACAGTTACCATAGCAGATCCAAGCATTAAAGTAAAGTGCCTAAAAGTGTAAAAGAGATTACCCAAAGAAAGATGTAACGTTCGAAGCGAAAAAAGTTAAAGACAAATTGCTCAAGCGTAGAAGATGCGAGATGTGCTGAATCCCCGAAGATATGCTCTGAAGAATAATTTCAGCAAGACAGTGGCTTGGCTTGGGATTACCTCCAATGGATTTATTGATGCAGGAGAAAACGGAACTGTATAATAGAGGAAGGGAGTCAAAAAGAGAATGCAGACAGACATTAATAAGTATTTGGCAAGCGAGATGGATAAACTACGAGGGATGGACAAGACTCACAATACCAGATATAGAACTATGGATAACGAGAAAATGGGGGAAGGTGTTCACTCTGTTTGAATGCGAAGACAAACGCTGAATGACTGGATATTCATTCCATGACTGGGATAATGCTCGAAACAGAAGAAAATTGGAACGCAGTAAGTGATATGGTTACAGCAATAATGAAAATTTAAGAAAAGCACGAAAAGGCTTGGAGAGACAAAGACAAGAGAGACGCCCCCCATTATTTTGATATATTAACACCACTGCTGTCAATTGAGGAAATTTGAAAAGAGACCAGGGAAGTGGAGGAAGAGGGAGCCTCTCCCTCATCCAGGTATGTACGAAATAAAAGCATATCTAAAAGTAAAATGAAAATTTGTTGTGAGAATATCACTGGAAGCGTTAGCCAGCAGAATCTTCTTTCCGGAGAAATGTGTAACTGTTAGGAGAAGTTACAAGAATGTCATTACAACCATGATGTCGTGGAAGATTTATCATAGTACAACAGATACAAATTAAATAGCAATAGTAGTAGCAATGGAGTCGGAAGAGATGTGTGAAGAATTTTTCCAGAAAATATGCCCAAATGGGCGGTTCCGGAAGAGAGGGGGAAATGTTTCAGACGGTCGGGCTCTTACACCTCAACCCATCTCTATCCGGCCGCATGATATGTTAGACTGGGTGTCTGCAAGCAGATTTCCTAATCCCCTCTATAAAAAAAAGGGTTGGGTTGGGTTGGATTGCGTTGCATTGGGTTGGGTTGAATTGGGTTGCATTGAATTGGATTGGGTTGGGTTGAGTTGGATTTTAATAAAGAAATCTTGGTTGGAGGAGATTTGAATGCCAAAATGTTGCGAGCAGGTTCTAATATTTCTAATGATTTCAGAAAGATAGTGGCTTTGCTTGGGTTGGGATTACCTTCAATGGATTTATTTATTATACCAGATATAGAACCATGGATAACGAGAAAATGGGGGAAGGTGTCCACTCTGTTTGAATGCGAAGACAAACGCTGAATGACTGGATATTCCATGACTGGGATAATGCTAGAAACAGAAGAAAATTGGAACGCAGTAAGTGATATGGTTACAGCAATAATGAAAATTTAAGAAAAGCACGAAAAATGCTTGGAGAGACAAAGACAAGAGAGACGAGTGACCTGAGAAATGAAAGAAGATGAAGAGGGGGACATCCCCCCAGCTGGGTATGTAATAGGTTAATTTCATTTTCAAAAAGTAATTTCGTTTTTTATTTTGATATATTAACACCATTGCTGTCAACTGATGAAATTTGAAAAGAGACCAGGGAAGTGGAGGAGGAGGGAGCCTCTCCCTCATCCAGGTATTTAACGAAATAAAAGCATTTCTAAAAGTAAAATGAAAATTTGTTGCGAGAATATCATTGGAAGCGTTAGCCAACAGAATCTTCTTTCCGGAGAAATGTGTAACTGTTAGGAGAAGTTACAAGAATGTCATTACAACCATGATGTCAAGGAAGTTTTATCTTAGTACAACAGATACGAATTAGGTAGCAATAGTAGTAGCAATGGAGTCGGAAGAGCTGTGTGAAGAATTTTTCCAGAAGATATGCCCAAATGGGCGGTTCCGGAAGAGAGGGGGAAATGTTTCAGACGGTCGGGCTCTTACACCTCAACCCATCACTATCCGGCCGCATGATATGTTAGGCTGGGTGTCTGAAAGCAGATTTCCTAATCCCCTCTATAAAAAAAAAGGTTGGGTTGGGTTGGATTGCGTTGCGTTGGGTTGGATTGGGTTGCATTGAATTGGATTGGGATGGGTTGAGTTGGATTTTAATAAAGAAATCTTGGTTGGAGGAGATTTGAATACCAAAATGTTGCGGGCAGATTCTAATATTTCTAATAAAAGTGGTGAAATTTTGGAACTATGGTTAGCTTGAAATGATCAGATTATTTTAAATAAAGGTAATATTTCTGTATTTTCTGGACCAACTGGAGAATCTATAATGGATCTTATGGCTGCTTCCATCAATCTAAGCAGAAGACTAAGAAATTGGTACGTAGATTTAGAAAGTGATAATTTCAGTGATCATAGGTCTATTATGTTTGAAATTGAAGAGTATGATAGGTATGTTGGTATTGAAATTAATTTTGGCAGAAAAATGATGAAAAATGAATCTCCATTTTTTGGTAAAGACGAAGCCAGAACACCAGAAAATTTAATTAAAATTTTTTAAAGGGTATGTAATAAATACTAATAAAAAATGGTAGAAATTTTAGGCATAAACTAACTTATTGGTGGAATAATGAAATTGCAGAGAAAAGAAAAGAATGCAATAAATTAAGAACTTTAACACGAAGTAGAGGGAATGGTATTTTTGATTTGAAGTTACTTGAATCAACTTTGTTCAGATCTAGAAGAGGATGTTTGCGGCAAGGCCTACCAAATAGTTACAAAAAGACTGAAAATGTAAAGAATCGGTAAACTGTTCTCTAATCATGAAGCTTTTGCATGGGAGACTAGAGACGATCCACAAAGTTCAATTTCTTTTACAGTGGAGGAATTCTCAGTTATGGTAGATAATTTAAGAAAATAGAAATCCCTGGGCCAGGATGCCATTTCATCTGAAATTGTTGGAATCAAATGATTTCTTAGAGGTGTATAATGACTGTGTGTCAAAGGGTATTTATCCGAAGATCTAGAAAAGTGCAAGGCTGATTCTGATTGAGAATCCGAATAAAGTAGAACATGCCTTGGCGTACAAACCTCTTTGTCTTTTGGATGCGACGGCGAAACTTTTGGAAAGCTTACTAAGACTGCGACTGGTTGTAGAAGCGGACGAGAATAACATTCTACATGAAAACCAACACGGTTTTAAGAAGGGAATCATTGTATAGCAATTGAAAAAGTGTAGAAAAGTGTTGATAGGATGAAAGGAAAGGCTTCAAGAAATAGTTGGATCCTTGATTTAATGGAAATATAAGCCCTTATCTAGTGGAAATGATTAGGAGCTACTTGTCTGAAAAAAACATCATAGCACCAAATGGACAGGGTCAGCTGATACCTTGTGCGAAGTCATTAATTGGCAGAAAATGAGGAATGGTTAATATGGATTTTCATCTGACACAGACCCTTACAGGTCATGGCGTGTTCGGAACATACCTTAAAACTATAAGAAAAAGAAAAACTTATGCTGATACTGCATGCAGCAAGATACACCTGAACATACTATCTTCTCCTGCCAAGATTTTGAGGACATGAGAATTAAAACAATAGAAACATGCCAATGTAAGCTGCAAAAACACACTATGGTTGCAACAATGTTGGAGTCGGAAGAAAATTGGTACGCAATAGCCGAAATTCTAAGAGAGGTAATGCTAACGAAGAAGACCGAAGAAAAAGGAAAACAGGTGACAAACCAGGCTAATGTTGAGGTTGTCAAGAAACCTTAGAAGATTAACGTTGTTATATGTTTCTTTATGTGATGCGGGAGGACATCAAATCAGACTCACATACTTGAATCCACAAAGATTTGATGTTCGGGATTGTCACTATGTGTACGTGCTAGAGCAGAGCTTCTTAAAGTGTGGGTCACGAGCCCCAAGGATTTTCCTTTTAAAGAGCAATTCCTTCGAACTCTTTCGGGGTTGCCGCACAAAAAAGTTTAAGAAATCCTGTGCCAGAGGATCATAGTTGTAAGTAAATCAGATTTCTTGGAGGCGATCGACGTCCTCGATGTCCACCGAGGTCTTTTCTGTTGTCTATTCCAAGCAAGATACATTTACATTCATATAAGATACTATCTATTTGGATTCACTAAGATTTAATGTTCTTAAATTAAAGTCTGTCAAAACTGCAACATAATGTGCTAACTGATCCTATTTTTTTTTTTAATTCAAAAGTGTATAGTCACCAACGTCGGTAGTCTGTGTCATAAACAGCAAAAACGCCAAAAACTTGATTAACTTATGTTGTTAAGAAAGCAATCCATGTTGCTATCCAAATTCTAAATATAAACAAAATGTTTAAAATTACACTCTTCATTTTTGTACTGATTGTTTTTTGTACATTTTCTTAACTTCTTTGAAGACAGCAATGTTCACGTTTAACTACTGTCCAATTTATTACAGAGAAATGAGAAAAACAGAATTTTCTTAAACTTATGGTAATTTGTTTTGTACTTTCGAATTTCTTTGATGGCAACAACTATGCTTAAGTATTCCTCAATTTGCGGCAGAGAAACGAAATCAACCCAACTCAGTAACTTGTAAAATGAACAATAATGTTTCTCAACAAATTTGAAGGAAAATGTACCATAACCTTTCTAAATTAAGCCTATTAAACCCAACGCAATCATTGGGTATTGAATATTTTTGAAAAGCTGGACGTAAAGAACAAATTTATGAAAAAATTAGTATCTATATCAGATTCATTGAGACTTTACAAGGGTACAAAATGCTTTTTCAGGAATCAGTAAATCAAATTCCTTAGAGGCACATACTGATTGTTTTTTATACATTTTCTTAACTTCTTTGTAGGCAGCAATGTTCACGTTTAACTACTGTCCAATTTATTACAGTGAAACGAGAAAAACAGAATTTTCTTAAACTTATGGTAATTTGTTTGGTACTTTCGAATTTCTTTGATGGCAACAACTATGCTTAAGTATTCCTCAATTTGCTGCAGAGAAACGAAATCAACCCAACTCAGTAACTTGTAAAATGAACAATGATGTTGCTCAACAAATTTGAAGGAAAATGTACCATAAACAACGCAATCATTGGGCATTGAATATTTTTTGAAAAGCTGAACGTAAAGAACAAATTTATGAAAAAATTAGTATCTATATCAGATTCATTGAGACTTTACAAGGGTACAAAATGCTTTTTCAGGAATCAGTAAATCAGATTCCTTAGAGGCACAGCCGACATTCGAAGGGTTATTTATTTCGCCTATTTCAAACATGATAGACTATAGACTATGTATGCTGGATCATATTTTTAGGTAAATTGGATTTCTTAGAGGTGATCGACGTCTTTGAAATCGACCGAGATTATTTCTGATCAATCTTATGCCCTATTTCTGAGGTCAATATTATGACCTCAGAAATAATCTCGGTCGACTTACAGATAGTCAAGATAGGTAAGATAGTCAGACTCACGTAGTATCCTATGTATTTGGATTTAAAAAAGAAGTCCTCAAAGTCTACTCATCATTCTGAATGTCACAATTTGTGCTGGATCATATTTATAAATAAATCAAATTTCGTGGAAGCGGTCGACGTCTTTCGTGTATCTCGAGCAAAATAAACTCAGACTCACGTCTATACGATGTGATTGAACTTTTTCGAAAATCTCATGCTCCCAAAGTCTATGTAACATTTTGAATTGTCACAATATGTGCTAGATATGTCATATTTATAAATCATATCATCACATATATGATGCCATCAATTTATCACAGTTTACCCAACCCAACTAGTTAGTTAATATTAGTTATTGTTTAAGGAAGAAGTATGAAAGTATTATTCTTTAGTTTTGAGCGGCTGATGTTTTCGACGTCGGTAGAAAGTATTTTTTCCAAAAAGTTATTAATTCAAAGTTCGGCCAACTTCAAAGACGTCGGCAGCCGAAAATATTGTTCATTTTACTAAAGGCTATTTTTTAACTAGCTATTTCGCACAAAATATTGTTGTTACATAGATGGTTACGTAGAGCCGTCAATCTTAATCCAGCTCACCCAACCGAAACCAACCCAACCTAACCAGTTATCACTAATTATTATTTAGGGTAGTAGTATCAAAGTATTGTTCATTTTATTTGGGTCTGAGGTGCGAACCTTTTATTTGGAATTAACTTTTTTCCATCACTCAATCCAACACCCATACGTATTTTCAAATGCGCAATGGTTAAGAATACAATCTTCTATAACTTATAACAAAACTTTTCTTCTAAAACGTGCCGAAGTCCGAGACCTAGCATCAAAATCACGATTTCATAAAATTTTCAGTTTTCTCGACATTTATGCGCCCTGGAGTAAAACTGTAATGGTGTAATGGAGCCATATTGTTAAAAATACAATTTTACTACAATTTTTCTCAAAAGTTGTACTTTATTTTGTTCCGACTTCCATATACTACCATCACCATCATAAAAAATTACGAATTCAGACTGAGAGCAAAAGTATAAGAGAGACGTATTATTGCGAATAAAATTTTCTATAAGTTTTAGTCTAAAACATTTTCTAATTCTGAAGCTGAATCTGAAGCCTGAGTTGTACCAACTACAAAATGTACCAAATAGGTATGGCCAAATAGGATACTTTTACAGGAAAGCTCCTCCTTCTATAAGGGATTGAGGAAAAATGATATCAGAGTCTGAGGTTTGATTTTTATAAAAAAATTAAATTTGAAAATCGTATATCGATATCTTTGTGTTATTTTCATGTACCATTGCAATATTTGCGCAATATTTATTGACAGTCAGAAAATTAAGAAAAATCGAGGTGAACAATTAAAAAATTCTTCTTCCAAACTTTTTTAATACACTTTGTGTATACCAAGAAAAACCAAATCTTAAAACCTCAAGATAAAATCTTGTCGTTCTCCCGGTATTGTCCGTAATAAAAGACCCCCAACGGTTTCGATAAAGCGAGAAGAAGCCCCAAAGGACCTTCGACTTCTCGATAAAAGTTCACGCTGCGCGGAAAACAACTGCGTCTGGTAATTAGAAATAACCATTCAAAAAAGCTCTCGACCGTTTTTCTTTCTACTTATGCTTTTTATATGTTGTTAGTTTCTTTTTTTATGTTTTTGTTGTTGTGTCGAGTTGTCCGGACGCCGTGGGGGTCCTTCGGGAGCCCCTGCGAACGTGACGACACGTCGCTGAAGAAACTCTTGAAGAAGGGGGATTCCCCTCTTGTCACAAATCACGGGGGCCGCGGCTTCAACAAGCGCCAGGGCCTCTTTATTACGAGTATCATAACCGCGACGTGCCACACAAAACGTTCGAGTTTGTGGCTGGCGATCAAACCGATAAGATTAAGACCGTTTTTGGAGGACGAGGGACGAGAGCCGGATAAAAATCGTGCTTAATTTTTTATTTTACCCACTTTTTGGATTTCATTTTAATTCGGAGAAAAGGAGATTGTGTACGGGTGAATAAGAAGAAAAAAAAATTCGTTATCTTATTCATCGATATATCGAGCGGAGATATTGAATTCGGGGAATGCGAGGAACGGTTTTCGCGAAAAATATTATTTTAAAGAATGCAGAAATTTAAGTCTAAATTATGAGGGGTTATTAAAATAATTATATGCTTTAATTGTGACCGTTTAAATACGAAAAGCGGTTTAAATTATACGTAAGGTAATATGAGAATGGGAACGGGTTCTGATTTAAACGTTCCTGCAGCTTAATCGGATATTGAAATTTATTAAATCTGAATTGAAAATCTTGTAATCGATCTTGTTAATACTAATAATATAAAAACTTCATTTGAATTTATTTAGCACGGGCAGATAAATAATTTATTCGGAGTTGGTCCCAACTCCAACAAATTGGGTGTGTTCGTGAGATTAAATCACAACTTAAATCCAATAAGAACTGGTTAATTATTGAGCCCTCTAATTCAAACAACAACTTTCAACACAATCTCAAAACCAAAGCTAACGAGATTTGAACAAAAAGGAAGAATCAAAAAGTTCTGTATTCATGAATTGTGGTTATGATCTGATGATTTTAGAACATCATTGGCTGTAGTATGCAAGGAAAAGTTGTTTTACAAATAAATAAACCACTTCAATAACCGCACAATCAGCTAAAAACCTATACCTACACTTTGTACTGTTGCTCTAGAATACGAAGAAGAAGTGAAAATTAGATAAAATCGTAAATTTACATGATGGTTTGACAAGCTTTTGAGTGACACTTCCAGAGCGTATTTTTTTTCTATTAGAAAATAATCCTAAACATATTGTTCATTGTTCTTCTTTCTGTGTTCACTAATGGTTTTCTTATTCACGGTGTTCTGTTTGTCTAATGATTATTGAGTTGCATTAGGTTGAATTGGGTTGAGTTAGGTTATGTTGGGTTGTATTATTAATTATTGAGGGGAGGTAAGCGAGAGTTCAGAGACAGGAGAGAAGGACGCCGATAACAAAAAAACTGCAACGAAAGATATGGTGATACATAATTAAGAGGAAGAATAACGTAGTTATGGATGGGCTTCCAAAATACCTTGTAAAGGAAGGGAATGGAGAAAGGAAAAAGCTCGTGACCAGATACCATCATTGTTGTAATGAGAAGAGAGCGAACAGATACTGGGTGGATGATGCGGAGAGGATTGGAAAACACTAAAACATATTTTGATAGGAGCTGAAAGAAAAAATGTAGTGAAGACAGATTTTTCAACCATACCATTGAGTTTAGTTGGATTGTGCTTAGTTGGGTTGGGTTAAGTTTAAAAGTGGGGAAACAACCAATACTTGAGTCAATTTATCTCAGGATATGGATGTTTCAAGCCATGCTTACATAAGTACAAGAGAGCTCCAAATGCAAACTGCGTGTATTGTTAAGAACTTGATGACCAAGAATCATATCCTTTACCAATGCTTAAGATGGAACAGAGAAAGAAAGCTGGCTATTACTAATATGGGAACAAGAATAACTCTGTAAAACAGATAGTACAGAGACAAAGCAGGATTTAAATACTACTCATAAATTATCCGGGATTCCGGTATTTGAAATCTCAAGATATCGGTATTAAATTATCGGTATTAGGTGATGGTATTTTTTGGACGAAGTTTAATTTTTAGCCATCTAATATTCCATTTAGTCCACATATATACAAAATATATATGACAGAAAAGAAAATCTTATTAAAAATAACACTAAATCAAAATGTGACGAGATGCCAGAATAAAGCGATGTTAACAAGAAAACAGTACCTCAGAATATTTTTTGGGGGGATTTTAATTTACTTTTAAACGAAATACAGCTCATTCCGTTAAGGTAGATTGGCAATGGAAGGCTGCATTGGTAGATGTATCAATTAGATAAGAACAATACATCTAAGCTATCACATAGAGTAATTTTAAATTTTTTATTTAAGACATCAGTAAGAGGTTGGCCATCCACCATCATCTGCCCGAAAATTAATTGTTTAATTACTCCCCTTGTGACACTACCACTAAACAGAAGAACAGAAGACTTGGATGAATTAAGCACAAGCTTATGGTGTTTCACAAATCTAAACATAATGATACATCTAAGTGAAACTTTATGCAGGCATCGTACCAACTGTTTGGATTAAGATTCAGTAGAAGCTGTGTATCACCTCCATATAAATGAATCTGCGAATGCTCAAGAACTTGCTTAAAGTCAGATGTATCAATAGAGACCTATTCGACAAAAATGACTTTATCAAAAATAATGCCTAATTTCCAAGCCAAAATAATGCAGTTTAGATGCAAGTATATTATGATTTATCATCACAAATTCTTTGGTGAAGTCTAACGCTAACAGCTCGGCCGCTCTCTAGAAGCAAATACCTCATCAGTAAGGTTCAATAAAACTATTGGGCAGCTGTATCTTTCTAAGATTCTCTCTAAAATTTTCAAAATTGTTGAAATTACTTCAACGATCCTCCAGACATTCGGAAAAATTGATAGATGAATATTAGCGTTTGTTACGTGAGAAATATAAGGAATGAGAAAAGGGATATCAGGTATCATACGAGCAGAACCCACCGTTACAGTTTTAATGTTATTACTTATTATAGATATTTCAAATTCGTAAGTCGTCTGAATTAGTATGAATATGAAGTGAAGAATCACCATGAACAAAATAATTATTTAAATCTCTTCACGCTTTTTAAAAAATTCTCTTTACGACGTAAAGAGTAATCAGATAAAATAATGACTACATGATCTTGATGATAGCGAGCGAAATTTAGAACGAATTAACAAAAATCATTTACTATAAAAGCTATAAAAAATTTTACTCTCAACAATATTGCTCTTTTACAATTTTACTCTAGAATGCATAATTTCCGAGAAAAATACGAAAATTTAAAAAAATTGTTGAAATGGTTTTACCCTTATCATTGATAGAGTAAGAATGAAAATTTACATCGAGCATTTTGTGTCTTCGATAGATTAAACTAACAATAAGACATATACAGTATGTTTATAAAGTAAAAGGTATATCCTTAAAAGGGACCCAAAAATAAAAATTTTCTGCAGCTTTTTGGAGTAGGAATCAAACTTATTTCGCCATTCTTAACTGAATTATCATGATAATCAGCGTCGTTCTAAACCGCCTCTTTTTGATACATGGTCTCCCCATTATACTTGTTGGGTTGGGTTGGGTTTAGCCATGCATCTAAAGACATTTAAAGCATCCACGATGATCTTGTAATCTTGTAAATCGAGTACATTGTTCATAATTTACAAGTTATGACTACCTAAAAAAAAACACCTGATTTATGTGTTTTTTCTTTTGCACATTCGCAATATTTTGTTTGACATTTTGATATTGTAATATTATTTAAGCTTACTGTTGTTTTACTCTCAATTTTACTTTCAAATGTATGAAATTAAAAAAAAGCTTCAGTAATTAAGAGGCAAACAATCAAACGTTTTATTCCCTCAATTTAACTTTCCTTAAAGTTATATTTTAATAGTTATTGATATAAAAATGTTTTTTTTAATGGAACTCCCTATATATATATATATATATATCTACAAATTGGTCAAGAGCATAAAATTTCTCTTCCAAATTTTCTAAACTTTATTTCCGTTCAATAAAAAGATCAAAAAAGAAAGATCAAAAAAAAGTTATCTATAAAGAGTCAATAAATAGTCGTAAGCAATTAGATGGTGCAGTTGTGAACGGTTTTGCAACACTTGGCCCAATGTGTGTATCTATATATTTTCGATATATCGAAAATATACATGTATCGATACTCATATCAATATTGTATCTATACTTACATCGATAGAGTATAACTTTTTAGTTAGAAAGTGCTGGCAGAAGTCTAGACACTGTTGACAGAAAACTAGATACTGATAATTGAAGAATATATATCTTTTACAGAAATTGTTGCTATTAAATTTTTTGCAAATTGTTAATTGATAAATACTTCTGAAAGAACTATAGATATTGCTTGTAGACGATTATAACTACTGGTAGAAGCAATAGTCTAGATACTGTTGGCAGAAAACTAGATCTTGGTAAATGATAACTATATTCTCTGTACAAAGTAACTGCTATAAAAGACTAAAAAGGTTTGGATACTGCTTGCAGAAGATTATAACTACTGGTAGATGTCTAGATGTCTGTTAACATAAACTATTATCTAGATAACTGATGACTATTGATGGGAAATTAGATCCTGAGAATTGAAGACTATATGTTCTTTATAGAGTAACTTCTATAGAAAGACTGAATATTGCTAATAAAAGCAAAATACTTGTGAAAGAAGTATGGGTGCTGTTTGAAGAAAATTATAACTGCTGGCAAATGTCTAAAAATTGCTAACAAAAATCTAAATACCAGTTTGTTTTGTTTGTAGGAAACTAGATACTAATAATTGGAGACTATATTCCCTTCACAGAGGGTACTTGCTATTAAGAGGCTAATAGCTTGACAATTCAAGGCTAAGTGCTTCTAAAAGAATTGTAGATACTTTCGGGATAAGATGTTTGTACCAATATCCATATTTTCTTTGTTTCGATATATCGATATTTTCTTCGAATCGATATCCGGCTTTATAAGAAATATTATACATTCTTCGAATTTGCAAAAATATTATGATGTTCCATCGAATTCTGCATAAAAAGTTGCGTAGGAAATCTTTTCACAGAAAGGAAGAATTTTCAATAAGAAATTTGACGATAGATATGACGGCTTTTCGAAACTGCACTGTTTTGAAAAACATCATGTATCTCTGGGATATAGCGTAAGAGATATCAATATACGGTTTTCACCATTAAGTTTATTTTTTGTAAAAATTAAGCCACAGACACGGATACCATGTTTCCTCCACTTCTTATATCCTGTACACTGTACATTTAGAAATAAAACTAATACTAACGGAGAGTTTAAAGAGTTTATACTAGACTTAGAACTAGAAACATTTGGGTTTAGCCGTTTAAAAAGACGTACGGCTAAATCCTAATGCTTCTAGTTCTAGGTCTAGTGTCAATAGTATAGGTAGGTTGTAGGTCTAGTATTAGCTATACTTTTAGGTACAGAAGAATTTACAACAATCAAACACTAAATGGCAGTCAAAACTAGGACTAACGCTAGACCTAGTACTAGAAAGTGTCGGTAAGCTTTTAGGTTTAGCCGTATCTTTAGCTAAATCCTAATGTTTCTAGTTCTAGGTTTAGTTAGTTCTGAAGCTAGGTTGTAGGTCTAATATTAGTTATACTTTTAGTTCAACAAGAATTTAAAACAAACTGGAGTTGAACAAGAATTAAAACTAGAACTAATGCTAGACCTAGAACTAGAAAGATTCAGGTTTAGCCATGCGTTTGAACCCAACCCAATTTAGCTTCAGAACTAGTACGAGTCCTAGAACTACAAACATTAGGGTTTAGCCGTTTAAAGAGATGTACGGCTAAAACCTAATGTTTCTAGTTTTAGGTCTAGTGTCATTACTATAGGTAGGTTATAGGTTTAGTATTAGCTATACTTTTAGGTCCAGAAGAATTACAACAATCAAACACTAAATGGCAGTCAAAACTAGGACTAACACAAGACCTAGTAATAGAAAGTGTCGGTAAACTTTTAGGTTTAGCCGTACCTTTAGCTAAATTCTAATGTTTCTAGTTCTAGGTTTAGTTAGTTCTGAAGCTACGTTGTAGGTCTAATATTAGTTAAACTTTTAGTTCCAGAAGAATTTAAAACAAACTAGAGTTGAACAAGAATTAAAACTAGAACTAATGCTAGACCTAGAACTAGAAAGATTCAGGTTTAGCCATGCGTCTGAACCCAACCCAATTTAGCTTCAGAACTAGTACGAGGCCTAGAACTACAAACATTAAGGTTTAGCCGTTTAAAGAGATGTACGGCTAAAACCTAATGTTTCTAGTTTTGGGTCTAGTGTCATTAGTATAGGTAGGTTGTAGGTTTAGTATTAGCTATACTTTTAGGTCCAGAAGAATTACAACAATTAAACACTAAATAGAAGTCAAAACTAGAACTAACACTAGACCTAGTACTAGAAAGTGTCGGTAAACTTTTAGGTTTAGCCGTACCTTTAGCTAAATTCTAATGTTTCTAGTTCTAGGTTTAGTTAGTTCTGAAGCTAGGTTGTAGGTCTAATATTAGTTAAACTATTAGTTCCAGAAGAATTTAAAACAAACTAGAGTTGAACAAGAATTAAAACTAGAACTAATGCTAGACCTAGAACTAGAAACATTCAGGTTTAGCCATGCGTCTGAACCCAACCCAATTTAGCTTCAGAACTAGTACGAGGCCTAGAACTACAAACATTAAGGTTTAGCCGTTTAAAGAGATGTACGGCTAAAACCTAATGTTTCTAGTTTTGGGTCTAGTGTCATTACTATAGGTAGGTTGTAGGTTTAGTATTAGCTATACTTTTAGGTCCAAAAGAATTACAACAATCAAACACTAAATAGAAGTTAAAACTAGAACTAACACTAGACCTAGTACTAGAAAGTGTCGGTAAACTTTTAGGTTTAGCCGTACCTTTAGCTAAATTCTAATGTTTCTAGTTCTAGGTTTAGTTAGTTCTGAAGCTAGGTTGTAGGTCTAATATTAGTTAAACTTTTAGTTCCAGAAGAATTTAAAACAAACTAGAATTGAACAAGAATTAAAATTAGAACTAATGCTAGACCTAGAACTAGAAGGTTTTGGTTTAGCCGTGCATCGGAAGACGCTAGTTTTAGTTCGATTCAAGTATATAATAATCTAAAACCCAATAACAGCTAAAAGTACCGCTAATACTAACACTAAACCTAACACTAGACTTAGGACTAAAAATATGTGGGTTTAGCTGTACCTATCTTAAGATGGATCTCAATCCAACCCAACTTAACACAGCTTTAAAACTAACACAAAGTTAACAATTTAAAAAAATCAGATGTATTAAGGGAGCTGCAGAAAAAAAATCCGATTATTTAGGGAACCGTAAAAGATTAAGAACCTTTGTTCTAGACCCCTCTATGCATTTTTGCAGTTGTTGGTATTGGGTTTAATTGTTGGTATTGATATTGAGCGAAGTCTAATATTAATTCTAGTATTTAGTTTTAGTCTTAGTTCTAGTCTTAATAATTTTCTCTTTCAAGGTCATTCACAGTTAACATCATATGGAAAATGTTAATTTTATGGTTGTATATCATAAATTAAACTTGAAAAATGATCGTTTTAGAAAAAGGTCCAAATTTATGGTAAAAATGGAAATGTTTAGTTAACTTTAATTAGAGTACAAAACTAGATCTAACACTAGACCTAGTACTAGAAAGTGTCGATAAACTTTTAGGTTTAGCCGTATCATTAGCTAAATTCTAATATTTCTAGTTCTAGGTTTAGTTAGTTCTGAAGCTAGGTTGTGGGTCTAATATTAGTTATACTTTTAGTTCCAGAAGAATTTAAAACAAACTAAAGTTGAAGAATTAAAACTAGAACTAACACTAGACCTAGAACTAGAAAGATTCAGGTTTAGCCGTGCGTCTTCAGACTAGTGTTAGTTCTAGTTTTGGTTCGATCCAAGTATACAATAATATTAAGCCGAATAATAGCTAAAAGTAATGTCGATAACAACACTAAAACTAACACTTTGACATCTAACTAAAGACATTTGGATTTAATCGCACGTCTCTTAGGATGGTTAGACCAAATCTTTCTAGTTCCAAGTTTAATGTTAATTCTAATTCTAGTGTTAATAAATTCTCTCTTTCTCGGTCATTCACGGTTCACATCGTATGGAAAAACTTAACTATATGGTTTGTATGGTTATATATCATAAATGGAATTTGAAAAATTTTCATTTTAGAAAAAGGTCAAATTTTTACCTAAAATTGAGAATAATTAGTTAACGTCTTAGTTATAAAATTCGTGTGATTTAGTGATTTGAATATATCCAACGCATTATTTATGCTTTGATAAGTTTAAAAAATTAATAACAATTAGTTTCCCTCTTTGTAACTCGATCCCGGGACATACAGTAGAAGAATTAATAAGAATGTATTAATAAGACAAGAAAGAGAAGGACATATTAAGAAAGAAATAACCAAAGACACCTGAACGGAGCTACTACTTTATAACTACTTGATCATATACCGACCAGTGGCTGTTATTTATTCGAGCGAATGCGTGCTTTCTCGCAATTTTGCATCGCATCGCCGATATCCTTGATTTTCCTTTCGAGTACGAAAAAACGGTCAACCAGCGTTGGTTATTTTTAGCGATACGAACGAACCATAAAAAAAATATGAAAGAAAAAACAAAATAAATGGAGCAATAACGCGAAAGGTAAATCCTCTGTCACATCCCCGGACGAAAGGATGACGTGTTAATAGCGGAATTAAGGGATTTCGCCGTGACGTCCCGATCGAGAGATTACTGTCGCGAAAAGTCCAACGAACACATCATCTTCGAGAAAACGATCAAAACAACCAAACTAAATTTTAAAAAAATTATAATTTTTAGTTTTGGATCGTTACGTTTCCTTGGCGAATAATACGACAGGAAATGCCAAATCGTGCCCGAACGAAAGAGCACAGATTATGCAAATAATACATCATCTACACTGCCTTTTTTTCTTCGTTTTTTCTATCTCATTACGCGTTCCGTTTTGCAATTGAAATCGAAGTCGCGTTCCTTTTTTCGCCGCTTGCGAATAACAAAGCGCGCGTTTCTCTCCTCGATCTTCTTCATTGCTATGCTAAGCCGAAGAAGAAGAAGTAGAACTTGTAGTCTGTAATTACAAGACCCACCGAACTCCGAATGGTATGAATATGCATCTTTCGAGGCAACTATTAGCAACAATGACGGTAATCGTATGGGAAAAACAAATCGGAACCATCACCAATTAGGGGAGTCTAATTTTGCCGGTAATTTCACTTGCAATGCGAAATTGATTTAAATAATTTTGTACTTTACATAAAATAAAAAGAAAAATATAACCTAATTTGTTGGTGTTTGTAAAGATTTTTTTAAAATTAATCTCCATCTATCCTCCTTTTAACACGGCCTTTATAAAAGAATCTCTTTTCTCTCGTCTCACACACCTGGTGCAAAAGCAAAAGCAAAACCATCCCGACGTCTCTCAATAAACCCGAGCTCGTACATCTACAATACATCGCAATTTATTTACCCATTACGTTCTCATCCTTTTATTTATTTAAAATTTCCACTCTTCTTTTTCGTTACCGTTTTTTATATCGACCCGTTTTTTCTTGTAGTTCTTCTGCTGTTGAGTCCGCTTCTTCTCGGGTCTTTCGCCCCGTTCGACGTTATTTATCGAAAGGTGACGCCACACGTTCGACGGTTAAACTCTTCTCTTCTTCTTCTTTACCTCCTCGTTGTCGTCGTCGTCGTTCTCGCCCATATACGCGAAGAAACGCTAATTGCACGGGACATATATCAAGTGTGCGTACGCGCCGGTTTGAAAAATACGCACGTCGACACGCACGTTACCTTTCTTATCGACCTCTCTCTCATTCTTTAAAGAGTGGTTCACCGGATATTTATGTACTCATTTGAATTTTAATGGAGGTCAAGATTTATCCTTTTTTTTCTCGTATGTTTCTAAATCACAACTGCATCTTATTTATTTCGAATATTATCAGATAATAAATAAATATATATAGACATTTAGCTGAAAGTTGGTATACTGTACAGTTGGGCGACACCTTAAATGAAGTGTCGATACTATTCAAAGTATTGAAAGTATCGATGTATCCAAAGTATAGAATTACTGGAAATAATATAGTAAGTACATAATTTTTAACCTTTTAACCTTTCAGTAGTGGCGTATGTCAGCGTTCAGTTAAAAAGTAGACAAAGTCGTCGCCATTCTCAAAATTCGGGTACTTTTTTCAATTAACTCGCGATAGAAGAAAAAACGCGTATCCGAAAATTTCCAAATTAACCTATGATACACAGAAATGTTTATTGGTTACAATAAACTTTACTGCAATTTTTTTCATTGGGCGATTTCGAAGATATCGATCTCTAAAGTGAGGGGCCTTGACTTCTGGCACGGATAATAGAGGTAAATAAGAATTAAAACTAGCGCTAATACTAGAATTAGAATTAGAAAGAGACAGATTCAGCGGTATGTGTCTTAAAATGAAACCCAACCCAACCCATCCTAACACTAAACTTAGAATTAGAAACATTGGCGTTTAGCCGTACGTTTCTTCCAAGATATCGATCTTTAAAGTGAGGGGTCTTGACTTCTGGCACGGATAATAGAGATAAATAAGAATGAAAACTAGAGCTATACTAGAATTAGAATTAGAAAGAGACAGATTTAGTGGTACGTGTCTTAAAATGAAACCCAACCCAACCCATTCTAACGTTAGAACTAACATTAAACTTAGAATTAGAATCATTGGGGTTTAGCCGTACGTTTCTTAAGACGGCTAAATCCTAGAAGCTACAATTAAGTAGAGCTACAATTATAACTAACACTGGTGCCCGGTTTCTCGTACGTTGTAGTATTGAGTAGATAGCGAAGCGGCAGTTACTGGATCGATATCTTTTATCGAGTCGATATCGCCTATTGGTGTTCTGGTAGGAACTGATCAACAGATATTGCACACAATAGTTATCGAACGATTTTTTTTCAGTTTTGTCAAAAAATCGAGTACTTCTTTATTCCCGTCAATAGGTGTCGGTAAAAATTTTGAATAACAATTCGTAAAATTATTTATTTATTATATTTCAGATGAAAACTGAACAAGCCCAACGAAGCATCCGGTAATAAAACACAATAAGTAACATAAACAAAAAATTTCTTGACAAAAATAAAAAATTCTTGAGCGAGAAATTAATAATAATGAAAATTAACAAAAGAAAATCAAATAATAACGAAATTGATTAGCAAAAGAACATAACAAATAAGAAAACATTTTAAAGGCTCAATTACACAGAGAACAGTTGTAGGTAGATTATATTTATTATTAATTTCAAAAAATCATAAAAAATCAGGTCAACTTCAATAATCTTTATCTCAAAAACGAATAAAGATTTTTTAATTTGGTTCTCACCATAACAAAATAGACACTGCCCTCTATAAATTTTGAACATTTCATTAAAATATTTCAAGAATGTGATTTTTAATTGACTTGAGATAGCCATAAATGTTCACGTTCAATTTAATGATTTATATCTCAAAAACGAACAAATATTTTCAAGATCCGGTTTCATTACGAGTAAATAGACACTTTCCTCTATAAATCATCAATAGTTCATTAAGATATCTTAAGAATTCGATTTTTCGTGATTTTTTAAATCAAGATTAATTTCAAAAAATCATAAAAAATTATGTTAACTTAAATCATGTTTATCTCAAAAACGAATAAAGATTTTCTAATTTGGTTCTCACTATGATAAAATAGACATTTGCCTCTATAAGTTTTGAATGTATCATTAAAATATTTCAAAAATTCGATTTTTGGTGATTTTTAATTGACTTGTGATAGCCATAAATGTTCACGTTGAATTTAATGATTTATATCTCAAAAACGAACAAATATTTTCAAGATCTGGTTTCATTACGAGTAAATAGACACTTTCCTCTATAAATCATCAATAGTTCATTAAGATATCTTAAGAATTCGATTTTTCGTGATTTTTTAAATCAAGATTAATTTCAAAAAATCATAAAAAATTATGTTAACTTAAATCATGTTTATCTCAAAAACGAATAAAGATTTTCTAATTTGGTTCTCACTATGATAAAATAGACATTTGCCTCTATAAGTTTTGAATGTATCATTAAAATATTTCAAAAATTCGATTTTTGGTGATTTTTAATTGACTTGTGATAGCCATAAATGTTCACGTTGAATTTAATGATTTATATCTCAAAAAGGAATAAATATTTTCAAGATCGGATTTCATCACGAGACAATAGATACTTTCCTCTATAAATTATGAATAATTCATTAAGATATCATCATAGGTGTATATAGTTTGGTTAATGTCTAGAATTTTTAGAATATGGGTGTTTGGATGAACTTGAAATTGATATAATCGACCTGAATTCTTTTGAGATACAATTCTGTGAGATGTTCGAATTTTACCTAATACATGTAATTATATTTTTGCCAAATTTTATCTTCCTTCCAGGATTTTTTTGTTTCTTCCCGTGTTAGAAAGCAATCAAAACGCAGAAGTCTAAAATGCCCGTGAATTTATCAAGAAACATTTCCTCCCACAGATAATTCTTGTTTTCGAGTAATACCCAGAAACGTCCAGTAATTAGTAAATATAAACTATCACTTCGATTCGATATCGGTCCGATATCTCCTATTGGCCCTTTCAGAAACCCAATGGATGGATATAGCCCGAGTTATCAACAGCATAATATCGGTTCGATATCGACATGTGAATATATACGAGAAACCGGTCATAGATCTAGCACTAGAATCATTCGTTCGTATCATTCGCTAGTTCCGAAAATATCCCTGTTTAACATAATGTAATAAACTTCCTTACAAGGTTCCGGTTAGAATCCGGTTATAACGAACTAATAACACAGTGAAACATTTTCGGGGTCATTATCTGGGAGGTGAGAAATTCCAAGTCAGCGTAAAAGTACTAGACCAACATAGTAAAACTGCCAAAGAGGGTTTAGACATTCACAGGTCATACTTTTTTAATATAATCTTTTTCCTTATCACAATATTTGGAGAGAAACAAATTCAAATATTCGTCGTCACAATCATCACTCTGAAAATTCAAATTCAAAAAAATTTAATCTGATGAGCAAGGCGAACGATATCGTCAAGTTCTTATGTCATTTTCAAATCAGTTCTTGAGACTAATTATTTTTGTTTCAAACTGATTTTAATAAAGAAATTATAAATACAAACGGATAAAATCACCGTGTGCGTTTCTAAGCCATTTGGCATTATTGCATCTTCTAAAAACTTTTCATCATCAAATATGACTCAGATATGACATCTAGACTTCTTCAGCAGACAACTAATTTTACTAATTTTATCGAATTAATCTTAAATTGTAATATAAATGCTTTTGATTTCAGTTTTCTTTAAATTTTAGTAATAAAAAAGTGGAATTATTTCATGAAGATAATAGCTTTGTTCTGCCTAAGTGTAACGACAATTCTATTATCTTTTCCAGAGGTCAAGTCCTTGACTTTTGGCACGAACTTTAGACATGTGCGATTACAACAAAGCTTGGTTATAAACAAAGCTATAAAGCTTGGAACAAAGCTAATAAATAAAGCTCATCACTTAATTTTTTACATGAGAAATACCCTAAAATACCCTTTGGAAGTTTTATTATACTGGCCTAGTACTTTTACCCAAAACTTGGATTATCTCATATTTTACCCCCCAGAATGGCTGTTCTATGTCATCGATGAAGCAGAAATGTTTGGTGAAGACGACGATATGGCACTCAAACAGTTTATTTCTAAAATGTATTGTATGAAGTTGGCGTTCAACCTATCAACCGAAACGAATCCAACCCAACCCAACATTTCTGATATTGAATGATACGAGGTTGGATCTCAATCCAATAAAACTCAACCCAATCTTAGCTTGCTAGCAATAACTTTTATGAGAACCTTGATTTCGCCAAATTTACTTTTTCCAAATTTATCTGGGTCTAAATCATAACTACATATTATTTATTTCAAATATTATCAGATAATAAATAAATCTAGAATTTTAGCTAAAAGTTCTAGTTTACTTCTGATTTTATTGTAATTTAGAACGATCTTAGCATCTTTTCTTGTATGAACTAACAAACTTGGAATTATGTTTGTTTAAGATAATATAGCATATGTATCATTTTGAATCATGATGATTTTTGAAACTTTTCTGATTTTGCAGTAATTTTGATTGTTTTTAAAATTGGTTCCGGTCTCTACTAAGAAGTTTGGAATAATGTTCATTTGAAATAAAATAAGACTTCTAGCTTGTGATTAATGTATAATATACGATAATATACGTAATTAATTACGACATATGTACTATTTTATATCATGATGATTTTTCATACTTTTTTTGATTTTGCAATGATTTTAATTGTTTTTAAAGTTGTCTCCGATACAAACAAAGACGTTTGGGATAATGTCTTTATGAGATATCTATCATTTTGTATGATGACGATTTTTATTACATTTCTGATGATTATCATAATTGTGGTGGACTTTAGAATCCTTTCCTATACAAACTAACAAACTTGGAATAATAACTTTTAGGTTGAGAATGGTGGATATACGTAAGGAATCACAACATACACAGGGTGATTCAAAAAACAGCTGACAGATTTCTAGAGCAAGTAATGCATGGAAAACTAAGGTGAATAGTTTTAGGCTCACAAATCTCTCCTTAATGAGAGACAGTCCATCAAGAATAGAGTGATCATATGGTTGCTTGGAGAACTGTAAATTACTCAAATAAAGAATTGTGGGGTCCTCTTCTCTTGTGAGGTAACTGATAAAATTTTACTCAAAAATTCTGTCCGGTTAACAAAATTAGCAGTGGCGCAGGAAATATTAAAAAAAGGATTTTTTATTGCAGATCATGCTTAATTTTAATGAAATAGATCAAAGTTTTTATATTCCATAAAAAAGGCATTTGCGAACCCATAAATAATAAGACTGTTCACTTTAACTTTTTATGAGCTATCTACACTAAAAGTCTGTCAATGATTTTTTGAATCACACTATATATCATTTTGTATCATGATGACACAAACTAAGATGTTTGAAATAATGTTTATTTGATAACACATAACTTTTAACATAATTTTAATTGATTTTAGAACCTCTTTCTACATAAATTAAAAAGCTTGGAATAATATTTCTTATAAGAAAATAAAATCTAAACATTTAGCTTAAAATTGATGTGTAATCCAGAACAATAATTATATTGACTCATGAGATTCTATCATTTTTGCATCATAGCAATTTTTAATACTTTTCTAATTTTATTGCAATTTTGTTTAGAATAATTTTCTGTATAAACTAAAATACTTGGAATAACATTTGCCTGAAGTAATAGAAAACCTGGTCTTTTACCTTGAAAATGATGCATAATACATGGTATATTGAGTCATTTTAAGTAATTTTCCAACTTTATCCTAGAATGTGATTAAATTTAGAACACTCTCTCCTATATAGCTCATGCTGCTCATGCAGCTCACTCTTCATATCTCATTACATTTTTTGTTCTATGGACCTACCTCAACTTTCAACTATTTATGATTATAGTGACTATATATAATATATAACTTTTGAGATCATTGCCATATGTAAATTTAAAACTTTAAAATGTTTGAGAATGAGAACAAAAACGTTAAGAACCAAACAAGTTCTAACCGAAACTTCACCATATTTACATAACAAAATTCGATTTAGAACGGATGAACATCCGTGTGAACGCAGTCTAAACCTCAAGATATAAATAAATTCTGGGTCAGAACTTGATGTATTTAAAAAATAAAAAATAAATGATTACAATCTTTTCTTAATTAAGTAATCAGAGATTAAAAATTTCAATATCAAACCACTAAGTTTTATTAAATTTAATTTTTAAGTACTTTTGATTTAAAAAACTTTATCCTGCCTAAACTAAAAACTAATGGAATGTTTACATAAAATAAATTGATGTAGCTTGATGTTGGTATATAATATGATAACTACATTGAATCTTGAGACATTTATCATTTTGTATGATGTCGATTTTAAACATTTTTTTAAAATTTAATCGTAGTTTTGATCAACGTTAGTGTATAGACTATGAAAACTAAGAAATAAATGAGTCAGCATAAATTGTTTGAAAATTCGAAAAAAGACTGAATTTGAATTTGTTTCGGATTTAATTAATTATATCAAAATTAATATATTAATGTAATTAATTCTCAAAGATTAGATTTTGTACTTATTCATTGTAAATATAACCGTATTGATTAATAAATTTTCATGAAAAAAATAATTTTGATTTAATTTCACGATTTCATATTGCATTTTTAAATATCTTTAATTGATTCAAAATATGTCTAATTGTCCTTAATTGATTTTAAATGTGGCTAAATGTGCTATGTTGATTCCAAATATGTCTAAGCAAAGTCAACCCATGGGGAACAAACCATGGGGAAATATCTTTAATTGATTCCTAAGGTCCCTAAATGATTCAAAATATGTCTAATTGTCTTTAATTGATTTTAAATGTGGCTAAATGTGCTGTATTGGTTCCAAATATGTCTAAGCAAAGCCCCCAACCCAACCCAATTTCTTTCAAGAGTATGGGGAAATATCTTTTATTGATTCCCAAGGTCTCCAAATGATTCATAATATGTCTAAGCAAAGTCCCAATCCAATCCAATTTCTTTCAAGTGTATGGGGAAACTTCTTTAATTGATTCCTAAGATCCCTAAATGATTCAAAATATGTCTAATTGCCTTTAATTGATTTTAAATGTGGCTAAATGTGCTATATTGATTCCAAATATGTCTAAGCACAGTCCCAACCCAATCCAATTTCTTTCAAGTGTATGGGGAAATATCTTTAAGTGATTCCTAAGGCCCCTAAATGATTCAAAATATGTCTAATTGTCTTTAATTGATTTTAAATGTGGCTAAATGTGCTATATTAACTCCAAATATGTCTAAGTAAAGTCCTCGACCCAATCCAATTTCTTTCCAGTGTTTGGGGAAATATCTTTAATTGATTCCTAAGGTGTGGCTAAATGTGGCTAAATGTGCTATATTGATTCCAAATATGTCTAAGCACAGTCCCAACCCAATCCAATTTCTTTCAAGTGTTTGGGGAAATATCTTTAATTGATTCCTAAGGTCCCTAAATGATTCAAAATATGTCTAATTGCCTTTAACTGATTTTAAATGTGGCTAAATGTGCTATATTAATTCCAAATATGTCTAAGCAAAGTCCCAACCCAATCCAATTTCTTTCAAGTGTATGGGGAAATATCTTTAATTGATTCCTAAGGTCCCTAAATGATTCAAAATATGTCTAATTGTCTTTAATTGATTTTAAATGTGGCTAAATGTGCTGTATTGGTTCCAAATATGTCTAAGCAAAGCCCCCAACCCAACCCAATTTCTTTCAAGAGTATGGGGAAATATCTTTTATTGATTCCCAAGGTCTCCAAATGATTCATAATATGTCTAAGCAAAGTCCCAATCCAATCCAATTTCTTTCAAGTGTATGGGGAAATATCTTTAATTGATTCCTAAGGCCCTTAAATGATTCAAAATATGTCTAATTGTCTTTAATTGATTTTAAATGTGGCTAAATGTGCTATATTGATTTCAAATATGTCTAAGCAAAGCCCCCAACCCAACCCAACCCAATTTCTTTCAAGAGTATGGGGAAATATCTTTAATTGATTCCCAAGGTCTCCAAATGATTCAAAATATGTCTAATTGTCTTTAATTGATTGTAAATGTGGCTAAATGTGCTATATTGATTCCACATATGTCTAAGCAAGGTCCCAACCCAATCCAATTTCTTTTAAGTGTATGGGGAAATACCTTTAATTGATTCCTAAGGTCCCTAAATGGTTCAAAATGTGTCTAATTGTCTTTAATTGATTTTAAATGTGGCTAAATGTGCTATATTGATTCCAAATATGTCTAAGCAAAGCCCCCAACCCAACCCAACCCAATTTCTTTCAAGAGTATGGGGAAATATCTTTAATTGATTCCCAAGGTCTCCAAATGATTCAAAATATGTCTAATTGTCTTTAATTGATTGTAAATGTGACTAAATGTGCTATATTGATTCCATATATGTCTAAGCAAGGTCCCAACCCAATCCAATTTCTTTTAAGTGTGTGGGGAAATACCTTTAATTGATTCCTAAGGTCCCTAAATTGTTCAAAATGTGTCTAATTGTCTTTAATTGATTTTAAATGTGGATAAATGTACTATATTGATTCCAAGTATGTCTAAGCAAGGTCCCAACCCAATCCAATTTCTTTCAAGTGTATGGGGAAATATTTTTAATTGATTCCCAAGGTCTCTAAATGATTCAAAATATGTCTAATTGTCTTTAATTGTTTTTAAATGTGGCTAAATATGCTATATTGATTCCAAATATGTCTAAGTAAGGTCCCAACCCAATCCAATTTCTTTCAAGTGTATGGGGAAATATCTTTAATTGATTCCTAAGGTCCCCAAATTATTCAAAATATGTCTAATTGTCTTTAATTGAATTTAAATGTGGCTAAATGTGAATATACACTAAGAATCTTACAGCAATAAGAGATATTTCGGATTCTTCTCTTAATTAAGTAGTCAAATTTTAAAAAATTTGTTAAAAAACATTTATAATTAAAAAACAAAACAAAATAACCTTTTTCTTTAATATCAAACCACACCACCAAGTTTTAATAAATAAAAAAATAGACTACTTCAAATGGAGATATTATTCAACAAAAGCAACAACCGTATAACCCGTACACGCCAGTAACCACGCCGTTTCGCAGCTCCCGTATACTATAAATAAACTCATTTTTACGTTGTTTATTTATAAAGACCTCAATAAAACGACCACATACTATATTGCTTACAATCTCATCTATGTCGGAAAACGAATCACCGCGATTAGAAAACACTGTTAATATCGTTTTTTGTAATCCCATAAATGACCGCTTGTAAATTAAATAATTAACTTCTTACCGTCGTAAGTTCTGCTTTCAATTTCCATCCTTATAATTGGAGGGAATTATTTATATGTAAAAAACGACCGCGAACGTAAAAACACAACGTGTTACCCAATCTGATAACGAGGCGAGTGATTTTATTTTTGCAGTTTTCTTTTGCATAGCAAAACGGCGTCAATCCTCCGAGCCACGTCACGCGAACCCCGGGGACGTTTACAATTTTAAAATAATTTTTTTGCGAATATCTCGATACGAAATCTCGAAACATACATTTCAACGTAACGTTTCCTTTAAGAATTTGATTTTGCCATCTAAATCCTTTGTTGAAACGTGTTGTTTTTTATCAAACATCTTTTTGAAATAATTACAATTAAACCGCACCGGTTTCGATGTTAAAATCGTCATCTTCAGGAGTAAAATCTTAAAATATTGAGATATAGGTGATTTACATAAGACAATAAATTAAGATTATTTAATCTAACTTATCTCTATACTAAGTTGTATGCTTGAGGAGTTATTGTCCTTCAATGTTAATTAGAGTACGGTTTCACTAATCCGGATATGCGTTAAGATGGACTCTTCAGTAATTTGGACACACACACAGTTTTGTCTGATTCAACTCTTTAATCTGAATCAATTCAATCGTCTAAATTTGGGGAATCGCCTAATTCACTGGGAGAATTTGAAAGCTTATGTTTTTTCTTCGTTACGTGTGCGACTCTCATTCATTACATGATCACTGCTAAGACAACCATATATGCAGTAAAGATGATATGAAGTCATAAAACTATCATTACCAAAAAAATGTAAAATTTTAGATTTGCCCAACAGCGATCAAAAAGTGTAGCGTACTTCGAACCAGTTTCTGAACAAGATTGCAATTTCAAAACAACATTTCTAGTTTTAAATCTAGTATTAGTCCTAGTGATAGTTCTGGTGTTAGTGCTAGTATTAGTTCTAATTTTAGTTCAATCAAAAAGAAATCAACAATTTTCAAGGCGGATTGTTTCAACTACGTACCATGGTCCAGGTATTAATTGTTTATGCATAATTATAACTTTTAGCTTTAAAATAACCGTAATTCCGTAATTCAGAAAATTATGCGTCAAGTCTTTATAACAGAGAAATCTTCATGTATCAACTCCTTCAGAAATTTTTGGTGAAAAAGTCAGATATTTTTATAAAGAAATAACGTGAAAAGAAGATTTCTTGGTCAGCACTGGTTGGTTAGATAAATTAATAAAGGGGCATGGTATGAAGAATATGTCTTGGAAAGCAGAAACATAAACAAAAGTTAGAGGCAACTGTGACTAACAAGTAAATGGGATGAAAAAAACGAGATTCCTATCAGTCAGAGAAAAGAACAATGGGATTCTGTGTTGATACAAACCGATTTAAATTTTATTGATCCACAAATTATTCGGAACCAGGTGAACTGGGATACTGGACAAACTGAGGGTGTTGCAAATTACAGATTACAGATCAAGGCTTAATTGAAGAGGTTTCAAAAGGCAATGACAATACAATGACATGAAACTATCAGTTGAACATGTAGACTTTTAATTAGAAATTGATCACTTTGCAATCATACTATTCCGATTTTGCCATAATTTTGATTAATTTTCGAATCCTTTGCTGCATAAACTAGGAAATTTGGAATAGTATTTGTTAAAAACGGAATAAAATATACATTTTTACCTTGTACATAGTGTATAACATGCCATGATCACTGTATTGAGTCAAAACATATCCATCATTTTGTACCATGATGATTTTTAGCGACTTTCTGATTCTACCGTAATATGGATTAAATTTAGAATCCTTTCTTGTACAAACTAACAAACATGGAATTATACTTGTTTAAAATATAATAAAAAATAGATTTTTAGCTTGAGATTAATGTCTAATATATGATAATAAGTATCATTAGTCACGAGATATCAATCGTTTTAAGTCATGATGATTTTTGATATTGTTGTTATTTTGAGTGGGTTTCGAATCTTTTCCTGTATTATATACTAGGATACTTGGAATTATGTTAGTTAAAAATAAAATAAAATATAGACTTTTAGCTTAAGACTGATGTATAATACATGATAATAGCTGTAATAAGTCATGAGATATTTATCATTTCGCATCACACTTTTCTGACTTTGCCATAATTTTAAATAACGAGAAAAGAAGATTTCTTGGCCAGCACTGGTTGGTTAGATAAATTAAAAAAGCGGCATGGTATGAAGAATATGTCTTGGAAAGCAGAAACATAAACAAAAGTTAGAGGTAACTAACAAGTAAATGGGATAAAGAAAACGAGATTCCTATCAAATCGAGAAGATTCCTATCGAGAAAGTTCAAACCACAGTAATACTTCATTTGGCGAAGATGAAAATTGTAACTTGGATCCGTTCCATGTTTCTTCCGACGAAGATCCTGATTACCAGTTGAGTGGAATGAAAGAAAAAATCTGAATTGTGTCTAAAGTGCTCAACAAAGATCGATATGGAGGAAAAATAAGCTATTTTTGATGACTTCTGGAAACTTGGCGAATTGCAAAGGCAGAGGGATATTATCGCAGGAACATTCTAGAAGAAAATATTCAAATCCAGTTGTAAAAATTCTTCCTAAACATATTGGATATTTCTGAAAAAATTATGCGGATAGCTTTACTAAAATCGGGTAATTCTTTTGCCAATGTCCCATAGCCTGTCTGTCGTGGAAAACATCCACCAGGAATAAAATTATCTGATGATGTTATCTGATAATTGAATTGCAGATAGATGCCTTTCTCACAATTCTAGCTCATTGGTGTAGAAGAGATTCGAAGAAAATGTACTTGGAGTGTATTTTAAATAAGAAAAACCTGGTTTCCTTTTATCCGAAATTTTGCAACGAAACGAAAATGAAACCAGTGAGCAAAACGCTTTATAGAGAGGTGTTAACAAACAAAACTTAGAATTTTACCATCTAAGAAAAGTTCAATGTTGGTGCAATTTGATCATCAAATCACAATGTTGTACAACTCGCAAAAAAAGAGCTGAAATGTATAAAGTTTACAGATTTTAAAGAACTAAAACACAATTGTCATATTTGTGTTTCCAAATTTTTTGTAGTACAAAGATAAACATTGGAATTCTAGGTACCTGGAAATAGACATACAATACCGAAGCAGAGGTCTTCGATGCCTCTAAGAAAACATTCTTCGATTTTGCATACGCCTCTAAAAATTGATTCTAAGAAATACAAGAACCTGATGGAACTTTGCTAGAATAACATTACACCAGCTGAACTTTAGCCGTGCATCTGAAAACATTCTTTTAACGAAGACTTCTACAATGAATAGTTTCTCAGAGTACTTAACACACTGATTTGGTAACGCTGTATATTTGAATTGAAGTAAAACTAGAACAATAGATCTAGTAGTGGAAAATTTTGGGTTTAGTCGTGCGTTTTCAGAATTGTGTACGTGGTGGTGAAAAGTGTCTTATTAAGTAGGTTTTCTGAGTAAAATCAAAGAAATGCATAGAATCATTCTTTTTAATCAATATGCTCATTCAGTAATGCTGTTGGGCGAAGAATTATTCCAGAAAATCAAGATGTCATCCACATATCTCTTCTACAGCAAAATGTATTTATTGAATGTATTAGTTGATTTAATCAATGACATCATTGTATTTAAAAATGTCTCCATTAAATTAACTAAAATTAAGGTTTCGTGGATGGGATATATTGGTGTAGAGGTTAGTGGTATCAAACGAATCCATTTGAAAATTACGAGGAAGGTCGATATTAGAAATTGCTTCTATCAATACCTTTCTATTTATCACTGTTACCAGGTTGTATATGTTGTAATTGTCTGGTGATAAAAAGATTGGTAAATCTATCGATTTTCTGAGTACTTTGTACTGTGCTGTTTTTTATGTGAATCACCCTGTATATTTTAATGGAAAACCCTAGTTTGTTTAAAATTGAGTACAGTTTCTTTAACGGTAACACGAATGAGAAAGGGGGGCGGCCTCCAGATCACGTTGATGTACAATGTAACGTGGGGCTTACGTGATGCGGTGTTTGCCGGCGAAGAGGCGATGGCCGACGGCGACTCCAGACGCGATCAAAGGCGCCGCCGTCACTTCGATTCCGGCGATAAGTGACACCTGAGTGCGCTTAGACGGATTGATAGCAAAATGCGCCGTAAATACGGCCGATCCGGACGATCCGGAGTCCTCCCCGCGAAGGCCTCGCGCGGCTACGACGACGAGGACATGTTTATTTCGAGTCCCTGCGAAAGGAAAGAAGAGAGACAGATAACGATCGGTAATTAAACTGGAGGAGTCGCGCCGCAGAAGGACTTTGAATGGGGAGAGTCTTTCTGGACGCGATGCAAAGAATGAAAGAACCGACATGACGAAGAAACGGACGCAAGATCTTGTTGATTTAATGGAATGGATTGAATGGACAAGATGGTTTTTTAGGTTGGGGATGAAAGAAAAGGAGTGAATGAGGTTGAAAAAAGTGAATTAGAATATTAATTATACTGCAAAAGTCGATTTGTAACTCATTTATGGAAACATTTAGGAATCTGAAACAAACTAAATTCTCCCATTTCAATCTTTATAAAATCTAGAGTTTTTATACTTAATCAATACAAATTAAACTTTAATAATAACACAATAATAAATATTTTTAATTTATGTTTGTTAGAAATTTTCAAATTTAGGTTTTAATCGATAGCGTAACAAAATTGAAGACTTCCATATTTTTTGTTTTTCAAATTGAGTTTCAGTTTTTCAAAAAGAAAAATAGTGAAAGTTTAAAAAAGCGTGGTGACGTGAAATAAAAATCAATAAAAGATTCTCGTGCTATATGTCACAAGAATCTTATGCACTAGAACTGTAAATCTCAAACTGTGCTCTCCGATATCGTCCCCTCAATCGCTTTCAAAGAAAAAAGTTTTTTGCAATTTTTCAAAAACGATAAGGATTTAATAAATCAGATGTATTAAGGACGCTGCCTAAAAGAAATATTATTTCGGGAGCCACAAACCAAAAAGGATTGGAAATCATTGCTAAATAAAAATTAAAACTAGAACTAACACTAGACCTAGTACTAGAAAAATTCAGGTTTAGCCGAATCTTTCTAGTACTAGGTCTAGTGTTAGTTCTAGTTTTAGTTCAATACAAGTATACAAATACTTTATTTATTTAGAATTGACACTAAATCTATAGAACTAGAATCAATCGGGTTTAGCCGTATGTCTCTTAAGACAAAACCCAACCCAACCCAACTTAGCTTCAGAACTAACACTAGATTTAGAACTAAGATTTTGACTTTTAGTATCAATTATAACAAAAATTAAACAATTTTAAGATCAAAAAATGCTATCCTATATTAATCCTTCTATTTTTACAGAGTTTAAAAGCATTTGAAAGTTTTTATTTATTCAGGAGAAAATAATATGTAAAGCATCTTTTGTACTTTTAAACTGGTATTTAATTAAGCTGAAACCTCTTACTAGTTTCGGCCAAAAGTTATCTTCGAAGGCTTTACAATCAATTAACAAACATCAAAATTCCCATAATAAGTAAGTTTTGATAAATTATTTGGTTTACGTCTCAATTCATGTTCATATTTATAAATATTTTTAAAGAAAATTGATTAACTTATTATTACTTGTTATGTACCATCTCAAAGAACGTATTCTTATCTTCAATTTGGTATCTAAGTCATTGTTAACTTTTCATAAGTAAAGTTTGGACGATTTCTTTTATTTTTAATAATAATAAGTGTCTCAAAAATAATGGATTTTCAATTCTAATATTTTGAGAATACTGTTAATAAACAATGAGTAATTGTTATATACCAAATTACAGGGAACACTAACGTTTAGTTTAAAGTACGAATCGTTTTCACGTTATCATAAATACAGATTATACAAAGTTTGAAAATTATACAAAATTTTTGATAAATTTTAGTTCATATTTATCAATATTCCTAAAGAAAATTGATTAACTTATTATCAACTGTTAAATATTATTTCAAAGAGTATATTGTAATAATAGATATAAGATCGGAGTATCTTTCAATCATTTGGTATAATTACCATTTCACTATTACATCAAGGTCTTAAGCCGAGGTTGCTTGCAGGCGAGGCGCTACATTTATGCTACATCGATACAAGATCGGAGTATCTTTCAATAATTTGGTATAATTACCATCTCACCATAATATCAAGGGCTCAAGCCGAGGTCGCTTGCGGGCGAGGCGCCACATTTATGCTACATCGACACAAGTTTGGAATATATTTCAATCACTTGGTATAATTGCCATCTCACCATAATATCAAGGTCTTAAGCCGAGGTCGCTTGCGGGCGAGGCGCTACATTTATGATACATCGATACAAAATCGTAGTATCTTTCAATCATTTGGTATAATGACCATTTCACCATAATATTAAGGTCTTAAGCCGATGTGCTTGCGGGAGAGGCGCTACATTTATGCTACATCGATACAAGATCGGAGTATCTTTCAATAATTTAGTATAATTACTATCTCACCATAATATCAAGGTCTTAAGCAGAGGTCGCTTGCGGGCGAGGCGCCACATTTATGCTACATCGATACAAGATCGGAGTATCTTTCAATCATTTGGTATAATGACCATTTCACCATAATATCAAGGTCTTAAACCGATGTGCTTGCGGGAGAGGCGCTACATTTATGCTACATCGATACAAGATCGGAGTATCTTTCAATAATTTGGTATAATTACTATCTCACCATAATATCAAGGTCTTAAGCAGAGGTCGCTTGCGGGCGAGGCGCCACATTTATGCTACATCGATACAAGATCGGAGTATCTTTCAATCATTTGGTACAATTACCATCTCACCATAATATCAAGGTCTTAAACCGAGGTCGCTTACGGGCGAGGCGCTACATTTATGATACATCGATACAAAATCGGAGTATCTTTCAATCATTTGGTATAATGACTATTTCACCATAATATCAAGGTCTTAAGCCGAGGTCACTTGCGGGCGAGGCGCTATATTTATGATACATCGATACAAAATCGTAGTATCTTTCAATCATTTGGTATAATGACCATTTCACCATAATATCAAGGTCTTAAGCCGAGGTCGCTTGCGGGAGAGGCGCTACATTTATGCTACATCGATGCAAGATCGGAGTATCTTTCAATAATTTGGTATAATTGCCATCTCACCATAATATCAAGGTCTTAAGCCGAGGTCGCTTGCGGGCGAGGCGCTACATTTATGATACATCGATACAAAATCGGAGTATCTATCTTTCAATCATTTGGTATAATGACTATTTCACCATAATATCAAGGTCTTAAGCCGAGGTCGCTTGCGGGCAAGGTGCTACATTTATGATACATCGATACAAAATCCATTTAGTATCTAAGTCATTGTTAACTTTTCGTAAATAAAGCATGCGTGATTTTTTAATTCCCAATAATAATTAAGTTTCCCAAAAATATTGGATTTTAAATTCTAACGTTTTGAAAACTTTATTAATAAACAACAAATAATTGTTATATATCAAATTAACGAAGACATTTTAGTGTTTAATTTAAAGTATAGAATGCTTTCAAGTTATCATTGTCGATGAATGTTATTTTACAAAAAATTTCTGAACATATTGACTTTATAATAATAATAAATTGTTGTATACCAAATTCAGGAGAACACTTTAAAGTTTAATTTGATTTGTATAGACCTTTTTAATGTTTTTACAAATGTGGCTTAGGCGATATTTTTTTGACAAATTATAGTTTATCGTAAAACACGTTCTTTAAATTTTGATCCACTACTTGAGTAGTTTTTTTTTGATAGTACTTAGTTATAATGAAACCGGTTATACGAACTTTTGAATATAACGACCGATTCTCTGTCAATGATGAAGCTGAATGTTTGATGAAAAAGACCATATGCCACTTATACAAATTATTTCTAAAAGTTATTTGGCATCGCCGAAATGAACTACTTTATACACCGAAAGTGATTTGTATGTTGTACTTTTTGAAAATTCTTTGTATATTTATTGCGAGGTTACTAAAGCAGTTTTTGGATCTGTACTGGATTGGTTTTTTTTTATTTCCTGGTGATAAAATCTATACGAAATTTTCTCTTTCCTTATTTTGAGGTGGAAAAGTGTTGTTACGTGATCACTGATCCTATATGTAAAGGCTAATAGGAGTATAGTTCTTGGGCGCCAATTCCTGGGGAGGTGCCTTTTTTTTGCAACCCAACCCAACCCAGTATCCCCTTTGAGGTGCGAACGTTTTTTTTGCATTGAATTTTGTATGAAAAGAGGCGAATTCGTTTCGTTTGTCAAATCCAACCTTGTATATCTTGTATATTTGTTGGGTTGGGTTGGGTTTAGCTGTACAAATAGAGTACTTTACAAACTGATTTGGCAACCTGTATATTACAATTGAAGTTAAACTAGAACTAACACTAGACCTAGAAGTAGAAAGTTTCGGGTTTATAAATCCAAATCTTTCTACTTCTAGGTCTAGTGTTAGTTCTAGTTTTATATTATTGGATCTAACCCTCGATCTAAAACTAGAAACATTCAGGTTTAGTTGTATATCTCTAAAGATGGCTAAACCTGAATGATTTTAGTTCTATGTCTAGTGCTAGTTCTAGTTTTATTTTAATTCAAATATACAGGGTCCGGTTGGGTTGGGTTTAGGAGTCTACATGATTTCTGCATCTGATTGAGTAGGTTTTCTGTATATATTGTAAATTAACTGATAAACTGTAGATTTGTGATGGTGTAAACTAACTGATACATAAACTATAAATTAACTAATAAAAAGCTGATAAATTAATTAATAAACGAATAGACTGATCAACTTGTTTAATTGAACAGTTCTTTTTGATAGTACTGTATAAGCCGGTTATAACGAACTAACGTAATAATCCCGAAAATGTCTCGTGTCAACGATAAAAGTGAAATGTTTGATGAAGAAAACGATATGCCACTTACACAATTTATTTTTAAATGTTGTTTGGCATCGCCGAAATGAATTTTTCATACTAAACTGTGATGACGAAAATGTTACAATTTCAGAATAGTTAACGAATGAGGAAATACCCGGATCCTATATAAAGAGACTTGTAAACGAGCTGAGGATGACAACAAGGAACCTGAAATGTTGTCGAATAATAAGAATATTGGAATATTTACTGATGTACCTCAAATAAGAAAAAATAATAAGATATAAAATTAAAAAAGAATACGGTAAACAAAAAGATGGTTAAAATGGGTTATGTTATTCGTTAAAATCGTTCTATATTATAAAAATTGTATGAAATTTGGTTTTATTTACAAATACAAGAAAATATTTCAAATAATTTTGTTAATGTAGAATATAACAAATCCGAAAACTCAAACCAAAAAGAGTTTTGTTTAATAACAACTTTTATTTTGTATTTATTGATGATATTAATGTATGTTCTTACTGATATTTTTTAATTTCTTGCCAAATTGTTTAATTTCAATCAATTTAATAATAATTAAATTGCGTGTTAATCTAAATACATTAAATTTATGATTTCCTTTTAAATTATTGCTTACAACGAACAGATTCTCAGATTCTTTGAGAGTCGTTATATCCGGAGTATACTATGTATATGGTATAGAAGAAAAAAAATTATAAAATAGAGGTTACGATATATGTAGTGCATTTTTGACTGATACAAGTGTTTCGAAAAGAAAAAAAAATAAATAACCAGTTTCTCGTTCGGTATACTGACCCGGGGCCGATCGTCGATGACCCATATTTCGGGTCCTCGGCAGTCCCACGGCGCGTTTCCTCATTAACGAAACAAGAAGAGCGCAGCAGCAGAGCAGCAGCAGCGGTACCTTTCACTAAAGAAATAGCCGCTCGCGAAAAATAGCCACCAGCACACATACACACTCACGAAAAGGAGCTCTCGCTGCGTGTGACGGCCGGCCTTCGTGGAGCCCCCCCGTCCCGGGGGCCCGTTAAGATTTTTCTTCGCGTGCCTCCGGCAGGAATTCATATACAGTAGTGAGAAGATACCGCCTCGGTTCCTTCGGCATCCGGAGCCCTGCATCGGCGACCATTAATCAACGAGAACGGTAGCGCGTTTCCGAGGATAAGTGGACAAAAATCTTGTCCATTTTTTTCATTTTTCCTAACCAAAAAAAAGGGGGAAGAAATAGAAATTCTCTTAACACTTTCAATGAATAATGACCGTAAACATTATCTTTTTTTGTAAACTTTGTTGGTGGCGTCTCTTTTTTTAAACTTTGATATTCCTTTTCGATTACTTCTTAGAGGTAGTTGTTTGAGTCAACCCGATATATCGGTTAAGTAATTAACGATTTTTCCCGTCAAGATGGCTTCGAGGAAGACGAAGAAATCGACGTGGTGTTGCGGCTGCTCCCGCTGCGGGTTGGCGCGGCGCGGCGTGTGTCGTATGTGTGCTCGCTCACCGATGGCCGATCGTTTCCGCGAACGGCTGAGGCCGCTGCCTCAGCCGTTGAGGGGACCATTGGTCCATCGCCGCCGCCGCTGCCGCCACCGCCACCGCAGCGCAACTCGGGCCACCCAACGCGAATGGTTCTCTCGAACGGGGCTCCGAGTTATGTCACCGAGACGCGGGCGCGGGAAATCGCCAAGATCGGGACGGCGACCCGCACGAAGGGAAATTGGTGCCCTTAAGTGGCCACTGAGATCGCACGAACCCGATTCGTCTCTTCTTATTCTCAAAACAGCCCCGGACCTCACTACCACGTTAGATTACAACCTAATAGCCTCTCTCTTCGAAACGACAATCGATTGAATTATGTCACTTCGTGAGGTGGCACTAACTAAGAAGTGGTTCCAATGAAATTTGATCGAAAAACAAATTACACAAATATTTAGGTATAATGGATTAATATAGATAAGGGATTGTCTTATAAGTATCTACCAAAAGACATCTTCAGAGACTTTACAATCAATTAGCATACTGTGAGCGTCAAAAAAAAGTAAACAGCTGTTGTTTTTCTATTAAAAGGTTAATAAAAATGCAGTTAATAACGAAAATCAAAAAGTTTTATTGCAGTCTTCACAATTCATCTATACTATATTTAAATCAATAGAAACATGAAAAAAAAACAAATCATTACCCGTAATAATTCAGATTATTGTAAATATCTACCGAATTTACGCGTCAAAAGAAAGTAAACAGAATTCGGAATTAACAGGTATTAAGTACAAAAATAAATACACTCAGCAGCAGAAGTCTGCGTACAAAAAACTTCTAATACTTTAATTGAAAAAATAAGAGTCATAATCTTATGTGATAAACTTGATTTTTTTTTTATTTTGTATATTAACTACATATAATTCTATTAACAAAATATGCTTCAACAAAACAGAAACAGTAGTTAGAGAAAAAAATCAAAACTAAAATTTCTACAAATAACGGGTATGCAAAAATCTGCGTACAAGTCAGGACAGTATTTATAAAAAATTCATAAATGAGATCATTGTTTCTATATTAATATGAGGTCGGATAACCTTTACGTTTAATGACCTCCCTTAAACGTTTAGGCATGGAGTGCACTAATTTCTTCGTTTCGTCCGAACTGATTTTGGCCCATTCCTCAATCATAACATTTTTTAACGTTTCCTTCGACGTTATGTTGTGTTGCGGAATCCTGCGTTCCAGTAAATCCCAGAGGTGTTCGATGGGATTTAAGTCCGGCGATTGTGGAGGTGTTTTAAGTTGCTTTGGGGTATTGTATAGTAGCCAAAGCTTAGTGTTGTGGGCGCAATGTTTGGGGTCATTATCTTGTTGAAAAAAGTATTCGGGCCCCAAGCCCAAGTTTTCGATGCTAGGCTTCAAATTTTCTTTTAAAATGTCTATATACATTTTATGGTCCATTGTCGATGTTATGAAAACCAACCTTCCCACCCCTTTGGTGCACATACACCCCCAAATCATAGCTCCACCACCTCCGTGTTTTACAGTCGCTTTCAAATTTTCGGGATTAAGGGCAGTATTAGGTTTTCTCCATACAAGTTGTTTACCCTTAATGCCGAAAATGCAAAATTTGCTGTCATCTGTAAAGAGAACTTTCTCCCAGAATTCAATGGGCTTGTCTAAGAGTTTTTTTGCAAAGGCGATCCGCTTCTGACGATTGACCTCTGACACAAATGGCTTTTTTCGTGCAACGCGACTGTGATAGTTTTTTTTAACGTCCTTCTCACCGTATCTTTGCTGATAGTTTTATGAAATTCTTCTTGTACATTTTCTACTATTTTTTTTGCCGTCAGCCTAGGTTCTTTTCTAACCTGCTGTACAATTTTTCGCTTCTCTCGGTTTGTTAAAAGGGGTGGTCTACCAGATCGCGGACGTGAGAGGTAATCTTCAGTGTCTTTATAATTATTAATTACTCTTTGAATGGAAGAGTGTGACCTGCCGACAGTTTCTCCTATTTTTCGAAAAGATTTTCCCTCTTTCCATAACTTTACAATAATTTTTCTCTCTCCCAATTCAATTTCCTTTCCTTTCGTGTCCATTCTAACTTTTAGCTTCTAAGCCTCTGCTAATATGATTGACACCGATTATCTTTTATTTAAATCGGAAAGCGTATATCGCCAATTACGTATTTAAGTAAATAAGTATATTTTGGAGAAGGCGTCTTTATTTGTACACAGATTTTTGCATACGCAATATTTGGAGAATTTTTAATTTTAATTTTTTTGTAACTAATATTTCTGTTTTATTGATGCATATTTTGTTAATAGAATTATATGTAGTTAATACAAAAAATAAAAAAAAAATGAAGTTTATCACATTAGAGCATGACCCTTATTTTTTCAGTTAAAGTGTTAGAAGTTTTTTGTACGCAGACTTCTGCTGCTAAGTGTATAATATTAACTTTTAATACTTGGTTTGAGCTCCTTTGGCCTTCAACACTTCCCTTAATCTCCTTGGCATTGATTCCACCAAATATTTTGTAATATTTTGAGGGATTTTCATCCATTCTTCAGTTAAAGCTTTTTTAAGGTCGTCTTTATTTGAAATTGTCCTTTCTCTGATCTTCCTGTCAACGTGATCCCACAGATGTTCTATAGGATTAAGATCTGGGGACTGCGGTGGATGATCAAGGAATTTTAGGGACTCGGTATAGCATCCATACCTTCACAATTTTGGAAGTGTGCTTTGGATCGTTATCCTGTTGGAAGATCCAGTTCTCTGATAAGCCCAATTCATTAATACTCGGGGAAATATTGTTCTTTAAAATGGTTAAATAGTCCATTTTATTCATTGTTGATTCAATAAAAACTAGATTACCGACCCCCGACGCCGCCATACAACCCCAGACCATAGCCGAGCCTCCACCGTGTTTGATGGTATTGGTAACAAATTTCTCTTTGAAGGCCTCATTTTTTGGCCGCCATATCTTTGGTGGTTTTCTTTTACCAAAAATTTCAAATTTACTTTCATCACTAAATAATATATTTTTCCAAAAATCTGGAGGTTCGTTCTGATATTTTTTTGCGAAATCAAGACATTTCTGTTTATTTATTTTCGATATGTAAGGCTTTTTACGGGGTGTTCTTCCGTGTAGGCCACTTCTATGGAGTGTTCTTCGTATGGTACTGGAACTTATGGCTGTGTTTGCTATCTGCGATATGTCGTTTGCTATTTTAACCGCACTTGAACATGGATTATTTTTCACTTCTCTTACCACTGCTCTAGCCTGTGCTTCTGTAAGGCGCTTTGGTCGTCCAACGCGTTGTAAATCGGCTACAGTATGATGTATTGCGTATTTATCCAAAAATTTTTTTATTGTGCAGTGATTTCGTCTCATTATTTTAGCTATTTCGCGTAAGGATTTACCTTTTTTATTTAAACTTAATATAATTTTACGCGTTTCTATACTTGTTTGTTTTCCCATGATGATTTTTGGTATTTATAATTAATTTCGACGTTCAACCACTTGCTGTTTCTTCTAAAATGTTCTAAAGTTGTCCTGGGAGGGGTTTATAAGTATTTATACGAAAATCCTCGGAGTGATCGCAATATAGTTCGATAGTTCCCTTAATAATTACTATATGTACGGTTACCGTATCGTTGACACGCCAGTTTACCCTGTATTGAACCCCATTTTGAGGCGTTGTGTTATGTGTTATTTATTTTACAAATATAGAGAATAGAAAAGTGCATAAAAAATTATTTATAACCAATATCAAATATCTACAAATAGCATACTTACAAATAGGTAAGTAGTATCACACAATTTTCTGATATGATTTGATAAAATAATAAATAATTTATTATTTGATAGCATTGTGATATGGATCCTTATGAAAAGGAGAGAGAAAGATTACAGAAACTGTATGAAGAAGTTAGCACGGGCAATGAAATAGAAGAATCTGACGATAGTTCGATATCAGATCCAGATTTTGTAAGTATCAGTGATCATGATACAGAAACCGAGCAGGAAAACGTAAATGAAGATGCAGATATTATGCATCAGGATGACGGCGAGGATAATGAAGATGAACAACCCGTGATTCGTGATAGATACTCGTATTTTTTTGGTAAAGATGGAACTAAATGGAAAAAGGCTGCCCAACCTAGAAATATTAGAACTCGTAACGAAAACATAGTGTCTCACCTGCCGGGGGTCATCGGTGAAGCACGTGACGCATTATCTCCCATTCAATGCTGGATGTACATGTTTGGAAACTGCATTGATATTGTAGTTGAAAACACTAATTTATTTATTGATAAAATTTCTGTTAAATACCAAAGTAAGACTGAGTATAGACCTATGGACTCTGTAGAAATCCAAGCGCTGATGGGTTGCTTTATTTAGCTGGGCTCCATCATGGATCAAGGGCACATCTAGCAGAGTATTGGTCATCAGACGGTATGGGATATGAGATGTTTCCTGCTACAATGGCAAAACGAAGGTTCGTCTTCTTATTGAAATGCATTCGCTTAGGCGATATCACAACTAGAGGTCAAAGAAAAGAAATGGACAAACTAGCCGCAGTTCGTACTATTGTTGACAAGTTCAACGATAATTGTGAGAAAACTTATTTTGCGGGCGAGTATGTAACATTAGATGAAATGCTGCTTTCTTTTAGGGATAGGTGCAGTTTCCGAATGTACATTCCAAGTAAACCAAACAAATACGGATTGAAAGTCTTCGCCGTTGTTGATGCCAAAACATTTTTCACTTCACACATAGAAATTTACGCTGGTGTTCAACCCAATGGTCCATATAAAACTGACAACTCTACCACTGCAGTAACTGAAAGAATGTGTTCACAGGATCAGGAAGAAATGTTACAATAGATCGTTGGATTTCACAGGATATTTAATTGTAAAGAAACTGCTAAGAGAGTACCGCCTTACTGTGGTTGGTACAATTAGAGCCAATAGAAGAGAACTACCTCTTGAAATAACACAAGTTAAAAACAGGAAAGTATATTCTTCGTTATTCGCATTTAGTAATGATATGACTGCAGTTTCATATACACCCAAAAAAGGAAAGAATGTGCTTGTAGTTTCAACAATGCACCGAGACGATCATATCGATGAAGCTATCGGTGATCGGAGAAAGTCCGAAATAATTACTTTCTATAATAGCAGAAAAAGTGGAGTAGATGTTGTTGATCGAATGATCACATCATACAATGTTGCAAGAAACACAAAGCGTTGGCCAATGGTAATTTTCGATAACCTCCTCAATATAGCAGCAATTAACGTTGTTGTTATCTACAAAGACAACATACCAGATGGTGAATTTGCTAAAACTCGCAGACTGTTTCAAAAAAATCTTGGTATGGAGTTAGTGAAAAATAACATGCAAAGAAGAGAAGTTGATAAGCACTTGACCAAAAGTGTGCGCACTTCTGCCTTGAGGCTCTCAGGTATTGAAGAGGAGATTATTCCAGAGCCACTACCAGGGAAAAGAGGAAACTGTAAATATTGTAAAAGACGAAAAACTCGTTATTTTTGCAAAATTTGTAAATGTTGGTTGTGCATGGAGCACATAACAGCGTGCTGCAACGATTGTTTGGGAAATATGGAGACCACAGTTTGAAGCCCTCCAGTTTGTGCATAGAATATTATTCTTTAGTTAAGACATTTTTTTATAACACTTTATACATTTTTAAATAAACATTATTATAGATCGATTTTCTTTTCCTTTATTTAGGCGTTGTTTCCAAATTTTGAAAAATATGTGATTAAATTGTAAGCATTTTCTTTAAATCAAATTAACATAAAACGTGAGTTTGGAACTGGCCCTGTATTAGGCTATTATATAGTACAAGCATCATATAAAACATATTTATGAGAAATTAGCACTGGAGGACACGCTGGCGTCCTTTTCTATTTTGGACTCCACAGACCACACCCGATCGAAAGTGTTAAGAAAGCGCGCCCGACAGACGGAGGGTTGAAAAATATATATGTTTTCTAAACAATTAATAGACAACGTCAAGCCTTTAGCCTGGTGGAGGTCCAGTTACTTTTAATTTGCTTCAGCAAGTATACTGCAGTAGATATAGAAAGGATTTTTCGTCGTTTGGTTTAGTACATTCCCATATCAGAAATAAATTAGGGAACGACAAAGCAGCAAATTAAATAACAAATAAAATTAAAAAAATGCTCAAGTTTTAGAAATTTTAGTTTAAAGTGTTATTAAATGTGTTAGAAATTAGAAAGTCTTTTAGAAAAAATCCTTCACACAAAGTCCTATGATTTTAAACTGTTTAAAACATGTTAGGTTTTATATGTTAGTGTTTCAAACATGATTAAAAGGAATAGTTTTTAACAAATCGTTTAAAACTAACAAGCCTGATACAACAAGTAATTGTTGTACATTTAACTTTTTCAGACAGATTTCAACAGATTTTTAAAATCAAGCAATATTTTTGATAAATTATACACACGTTCCTATTTATAAATATTTTTAAAGCAAATTAATAAACTTGTTATCGATATACACAATCCAATCAATATACCAATCGAATTTCGTATACATATATCAAATTAAAGAGCACATTTTCATCTTTAAATTGGTGTGACGAGCATTTTAAAGTTAAAACAAAATATCAAGCAATTTTTGGGACAAATAGAAAATGTAAGAATGTTTAAATACAAATTCGTTTCTTTAAAAAAAACATTTTATTTCCTGGATCGTTGTGAAGATAGGGTCTTTCTAAAAATCTCTTTCGTCGATTACCCAACTAAGTAGATCAATTACTAGGAAATCCCGACCGACATCGTTCGGAGTCTTGTTTGGGGCCGAGAAGACCCGCTAATGGTCACGACCGGACCATTTACCTCCGGAGAAGCGGGCGCCCTATGTCGGAGCCGATAAATTGCGCTCCGGTCGAAATTTCGTGTCCCCGGGAAGTCGACGGTTCGACTCCGTGTGCGATCCAACTTCACGTCCGAAAACGCTCTCTACCACTCTCTACAGTCTCAACACAATCGACGGACAGAAACGCGCGCGAGTTGCTCGCGTGTCCCCCATCGGGGGGCCGCCCTCTTCGCATCGATTACCTAACAATACCTCGTCTTGTTTGTTGTCTATTTAGATAAATCATCGATCAAAAATCAATTTACTAAATCAACTTTCTAACTTTTTTTTTGTATTTTAGACTTACCTATAATAATCCTTTTTACAATAAATATTTCCATCCCGTGAAAAACACGTGATTTCACCATCCAAAGTGTTCCTACACTGACAGCACTGAAGACAAGCAGCGTGCCACCGTCTGTCAACGGCTTGCAAATAAAAACGATCGGTAATGCGAGCCCCACAACCGGCACAAATCGCGTCTTGGTCCCCCGGATTACCACCCCCAGGTCCTCCGGGCGGAGGGGTCGGCGGCGTTCGCGGCGTTTGTAAAGGTTCAAGTTTCGGGATTTGATGTTCGAAATTTGGCGGGCAAAAATCGTCGTCTCCGTCGGGTTGGCCTTGGGAAGCAGCCGTCGAGGAGCAATCGTGCGATCTCCGACACTGCTGGTGTTGATGGTGATGGTGGTGGTGGTGATGGTGTTGGGGTTGTTGATGAGGACGGCACACCTCCGAAGCGCACGGCGCCTGCTGATTATTGTTATTGGACGGCGTACTGCAAGAGCTGCTGCTGGAGATGCTCGCGTCTACGTCACCCATTGACGACTCGCAGGACGGTAAGTTCGGCGAAAGATCTCTTGACGGATCGTAAGCCGGGCCTATGAAATGTTCGTGCTGCTGCTAAAAGAACAAAAAGAAATTTGTAATAATTAAATCAATAATTATTAAATAATTTCTATTTTTTTAAAGAAAAAAAATTAAATCAAGTTTTAATAAGAAACTGGCATGGAGAACTAGAAGTAATCGAAGGTATGGTTTCGTAATGTTGATGACACCTTCGTGGTTTGGCAACATAGTAAAGAGATCACCCCATAAGTATCTAATGCGATTACATATTTGTAAATAAAAAAACTTCGAATACTTATACAGACTTATCAGACCATTTCATCCCGAATGATCAAAAATTTTCCCAATATAATTAGGTTCATATTTAACATTTGCATGAATGCGGGGTTTTTCCTAACACTTGGAAAGAAGTAGAAATATCCCAACGTTTACTACTCAATATGGATTGAAAGATGGTCACATAACAGAACATCTATTCATAAAAGTGACGAGAATAATACAACGAGGATATGAAAAGTTTGGAGACAAAACGAAAGCTGAAAAGAAAGCGAAATGATTCAGTATGGTACTTAAAAATACTTAGAATACTTTAAAATCCAATACTCTAGCTTCAATGCTGGAACTCCACAAAACTCCTTTCACAACTCTTTAATATCTGTTTATATAATATTAATAAAAATAAGCCTTATTTGCAGATGACATGGTCTTATTATATTCAAAATTTCCAAGACTCGATTGAGGGAATTCATAAATGGCTGTTAACTCGCTGGTTTCAATTAATAATCCTTCAACAAAGATACCGCTCTGACATACCTAGGGGTATACTTGGACCAATACCTTCCATAGAGGTAATATATTCATAAAAAAATGAACAAAACATAACAAGATTGAAAGAATTTTATCACATCATCTCCATCACCAACCACCAATACAAAATTGTAACTAAAGATCAAATTTATGATTCTATTAATTCGTGATACTCATTACAAATCATTAACAAGACCTCTGCATGCACTGTTTGAAGATTTGAAGATCAACAGGTAAAGTATCCCATGTCCCATGGTTTGTACGAAACTAAAAAAATCAAGGAAAAGATACAAGACATCCAAATCTGACCAAGCGCATAAGAACACCAATTGAGAGATACTAGAATCCATAGCTGACTAAAACGAATACATCCTCAAGATAAGTTTGTAAATGAAGATGATATAGATTCAGAATGACCTGAAAAGTATCCTGCTAAAGCTGAAGAGGGAATATTCGGGTCTAGGTGCCTTGAGGGATGCACGATTAACCAAGTAAAGACTTCTAGATGTTATGATACTTGTAGTGTTAGTTTTAATTACTATTCAGCGGCGTTTGCTTGAAGATCATCAGCTACATATCCCATGTCTCATGGTTTATGAGAAACTAAAAAACCAACAAAAAAGGCGTCTCCTAAAGTTTTTAGATCATCCAAACTCGAAAAATAACCTGTTAAACAGTAACATTTCCTCTATGTGTTAATCACTAGGAAATTTTCTTAAGGAACGCATGACTAACCACGAAGAAGAATTTTGGTATAATGCTAATTGTAGTGTTGGTTTAATTTCAGTTATTATTCAGCGACGACTGTTCTATGTTTGTACTAGACCAAAAGAAGATCTAACACTAGACCAGAAACTTGAACTATTTATGTTTAATCGCCTTGACAGATATACACTAAGCTTTGAAAGTTTCTAACTCTCGGTCTAGTGCTAGTTCTAGCAACAAAGTTAAGTTATTTAATTAACACTAGATCTTTCTAGATTTCAAAGAAGAAGCCTTTGGGTTGGGTTTTGCCGTGCGTCTTTTGAAAAAAATGTTAGAAGTTTCAGATGCCATGTTGCAACCTACTTCAGAAACTGGTTGGAAGTTCTAGTAATAGTTATAGTATTAGTTCTTACTTATAAAGTTAGGATGTTAAGACTTATAGATTTGTTTAGTAATATTTCAACTCTTGTCAACAAAATTCTCAAGAACTTTTAATACGTAATTAATTTTTAGTTTGTAGAATTTTGATATTCTAAGTTATAAACATATTTAAAATAAAATAAAATATTAAGTTTCTTTTGACAATTCTGACTAATGATGGGGAAAATAACTTGAAAGTAAAAGTACATAAGGTATTTCGCAAGAGAATACGTTTTTTAAATAGTCTCCAATTCACATAAATTTGAATCTAACAAACTTTTACCAGTCGTTTCTTATCTACTTTCTTAGCTAATATCTCCCAAACTACATGTACCAGTTGAAAGCTCTATACAAAACTGGGTTTAAAATCGTCTGTTATAAATTGATACCAAGATAAGTAAAAAATGAAGCAAATTTGTACGTAAACTTGCTCAAAGTTACCAAATTTGTAGCTGTTGTAAAATCGTTACCAAACAGAATTTTAAAAAATGTTATCACAGTGAGAGTGAACGCTGCTTAAGCTATCTTCTAAACAATTATCGTCTAAAGAATTTTCTGATTTGATAGGGACAAAACTGTACAAGAATATCCATCTCTTCTTTATTTACTTAAATTACGTGCAAGTAATTTAATTGCACATGTAATTGTTAATAAAACGCGACATCACGTGTTTGCACAAGTACGTTTTAGATAGATAAAGAATCAAGCTATTAAATGGTGCATGTAATTTATTGCTATATTTAACAATAAGGTACATATCAGTTAACTAATAAGTAAGTTAGTTTTAATTTTGGTTAAGTTTTGAAAGACAAGATAGTTTGGAAAGTGTAACCCAACCCAACCTAAGTTAAACCAACTTATCTCAAACCATCACAACCCAAATCACAACGATATAAGTCTATCAGTGAAACTAATTACAAATAGTTTAGAAAATAAAGAATAAGGGAATACAATCCAACCCAATCCAACCCACAACAATATGAGTCTGTCAATGAAACAAATTAGTGGTTCAAAATTCTGTATCAGAAACTGGTTAATGACGTTAATAAATAGTTCAAATGCTGGGATAATTTGTAAAGAATTGGTGCAAAATACTACCATATCATGTGGTATCTTCGACTTCTTTTGCATTTGATTCATTGGTTCATCTAATAATATAGAGATATCAGATAAGAAAATAATTAAGTAATAAATAAATTAACTAATTTTAGTTGCATTTTGAAAATGGATATATGATCAGGGGTTAAAACGCAAATGGATTAAAAAATTTTATCTCCAGAACTAATTGAGATATCTATAGGATATAAAATCATTATAAAGCAAATTTAATACAAATTCTTTAAATTCAAATTCATTTTTTCCAGCTTGATGCACCAATTTAAATCAACTTGGTTGTACTAATTGTTTAAATTCGTCTCTACATGTTGATACTTTTAGAAGTTAGCGCCATAAAGATGATATATTAAAAAGCCATGTCTCAAAAACATTCAAATATCTTGATGAAATAAGAAGTATTTTAAAATAAATTTAACACAAATACTTCATGGCAAAATTGATTCAAAAAATTTCCATTGACTGCGATTATTGTTCAAATCTATCTCTACATATTTAAAGTTAACTCCATAAAGATGCTATTTTAAAAAGTCATATCTCAACAAATAAATGAGTTATCACAATGATATAAGATGTAGTTTGAAGCAAATTTAATACAATTTCATAATGGCAAAATACATTCTTTAATTTCCATAAACCCGGATATTACGATGTTTTAAATTCATCTCTAAATATTGATGCTTTTAGAAGTTAATTTCGTAAAGATGATACTTTAGAAAATTATATCTCAACAACAAAATGAGTTATCATGATGATATAAGATGCAGTTTGAAGCAAATTTAATACAATTTCATCATGGCAAAATTCATTCTTTAACTTCCATCAACTCGGATATACCGATGTTTTAAATTCATCTCTAAATATTGATGCTTTTAGAAGTTAATTTCGTAAAGATGATATTTTAGAAAGTCATATCTCTATAACAAATTGAGTTATCATGATGATATAGATGCAGTTTGAAGCAAATTTAATACAATTTCAGCATGGCAAAATTCGTTCTTTAACTTCCATCAACCCGGATATATCGATGTTTTAAATTTATCTCTACATATTGATGCTTTTAGAAGTTAATTTCAGAAAGATGATATTTTAAAAAGTCATATTTCAACAACTAAATGAGTTATCACGATGATATAAAATGCATTTTAAAGCATTTTTAATACAAATTCATCACGGAAATATTCATGCTTGAACTTCCATTAATCTGGATATACCGATGTTTTAAATTTAACTCTACATATTAATAGTTTTAGAAGTTAACTCCATAAAGATACTATTTTAAAAAGTCATATCTTGACAACTAAATGAGTTATCATGATGATACAAGATGCAGTTTGAAGCAAATTCAATTCAATTTCATCGTGGCAAAATTTATTCTTTGATTTCCATCAACCCGGATGTACCGATGTTTTAAATTCATCTCTAAAAATTGATGCTTTTAGAAGTTAATTTCATAAAGATGATATTTTAGAAAGTCATATCTCAACTAAATGAGTTATCATGATGATATAAGATGCAGTTTGACGCAAATTTAATACAATTTCATCGTGGCAAAATTCATTTTTTAACTTCCATCAACCCGGATATACCGTTGTTTTAAATTCATCTCTAAATATTGATGCTTTTAGAAGTTAATTTCGTAAAGATGATATTTTAGAAAGTCATATCTCTATAACAAATTGAGTTATCATGATGATATAGATGCAGTTTGAAGCAAATTTAATACAATTTCAGCATGGCAAAATTTGTTCTTTAACTTCCATCAACACGGATATATCGATGTTTTAAATTTATTCCTACATATTGATGCTTTTAGAAATTAATTTGAGAAAGATGATATTTTAAAAAGCCATATCTCAACAATTAAATGAGTTATCACGATGATATAAAATGCATTTTAAAGCATTTTTAATACAAATTCATCATGGAAATATTTATTCTTGAACTACCATTAACATGGATATACCGATGTTTTAAATTTAACTCTACATATTAATAGTTTTAGAAGTTAACTCCATAAAAATACTATTTTAAAAAGTCATATCTTAACAACTAAATGAGTTATCATGATGATATAAGATGCAGTTTGAAGCAAATTTAATACAATTTCAGCATGGCAAAATTCGTTCTTTAACTTCCATAAAGATGATATATTAAAAAGCCATGTCTCAAAAACATTCAAATATCTTGATGAAATAAGAAGTATTTTAAAATAAATTTAACACAAATTCTTCATGGCAAAATTGATTCAAAAAATTTCCATTGACTGCGATTATTGTTTAAATCTATCTCTACATATTTGAAGTTAACTGCATAAAGATGCTATTTTAAAAAGTCATATCTCAACAAATAAATGAGTTATTACAATGATATAAGATGCATTTTGAAGCAAATTTAATACAATTTCGTAATGGCAAATACATTCTTTAATTTCCATAAACCCGGATATACCGATGTTTTAAATTCATCTCTAAATATTGATGCTTTTAGAAGTTAATTTCGTAAAGATGATACTTTAGAAAATTATATCTCAACAACAAAATGAGTTATCATGATGATATAAGATGCAGTTTGAAGCAAATTTAATACAATTTCATCATGGCAAAATTCATTCTTTAACTTCCATCAACCCGGATATATCGATCTTTTAAATTTATCTCTACATATTGATGCTTTTAAAAGTTAATTTCAGAAAGATGATATTTTAAAAAGTCATATCTCAAGAACTAAATGAGTTATCATGATGATACAAGATGCATTTTGAAGCAAATTTAATACAATTTCATCGTGGTCAAATTTATTCTTTAATTTCCATCAACCCGGATATACTGATGTTTTAAATTTATCTCTACATATTGATGCTTTTAGAAGTTAATTTCAGAAAGATGTTATTTTAAAAAGTCATATTTCAACAACTAAATGAGTTATCACGATGATATAAAATGCATTTTAAAGCATTTTTAATACAAATTCATCACGGAAATATTCATGCTTGAACTTCCATTAATCTGGATATACCGATGTTTTAAATTTAACTCTACATATTAATAGTTTTAGAAGTTAACTCCATAAAGATACTATTTTAAAAAGTCATATCTTGACAACTAAATGAGTTATCATGCTGATACAAGATGCAGTTTGAAGCAAATTTAATACAATTTCATCGTGGCAAAATTTATTCTTTAATTTCCATCAACTCCGGGTTGGGTTGGATTGGGTTGGGTTGGGTTGATCCGGGATCCATCAACCCGGATATACCGATGTTTTAAATTTATGTCTACATATTGATGCTTTTAGAAGTTAATTTCAGAAAGATGTTATTTTAAAAAGTCATATTTCAACAACTAAATGAGTTATCACGATGATATAAAATGCAATTTAAAGCATTTTTAATACAAATTCATCACGAAAATATTCATGCTTGAACTTCCATTAATCTGGATACACCGATGTTTTAAATTTAACTCTACACATTAATAGTTTTAGAAGTTAACACCATAAAGATACTATTTTAAAAAGTCATATCTTGACAACTAAATGAGTTATTATGATGATACAAGATGCAGTTTGAAGCAAATTCAATTCAATTTCATCGTGACAAAATTTATTCTTTGATTTCCCTCAACTCGGATATACCGATGTTTTAAATTCATCTCTAAAAATTGATGCTTTTAGAAGTTAATTTCATAAAGATGATATTTTAGAAAGTCATATCTCAACTAAATGAGTTATCATGATGATATAAGATGCAGTTTGACGCAAATTTAATACAATTTCATCGTGGCAAAATTCATTTTTTAACTTCCATCAACCCGTATATACCGTTGTTTTAAATTCATCTCTAAATATTGATGCTTTTAGAAATTAATTTCGTAAAGATGATATTTTAGAAAGTCATATCTCTATAACAAATTGAGTTATCATGATGATATAGATGCAGTTTGAAGCAAATTTAATACAATTTCAGCATGGCAAAATTCGTTCTTTAACTTCCATCAACCCGGATATATCGATATTTTAAATTTATCTCTACATATTGATGCTTTTAGAAGTTAATTTCAGAAAGATGATATTTTAAAAAGTCATATCTCAAGAACTAAATGAGTTATCACGATGATATAAAATGCATTTTAAAGCATTTTCAATACAAATTCATCATGGAAATATTCATTCTTGAAATTCCATTAATTTGGGTATACCGATGTTTTAAATTTAACTCTACATATTAATAGTTTTAAAAGTTAACTCTATAAAGATACTACTTTAAAAAGTCATATCTTGACAACTAAATGAGTTATCATGATGATATAAGATGCAGTTTGAAGCAAATTTAATTCAATTTCATCGTGGCAAAATTTATTCTTTAATTTCCATCAACCCGGATACACCGATGTTTTAAATTCATCTCTAAATATTGATGCTTTTAGAAGTTAATTTCGTAAAGATGATATTTTAGAAAGTCATATCTCAACAACTAAATGAGTTATTACGATGATATAAAATGCATTTTAAAGCATTTTTAATACAAATTCATCACGGAAATATTCATTTTTGAAATTCCATTAACCTGGATATATACCAATGTTTTAAATTTAACTCTACATATTAATAGTTTTAGAAGTTAACCCCATAAAGATACTATTTTAAAAAGTCATCTTAACAACTAAATGAGTTATGATGATATAAGATGCAGTTTGAAGCAAATTTAATACAATTTCAGCATGGCAAAATTCCTACATATTGATGCTTTTAGAAATTAATTTCATAAAGATCATATTTTAGAAAGTCATATCTCAACAACTAAATGAGTTATCATGATGATATAAAATGCAGTTTGAAGCAAATTTAATACAATTTCATCATGGCAAAATACATCCTTTAATTTCCATCAATCCGGATATACCGATGTTTTAAATTCATCTCTAAATATTGATGCTTTTAGAAGTTAATTTCGTAAATATGATATTTTAGAAAGTTATATCTCAACAACTAAATGAATTATGATGATATAAGGTTCATTCAAAATATTCAAAACAGTTTGAAGCATTTTTAATACAAATTCTTCATGGATATATTCATTCTTGAACTTCCATTAACCTGGATATACCGATGTTTTAAATTTATCTCTACATATTGATGCTTTTAGAAGTTAACTTCATAAAGATGCTATTTTAAAAAGTCATATCTCAACAAATAAATGAGTTATCAGGATGATATAAGATGCATTTTGAAGCAAATTTAATGCAATATCATCCTGGTAAAATTCATCCTTTAACTTCAATCAACATAGATATATCGATGTTTTAAATTTATCTCTACATATTGATGCTTTTAGAAGTTAACTTCATAAAGATGATATTTTAGAAAGTCATATCTCAATAACTAAATGAGTTATCATGATGATCTTAGATGCATTTTGAGGAAAATTTCATACAATTTCATAAATGAATTATTATTATAATATAAGATACATTTTGAAACAAATTTATTACAATTTCATCATTGCAAAATTCATTCTTTATCTTCCATTAACCTGGATATACCGATATTTTAAGTTTATCTCTACATGTTGATAATTTTAGAAACTAACATCACAACAATAAAATTAAAAAGTCGACAGAAATAAAATTAATTAAAAAAGAAATGTAATATAAATTTATCATGGCAACAATCATTACTTAATTGCTATAAACCTGGCTAATGAAAGATATAGTTTAAGTGCTAACTCGCAAAATCTTGATACAAAATATTACCATATTATGTAGTCTTTTGCATTTAGTTTATCGCTTCATCTAATAATAATGAAGATATCAGCAAAGTAATTAGTTAAGTATTAATTAACTCTAATTATAGTTACATTTTGTAAGCGTGTATATAATCAGAAGTTAAAATGCAGATGGGTTAAAAAAAGTGAGATCGAAAATTATTGGTTTAAAAGAACAAAATCGAAAATTGCAAAACCACCGACAGATGTTTTTTGCGAATTACTAGTTACGTAATTACTCGGTAATAATAGTGTCGACGACGATCAATCGATCGGATGTTCATGCAGCAGCATCTCAAAACGCCTTTTTTACACCTAAAGAAACTTGACGGCGATGAAGCAATTAATAATTTTTGTTTTTGTCGTTTATAATTTTATTGCAATTAACAAGATTTATTAGTTATGATAAAAATAATCGGTTATAACTTTTTTTCTGTTTAGATGTTAAGGTGAAAACTAGATCATTTCAAAAATTAACATCATCGTTATTCTCGACCACACCTGGGCCTTCTAATTTGCATAACGAGCGCGAAGGCGAGATAATATGAAAATAACGTTGGACGAAGATGGGGGAACGAGATCGAGTAATACTGGTAGCCTGAAAACGCCTACGTCGAGATCCTAAACAAACCGGTAATAAATAATAATCGGGATCAGTGGATTCTTTTCTAAAAACTTCCTGTCAAAGGCAAATAAAAACGTCGCTACCGGGGTGTGTAAATATTTGCGGTTATCCCCGGAAAGGAACGCACGTGCTTTATCTAATAGTGGTTGGTGCCAGTTTTCGTTTTCGCCTCGTCGATCACGATTGAATTGTCGAGAGTCGTCGGTCTGTTTACACACACTCGCTCACTCAGGGGTCCGTTGTGTTTGTTGATTTATTGTTCAGGGTTTAAGTGCGTAGATAAGGCGACTACTTCAGATTTAACGGGTATATCTAGATTTATAGCTGTCACTTTGGGTTAGCTTTGACTCTCTCTCTTAATGCACTTCAGTTGTGTCTCTTTGAATTATATTATGCAAAATACCCCACTTTATAACGTTTTCTTTTTCTGATAAAATCAATTCTTATTTTGAGCAAAAAAAATTTTATTTGTCCAACCTGGATTTCGTTTAAGAAGTTGGTTTTCTCACGCGCCTTTACGCGAGGCAAGAAAACGAAACGATCGAGCAAATCGAGGCGAACCACCGCCACAGGACGAGGCCCAGCGTATATTATCGCCGCGGGTTTGATTTACGAGTGAGAAAAGAGAGCAGGCGACCGACCAGCAGCAGCAGCGCGTTTTCTAATTTGAGTGAAATCGACCTGCGTCGCTCCGGTCTTCTGGGTCTTGTTAAAGACGATCGCCTCTAGGTTAAAACCATCATCCTGATATGGCAGAAACTCGTTTTACCTCTACTTAGAAATGCAATAATAATTTTTCAATGATTTCTGCTTCTTAATCGATGTTAAACAACTTTGTGGTATCAACATAATTAATCATCTCAAAAAGTTAAGTATACAATAACGATCTATAGATCAAGATGAACATACACAATTTATATCTTATATTCATAACTGTATGGAGAAGTAAACTCTAAGATATCTTTATTTCCATGATACTGTGAGCGTCAAAAGAAAGTAAACACTAGCTGTTTACTTCTAAAAACCCTTTTTACTACGATTCTGTTAACTTACAATAAAAATTTATATACCAAAATTTACGACTTTATTTGTGAGCAATCCTATCGTAAAAAATAGTTAAGCAAAAAACCCCACAAATATGGCAAATCCCCTTTAGAATAAAAATACCCCGATTTTTACGCGTCAAAAGAAAGTAAACAGAAGGCCCGGTTGTTGCAAATTCATTTTAGATTTAGCGGAAGTACCACACTTTTCGTATAAATACTTATAAACCCCTCCCAGGACAACTTTAGAACATTTTAGAAGAAACAGCAACTGGTTGAAGGTCGAAATTAATTATAAATACCAAAAATCATCATGGGAAAACAAACAAGTATAGAAACGCGTAAAATTATATTAAGTTTAAATAAAAAAGGTAAATCCTTACGCGAAATAGCTAAAATAATGGGACGAAATCACTGCACAATAAAAAAAATTTTGGATAAATACGCAAAACATCATACTGTAGCCGATTTATAACGCGTTGGACGACCAAAGCGCCTTACAGAAGCACAGGCTAGAGCAGTGGTAAGAGAAGTGAAGAATAATCCATGTTCAAGTGCGGTTAAAATAGCAAACGACATATCGCAGATAGCAAATACAACCATAAGTTCCAGTACCATACGAAGAACACTCCATAGAAGTGGCCTGTATGGAAGAACACCCCGTAAAAAGCCTTACATATCGAAAATAAATAAACAGAAACGTCATGATTTCGCAAAAAAATATCAGAACGAAGCTCCAGATTTTTGGAAAAATATATTATTTAGTGATGAAAGTAAATTTGAAATTTTTGGTAAAAGAAAACCACCAAAGATATGGCGGCCAAAAAATGAGGCCTTCAAAGAGAAATTTGTTACCAATACCATCAAACACGGTGGAGGCTCGGTTATGGTCTGGGGTTGTATGGCGGCGTCAGGGGTCGGTAATCTAGTTTTTATTGAATCAACAATGAATAAAATGGACTATTTAACCATTTTAAAGAACAATATTTCCCCGAGTATTAATGAATTGGGCTTGTCAGAGAACTGGATCTTCCAACAGGATAACGATCCAAAGCACAGTTCCAAAATTGTGAAGGAATGGATGCTATACCGAGTCCCTAAAGCCCTTGATCATCCACCGCAGTCCCCAGACCTTAATCCTATAGAACATCTGTGGGATCACCTTGACAGGAAGATCAGGGAAAGGACAATTTCAAATAAAGACGACCTTAAAAAAGCTTTAACTGAAGAATGGATGAAAATCCCTCAAAATATTACAAAAAACTTGGTGGAATCCATGCCAAGGAGATTAAGGGAGGTGTTGAAGGCCAAAGGAGCTCAAACCAAGTATTAAAAGTTAATATTATATTTATTTTTGTACTTAATACCTATTAGTTCCGCATTCTGTTTACTTTCTTTTGACGCGTAAATTCGGTAGATATTTACAATAATCTGAATTATTACGGGTAATGATTTGTTTTTTTTCATGTTTCTATTGATTTAAATATAGTATAGATGAGTTATGAAAACTGCAATAAAACTTTTTGATTTTCGTTATTAACTGCATTTTTATTAACCTTTTAATAGAAAAACAACAGCTGTTTACTTTTTTTTGACGCTCACAGTATGTATGGTTATTATCAGAAAGGAACAGAAAAGAGCCGATTTTTTTCCTCATTCCAAGAAAGAGGTATTTGCATTTAACTTCCAGATAAAGTAACATCAACACTCAAGTTTGCTCACAGAGTCAGGTTTTCTTAGGCAGATTTCAGTCATTTATTCACACATCATGAATATAAATAGTGGACGATAAGGATACAATAAAGATTTTTTTTATTCTCTAGTATTTATCTTTATTTCTTTTTTTTTTCTCAATTGTGGAACGAAATGGAGTTGGTGTGTACATTTTTTTTTATGGTGAATATAGGGTAGCGTTATGGTTTACTATCCTATATTATTTATTATAAAAAGATTGAGAGATTTTGACTTGTCAGCAGTTTGATTAATTATTATGTTGTTGTTTTTTGTAAACAAACGAAGAAAGTATTTTTTTATATAACTAAATGACAATAGTTAGCCGTGGTGTCTTGCAGAGCACGCTACACTTACTCCCCCCCCACGGAAGAAAAGTAGAAAAGGAATAAAGTAAATAACATTTTGTTAAATTGTTTAGCGTTTAAACTAAATGTTGAAACGAATTTTTTTAGGTTTGTTTGTTAAGAGAATTGATTTATTAATTGAGTTTATGTCTTCGTTTAGCATAAAGGCAGGTTTAAGCTGATCAATGCTTAAAGTAGTCGGTTTATTATTTTTGTATATAACGAAATATTTTTGATGTTTTTCAAGAATTTTGAATGGTCCTTCGTATCGTGGTGTTAAGGAAGGTTTAAGTCCGTTGATTTTAGTGAAAACGTAGTTGGTCGAGATTAAGTCTTTATGTATGAAGGTTTTTTGATTACCACGTCTGGTTGCAGGAATTGGTTTGAGGTCAGCAAAGGTAGTTCGAAGACTGGAAAAGAAAGGTTCATGTTTAGGAGGTTGTCTATCTTGAATAAAGAATTCTCCAGGTAGTCTAAGAGGCTGACCATAAACTAGTTCCGCTGATGAACATCCTAAATCTTTTTTCAGTGATGATCGAAGACTTAGGAGTATCAGTGGTAAATCATTGTTCCACCTGATGATGTTACCGCGTCCAATAATCGCAGCTTTCAAAGTTCGATGGAATATTTCTACCATTCCATTGCTTTGTGGATGAAATGGTGAAGTATGTATTTGATGAGTGCCTAACAATGATTGAAATTTTGCAAATAATTTTGATTCAAATTGTCGTCCTTGGTCGTGAGTTATTGTACAAGGAATACCAAATCGACTGAAATAATGCCGAAACAGAGAAGTTGCTATGGTATCAGAACTTATGTCTTTTAGTGGGAAAGCTTCTGGCCAACGTGTGAATCGTTCGATTACAGTAAGGACATAAGTGCAACCAAGAGACGAAGCTAGGGGACCAATAATGTCGATGTGAATATGTTCAAAACGTGAGTTTGGTATTAGAATTCGCTGAAGCGGTGATTTGGTGTGTTTAAAAGTTTTGGTGCGTTGACATTGCAAACAAGATTTTTATAAGTTCATGTTATTTTTGTTATCGAAAATAAAAAGCCTTGTTGATGAAAGGGTGTTGGCCGAATGGTGGGACGGATTGTTAGCCTTAATTTTGAATTTGGAAAATTGAGTTTTTTCTTTTGAAACCTTTAATCGTTTTTTTGGAACGATGTTATGGTGATTTTTAAGGAAATCATCGTTAAAAGTACAGAAAGTTCCTTCACATTTTTGGGTGTTGCTTCCAAATTTGCTATGATACGTTGATTGATACGTTGTCTGTTGCATGTGTGATTGCAAAAAGGGTCTAATAGCCGAGAATTTAATTTGGAATTTAGATAATTAGTTTCTTTTTCTATTTTCTGGTCGAAATTACGTTATTTTCTTGTTGCTGAGCAACTGTCTGAATTAATTTTTCGCACGTAGTCGTCAGTTTTTGAACGACGTTTAGTAACTGTCCGTCATCGTACGTCAGTGTGGGTGTCGTGTGGGTAGAGTTCGCGCGAAAATCTGAACGTGTTTTATGTGATTGTGTAGTGGTGTGGTGAAAAAATGGAAGCGATGGGATGGTAGAAGGTAATGGTGAAGGTGTGGAGGATGATAGGGCGTCCCACACTTTGTCTGCAAGGCAAAGAAGTTCGTCTGGATCTTCTTTACCGGAAGAAGTCAACGCGAGATGAATTGGTTGGGGTAAGCGACGTAACCATATTTTAATTAGTAGTTTAGGGGGTGCCAAATGGGGATCAGCGATCGTCGAGGAAAGCTGTCGAAAGAATTCCGACGGTATTATCAGTTGCTTTACCATAGCACATCTTAACGTTCGCTCTCTGTTGCCTAAAGTTGATCAAATAAGTTCACTGTTGTGCGAACATAAATATGATATGCTTGCATTAACGGAAACTTGGTTGGATTCCAGCCTGCCGGATGATGTTGCTATTAATGGTTATAACCTTTATCGATATGATAGGTGTGGACAGGGTGGAGGAGTCTGCTGGTATGCGAGTTCCTGACTTGTAATATTGTGAATGTAGTCGGTGATTTAGAGCAATTATGGATAACAATATCGCTCAGAAAATTATCATTATCATGTGGTGTAGTTTATAAACCCCCTAACCTGGATGTTAAAGGTTTTCTTTCTATCTTCGAAGAAGCTTTAGCTCAAACCACTCAATTGACGAGTGAGACTATTTGTGTAGGTGACTTTAATAGAGATATGCTTAAACCCAATAAGCCCGCGGTAGCTGAGTTTAATCGTACACTAGAGGTGTTTGGGTTGTTAGCTCTAATTAATGTACCAACTCGAATTTCAGCTAAATCTGCAACTTTATTGGATTTGGTCTTGATCTCTAACGAAGATCTATTACTTAATAGTGGCGTGCTGAATTATGATCTTTCAGATCACTCGTTGGATTTTGCTAAATTGAATATACATATCGGGATTTCAGTAGATTTAATGAGGCGGTTTTCTATGACCATCTGCAATCTTTACCCTGGCGCATACTTTACGAATTACATTCCATTGATGAGAAAATTCTATTTTTTAATGATAATATATTAACGCTTTTAGACCTACATGCACCACTCAAATCTAGAAAAATTACAAAACTTTGTGGGCTTTGATTATCCTATGAGCTTAGAGAAGCCATGCGAACCCGAGATAAATTCTTTCAGACCTTTAAATGCTCGCGAAGTCCTATACATTGACAGCAATATAAGTTAGCACGTAACATGATTACTAATATGCTTCGTAATTGTAAAAAAAAATATCTGCAAAGATTTTTAGATACTGGCAACGTGGCTGGGTGCTGATCTGCGTTAAGAATGACTAATCTAGTTCAGTCCAGGCGCGGGGCATTACCTAGCCACTTTGCAGACACTTCTGTCATTAATGATTACTTTGTTGACTCGATTCCCAACACGAATCATGCAATTCTTGGAGATACTTACACGGGCGTAAATGAAAACGTTAGTAGTATTCTTAAATTATCAACAGCATCGGAAGGTGACATTTTCAATATTTTGCATTCAATAAAATCCAATGCAATTGGCTCTGACCAGATATCTATTAAGTTGTTAAGGTGCTGTATGCCATTTTTATTACCCCACATCACTCACATTATTAATTTTTGTATTAAGAACGGTGCTTTCCCTTCCGCCTGGAAACTGGCTGTTGTGCATCCGATACCGAAAGTTGCGAGTCCAGTACTCACATTGGACTTGCGCCCAATAAGTATCTTAACTGCAATGTCAAAGGTTTTAGAAAAAGTTGTTAATGTACAACTGCTACAGCATGTCCAAGTAAACAAGATTCTACCTAATGTTCAATCAGGTTTTAGGCGTGATCATAGCTGTATAACTGCTTTAGCATGTGTTGTTGATGATATAATAAGCATTTTCGCCTCCCAATCTAAAAGAACAATGGGATCTTGTGGGATTCGTAATGCTTTGAGTAGAGTTCGAAGACTGTCCAAAACTAATCTGGATTTTGTTGGGTTGGACTTCGAATTTTTAACCAAAACCTAAAATTTTGAAGATTTCCGCCATCCAAAGTGTTATTCATAATCAACCCAAATATTCTTTTAAATACACTATTCATAATCATTTTGCATTCATGTCTCACCCGATTTCGAAGTTATCGCCCGCCTAAAGGATAACTGAGTTAGAGTAAGTTGGGTTGGATTTCGAAATTCCAACCCAACCCAAAATTTCGAAGATTTTGTCCATCCGAACTATTATTCATAATATTTGAAGCGGTCGAAGACTTCGAAGTCAACCGGGATTATTTAAGTTGACACAAAAATACTTCCTCAATCTAAATATTTTCCTACATACACTACTCATAATCGTCTTGTATTCATATCTCAGCAGGTTTCGATAACGTCGGCAGTTCAAAGCATCATCAAGTTGAATTGGGTTGGGTTGGACTTCGAAATTCCAACCCAACCTAAAATTTCTAAGATTTCGGCCATCCAAAGTGTTATTCATCATATTTAAGGCGACCGACGTCTTCGAAGTTAGCAGAGATGATTATATTTGATACAAAAATTCTTCCTCAACCTATGTATTCTCCTAAATACTCTACTCATAATCGTCTTGTATAACCATCCAAAATCGGCAGAAATTATTACATTTGATAAAAAAATTCCTCAACCAAATATTCTCCTAAATACACTTCGTCTTATAATCATCTTAAATTTATATCTTGTCCGACTTGGCCGAGATTATTTCTTTTGATACTAAAATTCTTCCTCAACCTTAACATTCTCCCGAATATAGCGCTCCTAATCGTCTTGTGTTCATAAACTCGAACAATTTCAAAGACGCCGGTTGGGTTGGAATTTCGAAATCTACTTCACCCAACTTAATGATGCGTTAGATTACTAGATTGGATTGGATTGGGTTAGATTTCAACATTCCAACCCAACCCAACTTCCTAAGTGTTATTCATGATACTTGTGATGGCTAAAGTCTTTGAAATTTTGGGTTGGATTGATATTTCGAAGACCAATCCAACCTCAAGATACTTTGGGAGGCCGACATCTTCGAATTCGGCCGAGATATTACTATGCAAATATATATAAATGTGCTCATAATGAGTTGAAGGTTATCACTATAGATTCCATATATTTCTTGAAGTTTATGGATGTGATAATCTGGCATACTACTGCAATAACTCTACTCTGCAAATCAACCCAACCTAACCCAACTCTATCCAACAGAATCCAACCCAACCAAGTTCATGTTGAATGAAGTTTATGAAATAGTATATTATTCCAAATAATTTGGGTCGATGTCTTTCAGGTTGAAGATCCGTCTCGACAGTCACCAGATAAAAAAAATAAAAATAAAATGAACACGAATATAATGGACGATATCTTAAACACGTTTTCTTAATACACACCCTATATACATTCAAAATAACTATTTATCTTACAATTTTGAAAAGTCTCTTTTTAATATTTGCGTTTCGATTCAAAACCTCATATATCTCATAGAGCTCATCTGTTAACCTTTCTATAGAGGACCTTACCTCTATAGAAATGTATAAAACACATCCTTATGTGTTTTTGTCTGTTGTCTTTAGGATTTCCCTATCATTATCATTCTCATCCTCTTCTTCGGATTTCATTCGGTCATGCACGTCTACAAGTATTGGTCACAATTCCTGTTGCTCTTTGGAAATCAATATTCGCGTGTAAGTCTGATAATGTCTACGTTTATGTTAACGTTATCTAGCTCTTCTACTCCAGCACCTTGTATACATCCAAGCAGAAGACTACGTCAAATGCCATATAGCAACTTTTTGTTACTTCGTCGCAAGCAGACTTCAGATTTTTAATTCCTGTACATTACCAAGAGCACTTGAAATAAGAGAACAGTCAGTCTATACTGACGATTTTCAATAAAAGAGTGCTACATTTTCCTCGCGAAATAAACGTTCACGATTGCAACTTCTTCAAATAGACACCTATTTCATCAAAATTGAAGATACCATCGTACCGGCGTAAAACGATGTCTACCTGAACTGCAATAACTTTATTCTGCGAACGAACCCAACCCAACTCTATCCAACTCAATCCAACCCAACCAGCTTCACCTTGCATACAGTTTTTGGAATTTTTATCAAATCAAGTTCTAAGGTATCAGATGTGATCCTTGAAGTTAAAGAGAATTGGACAATTTACTGAAGAACGAAGGAAGAATTTGAAGAATTTAATTGGAGAAATTAATGAATTATTTAATTTGACACAAAAATATTTCCTCAATCTAAATATTTTCCTACATACACTACTCATAATCGTCTTGTATTGATATCTCAGCAGGTTTCGATAACGTCGGCAGTTCAAAACATCATCAAATTGAATTGGGTTGGGTTGGACTTCGATATTCCAACCCAACCTAAAATTTCTAAGATTTCTGCCATCCAAAGTGTTATTCATCATATTTAAGGCGACCGACGTCCTCGAAGTTAGCGGAGATGATTACATTTGATACAAAAATTCTTCCTCAACCTATGTATTCTCTAAATACTCTACTCATAATCGTCTTGTATGCATGTCTCACCCGACATAGAAAACGTGAGCAGCCCTAAGCATCACTAAGTTGGATTGAGTTGGGCTGTACTTGGAAATTCCAATCTAACCCAAAATTTCGAAGAGTTCGGCCATCCAAAGTGTTATTCATCATATTTAAGGCGACCGACGTCTTCGAAGTTAGCAGAGATGATTACATTTGATACAAAAATTCTTCCTCAACCTATGTATTCTCCTAAATACTCTACTCATAATCGTCTTGTATGCATGTCTCACCCGACATAGAAAACGTGAGCGGACCTAAGCATCACTAAGTTGGATTGAGTTAATCCAACCTAACCCAACTCTATCCAACATAACTCAACCCAACCAAGTTTATGTTGAATGAAGTTTATGAAGTAGTATATTATTCCAAATAATTTGGGTCGATGTCTTTCAGGTTGAAGATCCGTGTCGAGAGTCACCAGATAAAAAAAATAAAATGCCCAACTCTACAACCCAACTCTATCCAACTCATACAACCCAACCAGCTTCACGTTGCATACAGTTGTTGGAATTTTTATCAAATCAAGTTCTAAGGTATCAGATGTGATCCTTGAAGTTAAAGAGAATTGGATAATTTACTGAAGAACAAAGGAGGGATTTGAAGAATTTAATTAGAGATATTAATGGATTATTTTCAAATCGTTCTGGAAGAACAATTTGATTCAATATGATATTGCTCTGAAAGAAGAAAGAAGTACCTGAAGTAAACTTAGAGGTGGTTAAACTACGCCTATGATGTTTATGGGACGGATAATTCCGGGACGTGTGGATAACAATCGAAGAATTAGAGTAACCATTCTTTTTATTTCACGCACAACGTTATTAATATTGTTCATTTCTAGTGCATAAAATCAAGATGAACATACACAATTTATATCCTACTTTTATATGTAAACTTTAAGATATCTTTATATTCGTGGTATGTTAGAAAGGAGCAGACTTTTCTCTTCTATTCATTCATCGTGTGTGTAAATAGTGATGGATAAGGATAAGATACTATGAAGCAAGTAAATCTTAAAGCGAGTTGAAAATAAAAATGGTATTACTTGGGGTGTGGAAGAATTTCTTGTCTCATAATTATACTTTTAGATATATACCCGTCTTCTCCGTTTTGTTGATGTGTCATTAATTTTAATTACAAGACCCTTAACACATCTTAAATTTACACTTAATACTAATTGTTACTTTTGTCTTTTAATTTATTTGCTTTCACTCGAAGTAAGAAGTCGTTATCTTATCGTACGCAAAAGAAGTCATTACTTCATGTGTCCTTCAATTCATAATTATCACGGTAAGATCTATTTAAGATTTGTAAAAGACTTTTAAGCACTACACATCTTAGTTCGACAAAAAAACTACCACCGGTGTTTAAACGATTTCGAAGAATCAATAAATACAAGACGCATTTAATAGTCATATCTTAAAAATAAATTGAGATATCTTGGTGGAATAAAAAACGTTTTAAAGCAAATTCATAAAGATAAAATTCATTTTCCCTTTGCATGTTGATACTTTTATAAAACTGATTGAGATATCTTAATGAATTTGAATGAGATATTTTTTATAAATCTGATAGCTCCGATTTTTTAATTACATCAACACGACAATTATGAAAGTTGGGCAAATCATATCTCAAAAATAACTTAATAAAACTTAATTGAAATTAAGCCTACATTCTCAATGTTCTCAATATAAAGTGACTTAATAATGTAAAATTGTTCAATACAAAAGGTAGTAAATCAAATTTGATGTTTTAATTTAAAAAGTTGTTTTTATTCTCGCCCAAATTGATAATACTTGTCTCCATAAAACTCCAACAAAAATTAAAATTAACAATAGTTAATTTAGTTTAAGACCGGAAAATTTATTATTTCAACATTTCTCCATGTAATAACGTTTTTAGTGTACGATAATTACGAGGAGGTATTTGAGATTTGAAACGGTAATTATCCGCTGTTTCTAATGATATATTAAAACGTCGAGATATCCAAGGAAAGACGAAGAGGGAGCGAGAACAAGAGAAAGAGCAGGACAAATGAAATACGATTTATTTTGACAGGGCCGGATACGCAAACAAGTCCCAAAATATACACTCAAATACGCGCTCCGGTAGAGGGTGCTCCTGCTGTAGCTGATGCTGATGCTGCTGCTGCCGCCGCCGCCGCCGCCGCGACGAGATAAATTATCCCGACAGTCATTTGTCTGCGGACGCCGCGGCAACAGCGACGCTGTGACACTTACGGCGGGCCTCCGTAATTAACGATGTTAAAGTCGCATTTTTCAAAGCTGCATCCCCAGAAGAAACAACCAGAAAGAGAAAGAACTATAAATTTTGAGAGGTTATAAATTTTCGGGGGGTGTCACAATTTTTTTTCTTAAAACTTTTTCTTAATTAGAAATGACTTCCGTTTTTAAAAATATTTCTTTATTCATTTAATAATAATAATAAGAAAGATGTCGTTGAAGAAGGGACGATAAAGTTCTAAATATGTAATAATAAAAACGAATAAGACACTCGTCGACCGGTTTTATAGGTAATTTATGTGGCCTCTAAGACGGTAGTCGAGTGAACACGCGAAAAGAAGAAGGTATAAAAAGAAGTAAAGAAGAATAAAAAAGAAAACGGTGGTAATTAACGTTGGCGGCTCCGAGGGGCAGAATTATCACGTGATACACTTATAACATAAATGCTCATTCCGTGTCCGTAGACTATTTGTAATTCTGGATTTATCGGATCCGGCCCCGGTTACTACGGGTTTCCCTCGGAGACGACGTCCTCGGTTTGCGCAATAAATACGGCCAATAATTGCGCGTCCCTAATTAGTGTATAGGACCTCGCGACGCCCCGACGACGCCGCAAAAGACGTCTCGCCGCCTCATCGCAATTAACCGCCACGGTTCGCTGGGCCAGATAATATGGCTACAACCAAAGTTAACTCAAGCTCATATAAACTTTGAGGAGAAGATCACTTTCAGTTACTCATTTTTTCTTATTTCTCAAACAAAAAATAATTTTTTTTAGATAATTTCTTCATTTATTAGGGAATAATTACATTGTTTAGAGTATCTAGGTTTTGAAGTCAAGCCAAGGTCGAATTTAAAATAAAAGCATAAATTTGATTCACATCTAAACATATTCGATACATTTTGTACTTCTACTTAACTTTAAGGTGTGGAACAAAGAATTCCTGGTCTCGAGCATTTATCTGGATTAGTTGGCAATTTATATAATAATAAAAACTACTTAAGGCATGAACGGAACATTACTTTGTAATATCTATAAATAAATAATTCAAAAATGTAAAACAATACATCTCCAAATATTTTTACAAAGTTGTGATGGGAGTAGATTGAATGCTGGAATGGTACTATTTTCATTTTTGATTATTACGTACACAAACTGAAGACTTAATAGGCTTAGTTATTCCTGCTATGAAAGAATATTGGATTGGAGTATGAAAAGAGTTTGGGTCGCTATGGTTGAGGAGAAGATGGTTAGAAAATAGAGAATACAAGTCACAACAAGCTGATTTAACCCAATTAAATTCAACTCAAACTAACCCAACTCACAACGATAAAACTCTTGTATACAGGGTGTTTCTGTAAGTCGTGGCATAATTTTAATCACAAATACTTGAGTTAACATGATAAGGATTTGTGTAAAAATTTTTGCTCTAAATCCATAAATGACTAAGATATGGGCCTTCAAAGTTAAGAAATTTTTAAACTTTTTCTTAAATATCTTCAATATGGTTTGTCTTAGAAAGATAAAATTTCGCAGACAGTGCAATGTTATAATGAGAAATCGTTTAAGATCACTTTTGAACACATATAACCACGGGATCATTGCTATAAGGAGTGTCCACAAAGTTTATTTCATTAACTTTTTTTTATAACGTAAACTCTTAAATTTTACAACTGATTCCAAAAGCCTATTTCATTTTAAGGGCCGGTTTATTCATCTTTGGCTAAATTACTACTGGATATTTTCCATGGTTACTGTAATTTCACTTGCCATGATTGGCTATATGACCAGTAACTATGGTAAATATCCAATAGTTATATTTAACCAAAGATGAATAAACTGGGCCTAAAACTATTTTCACTCTTAGACAATTTTGATTAGATGCATCTTTTTCGAGTTATTCGCAAAAAGATTTAAGCTTGTTTTTAGGATTTTCATTAATCATTCATTAACAAATCGTAAGGTAATTTGGTATTATTAGTAAATGCGAACAAAGTGAATTTATTAACAATAAAAATAACAAATTACAAAAACAACAACAAAAACAGCTCTTCAAACGTAAATACCAATAAAAAAATCAGTTAAGAAAACAGGGTAAAATAAAATAAAAACTTGAAAAACAACAACTAAAGTGGATAAAGTATAGTACATATTACAGTAAATGCTCGAAGTGTCCTCCGCCTGCTTCAATGCAGATTTCAAAGCGACGTCTTAAATTAATACGTAATCGAGGCAATGCGTTTTTTTGCCGTATTATTGTAAACGACTCCACAATTTCTTGGCGTAATTGTTCAATAGTATCAATATTCGAATTGTATACCAAATTTTTAACACGCCCCCATAAATAAAAGTCTAGGGGAGTGAGATCTGGCGATCAAGCTGGCCAAGTGATAGGGGCTTCTGATCCTCATCCAATCCAACTCTCGGGAAAGTGTTGATGTAACCACTCCTTAACAGTATTTGTACAATGAGGAGGCGCTCCATCATGTAAATACCACATTTCAAGTCTTGTTTCATATGAAACATCGTCCAATAACTCTCCCAGATTTTCCAAGTGTTCCAAATAACTAACACCATTAAGTCTGGGGGGTAAAAAAACGGGTCCGATAATAAAATCGCCAACAATTCCAGTCCAAACGTTTACACTGAATTTCCATTGCGATTGACGAACACACGTAAAATGTGGATTTTCTTCAGCTTAATTATGAGCATTTCTCAAATTAATTGTTCTATGTTTTAAAAAGGTAGATTCATCTGTAAATAGTATTTTTTCTAAAAACGCTCTAAAATTTCACTAATTTTTAATTGTTGAACTGTGGACAAGTGGTATGGATATAATCGCTGTTCATGTAGGACACGCCAAGCTGTAATTCTAGATATTCTAAAATGTCGTTCTATATCAGCAGTACTAGCAGTACTACGATCTGCCATAAAATCCAAAATATCTTCTTCCAGTTCGGGTGTACGAACTGATCTCTGATTTCCATTATTTACATACTTCGGTCTTAAATTTCCTGTCTCGCGTAAACGTCTTTCGATATTAAGAAATGTCTTTCAGTCAGCTTGTCTGCGATTGGAAATGTTTCGCAATATCGTCTTGCTGCTGCATTAACATTGCCTAAACACTCTCCCAAAATTAAAAGCATGTCAGTTTGCTCAATAAAACTGAAATTATTTGTCATTTTAAACAATAATTAACGACGAACGTATGTTGGGTAATAATTTGACAGATTGCTTTACTACGATTAATGAAAATCTTAAAAAACAAGCTTGAATCTTTTTGCGAATAACTCGAAAAGGATGCATCTAATCAAAATTGTCTAAGAGTGAAAATAGTTTTAAAATGAAATAGGCTTTTAGAATCAGTTGGAAAACTTAAGGGTTTACGACATAATAAAAAGGTTTTAATGAAATTTCCTTTATGGACATCCTGTATAGCTTGATCCCGTGGTTGTATGTTTTCAAAAGTGGTCTTAAATGATTTTTCATGATAACATTGCACTGTTTGCCAAATTTTATCTTTCTAGGACAAACTATATTCAAAATATTTAAGAAAATGTTAAAAAATGTCTCAACTTTGAAGGCCCATATCTTAGCCATTTATGGGTTTAGACCAAAAATTTTTACACAAATCGTTATCATTTTAACTCAAGTATTTGTGATTAAAATTATGCCACGACTTACAGAAACACCCTGTATAAGAAGTTGGGTAATAAACAAAATTTCAAATGCTTAGATAATTTGCTAAAAATTGGCGCTCAAAGGCTAGAAAATCGAAGTCAAAAAATGTTAATTTGAAATAATCGAGTTTAAATAGTTATTTATTATACATGGGAAAAAAGTACTAGATTAAAAAAAAAAACTTTTTCCCCGTGTATAATACATTATTTTTTCTGTAACGTAACTTTAGGATAGCAAAATGTCATTTTTTTCTTCACGAGGAAAAAACGTACTTTTGTCCTATGGGAAAAAATGATATTTTACTTCTTGTCAACAGAGATGAAATGTAATATATTTTCCCGTTGAAAACCAAGTATTTATTGCACTATTGCATATGGGCCCTCATCAATATCCGTAAGTACGAAAGTGACATTGTTTGTGTATGCTGATGTAAAAAATGCAAAATTAGCAGATTTTGAGTTGTGTCTGTATTCTGACAAATAAACGATATTATGTAGTAAATAGTAGCTTTTCTGCATTTATTTTCTGCATTTTTTTCTTCTATGAAGGTAATTGATTTTTACAAGAAAAATTGCGTGGGGTAAAGTTTGAGTTATTATAGTTGAAGAGTACAAAAAGTTCAGAATAAGGGAATATAATCTAACTTAACTCAATCCAACTGAACCCAACCAACTCAACAACCTAACTCACAAAAACGATTAACAACTCGTTCTTCAGGTCTTATTTTTAGATCTTATTTTTGTTATTATTAACTTAATAATAGACGTCTAGAAATACCTTTTCAAAACCAGAAATTACCTAATATTTTATTATGATGGCCTTAGAGAATAGTAGTGTTTATTATATGACACTTGACACAGTTTGCATGTGATGCCAAAAAGAAAGACAAGTACATATATCTCATTTTTAATAATGTCTAATATTCTCTGCAGATCTAGAATAAACATTGTAAGAAGAAATTAGATATTTGTTAGATTTACATATTAGGCCTCTATTTATATTCGCATCTACATTCGAAGAACTCATGATGTTAAAAGTGATTTGATTCGTGTGATAAGTATCTCATCTGCAAGTTCAACGCGATACATTTTCTGTGTTATATAAGAAAATGTATCGAATTGAGCGAGATTCTAAGAGCAGTATCTTATTAGACACAATCTTAATATAGTTTTGTCAAAAATTATACAACTTGAGACATTTTTGAATGGATAATAAAAGTAGCATGTTTTCAGCAGATTATTGAATGAGAGATACTGCGCTATATAACATTATGCATAGTATTAAAGGAAGATGTGTTTCTTAACACCAAAGATGTGCAGTTTACAGTAACTACTCATAAAAGAGCTAATCAAATTTTCTATATATGGGAATATAATTAAGATTACTCTGAGTTGGTTCGCAAGCTATCTAGCGATCAGTCAAGATTCAGCAAAATATATTGATATAGTTGCATCACTAATTTATTCAATGTTGTTGAGATTCTTGTGGTTTTTGCAGCATCCCTTTTTTACATACTTCTTACTTATCACAACGTCTCTTTTTCGAATCTCTATGATTGTTGATGCTTAATGCTTGAATTAATCCTAGAACTAGATAGTGTGGATTTAAGTACATGTCGCTTAAGGCAGCTAAACCTGTTTAATTTTAGTTCTATATCTAGTGTTGATTCTAGTGACAGTTCTATTCTATCTGTTGGTTTTTGTTGAGTTAGATTGACAGCAGTTTGAGTTAGATTAGTTTGGATTGAGCACAACTTATTGACCCTAGAGTAGCTAGTGATCCTAAAGCCCCCACCCTAGATCATAGAGCCCCCAACCTAGACCCTAGAGCTTCTAGCGTTTAAATGATAGCTGGTGTAGCCATTGGCAATGTTGATCTTACAGAATTCCTATCACAATTTAGAAAGAAAATGTAAATTTAAAAAACCATGTCCATTATGTAAATTATGTAGATTATGTCGCAAAATGCACGAATTAGGTAACTGATTACACAAGTCTTCACATCAAGTCTTCATTTACACCAATCACTTGTATTCAAAGTGGAGACAACTCTATTCCAATACAAAACGTATGTCTGAAAAATGATCTCACCAAGATATCTTAAATATCAATAAAGCAGCTTTAAAAGCTGTTTTGGAAAAACATTTTCAAATGGCATATAAATGAAAGAGTTAGTACACCTTAATCTAAAATGTTTCTTTGTAACTTAAAAAAATCATTTCTTAAATCTTAACTGTTTTAAAGCCAACATAGTTTTTGTTTAACCTCACTTAGAAGCAACGTTAAATTCTAAATATGGAATTTTTAAAAATATATATGATTTGAATTAGTCACGAAAGAAACTTAAAATTTGGTACACCTTAACCTGAATTGTTTCTTTATAACCTCAAAAAGTTTAATTGCTTAAGGCTCACTTTCAAAATCGGCTCATAGCCAATGAAAACGCTTAAAATCGCTCTAACCACCGCTAGTTAGTTTAACTGGCGGTGGAGGTTGGTAAAAGTGGGCCTAAATCAACTAATAGAAGAAGTGGTTTTTAAATCAGTTGTAAAAGGCTTGAACTGCTTCCAGAAGGCTCGATATTGCCTCTGGAAGACTTGATACTGCTTCTAGATGACTAGATATTGTTACCAGAAGACTTGAAATGCTTCCAGAAAACTTGGCGTGCTTCCAGGTGATTTGACGTGCTTGTACAAGATTTACTACTGCCCCTGGAAGACTTGGTATTGCTTCTAGAAAACTTGATATTTCTTTAGAAGACTGATACTGCATCTAGAAGACTTGATATTGCCTCTGGAAGATTTGAAATACTTCCAGAAGACTGGATACTGCATCTAGAAGACTTGATACTACATCTAGAAGACTTGATATTGCCTTTGGAAGGTTTGAAGTGCTTCCAGAAGACTGGATACTGCATCTAGAAGACTTGATACTACATCTAGAAGACTTGATATTGCCTTTGGAAGGTTTGAAATGCTTCTAGAAGATTTGATACTGCATCTAGAAGACTTGATACTGCATCTAGAAGACTTGATATTGCCTCTGGAAGATTTGAAATACTTCCAGAAGACTGGATACTGCATCTAGAAGACTTGATACTACATCTAGAAGACCTGATATTGCCTTTGGAAGGTTTGAAATGCTTCTAGAAGATTTGATACTGTTTCTAGAAAACTTGATATTGCTTCAGAAGACTTGATACTGCATTTAGAAGACTTGATATTGCCTCTGGAAGATCTGAAATACTTCCAGAAGACTGGATACTGCATCTAGAAGACTTGATACTACATCTAGAAGACTTGATATTGCCTTTGGAAGGTTTGAAATGCTTCTAGAAGATTTGATACTGCTTCTAGAAAACTTGATATTGCTTCAGAAGACTTGATACTGCATCTAGAAGACTTGATATTGCCTCTGGAAGATCTGAAAAACTTCCAGAAGACTGGATACTGCATCTAGAAGACTTGATACTACATCTAGAAGAGTTGATATTGCCTTTGGAAGGTTTGAAAAGCTTCTAGAAGATTTGATACTGCATCTAGAAAAGTTGATATTGCCTCTGGAAGATTTAAAAAACTTCCAGAAGACTGGATACTGCATCTAGAAGACTTGATACTGCATCTAGAAGACTTGATATTGCTTCTGTAAGATTTTTAAATGCTACTAGAAGATTTGATATTGCTTCTAGAAGATTTGATATTGCTTCTAGAAAACTTGATATTGCTTCAGAAGACTTGATACTGCATCTAGAAGACTTGATATTGCCTCTGGAAGATTTGAAATACTTCCAGAAGACTGGATACTGCATCTAGAAGACTTGATACTGCATCTAGAAGACTTGATATTGCCTCTGGAAGGTTTGAAATGCATCTAGAAGATTTGATACTGCTTCTGATAATTTGATGTTGCTATCAGAAGACTTGATTTTGCCTCTGGAAGATTTTAATTGCTTCTAGAAGACTTGATACCGCTTCTAGATGACTTGATGTTGCTTGCAGAAGACCTTATACTGCTTCTAGAAAATTTGTAATACTTCCAAAGAAACTTGATATCACCTTTGAAACCCTTAAGCTGCTACCAGAAAACTAGACATGCTTGTAAGAGCACCCATACAAAACTGGTAATAGTTTTATCTGGATTGAAGTTATTATTTACAATTATTTTTGAATATAATAAACAATAATTAAATGTTACTATAGACCTTATAATTCCTAATTCAGTGTTACGATCTGTTTGAGAGTTTTTCAGACTCAATTCAGGTTTTTTTTGAAGAAACGTCTTAGGTCGTTAGAGACTATACTCAATTCAGTATTTTTCAGCACCCAACCCAACCCACTCAGCACATATTTTTAAAATCGGTGCCTATTGACTTATTTCAATTACTAAAATAAATTAATATACAATGAGAGAAATATAAGCAAATACACAAAATAGGAAATGTAAAAAATAAATTGAGTGCGTTAATACCGAGCAAGTATATTCAATTGCAAAACAATAGACGGTAGAAAAATCGTTAGGAATATTTAAATTTTTTCTTAATTTCAAAACCCTCAAAACCCCTCTTTTTTATCCAGGACGGAGCGGGATCAAATACCGAGACTGGACACCCTAAAAGAACTGGTAAGCAAAGCATCAAACATCAAAGTCTAAAATTTTTGCAAATGTAAAATATCGAAAAAACTATTAAAATGAAAGAAAGGGTTTTTTTAGTGCGTTTATTTAAACATTCACTTTTATCACTTTCAAATCTCTATCCTCATCAATTTCGAGTTCATGACTTAACATATCCCAATAACATACCTAAATTTGTCGAAATATATTCTTTATAACCACAATAAGTTTGAATTTTTAATTAATAAGAATGTTGGAGATACCAATCTTTTTCTAGTTTCAAATTGAACGAAATCAAATATTGATTGCTTGGCATGATGCAATTGACATAGTTACAAGTAATAAATATGAACTATCTCACTCAATCAGCCATAACCCAACTCAAACAAACCCAACATCACTTAGTCATCAGACGCATACCTAAATTATCTTGAGATAGCATCTTCAAATCATTCGCTTTGGTATCTCGAGTGCTACTCATGCGTGCTACTATAATTCTATCATTATTTGGATGCTTGATTTTTTTTGTAAAGATCACTTTTATTATTTCTTTCAAAAAAAAATAACATCCAATAAAATGATCTTGCAAATCTGCGTGAGAGACAACGTTTCATTTGAGTGCAAGAACGTACAATGTTCTTCACGAAGAGATCTTCTCCGGCGCGGGGGGCCAAGATAAAGGGGGACTTTTTAATCCGTCCGGAGACGAGCAGGCGTGAAGGAGCCGTAAGTCGCGCGTTTGACGAGCCGTGAGTGTGAGGTGAGGGTCCGAGGCTTTACGAGGAGCGGGATTTCTCTTCGTCGTCGTCATGCCCCGATTTTAATCGCTTTACCTGTTAATCTGCGCCAATACTCGCACGGAACTTACACACACAGACACACACATATGCTTGCTCCCTCGAAACTTAAGAGGGACTTCTTTGCCGGCACGGGTTGAGGTTGAGGTCAACAGCACACATCCCTATCTGTTTTGACGGACCTGAAAAATCGGCGCTAACTTTAAGAGGCCGATCTTGCGGAATTAATCAATGTGGGAATTTTATATAAAAAGATGTTATTTATTTATTTATTTATTAATCGTTAAAGTGGCCTACTTAAATGTTTTATAATTTACATTCGTAATTGGTCATTATTGATTTTACCTCTCACTTTTTAATCGTTGAATAAGCAGCCACAAATTTCAACTCGATAACAACCTTTCTTAAAGTTTGTAAAATAAATTGTTGAAAAGAGAGGATAAAGGTTATCAACTAAGAAATAAAAAGAACTGTAATAAAGTAACAAATTTGTAAATATTTACGTTAATCAGTTTACGGATCGTGTGTATTTATATCTAAAAGGTCAAGATTCAGTTCAAAGTAAAACGAATGGATTTGTAAAAATAAGTTGGGCGAAGACAACACTCAAAGAACCCCGAAAGAGGTAAAAATAAAACAAAAAAATTAAAAAACTTTTTAAGTTGTTTCTTAAAGAGTGGACAGACAGTGGTAATTAGGATGTCGCTCCTTCGACTTTTTCTTCCGCTGCCGTCGTCGTCTTCGGAATAGACTTCTTCGTTGCTTCAGCTGATGCTGCCTGTGTTGGAATAATTGCGGGAGCGACAACTTAATACCTTTCCACAGAAAGAGAACTCTTTCCCATGGATAAGAATGCGCGATCGGTGTACCGCTTCGAAAATTTTAAAAGCGTCATTTATTACGGGGCCCCCGAAAGGCGACCTGTTATCTAATTGCCATGGGGAATGCCCCCGCTCGTAATTATATGGTAGTCGCGTCTGTCGTTCGAAGATCGGCGGCGATCAGTCGCGAAGCGTATTAAGCCCTCTCTTAAGACCAAATAAAAAGGTAAAAAAGACAAAGAAATCGGAGAATAAAAACGGATAATATGGAGAGGAAGGCAAAGAATTCCGCACGGGTCGTAAACATATTTACAATCCGCGATACCCGGAGAAGACGACGCGCATCCGTACCGCCGCCGTCGAACTCCTGTGGGCGATTACAAGAAATGCGATAGCCCCGGCAATAAATACCATCCGGATTAAGTTCTTATAACCCCAAGTCGAGTTTTCGAGACTGTAGAGAAGTTATATCACATTGACAATGTAATGTATTTTATACAAATTATTTTTTTTACTTTGTATCTTTGTTATCGTTGCCAAAAATTCTGACTTATTTTTCATTGTTAATACAAGAAATTATTATCTAGAAGATAACTAAACTTGTACGAAGATGATCTATTATTAGATCTATTATGAGTGAAGTGAGGTATTTTCAATAAGATCTAAAAAGCTTTGTATAGAACTTTACAACGGCATCTAATCTTGTATTGGAAGTACCTCATCTTCTGCGGACAGTATCTGACTGAAAGCGCAATACAATTTTCTGTCAGCAATTAAAGAAGTAGTGTCTAGTTTTATCTAACGTAGAGTCAAAGTCAAAAAACAAGTCTATCCCATTTATTTTCAAACAAATTCTATAATCTAACCCAGAGGTTGCCAATCTTTTTCAATTGGCGGCTCCTTAAATAATCAGTGAAAAGAACATCCCAGCGCTGCTATCATTTCTTTTCATAATTATTCCTGTCTCTACCTGTGTTAAAAATTCCAATTAATGTTTAAATAATCAGATTTTTTTCCGCGGCGCCTTTAATACATTTGATTTTTTTTAGTTAACTTTCTTGAAAAATCGAAAAACTTTCCTTTTTAAAAAGGGTTACCAATATTTCGCGGCGCTGTTATGACGGCACTCATATCACTATGTATTAATTGCACATAGTGATATGACACACACTCACTACAATCTAGCTTTAGTACTAACAGTAGATCTAGAACTAGAAACATTGTTGGTTGGGTTTGGTTGGGTTCCAGCCTAAGAGAGGTCTATAGCGTTATTGTTGGTTCTATTTTTAGTTGTTATTCAATCTTAAATTATTGTATACTTCTATCGAACTAAAACTAGTACTAACACTAGACCTAGTACTCGAAAGATTCAGGATCAGGAGTGCGTCTGAAGGCTAAACCTGAATCTTTCTAGTACTAGGTTTAGCGTTTCAAGTTTAATTCTTGTTTAGTTACTACAACCTAGCTTTATCTTTATAGCTATAAATATCTCTAAATAAAGAAATAAAGATTAAAAAAATCAGCATCCAATATGGCAATAACACCGGTGGAATACAATAATTATGTGGCAGAAACAAATTGCAAAGTGGATATTTATAGAGGAAATAATGAAATGAAAGCATTGTCTATTGTTTATCATCAAAATGAATGTACTTGTTTTTTAAAAAGCATCGATGGTGAGAAATTGAAGCAATTGTGAAACAATTTAAAACAAAAACTACTGAAGACATATATGGAATTCCTTTCTTGACAATTGGTATATCTCATCAATATGTGCCTTAAACATGGAGTATTTCCACATGAATTGAAGTTGGCTAAAATCATACCTATCTACAAAAAGGAAGAAATAAACAAGGTTGAATATTATAGACTCATATCCATTTTACTAGTAATTGCGAACATTTTTGAATGTATAGCATCAGACAGAATTTCAACTTTTTTTCGGAAGAAAAACATTTCTACAAAGTATCAACATGGATATCGTAAAGACAGATCTGTGGACACCATTGTACAAGATACAATAATAACGATATTTACAGTGATAGATAAAAGAAAATTCGTAGAAATGGTTGGACTCGATCTGTCCAAAGTATTTGACAACGTGAATTATGCATTACTTTTAGATAAGTTGTATAATTATGGTGTGAGAGGTGTCACATATGATATGATGAAAGCATACTTTGAAAATAAAAGTCAAATTGTTGAAATCAATGGTAAAAGATCAAATGTAAGAAACGTTTCCGCAGGGGTTCCTCAAGGATCGGTGCTAGGACCCTTATTATTTATAATATATATAAATGGCATGCCAAACATAATAACACAGGCGGATCTCTGCTTCTATGCAGATGATACAACCATAGTTTCAACAATGAAATACTGATACTAGATCTAGAACTAGAAACATTAGGGATTAGCCATACGTCTCTTATTTATTTATTTATTTATTGCTGCCAGTGGACACAAAACGGGACAAACCCAAAAGATTGTGTCACTACATTGACAAAAACTACTATATTACAAATACATTGTGCGGTTAATTACGAATAAATTAACTAAAAACAATAATTATTCTATAAAGCAGAAAATAAAATTAAGAAAAATAAAACATACATTTGTTTACGCTACAGTAATGTTGATCAATGCTTTCTGTAACTCAACGGCAGTTATCAAGCTCTTAAATCTCCTATATGTATTACTAAACACATCTATACCGTTGCCAGTAGTATGGAACCGATCACAAGCAATCGCCATCCGAATCATAGGAGAATTTTGAAATAAATTTGTTCTCGGAATGGGAGTATAAAAAATTGACTCATGCCTTAAAGATCGGGAAGGTATACGTATATTCACACATCCCAATAATACCGAGGAGGCACATCTATTGTTGACAATCTTATGAAATGTAAGAGCATCGTTACAAAAGCGGCGCTGGTGAAGTGGAAGAAGTTGGAAAGAGCTGCACGCAGAATTATAATCTTTATAGCTTAAATTAAGTTTATAGGCTAAGTGCTTTAGAAACTTCTTTTGAATTCTTTCAATTCTGTTTATATAAGTGTGATACTGCGGATTCCAAATGGTAGTGCAAAAATTTAGTACACTGAATACGTAAGCAAAATATAAAACTTTTACTGCTTCTACGCTTTTGAAACATTCTGTGGATCTTATGACAAAGCCCAACATTCGCAGCGCCTTTCCAACCACTCCATCAACGTGACCAGAAAATGTAAGCTTGTTGTCAAACGTAACACCAAGATCTTTAATTTGAGATGCTCTAGGTAAGACATAGTTTTCCAATTTGTACTCATATCTGATGGCATTCGAACTTCTTGAAAAAGATATAACATTACATTTAATAGGATTGAGTGTCATAAAATTGTCATTGCAATAGACTTGCAGTGCGTCAATGTCACGCTGCATCCTCGAGCAGTCGAGTGAAGAGGAAATACGTGCAAACAACTTCAAATCATCAGCATACATTAAGCACTGGGAGTGTTTTATGACTGTGAAAATGTCATTGATGTAAATATTGAAAAGGAGAGGGCCAAGATGGCTACCTTGAGGTACACCTGACGGGACGGACATTACATCAGAATAGTATCCATTAATAGATACTACCTGAGTTCTTCCACGTATATAAGAAGCAATCAATCGCAACAAATAGTTATCAATTCCCATAAACCGAAGCTTAGATAACAGAAGATTGTGATCAACACGACCAAAAGCCTTACTGAAGTCAGTATAAACGGCATCCACTTGAGTTACTTGATCAAGAGAAGTAAAAATATAATTACCGTACTCAAGCAAGTTACTCTCGACCGAGCGACCCGCAAAAAAGCCATGCTGTCTTGTATCAATTTTATTTTTAGTAAAAAAAAATAGCCGTTTATAAATTAGCTTTTCAAAGATTTTACTTAACACCGATAATAAAGATATTGGTCTATAATTGGATACATCACTTCTATTACCAGACTTAAAGATAGGAACTATATGAGCCTGCTTCCAAAGACGTGGAAAAACTCCAGATTCAATGGATTTGTTCAGTATAATGGTTACAGGTAGCGACAAAGACGCGTAACATTCTTTAATAAAAATTGCTGGTATACCATCCGGACCCGGGCCCTTTGAAGCATCAATTCCTGCCAGTACCTCCTCAACCTCAATCTGATCGAAGCAAGTTGCAACTGTACCACTGATGTCGGACGTGACACCAGACACCGCATCAGTCTGGTGGATTGAGTACACAGAATGAAAAAAATCTGCGAACAATAAGCAGATGGACGAAGGATCCCAAGCTGTGCAATCATCCAGGTGTACCGCAGACGGTATATTATTACTGCCCTTTCTTCGTTTTAAGAATGTCCAGAAATGTTTGGGATTGTGTGTTATATTTATTTCTGCCTGGCTAACATAATTTTTATAATCCCGATCAATAAGGAATTTTGCTCGCCCTCTCAGCAGAGAAAAGGTAAGATAATCAACGTGATTTCCATAACGCTTCCATTTCCTATGCGCCTTCCTCTTTTCATTAATCGTCCGCACAGCACTGAACGAAAACCACACGTGAAAACCACTCACTCTCTTATACATTTTGGGAACATGTTTCTCAATACCGCGATGCAAGTGAGCATAAAATGCATCAACAGAATCATTAACATCATCGCACTCCAACTCTCTTTCCCAGTTAACCCCATTAAAATGTGAATTGAGTAAATCAAATTTTGCTTTTCTGTAGTTATAGCAAGCAGGAGAGTTATATTTAAGATTTGGAGGTGCGATTACCTGACAGGAAAACTCAAGAGTAGTGTGAGATATGTCTTCACGAATTAAAGGGCTATCGCTGAGCGCTATGTCAGAGATAGAACAAAAATTTGCAATAATAAGATCCAAAGTATGGTTGTAAGCATTAAAATGGCGATTAAATTGATTAAGGCCGCAGAGGGACAGGGCATCCAGAAAATCACGAGATCGAGCACTACTGCATGATGGTACACAATGACGAAGGCAGAGATCAATCTCCCATTTAATTTCTGGCAAGTTAAAATCGCCACATATAAGAAATTTGTCGTCAGGATATCGCCGTGTGAGTACAGTAAGTTGATCTATGAATGAATAGAGTGCTAAGTTATCATTTGGACGAATATATACACAGCAAACATGTAGCGAAGAACCCCCGGTCTTAAGCGTTACACTCACTACCTCAAGATTCACAAACCAGTCAGCATGGGCTACCGCCGGTATAGCAGTAGATACCCCAATTAAGACACCCCCACCCTTCGAAAGGTCCTCATCGTTGCCGTTTGTCCTGTCCCGCCTGAAAACATTATAAAGATCCGGAGACAGTTCTGCCGAGTATATGCCAGGATGCAACCAGGTTTCGGTTATGCAAACAAGATCAAAATCAAAATTTAAATTTAATAAGCTAGTGAAAAAAGATTTCAACTTAGTTCTTAGACCACGCACGTTCTGATAGTAAACGCTAATCGAAGACATTGTGAACAGTAACATTTAATTGAATATAAATTTATGAATAATTTAGTGTCGCCAAAACCGATCACATCCTGTCCACATCGGCCTCACTCCTGATGGGCAAAGGACGTGCGTCATCACTTTTTCGGACAAAGATTTGACAGTTGCGAGTCCAAACATATTTATAACCCTTATCCTTAGCAACCCTTCTTGTCTTCCCAAAGAGAGCCTTGTTCGCAGGCGATAAATGCTCGTTGATAAAACAACGATCAGATACACCACGGATCGCAAGACCCGGCGTAGACCCAGCTGGTGCTGATCTTCTTTTGAGCTTAGCTGCCGCCAAGAAATTGTCCCGCTTGAGACGGCTGCAAAATCGACAAATATGACGGCTAAACACTAATGTTTGTAGCTCTAGGTCGTAGTCATTTGTAGTTTTATGTTAGTGTAGGTTGGATTGGATTGAGTTGGGTTGGATTCGATTTTAAGAGACGTACGACTAAGCCCGAATGATTTTAGTTCTAGATCTAATGTCAGTCTTAAATTGTTGTATAGTTGTATTTATTTGTGAAAATTCTTCTGGAACTAAAAGTATAACTCATAAATTTAATCTTTTTTCGGTTTGCGGTTCGCTAAATAACTGATTTTTTTGCGGTGCTTTAGCCCTCTACGCTATTAATATTTTTTATCAAAATTATTGAAAAAGTTACCTATCCACACCTCCCATGTTTTTCGTGTACAGTTTAACAATCATTGGACAAGGAATTCTCAATTTGTTATAGCTTCCACCCGATCTTGTTTCTATAATTTCTTCTAAGTGTGGATACCAATTGGAAGATAAAAAGTAACATTAGGTTTCCTTAGGTTTCCGAAATTCAAGGGACAATTTTTCGATTCGTTCTAGTTGTGCCGCAGGCATAAAAACGTTTTTCTAATACTATCTCGATGAGCTTATAAGATGTAAAGAAGTTATCAAAATATAACTGATGCTACAAACCACAACATTTTTCGGAAAGCCCTAAAATAACTTGCTCACCTAGTAACAAGTTCTCATGTCCTCTTTCCCTAAATACTTTGGCATTTAATACATAGTCTATACTTTTATGTCCCATTTTGTTGATTTCATTGGTAGGTATTGTTTGAAATGTATCCTACCTTTGAAACCAATCATTCTTTCATCGATTGACTGTCGATGCTTAGCTTTATTGACAGCCAAAGCACAATCGGGACTATAAACTTGTCAAAATCATTATTGACATTTAGAAATGGCCTTATTTTCTGGAGCAAATCATTTTCACTATTTTTTTTTACTGGTTACATCTTCATTTATATGAAGTCGTACATGGCTTTACGGTGGATATTCGCATAAATCACTATAAAAATAGTCTTTTATTTGTGAAAGATTCACAATACCCATGTAATTTAGAATTCCTATATACATACGAATTTCTTCTTTGGTGGTATCAAACCATTGCTCTCGTAATCGTCCTTTAAAAGTATTGTGTTTGTTTCTTTGACGATTTTTTATATCATCACCAAACAATAATGAAATGTAATTTACTTCGCCAGAACCTAAAGGTAAAGAATGGATCACCCTTAAAAAAAACACACGTATTGAGCTTCCCGAATTTTAAATTTGAAGTCCATGTTTTATCTAAATCTGGCTGTGTTTCATCAATAAATAAATCTTGCGTTTATAAATAAAACTGCGTTTGAAGTACTAGGATGGATTTTCGTACCCAAGTTGAAATAAACCACAAAATAATAATCATATAGATGTAATATTCTATTATTAGTCTTGCAAATCACTTTTATTTACTAAATTTTCAAATTAAATTAACTAATGATAACATTATTTCTTGATTACCAGAAATTAATTGTCCACGATTGTAGTGATGATTGGGTTATGATAGCTGATGTAATTAATATGTGTATTTCACTCTTCTTCGTCTTGTTCTGCTATCAGTGCATCGTAAACTATCCAGGGTTTATTGTTGTTACTACTACTCGTTCTTTTAAAACATATTTTGTCCAATATTGGCGTGTTGTCTTTTTTATTAATCAATTTCTTGATTAGTTCTCTCTCAGAGCTTTATTATTTATATATCTCAGAGCTATATATTTACTTATATTCTGAAGCATCTTCTTTTTTCTGTATCAATGATTTCTTTCTTCTGACTTTATAGATTTTCATTGTTGTGTTGATGTTGAACCCTTTGTTTTTGTATGTTAGAGATCTAATTTACTTTCATTTTTTTAAATGATTTTAATTTTTTTCATCTTTTTTATTTTTATAGCGCTTAGAAAATTTTAAACTATTGTCTAACCCAGATATTTAATCGAGGGAGATGGTTTAATGTTGAAATAGCCATCTTTTTTTCGGGTTTAGGGTAAGTCTTCATTTGTGTAACTATTCCTTATACCATGTTGTAAAAATCCTCTAAATTTGTTGTGCTTTTCTCCAATGTGTTGTTATGTGCAATAATATGGTGTCGTCTCCGTATTGTAGGATATATAGCTCTAGGCTATAGTAATTCAGGTTATCTGTGTAGATGTCATAGCAGTATACGTTGTATAATGTGGGAGACAATAGACATACTGAGGAACTCCTTGCTTAGGTACTAAAGGGAACGAAAATGTGCTAATCTTTATTTAAAGTAATCATTCTTTTAAAAATTCGCCAATTAATGTGATCAGCTTGTTTTTAATTCACATTTTTAAAAGTAGTACCTTTTGCCAGACTGAATCAAACGCTTTGTTAATATTCAAGATTAAAGTTATCGGGTTTTTGTTTAACTTGAGAATAAATTGTATGTTGTTTAAAATAAAATAAATTGTATTATAGAGTTGTAAAATAGATGATCTTTGCGTGTTTTAGTATACGTTTGGTTATAATGTTTTCAAAGATTTTGCCCAATACTGGGAGTAGATGACGGTCTGCGTCATTATACTTTTGATTTTACATATTTTTCAAAAAAATATATAATCAAATTTGTATCATACATTATGAAAAGTAACAAATATATCTACTAATTAATACTATAACAATTAAGCTTCAACTTAACACAAATTGTGTTTCATAATTTGTATAATTAATCAGTCCATAATTGTAATTACTGATTGTAGTAAGTTGAAACATTTTCTTGTAATCTAGACTATTATGTTTTGTGCATCATTTTAAAAGGGAATATTTTGTTTATAAATTGATACCAAAATTATAAAAAAAAATCCCGATAAGATTTCTTCGTCATTTATAAAGTATGTACTTTCATCAGAATAAAACCATACTTGAATATCCCAATTTGTTTCCAAGATATGAATTTTTTGTGATTATTAAAGAGAAATATGTATTTTCTTCACCATAATATGATACTGAATATCTCAATTCGTTTTTGAGATATCAAGTTTTGAACTTAACTAAAATTTGTGGTTAGTATTTCAAAATTTTAAAAATAACAATTTTCTTAATCATTTTTGAAAACTTGTAAAAAATCAAATTCTTAAGATATTTTGATGATATTTTTTGATTTGTACAGAAAAATATGTACTTTACAAGAATAAAATCATTCGTGACGTATCTCAATTGAAATCTCAAAAAAAATTTCAACCTAATCTCAAAAAGGTCAAATTACAAAGCGAAATTCAGAAAATCATGGGGTGATTATCAATGTAAATTGTGAAACGAAATTTATATCAAATTGAAACTTAATTACTCCTCTTTAAAATGATATACAAAACGTAGCAGGTTGGATTAAATTAAATTCTTCGAAAATGATTTTGGAAGATTTGCCTGAATTTCTAACTTAATTTCAAATGTCAACATAGAAATCAACTAACAATTCTAACTAACAACTCGGTAAATCGAAAAAAATGGATCTTTATGAAGAATAATAACCGTAATAATGATCCTACAAACATGCTTAATGAGATTACAGAGTTTAACTACAACAGATACTTTTTATCTTTCATGTAATTTTTTTAAATTTTTAAATTTTGCCACTCATGCATTGGTTTGTCACATTGCTAAAAAATTTTATTGCCCACCTGTCTAAAATATAAGTTACTGTATTTATAACCATTCTTCTTCTTCCTTATGCCAAGATTATTCTGTCCGATGTAAACTATTGCCTAAAATTTGCCTAGCTTTGGTTCTTGGAATTCCTGAAGTTTTTGATCTTTTCTTTCCGAATTAATTGCCAATTTGTAAACTATATCGCAATGTTTTAAAAATTTTATTAAAAAGATACCACCTCTCAGGATATTGTTAACAAAATCGATCCCTAGATAGAAAGAGGAAGATAGATTCCCTTTAAAAATCCCCAATTTGGCTCACCTTGTGCATTAAAAGATTTATCAAATATTTCCTACAGTATGAAACGATTTAGAACCTGTTGTTTTCCATTATATTATAGTCGTACACCATTCAACTGACAATGAGTCTTCGAAAACAACAACGAAATCATTTGCGTTTACAAAAGTTATTACAAATTTTATTTTTAACAACACTTTTGTTCTTAGATGCAGAGCTATTGAGAAAAATACTAGAGAAAATGATAATATTGAGAAAAACACGAAATATGGAAAGTTTGATGACTTGGACACATAATCTAATTATCATAAGCATTTAATTTGTTGTGCACGTTACCATTTTAATAATAACGTCCGACATTACCTATTTTGTAGGTAATAAATGTGAGTCAAATTTCACAATATTGACTTAGACATCCACCAATTTAAGCCAAATTTCCGATTTTTGCTACAAACTCGGTTTACGCAAGTTTAACCTCGGTTAATCTCATAAAATCTCATAAAATTAAAAAAGAAAATTAACAGTAGGGATCTTATAATAACTTTGGGAGACAAAAACGCCCAAACTTCAAAAGAGAAACAAAGAGAACTTCATATTTAGAAAAAACTTTTTCATTTTTCCAACGAAATAATATTAACCTTATCAATAAAAATCCAACTAATACCTATAACAATCTCCTCAAGAAACTTATCAACAATTACAGAGACAGCCTCAAAAAATTAGGTTTTAACATTAACTCACTTACACAGATGAACCCACTTCCTCCCATCTTGAAGAGCCTTATTAAACTACACAAGGAAGATCATAGTATCAGACCGATAATCAGTAATATCAACACCCCTACAGAAAAAATTGCTAAACAAATCCAAAAATTCTTATATAATAATTTTAAAGACAGTTTGAAGTTTAATGTTAAAAATTCAGATGAATTAATTAAATCCCTTCAGGATATTAAAATCAATAAAAAATCTTTGCTTGTGTCATTTGACATCAAGAATCTTTATTTTAATGTTCCTATAAAAAAATCTTTGGAAATTATCGTAGCCTATCTATCTGATAACATTCATAAATTCAACGGTATTCAATACCAAGACATCTTCAATTTCATTAACATATTACAACTTGTCTGTGAACAAAACTTCTTCATTTTCAATAATAAATTTTACCGTATGAAAGATGGTCTACCCATAGGCTCCCCTATCTCAGGGATTGTCGCCGACATCTTTGTTAATAATTTCGAGGAGGTCCTGTTCTCCGAGAGATACTCCTTTTTCACTAAAAATATTATATTCTATAAAAGATATGTGGATGACATCCTTCTGGTATATAACGGTGAAAAATCTCATATTATTGCTCTCAATAACATTTTTAACAATATCAATAATCTTCAATCCACTTTTGAGATGGAGAAATGTTCTTCTATAAATTTTCTTGACCTTAAAATCACCAGGTGCCTCTCAGAGGACATTTACAGGAAACCTACTACTACTAACACTCTTATTCCAAAAAACTCTTTCTCATCATATCAACATAAACTTGCATCATTCCGTTTTCTTTTCAATAGAATTTTAAATTAACCTCTTAACACCACAGATTTTAATAAAGAAATTAACACTATTGTTAGGATAAGCTTCGATAGTGGATATTCCCTTCAGGAATTGCAAAACTTGTTCTATCGTATCCACCAATCTAAAATTAACAAATTAATTTACCCGCATTTTTCTAAACCAGACGTTTTTGTCTCCCTACCTTTTCACCCTACCATACAGAACCAACTCTCTAATACTTTCAAAAAGTTTGATATCACTCCCGTTTATAAGAATAACACCAAATTAAGTCAATTTTTAATCAACAACAAACATTCGTTTAATGAACTGGCCGTAATATAAACACTAGATTTAAGGAACATTTAAATAAAGAAAATTCAGCTTTTAACAAACACCTAAAAGAACACAAACATAAAACTGATATCTCCAACATTAAACTTCTTAAAAACTTCAGTAAATCGAGAAAAATGGATCTTTATGAAGAATACTTCATTAAACTACCCCGTAATAATGATCCTACAAACATGCTTAATGAGATTACAGAGTTTAACTACAACAGATACTTTTTATCTTTTATGTAATTTTTTAAATTTGCCGCTCATGCATTGGTTTATCACATTGTTAAAAAGAAATTTTATTACCAACCTGTCTAAAATATAAGTTACTGTATTTATAACCATTCTTCTTCTTCCTTATGCCAAGATTATTCAGTCCGATGTAAACTATTGCCTTGTGCGCACACGGCTCATTTTTCGATCTTTAACGCCAAAATTTTTTGATTTTCAACAAGCCTTCAGCCTTCACATTAATTTACACCTACCTGCCTTCAGCATTTAAATAATTTAACTAAACCTATCGCTCAACGTTGTGTTAACCCTTTATATGGTAACACACGTTGATTTTTAAAATTTTATCTTTTTATATTTTCAACATCAATCGTTTTTATACTTCGATTTATAAGGATTTTTCCACAAGATCATGTGTCACGCTTACATCTTTTCTTAGTTTTTGACGGTAAGATCTAGTTTTTATAATTTTTTAATTTTCCACCTTTTATAAACCCGTCCCCTAGATAAAACACTTACTTTATAATTTTTTAATTTAAGTATCAATTTTTCTAGTTGCACCTGAAGACGCTCTTAAAAAGAGCGAAACATTGTAGTACAGAATTAAATAAATTTTCATGGTGGATAGCTTAATTTCCTTTCATTCGGTTTATCACGGTTCGCTGAAAGCCTGAGTTGGCCCATCTCAACCCCATACTACAATATCAGAAAATCGATTCTTTTCAAGTTGGTATTCTTTTTCATTTTCGCTGCTTCAAAGATATATGAAGTAGATGGCGGAAAAGAACATCCAAATTGCTTTACAAAAAATTTTGAAATATCATCTTCATGGAGAAACACATTCTCATTACAGAGATTTTATAGAAAATCAAAAGCTCTTCTCTTGGAAGTGCATTGATTTGTTGGTTGCCGTCTTACAAGCAGAACGTAATTTCTTTAGAGATACCATTAATATAAATGCGTTTTGATTGCGGCTAAATGATGCGTTTTGATCAAATTATCAAATTGGGAAAACCACTTTAGTAATGATTAATGGTTTAATAGTAATGTCAGAATGCTTAGGTGCAATAACTGAGATCTAATGGCTTCTAGTAAAACAAAGAATTTCTTTCAAAGCATACAATAATGGATTTGCTATAGATTATGTTTATGGTGAACTACACTTTTTTGGTTGCTATTAGAATTGGGTTGGGTAGCAGAAAGAGAAATTGACCTCAATCCTAACTTTTTTCCTAAAGTTTTGTTTGCCCAGTTTTAACCAGCTTAGTTTATATTCACCACAGTGTCATTAATGCTACCACAAGAATCCTCATCTTGCACATCTGCATGTTTGGATTAGAAAGTTGATGCACTTCCTGGCCATATTTATCAACATGGGCATACATATTACAATTAAGCTAGAGATCCAAACTATGCTAAATGAGTGATATCAATAGCACATTTTTAATAGGATTAACTTTAAAATTAAATGTGAATTGTTGGGAATTCAACCAAAAACGGGGAAGAAACAAAAAAAACCTCCTTTAACCAAAACCAAGCTTTCGATAATATATTTTTATCTTCTTCAGGGTATGCTACAAACAATAACCGTTAACAATTTTTTATAGAAAAGTAATCTAACTTACAATTAGAGATCACAATATATGTAAAAACATGTTGTTAAATTAAGGGTCCCCAAAAGACATCAGAACAGAAGCGAACTATATTTCTCGTCAATTGTATCGTTCAAGACAACACCAAAAGGAAAGAGCGTGGTTAAGATCGAGCGTCAATCAAATCAAACTCACGCTAGGGGAAAACCTTGAAGTGAAAAAATCATTAGATATAAATTCACGAGAAGAAGAAGAGACTCAGCAACCATGGATGGAACAAGTCTTAACAAAGACAGAGACAAAAGTTGCTCTTAACACCAAAACTAACCATGGATATGAAAATTTGAAATTTAAAACAACTAAAAGTCACTGACAAACGGCAGAAGGCCGACGCAGAGGTTAATGTTGGCTCAAAGGAACACAATTATAAGAATTTATGATATATAAACAAAATTAAAAGGCAAGACAAGAATTCAACAAGAATTTTTGAACATAAAATGGTCAGACTGACAAGCAGTGTAAGAAAATCAACGCTGAACAGCGGTATACTAATAAATTATATGTAAATTAGTATATGGGTAAAACCCATACATTGTAAAACGAATTGCAGAAGGGACACAGTTGTGAGATGTTAAAACCAAACAGAACCCCACGAGAGGTCTGACAATACCGATATTGTTATTAGGTTTGTTGGTCAATTCAATGAGGTGACAATAGATCTCATTCAACCCCTGTGAATCAGTCCTGAAGTTGACAGTGTTGTCGATAGAGACAATGTGGAACATTTCCATAAATGATCTTCTACTGTAAGAATTTTCTCTGCAAAGAATCTTAGTATCATCAAAGTCGAAATTATGCCCGGTGGTAACATGATGTTCTGCGAGGGCGGTACCGCCTGATTTCATTGTGGCACAGTCTCTACGATGTCGAGACAAACTTCATTAAACTACACCGTAATAATGATCCTACAAACATGCTTAATGAGATTACAGAGTTTAAGTACAACAGATACTTTTTATCTTTTATGTAATTTTTTAAATTTGCCGCTCATGCATTGGTTTATCACATTGTTGAAAAGAAATTTTATTGCCAACCTGTCTAAAATATAAGTTACTGTATTTATAACCATTCTTCTTCTTCCTTATGCCAAGATTATTCAGTCCGATGTAAACTATTGCCATGTGCGCACACGGCTCTTTTTTCGATCTTTAACGCCAAAATTTTTTGATTTTCAATAAGCCTTCAGCCTTCACATTAATTACACCTGCCTTCAACATTTAAATAATTTAACAAAACTTATCGCTCAACGTTGTGTTAACCCTTTATATGGTAACACATGTTGATTTTTAAAAATTTTATCTTTTTGTATTTTCAACATCGTTCGTTTTCATACTTCGATTTATAAGAATTTATCCAAAAGATCATGTGTCACGCTTACATCTTTTCTTAGTTTTTTGACGGTAAGATCTAGTTTTTATAATTTTTTATTTTCCACCTTTTATAAATCCGTTCCCTAGATAAAACACTTGCTTTATATTTTTTAATTTAAGTTTCAATTTTTCTAGTTATACCTGAAGACGCTCTTAGAAAGGGCGAAACATTGTAGTACAGAATTAAATAAATTTTCATCGTGAATAACTTAATTTCCTTTCGTAGAAATCGAGTTTTACAATGGAAATTATTAAACATAATTTGTATCAAATTGAAGATTAATTTTTCCTTTTTAAGATGATGTATATAACATAATAGATTGGATTATAAAAATTTTTAGAAAATGAATATAAAAATTTTCTTCAAATTTTCAACTTAAGCTCAAAATGTCAACATGTAATGCGAAATTCAGAAAATGATGGAGGGATTGTGTATGCAAATTACAAAACGAGATTTATATTAAATTGAAGCTTATTACTTTTCTTTAAAATGATATACTGTGAGCGTTAAAAGAAAGTAAACACTAGCTGTTTACTTCTAAAAACCCTTTTTACTACGATTCTGTTAACTTACAATAAAAATTTATATGTAAAAAATAGTTTTGCTTAACTTTATGAAAGATCTTCCTTACTTTTTACTTTTATGTAATAAATAACCACAATATAATGTTATAAAGATAACTAGAGCTGCAATATCATTTTGTCTGTTAATTTTTAAATGTTTTTCCCTGTGACTGAAAGAAAATTCTTAATGGCATATTCTCATTATCATTTTCGTTGATCTTTTAAAGATACTAGCCGTTCAACTTGCACTTTCCAAAAAACTTGTGAGTTGGCAAGTAAGCACGTAATGTGTGCGATTTACTTCGGCTCTGATGAGTACATCCCAAGTTTATTTCAAGTTAAGTTACTCGTCAAATAGCGCGTAGTGTGGATCTGGCTTAAGACATGTAGTCTCATGTGATGTATGAGTCATAAGATGACAGCTCATATGCAAATTCATATTTTCGCGCAAGACAGCTCACGATGGTCTATTATTTATTATTTATCATCATTCTTTAATGATGAACTAATAACATTCATTACAATAATACCGGTATTAATACCGGTATCCTGGTTTTAAAAGTTTTGAATATCGAATACCGGTATTGAGATTTTGTTGTATTTTCATGTACTGTGAGCGTCAAAAGAAAGTAAACACTAGCTCTTTACTTCTAAAAACCCTTTTTACTACGATTCTGTTAACTTACAATAAAAATTTATATACCAAAATTTACGACTTTATTTGTGAGCAATCCTATCGTAAAAAATAGTTAAGCAAAAAACCCCACAAATATGGTAAATCCCCTTTAGAGTAAAAATACCCCGATTTTTACGCGTCAAAAGAAAGTAAACAGCCGGTCCGGTTGTTGTAAATTCATTTTAGATTTAGGGGAAGTACCACAATTTTCGTATAAATACTTATAAACCCCTCCCAGGACAACTTTAGAACATTTTAGAAGAAACAGCAAGTGGTTGAACGTCGAAATTAATTATAAATACCAAAAATCATCCTGGGAAAACAAACAAGTATAGAAACGCGTAAAATTATATTAAGTTTAAATAAAAAAGGTAAATCCTTACGCGAAATAGCTAAAATAATGGGACGAAATCACTGCACAATAAAAAAAAATTTGGATAAATACGCAAAACATCATACTGTAGCCGATTTACAACGCGTTGGACGACCAAAGCGCCTTACAGAAGCACAGGCTAGAGCAGTGGTAAGAGAAGTGAAGAATAATCCATGTTCAAGTGCGGTTAAAATAGCAAACGACATATCGCAGATAGCAAACACAACCATAAGTTCCAGTACCATACGAAGAACACTCCATAGAAGTGGCCTGCATGGAAGAACACCCCGTAAAAAGCCTTACATATCGAAAATAAATAAACAGAAACGTCTTGATTTCGCAAAAAAATATCAGAACGAAGCTCCAGATTTTTGGAAAAATATATTATTTAGTGATGAAAGTAAATTTGAAATTTTTGGTAAAAGAAAACCACCAAAGGTATGGCGGCCAAAAAATGAGGCCTTCAAAGAGAAATTTGTTACCAATACCATCAAACACGGTGGAGGCTCGGTTATGGTCTGGGGTTGTATGCCGGCGTCAGGGGTCGGTAATCTAGTTTTTATTGAATCAACAATGAATAAAATGGATTATTTAACCATTTTAAAGAACAATATTTCCCCGAGTATTAATGAATTGGGCTTATCAGAGAACTGGATCTTCCAATAGGATAACGATCCAAAGCACACTTCCAAAATTGTGAAGGAATGGATGCTATACCGAGTCCCTAAAACCCTTGATCATCCACCATCCCAGGACCTTAATCCTATAGAACATCTGTGGGATCACCTTGACAGGAAGATCAGAGAAAGGACAATTTCAAATAAAGACGACCTTAAAAAAGCTTTAACTGAAGAATGGATGAAAATCACTCAAAATATTACAAAAAACTTGGTGGAATCCATGCCAAGGAGATTAAGGGAGGTGTTGAAGGCCAAAGGAGCTCAAATCAAGTATTAAAAGTTAATATTATATTTATTTTTGTACTTAATACCTATTAGTTCCGAATTCTGTTTACTTTCTTTTGACGCCTAAATTCGGTAGATATTTACAATAATCTGAATTATTACGGGTAATGATTTGTTTTTTTTTTCATGTTTCTATTGATTTAAATATAGTATAGATGAGTTGTAAAGACTGCTATAAAACTTTTTGATTTTCGTTATTAACTGCATTTTCATTAACCTTTTAATAGAAAAACAATAGCTGTTGACTTTTTTTTGACGCTCACAGTATAAAAAGTAATAGGCTGGATTATAAACATTTTTAGAAACTGAGTTGGAAGGATTTTCCTGAATTTTCTGAATTTGCTTGAGTCATCTCGATTCATAATAAAAACTTTAAATAAATTAAAGCTTAAATTTTCTTGTTTAAAATGGTGTGTGTTACAAATGTCGTTCTAAAATAAAAGGAATTTGAAAACAAATCGTAAAATATTTCTTATTTTTACTACATAGGATCGTATTCACAAACGAGTCTACATATTTATCTATAATTGTATACCAAGAATCTGTTCGGACAGCACTCGGCATAGAATCAACAATTGTAATCGAATAAAAAATTGTAAACCCAACAGTTCCTCGGTTTACAATTGCGGATTCTGCATCATGTAGATTCATTTCTGAATGAGTCCCACTTTAAATGTACTCAACATATTCGAGGAAAGCAGCTAAGGTTATATAAATCAAATTTTCTTGTATGTATGTCTCACGTGATGTCAGTTGTCATTAATATTATTAACAAAATAAAAAATAATTCATTAAAACACCGCCAGCAACCGCCAGTTTCAAGAATACCTTCGCGAACTGGAATCCGAGTACTGTGACCTAATACATTACGCCAAAATACGATGGTTGAGTCGTGGAAAATGTTTATTAAAATTTTGAAACCTCAGGGAAGAAATTAGAATTTTCATGAATGAGAACGGCGAAGACGTTCCACAATTATACGATGAAAAATGGTTGTTGGATTTGTGTTTCTTAATAGATATCACAACTAAATTAAATGAGCTAAATCAGAACCTTCAAGGAGAAAATAAATTAATTACGAATTGCTATCAAGACATAAAGACATTCATTGCTAAATTAAAATATTTCCAAAATCAACTGAAATCGAATAATGCCACCCATTTCCGTCACTTAAATGATTTCGAAATGCAAAATAAACGCATTTCCGAATATTCGCATAATATTAAAGATTTGCTTGAGAAATTTCAAAAAAGATTTGCCTACCTAGAAAAATTTGAACAAATGTTCAATATTTTTAATTGTCCATTTAATATTGATGTGAATTCAGCTCCAGGTTATTTACAACTGGAACTTATCGATCTGCAGTCCAACTCAGAAATGAAATTAAGGTTTGAGGACATCAATATAATCGACTTTTATGGAAAATACACTCAGCAGCAGAAGTCTGCGTACAAAAAACTTGTAATTCTTTAATTGAAAAAATATCTATGTCATAATCTAATGTGATAAACTTGATTTTTTTTTTATTTTGTATATTAACTACATATAATTCTATTAACAAAATATGCTTCAATAAAACAGAAACAGTAGTTAGAGAAAAAATCAAAACTAAAAATTCTACAAATAACGGGTATGCAAAAATCTGCGTACAAGTCAGGACAGTATTTATAAAAAATTCATAAATGAGATTATTGTTTCTATATTAATATGAGGTCGGATAACCTTTACGTTTAATGACCTCCCTTAAACGTTTAGGCATGGAGTGCACTAATTTCTTCGTTTCGTCCGAACTGATTTTAGCCCATTCCTCAATCATAACATTTTTTAACGTTTCCTTCGACGTTATGTTGTGTTGCCGAATCCTGCGTTCCAGTAAATCCCAGAGGTGTTCGATGGGATTCAAGTCCGGCGATTGTGGAGGTGTTTTAAGTTGCTTTGGGGTATTGTATAGTAGCCAAAGCTTAGTGTTGTGGGCGCAATGTTTGGGGTCATTATCTTGTTGAAAAAAGTATTCGGGCTCAAAGCCCAAGTTTTCGATGCTAGGCTTCAAATTTTCTTTTAAAATGTCTATATACATTTTATGGTCCATTGTCGATGTTATGAAAACCAACCTTCCCACCCCTTTGGTGCACATACACCCCCAAACCATAACTCCACCACCTCCGTGTTTTACAGTGGCTTTCAAATTTTCGGGATTAAGGGTAGTATTAGGTTTTCTCCATACAAGTTGTTTACCCTTAATGCCGAAAATGCAAAATTTGCTCTCATCTGTAAAGAGAACTTTCTCCCAGAATTCAATGGGCTTGTCTAAGAGTTTTTTTGCAAAGGCGATCCGCTTCTGACGATTGACCTTTGACACAAATGGCTTTTTTCGTGCAACGCGACTGTGATAGTTAGCTTTTTTTAACGTCCTTCTCATCGTATCTTTGCTGATAGTTTTATGAAATTCTTCTTGTACATTTTCTACTATTTTTTTTTGCCGTTAGCCTAGGTTCTTTTCTAAGCTGCTGTACAATTTTTCGTTTTGTCTCGGTTTGTTAAAAGGGATGGTCTACCAGATCGCGGACGTGAGAGGTAATCTTCAGTGTCTTTATAATTATTAATTACTCTTTGAATGGAAGAGTGTGACCTGCCGACAGTTTCTCCTATTTTTCGAAAAGATTTTCCCTCTTTCCATAACTTTACAATAATTTTTCTCTCTCCCAATTCAATTTCCTTTCCTTTCGTGTCCATTCTAACTTTTAGCTTCTAAGCCTCTGCTAATATAATTGACACCAATTATCTTTTATTTAAATCGGAAAGCGTACATCGCCAACTACGTATTTAAGTAAATAAGTATATTTTGGAGAAGGCGTCTTTATTTGTACGCAGATTTTTGCATACGCATTATTTGGAGAATTTTTAATTTTAATTTTTTTTCTAACTAATATTTCTGTTTTATTGATGCATATTTTGTTAACAGAATTATATGTAGTTAATACAAAAAATAAAAAAAAAATCAAGTTTATCACATTAGATTATGACATAGATATTTTTTCAATTAAAGTATTACAAGTTTTTTGTACGCAGACTTCTGCTGCTAAGTGTATGTCTCACGTGATGTCAGTTGTCATTAATATTATTAACAAAATAAAAAATAATTCACTAAAACACCGCTAGCAACCGCCAGTTTCAAGAATACCTTCGCGAACTGGAATCCGAGTACTGTGACCTAATATATTACGCCAAAATACGATGGTTGAGTCGTGGAAAATGTTTATTAAAATTTTGAAACCTCAGGGAAGAAATTAGAATTTTCATGAATGAGAACGGCGAAGACGTTCCACAATTATACGATGAAAAATGGTTGTTGGATTTGTGTTTCTTAATAGATATCACAACTAAATTAAATGAACTAAATCAGAACCTTCAAGGAGAAAATAAATTAATTACGAATTGCTATCAAGACATAAAGACATTCATTGCTAAATTAAAATATTTTCAAAATCAACTGAAATCGAATAATGCCACCCATTTCCCTCACTTAAATGATTTCGAAATGCAAAATAAACGCATTTCCGAATATTCGCATAATATTAAAGATTTGCTTGAGAAATTTGAAAAAAGATTTGCCTACCTAGAAAAATTTGAACAAATGTTCAATATTTTTAATTGTCCATTTAATATTGATGTGAATTCAGCTCCAGGTTATTTACAACTGGAACTTATCGATCTGCAGTCCAACTCAGAAATGAAATTAAGGTTTGAGGACATCAATATAATCGACTTTTATGGAAAATACACTCAGCAGCAGAAATCTGCGTACAAAAAACTTGTAATACTTTAATTGAAAAAATATTTATGTCATAATCTAATGTGATAAACTTGATTTTTTTTTTATTTTGTATATTAACTACATATAATTCTATTAACAAAATATGCTTCAATAAAACAGAAACAGTAGTTAGAGAAAAAATCAAAACTAAAAATTCTACAAATAACGGGTATGCAAAAATCTGCGTACAAGTCAGGACAGTATTTATAAAAAATTCATAAATGAGATTATTGTTTCTATATTAATATGAGGTCGGATAACCTTTACGTTTAATGACCTCCCTTAAACGTTTAGGCATGGAGTGCACTAATTTCTTCGTTTCGTCCGAACTGATTTTAGCCCATTCCTCAATCATAACATTTTTTAATGTTTCCTTCGACGTTATGTTGTGTTGCCGAATCCTGCGTTCCAGTAAATCCCAGAGGTGTTCGATGGGATTCAAGTCCGGCGATTGTGGAGGTGTTTTAAGTTGCTTTGGGGTATTGTATAGTAGCCAAAGCTTAGTGTTGTGGGCGCAATGTTTGGGGTCATTATCTTGTTGAAAAAAGTATTCGGGCCCCAAGCCCAAGTTTTCGATGCTAGGCTTCAAATTTTCTTTGAAAATGTCTATATACATTTTATGGTCCATTGTCGATGTTATGAAAACCAACCTTCCCACCCCTTTGGTGCACATACACCCCCAAACCATAACTCCACCACCTCCGTGTTTTACAGTGGCTTTCAAATTTTCGGGATTAAGGGTAGCATTAGGTTTTCTCCATACAAGTTGTTTACCCTTAATGCCGAAAATGCAAAATTTGCTCTCATCTGTAAAGAGAACTTTCTCCCAGAATTCAATGGGCTTGTCTAAGAGTTTTTTTGCAAAGGCGATTCGCTTCTGACGATTGACCTTTGACACAAATGGCTTTTTTCGTGCAACGCGACTGTGATAGTTAGCTTTTTTTAACGTCCTTTTCACCGTATCTTTGCTGAAAGTTTTATGAAATTCTTCTTGTACATTTTCTACTATTTTTTTTGCCGTCAGCCTAGGTTCTTTTCTAACCTACTGTACAATTTTTCGCTTCTCTCGGTTTGTTAAAAGAGGTGGTCTACCAGATCGCGGACGTGAGAGGTAATCTTCAGTGTCTTTATAATTATTAATTACTCTTTGAATGGAAGAGTGTGACCTGCCGACAGTTTCTCCTATTTTTCGAAAAGATTTTCCCTCTTTCCATAACTTTACAATAATTTTTCTCTCTCCCAATTCAATTTCCTTTCCTTTCGTGTCCATTCTAACTTTTAGCTTCTAAGCCTCTGCTAATATAATTGACACCGATTATCTTTTATTTAAATCGGAAAGCGTACATCGCCAACTACGTATTTAAGTAAATAAGTATATTTTGGAGAAGGCGTCTTTATTTGTACGCAGATTTTTGCATACGCATTATTTGGAGAATTTTTAATTTTAATTTTTTTTGTAACTAATATTTCTGTTTTATTGATGCATATTTTGTTAATAGAATTATATGTAGTTAATACACAAAATAAAAAAAAAATGAAGTTTATCACATTAGATCATGACATTTATTTTTTCAGTTAAAGTGTTAGAAGTTTTTTGTACGCAGACATCTGCTGCTAAGTGTATGTAATTTTTAAAAATAAGAATGTCTTGCTTAGATGTCCTAGTAGCCGATCTAGTTTATTTTTTGTTGATTTCTTGTCGATCGTTTTGGATGTTAGTGATTGAGTTCGGTTTCTGGTGCACGGATGAAAATTCCAATACAAAAATTCCACCGGGGAGCGCGGTTTTATCGCTACAAGTGCCAAAATAACAAAGTGGTCCGGCCCCGGCGAGTTACCGAACACGTGTAACGCAGCGGGCCGCCGCCTCTTCCTCGCCTCTTCCTCGCATGGCTTTGGCTCGTAAATCCACGTGTGTGTGCACCGCCGATTCGGGGAACGCGAGAGCGCGCACCTCTCGAGCAGGTGAAGAAATCGGGAAATAATTAATTTTCGGGGTCGATCGTGCGCACATCTGCCTTTTACCTCCTTGGATACTTACATAACCCAGCGACAAGACGTAAAGTGTTATTTTTTAGTTTTCTTCTGCACGATTATTCCATATAACTAGCGCGAATTCTTTGCGCATTTCTATGGATTTACCAGATCATTACCTCGATCCATTTACGTCGGCAATAAATCATCATCGTATCATAATTGTACGGGCGCTTCAATTAAACGCGTATACATTTTTATGTATTTTTTTTTAATTTCTTAAGAAAAGTTGAATTACGTTCTTGGTGCGTGGTTCGTGTTCAAGCCAAGACAACGAGATCCTCACGGACGATTGGCCGCAAGAGGGAGGGCAGAGTAAGGGGTATCGTTTGGCTACGGTGGAAAAATGGCGGGTTGTTTGCACTGGGTCTGTGTTTTGAGGAATTATTATCGTACCGGGTAAAACAAACACTGGGCCCATGGTCGTGAGCTAAAGGTGGGCACTTCGTGAGACTGATAGCTGTCGGAGGTTTGAGGCCCCTCAAGGCACGACTCCGGGGGTCACGACCCCGTCGTGCACAAGACGCCCTCTCTACACTCATTCTTATCTGTCCACTGGACATTACAAACTACAACAAAATCACAATCTAATTTTATTATTTTTTTTTATTCTCTATTTTTTATATCATTTTATTAAAAATTTATATAATTGTTGATATAGTTCTTTAGAGGATGAAGAAGCTTTGAATTTGTATGAAGAAAAATACAAATTCATAGCTAAAAACTTATCACATAGAATTACTTTACCTACATTGGAGTAATAAATAAGTCGCGATACGGTTAAAAGTATTACTTCTTTTCGTTGCAAGTGCCCTTTCGTTCTCAATTTTAACGGTGTATTGAAAATAGCAACCCTCTTTCGGGTTTCAAAAAATACCTAATATCCTTTCTGACCCATTAACTTGAATGTATTTCAAGGTCTCTGCTATGTTGGTATCATTTATGTTTGACCATCATTTGCCAAGTTCGAAGTTTCCAGAAACGAAAGTGTTACACTAGTTTTCTTATGCTTATTAACTCTTTTAGTGTTCAGTCTCTGTAGGCACGCCGTCGATATAAAAGTCCTGGCGTATTCTTTCTGCGATCACGGGGTCAAATTTTGTATGATTGGACCAAAATATGGCGTATTACTTAACAAAAAACCATTACGAGTCTTATCAAATATTAATGAATCAAATCTAAAAAGCTTTATTTTGTACTTTAACTGGTTCTTTATTAAAGTACAAAGTAAAGTTTTTTATATTTGATTCATTACACATTTCTGGTAGTATGGATTTTCAAACTAATTTTAATCAATGCATCAAACGCTACCCTTATTTTTTGATTTTCAGCATCATCGTTGAAGACAGCATGGTTTGGGGAATATAATAGCCCCTTTTTTGAGCCAATTTCTTCTATATTGGTCATATGATTTAGATTTGACTTCACAGAGAGACTTCACAAGTAGATTTTTATCCAATCTTCGTTCTAAACCTTTAAATCTCTACCGCTTGTGGTATTTGGACCACAAATCTACCATCTTGGTTTCTGTTAAATGTGTTCGCAAATTGATTTTCACATATTTGTTCTTCTAAATAGAATGACCTTCCGTTTAATATGTTTTCTATCTCCCAAAAGGATTCTAATGATTTAATCAATATTTTTTTTTTCAATAATGCACACAGTTGACAACTTTCTTTCCGGATAAACACCCTAATTTTATTTCGTACAAATCAGGACGATATTTATTTTTATTTTCCTCGTTTGTAGGATATCCCAATATGTACTTGCACCCAATAGAATGTCAATTTCACCTCTCTCTCGGAATTCTGGATCGGCCAGCATGATAAGATCTGGCACCCTCAATCAACACCTGATCTAAGTTTTGGTAAAACAGCGGTATTTGATTTAGATATTTGAAAATTAATATGTAGAGGATTCTATGTTTTAGTTCAGGAGGATTCATTTGGCGTAATCAAGCAATAATTTTATATATAATTAATGCTAAAAGATTCTTCTTTAAAATGATATATAAAACATGATGAAATGGATTATAGAAGTCGCAAAGAAAGAAGTAAATATTTTTTTGCTTTTTTTTTGGTGATGTTTTAATTTATTTTATTGTTTATATCTGGTTTCTTTCTTCTATCAGCCCTTCTTCAGTAGATAAAGACATAATCAACATTTTTCAAGTCAAAAATCAGTTGAGAAACTCACCAAAATCACTCAAAATCATGATTAAAGCTATAGTCACATTGCTCTTAAGTAGTGTGACACCGAAACTCAATTTGGAGTTACACATTTAGGTTTAACAATTCCAAGAAACGTGCGGCTAAACCCAAATGTTTTTAGTTATAGGTCAAGTGTTATCTCTAGTGTAAATTATTGTATACTTGTATCGAACTAAAACTAGAACTAACACAAGACCTAAAACTATAAAGTTTCAGTTTAGCCCTAGACCTAATCTAGACACTAGACCTAGTGTTAGTTCTAGTTTTACTTTTCTGTTTAGCTCTAGATTGTTTAAAATTTTTCTGGAACTAAAAGTATAACTAAGCTAGGCCTACAACCTAACTTCAAAACCAACGTTAGAATTAAAGAAATGGTTAAAACAAACAAATGTTTTGGAATTTTTCCGAAAAAATGGTTATAAATTTTTAATTTGTTATTATCTTTTAATGACTGTCACATATTATTTTATGTATTAGGTTTGTTTCACATTAACGTGAACAAATCGATAATGTTCACACTGTCACGAATCTACACCACTTTGTAGTCTACTGTATCACCAAAGCTACAGTAGACTACAAAGATGGCTATTACTAATTACAAATGATTATAAAAATATTTGGGAAATAAATTGGAAAATGTTTGCAACGATTTCATCTTAATCTCAAGATGTCACTATTTAGGTTGAAATTTATAAAAAAAATCATGGAGAAATTATTTGTGCAAACTATGAAATAAAATTTGTATTAAATTAAAGTTTAATCATTTCTGTTTAAAATGATGTAAGAAACATATTAGGATAAATAATAAAAAATTGTTACAAAATAAATATTCAATACTCTTTATATTTTCAGATGTCAAAATGCAGAGGAACCTTAAAAAATCAAAATAAATTATAGTAAAAAAAAAGCTAAAATGATGATTAGAAAATTTTTTAGAAAATATATTGAAAAGTTTTCTTTCGTGTTCAACTTAATTTCATAATATGAACATGTAATTGAAATTCAAAAAATCATGGATGAATTATTTATGCTAATTACGTAACGAAATTTGCATCAAATTGAAGCTTAATCATTCCTCTTTAAAGTAGTTTAAAATTTGTCACAGTTGCTGCTTGGATGTTATTAAATTAAGTGCCTTTTTCATCATCGGTCTATCTTATACAGGGGTATTCAAAAATGTAATTACTGTTTTACATATTCAATTGAAAAAAAATCGAAAATTTAAATTTACCATCTCAAACCGAATTTGTCGTGAAGATAATACATACTTTTCTTTATAAATCAGAAAAAAAATCATCGAGATATCTTGAGAATTCTATTTTCTGCGATTTTTGAAAATTAATCAAGGAAATTGTTAATTTGTTGAAATGCTATAAATTTAAGTTGAATTCAGAACTTGATATCATCAAAAACGAAATGAGTTATTCTACTCTCTTTTCGATATGAAGAAAGTGCATATTGTCCTCTATAAATCTCAAGAAAATTCATAAAGACATCATAAGATTTCGATTTTTTACGATTTTTCAAAAATTATTAAAGAAATTATTATTTTTATGAAATGCTACAAAGTTAGATCACTTCAAAACTTGGTATCTCAAAAACGAATTGAGATACATACGCATAATTTTATTTTCGTAAAAGGTCATATTTTCTTTTATAAATCATAAAAAATTTCATTATGATATCTTAAGAATTCGATTTTTTACGATTTTCGAAAAATGATTATAAACTTTAAACTCATTTTCTAAAAATTGTTATTATATAATCTATTATATTTTATACATCATTTTAAAGAGGAGTTATTAAGTTTTAATTTGAGTGATTTTGTAAATTTCCTTATTAAGCTTTAATTTGATATAAATTTCATTTCACAATTTGCATTCATAATCCCTTCATGATTTTTTAAATTTTGCCTTGCATGTTGACATTTTCAGATTAAGATGAAAATTTTTACGAAAATCTATCAGATTCATTTTCCAAGAGATTTTGTTTTAAAGATTCAACCTGAATTTTAAGGTTTCCAGTCCCAGTATTTAGTCGCGGTATTAGGTGCTCTTTTGGAAGCATTTCTGGTCTTCTGGAAAAATTTCTAATCTTCCAGAGGCAATACCAAGTATTATGGAAGCATTTCAAATTTTCTAGAAACAGAAGCAAATCTTTTGGAAGCTTTTCAAACTTTCTAGAAACAAGCTCAAGTATTCTGGAAGTATTTCACATTTTGTAAAAGCATATCAAGTCTTCTAGAAGCATTTTGAAATCTTCTGAAAGCATTGCTAATCTTCTTTTAGCATTTCAAGTCTTCTGCAAGCAATATCAAGTTTTCTTCTAGAAGCAGTATCAAATCTTCCAGAACCAGTAGTAAATTTTCTGAAAGCAGCTAAAGTCTTTTGGAAACAGTATCAAGCCTTCCAGAGGCAGTATCGAGTTTATTGGAACCATTTTAAATCTTCTAGAGCGGTATAAAATATTCTAGAAGTAGTTTCAAGTTTTTTGGAATCATTTCATATCTTTCAGAAGTCGTATCAAGTCTTCTGGAAGCATTTCAAATATTCTACAAGCAGTGTTAAATCTTCTGAAAGCATTTCAAGTCTTTTAGAAGCACTTTACATCTTTTAGAAGCGGTAAAACGGTTTGTGGAAACATTTCAAATCTTTTAGATGCATTATTAAGCCTTCTGGAAGCAATTTAAGTCTTCTGCAAATAATGTTAAGTTTGCAGAAGTAGTAAATTTTCTGCAAGCAGTTTAAATCTTTTGGAAACAGTATCAAGCCTTCCAGAGGCAGTATCGAGTTTATTGGAACCATTTTAAATCTTCTAGAGCAGTATAAAATATTCTAGAAGTAGTTTCAAGTCTTTTGGAATCATTTCATGTCTTTCAGAAGTCGTATCAAGTCTTCTGGAAGCATTTCAAATCTTCTACAAGCAGTGTTAAATCTTCTGAAAGCATTTCAAGTCTTTTAGAAGCACTTTACATCTTTTAGAAGCGGTAAAACGGTTTGTGGAAACATTTCAAATCTTTTAGATGCATTATTAAGCCTTCTGGAAGCAATTTAAGTCTTCTGCAAATAATGTTAAGTTTGCAGAAGTAGTAAATTTTCTGCAAGCAGCTTAAATCTTTTGGAAACAGTATCAAGCCTTCCAGAGGCAGTATCGAGTTTATTGGAACCATTTTAAATCTTCTAGAGCAGTATAAAATATTCTAGAAGTAGTTTCAAATCTTTTGGAATCATTTCATGTCTTTCAGAAGTCGTATCAAGTCTTCTGGAAGCATTTCAAATCTTCCACAAACAGTGTTAAATCTTCTGAAAGCATTTCAAGTCTTTTAGAAGCACTTTACATCTTTTAGAAGCGGTAAAACGGTTTGTGGAAACATTTCAAATCTTTTAGATGCATTATTAAGCCTTCTGGAAGCAATTTAAGTCTTCTGCAAATAATGTTCAGTTTGCAGAAGTAGTAAATTTTCTGCAAGCAGCTTAAATCTTGTGGAAACAGTATCAAGCCTTCCAGAGGCAGTATCGAGTTTTTTGAAAGCATTTCAACAATTCTAGAAGTAGTGTTAAATCTTCTAGAAGCAGCTTTAAGTCTTCTGGAATTATTTCAAGTCTTCCAGAAGTCGTAACAAGTCTTCTCGAAGCATTTCAAATCTTCTACAAGCAGTGTCAAGTCTTCTGAAAACATTTCAAGTTTTTTGAAAGCACTTCAAGTCTTCTAGAAGCAGTATCAAGATTTGTGGAAGCATTTCATATCTTCTATATGCAGTAGTAAGCCTTCTGGAAACGTTACAACGCTTCTATAAGCATTTTAAATCTTCTGCAAGTAATATCATGTTTTCTAATAGCAGTATTAAGTTTTCTAGAAGCAGATCAATCTTCTGGAAGCAGTATCAAGTCGCCAATAAAAACGGTTGCAACAGATGCTGGGTTGGGTTGGGAATTTTAATTACAATTGAGAAAATTATTAGCAAACTTGCATGGGTGTTTGTACACCGAAAGAATCCATATATTTGGCGCCTATGGATAAATCCTACAATAAGATTATAGAAAAGAAAAACCAACATATCTTGATTTTGAAACGTTTTGAAGAATTGGACACCCCACTAGATTCCAGATAAAATGTGAAGATCTTCAGACACCAAACGCAGTGTTAAACAAACCCGAATGTGTTTAGTTCTAAGACCAGTGTAAGTTCTTGTTTTAGTTGTTTTGCGAATACCTGAGCCTATGAAGCAAATAGGTTGATCGTAAATTTATTTGATTAGATCATAAATTTTGAGTTAAATAACTTTTAACTCTAACTACGTAACTGTATATAAATATGTATAATAAATCAAGTTATAAGTAGTTGATTGAATGATGAGCCGATTAACGAATTATTAAATTAACACCTTATTAATTCCACATTAAGTCACCCATCTCGTAGGCGCGGTAGGCATCGTAAGGAGGAGGCGTAATAACGGCCCCAAGTCTCCTCTCTTCGGGATAGTAATTACAATGCGAAATCGCCCACGGCTAATGGCCACTGAGCGGTAATGGCTCAATTTATCCGCGTCTCTCTCTGGCGACGAGAGCGCTTTTAATTGGAGCCATTTTTGCGGTTCCCTGGTGATGTGGATGTGGAGTCTTCCGCTCGGCCGAAGGGACGACCACACGAAAGAAAAAATTCTCGGTATCAAGATCATCGGCGCGCGCGCTTGCGACGGAAGGAGTAGAAACGGAAAGCGACGGCGACGGTTCTCTTCCGGGCAACGGGAACCAGCAAATTGCCATTTTATGCAGCAGAACGGCGCTTAAGTCGCAGATTACCCGACCCCAACAATCGAGAAGATACGCATCTGGTACGCGGTAACCCACTGTCTGCTGGTCGCGAAGGCGCCGAACACCGCGCATTCATGTCTGCGCTAAACCATTTATTTACTGCTTCTTACTACCTTATTTCCGTTCTTACATTATTATTTTAAATCCATCGGTAATTTAGAATACCTTTCGGATTCCTTTTACAACGTCTTCTTCAAGAGATAACTCAATATGAATTGTGCGATGACAATTGTACAAGAGGAAATTTAAGAGAAATATGTATTCTTTACGCCAGGTAGCGAGGTCAATAAGGAGGGACATTCCTAAATGCTCTCTACTTGGATATCTCAACAGGACATCTGCCCCCTGCATTAGGGCCGTTTAACTGTGGTCGTACTGCGGTTGGCAAAATTTCCTGGAACCTTTCGTGTGACGACGATGCGATGGACCTCTTGCTGATGCGAAAACACCGCCGCCGGACGACGTTCTTTGTCACCTCGAGTGGAACCTCACGCGCTTGACCTCAATGGGATTAGTAGTCCTTTAAACTCTCTTAAGAAGATCCTCTTTTCTGCATACTCTATAGATGCATGTGTATGTTTTAAGAGGCTCTTTAGATTACACAGAAAATTTAACACTTAAATTGAAGTAGAAGTCGTTTGTAGAATGAATTAAATTCGAAGGATTATTTATGCAAATTATGAAACGAAATTATATCAAATGAAATCTCTTTAAAATGTTATATAAAATATGAAAAAGTGGGATTATATTATTTTATTTTTTGGAAAATAAATTTGAAAGTTTTTTTTACGATTTTAACTTAATATAATGAGGGATTATCAATGCAAATTATGAAACCAAGTATTTATCAAATTGAAGCAATCTCATTCGTTTTCAGACATATCGCAATTGGCACCGTCACACTTAAAATATAAGGACGTCAGATTAATCCTGTTGATGTAGTATTTATTGAGTATTTCTTCTCTTTACGAAGTAAGAGGAAACTTCTTCTGTTGTGGATGATGACAGGATGCCGGAGTAGACTTTATTGAAAGAAATGTACACATTCACAAAACTTAAGATTTCGTATCAGCAAACTGTTACATTAAACTAAATAGCAAATTATTAGACAAAACCATAACAAAGACTATAAAGACGAAGCTAACCCAATCCCACTCAACTCATCTTGTATCAAAATGAAACCAACCCAATCCAACTCGTCTCAGCTTGTATCTAAATAAACGTAACTCAACTCATCTTGTCTTGTTGTCATATTATCTAACCAACCCAGTGCAACCCATCTCATCTTGCCTTCAGATGAACCCAACTCATCTTGTTTCAAAATAAACCCAACCCAAACCAACCCGTCTAAGCTTGTATCTAAATGAATCCAACCCAACTCATCTTGTTACAAAATGAAGCCAATCCAATTCAACTCATCTTGTATCAAAATGAAACCAACCCAATCCAATCCGTCTCAGCTTGTATCTAGATGAATCCAACCCAACTCATCTTGTTTTAAAATGAAGCCAACCCAGGTTTTGAAATAATGAGGAATATAACCGCATATTGAATGTCATCTCAAAGTATCTTAACTCTTTTGAAGCATTAACTCTCTGTTACATAGGATGGATGACGCCTGCGAAGTTGGACGAACTTTTTATAGAACATTCAGAACAAAAGTTACCAATTTTATTCTGAACAATATTGCTGTCTTACACTTTTGCTCTCAGATGCGTACATATCGAGAAAAATATAAAAATGTTATGAATTTTGTTATTTTGCTAGCTATCAATGGTAATACTTGAGAATTGCGAGCAGTTTACAGAAGAACTTTTAGCACAAAGTTATAGTAAGTTTGATTATGAACAATATTGCTCTCTTGCACTTTTGCTTTCAGATGCGTAAATATCGAGAAAAATAAGAAAATGTGAATCTTTGATGAATTTCGCCATTTTACTAGCTGCCAATGGTAAAATTCGAGAATCGGAGTCTTTTGCAGAAGAATATTACGAACAAACATTTCAGCAAATTTTATTGTTGCTATTATTGCTCTCTTGCACTTTTGCTTTCAGATGCGTTAATATTGAAGAAAATATCAACTTTTGATAAATTTTAGTTGTCAATGGTAATATTTAAGAATCGAAATCAATTCATTCTGAATTCTTGCAGAAAATCTTATTCTGAAGAATATTGCTATTATTGCTCTTTTGCATTTTTGTTCTCAGATGCGTTAATATTGAAAAAAATATCAACTTCTGATGAATTTTAGTTGTGAATAGTAATATTCGAGAATCGGAATCAATTGATTCTCAATTCTTGCAGCAAATTTTATTCTGAACAATATTACTATTATTGATTTCTTGCATTTTTGCTCTCAGATGCGTCAATATTGAAGAAAATATCAACTTTTGATAAATTTTAGTTGTCAATGGTAATATTTGAGAATCGGAATCAATTGATTCTCAATTCTTGCAGCGAATTTTATTCTGAACAATATTGCTATTATTGTTCTCTTGCACTTTTGCTCTCAGATGTGTCAATATAGAAGAAAATATCAACTTTTGATGAATCTTAGTTGTGAATGATAATAATAGACAATCGGAATCAATTGATTCTCAATTCTTGCAGCAAATTTTATTCTGAACAATATTGATATTATTGCTCTGTTGCACCTTTGCTCTCAGATCCGTTAATATTAAAAAAATGTCACTTTTTGATTACATTTAGTTATCAATGGTAATATTCGAGAGTCGGAATCAATTGATTCTTAATTCTTGCAGCAAATTTTATTTTTAACAACATTGCTATTATTGCTCTCTGGTATTTTTGCTCTTAGATGCGTCAATATTGAAGAAAATGCAAAAACATCAACATTTGAAGCGTTTTACAGAAGAACTTTTCAAGCAAAATTTGCAACAAAATTTTATTCTGAGCAACATTGCTGTTATTGTTCTCTTGCTTTCAGATGCGTTAATATTGAAGAAAATGCGAAAATGTCAACATTTGATAAATTTTAATTATCAATGGTAACATTCGAGAAGCGGGGCCTTTTACAAAAGAATTTTTCAAACAAAAGTTGTAACAAATTCTATTCTGAACAATATTGCTATTATTGCTCTCTGGTACTTTCGCTCTTAGATGTGTCAATATTGAAGAAAATGCGAAAATATCAACATTTGATGAATTTTAGCTGTCAGTGATAATAAACAAGAATTGGAACCTTTTACAGAAGAACTTTTCGAATAATAGTTGTAAGAAATTTAATTCTGAACAATATTGCTATTATTGCTCAAAGAAATAATAGCAATATTGAAAAATATTGCAAAAACATCAACATTTGAAGTCTTTTACAGAAGAACTTTTCATATAAAATTTGCAACAAAGTTTATTCTGAGCAATATTGCTATTCTTTATTGTTCTCTTATACTTTTGCTCTCAGATGCGTCAATATTGAAGAAAATGTCAACATTTAATCAATTTTAGTTATCCAATGGTAACTTTCGAAAAACGGAGCCTTTTACAGAAGAACTTTTCGAACGAAAGTTGCAATAAATTTTATTCTGGACAATATTGCTATTATTGTTCACTTGCACTTTTCTTGTCAGATGCGTCAATATTAAAGAAAATGCAAAAACATCAACATTTGAAGCCTTTTGCAGAAGAACTTTTCAAACAAAAGTTACAATAAATTTTATTCTGAACGATTTTGCTGTTGTTGTTCTCTTGCACTTTTGCTCTCAGATGCGTCAACATTGAAGAAAATGGGAAAATATCAACATTTAATTAATTTTAGCTGTCAATGGTAACATTCGAGAATCGGAGCCTTTACACAAGAACTTTTCGAACAAAAGTTGCAATAAACTTTATTCTGAATAATTTGCTATTATTGTTCTATTACACTTTTGCTCTCAGATGCGTCAATATTGAAGAAAAAGAGAATCGGAGCCTTTTAGAAAAAAAAACTTTTCGAATAAAAGTTTCAACAAATTTTATTCTGAACAACATTGCTATTATAGCTCTCAGATGCGTCAATATTGAAGAAAAATATGAAAATGTCAACATTTAATGAACTTCGTTTAAGTATAATAACATTAAGAACAGAAGTTGTAGTAAATGTTATTCTGAACAATATTGCTCTCTTGTAAGTACTTTTGCTCTTAGATGCAGAGAGATCGGGAAAAGTGCGAAAATATGGAGTTTTGATGAAAATGATAAAAAATTGATGAAAGCGTTTTACAATAAACCTGTTATAACAAAATTTGTAGTAAATATTGTTTTCTATAATAAAAGCTAAAAAATGATCAAAATTTTTATGATATTATTTATGAGATGGTTTGAAATTCCTTTTCGTTTTTTTCTTTGAACTAACTTATAAAAGAAACTGTTGTGAAATGGATGTGTTAACGGTAAACAGTTTTATACAACAAACCTGTAGAGCATAAATTTTCTTGAGTATATAGTGAGGAGCAAGAATAAGAAAGAAGACTTGGTGGAGGCCCGATTCTATTTCGTCCCCCGCATTAACATATAGCTGTACACACGTATATCCTTTTATATACAATGCTCGGTCTTCGCGCGAATACCTGGGATATTTCCCAGGGTTATTTTCATTTCTCCTGCGGAACGTTTTTTTCCTTTTTTTCTTTTCGTTTCGATTCGTTCTATCCGCCGTTGGTGCACTCTCTCAACTTGACTCCGGACAGATACATTTCTAAGGATCCTGCGCGCGGACCATTAAAGGGCACTCGCTGTCGTCGTAATCAAGCCGCCTGTTGTATATATCCATTTTGTAACCGATCGAATATTACACGATCGATTTCCTGTTTTCGAACCCGCTGCTGGAAATGATAATTTCGACTGATTAATATTAATCGAGTCGTGCTATCCCTTGATTGGCCGGATGAATTTCGCGCGCGTTTTTCCACGAGATGGCCGAGATGAACAACAAAAAAAATTTATTCCTCTTTCCTTTCAAATGGGGAAAAGAAACGAAAAGAAAAGAAAAAAGGGCAGGATAACATAAATTGCGTCATTCATCCTGTTACCATCCTGAACCGGACGGTAATCGCAAATGTGTGGGAATTATAGTTTCTTCTATTGCTACTTAAATATTAATACGATATACATATTAATGCTTAATTTAATAACATAAATTTTCTTTCTCTTTTTAGATCTCCGCAAATTGAGGTAAAACGTGATGGCGAATGTGAGTATTTATAAAAGCGACGTCGCGTAGCGCGACATCAAAGACCCCGTAAAAGAGCCCCATAAAATATATCACGAACGCTGACATATTAGTGCCGTTTCGTAAAGGAGAAGAAGGGGAAAATACACTTTACGTTTACGGTTATTGGTTACGAAAAGAGAATAAACGCGGTGATGTACGGGGGTCGTTCCGAAATAGCCGTCTACGGTCACGATGCGACTTCGCTCCGAGGAGTTAAAGTTCTAATAAAAAAAAATGAAAAAATGTTTATATACTCTCGTTCTGGGTTAAACCAAACCAGTCGGATGCTTGTAAATTATCTTGCTAACCGAACTAGTTTCCTGAATCAGTGATAACGCGAACCGCAGCATGTGGGCGTCGGCTTACGTTGCCTCAACCACAGAAACTATTTGCGATTAAAAGAAATATTTATAGTTTGTTGTGTTGACTGTGTTATGATGTGTTAAAACAAAGTTTTTAAATATAAAAATAAAATTTAACCAACATGAATCGTACTTTTGTAAATCATATAAGTCATTTTGAAGATTTTCAAGATTATTTGCTGAATATCCGGCTCTTGTGGGATATGAAAACAGGTAGAGTCCAAAATATGATATCTCAAAAACGAACAGAATTACTTAAATGCTGTTTTGTTCTTTGTTCATGAAAAAGTACCTGCATTTCTTTACAAATAAGTATCATTTCATTAATATATCTAAAGAATTCGATATATGATCTTTTTAAATCATTGGAGAAAATTGTCATCTTCGTAAAGTACCATATTTGTTCGAATCTAAGATTCACTATTTTTGTTAGACAGATGTTCCTAACAGTGGAGTGCATCTTAAAATCGTGTTTTAGATTCAAACCTATTTCGAATAGACATTCGTGTGTAACCGTCTTAAGAGATATACGGCTCAACTTCAATGTTTCTAGTTCTAGTTTGTGTTAGTTCTAGTTTTACTTCAATTCAAATATAAAGGTTGCCAAATCAATTTCTAAAGTGCTCTATTTCAGAAACTTTAAACCCAACCCAACCCAATCCTGTATATTTGAACCAGAGCCATCCTAAGATATTGGGCGCCTCGGAGCTGTCTTGAATGAACGAAAAGAGTGCATTTCTTTCATACAAAATTAAATGCCAAAAAAAAAGCCGAACGTCAGAGGAGACACTGGGTACGTATGATAAAGATACCATCCATTTCATTGCAAAAGCAAGCGCTCTCCATTAGTTTATGCCACAGGTCTGTAGTTGTGCGAAGGAGAATCGGTATGTGTGTATCGGATAATTCGTTGAGATTGGCTGATAGCTAAGGTCCCGCAAAGATCCTGCGAACGTCCCGCGATGGATATCAGCTTTAGGTTTAAGACGGCGCTTACGATATCTCTGGATATAAGTACGAAGGCTTTTACGACCAATATAATTAAACTAAAAGTAGAACTAGCACTAACACTAGAACTATCACTAGGATTAATACTAGATCTAAAACTAGAAACTTTCGGGTTTCCCATGCGTTTCTTAAAAAAATGTTTGACGATGATGGCATCCATGTTGCAACCTTCTTCAGAAACTGGTTCGACGTCATGTTACAACCTTCTTCAAAAACTGGTTCGAAGTGACTGTTTCTGAAGAAAGTTGCAACATGACATCCGAAACGGCAAATATGATTTCAAAGAAGTTCAGCAAAACCCTGCCCAGGCAGCAGTCCAAATTATTTTGACCTCTATTTTTAGTCATAATTCGTCAGCGACGTCTTATATACGTCATAATTGGTGTCATTTTTTAAATGATTTTGAGACGGTTGTTAAGTGACGTGATTTAGACGTTCGAAATAATGTCAAATTGTATACCACATTTTTTATAAAACCCGTATGTTTTTGTGTTGCACTGTTTTCTAAATTATTATATGTCTTGAGTGTTTTTGTAAAAAGTTATATTGGTTCATATTGGTTCATGATATTTGAAGAATGTTATGGATTGAATTGGGTTGAGCTCCAACTTCATATTATCCTTCATATTGAAAGATATAAAGTTGAAGTTCAACCCAACCTAACCAAACCAAATCCAACACAACCAAACCGAACGCAACCAATTTAATACAACCCATAACATTCCTGATATTGAATGATAGAATCTTTCTAAGTTTTCGGAAATATTCTATGATTTTTCCTGCTATAGTTGGAAGAAATGAAAGAATATGATGGATAGTATGAAAGTTTTCTTCTATGGTTGAGTTGGGTTGAGCTCCAAATTCAAAATGAACTTGTGAAGTTAAGCTCCAACTTCATACCATCCCTCATATAACAAGAAATCAAATCCAAAACAACAAACCTTCTAAGTTCAATTCAATATGAGAGATGAATATGATCTTTAGAGATGTAGATATATGATAGAGATGAATTTAGTTAAGCTCCAACTCCATTCTATTCATTATGAAGGATGGTATGAAATTGAAGCTCAACCCAACCCAATCATAGAAAAACGAAATTAATTTCAAAACATCTTCTAAACACAATTCAACATAACAGATGATATCAAGTTTATAAAATAATATGAAGTTAAAGCTCAACCCAACCCAGCCATAGAAAAACGAAATCAACACTAAAACAACAAATTTACTAAGTTCATTACAACATGAGAGATGGGATCAAATTGGGTTGGGTTGAGCTCCGACCCAATTTGGCATGAAATTGAAGCTCTACCTAACCTAATCATAGAAAGGTAAAATTACAAAATCAACCCCAAAACAACATCTAATAGGTTGGGTAATTTATTAATTTATACTCAAGTGCTATTTATTTATTTTTTATTTATTGGTCTATATCGATTTTGACCTTCTGGTCGTCTTCAAAAGACGTGTCAAATTATAAGCACAAACATATCATTATTAAAAACATTACAGTAATTGACGGATAAAATATTTTATCATAATAAATACCAATAAATAAAAAATAAATAAACATCACCTGAGTATAAATTAACAAATTACACAACCTATAAAGAGGAAAGGTGAAATGAATAACATCCTACAACATATAACATCTTCAAAGTTCAATTCAACATGAGAGATCGTATCAAGTTGGGTTGAGTTGAGCTCCAACTTCATACCATTCAATATGATAGATGTTATGAAATTTTTCATTTATGGTTGGGTTGAATTGAGCTCCAACATCATAATTGGCGTAATTTTTTAAACCATTTTGAGCCGGTTGTTAAGTGACGTGATTTAGACGTTCGAAATTACGTCAAATTTTATACCACATTCTTTATAAAAGCCGTAAGTTTTCGTGTTACACTGTTTTGTAAATTATTATATGTCCTGAGTGTTTTTGTAAAAAGTTATATTGGTTCATGATATTTGAAGAATGTTATAATTGAATCTACTATCCTTCATATTGAAAGGGATAAAGTTGAAGTTCAACCCAACCTAACCAAACCAATATAAAATTACAGCTTAACAAAACTAAACCCAACCCAATATAAAGAATGTTCTAAGTTTTTCGGAAATATTCTATGAGTTTTTCAAAATCATCAAAAATTTTCAAAATGAACTTGTGAAGTTAAGCTTCAACTTCATACCATCCCTCATATAACAAAAAATCAAATCGAAAACAACAAACCTGAACTTAGAAGGTTAATAATGTATATGAGAGATGAATTTGGTCTTTAGAGATGTAGCTATATGATAGAGATGAATTTAGTTAAGCTCCAACTCCATACCATTCATTATGATGGATGATATGAAGTTGAAGCTCAACCCAACCCAATAGAAAAACGAAATCAATCCCAAAAGAATATCTAAACACAATTCAACATGACAGATGGCATCAAGTTTATGATAGATGGTATCAAGACAAGCTTTAACGTAATATAAAGTTAAAGCTGAACCCAACCCAGGCATAGAAAAACGAAATCAACCCTAAAACAACAAATTTTCTAAGTTCAATACAATATGAGAGATGGTATCAAATTGGGTTGGCTTGAGCTCCGACTTCATACCATTCAATATAAGGATGATATGAAGTTGAAGCTCTACCCAACCTAATCATAGAAAAAGAAAATTACAAAAACAACCTCAAAACAACATCATCTAAGTTCAATTCAACATGAGAGATGGTATTAACTTCAGTACGAGGGATGTTATGAAATTTTTCATATATGGTTGGGTTGAATCTCCAACTTCATACCATTCAATATGAGGCATGATATAAAGTTGCAGCTCAAACCAACCCAATTATAGCAAAATAAAATCAACCCCAAAACAACACCATCTAAGCTCAATTCAACATGAAAGATGGTATTAACTTGGGTTGAGTTGAGCTTTAACTTCATACCATTCAATATGAGAGATGGTATGAAGTTTTTCTTGTATGCTTGGGTTGACTACCATCTTCATACCATTCAATATGAGGCATGGTATAATGTTGAAGCTCAACCAAACCCAATCATAGCAAAACAAAATCAACTCCAAAATAACATCATCTAAGCTCAATTCAACATGAGAGATGGCATTAAGTTGGGTTGAGTTGAGCTCCAACTTCATACCATTCAATATAAGGAATGGTATGAAGCTTTTCTTCTATGGTTGGGTTGAATACCAACTTAATATCATTCAATTTGCGGCATGGTATGAAGTTGAAGCTCAACCCAACCCAATCACGGAATTCAATTCAATATAAGAGATGGAATCAAGTTGGGTTGAGTTGAGCACCAACTTCATAATATTCAATATAAGGAATGGTATGAAGCTTTTCTTCTATGGTTGGGTTGAGTACCAACTTAATACCATTCAATTTGCGGCATGGTATGAAGTTGAAGCTCAACCCAACCCAATCACAGAATTCAATTCAATATAAGAGATGGAATCAAGTTGGGTTGAGTTGAGCACCAACTTCATAATATTCAATATGAGGCATGCTATGAAGTTGAAGATCTACTCAACCCAATTTGATACAATGATAGACTAATTTCTTACAAATTTCTTTCCAAATTACTCAATTTCATTCAATTTAATAACAATTAAAATAGTCAGTTTAATTAAAATGCATTTAATTCATGATTTTTTTAAATAATTGCCTATTAGGATTTTCAAACTGTAGTACAATATTAAATTTAAGTTTTGATATACATGGTACTCCTATTTTCGGAGATTCAAAGCCGTCATCATCACTAGAACTTTATATGCGAAATTGTATTTTTAATCGATCTAGTTTATTAGATAGATTTAGAGTTCATGAGCGAATACATTCATAATTTTGATAGGAACTTAGTCTCCAAACCGAACGGATTCCGTTTATATTGTGATCAACATTTCCAACTGATTGTATACATAACGGTTAATCTTTATTGGCCTGTTTATCAGGCGTCAATAATAGTTCAAAAATCACGTTCCAGCAACGTCAAGATATGACTTTAATGGACTGTGACTATAGCCCGTCCATTTATCGTCATTATTCCCGTTCAATATTACGTAAGTTGACTATAATATAATGAAATGACTATACAGCTATTTAAATCACCACAAACTGACGTGATACTAACGAGAGTTTGCTGCCTGGGTGAAGTTTCTAGTTTTAGATTTAGTGTTAGTTCTAGTTGTAGTTCTAATTCTAGTTCAATCTCTGGATATTATTATTTAATTATTTCTCTTAATTATTTATTCTACTGAATTCCACATTCAGTAGCCAACTCCAGAATATCCTATTAATCTTATTTCTAAAGTTTTTGGTTTCAATTTTTCTTCTTTAGGTAATCTCAATGTCAGAGTCTACCATAATATTTCATAGCAGATGTATCTCCATTTAAAGCCTTATTAGGTGATTTAGTTATTTGATGTACCACACTTATTACAGCATCACCCCATAGATGCTTAGATAAAATTGTACCCACAAACATGTAACGTACCTTGTCTAAAATTCAATCTAAAATTGTTCTGTTCAGTCTCTCAATAACAGAGTTTTGGTGTGGTACAAGTATATTCTTATATTATTCCATTTTCTTCACAAAATAATGTTTCGAGATATACACATTTGTTGTTCTTATTTCATTTACAAATTTCATTATGATACTTTCCGTTTCTGATTTATTTTGCATTTAATACACTCTGCAAAAATGTGAATGACCATCAAGTGGGTTCTCTTTGATCGTGGGCTTATAGCCTTTCCTTGGTTGCAAGTTCCACACGCTTCATATATGGATGGTAAATTTAACCATTGTAATCCTCTTCAATTTATATGACCTAGCTGTTGATGCCATATGATTAGAAACCAGTGCCGGGTTTCCAATCAAAAAATTGTTGACCATCATAAATCTTTTGTCCATTTTCTGATGAAACTTTATTACTCTGTCATCAATTTTAATTTTTGCAATTTGTTCTTCAAATACAACATTTAATCCAGCTCTGTTTATTACTGATTCCACAACATTTCAAGGATAACAGTTACCTCCGAATATAATAACTTTGACAATGTGCTTTCTCTTTTAAAGACAGATTTCAATGATTCTATCATATCATATGAAGACTCTGCATCTTTTATGTCGATGATATTAACATGAAGTTTTAAAATTGTAATCTAATTCTTAATGGATGGTGTATTTCATATGAAAGTCAATGTATATAACTTTATTTTTAGTTTTAAAACAAATACCTTATCTAAGTGTACGGAGTGTGCAATGAAAAAAAAAAGAAGTTGAAACAAAAAAGAAAAATAAGGCGTTCGTTAAGGATAACAGGCACAGCACAGGTTGTGGAAAAACGGTGTACGGCGCGAAAGCGAAACGGGTCAATCAGATATGAACGGACGGCAGGCATTTTCGACAAAAACTTCGTTAGCGTCGCCAGGCACAGCGCCGCGCACATATCGAGGTTACGCGCGTTCCGACTTAAAAATTGCCCCCTCATAACGAGCCGCTCGTTGCGAACGCATTCCATTGGCGGCGATGCTCTCATCTGTTTTGTTCAAAACGAACTGAACGAAAAGAACAAATAGGCCGGAAAGAAAGAAAAAAGAAAAAAATCGGTAAAGAAATGCTAGGAAAAAGTGTCGAGAAGCGTGACCTTGCTTCTTCGTCTTCTTCGGTTCGTTTCCGTAATTAAAATGGTTTTGAGAAAAGAAAAAGTTTCGCTGTCGTTCACGCAGTTATTGCGACGTACTTTCGCATTTAATTAGATGTAAGGTTGCAATATCTTTATAAGTTTGCAATATCTCTATAAGGTTGCATTATATTATACGATTCGAAAAAGCGATGATCTTTTTATTTTAATAAAATGTGTAATTAACATTGATTGGGGGTATAACACAAATTTGAATTTTAGATTGTTTAAATTAGTAATTTTAATCTTTAATGAATGTTAGAATTGAATGTGTCTCAACTACTTTTCATCGCAAATCATTGCTGAAATTGTTCAAACGCTTTCACAGTGCCTCTCTGACTCACACAAATTTTTACATAATTCTTGAACGTTATTCATCATTTTTTAACACCACGTACATTATATTTAACACTAAATGTTAGGTTCCTTCCAACTTAGAATTACACTTCTAATAATAACAACCATCATCTTAAAATAAAAAGTAGAACATGAAGAATTATGGATTATAATTTCGTTAGTATAACTTATTATAATTTATATGATTTTTAATATGTGACCAAAATTCTGTCTTCTCAGACCAAGTGATAAGCTACAACCCAATATAATTTATAAATCATTCACATAATTCGGTACAAAAATCATTTTCTAATCTTTATAAATGATCATCCAAACTCATTCTCAATGAAAAGCTCACAAAAGTATTCTATTGCATATGTTGTGGATAACTCAAAAATAAATGACGATAGAGAATAACGATATTACTTAGAATTAACTGAAATGATATGATATGATTTTACGCTTTAAAATGATATGATGAATTGTGGAAGGAAATTAAAGAAGTCTTGGGATGATATAAAGGTTAGGAAAGGATTTTCATCAAATTAAACATGAAAGAGTGCTACTTGAAATGATATAATAATGATATTGGGTTAACATAAGAAAATTATTAGAAAAAGTTTTAAAAGTTTCTTAACATTTTTCTCAATCTGGAAAATGCAGAGTTTCGATAAAAAATTAAAAATTTCCAAAGTGATTATTTATGAAAATTAAGAAATGGTTTTGATACTAAATAAAACCTAACAGTTTTGGCTTTAAAATGGTATAACAATAATATTGGTTTCAAGAAACCGGTCACAGACTTCCAGAGGAGGTAATACCTGAAAAACTAAGCTCGGAAATGCCTCTTTAACAAGATATAGGACGTCAAAATTTCTCCAATATTAAACAACTGTAATAAAAAAAGCTATTTTTAAAAATTTTTGCTACGACACTTCTAATTTGGTCAAACGGGTAGTATTTGTGTGTAAAGTGCTTAATTATTTCTCAAATTAGGACAAAACTAAAACAATTTTAAAGAAAAACAAGTTTGAAGAAAAATTATTAATGAAATTTCTGTAAATTTAAACGTCATAGAATCCGTGTTGATAATACCTTATGAACAAAAATTGCATCATTTTTAACATGTCCTACATTTATTACCGCAAGATTACCCATCAAGGCTAGAATGGTCGTATGGCTAATCAACATTTGTAGGAGAATTAAAAGATAATTAATCACACTTCACCCAAAAGTTCTACCCGTTTGACAAAATTAGTAGTGACGTAGAAAATATTCTTAAAAACGGATTTTTTATTGCAGATAATGTTGAATTTTAAAGAAACCTGGGTTGGGTTGGGTTTAGTCGTGCATCTAAAGACATTTCTTTAATGAAGGCCTCTACAATAAATATTTTGTGAAATAGAATATTTTACAAACTGATTTGGCAACCTGTATATTACAATTGAAGTAAAATTGTCTGAAGACGCACGGTTAAACCCATAACTTTCCACTTCTAGGACCAGTGTTAGTTCTAGTTTTATATCATTAGATCCACCTCTAGATGTAGAAACATTCGGGTTTAGTCATACATCTCTCAAGACGACTAAACCCGAATGATTCTAGTTCTAGGTCTAGTGTCACACTTCAGTACAAATATACAGGGTTGAGTTCGGTAGGATTTAGCCGTACATTTGAAGACATTTTTTAAATGAGCTCCTGCAATGATTAGTTTCTGAAATAGAGTACTTTACAAGATCATTTAGCAACCCAGTATATTTGAATTAAAGTAAAACTAGAACCAACACTAAATCTAGATCTAGAATTAGAATTTTTTTTTTAAATTTTGTATGCAGGGGCGCACTCGTTTCGTTCCAACCCAGCCCTGGCCGAAAAATATCTTAGGACGGCAGAAATTAATGAATAAATAAAAATTCAAAATGCTACAAATAACGACAGAAAGAGAAATAATGAAGAAATTGAACTTTTGTGTTTAGTTCAATTTCTTCATTATTACTCTTGACAAAACAAAAGGATCAAATAGAAGGGAAAGAACCGCAACTAAGTAGATTAGGACTAATTTTGAAGAAACCAAAGTACTTAGATGATTATGGAACCCATACAGTATTCTGTTTGTTAACAAGTAATGAAGAACGGCAAACATACAGTGAAGCAATAAAACATAACGGCTTGAAATAGGCTATAGAAACTCAATAATACTCAATAGTAAGAAATCCTGATGAAAAAAAAAATAATTGAAACAAAATGGGTATTTAAAATAAAACATGATAATGTTAAAGAAAACGAGAGCAAAGTAAGTATGTGATAGCAAAGGGCTATCCAGAAAATGTTGTCAATAATGTTTATACACACACGTTTTGCATCACAAATACAAAGTATATTAACTTCATATACCAAGTACATTTCTGAATGGTTGTCTAAATTCTTAAATTTGTTTGAAAATACCAGAAAGAATGAAGATTGATAACTGGAATTTTGCATGGAAATTGAACAAGGCAATTTATGGTTTACGAGAATCATTGAAATGTTGGAACGAAACATTTAATAAGTTCGCACTTTGATAAAATCTGGATATTATGTATATTACAATGAAAGTGTATGGATTCGTTGATGATATCATCCGTGCCTGATGTCAAGGCCCCTCACTTTAAATATTGATATCTTCGAAATGGCTCCATGAAAAAAATTGCGGTAAAGTTTATTGTAATCAGTGAACATTTCTGTGAATCATAGTTTAATTTGGAAATGTTCGGATCTGCGGTCTTTTATCGCGAGTTAATTGAAAAAAGTACCCGATATTTGGGAGTGGTTTTCTTTGCAAATACTTTGCTCAAAAACTATTTGACGAAACATTTTCACATTTGAATTGATGGTAACCCAATATGTTCTTAAATAACACAGAGGAAAATCGTAGATTAGTAAGATGCGGTTATTTCGAAAATGACCAAGCAGATTTCAACGATTTTTACCAAAATGTGTTTAATAATGTTGTATGTTGAGAAACAAAAATAATAATAATAATAAAAGAGAAACAAAAGTAACACTCTGTATGGAATATCGTTAAAATAAAATATTCCCCACATTAAGAATACTTTAAGAATAATTTTTCGTCAAATAGTTTTTGAGAAAAAAAATCGTAAAGTAGACAAAGTTTGCACTTTCAAAAATCGGGTACTTTTTTCAATTAACTCGCGATAGAAGAAAAACCGCGGATCCAAAAATTTCGAAATTAACCTATGATACACAAAAACGTTCATTGGTTACAATAAACTTCACCGCAATTTTTTTCATCGAGCGATTTAGAAGACATCGATCTCTAAAGTGAGGGGCCTTGACATTTGGCACGGATAATAGAGAAGAAACATATCCGAGGACGATCAATGAAACGAGAACTTAAATAAAGAATTCAATGCTAAGTATTTGGGGAAATAAAAGAATTTGTAGGATCGGACATCAGAATGGGAGGGAAAAATCAAAATTTCACAAAATAGTTAAAATTTTAAGGAAGTTCAAAATGAAACATACTAAATTATGTTAAATTCCTTTGGAAGTTGGAAATCAAGTGAACAAGAACGACAATATAGTAAAAGTTGAATACAGAGAATTAATTGGATGTTTGAATTATTTGACAACAACAATTAGATCCGATATATCATTTACAACATCCCTTTTAGGAAGATTTTTTGATTAACCAACCATGAATACATGGAAAGCCGCAAAGAACTATCTCAAAAATACGAAAAGTCTGTGTTTAAGAAGCATACTCTGATTCTGATTGGGGAGCAGATTCAATTGATCGTAAGACTGTGTAATTTACTACCATGGAAATTTGGTATCATGGCTATTAAAGAAACAACAAATAGTGGCACAATAAACAGCCGAATCCGAGCATTCTCAAATTCTGTACTTAAGTTGACTGGTAAATGACTTCGGAAATGAAGATGATCAAGAATCATGAATGTGCAAAAAGATACAAATATTGCTGATATTTTAACAAAACCGCTTTGTACAGGTAAATATTCTCAAAGAAATAATAATAATATTGTAATTGCTTGAACGTGTAGAAGATGACAGATGATGAGTAAACACCACTATTGTTTTATTATTATTAAAATCCGAACCATTCCAGGGCCACATTTGCAATCCAACCTGCTCTAGGAACCTTTTTGTAACCACAACAGTATCCTGTTGGAGAGTGGCATTCTGCTACATCTGCTTGAAAGGTTCTTGAAAGGAACACCGGCTCCACAATATTGTAAAAATTGTGATGATAATGTATTTCAAAATTTTTCGTGTTTGGACTGATCATCTTTAGTCTGATCATTTTGAACAATTTTTGACCGCAGTTGTCGTTAGGAACAACGTTCGAATAAAGAAGAAAATGGTAAAATGCATAACTCAATGTGGATAATTCTCTTATTTTAGTATGATCTATAATTATAGTTTGCATTATTTAGCATCTACGGACTTTGATGCAGATAAAAAGTTCGAAATATTCTTCGATAATATGTCAACTGCATTCGGTTTGGCTTTTCATCGTAGACAACAAATAGTAAGAAACATTGACTGTGGCTTTCAGTGATTCAACTATTCTTTGTCTAAATTGAGGTCAATAACTACTACATATGTGTAACATACTCAAGACATATCAAGAATTGATAAGGGATGTTAAAGTTAAAACATCTAACTTAAACCCAACCCAACCTATTTGTCCCTCCATTAACTGAACTTATAAATGTTTTATTTGGAGGAAGAAATAAAATAAAATATCTTTTTTTAAGAGTACATTCACATCAAAAACTAACGCCATATAAGTATCCTGCCGGTATTCTCTGAATATGAATTTCTTGTATATGAAAACGTTATCTATAACAGGATGGCAGATTACTTGGAATAGTAAAATAAGTTTTTTGAGGTCCAATACGGTTTTAGTAAAGAGCGGTGTATGGAAGATGCAATGGTAGTCAATTTTTGCAATAATTTTTTTGAAGATGGAGATTTTTTGTGTCACATGATTCTTAGATCTGTCACGCGCTTTCGACTGTGTCTCGCATCTTATACTCTTGCAAAAATTATAATATAAATATAGTATCGATTATTTTACTTAAAATTAGCTCCAGTCATATCTTAAGCGCAGAGGCAACGTCAAGTCTTTTGGAAACATATTAAATCTTTTAGAAACAGTATCTAAATAGTTTTCTGCAAGCAATATTAAGTTTTCCGGAAGCAGTATTAAAACTTTTATATGGGGGCACCCTTGCATCCAGCGCCTAAGTTATTACATATGTAAAAATATAACTAGCTTGAAGAGTTTAATTAACGATAAAATTGTACAACTTTGTTTTGGTTTACGTAAGCTTGAGATTCGCAATCCTAATGACGTAACAGTTCTGAGAACTTACCGGCTCCTTGTTGCGCTTTGACAATCATTTTAATACTTTGAAGTTCATAATAAGCAAAAATTACAATTTATTAGTGTTTCATTAAATGTAGTAAAAAACGCGTATTATGATTTGTTCACTCTTTAATTAATTATGCAATTGTTGCATGAATGCTGATCCTGGGAATGAACAAATGTTTAATATTGCGCTGTGTTGTGATATTTATTCATACAATACGTGAACGGGAAAGGAAATCTATGCCCAGATTTTTTCAGGTTAACAAAGACCTTGTATAAGAGACAAAAACTTAATGGGTTACCGGGACTCCTTGGTAAAAACTATTACAATAATTAATAACAAACATTGATTTGGGCCAAATTTCGACAACATCGTACTAGATATATTACAAGACATAATTTTCCGTGCAGAACCTCATTACATGCTAGAGAGAAAATATTGAAAGTTGGAGATAACAACTCGCATCATTTTCTAATTCAAATTTTCAAAATTATATTTAGAATTTTAGTGGAGTTCATATGAAAGTAAGCATATTACTTCAATTGGAACTTAATAAAATCCTCCTCTTATTTCCCTAATAATAATAATGGTGAGAGCTTAATACTCGAGTTGAAAGCTTAATAAACGATTCTCGTTCATTTCGTAATCCGCTATTAAAAGCTTTCCTCGCGTAAGTCGTCTTTGGCAACAAAACAAAATTGCAGTTTTAAAGCATAATCCTTCACCAACGTTCGCACTCGTTGGTGAGATGATTTTAGATGGGAATTCTCGATGAATGATGACATCTTCTGCGGTAATAACATGGGGCGCAGACTCGGACATGCGCTATTAGGTATGGTAATGCTGGTGCTGCCCGGAGGAGAGCCCCCTTCTAATTTATTTATTCTAAAGGATTATATTGAGCCGCGGCGATCGCATGTGGAAATACGTCGGCTGCTGTTGCTGCTGCTGGGGGGATTTCTGCGCGATTTACGACTATTGCCATTGGTATTTATTGCTACTGGTTGTTGCGTTTCATACCAGTTGAAGCGGCAGTAGTGGATAAAGTATCCTGTTCACTATCCTCTCATGGTTTTCTATTAGTGTTTGTACCAACTATACTATGTATTAGGAATAGTAGTCGTTTAGCAAAACTTGACGTGGAATAAAATAAACCCAATCGATGGAACTGAAATTAATTATAAACTTAAAAGAACAAATTGCTAAGCATTTTAATAGTTGTAACTATTAATAGAGCCGATGACGCATCGATAGTGATAGTTTTGAAAGTAATTTTATTCACCAAGCTGTCTTGTTTCGAGATAAATTGAGATCGGGAAACTTAAGAAAAATGCTGCCGCGGTTTCAAAACAAATACGTTCCCGGTCGCCAGATGTGTTATCGTTTATTATGTAAGAAAATTTTCGACCGTTAGACGATAACGACTCTTATCGAATGTTTTGGCCCGGCACCGTATCGTTTGTTTACGATTAATGGCAAATAGTCGACCTCGAAGTAAAAGTATTCTTGTTGCGTTTAAATTATGATAAGGTCATTACCAATAAAAACATATAACATTATTATTAATCTTAAAAAAGATTCTCTTCTAAATCTAACTATGAAGGAAAAGATTGAACCCGGAAAAGTTGTGAAACGTCAAATTTGGAGGAATGGTTCATTCTGGCTTTTAATAGAAAGAAAGAAGTTGTTCGTCACAACAAGAAAGGATCGATAAAGCCAATATGGAATGAAAAAGTCTATAAATAGTTGCTTGTATGAGAGCTATTGATACACTAATAGAATATAAATTGTTCTCATTTCTTGATTTCTCTTATATCTCGAAACACTCAATTTGGATTAAAAATTAAAAATTCCTGGGATGATTATTAAGATTAAGAAACGATTTTTGTATCGGATCAAACTTAAAAGTTTGTTTTTTAAAATGATATATAAAACATAATGGGTTAAGTTAAAGAAATTTTTAGAAAAGTCGAATGTTTTAGCTTAAAAATGCAAAATTTAGTTATAAAATTGGAAGCTCATTACTTCAGTCAAAGATTAAAAGTTTCTAGGATGATTATTTAAGAAGATCAAACAGCGAATATAAACAATTGAAGGTTTTCTCTTTAAAATGATATATAAATCATATTGGGTAAAGTTAAATAAATTGTGTGATGATGGATTACAAAATTGTTATAGATTCTTTGTCTGTGAGTGCTGAATTTCATGGAATGTTAAATATTGGTGAGATGGTTTATTTTGAAGGTTGAGAAACAATCTTTTTATGAAATTATAGCTGCAAGTTTGCCCATTAAAATGATATATTAATCACAATATTTATAATTATCTCAAATCTGGCCATTTCCTAGATATAAAGTAAAGAATTCCCTTAATTTCAAACTTGCAGAATTAATGATAAGATCGCCCATAACTCAGAAATTAAGAATCTATGGAGAAATACATCATCAATAAATATCTTCATAATGGAAAAGAATTTATAACTATCTCAATCTTAGCTATCTTTAGCCATAAAGAAAGAATTGTTGAAATTAGTTGAATTGTTATTAAGTTATGGATAATTCAAAAACTAACAGTGATGAAGAATAAAAGTGATGTTGATAAAATTTATTTAGACTTAACATGATATATTCATAATTATCTCAAACTCATTTGTGGCCATTTTCTAGATATAAAGCAAAAACGCCCCTATCATCAAAATTGATAGGATTAATGATAAGAATTGACCATAACTCAAAAATTAACAAGCTATGAAGAAGTATATTATAAATGAATACTGTTCATAATGAACCAAAATCTATCTTCATTCCTTAGGTACAAAACAAGAATTTTGAAATTGTTAAAATGGGTTGAATTGTTATTGCGTTATGGATAACTCAAAAACTAACGGCAACAATTGAAATTGGTAATCAAAAAATTATTTAGAATTAACTCAAAATGATATACTTGTAATTATTTCAAGCTAACTTCTGGCTTTTCCCTAGATATAAAGCAAAAATTCCTTTAACTTTAAACTTGAAGTGTTTAATGACAAGACCGACCATAATTCAAAAATTAACAATCTATGGAGATGATACATCATCAATATCTCAATCCTAGCTATCTCATTTCTTAGCAATAAAGCAAAAATTCTAAAATTGCTGAAATGGATTGAATTGTTATCAGGTTGTACAAAATAAGAATATTTATGGCACACTAATTCTGCATCAAATTTGCTTTAAAATGTTTCTTATTTCGACATAACATCTCAATTCGTTCTTGAGATACGATTCCAAAAAACATAATAATAGTGTATGTAAAAAATCCTAACTTTAATCTCGTCTATGAAAACTAAGAAATCATTTTTGGCACACTAATTTTACATTAAATTAGCTTTAAAAGGATTATTATTTCAACATGATATTTCAATTCATTTTTTCAACACATTTTTCAATTCATCATTTTCATTTTATGAAATATAGAAAGCTGTTGGGTTAAGCTTAAAAAATCGTAACATCTAGATTTATGCAAGATAAGTAACTATTTATAGCACATTAATTCTGCATGAAATTTGCTTTAAAATGCTTCTTGTTTCATTGTGTTATCTCAATTTGTTCTTGAGATACGATTCTTTAAGTCTCTAGGCATAAAAATCATTGTAATCAAATGTGTAAGGTTAGATTTAAAAAATCATATCTTCAAAGTTTATCGAAAATAAAAATTCATTTTTAACACACCTATTCTATATTAAATTTGCTTTAAAGTGTTTCTTATTTCGCTGTAATATCTCAATTCGTTCTTGAGATACGATTCCAAAAAACGTAATAATACTGTATGTAAAAAACCCTAACTTTAATCTCGTCTATGGAACTAAGAAATCTTTTTGGCACATTAATTTTACATTAAATTAGCTTTAAAACGATTATCATTTCAACATGATATTTCAATTCGTTTTTGAGATACGATTCCCTATACTTTTATTTTTTAAATATAGAAAGCTGTTGGGTTAAGCTTAAAAATCGTAAAATCTAGGCTTATGGAAGATAAGTAACTATTTATAGCACATTAATTCTGCATGAAATTTGTTTTAAAATTCTTCTTGTTTCATTGTGCTATCTCAATTTGTTCTTGAGATACGATTCTTTAAGTCTCCGGGCATAAAAATCATTGTAATCAAATGTGTAAGGTTAGATTTAAAAAATCATATCCTAAAAGGTTATAGAAAATAAGAAATCATTTTTGACACACATATTCTATATTAAATTTGCTTTAAAATGTTTCTTATTTCGCCGCAATATCTCAATTCGTTCTTGAGATACGATTCCAAAAAACATAATAATAGTGTATGTAAAAAATCCTAACTTTAATCTCGTCTATGGAACTAAGAAATCTTTTTGGCACATTAATTTTACATTAAATTAGCTTTAAAACGATTATCATTTCAACATGATATTTCAATTCGTTTTTGAGATACGATTCCCTATACTTTTATTTTTTAAATATAGAAAGCTGTTGGGTTAAGATTAAAAAATCGTAACATCTATTTTTATGGAACATAAGTAACTATTTATAGCACATTAATTCTGCATGAAATTTGTTTAAAAATGCTTCTTGTTTCATCGTGTTATCTCAATTTGTTCTTGAGATACAATTCTTTAAATCTCTGGGCATAAAAACCATTGCAATCAAATGTGTAAGGTTAGATTTAAAAAATCATATCTTCAAAGTTTATGTAAAATAAGAAATCATTTTTGACACATTTATTCTATATTAAATTTACTTTAAAACGTATTTTTTGTTATTTCATCATGATATCTTAATTATTTCTTGAGATAGGATTCTCTAAATTTATTTTTTAAACAAAGATGTTAAGAAGAATTCGAAAAATCAAACGGGTTGAGTTGAGCTTCAAACGCCATAACATCTAGATTTATGGAAAATAAGTAATTATTTATGTTGTTTTGGATTTGTTTTTTTGCTATATGATTGCATGAAGTTGAAGCTTGAATCAACCCAAGTATAGAAAAAAAATCAAACCTGAAATATGGTAGAAAAAATCTTCCAAAAATTAAAAATTATTCCAAATTTTGGGTACGGGCTCATATTGAAAGGCATGATGTTGAAGTTTAATCCAATCCAGCCCAACCATAGAAGAATTTTGGATTTGATTTTTTGCTATATGAGGGATGGCGTAAAGTTGAAGATTAATACAATTTAGCTATAGAACGAAAAATCAAAACATTCCGTAATTTTTTCTCCCATATTTGGATTAGATTAAGCTTCAACTTCATAATAATTTGAAGTTGGAGTTCAACTCCACTCAACCATAGAAGACGGTTGTCTTCTTCATAAAATGCCTCATATCGAATGGTGTAAAGTTAGAGCTCAAACAATAAAAGAAAAAAATCAAACCTAAATTATGGAAGAAAAAAATCTCGGAATATTTCCAAAAATTAAAACATATTCCAAATTTTGGGTATAGGCTCATATTTGAAGATATGAAGTTGGAACTTAACCCAATCCAACCTAACCTCAGAAGAATTTTGGACTTGATTTTTTGTTATATGAGATGGCATGAAGTTGAAGATTAACACAACTCAGCTCTAGAAGGAAAAGTTTAAGTATTTCGTGATTTTTTCTCCGATAATTGGGTTGGATTGACCTTCAACTTCATACTTAATAATTTGAGGTTGGAGCTCAACCCAACTCAACCATAGAAGATAACCTTTATGAAATGCCTCATATCGAATGGTGTGAAGTTAGAGCTCAACCCAACTCAACCATAGAAGACAACCTTTATGAAATGCCTCATATCAAATGGTGTGAAATTAGAGCTCAACCCAATCAAACTAAAGAGGAAAAAATCCAACCTAAATTATGGAAGAAAAAAATCTCGGAGTTTCCAAAAATTAAAAGATATTCCAAATTTTGGGTATAGGCTCATATTTGAAGATAGTTGGAACTTAACCCAATCCAACCCAACCTCAGAAGAATTTTGGACTTGATTTTTTGTTATATGAGATGGCATGAAGTTGAAGATTAACACAACTCAGCTCTAGAAGGAAAAGTTTAAGTATTTCGTGATTTTTTCTCCTATAATTGGGTTGGATTGACCTTCAACTTCATACTTAATAATTTGAGATTAGAGCTCAACCCAACTCAACCATATTAGACAACCTTCATAAAATGCCTCATATCGAATGGTGTGAAGTTAGAGCTCAACCCAATCAAACTAAAGAGGAAAAAATCAAACCTAAAATATGGAAGAAAAAAATCTCGGAATATTTCCAAAAATTAAAAATTATTCCAAATTTTGGGTATGGGCACATATTCAAAGGTAGAAAGTTGGAGTTTAACACAATCCAACCCAACCACAGAGGAACTTTGTATTTGATTTTTTGTTATATGAGGGATGGGTTGGGTTGGGTTGAAGATTAACACAACTGAGCTATAGAAGAAAAAATCAAAGTATTTCGTGACTTTTTCTCCTATATTTGGATTGGATTGAGCTTCAACTTCATACTTAATAATTTAAAGTTGGAGCTCAATCCAACTCAACCACAGAAGACAACCTTCATACCATGCCTCATACAGAATGGTGTGAAGTTAGACCCAACCCAGTCCAACTATAGAAAAAAAAAATCTAGAGGATTCGTTAGATTGGGTTAACCTTCAACTTGATATCATTCAATATGAGGAATATTATGGTTTGGGTTGGGTTGGTTATAATGAACACTTTCTTGTTTTCGAGTGAAATTCTGAAAAATCGATTCTATGTTAACAATGAAGCAGAAATGTTTAATGAAGAAATCGGCATGACCTTACAGAGTTTATTTCCAAAAGTATTGGTCAACAATTTGAAGAATGTTATGAACTGGGTTGAGTTGAGCTCCAACCTCATACTATCTACTCTTCGTATTGAATACTATGATGTTGGAGCTCAACCCAACAAAATACAGTTCATAATATTCTTAAGAAATCATACACCAATACAACTTTTGGAATTTGTATTGAAGAATATTATGGACTGGGTTAGGTAATTTTGAGATTTTTGAAAAAGCTTCTAAGCATCAGTTGGGGATGCGGATATCCGTTATATCACTAATTCTTATGGATCCATTCATCATAAAATTAAATATTGATCTATTTCATTAGTTTGTAGAATCTTGTTACAATAAATATGTACTCCGCTAAAATCATATTTACTTAAAAATGGATTAAAATATTGACATTAACATTCAGTTACTGAAAATGTTATTAATAATCCGGAAAACATCAGAGATTTATTTTACCATAAAATACAGAAAAACGGCATTATTTTTTACCATTTCCAAGATACGAAGCAAGAAATGTCTTAATTTTAAAAATGAGGAATTTATTGAGAAAAAGAATAATCGATCATTTCAAAAATTAGAAGCCAATTCGATTTACATAAAGCATAAATGTTGTTCAAAAAGAAAATGTTAATCTATAACCAATCAAAATAACAAAGATGTTATTATTTTAAAGCAAATATATTCAAAATCTGAAAAGATGTAAATGTAGATCAACAAGAATACATATAACATAATTACATATTTGTTCTATTAAATCAATTTAGAAATTTATTTCACATTTGTGATATTGAGAGCAACTTATCTAAAGAATATTTCTAGATTTTAACTAATCAGTGCGCTTTAAAGCAAATCAGCTACAAAAATAATCTCAAGGTTAAATAATAAACCAATTGCTTATAAAATTAAGTTTAACAAATAAAAATAACGTTATTCCATCCAAAAAGAATGATTTAGAACGCAAATTATTCTGAAACTTTCAAGATTAAACCAAATATCTAGTATCCAAATAACAATTATGATTTTAACATCTTCTTTGTTAAACGCTTTGAAGGTAGTAGATAAGAAATGAAAATGTTTACTCATAGGTAAAACTCATTTTGCAATACCTCCCACGTTTTCACTACTTCTTACATAGCTGTATATTCCAAGTGGGAACGGTTTAAAAATAAAAACGAAAAAAAAACCTGCACGCAATCGACTTTAGTTTTAAAGTCTCTCTTTCTCGTCGAGAACCTCGCGCTCGAAACGTTTGATATTTCCTTTTTCGATAATGTCCCGTCGAGTAAACGGGTGGCATAAAATCGAGGGGGGTTTTTTATCGTTTCTCGAAAGGTTAGAAAAGTTATCGACACTTTTCATGTGGGTGTGTATCGTTTATTAACCAAGATACAATTTCCTAATTGATTTTATCTATTCTCGTTTATAAAATCGTTAATTTTAAATCAATTTGAATTCGTAAAGTCACTTTAACGCACCGTTTAGCGCGTTGTCATAGTAATACAAAAGACAATAATAATCGTTAAATAATTTCTTAACAGTTTCAAAAATTGGGAATAATTATTAATATTTATTTTTAGTTCGTAGATAAATATAAAACTGTGCGTAAAGTTCTTTTTGCTTGCACTTACGCGATATAGCAATTACTTCACTCGTGCGAAAAAACCTACTTTTTCAAAACTGTTATATACTCATTTTTTGTATCGTTGTTTTGAAGACTTTTCAATTCGTAAAGTACATCATTTTTTTACACACCTATATGGTTAAAATGAGTTTTTAAAAGCAAATATCTCAAGAACGAAGGCCTATAATTAGTGATACCGACATTTCTAATATAATTATTAATAAACACCATCTTAAAAAGATGTAATCAATGTTATTCTAAAATTTGATTTAAGTCTTTTCAATACAATTCTAGACGATATACATAGCAACAAATTAATTTTGAAACTTATCAGAAAATTTTAATTGGATTAAGTCACTGTTTTCACCACCTCTTAATTATATTTCAAATTATCATGGAATGAATCATTTATTATTAATTTTAACCAAAAACAATAATAACAAAAAATTACATATTTATCGAGATCTTCTTTCACAATTTGTTACTTGTAATAGAATAAGGATTTATATTGGTTAATTTAAGATAAACCCAAATGATTCAACGTACGCTTAAAATACTTTCTTATCTGCTTCAGATTCAAGCTTTTTTTAAAATGTAAATCGAAATTCGATGCCTAAATCGATCGTAAAAGAAGTAAAAGTTGAATCACCAATCTTTTAATCACCTTAAATTACTGATGGTGGTTGTAAGCGACCACGTTTTGATGGTGATGATGATTGGATGAAGTTTAGGTTCGTTTGCGGAGGTCGTTTTTGTTATCTGTTTTATTTATACGTTCCGTAATCAGTTGAAAGTGTCCGTCTGTATAGGTTATGTAGTTTAAAGAAAAAAAGAGAGAAAGAAAGAGGAGATGGTAGGACGAAACGACGACAACGTTTCTTCTCGATGGAAGAAGAGGAAAAGCTTCTCCTCGCGCCCCCGTTCTTCCACGTTCCGTCGTCTATATTTAGAAGACTCTGCCGATATCGGCGGCTTCGTTGTTTTTTTGTGTTTGTGTGCTCGGCCCCTCTTTCCATGGGTCACCGTGTGATCCGTCTGGATGAGATTACGGAGAGCCAACTCCGGGGTCACCAACTCAACTTGTGTATGTATACACATCAAAAGAAATAACAATTTCCAGAAAAAAATTGAATCAAAAAAAAATTGTTACGTGTTAATTTATGATTTTGTAATTGGGGAAGAAGGAAATGAGTCGTTTCTTCGACGTCCTCCTCCTTGAAAATTAGACGGATTAAAACGGACGGTAATTTATTCAGCATGCCTAATTTATGAGACTACCCGCGATTACGAAACGAGAACGAAATTGGGCTACTTCTGGTTACGGTTAAAAGTTTAAAGAAAAAAAAGAGAAGCAACAAGAAGTAGTATTCCTTTCGTAATTCCACCAGGAATTTTTTTAACCGTATCAAGTGTCAACTGAAAAAAGTTGATCTTCAAACACTTGTTACTGTGTGGACAAATTTAAGATTAAAAACGTTGATAAATGTTAAAAGACGTTGTTTTAGTTGATCGTATGTTAAAATTAAATTAAAAGACGAATTAAATTTTAAAAACAATTTAACGATTTATGAAAATGTTACAAAAAAATTATTCACAATTTGTTACTCTTTCATCACTTTACGCACTGCTCTGCCAAGAAATGATTTAACAATGTTTTGTGTGTAGTTTCTCTTTCGTTACTTTATGCACTGCTCTCCATAATGATGTACATTATGAACTAAAAATGTCTTCGAAATAAGGATTTTACAAACGAGAGTACATAAATAACCATTATATACTCTTGTTTGATAAATCATTATTAGTTCATAAAGTAGATCATTATGGAGAGCAGTGCATAAAGTAACGAAAGAGTAACTACACACAAAACATTGTTAAATAATTTCTTGGCTGTTTCAAATACTGCGAATAATTATTAATATTAATTTGAAACTGTACGTGAAGTACAGTATTTAGTACAGTATTTCCGCACTCACGCGATATACAGCACTCGTGCGGAAAATACACCGTTTCGTAAATAACTATTATGAAACAGTACGTGAAGTTATTATAGTTCGTTTAGGTGTCTGTTTTGTTATAATTTCATCAAATCATTATCATCTACACCAATATCATACGTGGAGGATGTAAAAATTGATCGTGTGAAAAAATTATTTCTTAGTCGAAATGAAAGAATAACATTTTTGCATAGTAACATTCGTTCTTGTTACAACATGACCGATTTAAACTAGAATTTCTATGGAATTAAAGTCAATACCATAAAATAATGCTTTTTACTTTCAGTTTTAGTTTTATTTTGCAACAAGATAACATTCTTGGAATTTCAAAAAAATAATTTCAACTATAAGATGAGGAAATGTTAAATCTATTAAATAGACATTTTTAACCACTTTTTTGGATGGTGCTGATTAACAATCATCTTTGAAGAAATTTGAATATATTAATTTTATAAAGAAATGATAGCTAAATCTAAAAGGAAGAATAACAATTTCTCATATTGACAAATTTAATAAATTTTGGTAAAATTGGTAAATTTAATTTAAATTTAGAATTGTGAAAAAGTTTGATTGGGATCTGCTTTGAGATAGTGACGAGGCAACAGTGAAGATAATAAACGTTACTTTTGGAGTATCTTGCAAATATCTTCTTGACTTTAGCAATGTCAAATAGGTAATCCAAAATGGGACTACTTTCTGTATTTTGAATGGCATTTTTGAAGGTAACATGGAAAGCAGCACTTATTTTGGTAAATGTTGTACAACTGTGAATGAATTATGACGCAGTTCCTTAAAGAAGACATTTCAAGCTTTAGTTTGAAGAATAAATTATGGTTTTATCATCATAAACAAAGTCAAGATAATTTTTTAAATATTCACAATTTTTGCTTATTTCTCAAAAATTAATCAAAATTTGTCTTTTCACATCGACCTTCGTTTTTGAGATATATTGCTGTAAAATCTCAATTTTTGTTAAAAATGTTAACATTTTCTAATTTTGTAAGAAATCCTCTCAAGTGAAAGCTGATACGATAGAATAACACTCATTATTTTCGATTTTAATTTTTGTTTTTCAATAATGCCTTTGGAATTTCAGAAAAATCATCCACACAAAGTTTCAAATGAAGAAATAAAAGTTACCATAAAAATTTGCTGTTTGGGATCAACATAAGCATGAAGGTGAAGGAAAATTGCAAAACGAAGATTGGGGATAGTATTAATGGAGAGGAAAGAAAATTGGAAATAAGGGAGGAAGATGTATTTTCATGAATCCTTAAGTATCCATGAATTTTTACAGAAAACGAAAAAAATATTCACAATTTGTTACTCTTTCATTACTTTACGCACTGCTCTCCATAATGATGTACTTTATGAACTAATAATGATTTAACAAGAGTATATAATGGTTATTTATGTACTCTCGTTTGTAAAATCCTTATTTCGAAGACATTTTTAGTTCATAAAGTACATCATTATGGAGAGCAGTGCATAAAGTAACGAAAGAGTAACTTCACAGAAAACATTGTTAAATAATTTCTTGGCAGTTTCAAATACTGTGAATAATTATTAATATTAATTTGAAACTGTACGTGAAGTACAGTATTTAGTACAGTATTTCCGCACTCACGCGATATACAGCACTCGTGCGGAAAATACACCGTTTCGTAAATAACTATTATGAAGCAGTACGTGAAGTTATTATAGTTCGTTTAGGTGTCTGTTTTGTTATAGTTTCATCAAATCATTATCATCTACACCAATATCATACGTGGAGGATGTAAAAATTGATCGTGTGAAAAAATTATTTCTTAGTCGAAATGAAAGAATAACATTTTTGCATAGTAACATTCGTTCTTGTTACAACATGACCGATTTAAACTAGAATTTCTATGGAATTAAAGTCAATACCATAAAATAATGCTTTTTACTTTCAGTTTTAGTTTTATTTTGCAACAAGATAACATTCTTGGAATTTCAAAAAAATAATTTCAACTATAAGATGAGGAAATATTATATCTATTAAATAGACATTTTTAACCACTTTTTTGGATGGTGCTGATTAATAATCATCTTTGAAGAAATTTGAATATATTAATTTTATAAAGAAATGATAGCTAAATCTAAAAGGAAGAATAACATTTTCTCATTTTGACAAATTTAATAAGTTTTGGTAAAATTGGTAAATTTAATAGGAAATATTTCGTGAATGGAAGCCAATACGATAACTTATTACTCTATTTCTGATATCAATTTTATTTTTTAACAAGATAATGTTTTTGGAATTTCAAAAAAATCATCTCAACAAACTATAAGATGAAATATTAACCCTATTGAATAGACATTTTAAATCACTTCTTTGGATGGTGTTGATTAATCATAATCTTTGAAGAAATTTGAATATGTTAATTTTGTAAAGAAATGATTACTAAATTAAAAAGGAAGAACAACATTTTCTTATATTGACCTTTGTTTTTTAGATATTTAGCTGTAAGTTTAATTTTTTGTCGAAAATGTAAACATTGGCAAATTTAATAGGAAATATCGCGCGAATGAAAGCCAATTTGATAACATATTACTCTTTATTTTCGATTTTAATTTTATTTTCAACAATAAGATAATGTTCTTAGAATTTCAAAAATATTATTCCTACTAGCTATAAGATATAAAAATGCTTAATGATATTTTTAACCACTTTTTGGGATAGTGCTGATTAATAATCACATTTGAAGAAATTCGAATGAGTTATTTGAAAGAATAAAATTTTTTCATATCTATCTTCGTTTTTGAGATATTTTGCTGTAATCTCTATTTTTATTAAAAACAATTTTAATAATTGCCAATAACATACAGCTCTTTATTTTCGATTTTAATTTTATTATTCTAGAAGAGAATATCCTAGAATTTCATCCACAGAAAGAATGGGGAATGAAGAAATAGTTGTCATAAAGAATTGGCAGTTTTAATCACAGTTTGGGATTAACATAATCAGGAAGGTGAAGGAAGATTGAAAAAAGAAGATTGGGGATGGTATTAATGGAGAAGAGAGATGATTGGAAATAAGGGAGGAAGATGTATTTTCATGATTCCTCATATATCCATGAATATTTACAGAAAACGTTTAAAAGCCCTTTAGAAAAATCTTCAGTCTGCTAAATTCTGTCAACATCCTTTGATAATCTGTCAAATTCTCTAGAATTTTTAGATATTTTTCAAAATGTAGAATTCAGTTTAAAAAAGTTTGATGATATTTACTTTGATGAATAGAGTATTTTCGAAGTGTCATGCAACTATCTTCTTGACTTTTAAGTTAAAAAGATGATCTAAAATGGGACTACCTTCTGTATTTTGAATGTCATATTTGTGAGTGACATGGAGAGCAGCACCCTTCTTGGCAGATGTTGTACATCTGTGTATGGATTATGATACACTACCTTAAAGAAGACCCTTCAAGCTTTAGTTATCGTGAAGGCAAAGAAAACGACGATTGAGGATGATATTAATGGAGAAGAAAGATGAGGGACGAAGAGATCTTTTTATTTGTTCTTAGATATCCATAAATATTTACAAAAACCTTTGAAAATCATTTAGAAAAATCATGAACATCTTTTAGAACGCATTTGGTAACTATCGGAATCTTCAAAATTCTCTCAACATCCTTTGATAATCGATCGAATTATCTGGAATTTTTGAATTTTTTTTTTTGGGATACTTGAAAAACTTCTTAGAAATACAAAATGGATATCAATGGATATAAATACAAAATGGAAATCATGGATTTCTAAGAAACATTTTAAAATTGTGAAAAAGTTTGATTGGGATCTGCTTTGAGATAGTGACGAGGCAACAGTGAAGATAATAAACATTACTTTTGGAGTATCTTGCAAATATCTTCTTGACTTTAGCAATATCAAATAGGTAATCCAAAATGGGACTACCTTCTGTATTTTGAATGGCATTTTTGAAAGTAACATGGAAAGCAGCACTCATTTTGGCAAATGTTGTACAACTGTGAATGAATTATGACGCACTTCCTTAAAGAAGACACTTCAAGCTTTAGATATCGTGAAGGCAAAGAAAACGACGATTGAGGATGATATTAATGGAGAAGAAAGATGAGGGACGAAGAGATCTTTTTATTTATTCTTAGATATCCATAAATATTTACAAAAACCTTTGAAAATCATTTAGAAAAATCATGAACATCTTTTAGAATGCATTTGGTAACTATTGGAATCTTCAAAATTCTCTCAACATCCTTTGATAATCTGTCGAATTATCTGGAATTTTTGAATTTTTTTTTGGGATACTTGAAAAACTTCTTAGAAATACAAAATGCAATAAAAATCATGGATTTCTAAGAAACATTTTAGAATTGTGAAAAAGTTTGGTTAGGATCTGCTTTGAGATAGCGACGAGGCAACAGTGAAGATAATAAACATTACTTTTGGAATATCTTGCAAATATCTTCTTGACTTTAGCAATGTCAAATAGGTAATCCAAAATGGGACTACCTTCTGAATTTTGAATGGCATTTTCGAAAGCAACATGGAAAGCAGCACTCATTTTGGCAAATGTTGTACAACTGTGAATGAATTGTGACGCACTTCCTTAAAGAAAACATTTAAAGCTTTAGTTTGAAGAATAAATTATGGATATATCATCATAAACAAAGTCAAGATAATTTTTTAAATATTCACCATTTTCTCTTATGTCTCAAATTAATCAATATTTATCTTTTCATATCAAAATTCGTTTTTCAGATATTTTGCTGCAAAAACTCAATTTTAATAATGCTGTTTATTTTCGATTTTAATTTTTGTTTTTTAATAAGATGATGCCTTTGGAATTTCAGAAAAAATATCCACATAAAGTATGGAATGAAGAAATAAAAATCACAACAACAAATTTGCAGTTTTAATCAGTTTGGAATCAACATAATCATGAAGGTGAAGGAAGATTGAAGAACGGATGGTATTAATGGAGAAGAAAGATGATGGTATATAAGAGTGGAAGATGTATTTTCATGAATCCTTAGATATCCATAATTTTTTACAGAAAACGTTTAAAAATACTTTAGGAAAATTATGACGATCTAGAATGCATTTGGTAACTATTGGAGTCTTCAAAATTTTCTCAACATCGTTTGATAATTTGTCAAATTATCTAGAATTTTCAAATATTTTTTAAAATATTTGAAATTCTTCCGGGAAAGTAGTAAACATAAATTTCTTAAGCATTTCAGAATTCTGTTTAGAAAAGTTTAATTGAGATCTACCTTGATGAATTAGCAAGGTAAATCAAGCAATTATCTTCTTGACTTTAGCAACATTAAAAAGGTGATCCAAAATTGATCTTTCAAATCTTTCTGTGTTTTGAATGACCTGTTTGTGTCTGACATCAAATATGCACATTAAAGAAGACATTTCAAGCTTTGATTTGAAGAAAAATTAAAATTTTACAATCATAAGCAAAGTAAGGATAATTTTCTGAAGTATCACCATTTATTCTTATTCCTCAAAATTAATCAAAATTTGTCTTTTCATATCAAAATTCGTTTTTCGGATATTTTGCTGCAAAAACTCAATTTTTGTTACAAACATTTTCAAATTTTATAAGAAACATCTACTGAGTGAAAGCCGAAACGAATAGAATAATGCTTCTTATTTTCGATTTTAATTTTGTTTTGGAATTTCAAATAAGTTATCTTAAAAAAATATGTTTTTAATCACTGTTTGGGGTCAACATAATCATGAAGGCGAAGAAAACGAAGATTGGGGATGGTATTAATGGAAAAGAAAGGTGATGAGGAAGCAAAAAGATGTTTTTAAAGAACGTTTGAAAACCCTTTAGGAAAATCATGAAAATTTTTTAGAATGCATTTAGCAACCATTGGAGTTTTCAAAATTCTCTCGACATCCTTTGATAATCTATCAAATCATATAGGATTTTGGATTTTAATATTAATACCACGAATGGCGAAGATATTGGCTATATTCCAGACTTTTTACACAGCCTTCAATTAACATATTTTTTTAAGGGTGAAGTTGTAAACTACAGATTATCTATTTTGTAAAATAGTAACTTTATTGCTTCTACCACGACTTTTAATGAAACATGGACAGTCAGAAGCTAGAAGATAGTTTACAATCAGAAAATCAGAAAAAATCAACAAATATGTTATCAAATATTTTCAAAATACATTCCTTGAGAAGAATGTTAAAAAAATCTGTGAGAAGTAAAAATCTAAAATGAAAAACTATAAACCTGGAATAATTAAAAAAATAAATTAGACGTTTTGCACATAGTAATTGAAGTCCCGAAAGATAGCCGTTTAAACCAAATATACAAAATATAGAAAAAAGATGCATCAATAATAAATCAAGCAAAGATGAATGATTATCAAAACTATATAAATTAGCGTGATAACAAAATTTTGGCAGCCTGGGAACATGTCTGAACGAGAAACTGAAATAATATCCAGGAAAATACCAGCAAAAGATCCAGCATTAAATTGCATTTTAAAATGCTTAAAAAATTTCTTGGAAACAATAAAAATCATGGACTTCTTAGAAGCATAATAGAATTGTGTTTAAAAACGTGTGATTGATAAGTTTGATAATAAGCATTATTTGTAGAGTATCTTGTAAATCTCTTTTTGACTTTAGCAATGTCAAAAAGGTGATTGAAAATGGGACCTTCTACATTTTGAATGACATGATTGTGGGTGATGTAGAAAGCAGTACCCTTTTTGACAGTTGTTGTAGAAAAAATTATGGTTTTATCATCATAAACATAGTCAAGATAATTATTTAAGGTTTCACCATATATATTCCTCAAAAATTAATCCAAATTTATATTTTCATATCGACCTTCGTTTATAAGATATTTTGATGTTAACATCTCAATTTTTGTCAAAAATTTAAATATTTTCAAATTTTGTAAGAAATATCTCCCGAGTGAAAGCCAATGCGATAGAATAATGCTCTAAAAAGGCAAAGAAAACGATGAAAGGGGATGTTAATAATGGAAAAGAAAGATGATTGAGAATAAGGGACGAAGAGATGTTTTTGTATATTCTTAGATATCCATAAAATTATTCAAAAAAAGTTTCAAAACCCGTTAGGAAAATCATGAAAATCTTTTAGAATGCATTTGGCAATAATTGGAGTTTTTAAAATTCACTCAACATCCTTTCATAACCTGTCAAATTTTTGAAATCTTTTAATATTTTCGAAATATTTGAAAAACTTCTGGGAATACAAAATACAATAAAAATTGTGGATTTTTAAGAAACAGTTTAGAATTGTATTTAAAAGTTTGATTGAGATCTACTTTGATAGTGACAATGCAATAGTGAAGATAATAAATATAATTTTTGGAATATCTTGTAAATATCTTCTTGACTTTAGCAATATCAAAAAGGTAATCCAAAATTCTCTTTACTAAATTTTTTTTCAAAATTTTCAAAACGTTCTGTATTTTGAATGATATGTTTGTGAGTGATATGGAGAGTAGCCCAACCCAACCCTTTTTAGCAGATGTTGTACATATGTGTATGAATTATGACACAAAACTTTAAAGAAGACATTTCATGCTTTGCTTTGAAGAACAAATTATTGTTTTATCATCATAAATAAAATCAAGATAGTCTTTTCAATTTTCACGATTTATTTTTATTCCTCAAAATTAATCAAAATTTATTTTTACATATCGACCTTCATTTAGATATTTTGCTGTAAAATCTTAATTTTTGTCAAAGATGTAAACATTTCAAATTTTGTAAGAAAAATCTCCTGAATGTGAAAGCCGATACGATAGAATAATACTTATTTTCGATTTTAATTTAGTTTTCGAACAAAATAATGTAAGATATCTTCTGGGAATACAAATTATAATAAAAATCATGGAAGAAACATTTCAGAGTTGAGTTTAAAAAAGTTCTCCAACTTTTTGGAGAACCTATTTTGATAGTGACGATGCAATAGTGAAGACAATAAACATTATTTTTGGAGTATCTTGCAAATATTTTTAGCAATATCAAAAAAGATCCAAATGGGACTACCTTCTCTATTTTGAATGACATGTTTGGGAGTGACATGGAGAACAGCACCTTTTTGGCAGATGTTGTACATCTGTGTATGAATTATGAGACGCTACCTTAAAGAAGACATTTCAAGCTTTAGTTTAAAGAAAAGATTGTGGTTTTATAATCATAAATAAAGTCAAGGTAATTTTTTGAACTTTCACCATTAATTTCACCTTATTCTTCATAAATTGATTAAAACTTTAGTCTTCTACAATTTCCATAATTATTGCTACTTTTCTCAAGTTCTCATTAATAATACATCATTTTAAAGAAGAGATTTATTATTTATTTTATACAAAAAATTATTTTCTCTCAGTTTTTTATTTTTTGGAAATAAATATTCGAAATAAAAAAACTTTAAACTTTAATTTAAAGTTTCTTTTTTTCATTTAAAAATTTATAACATTTAAAGTAATTATTAATTATAACACATCATTTTAAAGAAGACTATTCAACCTTTATTTCAGTCCAAATATCAGTTCTCTATCTTTACCAACAAATTCACAATGACCTTTCGAACTTTACTTTTTATCATCATTTTGGATCATTTTGACCATCCTGTTCCAATTTTAACCAAAACTATTATTGATTATAATAGACCGTTTTCAAGAATCTTTTCTTGAAAATCTTTTTTTAAGAAGAGACTTCAAGCTTTAGTTTAACCATACACTCATTTTTTAAGCTTTAAAAATAAAGTAGATGTGACTTTTTAAATTTTCTCCATTTTTCTGAATTTTTTCAATGACTATCCATAACTTTTAAAGTAGTTATTATTTTTTTAAAAATCATTTTAAAGAAGACAATTGAAGCTTCATTTTAATCCAAAATCATTTTTCTATCTTAATAATCAAATGCAGAATGACTTTTTGAATTTTCATTGCATGTTTTTTCAAAATCAAAGTACAATTTTCCCTTTTAGATCATTTTGGCCATCATTTTCAATCATTGATTATAATACATCATTTTAAACAAGAAATTTTAAGTTTTAATCTATCACTTATTTCTTCGTAATAAAGTAGGAGTGATTTTTTAAATTTTCTCATTTTTTTACATTTATCTTAATTAGTTTATGGCTTTTACAATTACATATTTGACCGTCCATCCATAACTTTTAAAGTAATTATTGATTATGATACACCATTTTAAAGAAGACAATTCAAGCTTAATTTTAATCAAAAAGTCATATTTCCATCTGTACCAACAAATCAGGGCGATTTTTTGAATATTCATCGTTTGCTTCTTCGTAATCAAAGTATTACAATTATTCCTTCCAAAACACTTTTGGCCATTATTATCATTAATAATCATTGATTATAATATATCATTTTAAAAGAAGAAACTTAAAACTTTAATTCAACCTAATAGTCATTTATTAAACTTTATAAATAAAGTAGGAGTGATTATTTAAAATCTCTAATTGCTACACTTTTCTTAATCTCTCTCACATTCAACTCGCACAATTCAAACGTTATTTTAATCCAAAAATCATTTTTCTATCTTCACCAACAAATTCACGACGATTTTTTGAATTTTCCTTATTTACTTTTTCGAAATCAATCGAAATATTAGAATTTTCTCTTTTAGATCATTTTGGCCATCTTTTTTCTAATAATCATTGATTATAATACACCATTTTAAAGAAGAGATTTTAAGCTTTAATTTAACCTTATATTCATTTCTTAAATTTTATAAATAAAGTAAAGATGTATTTTTTAATTTTCTCAATTAATCACCCGATATATTTGATATTTTCATATTCGATCATTCATCTACAACTTTTAAAATAATTAGTAATTGTGACACATCATTTTAAAGAAGACAATTCAAGCTTTATTTTAATAAAAAAATATATTTCTATCTTTACTAACAAATTCAGGTCGATTTTTTGAATATTCATCATTTACTTCTCCGAAATCAATCAAAATATCAGAATTTTCCTTCTTAGATCATTTTGGCCACCGTTTTCAAATAATTATCGATTATAATCGATCTTTTAAATTGGTCTTTTAAATTGTCTTAATTTTTTGGATTTTTTTAGTCACTCCATAAATTTTATATTTAGATATTCGACCTTTCATCCATAACTTTTAAATTATTGATTTTGACATATCGTTATATCATTTTAAAATTCAACTCAACAAAATTTCAATTCAATCTTTATTTTAATCCAAAAATCATTTTTCTATCTTATTCCTCAAAAATTAATAAAAATTTTAGTCTTTTACACATTCCACCATTTCATCTATCTTTCTCAAGATATCATTAGTAATAATACATCATTTTAAAGAAGACAATACAATCTTTATTTTAATCAAAAAATCATTTTTTTTATCTTCATCAAAAAATTCAAGGTGATTTTTTGAATTTGTATTATTTATTTCTTCAAAATTCATCAAAATATTAGAATTCTCCTTATAAGATCATTTTGGCCATTCGTCAAATGATCAGTGATTATAACACATAAATTTGAAGAAGACAATCTAAGCTTTAATTTAACCTTCTTCTCAATTCTTAAACTTTATTAACAAAGTAGGAGTGATTCTTTCAAATACTCTAAAATTTTTACATTTATCTTAATCCCTTCATATCTTTGACATGTTTATATTCGACCGTTCATCCATAAGTTTTAAAGTAATTATTGATTATGCCATATCATTTTAAAGAAGACAATACAACCTTTATTTTAATCCAAAAATCATTTTTTTATCTTCACCAACAAATTCAAGGCGATTTTTTGAATTTGTATTATTTATTTCTTCAAAATCCATCAAAATATTAGAATTCTCTTTATTAGATCATTTTGGCCATTCGTCAAATGATCAATGATTATAACACATAAATTTGAAGAAGACAATCTAAGCTTTAATTTAACCTTCTTCTCAATTCTTAAACTTTATTAACAAACTAGGAGTGATTCTTTTAAATACTCTAAAATTTTTACATTTATCTTAATCCCTTCATATCTTTGACATGTTTATATTCGACCGTTCATCCATAAGTTTTAAAGTAATTATTGATTGTGCCATATCATTTTAAAGAAGACAATTCAACTTTTATTTTAATCCAAAAATCATTTTTTATCTTCACCAATAAATCCAAGGCGATTTTTTGAATTTGTATTATTTATTTCTTCAAAATTCATCAAAATATTAGAATTCTCCTTATTAGATCATTTTGGCCATTCGTCAAATGATCAGTGATTATAACAAAAGTTTGAAGAAGAGAATCTGAACTTTAATTTAACCTTCTTCTCAATCCTTAAACTTTATTAACAAAGTAGGAGTGATTCTTTTAAATACTCTAAAATTTTTACATTTATCTTAATCCCTTCATATCTTTGACATTTTTATATTCGACCGTTCATCCATAAGTTTTAAAGTAATTATTGATTACGCCATATCATTTTAAAGAAGACAATTCAACCTTTATTTTAATACAAAAATCATTTTTCTATCTTATTCCTCAAAAATTTATCCAAATTTTAATCTACACATTCCAGCATTTAAGCTATCTTTCTTAAGATATTATTAATCATAATACATTATTTTAAAGAAGACAATTTAATCTTTACTTTAACATAAAAATCATTTTTTTATCTTTACCAACAAATTCAGGACGATTTTTTGAATTTTCATTATTTCTTCTCCGAAATATTAGAATTTTCTTTTTTAGATCATTTTGGCTATCTTTTTTGAAATAATCATTGGTTATAATACATCGTTTTAAAGAAGAGAATCTAAGCTTTCATTTAACCTTACTCTAACTTCTTAAACTTTATTAACAAAGTACAGGTGATTTTTTTAATTTTCTCAATTTATTACATTTATCTTAATTACTTCATATCTTAAACATTTACATATTCGACCATTCATCCATAACTTTTAAAGTACTTATTGATTATGACACATCATTTTAAACAAGACAATTCAAGCTTCATTTTAATCTAAAAATCGTTTTCCTATCTTCTCAATGATAGAATCAAATTCAAGATGATTTTTTGAATTTTCAATATTTGCTTCTTCCAAATTAATCAAAATATTAAAATTTTCCCTCCTACAATTAAATCATTTTGGTTATCTTTTTCGATTTTAAAGAAGAAACTTAAAGCTTTAATTTAACTAGATATCGATTTCTCAATTTCTATAAATAAAGTAGAGATAATTTTTTAAATTCTCTCAATTTTTAAAATTTTTCAAATTACAAATATTTTTCTGTTTTAAATCATTCATATTTTTTGAATATTTTGTACATAAAAACATCGTTAAAATAAATAAATCTGTGCAATTTAAACCGTATTTTTAATGAAACAGCATTCATGAAATTGAAAATTCGAAAACTCCTCATTAAAACAACAAATCATTTTTTTTAACAAAAAATACGGTGCACACACAATATATTTATTATCTAATATATATTTAGTCCGCATAGCTTTGTTGGCAATTTAAGAGAATCCCAAATATTTGCATACTTCGAATAATTATACAAAATAATTGAAAATAAAACCGACCATTATATTGACTTTTATTATGATTTATTCCGGTAGTAATTCAAGCTTCTATTTCATTGCAATAAATGGGTATTTTTGGACACGTTAAATAATAATAATAATAATAATAGATGTTAATCGGCGATTATGGTTTTATAAATAGAGACCGTCTGGTAAATTTATTTACCGAATTGGCAAGGAGTCAAAATATTTACCGCGCACGTGAATTAAAAAAATTCGAAATTCTTAAGGAATAACATCTTCATTTTATTGTTATTTAGACTGGTTTAACTTTTAGTATTTAATTTCCTTTTTATCTTTTCGTTCGCCTCGAATACAACCATAACATATAAATGCAAATATTTATGATAACTAGTTTACCTACGTATTTTGTTGTAGATAACCAAATTCCTTTAACTTGTATTATGTCGAATGTTGTAAAGAGTGATTTACTTGTTTTCAGTTTCAAGGAAAGGGAATATGATTGAGATTTTGATTATAAAAAAAATAAAATCTTAACAATAAAACTGGATTATATTGCATAAGTTCTCCTTAGAAAATGCCTTTCTATTGACCGACGAGGTCAATGTTTAAGATGCAGATAGTAAGATTATTTTGTAAACAAACATTGCTTGAATTAATTTGTTAATACTAATTGTTAGATTTTTTTAAATAACTTACCCAATGCATCCCGGGTGTGCATGAAGTCCCCTCTTCAAACACTCCCATCTGCAGCTCGGAAAAACCCGGTAAAGTCACTATATCAATCACCACCCCCTCAAATCCCAATTCACCACAATTATTAAAAAAAATTAAAAAAACAAAAACTTAAATCCGCAAAACAAAATAAACAACAACAACCGAAAAATCCACTTAAACTTCACTTTTAAGTTCTCCAATTTTTTTAAGTACAAGAAACAACTTTCTTAAACACTTCTTCTTATCTTCTTCTTCTTCTTTTTCAGGTTCTGTTCAATTTTTTTTTTAACTTTTTGTTATTATTATCACAGCGTTTTGAACCGTTTCGAATCAAACGAGATTGATTTGAGAAGTTAGATTGTGTTAATAATAGTTAGTTGTTTGGGTTAATACACACGGAAGAATGAAGTAGTTGGGGCCGCGAAAACACATTTCGGTGCGCGAGTTCCACCGTCAGTCGTCGGTCATCGGTCGTCGGTCGAACAACCGTTTCTACGTCCGCGCGGTACAACCGTCCGAAGGCGGATGGATGGTTGGCGGCCCCAGCAGCGGCGGCGTGTGGCGTTTCGAGCCACGCCTCCGAATAGGGGGGCCCCAGAGGACGACAACTACGCGGGCTCGTCGTGGGATGGACACAGAAAACCCAGCAGGAATAACAGCAGTAGTAGTAGGAGAAGAGACGCTATCGATATCAACAGGAACCGCGCCTACAACAAAAAATGTTTTTCTTAAAAAAAATATAAGAATATGTTCTGGGAAGGTACAAAGTTTTAATGAGTTATTTAATATTTTATCATATTTTAGTAGGTTCCGTAATTAGTGACCACAAAGAACACTAGAAGCACGTTGAGACTAGATTTATTGATTTTGAAAATTGAAATTAATATCATGATAATCAATATATCAAAAATATACACTTAGCAGCAGAAGTCTGCGTACAAAAAACTTCTAACACTTTAACTGAAAAAATAAAGGTCATGATCTAATGTGATAAACTTCAATTTTTTTTTATTTTGAGTATTAACTACATATAATTCTATTAACAAAATATGCATCAATAAAACAGAAATATTAGTTACAAAAAAAATTAAAATTAAAAATTCTCCAAATAATGCGTATGCAAAAATCTGCGTACAAATAAAGACGCCTTCTCCAAAATATACTTATTTACTTAAATACGTAGTTGACGATGTACGCTTTCCGATTTAAATAAAAGATAATCGGTGTCAATTATATTAGCAGAGGCTTAGAAGCTAAAAGTTAGAATGGACACGAAAGGAAAGGAAATTGAATTGGGAGAGAGAAAAATTATTGTAAAGTTATGGAAAGAGGGAAAATCTTTTCGAAAAATAGGAGAAACTGTCGGCAGGTCACACTCTTCCATTCAAAGAGTAATTAATAATTATAAAGACACTGAAGATTACCTCTTACGTCCGCGATCTGGTAGACCACCCCTTTTAACAAACCGAGAGAAGCGAAAAATTGTACAGCAGGTTAGAAAAGAACCTAGGCTGACGGCAAAAAAAAATAGTAGAAAATGTACAAGAAGAATTTCATAAAACTATCAGCAAAGATAAGTCGTAAATATTGGTTCAGGATAGGATAAAAGAATCAATGACAATCAATTGAACAGTCCTATATTTCGATTCAAATTGAATCTTCTTCAGGGAGTGAAATTTTCTACAAAATTACAAGTTAATAAAAAGTAAGTAATTACAAATAACACTTACGATTGTAATGAAACTGGCTAAAATAAAACATTAAATACCAGAGTATTTCGTCCAAAATTATTCTTAAAATTATTGAGAAAAACAAGAAACACGTTGTTACACACCATAGCGCTTTTTTTATAATATGAATGACAGTGCAACCACCTTGTAAAAGTAATACGGCAACTTCACGTGAAGCGGGAAGCGCCAAAAATTTAAATTCAAATGTTTGAAATATTTAAATTTTTAAATTCATCTCTACAAAAATCAAAAATTAGGGCATATATAGAACTTAAGGAGCTGATATCAGTTCTGTAATTGATAGTATTTTTTGTGGTTGCTATGTGGAACATCTCCAAAAATAATCTGTTGTGATAGTTGTTAGTTGCATCTATAATTTTAGTATTTTCAAAATCAAAAATATGACCACTGTCCAAACTATGTTGGGCCAGAGCACAAGATCTTTTGTTACAACGTATATCACTTTTATGTTTTAACTAAACAACTTCTTCCAACGAATTTGGATTCATATTTAATTTTCTGTCAATAACAAATTAAAAAATTTTTAAAAGATAACCCTGATATTATAGTAACGAAGGCAGATAAGGGCTCAACCACGGTAGTGATGAAAAGGGACATATACATTAAAAAAGCAGAAGAAATGCTAAAAGACAACAACACTTACAAATTAATAGGTAACACTGATAAAACTAATTTCATTCAGAACACTATTAACAGTTTATTGAAAGATCTCTTAAACAAAAACTTTATTGACGACTTGGAATTCAAAAAACTTATAAAACATAACACCTTAGTATCCAAAGCATATTTCTTACCTAAGATACATAAACCCGATATTCCTCTAAGACCCATAATTTCGTCAGTTGGTGCTGCAACGTATAATATTTCTTCTTACTTAGCTAAAATATTAACTGTTGCTTTTGACTCAAGAACTAATTTTAATGTGAGAAACACCTTTCAATTTGTTGAGGAATTGAGAGGTTTCGAACTTCCTGAAGGTTATGTTATCATCTCTCTCGACGTTGTTAGTTTGTTTACCAACATACCCACTACATTGGTGTTAGAAATTATAGAAGAGAATTTCCATTACATCTCAGAAAATTATGATTTTGAAAAGGATTTATTCCTAAAAACTATATCAACAATTTGCACTAATACTTATTTCACTTTCAACGGTGTTACTTACCAACAAATCTTAGGTACACCTATGGGTTCTCCGCTATCGCCTATTTTGGCCCAAATTGTTATGGACCATGTGTTAAAATGGACCAACGTTAGAGTTTGAAGTTCCGTTTATAAAAAAAATATGTAGATGATATCATAACTGCTATCCCGGGTAATTACGCAAATTCAATTTTAAATAGTTTTAATAAACACAACAAATTCATACAGTTTACTCTTGAGACAGAAGACAACAACTCAGTTCCGTTTTTGGATACTAAGGTCATTCGTGATAAAGACAATAAAATCAAATTTGATTGGTACACAAAACCAACGTTTTCTGGAAGATATATCCATTTTACATCTAAACATAAAATAAAACATAAAATTAGCAGTGTTAGCAATGAAATATAGAATAGAAAAAATTTCAGAACCTAATTTAATTAATATAAATTTAAATAAATTAAAAATTATTTTTATAAACAACATGTACCCTCCCAAGTTATTAAACAGATTGCTTTACAGTACTACTGTGTTTGACCCTGGTGTGGATGTTGACTCAGCCATTGATAACATTAATGAACCCACTCTATACAAAAAACTCATTTACATCCCTGAGTTAACTGACAAACTAACCAAAATGTTTAAACATTGTTGTAATCTTAACAACTTCAAGATCGTAGAACATTATCCTTTAAAATCTCAATCAATTTTCACAAACCTTAAAGACCCCACGCCCTTACTATACAGGTCTGGGGTTATCTATAACATCTCATGTGGTGGTTGTGAAGGTTGCTATGTGGGACAAACTTCCCAATGGCTTAAAAGAAGATTATACCAACATAAAAGTGATATACGTTGTAACAAAAGATCTTGTGCAAAAGATCTTGCTGCAGGGTAAACAACTTGTATGGAGAAAACCTAATACTGCCCTTAATCCCGAAAATTTGAATGCGACTGTAAAACACGGAGGTGGTGGAGTTATGGTTTGGGGGTGTATGTGCACCAAAGGGGTGGGAAGGTTGGTTTTCATAACATCGACAATGGACCATAAAATGTATATAGACATTTTAAAAGAAAATTTGAAGTCTAGCATCGAAAACTTGGGCTTAGGGCCCGAATACTTTTTTCAACAAGATAATGACCCCAAACATTGCGCCCACAACACTAAGCTTTGGCTACTATACAATACCCCAAAGCAACTTAAAACACCTCCAAAATCGCCGGACTTGAATCCCATCGAACACCTCTGGGATTTACTGGAACGCAGGATTCGGCAACACAACATAACGTCGAAGGAAACGTTAAAAAATGTTATGATTGAGGAATGGGCCAAAATCAGTTCGGACGAAACGAAGAAATTAGTGCACTCCATGCCTAAACGTTTAAGGGAGGTCATTAAACCGAAAGTAAAGGTTATCCGACCTCATATTAATATAGAAACAATGATCTCATTTATGAATTTTTTATAAATACTGTCCTGACTTGTACGCAGATTTTTGCATACCCGTTATTTGTAGAATTTTTAGTTTTGATTTTTTTCTGTAACTACTGTTTCTGTTTTGTTGAAGCATATTTTGTTAATAGAATTATATGTAGTTAATATACAAAATAAAAAAAAATCAAGTTTATCACATTAGATTATGACTCTTATTTTTTCAATTAAAGTATTACAAGATTTTTGTACGCAGACTTCTGCTGCTGAGTGTATGGCACAACTATATAAGTATTAATCACATCCTTTCTTTTACGAGGAGGAGAAATGCTTGGGAGGAGTGAATGTACAGTGAATCACAGTGAAAATCATACACTTCAGTATTTTTGCTATTATAGCACAAAATAAACAAAACAATATGAGTTAATTTTTTTTATATTTTTTTATTAATATATAAAATAAGTAGATCGATATAAAATAAACAGGAACAATAGTTAATTGAAACTAGTGCACAAAAAGTAACGCAACTTATATTATGCATCTAGAAAGCTCACAGTGAAAAGCATACACCCTTTTTACATTTTAAAAATCTCATATTAGTAAGCACTGTTAGTATTTTTTTTTAGGTTAACCAGTTTTTTTACGCGCGTTGTTATTCAGTTTTGTGAATTTCGTCAGTGTAAATTCGTGAAAATGGCATCTAAAAAGCAAACCACTACGGAAGAAAGGAATATTGTTATTTCTCTTCATAAATCCGGCAATAGCTATCGAGATATTGCAAAAGTCTTAAATAGAAGTCATGCCACTATTCAATGCATCGTAAAACGTTATAAAAAAGAAAACAGAGTGCAAAATAAAACAAAAACTAATAATAAAAAGATTTTCAACGACGCTTATGAACGGTGGATTCTCCGAAAAGTTAGAGATGACCCAAAACTTAGCGCACCAAAACTGGCTTCAGAAGCGGCATTATATTTAAAAAAGAAGTGCAATGCCGAAACAATACGTCGTGTCCTCCGAAAAAATGGATTGAATGGACGAATTGCCCGTAAAAAACCGTATCTATCAAAAAAGAATATAACACTTAGGAAAAAGTTTGCTAAAGGCTACGGTTCCAAGGATTTTGATTTCTGGAAAAACGTTCTTTTTACGGACGAAAGCAAATTTAATATTTTTGGATCGGATGGGCGCGTTAACGTGTGGAGAAAACCCGGCCAAGAGCTCAATTTAAAAAACTTAAGACCAACGGTGAAACACGGTGGGGGGCACGTCATGGTTTGGGGGTGCATGTCCGCGGCAGGAGTTAGAAATTTGCACTTCATCGAAGGAAATATGGATAAATGGATGTACCTCAATATTTTAAAGAAGAACCTTCATGAGAGTACAATTTGGGAATCCGGGACAGGTTCCACTTCTACCAAGATAATGACCCCAAACATTCTGCCTATGTTGTGCGAGAGTGGTTGTTATATAATTGTCCAAAGGTCATGCAAACTCCACCTCAATCGCCAGACCTCAATGTAATAGAGAATTTGTGGCACATTTTAGAAATAAATATTAGAAAACATACAATAACAAATAAAGAATCCTTAAAAAATGCCCTTCGCCAAGAATGGTTAAAAATTTGCCCTAAATATACCGAAAAACTGGTCAAATCGATGCAAAACCGTCTGAAAGATGTCATCAAACAAAAAGGTCAACCAACTAAATATTAATTTTGCACAACTTTAATTTTTGATATTTATTTTTGTTAATGTATGATTTTTACTGTGAGCCTTATATATGAATTATTTATGCTTCATTAATGTTCCTAACTGTAAATTAAATGTAATATTTTTTCACTTTACTTTATTTGAGTTTGTTCAGTATATTGATTAATAAAAAAAATAACTCATATTGTTTTGTTTATTTTGTGCTATAATAGCAAAAATACTGAAGTGTATGATTTTCACTGTGATTTACTGTATCTACCAAATTGCAATATCCAAATTATCAACATTCACCAGAATTGTAGTAGAGGTTTAAAATTCTAAGATGCACATCCCACATCCCATTATTAGGAACATCTGTCTGACGAAAATAAAAACGATAAAGCTTGTTCTCCGAATGTTTCTGTATTAGGTCTAGTTTCAGTTCAATGAAATAGATACAATCTAAGATTGGATAAGAAGTATAACCAGACCTAACATTAGAATTAAGTCTAGCTAACATTAGACCTAAAATTAGAAACATTCGAATTTGGCAGTACATCTCTTAAGTCGGCTAAACCCAAATGTTTCTAGTCTTAGTACTAGTGTTAGTTCTAGTTATAGTTCAATGGAATATATATAATCTAAAATAGAATAATAACTACAACCAACTAATACTAGCATTAAAGCTGACACTAAACCTAGATTCGTACGTCTCGTAATGGTGGGTTCATGCAACGTGTTTTAGTCTTAGTCGTAGTCATAGTCATAAGAGTGAAAAGTTAAGGTAGTGCGTTATAGTAGTACTGTTCATGCAACACCTTATGACTAAAACGGTTTTTGTCTTAGTCACAAGAGTTGCCCAACTTTTAACTTCTTAAAGCTAAAACCTTCGGTCGCAACTTGACGCATGCGCACTTTTCTCTTTCGTACCTTTAATGGCAGTGTTTTATTTTATTTTATAAATTAAATTGGTTAACTTTAGTATTTTATTATATTACAATTATAACAATAATTTCAATCAGGGTTGTTATCTTTTAAACAATGTGTTTAAAACAAACTTTTAGACTTTTTAAAACTGTATGATATATTAAGCAGTATTAAGTCTATGATTAAGCAGTAATATTTTTAATAGAACAATAATTTCTTCTTCTAATTAGAACCAATAGAACAACAGGTTCTTTTTGAAGCAGTGTTAAGTCTATGGGCAGTATCAAATCTTCTGAAAGCTGTACTAAGTCTTTGAAAAACAATATGAAATCTTCTGAAAGCATTTCTAGTCTTCCAAAGGCAATATTAAGTTTTCTGGAAGTATTTCAGGTATTCTGGTAACATTTAAAATCTTTTCAAACCTGTATCAGGTGCTCGAAAAGCATTATTAAGTTTTCTGTGGACAGTATCAAGTCTTTTGGGAGCATGTCAAGTCTTCTGAACCCACCCAGTTTATGCTTCTGGATAAGTCATTTCGACATACTCCATTGCAATATCTAATTGTCCCCGATTAATATTTGCTTCTCAAAATCGATGTATATTGGCCAAGTAATGATCAAGTGTTAACGTCATTTGTAACTGGTCTTGACGTGGTCTTTCTACACATCCATTTCGTTAAAATCATCATCAATATGTTTTTCTTTAAATAATTTTAGTAGTTTTAGTAATGTAAGTACGAAAGCTTTCACAATCGGTGTTAATTGAACTGAAATTAGAATCAACACTAGCATTTAAACATTTTTTTAAAAGATGCGCAGTAAAAACCCAAAGTTCCTAATTTTATAGGTTGAAACATTAAAAATATCCATTCTACCAGTATGTCAAGTTTGAAAAAATATAAATGATGATTCAGTACTTTTAACTGATTTTATTGTTTAAATTAAGACTAGTTTCGCTTTTTACAGCGAATCTTCAAAGACTACGTGTGAACGTTACAAAAGTGAAGTTATTTTCCATATTTTATGTGATCATTCAATATTTAACTTTTTACTACATTGAACTAATTTAATACTTAAAAGTTAAAATTTATAAAATATCTTTACATCACATTAACACGTTAAAATTATCGGATATTTTGGACTGTTTGCAGAAGCCAAAAAGCACTACATATGTGCTCTCACATATTTTTGAAAACTTTGTTTTTTGTTGAAGATTTTCTAAACTTTCTGACCATCATTAATCAACGACATATTAATCTCGAATTCGGAAAAATTGGTTATTATATGAACAATCCTGGAATCCAGAAATATCGAGAATGTACTCTAGCAGCGACAACATTTTTTTTATTCATATTAAATAATGTTAGAAACAAAATATTTCTAATAAATAAAACGGTTTAATTCTAGGTTTCTTTTTGGATTTCTAATTTGGCACGACTACGTCCATTTCGCTTTAATGTCCTTTGCTTAAATATTGCATGAACCAATATCTTTTCTTACAACTAAAGCTAATGCTAACGGTTAAGACTATGACTACGACTAAAACTATAACATGTTGCATGAACCCACCATAAGACGACTAAACCCAAATATTTTTAGTTCTAAGTCAAGTGTGAGTAAAACTAGAACTAACACTACACCTAGGACTAAAAATATCACACCGGTAGATTTATGTACAGTAAAACTCTGATTATCCGTGCTCCACGAAACGGAAGCATAGGCGCGAGATACGCGGATACTCTGAGGCACCCATACAAAAGTTTTACGTATAAACGCAGAATATAGGCTGGTTCAGGAATTCAGCTATGTGATATACAAAAATTATTTCGAAAATCACTCCTTCGCTTTATTGTTTTAACCTGAGAAGAATTTCCGGCCAAGAAATGTAATAGTGAACAAACTAAAAGTTAATATCTCTCTATGTTATCTGGAATTGTAGAATTGATAAGAAAAGTGAGTATTAAAGTGGAGTTCCTAAAAGTGTAAAAGAAATCACACAAAGAGAGATATAAAGTTTGAACCAAAAGAAATTGAAGACAAATTGCTCAAGCCCAGAAAATAAGAGATGTGAGATACTTTGAAGAATGATTCGAGGAAGATGGTTGGGTTTGGTTGAGTTTTTCACCCTATCATCATGTGGGAAAAATACTTTGCCGACACCGAACACGTCGGTCACTGAAAATATTGTTCATTTTACATGGAGATTATTTCTTCCTTAAAATTGTTAATGATACAGAAGATAACTACAACTAGCTATTTAGCATAAAATGTTGTTGTTATATGATGTTGGGTTGGGTTGAGCCATCAATCTTAATCGGTTCACCCAACCCAATCCAACTAGTTAATACTAGTTATTGTTTAATGTGATAATACACAAAAAATAATAGGTAGTAATGATGATAATATATCAAAGTTGAAAAATAGTGTTGTATATGTTACAGTTAAAGCATTCATTACGTGAATGTATACACTATCTAGACAATGCATACATTAACTAATTTACTTAGTTAATGTGTATATAAAATACGAAATGTAAACTTTTACTAGTTGATGTATACAGTTACTAACGATACTCAGTTAAAGTTTAATATACGTTTAAAATGTATTATATAACAAAAGTTGTAGAAGTTGTTTTAAATAAAAAACGAAGCGAAGACTCGACTATGACGTAACCGTATGAAGAAGGAATAACAAAGGTATAAAAATATTACAACTCAAGAAATACAACTATTTTTAAATTTATGCGAATTATGTTTGAAAAAGCGAAAAAACGAAAAGAAAGGGTTGGTGGTTAAGCTGATGATATTTTCACACTATAACTCTAGATGCCAAGAAGACTTAATAGACTTTCAATCACAACCTGACGGAGAACTTAAATTTATATTGGTCTATCAAGATCATCTGACGAAATTTGTGATACTTAGAGCACTTAAAAGTAAGCAGGGATTGGAGGTAGCAGATCAACTACTTAATATATTCTTATTATTTGGTGCCCAATCCATGCTGCAGTTTGATAATGGACGAGAATTTGTAAATAATATAATAAAAGATTTAAAACAACTATGGCCTGAATTAAAAATTGTTCATGGTAAACCGCGACATAGTCAATCGCAAGGCGGTGTAGAACGCGCTAACCGAGATGTAGAAAATATATTGAACGCTTGAATGCTACAAGAAAGATAAGTAAAGATAAAAACCTTTCAATCAAATCTTTCTTTTTTTCTACAATAAAAAGCGCTAAATAATAGGGCGCTTCATGCAGGAATCAAAAGAAGTCCATATGAAACAATGTTTGGAGAGCCAGCGAATGTTGGACTTACTTCTTCTTCACTACCACGAGATGTTATTAAAGAAATTAATACTGAGGACGTCTTGGACATATTAATAAAGACTTCTAATGCATCTAATACAGAAGAAGAAGGTGAAAATGAAATCACTTTTCATAGCAATGTTGCTATTTTGTAGGAATCTATCCCAGAAAGTTCTTTGGAAATCTTAGAAGAAGCTTTGCAAGAAGAAATTTTGCTAGTAGAGGAAATAGCAACAACGTGTGTTGATAAAGAAGAAAATAACGATATATTGAAAGAGAAGAAGTGCAGAAAATGTGAGGTTTTGTTATTGTCGGAAGATAATTCAATTTGTAATGTTTGCGTGCGTCTACATGAAATTAATAATAACAGAAATGAGGCCAAAGAAAATTTAAAACTTTAACTTACACGTATGAAAACAATATTTGATGCTTCTCATATGGCAGCAGAAAACGAAATGACTGTCCGGATTAAAGTACCTGATGTAGATAGGGGAAGAGGAGATTCTCGTTCAATCTTAGGATATATAATGAAAAACACCGATGATGGTTATTTTCAAACCGAGATGTAGAAAATAACAAGGAACAAGGAACAAGGAATGCCATTTTGAAAGGTCTTTACACTAGATCCCAATTTAGTGTATACCCAGAGAAGGTACTAAACATCGATGATATTCCACCACAACAATTACCTCTTAGAACAGTGGTCACAGAGCAATCGGTAGGAAGTGGACAGGGATTTATGAAATGCAATTGCAAAACAAAATGTAATGGTAATAGATGCACATGTGTAAAGAAAAAAAATGTGCAATTCGCAGTGCCACCAAAATTTACCATGCTGTAACAAATAAAAGTTGTATTTGCATTAATAGATGAACGGATTTGTTCTTTATATTGTTTGTTTTTGTATTTTTGTTTTAAGGAATAAATATTTGTATTAAAAAAACCCGTATTTAAATTTTATTACATATCTTAGTACAAAGCTTCCAGTTATTTTTCGGTTTTTTGATACTACGTCAAAAATGTATTTATTACTATACTTACTTACCACTTGCAAATCCGTCTATTAAAAAAATTATACCGTCCTTTGGAAAAACTTTTACAGATATTTGTTAGCAAATGTATGCACTACCTAGTATATGTACACATTCACTAGTAAATGTATACACTCTATGATTAGTAAATACTTTCACTAAAACGTTACGTAAATGTATACATTGACTAGATACATTAACTGAAATGCACACTTCAATCAAGGCGTAAAAGTATATTAGTGATTATATTAGTACACTTTACAATTATTAAAATGATCTATGATTTTGTTGTTAATGATATCGGTGAAAGGTATCTTAAGGTATCGGTAAAAATGTCGCATTCAGCGGAAATCTGGTTATAATAACTACACATCAACTACACTGGGAAGCGTTGAGACAACAGTGTTCTGTTTTCGATCTAACATTAACTCTTGGTACGTTAAAATTGCTCATATACAAAATCTGTGGACACTCAAACTATACAAAAATCTTACGGCGATTGTTATCCTCTGTGTTGAAATCAAATCGGTTCAGTAATATACTGCAATCAATACCTAGGGGGATAATTTGGTCAATTCGATGAGAGAAAAACTTTAAGAACAATCTTTGAATGCGCTCGAATAAATTAACATGTACAGCACAAATCAAAGATGCGTATTCAAGACTGGAATGAATCAGAGCATTATAAATGCTAAGAAAGCCAACGGTCGAAAATTTTTATAATTCTGATATATAAAACTATAAGTTCGATAACATTTCGCGCACAGATTAGTTACATGATCTATAAATGTTAGTTTTGAATCAAAAGTTATTTCCAAGTCTGTAATATTATTAGTGAATCGAAAAACTTCATTACCGATACAATACTCTGTGTGTACTAGCGAACTTCTAGTGTAGCAAATAACGGCGCTCCTAGACACATTTAGAAACAAACGGCTATTTATGCACCACTAAATAACACTATCCAAACCACTCTGAAGAACAACACTATCCGCTGAAGAGTGATCTGCGGTAAACATTTTTAGATCATCAGCGAAAAGTACTTTGCTGCAAACAATAGTGTCCATAATGTCATTGATAAAGATAAGAAGTAGAAGCGGAATCCTATTGATCAAAGGCCTTTTGAAAATCTAGGTAAACAAAATCTATTTGGACTCTATCATTCAGCACATCAGACACAAATTGTACAAAACACACTAGGTTTGATACAATTGATCGATTCTTTACAAAACCATGCTGGAAGGGTGTAATGTAGATCTTAATAAGTGCGTTGATTTATTTGTATAAAATTGGCGCAAGTACTTTGGAAAAGCCACACTGTAACATCTTATGGTTCAAGGCGAAGATGTTTAGGTTAAAGAAACTTAATCCCCATTATTATATCCCACTTTATTGGTCTTGCTTACATTAACGTTACTTAATTACACTTGATTTAATTGTCGCTAGTGTCGAGTATTCTTCCGCGGTCGCCCAAAATGTCTATTCAACACTACGACACGGAAGTCATTGCACCGGACACTAACTGACCATCACTTAACCTACTTCAACAATCTTATATTACTGCAACACAGTAACGGAATAGATCGATAGTTTTTAATGTTGCTAAAGTCGCCTTTCTTGTGAAAATATAATTCCAACTAGCTGTTTAGCACCAAATGTTGTTATGCTGAATGTCAGATAAAAAACGCCCCATACAGTAACTCTGTCATTATCTAGCCATTAATCTTAACCCAGTTCACCCAACCCAATGCAATTAATTAACAGTAGTTATTGTTTCAGGAAGTATAGTATTGTTAATTTTTCTTGGGGTAGCCGAAGTCGACTTAGATTATTCCATCGTTGGAATTGTTGAGAATATAAAAGATATCATTCCAGCTATTTAATACAAAATATTGTTGTTATACAACAATATTTACAATATTTTTATTACTATACAATATTTTATTTTTACAATATATTGTTGGATTGGGTTGAACCATCAATCTTAACCTAGCTCACCCAACCCAATCCAACTAGTTAACACTATACTTGATGTATATCGTTAAGGAACCACAACTAAAATTAACATTAGATTATATTCTAGATCTAGAGTTCTAGATCTAGCATTAGCGTCATTTTTTATTTTTCTTGCAATTGAAATGTCGGTATTAAAAATGAAGCAACAAGTAATGATTAGACGAAGTCTTATGAACGAGGTTTTTAAAATTGTTGGGTTGAAGTTGTTGAAGAATTTTGTTTACAATGGTGAATTCTGTTAAAGTTTATTTAGACTGAATTGCAGTGGAAGTAACAATTTTCATCATAAAATTAATAATTGGAAGTTTTATGATGTAGGAATAGTTTCTTTTCTCTCCTGAGAAATAGTGACTGAGAAGACTAAGTAGAGAATTTCATCATGATTTATTTATATATTTAACTAATTCCCAAGTGGATTAATCCTAAGAGAATTAATCCAAAGTGGGTACAGTAATAGGCCGATCCAAAAAAAAACTGTACCACAAATAACCAAAACTATACAATAAAACTCACGAATCAACATGTGCAAGTTGATTCGTAATCAATGTATTGAGCAGAAGACTTACAACAAAGGTATTTTAGGAATAAATACTTTTAATTGCATTAACATAATACAAAACTTGTGTTGACCTCATAATAAAACCTAACATACGCCAGGCATTAGTGACCATAGACGTGCTTGTATCAGTTTCTCAAACACTTTTCCAAATGCTGGCAAAATAGATATGGGGCGGTATTTAAAAATATCACCACAATTCATTTACGATTTATCTAGCTTATAACTTTTTTCTTTCTGACTCTTTCGTTTCTTTACAGAAACAGGTGCATTTAAATATTATACGCATTTCTTTTACTTTCTAACATTAAAACCACCAAAGTTGTCATGGAATTGAGTTATAAAGATATTAAATTGAGTGTCGGGATATAGAACCTCTTTTAGAGATGTAAAGAATATCCCACAATATGTGGGAGGTTCTGAAGTATTGGAGAGTATAAATATGGATTCTTTTCACACGATAGATACGCTCCCAAAAAAGTTTAAAAAAATCGTTAATTAAGTGTAAACAATATTAAAAAATTCTTGTTGTTGTTGTTAAGTTTACTTAGAAATTTATACGTACGGAAAACAATTACGGAAATTTCTTAATTTTATGGCTCATATCTTAGCCATTTCGAGGTTTAGACTAAAAATTTGTTTATTACTTTTAATTACCAAAATTTCAAAGTGTTTGTGATTAAAACCACGCCACGCCATCTCATCTTTTAAACTCGTGTTAAATTAAATTCCTATAAAATAGTTGGTGTAAAAATTAGTATCAGAATCGCCGATCGTCTTTGAATCTATTTGGACATATCTGCCCCACCATTCTATTTCCATGTCCTTTTTGTTTACCTTTTTTTACGTTGAATCTTCGCGTTTTGTTTACAAATTTTTGATGCACTCTCGCGCTTGCATTTCTGATGGATGATTCACAGAATTGCTGATTTACTTTGAATCTCTTTAGACGCATCTGTTACAACTAAACTCAGAATTACTATCAACAGATTTCTGCGCCTATTACTGACATCACCTTTTTTTTTGATAAGCCGACCAGTTTGTGTTTTAGCAATTATTTCTATATGATAGCTCATACATAAATGATTGTGCAGAAATGTTTTTAGATATTTTATTTATATTTCTTAGTCTACGACCCCATTTCTGACATGCTGTAATAGAAGTATGCACCCTCGCATCTCGCACTGTCAAATGACCAATTTTACGCAACCTTGCAAAACAACACTTCAGCCTTGTCACTTAAAACTCTAATTGCTTGTAGTTCATTTACCGTATTACTTCATCCGTTGCATTCCTTGCCTTATCTTCATCTACCCTTCTTGCTCCTGCTATATCTAGAGTTAAATCGATACCTGACTCGTACACTACTTTTCATTCTTAGAACTACACAAAACAATTTAAAACACGTTCCATATACTTGGTTCCATGATGTTTTAAAGCAAGTATTACTTTTTGCTTTGAGCTTTTCTTATATTGTGTCTATGGTTGAATTGACTTTCCTAAAACGGTATTAGCCTTTATTATAATAATTTAATAGCTAAACAGTTTTGGGATCTTATATTCAGCATATTTCTCATTGATTTCATGAACTTCATAACAGACTTCCCAAGGCTAATTGGGCGATATGTCTATCTTTGATTGATATTTCTTGATGCTTCCTTGCATCATCCACTTGCTTCACTATAAATAGTTGAAACTTTCACTTTTCTTTTTTGCTTCTGAAAAAGTGCCTCCTTAATTTTCGTGAAACTATGCATACATTGTAGTGCGCTGCATTTTCTAAACCAACCCAACTTGTTATACCGAGCGATCAAAAAAGCCGATACATAAAGAAATACTTTCCCAAGCGCTTGCTTTAAAATAAGGATCAAACCTTTGGGAAAGTAGTTTTTTATGGATCGTCTTTTTTAATTGCGGTGTATAAAGATTAGAAAATCTGCTAAAGATGTCGTGCCTTTTTGTATAATCCAGAGGAATAGTAATTCTAGTTTGAGGAGGAATTTCTAATTATTTGTAGTCTTCATGGCGAGTTCTTTTGGTCATACTTTCTTCTTTATTCCATTATTTTGGTTTACTATGAGTTTATCATTTTACTGTATCATGTTCCAACAAGAGTCTCACAGAAAAATTCAAAATTCTCTCATTTGGCAAAACACTTTAACATATTTATGCAACACTCGGGATTAGGGGAACAAATGAGATCGCCAACGTGGACAAGTAGTTAAAACGGTTTCAAAAAATGTTGAGTTTGATTTTATTTATGAAAAATGACCGGTTCGAAAACCAGCCACTATTAACGTTGAGGGTGATTTCAAAAAAGAAATATTCATGTAGTTCAAGTTGGAATGCCGGTATAAGTGACAATAAAAAATTGTCCGATTTTCGTAGTCGTTAACGAGAATTTCGAAAAAGGGAACTCTCGCAAAAATAAACAAAAAGCGTCTTCAGAGAGAGAGACAATTTCGACTAATTAAAAGCAAACATGCCCACGGAAAATGCACTTCGATTTAGACTTATTGGCGTAATTTTTCAGGCGTAATGGGCCGCCGCGGTCGCTATCGGCCTCCATCTCTCGACTACCGGAGCGGCCTCCGGCTGCCCCAACCCCAACCGCTTTGTACACGTCACGGACCGCATTACGCGGAATTATCTACAGATAAATATAAATATATTTATATATACGCCCGGTCGGTAAGTGCGTCTCTTCGTCTCTTCTTCGTTTCGCACAACAACCCGTCTTTGCCCTAAGAAAACGAGCGAGACCGAGCGATAAAAAGTTCTTTTCTCCTCCTTTCTCAGGTATGTCGCTCTCTTCACCTTGGACATCTATTAAAAAGTGAACGAGCTCTCGAACTGGCCCAAGTTTTGTTCTGTTTTCGCTTACCTCAACTGCACTCTCGATACGCAGCCGTACGTACAAGAGACGACAAGATATTACTGGATAATTTTCTACGTTTGAGAACGAGATCATCTCTTCTTCAACTCCTTTTACGAACATCCAAAACGAATAAAACGTTATGAAAAAGAATTGAGTACAAAAATGGTCGTACAACGATTTAGATCAACTATCTTTAATTGATTTTCATCAACATCTGATTAATTGGCATTTATCAATAGAGAGCATACATAATTTATTTACTTTTATCAACCAAAAAATACAAAACTAAAATTTCAGTTTAATTGATTGATAATTGTAGTGGAGACATATTAAAATGGCTTAAGAAAGCTTTTCCCTAAACCATTATAATTCTGTACACGTTCTTATTTAACGAGAATTAACGTTGTAATTCAAACTAGAATTCATGACACAACTTGAGCCTGGCCAGGTCTGACTTTTGATGATTCATTCAACAACTTTGACAAACATTGCAAATTGTTGCATATAACCGAATATCTGATACAAAGTATAAGTAGAAACTTCAAACTTGGTATTAAACCTGATAGACAAGAAAAATACGAAAGGAAATAAGTTGATATTGAGAGATTGGGGACACATTCTGACAGTTATTAAATAAGCATTAAAGAGTGAGGAACAATGGGAATCCACGTTAAATTTGGATAATATGACAAGACTCTTGTTGGAACGTGACACAGCAAAATAATAAACTTATACTAAAGTAAAATAATGGATTAAAGAAGAATACTTGACCAAAAGACCTCGCCATGGAGATTACAAATAATTAGTAATTTCTCCTCAAAGTAATGATCCATGTGCTACTTCCAAAGGAAAGTTTTAAGCAAAGCCAATACTATTCCTCTGGATTCTGCCATAAGACTCGATGTCATTAGCAGAATTCCGAATCATTTTTATATTACAAATTGGGTTGGTTTTGAAAATTCAGGAAACTTCAATTAAGAAAGCTCTTCAAATTAACAAAACTAGACGAAAATTAAATAGGCAACTCTCCAGAAGCAACAAGAAAACTGAAAGTTTTCACTATTCATAGTGAAGTAACTGATGCAAGGAAACTGGCCGGGATTGATTAAATTGATCGAGACCATATTATTGGTTGCCTTATCGCCCAGTTTGCCTAAGGAAGAATATCATGCTGAATATGCTGAATATAGGATTGAAAACTGCTTAGCTAAGGCTAATACAATTTTAAAAAAGTTTATTCGATCATAGACGCTATAAGAAAAACTCGTATCTAATGGGTTGAGCCATTAATTTTAGCCCAACTCACCCCAACAAGCTAGTTGGCACTAAACATTAGTTGGGTTGATCCATCTACCTTTGGTTATGATAAGGTAGATTATGAGAAGTTATAATTAAAGAGAGACTGATTAAGTTAATCAGAAAAAACTACTACATAACGAACAGTACGGCTTCAGGAAAGAAAGATCAACAGTACAGGCGATACAAAAAATACAGAGTATTGTGAATGAGATCAAATCAAAGCCGTATCAACATCAAGGCTGCTTCGTGGTGGTGATGCTAGACTTGGAGAATGCATTTAAATCTGCTCTCTGGAAGGGAATAGTAAGACATGAAAGTGCAAATAGCTACTTGGTGAAGATAGTTAAGTCGTATCTCACGAGATGATTTATAATTGCGCTAAACGGACATAAAGATATAATAAAGATGTGGGGTTCGATTTGAGTCGAGTTGGGTTCTGCAGGAGTCCATCGTGGGCTTAATAGTGAGGATGAGGATGTAGTTCATCTGATAGCGTATGCCGATGAACTGGTTGTAGTAGTTAAAGCTAAACATGGACAGCAATTAGAAGATAAGGCAACCTATGCTTCAACGATAATAACACGTAATCTGTCAGAAATGGGTTTGACAGTTGCAGCATCTAAAAACGAAAATGATTCTCCTGCAAGGTAAAAGAAACTTTCATGCTAATCAATGCAAATAGAAGGCCAAAGGCAGAAATTCAACCATATGCCAAATCCCTGGGAATATATATTAATAAAGACATGACATGTAATTTCTCTAACATGACGAACTATGTTAGAGAAATTACAAATAAGCGCCCTACATGCCAAATTTACTAAGGAAAGTGATGCCACATTTGTGGGGACCATGAGCGTTTAGGAGAAGGCTGATTGCTTCGATAGTCGAGTTGGTGATATGTAGCATTGCTAAAAACAGTGAACAGAAAACTAACACTGAAAATTCGCGTATCATATGGAGGTGATTGCGGGGATGCTATGGACCTGTTAGTAGAGGAGAGATGTTTACTATATGAAAAAGGGAAGAAGTCCGCCTCAAGCCAGACGGAAAGAACTGTGGAGATTTGGCAGGAGAAGTGGAACAAGTATGGGAGCGGGACAATGACACTGATTCCAAATATAGTGAAATTGATTATTAGAAATTTGCAAGGGACCGAATTTTCAAAACTTCAAAACGGAAGATTTCCGTTTTCAACATCCTATAAGAACTGGAAGGCGGAATCGTTCGAATGCTGGTTTTGCGGTCAACGACACTCTGAATCACATACTTTTCCAGCGTGAAGAGTTTTTAGTAATAAGAGAGGAGTGTAAAAGACAATGTGGGCTACTGATTAATGCGACTAATATGGTGACGTGCATGCTTGAGAATGTGGAGAAGTGGGACGTTGTGAGGATGATGATTACAGAGGTAATGAGGAGAAAGGAGGAGTATGAGAAAGAACCGGAGAGACAGGGGGTTAGTATATGAAAGTAAATATTCCCCAAGGTATACTTACCACCCCTTTGGTCAGGTAAGTTAGATAATGATCATGTAGATATAAAAAGTAAAAAGTGATGTTTGTTATTTAAACCTTTCTCGCCCGACACAACACAAAATGACGAGGAAGCCAGTAGGTTGGAAGCTGAAGAACGTTCAGATAAGGTTGATGGCTAAACCCAACCTTACCAATATAAAATGTATTTATATAAAATGTATGTATATAAAATGTATTAAACGTACTAACTAATTTACAATCCATTACGATGCATAATCAGCCGATTACACAAAAATAGATGGATGGTTGTCGCATCAATTGTGTTATTTTAATATGGTGCTATGGTACCACGATCTTCAACTAATATCTAGTATTAACGTAAAGTATCTGAATAAATCACGAATCAAAAGTTTAAATTCATCAGTTGAAATCTTTTCATCGTGAACGCACTGCGCATACAAAATACTTCAACAAATGATATATCCTAAAAATGATAACAATTCCGTCAAAATAGTTAATAACTTTTTACCTTACATATCTGAATGACAACGATTTCCCACACAGGATTAAGAACATCAGTTGAAGTAAAATCTGATATTCATATCAGATTTTTTCAGACCTTCAGGTCTGAAAGTCCAATGGTACCTTAAAATGGTGAAACTTACGAACAATATTGTGGAGGATTTGATACTGCGCAATGTGTGATCTTAAATCATTTCACATCATACTTTCAAAAACTTTGAATTTATCAAAAGTGCACCATGACTTTACGGACAGACTGTATGTCTTAGTAGAAATTTTTTAATGAGGATGTTATTAATTAGCCGGACCTTGTTTGATTGTGTTGATTAGTCTGATTTATGCTGAATTTTGAAAATAATCAATTGATTCGCAACTAGGACTCGAAGTTGTTTGAAGTTGAAATCTCCCCATTCATTGTGGCTCTTCGATATAAAACCATCCTGATTATCAAAGTTCGTAGAATTAGGGTTGGGACAATGCGAGATAAATGAGGTAATTGCATAACTTGTGTAAGCAGTTTTTGAAAAATTGCAAAAAAAGTGTTAAGTATTTGGAATCAACCAAAATTATGAGATTTTATTTTTTGTTATGAGAATGTGAGTTTTGAGAATCTGCTTAGTTCATTCTTCTCGTTCTATTTATAGCCCACTTAGTGAAGGCTAACTAATTTTAGTCATTAGTCTTTTGGATGCTATGCAAAAATATCCTCTGATCCACCCTATCCATCTCGTTTGATGCAATAAATTATTATTTTGCAAAACTCGAAGAATTTGTATTAGATTTTGAAATAAATTGTTGTTAATTGTATAAAGTATTTTTCAAATACTCAAAATGTATTAAACGTACTAATTTACAATCCATTACGATGCGTAATCAGCCGATTACACAAAAATAGATGGATGGTTATTGCATCAATTGTGATTGTTGTGAAAGTCAAACAGTCCATAAAACTCTGCTTGATCAGTAAAATAGATATTTTAGCAGTGAAATTGTCCGTTCAGCGGATGTTCAATTTGATACTTTAAGCAGTGCAATAGTATTGTATTACACATAGCATTCTGCACGCCTACCATAATCACGGGTAAATGACGTTATTAATATTATGTTCAAGCATCCTTAGTATTACTAGAAAAGCTTTATTTTCGAAGCTCTTCTGGAATCATTTCAAACCTTCCAGAGACAATATCAGGTCTTTTGGAAGCATTTCAAATCTTCTGAAAACAATTCTAGCTTTCTGGAAACAATAACAAGGTATCTGCCTTTAGATAACGATCAGTGTATCAAGTATTTTGCAAGTATTTAAAGTCCTCCAGCGGCAATGTCAAATCTTCTGGAAGTATTTCAAATCTTTTACAAGCATTTCAAATCATCTAGATCTTGCAATTCAAATAAAATCCTAAACAATTCTGAATGGGTGCTTGTGTATCCAGATAACCCACGTACCTGGCACCTATGGGTAGAAGTAAACGAAGGATGAGGAAAAATGGGTAAGGGGAACAAGAAAGTAGAAGGAAAGGATAGGGAAATTGAAGGAAAGGAAAAGAAGTAGGATAAGGATGGGGATAAGGAAAGGGACCAAGGATGTTGCGATGTTCATACTGCAATCATATGATATAATCATGCATCTGGGAGTTTGTGAAGTGGGGTGTAGGGTGTTTTTAGATATGTTCTCTAATAGATAACTTTTGTTCTTATGGTGTAAAATAGCTGTGTTCATTTCTTCGTCGAATTTCTGGTTCTTATTAAAAATTAAGTGACTTCCAAAGTGAGATTTATTTTGTCTATGTTCTTTGATTCCGGTCTCTCTTGTGTATGTATGTATGTTGCCTGACAGCTTTCTCATGTCTATTTGTATACTCCATTGCTATCCAGTTTGTTTGTCTTGTCCTTATTGTTCGCGAGTAGTTGGTTAAATTTAAAGTTCTTTTCTACTTAATTGTTTATGTCTCCTTTATATATTATAATTCTGTATATTTATTTTTTGTTTTCTTATTGTATGGTTAATGTTGTTAAGTTGCTTCGTGCTATTTGTTTACTTTTCTATTTCATCCTCCTTTAGATTTATTTCAAAGATTCTATCAATATACGTCATGAATGTTGCTATCTTTTGTGTGTAGTTATGATGTGGGTCGCTTGGGATAGTCATGTCTGCTTGTATTCTCTTTCTGTATATGTTCTTGTATGTCAATTTTTTGTCTTTTCCAATGTTAGGTCTAGGAAGTTGATTTTATCATTCTTTTCAGTCTCCATTGTGAACGTTATGTTCTAATGTAATTGGTTAATATCGGAGTGTAGATTTCTTATAATATCCTCATTTGTTGTATATAAAATCATCAACATATCTTTGCCATATTAGGATATTCTTCTTATTTTGGTTTTTTTTTGTTCATTATCATTTCATTTTCTCATACTCATACTTATATCGGCATTCCAACTTAAACTACACAAACATTCCTTTTTTGAAATCACCCTCAACGTTAATAAAAGCTGATTTTCGAACCGGTCATTTTTCATAAATAAAACCAAACTCTACACATCTTTTGAAACCATTTGAACCGCTTGTCCACGCCGGCGACTCATTTGTCCCCCTAATCCGGAGTGTTGGTGAATATGTTAAAGGGTTTCGCCAAATGTGGCCGGACAAATTATCTATAATAGGGGAAACTACTGGACATTGGAGAGGATTTTGAACTTTTCTGGATTCGAATCGTGGTTTTATCAGTTTTGAGGATTAGCGTCGCGTGTCCTACCATGTGGGGTCCTTTGTCCGGTTCAGCACCTGCCCTTTTTACCGCTAGACTGGACATCGGCCGGTCTAGTTTAACCAATCCATTAGGGGCGGTCCTCAAAAATCGGGGCTTTCAATTTTCAAATTTTACTAAATACATTATAATCATCAAAAAAATTTTTTTGATTTTTTAGATTTATTTTTCTTTTTAACCCATCCAAAAACCGACATCCTTGAGTTTCGACAGATGCCAATTTTCGCTCTATTGTTCTTCCAACAAAGATTGAACTCTTGGTGTGATGAGTTTAAACAAGAGTGGACATGAGCAACTGTCTAGAAAAAGATAGAAGAGGTTCTAAACGGTTTGGAATATAAGAGTGTAAAGTAGGTAATACTGTTCTTCCTCTTCTTCTTCTGATGTACTCTACCTGGAAAGACAGATGACGCTCGTGCCATCATTGTTAACGGATTTGCCACAGCGTGGACCTTCCATAACGTGTAGAAGACCTTCGATCATCCTTCTTCTATTCGCGCGCGCGGTCGACAGCCGGGGCGAAATGGGTCCTTTTTGTGATGGATTTCACGCGTTTTACTGATGTCGAATGACTAACGATAATTTAATTTACACGTGTAATCGACTGTCGGTCTTTCATTAGATGTGGTTGTTAAAAAATCAATCTCCATTTATCTTTTCCCAAACCCATAAGAAAAAGCAGATCAATTTTTAATTAAGATTTAAATCGTTTACAGGAAGTTATAAACACTAATTATGATAAATAGTATGGATTCACGCCATTGCGGATTAACCCAAGAATCGAGCAATTGAAGAAGAAAAACTCGAAACCTAGCAAAATTGATGTTATCTAACAAATCGATAATTGTAGTTACGTATCAATTAGATTTTATTGGACGATTTTGAAGTTATTCATCAGGTAGGAGTCAAAGACGATTCACGATACCATTACTTCAAGTGGATGAATTAATGGAATTCTATTGGTGATAATAACGTATCTCGCGAAGAACCGTAAACTTCATTCGCGAAGCTGTGATGAATGTGTAACTCAACGCTGACGTGAAATGGCTCAGATTTTTATGATAAAGTTGTATATGATTATAGATAATCTAAAAGCTTGATTTTTTAGTTTTATTTTGGTACACAAATTACGTTTTAAGTCCTAGAAGTAAAGCTGTTGCAATTTAATGAAGTTGTCTTATTTTTAATAAGTAAAAAAATTCAATCTAAATCAACAGCGTTTCTTTAGGATAATTACTCAAAGGTTTTTATAATAAAGTTGTTTATGTTTATAGACAATTTTAAAGCTGGTTCTTTTAGCTTTAATTGGGTATATAAATCACTTCAAAGCTCGAAGATCTTATCTTTTTAATAAATCAAAAAACAATCTAAACTAACAAGATATCTGAAGATGTTTTCTCAAGATTTTGTATGTTAAGATTGGGTAGATTCATAGATGATCTTAAAGTTTATCAATTTGTTGTATTTTTTTCCTTATTAGTAACAAAGTAATTGAGTAATTTTTCAAGATACTTTCAAGCAAGATTAATCAAACCGTTTGTTAATATAATTTATTATTGCAAATTTATTCAAGTCTCAGTCAAGGTCAGCATTTTCAGCAAATTCAATAGAATTTTGTATATCATAAGTGATCATTTTAACATTAACTTAACTTAATGACAAGGTGCTATTAATGTTAAGGATTATAACCAAATTCGACAGCGGATTGAAGTAAATATTGATCGTGATCTACATTTTGATCAAAGCCAATCGAATTTTGAAGGTCAAAGCGTCAATATTGATCATTTTAATCGCAATTCAGGTCAAATCTTCGTAAATGTTGATGAAAATCGATTGAAAATGGTGGAAATTGAACTAAATCTTGGTCGAAGTCAATTTTTGGATTATATACAATCAAATTTTGTACAAAATTAGAACCAAAATTTCAAAATTGATTATTCAACATCACATTGAAACCTTAATTTAGGTCAAACTGCTATTAATGTTGAGCATTGTATCCAAAACCGACCGCCATTTATGCGAATTGAATCAAATCTTGATCGTGGAATTTTGGATTTAGAATTTTAATGGTCAAAATATCAATATTGACTATACTAATCTCAATTCAGGTCAAACCATCGTAAATGTTGAAGTAATTCGGCCGAAAACGGTAGAAATTGAATCACATCTTGGTAGAACTTAATTTTTGGATTATGTACAATCAAATTTTGTTCAAAATTCAAATAAAAATTTTAAAATTGACCATTCAATATCACATTCTAACCTTGATTTAGGTTAAACTGTTATTAATGTTGTGGATTGTAACCAAAATCGATCACAATTTGTGCGAATTGAAGCAAATCACAATCATGAACAACGTTTTGATTAAGGTCAATCGAATTTTGAAGATTAAAACGTCAATATTGATCATATCAACCTCAACTAAGGTCAAATCATCGTAAATGTTGAGCTAAAGTTCCAGAAAACGGTAGAAATTGAATCAAATCTTGGTCGGAGTCAATTTTTGAATTATGTACAAAGAAATTTTGAATAAAATTCGAATCAAAATTTCAAAAGTGATCGTTCAACATCACATTCCAATCTTAATTTAGGTCAAGCTGCTATTAATGTTGAGGATTGTAACCAAAATCGACCACAATTTGTGCGAATTAACTCAAATCAGAATCATGAACAACATTTTGATCAAGATCAATCGAATTTTGAAGGCCAAAACGATAATATTGTTCATTCTAACTTCAATTTAGGTCAAACTAGAGTAAATGTTGAAGTAATTCTACCAAAAATGGTAGAAATTGAATCAAATATTGGTCGGAGTCAACTTTTGGATTATGTACAATCAACTATTGAACAAAATTCGAGTCAAAATTGATCATACAACATCACCTTAATTTAGGTCAAACCGCTACTAACAGTGAGGATTACAATGAAAATCGACCGCATTTTGTGCGCTCGGCTTTGTGAAATTGGACGAAATCTTGGTCGAAGACAAATTTTGGGATATGTACAATCAAATTTTGAATAAAATTAGAACCAAAATTTCAACATTGATCATTAAAACATCACATTCTTACCTTAATTTAAGTCAAACTGCTATTAATGTTTTGTTATTGAGGATTATAACGAAAATCAACCGGAATTTGTGCGGATTGAATCAAATCACAATCATGAACAACGTTTTGATCAAGGTCAATCGAATTTTGAAGGTCAAAACGTCAATATTAATCATTTTAACTTCAAATCAGGTCAAACCAGGGTAAATGTTGTAGAAAATGGACCGAAAACTGTAGAAATTGAACGAAATCTTGGTCGAAGACAAATTTTGGGATATGTACAATCAAATTTTGAATAAAATTAGAACCAAAATTTCAAGATTGATCATTAAAACATCACATTCTCACCTTAATTTAAGTCAAACTGCTATTAATGTTTTGTTATTGAGGATTATAACGAAAATCAACCGGATTTGTGCGGATTGAATCAAATCACAATCATGAACAACGTTTTGATCAAGGTCAATCGAATTTTGAAGGTCAAAACGTTAATATTGATCATTCTAACTTCAATTCAGGTCAAACCAGGGTAAATGTTGTAGAAAATCGACCGAAAACGGTAGAAATTGGACGAAATCTTGGTCGAAGACAAATTTTGAGATATGTACAATCAAATTTTGAATAAAATTAGAACCAAAATTTCAAAATTGATCATTAAATCATCACATTCTTACCTTAATTTAAGTCAAACTGCTATTAATGTTTTTTATTGAGAATTATAACGAAAATCAACCGGAATTTATGCGGATTGAATCAAATCACAATCATGAACAACGTTTTGATCAAGGTCAATCGAATTTTGATAGTCAAAACGTCAATATTAATCATTTTAACTTCAAATCAGATCAAACCAGGGTAAATGTTGTAGAAAATGGACCGAAAACTGTAGAAATTGAACGAAATCTTGGTCGAAGACAAATTTTGGGATATGTACAATCAAATTTTGAATAAAATTAGAACCAAAATTTCAAGATTGATCATTAAAACATCACATTCTTACCTTAATTTAAGTCAAACTGCTATTAATGTTTTTTTATTGAGGATTATAACGAAAATCAACCGGAATTTATGCGGATTGAATCAAATCACAATCATGAACAACGTTTTGATCAAGGTCAATCGAATTTTGAAGGTTAGAACGTCAATATTAATCATTTTAACTTCAATTCAGGTCAAGCCAGGGAAAATGTTGAAGTAATTCGGCCGAAAACGGTAGAAATTGAATAAAATCTTGATCAAAGTCAAATTTTGGGTTAAATAGTCAAATTTTGAACAATATTAGAAACAAGATTTCAAAATTGATCATTCAACATCACATTCTAACCTTAGGCCAAACTGCAATTTTTTTTTAAGTTTTATTATCTACAACCAAAATCGACTGGAATTTGTGCGAAATGAATCAAATCATAATCATGAACAACGTCTTGATTAAGGTTAATTGAATTTTGAAGGTTAAAATGTCAATATTGACCATTCTAATCTCAATTCAGGTCAAACCATTGTAAATGTTGAATTAAATCGGTCGCAAATAGAAATTGAATCAAATTTTGGTCGCAGTCAACTTTTTGATTATGTACAATCAACTTTTGAACAAAATTCAAATCAAAATTTCCAAATTTCTCATTGTTGTTGGTAGTAGATTGATTTTTTAATTATTAAAAAGGCTCAAATTTAAATAAAATTAAAATAAAGCTAAAATATCAAGCTTTAAGATTATCTACAAATATACGCAAATTTATTGTAAACAGTTTTGAGAAAACATCCTGAAGAAATGTTGTCACCTAAGATTTATTTTTTGCTTATTAAAAAGGCGAGAACTTCAATAAATTGCTGCAGCTTTACTTCTATAAACCATGCAGTGGTTTGTACACCAAAATAAAGCTAAAAGTTGCAGCTTTAAGATTATCGATAAATATACATAACTTTATTATAAAAACTTTTGAGAAAACTACTCGAAGATATGTTAATTTAGATTGATTCTCACGCAACTTTCATATAGAAAGTTTTCAGAAAACATCTTGAAGAAATGTTGTTACTTTAAATTGATTTTTTTTTTGGTTACTAACACCGTGAGAACCTTAATAAATTGCGTAAGTTTTGCGTGTAGGAGTTAAGATGTGATTTGTATACTAAAATAAAGCTAAAAGATCAAGCTTTAAGATTATTTGTAAATACACACAACTTTATCGCAAAAACTTTTGACAAAATCCTGAATGATATTGTTAATTCAGATTTTTTAATTATTAAAAATGTGAGATTTGTTTGTCAAATTAAAACTAAAACATTGAACTTTAAGACTTAAGAAATTATAAAAACTTTTGAAAGAAGATTCTTCCTTGATCGAGGTTTAATTAAATTAGCACAAACTTGGGCCGGTTTTGATTATATTCTTCGATATTAATAACGATTTGACTCGAATTGAGGTTAGAATGATCAAAAGTTGATTGACCTTAATCAATATGTTGTCCACGATCGAGATTTGATTCAAGTCGCACAAATTGCGGCCGATTTTAGTTATAACCCTTAGCTTTAACAGCCTTGACTTAAATTAAGGTTAGAATGTGATGTTGAATGATAAATTTTGAAATTTTGGTTCTAAATTTATTCAAAATTTGATTGTACATAAGCCAAAAATTAACTTCGAACAAGATTTGATTCAATTTCTACCGTTTTCGTCCGATTTACTTCCACATTTACGATGGTTTGACCTGAATTGGGGTTACTATCATCAATATTAACGTTTAGACCTTCAAAATTCGATTGACCCTGATCAAAACGTTTGTGGTCGATTTTGATTATATTCCTCATCGTTAATGGTAGTTTGACCTAAATTAAGGTTAGAATTCTTCAGGATTTTTTCTCAAAAGTTTTTATAGTAAGGATGTGTATATTGACAGATAGTTCTAAAGTTCAATTTTTCAGCTTTAATTTGGCATTCAAATCACTTATTAACAAATACATGTAAAGCTTTAGCAAATTTATTGAAGTGTTCACCTTTTAATAAGCAAAAAATTAATCCAAATTAACAACATTTCTTCATCATTATTTTTCCTCGAAAGTTCATTATTTTTATAATAAAGTTGTCTATATTTATAGATAATCTTAAAGTTCAATCATTAAACAACTTTAATGTGATATATTATAATATAATTTATACAAGTTTTCGTTTTTTATCATTTTTAAGGATATATCCTTAACAGTTTCAAATTTTTTATATGTTTGTGTTTTGCGTATAGTATCAACATACAGCCATCAACTACTTATATTGGCGCTGGTTTTTGAAAATATGTATGGGTACTGGGTACTGAAAAACACTGATGTTGTAGACTCAAGCTAAGAATGACTAAATTAAAATCGTCAATAAACAGTCTAAAATATGTCTCTAATACCCTATAATTGTCTCAAATCATCCACAAGTTGTTTCAAGTCATCTAAAATTTATCTAAAATATATCATTCTCTAAAGATGTCTAAAATGATCAAAAACTATCTAAAACTAAAACTATCCAAAATTACTTTAGAATCATCCACAACTTGCATAAAGTTCTCTAAAATCATTCACAAGTTGTTTAACATTAAAATCTGTCTAAAATACGTTTCTAATTTGTAATTGCCTAAAGTTTGAACTAAAATTAGAACTAATATTAGCACTAACACTGGAACTATCACTAACAATAAGAGTAATACTAGATCTAAAACTAGAAACTTTCGGGATTCCCCGTGTGTCTTTAGAAAACTATTTAACGTTTCGGATGCCATATTACAACCTTCTTTAGAAACTGAAAACTAATTAATTAATTAATTTATACTAATTACAAGCTAATTACCAACATTTTTTCAAAAAAAACGCACGGTAAACCGAGATAGATTCTAGTTTTGGATCTAGCATTAGTCCTAGTGATAGTTCAATTGATAGTTCTAGTGTTGGTGCTAGTGTTGGTTCTAATTTTAGTTCTATGAGCACCGGTCTTCACGAGAACCTTCGTACCTATATTGTCTAAAGATATTTAAAATCATTATTCACCGTCTAAAATCAACAAAACTTAGTATAGATTTATCCACGGAATTGTCTAAATTAACCCAGTTGTCTAAATTTGTCTAAAGTTGTTTATCATCAAGAACTGTCTAAAAAATATATATCCAATAGCCTATCATTGGCTAAAGTTGTGTAAAATCCTCCACGAGTTGTTTAAAATTATCCAAAATTTGTCTAAGATAGATCTCTAATAGCTAATAATTGTCTAAAGATGTCTAAAATTATGAAAATCTGCCGAAAATTATCAAAAACTATCTATAATTTATTTTTAATAGTTTAAATTTGGTTAGCATTATTTCAAATATTGGAGAGTGGGCTAAAATTGTTATAAATCTTGCAAATTTAGATTACATTAATAATCGGAAGTGATTGAGACATGACATTACCCTTTAAAAAAATGATTTTTGACCTATTATTGACATGCCAAATATCAAATCCATTCCAGCTCTAGCATACCTAAAAAAAAATTTGTCCTATTTCCAATAATATACTTTTTGCAAGACAATAGAATAATTGGTACAACAAAAACATATTCTAGTTTCAAGATAATACACTGATTGCAAAAAAAATGAGATTGTTGATGCAGCATTCGGATACACTAGTTTCAATATAATTGATATACTTAGATCATCAAAAATACTTACACACTTGCTTTGAGAATATGGGATTTCTCTTCACTCAACAAAATGACCTTCTAGTGGATATATAAGAGTATGATAAGCTTGAGTCAAGAGCAATAACCTCTGTTAAAAAATATTTTTCTATCAGTGTAGGTACATACTAAACGTTATTGATAGATTTACTTGTTGTCCTGAAGCATTTCAAAGATATTACCTCTTCCAACATCGCAAATAGACTACTACTTCATCATTTTCCATGATTCGGTATATCTCACATTATAACACATGATCATGGCAAACGAGTTCGAATCCAAACTTTTATCTTAATGAAATTCTCGGTATTCAACAAATCTAAACTACCACATATCATCTACAATGAACGGTATTTTAGAGACGTTGAATCTCAAAGCCACCATTACAGCTAGTAGTTCTGTTAAATGATAGATCGAAATTCCTCTCAATAACCCTGTCAAATACAAATTCCATTTCCCAGCATCAATGAAGTCAGAGACAGTCTAACCGATAAGCAATTTGATATCTTAACAGTCACAGAGACCTGGTTAAAGGATTGAATAACCGTACTCAACTCTAGTTGAGCGTCAAGTTAAACAATATTAAAATGTTGCTGGGAGTTGTTTATCGACAACAAACTAATATTAATTGTAACACGTTTATAGAGGAGTTAGAAGCGCGACTGTTAACATTAATTCCGACCCATGATGAAGTCTTCTGTCTGGGGGACATAGATATTGATATTTTGAATATAAACAATGCAAATACCGTAAGATTTCTTAACATGATTGAGTGCTCGATATTACACAACTGATTGATAAGCCAACTCGAGTTACACCTGAAACGTCAAAGATCATTAATATTATATTAACATAGAACCAAAGCCTAGTTAATCATAATGATACACTTAATGCAAATACAATCTCTGACAATGAACTCATTTGCTGTAAACTTAATTTTGCAAGATCAATAGAAGAATCCAAATACAAAGTGTTTCGTGACTTCAGTAATTTTGATAAACACAGGCTGATTTTGCGGCAGTTCCGTTTCATTACATTTATAGAATAGAAGATGTAAATGAGGAAATAACTTTCTTTACTAGGAGTTTGCTAGACTTATTCTAGCTACACGAGCCTATTAGAAGAGCAAAACGTTACTCTAAATGTACCCCTTAGTTGACAACCAATACTAAATACCTCATGGTCTTGACGGATAAAGCTAAGGCATAGTGGAAACAAACGAAAAACATTTCAAATTATGAGGAATATAAAGAATTAAGAAACATTACGGCACATCTTATCCGTAATGAAAAACGAGCTTATCTCAATTTTGGTATGTGTAGACCAGGCGATGTACCGTCTAACGTATGGAAACGATTTCAAAACATACGTGTTTTAAAAAATAATCCGTTACTAACACAAACTCTATCAAATGCCAACGATATAAACAATAATCTAATATCTGCTATTCCTCCTTCCTCGTCGTCGCACCAAATAAAAAGTTTTTATCGAAATATTATATGTATATCGGTGTCAAAGTTTGCGAATTCAAACTGATCTTCCAGGCAGAAGCCAAGGAGCTGGTGCTGATAGTATTTCACAGTATATGTTAATGTTATATTATCCACATATCATTCAATTTTTAACACACATTACCAATACTTGTTTCGAGACCAACACATTTCCTTCCTTCTGGAAGGAAGCTATCCTTCTGGAAAGTAAAATCACCAACCGCTTTTTCGGATATACGACCAATTAGTTTACTGTCAGCAATTTCGATAATTTTTGAAAAAATTTTAAAGAAGCAACTGCGCTTTATCTTACCTGGTAATAAAATAATACCTGAATTGCAGTCAGTTCATATCTGTGATGATATTGTCCGTGCGTCTGATCGGGGAATGGTTAGGGTTTTGATTCTTATAGATTATTCGAAAGCAAGTGGCTGAGTATGTGGCCACTCTTATCTCTATTTTACATTACAGTGGCTTGGGCAATAACTCCCTCTTTCTTCTTACTCAATATTTAAAGGGTAGATCGCAAAAGGTGGTCTTAAATTATCGCCAGTCTCTACGACGACCATTAATTTCTGGCGTACCACAGGGCAGTATTTTTTAGTCCGCTTTTATATACTGTATTATCCACGATGTCAAAATGACTTCAATATTGTAAATTTTACTCATATGCTGACGGCACCCAGACTTACTACTCGTTCCCACCTGCAGATTTTCAGTGTGCAATGAATTTTATAAATAGTGATATATCAAACATCTCACAATATTCGAAAGAACATGGATTGTTCATTAATAATGATAAAACGGTAGCTAAACTCGTGCGCGTCTGGGCACATTGAGTTTCTGGCAACGATAAGAAATCTGGGTGTTGTAATGGATAATATCTTAAATTTTACATAGCACATTAATCTCAATATGCAAAAAGCCTTCGCTGCTTTAAAAGTAATTTTTAACAACAGATTTTCTCTGAATCAGAATACGAAAAAGTGTCTCTGCGCCAATGTGAGGCGATATCGTTCATTACATGTCTTGGTTAAGATACTAAATCTTTTATAAGACGATATTTATATTTAAATCGCCGAGGTCACTTATGGGCGAGGCGCTACAACCTTTAAATTGTGATTTCGTGTTGACACATCAACTCTTGCGCCTCGCCTGCAAGCGACCTCGGCGATTTGAGGCGACATTGTTCATTACATCTCTTGGTTAAGATACTAAAATTTATATAAAACAACATTTATGCTCAAATCGCCAAGGTCGCCTGCTGGCGAGGAGCTACAATCTTTAAATTGTTGAATTCGTATTGACACATCAACTCTAGCGCTTCGCCCGAAAGCGACCTCGGCGATTTGAGGCAATATCGTTCATTACATGTCTTGGTTAATATACAAATTTTTTTATAAGACAACATTTGTACTCAAATCGCTGAGGTCGCTTGTGGGCGAGGCGCTGCAACCTTCAAATTGTGATTTCGTGTTGATACATCAACTCTTGAGCCTCGCCCGCAAGCGATCTCGGCGATTTAAGGCGATATCGTTCATTACATCTCTTGGTTAAGATACTAAAATTTATATAAAACAACATTTATACTCAAATCGCCAAGGTCGCCTGCTGGCGAGGAGCTACAATCTTTAAATTGTTGATTTCGCATTGACACATCAACTCTAGCGCTCCGCCCGCAAGCGACCTCGGCGATTTGAGGCGATATCGTTCATTACATGTCTTGGTTAATATACTAAATTTTTTATAAGACAACATTTGTACTCAAATCGCCGAGGTCGCTTGCGGGTGAGGCGCTACAACCTTCAAATTGTGATTTCGTGTTGATACATCAACTCTTGCGCCTCGCCTGCAAGCGACCTCAGCGATTTGAGGCGACATTGTTCATTACATCTTTTGGTTAAGATACTAAAATTTATATAAAACAACATTTATACTCAAATCGCCAAGGTAACCTGCGGGCGAGGCGCTACAATTCTTAAATTGTTGATTTCGTGTTGACTCATCAACTCTAGCGCCTCGCCTACAAGTGACCTCGACCATTTGAGACGATATCGTTCTAAAATATCTTGTTTGTTAAGATACTAAATCTTTTATAAGACTATTTACACTCAAATCGCCGAGGTCGCTTACGGGCGAGGCGCTACAACCTTTAAATTGTGATTTCGTGTTGACACATCAACTCTTGAGCCTCACCCGCAAGCGACCTTGGCGATTTAAGGCGATATCGTTCATTATATCTTTTGGTTAAGATACTAAAATTTATATAAAACAACATTTATACTCAAATCGCCAAGGAAACCTGCGGGCGAGGCGCTACAATTTTTAAATTGTTGATTTCGCGTTGACACATCAACTCTAGCGCCTCGCCCGCAAGCGACCTCGGCGATTTGAGACGATATCGTTCATTGCATGTCTTGATTAAGATAGCAAATCTTTCATAAACCGACATTTATGCTCAAATCATCGAGGTCGCTTGAGGAAGCGCCTCTTCCTACAAGCTTTAAGTTGTCAATTTTGGGTTGACACATTTGGAATCTTCTTTCAATAATTTATTGCAATTACTAAGTCTAATTTTTAATAGGTAGTGTATTTCATGTAAGAGTGAATGTCTATCAAAATCAAAAAATCATCACAACCCACCTGTCGTTATTCCTAAAAGAAACATCCGGTCTTAACACGATTATTCAAATAATTATCATCATCGGCAAGTGTTTAGTCAACTGTTCCACTCTACTAATCCCGTTCTATATAACTTAAAAGTAAACTTGTTCATCAGAAAGCGGCAGTTGGCATTCGGTATCTATTGTTAAGACTTTTATCTCGGTCTTTTCCGTTTTACGATCCATGTTTTCATTTACCGAAACAGGAAGCGATCCGAATCCGACACCGTCATACGTTTAGGAATTCAACGTCATCTTCATAGAAAGAGATGGTATCTTCTTCGGCGCATAAGCTCGTTACGATTTCAATCGAGAAGAGAGCCGAACGCATCTGTTCTTCTTCTTTGGATACGTCGATTTATCATCTTTGAAATGTACGCAATCGCCAATAAGTCACGAGATGAATAGGGGAGAACGGGTTTTCAAGTTTTTGCATCGTTAAAAGGAAACTTAAGAATTTTGTAATTTCTGAATTGAGCGGGTACCGTTGAGTCGATAATTTTTCGTCAAACATCTTTAGCATTCCATCTGTTGTTGGGTTCGATGAAAAAAATGATTGTAATGAGTAAGATATTAGGTAAAAAATGGCGTACAAGGTAAAAACAATGACCAAAAATAAACGAGAGAGTTTAAAGGAAAGGAGAACCATAAATACGTGCCCGTTTACAAGATGCTCTGATTTATAACACCGAGTTTGGTTCTGCGGCGGTGATTTATCCTTGGCGTATATATCGGCGGTACAACGTAACGAGACCTTTAAGAAAACCAGCGCACAACCGATCGCGAAGAAATCCTCGTCGGCCTCTTCGCCTATAGAGTACACTTTTGGAGCACGTGTTATGTACCGACGTTCTTTTCCACCTTTGGTTTCTCCTCGACACGTTCTTTTCGCTATTCCACAATTCCTTTGTCGGTACCATATCCGAGACTTTATTCCATTTATTCTCTTTGTCGGTGCGACTTTTATACTTAATTCGTACTTAGAACATTTACCCCCCATTATTTCGTTTTTTTCTCTAAAACCCTTAAAAAAAGAGTTAAAACAAACCTCGCTTTGTGTGTGTGGTCTGTAAAAGCTTTGTCATAAAACGTCAAGATTCAATTTTCTCTACACCCCCGATCGTTATCTTATCTATTTACAAACCGGACTACTTTAAGGCTGGGTGGTGGTGATTTTTGCTATCCACGTCGATGATCGATGGAGATGGGATACGAAGTCGAACGAGGCTGAGGCTGAGGCCTTTTCTACCTGGATACCCATCATAATACTTCATTCGGTTTTGTTTGCCTAAGGAGGAAAGAGATTATCGAGCGGTTAGAAGAGGCGTGACCGTGTGTAATTTGAGTTAGTGTGACGAGTCATTGGTTTCTGATTTATTTAAATCAGAAAATCAACTTGCATTTAATTGAAAATTAATATCAGATGAATCTTGTTATAGGGGATTTATCTGCAAAAACACGAATTAATCGAACTGATTATGATTAATTGAGGTTAATTCCCGCTTAAATACCAAGTATATTATTAACTTAAACCAAGTAAATAATTAAAGAAGAAATGTTGAGGTGCAAACATAACCTCAAAGATGGGTTTTGTTCATAACATTAATACGATTATGTTTGGAGCTAATAAAAGTTGTTAAATAAGTGCATTTACCTTACATTTACTTATTTTTGTAGGAAAATCCGTTTGTTTTTAATTATTTTAAGTAAAAAACGAATTTATAACACTTAAATAATTTTTGACATTTTTCTGTTGACGTTGATCTTTTTACTACCAACCTCGAAAAATTAAAATTACTACGTAATAATATTTAAGTAATTAATCGATTTACTTCATATTTTAATTAATTAATTACGATTTTACGTAAATATGTGAAATGAGACAATCAAATTTGATATATCTATTAATAAAATTGATTTTAAATTGTAAAACTTTATTCTTACCTTTTGAAATGTCACTAGATCTCAATTTTTTTTTAATTTAAATAAAATATTATAAATTAAGATTAATTTCTGCTTAATTGAACACGATTTTAAACCAAATGTACTTTATTCAATGTCGAGGAAAAATCGTGAAGAAATGTTAGTTTTAAACTGAATTTTACTAATTAAAAAGGTTAAATAAATTGCTAAAGCTTTTCTATGAGGACTTAAGATGTAATTCGTATATCAAAATAAATTAAAATTAATTTATAAATATAGACAACTCTATTGTGAAAGCTTTTGAGAAAAAATACTGAATATATGCTGTTACCTTTAATAAAATGTTAAAGCTTTACTTCTAGGAGTTAACCCTCAACCCCTACCTAGCGGTATGTCATGCCGCTATAAACGTTTATGAGCTTGTATCTTTTATAAATCTTTTCCTGCGTAGTTCATAGTCCGTCTACCTTTAAAGTATATTAGTTTACATATAAGCAGTCATCGGTGGGAGATATGCGTTAAACGTGTACCAACGTGTTACAAGATTTTTTGGATTTAGCGGTATATGGTACCGGTCAGTAGTCTCTACGTTGCGTTTTTGAATTGTAGTAAAAACTGTTACTAGTGAAAAATATTGAAAATATTAACTGAAATATTGAAACTTCGAATAGTGCTTAGTATTAGTTTGAACAGTGAGTTGACAATTAGTTTATACTTCTGTTTGGAACTTTGTAAAATGGCTCAGAAAGCAGGTCCGTCTTGTATGAGATCTGATGATGAAGAATTTGAAGAATATTTGATGGAAGAAAGTAGTGATGAAGATGAAAATATAGATGTAAAAAATTTTATTGAAATGGATCTCGATAGTGAATCAGAAATATCTGCAGCTGACAATGATGAGGACGAAGACAAGGAAAATGAAAATAATTTTTGTGCAGAATCAGAGGAATGAAATGTTTATTACGGTCGCGAAAAAACAAATAAAACTAAATGGTAGGTGAAGCCATGGTATTTTGTCGGATTACTTCCAAAACTTCCTAAGTTCAAAAACAACCTCAACCCATTTCCATACCCATTAGGCCCATAACATAATATGTAAATAGTAAAACGATTTGAAAATATTAGTTCAAATGCCTTTATAGGTCAAAACGTGAGCCACCTCGTAATGTAAGAACAAGGAAGCACAATTTGATTACACATTTACCAGGACTAAGAGGACCTGCTGCTTTGTTAGGAGATAATCCAAAGCCAGAAGAATTATGGAATGTATTTTTCAGTGAGAACATGCTGCAGGAAATTATCCGATGGACAAATTGTAAATTAGGACTAGTTCGACTAAAATATAAAAATAAATCGCATGCTAGCTTATGTGATATTGACGTATTAGAACTAAAGGCATTTCTTGGTTTATTAATTTCCACTGAAGTGTTCAAATCAGGCAATGAAAATGTGGATTGTTTATTTGCAACAGGTGGAACAGGGAGAGATGTTTTCCGAACTCACTTCTACAGTATTATATATTTAGAAATCTGAAACTAGCAACTAACGCCATTAACAACGACAACATTCTGATCTGAAATAATACTTTGACGTCCTTCAACATCGGCAAATACAGAAAAAAGGGATTAACTAACTAGAAACTGACCTATTTACCTTTATTAGCTGTTTCCACCAAAACTTATTTTCGAAAGTAAGTCCTTTTTTCGTAGACAAGAACGGATATATTAAAAAAAAATGTTAACTTGAATGGTTGCGGTCCGCCGAACCAGCGGTTGCAAATTGCTAAAAGAGTCTGTAAGTCGATAGTTAAACTTGCAGGAAAAGATTTTATTAATCATAAAATCGTGGCTAAGAGAAAATACTGGAAATTATTTGACAGCAGACTTGCAGGAAAAAGCTTTATGACTAAAATGGCTAAGAGAAAATACAGGAAATTATTTTCAGGATTCTGAGATGACCGCTAGGAGGTGCAAATACCATCTTTAATGCCTTGAAATCTTAACAATTAGTCATTAGTCATCTTAGGAATGGTATCTCAATTTTAAGATACTTGTACATTTCAGTTTCAGTCCAGTCCCAGTATATTCCGGGTTCATGCCGGGATTTCATGAAAGAAGATTTATCGTTTAGAAGTCTGGGAGCATTAAGAAAGATTTGCAATGAAAATACGATTGGCACCAAATAAATTAATTTTCTGGAAGCATTTCAAGCCTTATAGACGCAATGTTAAGTATTCTGACAGCAATATCAAATCTTTTGTTAGCATTCCAAATGTTTTGGAAGCAATTTAGATCTTCTAGAAGCAATATTAAGCGTACCTGAGCCAATATCGAGACTTTTGTAACCACTTTAAATCATCTAGAAGTAGTATCAAGTCTTCTGGAATCTTCTCGAGTCTTCTGAAAGCATTTCAAATCTTCCAGAAACAGTATAAAGTCTTACAGGGGTTATATCTAATCTTTTGAAAGCATTTTAAAATATTTAGAAGCAGTATCATGTCTTAATTATTAAAATCTTCTAGAAGCAGTATCAAGTCTTTTGGAAACTTCTCAAGTCTTCTGAAAGCATTTGAAATCGTCTAGAAGCAGTATAAAGTCTTATAGGGGCAGTATCAATGCTTTAGGAGGCATTTTAAAACATCTAGAAGCAGTACCAAGTTTTCTGGAAGTAGTATCCAGTATTTTGGAAGCACTTCAAGTAATTTTGAAGTATTTCAAGTCTTCTAAAAGTAAGCATAATGTCTTCGGGAAACATTGTAAGTCGTCTGGAAGTATTGTAAGTCATCTGGAAATATTTTAAGTCTTCTAGAAGCAGTATCAGTCTTCTGGAAACATTCCAAGTATTCTGGAAACCATATCAAGTTTCTTAGATACAATATCAAGTCTTCTGGAAGCATCTTCAGTCTTCTAACAGCGACATAAAGTACTTTGGAAGCATTGTAGGTCGTCTGGACACACTTCAAGTCCTCTAGATGCAATATCAAGGCTTCTAAAAGCGTTGTAAGTCATCTGTAAGCATTGTAAGTCGTCTGGATGCATTGTAAGACATCTGTAAATTCATCATTTTAAGTCTTCTAGAAATATCAGTCTAGAAATTCAAGTCTTCTGAAAGCAATATAAAGTTTTCTTAAAACAGTATCAAATCATCTAGAGGTAACAACATCAAGTCTTCTGGAAACATTTTAAGTTTTCTAGATGCTATATCAAGTTATCTGAAAGCATTGTAAGTCGTCTGGAAGTATTTTAAATCCTCTAGAAGCAGTAATAGTCTTCTGGAAGCCGCGGTACTTTATAAATCTGGAAACTTTAATTTGTATTCTTTTTAAGACAATAATTTAAAAAATTTTTTTATTATCATAAAATTTGCGATAGGCAAATAAATGCCCGCGTTGAATGCGCTGCACATTTTTCGGGGCATTTATGTTCTACAGCTTTCATTATCTTCTTCGTTTCTTCTAATCAGATAAGAAGCCATTTTGAACGGAAAAAAAACATCTTACCGTCTGCAAAATTTTTTGAAAAGCTTCAGTCTTCACCTTCAAAGAGTATTTTTCTTCGCTATCGTATTCATATTCGTATTTTACTATGTTGTACACTAAGAAATTTTTGACACTAAAATGACATAATTATGTCGGTAAAAATGTTGCCTTTTCTGTTAAACAATAGAGGGTGCAGAACCCGGAGTGAGAGTCCGGTGCGTGTACCGAAAGGTTAAGCCCGACGAGTTCGCCACATCCTTAAAAAATCTAAATGAAGATGTTGATAGATTGTTTTGCCATTGTTTTAAATCTTACAATAAACCCTGCTAAATCTCAGTTGATAGTTTTTGGCCCTAAACAAATCAGAGAATCTCTTTTACCGTCTGTAGTTGTGTCTGTCAATGGCGAACAGATTCCCATGGCCTCTACTGTATCTAATTTGGGCCTACTTTTTGATAACTCTCTTCGATTTGAGGAACACTCGTCGTCTATGATCAGAAAGGCGATTAGTACACTAAAATCAATATATATATAAATCGATACCTATTTGATTCCGATACCAAGCGCCTGATTTGTGACTCTTTAGTATTATCGAAGTTCTCATACTGTGATGTAATTTACAATAATTGCATACCCAATCAATGTTCGAATCGCATTCAACGCTTGCAAAATTCTTGTCTAAGAGTAACGTATGGTATACGTGGAAGACGTGGTGTGTCAGAGGCCCTTAGGCGATCTGGTTCTCTAAATATGAAAAATAGACGACTGATGCATGAAGTATCGTTTTATTTTAACATCTTGCGTACAAAGCAGCCTCCGTATCTATTCAACAGGATTTAGTTCCGACATCAACAACATTCACGAAACATAAGACACCCTAAGTTGGTTTACATACCTAGCCACAAATTGGAGTTGTTCAAACGCTCTTTTTCCTACAACATGGCCAATAAATTTAATAAATTAATTTATCTGGTAGTGCGAGACTATAGCTATTCACAGTTTAAGTGCCGTTTCATTAATCAGTTGCTTGACAATCAGTGATTAACTGTTGTGTAGAAGACTTGGAGATCTTTAGTATATTAAGTTGTTTATCCATTATTTACATTAATCGAATTTATAAAATATTATTTATTTTTGTTATTTTTTTCTCTTCATTTAATCTCAATTCTATCTTTTCTAAATTTATTTTGTATTTAATCAGCGTCTTAGCACTTTAATGAGTTTACAATTTATCATTAATACTTTTCTCTTTTTTTTCAATTAGGATTAAGAAACTTTTCTTTTGTTTGTTATATGCTATTTTTTATTATTAAAAATGCTAATGGAAGAGCGCCTAAATGCCTATGGCATAGGCGATTTAGTCTTATTGGTACAGTTATCTATCGCAATTTACTAATGTTTGAGTACATTACTACTGTAAATTTACAACATGTCAATAAATTTTATTATTATTATTATTTGGTGTTTAATCTTAATTAAACAAATAAAAAATAAAAAAAATTAATATTAGAAATAAATTAGGAAACAATTAAAAAGGTGACAACGCATAGTTCGAACCGACCCAGTTAGCGGTCGCAATAACTCCTGACGAAGCGCTGCAACTCAGCAGGTCCATCGATCAATTGCCGATTAAGGATCAATATCGATCAGCAGTGCTCAAACAAGAATCTAGGACGCAAAATAATTGTTAATTTAAATTTGTAAATAGAACACGATTGTTTTGGAATCAATCGCAAATTTTTGTAATAAGGTTTTGTATATAAACTGGAAATTTTTATAATAAAAATCAGTATGAATTAATTGTCTACTCGCTTTACTTCACCACCTTCCTACAACAGATAACCAGGCATAGTTCGGATCTGTTCATGGTCCTTCGAGCCGGCGAAGATGTCACAGAAGAAATAATTACTCCAGGTCATTTTTTAATTGGAAGACCAATTATCGCACCACCAGAAGAAAGATCAAAAATACACGAAAATCTCTCGACAAGATGGAAGCTCGTTCAAAAAATGCGAAGCGACTTTTGGCAGTCTTGGTCCCGAGAATATCTGAGTAGATTACAACAAAGATTAAAATGGACTTCACGAGAAGAAAATCTTAAACCTGGAGACGTAGTAATCTTAAAAGATAACATCGTCGATCCCGGCAAATGGCCATTAGCCAAAATTGCTGAAACTCATCCCGCAGCCGATGGCACCGTAAGAGTAGTAACTCTCAAGAAGGCAGGAGGTACTACACTAAAACGCAGCATCCACAATTTGATTCCTCTGCCTACTGAAGAGAAAAATCATGAAGATAATCAAATACAGAACATTAGTTGTAACAATGGAAGATTTCACTGTCAACCACAAAGGCAAAAATCGAATTCCACGAATGGAATTAAAATGCTAGTAACAATGATGCTGTTATTGGCCACAATCCAAAATGCATTAGCGGCTAACTTTAATGTTCACTACTTGAAATCCGGGTTGTATATCGAAGACATCGGACACGTCAAGATTGAAAGAGGTTTATTTCGCATCGACACAAAAATAAATAAAACAAAAATAACCATTGATATGGAGATAGCTTCAAACGCAGTACAAGATTTTCGTTACTTATGCAACAATGTCACGAGAATGGGGGAAAATTTGTGCGAAAATCTCCTACATCATTTGGATGAGGAAGAAAAACATCTGAATTGGACACACCAAGGCTTAAAGACGATTCTTCATCAGAGGCACAAAAGAGGTCTTCTGGGTAACCTGTTAACAAGCATCTTTGGAGTCAACGACGAAGTATACAGAGACATTGACACGCTGGAAGTCAATCAAAAAGAGTTGATAAGAGCATCGAGTCACCAGACCAAATTTATGCTCTCAGCCTTAGCCACAATTAACATTACTGAAGCCAAGATGTATGCTCACCTAGAACAGTTTCGTCAGAAGTTGGATCAAGGTCTACAAGCCATGTACCGAATGGAGAGATGGTTTAGCAAAATAGATATGAATGAACTGAACCTTCACGTATTAAATTCATATCACATCGTAATTAACATCCTCAACGAAATTAGCGACTACTACACGAAAGTAATGCATATCACCCTAAATCAAGGAAGTCTTTTTGACATCATATCTCCTGCTTCCATCAACCAAGTAATCACCTCCGCAAACGTCAAACTTCCATCCAACATACAAATCCTTCAACATCCAATGATAAAAACCAAAGTTACACACGACCAAGACAACATAATAATACACACCTACTTTCCAATGGCGGAAGTCATCGAGTTTACGCTTATCAAAGTAAATACTGTACCCTTAAAGATTGAAGACACATCATACTGGATTTTAGATGTCGTCAGCAATGTAATAGCGATCGATTACAACACACAACTGTACTTCCAAATGAGCGACCAAGAATTTAAACAATGCATCATGATGGAGGAAACACAATATCTATGTGTACCATCATCGGTGAAGAACATTGAGAATTCACCAAATTGCGTAATAAACGAGATTTATCGACGTTCAGAAAAGACAACATGTGAAACTCGTGAGCACGCAATTAAATCTGTCATATGGAAGCAGTTGTACATGAAAAACACGTGGATGTTTATATCAACTAAGCCATTTAAAGTGGCTGTCACCTGCAACGGCATTAGAGAAGATGTATCTCTGAACACTACGGGCGTTATCCAGATAAGTCAAGAATGCATCATAACCACCAAACAAAGCATCATTACACCGTCAAGAGATAGTTCATTGACAGTTCTACAGAGCTTCAATCATCCGGTGAAACTCTCCTTACACCTTAGTGTTCCAAGATCAAAGATGGCAACAGAAACTAAAGAAGAAACAGTCATCAAAGCGTCAGATGACCTATCGAAGTTAATAGACGAAGAGAAAGAACTTCATGAGTCAACTTGGCACCTAGTAAAACATCACTCTATCGTCTCAAGTTTCACGACAACGGCAATAGTCCTGATCGCAGCAATTCTCACATGGTTAATTGTGCGATACTGTCTGAATTACCGAAAGAAGAAAAATTCTGTTACCAAGAAATCAAAATCAAAGGAGACCGAAGAGGAAATCCCATTACAGACATTGGGTCACTCAGCGCACAATATCAATTTGGAACCAATTTACTCTGACCTCCACCACCGCATGAATCATTAAACACCTGCAACCAAATTATGAAAGGGAAGTGAAGAGCCGTCATTTTCTTGGCGTCGCATTTGGCAACCCTGTATATTTGAATTGAAATAAAACTGGAACTGTTACTAGACGTATAACTAGAATCGTTTTTTTTAAATTTTGTATGAAAATGTGCGCACTCGTTTCGTTCGTCCAACCCGTTCCTTAGGGTACCAAATGTCTTAAGACGGCATTGATAATAAATTATTATTTAACTGAATTTTCAAAATTATTGTTTGAATTTTAGTGGGTGGTGGATTTCATATGAAACTGAGCAAAAAAAATAACGAAATTTGAACAAAAAAGAAACGATTTTAACTTGGAAATAGAGAGGGAACTTTTTACCGTTCACTAATGAGCAGTTGGCTCTGGTGATTCAGTTGAGCGCCATCTACGCTTCGTCGCCGTGGTAACGAGTCGACGCGTCGCGACGCCGCGTCGCGGTGGTGTGTGACATAATAACTTCAATCGTAATTATACGCGACGCGTTATCCGAAAATCCGAATTTCGCACTCGAAAATAGAAACCTCGCTCCACTTCGCCCTCCTTTTTCTCTCTTTTATCCTCCTTTTTCTTTTTCGGTTATACTCTATTTTTATTATTCGCTTTTTGGTTTTTCGGTTTCCGTTTTTGAAGTTGTCAGCGACAGGCGTCGCTGGTCGTCGATTTTTCTTGGCGTCCAATTAGCGTTGACAGCTGCTACTGGTGTATGTGGAACTCGGACGTTTTTAGTCAAACGCGAAAAACAAAACGTTTACTTCCTATTTCATTTAGAATTTGTTTTTTTCGCGAGAATAAACAAAATAAATGAGAGGGCGAAAAATGAAAAATAAAAAAAAATGAAAGGGATAGAGCCGACGATATCGTCGAATCGGATTTTACGACTATCGGTAAAAGGCAATTTACGATATCGGAAGCCGCGCTTTACGACGCCGCCTCGCGCACCGGCTTTTTGCTTTAATTTCGGCTCTTGAGAGCGTTTTAAAACGTTCCTTTACGACCTCGAAAATTGTTATGTGTCAATTAATACCGGATTATGCGAACCGACGGCCGTGGTTTCAGGTAGATAGAATCCAAAGCGAACATTTAATTCGCATTCGATGTCGCTTTCAATCTGTTTGGCCATGTTATGAAAATCTAAAAATTGTTATTTCATCATCATCACAAATAAAATTCATAACATTAATTAGAAAATTGTTTCATGTATTTTGAGTAGTTGATGCTCAAAAAGGTTCAAACTCGAAAAGATACTTCTTAAAATTGTTTACGCGGTGTTGATTTGTAGGTTGCTATGTATTTAACAAATTATTCCTTCGCAATGTTTGAATTGTTTATTTATATAAGTAAGAGGACGTTTAAGTCCGATGTGCTACTAACTATCACTAAGACTAATAGTAGAACTAACACTAAAACTAAACCCAGAACTTCAGAAGCGGTTTCTGAAGGTTTTTAGTTTAAGAGTAGTGTTAGCCCTAGTAATAATTCTAGTATTAGTTCTAGTATTGATACTACTGTTAGTTTTAGTCCTTTATTTATCTTCCACATTTTATAATCCAATTTATTCGGCAATTTTAAGCTTTAATATCATTATTTGCCATTTCAACAATAATAGACGTAACATATCTTTCAAAATAAGTATCTTATTGATTTGTATAACTAACTTTATGTCATACTAAATACCAAGCTTTACTTTTAGTATTCAATTTTACAACTTAAGAAGTACCTTTTGGTTTCCTAATTGGAAGAGTTTCAATGGTGCTTCATTTCTCTCGCATACAGAGTGATAATGCGTTGTTTTTCAGTAAAATGCGTGTTAACCAACATAAGCTTGGTTTTTGAAAATACGAATGGGTTCTGGGTGCTGAAAGACTGTATTCAAAAAAGATTTAAACGACAAATGACGGCTAAAAAGAAAAAGTTAAAAACACCCATAGTGTTTTGCATTTGGTGTTTTTGAAGCATTTGGTTCAAAAATGGTGTTTCTGAAAGTATTTGAAGTGTTCTGATGACATTTTGAGGAGTGAGGAGTTGAGTTGATGAACCAGTCGGAGTAAGACGTGTCTTCCGCCGCGTGCGTTATTGGGGTTTATATATCGTTGAAATGCGTTTTACCGAAGAAAATTTGAAAGATCTAAAACGCTTGTTTAACAGCTCTATAGACGAACTCATGAAAAATGAAGCCTTTATGGACCGTTTGGTGAATGTGGTAAAAGATCATTTTATTTCCGAATTGGAATCCCTTAAATCGGAGAACGAGCAACTAAAGAGAGACAACGCGTCGCTCGCAGAAAAACTAGATGATCTAGAGCAATACACTCGTCGCAATAGTGTGCGTGTGCTTGGGATTCCAGAGAATAAGAATGTCAATGTCGAAAATGAGGTATTATCACTATTTAATTCCACATTGGGTTTGTCGGTCACAGTCGAAAATATCGACAGATGCCATCGTGTCGGAGCTTTCAATAAGAGTCGAAAAAAACCACGACCTATAATAGTAAAATTTGTTAGTTATCGAACCCGTGCAATGGTCTGCGCTTCCAGACGTAAGTTGAAGGGGTCGAACATCATCATTCAGGAGAATTTAACTACGAGAAGATTTAATTTACTCAAAGAGGTCCAGTCGGTTGTTAAGCGAGGAAAAGCGTGGAGTAGAGATGGAAGAATTATGGTTGAACATGTAGGGTCAATAGTTCGGGTCAAAAATAGCGAGGATATCACTTCTTTGGGTATCAAAAACAACAATGATTTGTCTCTAGCCTGATATTATTCTATTATAATAATTAGGAAAGTTTTATTTGATTATTATTATTTTGTTTTCCTTTGTTATTTTTTTTTTGTTTTTTTTTCTTTTATTGTTTAGTGTATTTTCATTTCGGTATCACCTCTTTTTTTATATAATAGGTCTTGTTTGTTTACACGCATGTTCGGCGGATGTAATCGTTGCCGCTCCTAAAATAGTTTTTTTTGTGCGTTAAAAGAAATTATAAAGAATTTGTTTCCTCTCTATATACAAATAATTTAAAAGTTTTCTTCTCTCATATTACGTATATAAGTTCAAGTTTGGTTCAAATATTTACTTTTTTTTTTTGTTTTTTTTCTTTTTTTAGTTCATTACCTAAATTTTTATATATACTTTAATTATTCTTATTATTTTCTTGTTACATGAGTAGAACTTTAAGGTTCAGCCATGTCAACGTCAGATCACTGTTGGCGCATTTTGATGATTTGAGTGAGATCGTGATCGAGAATGGGTACGATTTGTTTGGAGTAAGCGAAACGTGGCTTTCCGAACATATTCCGAATGCAGCTATCGACATACCCGGTTATACCATTGTGAGACGAGACAGGGCAACTCGTGGGGGAGGTGTGGCATTGTACATAGCGCAACATCTGAGGTATGTTAATGTGTGTGACGCTGGTTTTGTTGATGATGACGTTGAGCAGATCTGGGTTTTGTTATCAATCATGTCTAGAACTTTTGCTTTTGGTTGCATGTATAGGTCTCCAAGTTCAAATGTGTCTACTTTCTTGGATAAGCTGGGTTCCGCGTTGTGTCATATACAGGGTGTCTCTGACTTCATGTACTGCGCAGGGGATATTAATATTAATATGTTGGATTTCGGTGGTGGTGCCACAATGAGATTTAATATACTTTTAGACGAATTATCACTTGATCAGGTAATTAATTTACCCACTAGAACCACCACCACCTCGGCTTCTCTAATCGATTGTTTAATTACGAACAATTCAGAGAGCTGTACAAACCAGATAAATAGACCTTTGGATATATCAGATCATAACCTAATTCAATGTGATATAGTCTTTTCAAGCTTGAAGTCTGCTCCGATGGTCAGATTGTGCAGGAATGTATCCGGCATAGATGACTCCCTTTTAAGGCGTGATCTCGCTTGTCTACCTCTTCATAACATCTATCATATAAATGATATCAATCAAAAAGTAAACTTCTTGAGCTCCCATCTGTCGATACTTTTGAATCTTCATGCACCGGCGCGTCCTCTTAAGTTTGCTAAGCCTTTTACCCCATGGATAACGTAGAATGTTAAGTTAATGATGAAACTCAGAGATCAGGCACTGGGTAAATTTAGAAGAACAAAGCTCGCCCCTCATTTCGATTACTACAAATCTTTGAGAAATTTAGTTACATCAGCAATACGTCGTGAAAAAAAAGTTTATTTCAATAGTACTTTCAAAAATATGGATGTGCAGAGTAGTTGGAGGCTTTTAAATAGGTTGAATATCGGGAAAAAATCCAGGCCAGTTATTCCTGCGCATCTGCATGATGTGAATAAAATTAATGATTATTTCTTAAAATCTGTTGGTCATACCGATGTAGATGCTGCTTTACTTACGTTTTACAATACAAATAATCTTTTTGCCGAATCCCATGACGGGTTTTCATTTAAAATAGTTGATACCTCAACAATAATAAGTGCATTAAACGGAATCAAATCAACAGCTGCTGGAGCTGATGAAATAAATATCATATTTATTAGAAAATGTCTTCCGGATTTATTGCCTTACATTGTGCACATTGTGAACTCTTGCCTTGAGCAATCAATATTTCCCGATGCCTGGAAGTCTGCTGTTGTTATGCCCTTACCTAAAAAAGTGAATCCTTGTAATTTCGAGGACCTACGTCCTATTAGTATTTTTCCAGTTCTTTCCAAAGTCTTGGTAAGGTGTATGGAGATTCAGTTGCGTACATATATGGACGAACACAATGTGTTGCCTCCAATTCAGTCTGGTTTTCGTCCGAGTTATAGTTGTGCCACTGCCTTATTAAACGTCACTGATGATCTCTTGAAGGCTCGTGATGATGGTCAGAGTGGAGTGGTTGTGCTCCTAGATTACAGCAAAGCTTTCGACAAAGTCAACCACCGAATGCTATTAGCTCTCTTGCATTACGTTGGTATGTCTGATTCGGCAGCGTCTCTTATAAACAGCTTCTTATCTGATCGAGTTCAGGTGGTGAGATTGGACGAGGAATCTTCGGCTCCTTTACCCGTGAAGGCCGGTGTGCCTCAGGGATCTTTGTTAGCTCCGCTATTATTTACTCTGTACACCTCTCAACTGCACAAATGCGTTACACACTCGTCAGTACACATGTACGCTGATGATACTCAGCTGTATTTAACTTTTCGAAGAGAGCACACTGCCTTGTCATGTGCAAAGTTAAACGTAGATCTTTTAGCACTTTCGGAGTACTCTATCAAATTGGCACTAACACTTAATCCTACCAAATCAACAATACTTACTTTTGGCAATTTATCATCCCATAACGTCAATATTTCATTTAATGGTGAGCGTCTGGTTGTGTCCCCAGAGTCTAGAAATTTGGGGGTGGTTTTTGACTCAAATTTTCGCTTCAGTACTCACGTCACTACTTGTATAAAGAAGGCTTATGCAGCTCTTCGGTGTCTCTACCGACACCGTCAAGTACTTAACTCCACCACTAAAAGATATCTGTGTGAAACGTTAGTTTTATCAAACTTTGTACATTGTGCGGCTATGTATGGACCATGTTTAATGGAATTTGATATGCATCGCATTCAAAAAGTTCAGAATAGTTGACTTCGTTTCATTTACGGGATTAGAAAGCATGAATCTATTTCTCATACTCTGCGTTGTTCAGGGTGGTTGAACATTAGAAACCGTTTTAAATACTACTTTCTGTGCCTCGCGAATAAGGTAGTTACCACGAAAACACCACCTTACTTGTATAATAAAATCACTTTTAGGACAGACATACATAACTTAAACCTCAGACATAAAAGCACCATTACCATGCCTGCTCATAAAACAGCTCTTTTTAAGCGATCATTTTCATATCGTATTGCTAAGGAGTATAATGCCTGTCCCTCTAATCTCAAAAATAAAAGACCCGACATTTTTAAAATAAAGTTGCGCGACGCTTTACTAACTGTTCAGGGATCACAACAAAATGCTTATGCTGCCTCGATGTTCTGACGTTGAGGCGAACGAATGTTACTGTTTTTATGTATTTATCTTTGTTTTTTTTATTTTTTTTTTCTTATAAGTATTTACGTAAGAGAGGAAAACGTAATACGATAAAAATTCTAGATGTTTTATTACTTTTTTCTTTTTGTTTTGTGTTTGTTTCATTTTTTTTTGTATGTTTGAACGTTCAACTCCTGGTTGAGTAGAACAGATGACAGGATCTTTGGAAATTGTCATCTGGACTTCGCCGTTTGGCCGCATAAGGTTTTCAGTCTGATGTAACATTATCGCATTTTGTATTTATTTTGTCTTTTGTAGCCAATAAAGTATATATATTATTATATTTTAAGGTCTCCTGTACCAAATCTTGTAGAGGTACTATAGTCTTCTGGAAGCAGTTCAAGTATTCTAGAAACATTTCAAATCTTCTTGAAGCAGTATTAAGTCTTGTGGAAGTATTTCGAGCTTTCTGATGGCATTTAAATACTTCTATAGGCAATTAATTATTAAGCAGTATTAAGTTTTCTAGAAAAGGTGTGGGTTAGGTTGGGTTGTGATAAGATTGCTACAATCATATGCAATTTAAAATGTTGTATAGACTTTGCGAACATCAAATGTTTGTGGATCTAAATATATGATATTCTACCACAATCTGAATCTATCTTCCTTGAAATAGACTGCGGAAATAATCCCCAAACCGACTCTAAAAAATCTAAGTAAACAACGAGCTTTACAGTAAATAATTTTTCTTGCAAGCAAGGTATTCTGCACAATATTATTATGGCAATAACAAGAGCGATTGGTTTTATCATTTCATCAAAAGTAACTAAAAAAGTAATAACATTTCAAGAGCAATTACAAGAAAATTATGTCCAAACCTATCACTTGCAAGTGCAAGTCGATTCAAAAATGAATTGACAAACAAATTAGCATAAATAGCATAAATTAGCAATGACCATTTAGAATATTGGGTAGATTTTGAGATCAAAAAATCTTTGAAATTCCGAGATATGGTTTATTACGCGAGTCTAAGTATATCTTACTTGAGATAGATGGAACAAATAACCTCGGTCTAAGACGTCGGTCACCTCCAAGAAATAAAACTTGTATTTGATCCAATACACAATGTGACAATCGTAGTACCAGAAGAAGCATTTTGCCGTCTCATAAAATTTCAATTATTGTTACGTAAATACTGATTTCTAACTTATTGTTAGTTTAAAGTCGCTACTTGCTACATCCTTTAATAATTCTTATAGATGGTTCGTTTAACAAATTTGTCAATATATTTGGCAGTATGTCTGCGATCGAATGCCAAACTGTTCGCGATCGGCCTATCAATCGCAACCGACTGTTTGTCCGCCCAAGTTCTAGAAGCATTTCAATTCTTCCAGATCCAGATCAAGTCTTCTGGAAGTATTTCCAGAGTCAATATCAATGTTCTGAAACCATTTCAAGTAGTTTGAAATCATTTCCAGTCTTCTAGAAGAAGTAGCAAACTTTCTTGAAGCATTAGAAGCAGCATTAAGAAATCATTTCATGTCTTCTGGAAACATTTCAAGTCTTTTGGAAGCAGTGTTAAGTCTTCTAGAGGCACTTTCGACTCTTCTGAGAGTATTTCAAGTCTCCTGGAAGCAGTATTAAATCTTGTGGAAGCATTTCATATGTTCTGGAAGCATTTCAAATCTTCTATAGGTAATATCAATACTTCTAGAAGCACTTGAAGTCTTGTTGAAGCAAAACCAAGTCTTGTAGAAGTAGTGTCAAATCTTCCAGAGAGAATAGCGAGCCTTCTGGAAATAGCTCACACCTTCTGGAAGCATTTCAAGCCTTCTGAAATCATTTGAAGACTTGGAATCATTTCAAGTCTTTTGGAAGCATTGCAAGCTTTCTGAAAGCATTTTAAGTCTCCTGGAAGTAATATCAAGTCTTGTAGAAGCAGTATCAAGGTGGTCAGGGTAGTAGCAAGTTTTTTGAAAATATTTCATGTCTTCTGAAAACATTTCACGTTTCTTGGAAGCAGTGTTAAGTCTTCTAGAAGCACTGTAAACTCTTCTGCGAGTATTTCAAGTCTCCTGGAAGCAATATTAAGTCTTGTGGGGGCATTTCATATGTTCTGGAAGCATTTCATATCTCTTATAGGTAATATCAATACTTTTAGAAGCACTTGAAGTCTTGTTGAAGCAAAACCAAGTCTTGTAGAAGTAGTGTCAAATCTTCCAGAGAGAATAGCGAGCCTTCTGGAAACAGCTCACACTTTCTGGAAGCATTTTAAGCCTTCTGAAATCATTTCAAGACTTTTGGAATCATTTCAAGTCTTTTGGAAGCATTGCAAGCCTTCTGAAAGCATTTTAAGTCTCGTGGAAGTAATATCAAGTCTTGTAGAAGCAGTATCAAGACTGGCAGAGGTAGTAGCAAGTTTTCTGAAAATATTTCAAGTCTTCTGAAAACATTTCAAGTCTCTTGGAAGCAGTGTTAAGTCTTCCAGGGGCACTGTAAACTCTTTTGAGAGTATTTCAAGTCTCCTGGAAGCAGTATTAAGTCTTGTGGGGGCATTTCATATGTTCTGGAAGCATTTAAAATCTCTTATAGGTAATATCAATACTTCTAGAAGCACTTGAAGTCTTGTTGAAGCAAAACCAAAATGGTCTAAACTCAAATAGTTTATCAACAGTACCTTGTTTTTTGCAATAAAAACATTTTCTTTTAGCAGTATAAGTATTTCAAGCAGTATCAAATCTTCAAGTTTTATGGAAGCAGTATCAAGTGTTCTGGAAGTATTTCGAGTTTTTTAGAAGCAGTATCAAATCTTCTGAATCATTTTATGTCTTCTAGATTGTCAATTGAAGTCTTTTAAAAGCATTATTAAGTCTTCCAGATGCAGTATTGAGTCTTCTGGTAGCAATATCAACTCTTCTGAAAATAGATCAAGTCTTGTAGAAGCAGTATCAAGTTTTCCGGAAGTATTTGCATGTATGAAAAAATTTTTATGGGTGTTTGTGCACCTAGAACACCCAGTTCTATGCGCCTATGTCAACCAATCGCTATTGACGAAGTGGGAATCTAACATTGTTGAAGACCTTGATCAATGAAGACCTTGATTTCGCAATGTTTATTTTTGTATCTTTACAAGACTTGATTTTCTGCCAAGTACATAAAATATCGTTGGTTACTGAAATTTTTGCAAGAAGATATTACCAAGTTCGTTTCAATTCGGAGTATCTGTTATACAACAAATTTTGAATTATCGTTCTCCTAATAAATGGGTTGAGAGGATAGTGGTTTTAGAAGTTTCATTAGTTACTTCCTACACGTGGACGTCGGTCCACAATGGGTAGCATTTATTTTTAGCTATTAATAGTCAAACATGAGTCAAAAATGAGTCTTTGCTACCTCTGTAACTTGAAAAGTAAAGTGACAACTTAAGGATGTTATCTTGATGCGCTTTCTAATAAATGATATGACTGTTTTTACTTCCTGTTAATCTTTTTCCAGTTTTATAAGATATGAGATGTGATACGACATGGTATGGGAGTCAATAACAGCATGGGCCATTCTGTACGATCTTTGGGGTTAGATAGGATACTGTTGAACTCGTTAAAACATGTATGCACCGACCTCTAAGACAGAAATTTTATTCTTTGCTGCATTCTAATGTAGCTTTCTATGTTTAATCTTGTCTTTGTTTATCTTTAGCTATCATCTCTGCACTTCACTGGTTCATATGGTAAAGTTTAAGTTTGAATTAAAAGATTGTTACAATAATATAAAAATATAAATATATATATAAAAAAATGTTTGACGCTCGAGATTGCAATAAATGTATTGTATTATTGGATCGATCTGGAACATAATTAGAATTCTTTTAAAGTTGATTGTTACTCTGTTTTTTTCTGTATACATCCTTCCGACATCTCCCCAATCACTCACCTCCAATCAACAAATAATAGAGTAAGATGTAATTTATTGACTGTATCTGTAGTATCTTGATTCAATACCGATGATAGAATATCAAGCGTTATGGACATGAAGCTTTGTTACTGTTACAGAATCATGATATAGCTCAAATTCAATGAATAAACAAGGAAAGAAACAACAAACTTGGTAAAGTCTTCTTTTAAAAATGTCAATGAACAACACTATTTAACATACTTACCAGAAATCAAACTACAAATTCAAACATTAGCAGTATCTTGTTTCATGCCAATGATATGTAACATTCTACCAGCAATGTGTACTTTTCGATAACTAAGATTTAGTCGTCAATTTGTAGAATCTAGTCCTCTGTTAACCGCATTTAAATATTTAAGAAAACATATATATATTTAGATTCTTTAGGAAAACGATTATTCAAAGTTCGCTATGTGACATGGCTGAATTGACATAAACATGGTAGTTGCAGAAATCAAGTCTTCTAAAAATACAAGTTTTTAGCAGTATCAACCCAAGTAGCAGTATTTGTTCTCCTGCCAATGGTATTTAGTATTTAATCAGCAGTATGGATTTTTGGGTAACCAAGATCTAGCTCTAAATTGGCAGAATCTAGTTCTCTAAAGAATTTAATTGCATTTTTAACAATACTATGTGATGTTCGTCACCAAAAATAAGTAGTCGTCCATAAGAAGTATGTAGTAATTATGTTTAGTCGTATTCAGTGTCTTAGTAGCTGCTTATAGTGTCCAATTTTCTGCAAGTTGTATGTACTGTTTAGTTCTACTGAAAGCAATTCCTCTTAAAGTTCGAATTGAATAACAAGGTGCATTCCTTAGATGAAAATCTTTTATTTCTGTAAATATAAACATAACGTATTAAAAAAATGTTAGATATTTTCTTATCACTGCTAATAGCTTTTAGTATGAATTCCATTAAAGTTAACCTAATATAGTAGAATTTGCATTCGTAATAAGTGAAATCGCTCCCAAGAAAGACGAATTAATATTGCCTTCCAATACCAGACGAACGATTAATTTCATCGCTAAGAGGCAGGAAGAGACGTCGTCAGTCTCTAATCTTACCAGCAGTGATTGGTTTTCAATAAAAGAAACATAGCCATTTATTGATAGTAAGTAATCTTCTGCAATCTCAATTTTTTTATTATTTAACTGTCTTCATGGGTAATGTTTTGCCTTCTATCATTAATATTTAATCAATTAGCAGTACTACATGTTTTTTATTATCTTATAGATCCTGCCATGATCCAAGCTTTTATTCACATTGTGTAGTCTGCTGCCAGCGGTATCAAATTATTCAAACAGGCTTTTATAACTGAAACATCTTCTTTCTGGCTTTAATTATTTAGTCATTTTTATTCATATCTAATCTCCAATAGGTTCAATATAGTCTTCCATTAGCAATGTCAAGCCGGCAACAAGCTGTGTGTATTCTTTTATAAGGACACAAGTGGTGTCAAATCTTCTGGATTTAGTATTTGGTCAAAGTATTTAGCAGTACAAGAAATTTATTAACTGCTTCTTATTAACTGCTTGAACTGTTCGATCAACAGTACTCGATATTATTTTGGTTTTTGACCTTGGACCGGTGATGGATGCTATCTACGAAAGGGCTATCGGACCAGAGTTTGCACTATCAACATTGGTGTACAACGTAAATGTTAAGAATTAGAAACTTTTAGGACTCAATCACTCACAACTCAATCAAAATATTTGTATTTTGATTATCAATCTTTTTGCATTGATCTGTTTCCAGTTCTCTTTTTTGAAATGTTTGACATATCCGATGTCAATTTAAAAGTAGCGTTGCTGACGGCAAATATTTTACAAGTATTGCAGCTTCATGCTCAGATGGTTATGAGAAACTTTACAGTTAAACAAAACCTACACTAATCGACACTATTAGGCGGATGCAGTTTAAGAGATAGGGCCCAAGAGATAGGGCGAAATTACGTAACTCAAGCAATTTGAAGAGAAAAGCCTGCGTATTATCAATATCTATTTAAGCAAAATCCAAAAAGCCTTTCAAAGCTTTATATCATTTGGGACTCATGTATAAGATAAAAACTGAGATACCAGATAACTGGCAGAATCAATAAACATCTGTTAAGGATACCAAAGCCTGCACTCAAAGCAGACTCAGATATCTATAGATATTATATGATCAGGTGATGAAAGCACCTGATAACTCGATTTAGTCTACTGCTACTGGTTGGGACAGATTAGATGTAAATGTGATATACATTTGTACGCTCTGTGCCAAAATTGGTGGACATTATAAATACGTGTACTGCACAAGCATCTCCCTATCGAGTGGAAGAGATCATTGAGAGTACATAAAGTTTGCCTAAGAAGGCAAACCCCACGATCTCGGACTTATAACCGATCAGTATTCTTCCTGTTCTCGGTAATATTTATAGAAAGTTGCTATGGCAGTAGATAAATAATTTTCTATTGAACTTGAATATTTTATTAGAGATGCAGTCTAGTTTCAGATCGGAATATAGTTGTACAACTGCTCTTCTAAATATAGTGTAAGTTTAGTGTAAGTACTCTTTTAAATATAGTAGTGTAGTAACCATTCTATGTCTTATAGATTATAGTGAAGCTCTTGATATGACCATGTGTTGTCTTTTATTTTATATCATAATGAATTTGGTCTAAGAGCAATAAAATTACTTGATGATTGCGTTATCGGACGGGAACAAGCAGTGAGCGTGGGTTGGGTTGGGTTACCAAAACCGAACTTATTGTCTTTGGTCGTCGAAAGTTCAAAGATAGAATTAAAGATAAGGTAAACATAAGTATAAATGGTGACCGCTTAGAAGTGAAACAAAAAGTGAAAAATATAGAAATCATATTGGATGATGCCTTGAGCTTTCATGACCATATAAATGCTTGTTTAAGGAGTACTTATATAAATCTGAAAAAAATATACCATGATTGATATTTTTGTAGCTGTATGATTTTCATGTAGATTATGAAGATCATACTTTGAGATGCCATTGTGTTGTCATATTTTAACCATGCTGATGTTTTATATTCCCCCTTCCTTTCCTGAAACTTGTGGACAAGAGTGCAACGGGTGCAGAATAGAGATGTGCAAATTTCGTGAGTCCCGTCGAGTCACGATGGGTCATGCGTGAAATATCGATTGTAAATCGTATCTTACGAATGATTTTTTGGTCCTAAGAAGGGTTTAAGTAGTGCTGGGTAAAGTATTGATACTTGTCATCGACAACCGATACTCGCAAGGTACTCTCGATAGTGTCGAATGTGACAAAATATCGAAAATTGTTTTTTATATGCAGGAAATTACATTTACAGTATATTTGTATGGGTGATTCTACATCCAAAAATATTAAGAAAGCTTCATATAGAGATGTGTATAGCGATAACGCTTTAATATGTGATTCAGTATGTGCTCATTGCTTATAATTTCAAGACATTAGTGTTAAAATCATGAAATATACGAGTACGATTATCGAGAAAATTATCAAGAACATATGGTGGGAATAAGTTAGGGTGATAGGCGCCGGTTTTTGAAAATAATATGGGTATTAGGTAATGAAAATAGCTTCATTGGAAAAAGTCTGTATGAACCACTACGTATCGTTCGGTTTGCAAAAGAAATATCTTCTGCCAGCAGTGTATCTAAGCTGTATCTAGTGTTGAATTAGCTATTTTTGAACTTTGGTGATGAAGATATTATATTCTGCTAACAGTATTTGATATTTTGGAAGCAAAATCAAATTTTATTACCAGCTCTTTGCCTTTTGTATTAAAAATGTCTTCTTCCAGCAGTATTTAGCGTTTAATTAACAGTTTTTGGACTACTTACGTGAGGATTTTGCATTTTGACCAATAGTATTTAATATTTTTGAAATAAAGTCAAATAGTTTATATTGTTTTTTTGCGATGAAAATGTTTTCTGCCAGAAGTTCCACAAGCAGTATCAAGTCTTCAGGAAGCATTTCATTAAGTCTTTTAGCAGCAATATCCAGTCTTTTGGAAGTATAACAAGTCTTTTAGAAGAAGTGTCAAATCTTATGAAAGTCTTCTCGAAAACCAAGTCTTCCAGAAGGAATGTCAAGTTTTTGGGAAACACTTCAAGTATTCTAGAAGCAGCAACAAGTCTTTCAAGGGCAGTTTCAAGTCTTTTCGAAGCAATTTCAGGCAATACCAAATGATTCCTGTGAAGAGGACGATTACCTATCGTCCTCTTTTGATTCGAACCAAATCGCCGCGCTTAAGGGAAACCCCCATTTTTCTTCTTCCTTTTTTTTTGTTACCATAAATCAAGTTGACCTAAAGATAATTACCCAAACCGAAAACCCGTTAAAGACTTAATCTGAACTTGTAACCTGAAAGATCTTTATGGTTTTCGAATTGACACCGCCACTTTAACGGTACCCAATAAAAAAAAAACGTTCTTCGTTTTGCCCAATACCAAATGTTTTGGAAGCATTTCAAAACCTCTATAACCAGCATCAAATCGAAAGATTGACGTGATATGAGAGTAACGTGATTCATGTCTAATATTCACGTGAGTGGAGTGCGTGACCCGCATGGGTCTGTGCAGAACTTTTGTATCCGCTTCATACACGTGTATACTCTTAGTCTTCGGAATAAAGGCGCTTTGTCGTCTTCGAGTCATATACCTGAACGTTTCAAAAGTTCTTTTACTTATCTTATTTTTAATATTTATAATACGTCTCTTAATATGTTATCTTAGGCACTTAGGTTGGTTATGTTAGGAAAATAATTCTGGATCAGTGAGAATTTCTGGCTTTCTTAAACGAAATGACTCTTTTGGCTGATAACATGCTCGCATTTTTTTTTTGTTTTTGTAGTTTGTTCTTTTTTCCTTCCTTTACTTTAAACGTAAATGTTTTGTTTTGGGTATACTAAGCCCGCATAGAGCATCAGCTAATTTGCTGAATACGAACCATAAGATTGCTCTGATATGACCTGGAGGATTTGCTTTTTTTTTGTATGTTTTTTAAGTTACTATATTCGATTTACTATAAGTCGAATTGTACCATGTGTCACTAAGAAACAATAAACTATTATTATTATTAGCAGTATCTGGTTTTCTCTCAGCGGTATTTAGTATTTTGTCAGTAACATTTTGAAGCAGTATATTGACTTAATAGTGTTAACAGAATGCTAGACGAATAAGACTAAAATCTAACATCAGAAGTTTCGCTACTTGATGTTTAGTATTCTGCCAAGTATTCGACAAGATCGATTTTTGACAACACATGATGTTTGGTACTCAAAATAAGTAATCGTCCATAATCAGTATGTAGTCTAAATTCTTTGTCGTATTCAATCTTCTAATGGCTGCCTTCAATATAAAATTTGCAAGCAAGGAATTAGTTCTCCACCAACAGAATTTCGTTCTGTTGAAGTAATGACTGGCAAAGTGTAGATTGAAAGATAAAGTACATTACTAAGATTTTTTATCTTAGTATTCATTTCTGTAAAATTAAACATAAAGTATTTAAAAAATGTTAGAAATTTGCTTAACACGTTAATGGCTTTTAGTATGAATTCCGTTAAAGTTAATCTAATGTGGTACAATTTGCATTCGTAATAGGTGAAACCGCTCCCAAGAAAGACGAATTAATATAGCCCTCCGGTACCAGACGGGCGATTAATTTCATTGCCAAGAGGCAGGAAGAGGCGTCGCCCTTTTAACAGTAGCCGTGTCCGCGTCGAGCGAGTGCGCGATTATTAAAATTTATTCAAATTGTAACCAATTACCCCGTTCTGGCGTGCCGTTTGTGGCGTTATTGGCTGGTAATGAGACATTCATTCCGGATTACAAATTTCCACACAATCTAAAGATTTCGTTTCACACCTTTTACACCAAACGATTACCTCTCGTCCTCTTTTGATTCGAACCAAATCGCCGCGCTTAAGGGAAACCCCCATTTTTCTTCTTCCTTTTTTTTTTGTTACCATAAATCAAGTTGACCTAAAGATAATTACCCAAACCGAAAACCCGTTAAAGACTTAATCTGAACTTGTAACCTGAAAGATCTTTATGGTTTTCGAATTGACACCGCCACTTTAACGGTACCCAATAAAAAAAAAAGACGTTCTTCGTTTTGGTCCCTTCTTTTTGGTCACCGCACCGAATAGATTGAGACAAGATGTCGAACTAACGCCGAAACAAAAGGCAAAGGGGCAGAAGTTTTAACACAAAAAAAAGAATAAAATAAAAATAGGGGACTCCGTTATCTGGAGCGATAAATAAAAGCCTCAAGGAGGTTCGACTTTTAGGTTTTACATAAATTCTCCGCTTTTTCCGTTTCTCTTTTAGTTTTTTTTATTTCTTTACATTTTAACGTTTTTTTTTTAATTTCATGCCCACTTCGTGTGGCCGTAAAATTAATAAGAGCATAAAAACGGGCAATTAAAACAAAGGATACTTGTGCGTCAATGAATAAATTTCGGCTCGTAAAAGGAAATCCTTAAATGTTTACACAAACCGCGGAGAGGAATAAGGGAATTAAAGCTTCGGTTAACGGGTTATAAAAGTGATATAAATTCAGCCAAGTATAAATAATGCATAATACTCATTCCTTTTATTTTTCGTTTTTATTTCAATTTTTTTCTTCAAAATAATCGCCTTGTTTTAAAACGGTAACTTTATTAACCGCCTGATAAATTTTCAAATTTACACGGTCATAATCACTTTAAACCATCCAATTATCATCTTCACCTTTTTATCAAGGTTTTCTTGAATTCGCGATTAAAAACATAAAAATATCCACGTCCACAAAAAATCTTTCTACCACCATTCCGTTATTTATCATTTTAAATTTACCATGTCTTTCGTTTTAAATAATTATCGACATTTATGCGGGACTAACTATAACGCTTTAAAAGGCGCCTTAACTCAAAGTAACGTAAAAAAATCGACATAAAACCGTGTTTTCTATACCTACAATTTATTTAACGAAGTTTTTGCCGAGAAAATGGTTATAAAATAACGCCACCTGTATCGTAACGTTTTATTTTCTACACGTGCCAAGGCGAAAGATGTAAAATACGACCATCATGGTATGGAAATGTCGGGATTAATCGGGGGTAAAAAAAAATTATTCGGCGCCCGTAGCAGAATCGCAAAAAATCGCGGTTAATTAACGTCTTAACCTTAGTTTAAACCCCATTGCTTATACAAAGGTTTAACTGATCGAAGGTGATTCTTTAATACGCTTAGTATTAAATTATGGTGTGTACAGCTGCTATTTGATGGTTTCTTTATTAATGATTTTTTACTCGTTTGGAAATAATCACGTAGGAATTTAACACAACTAAATTATATTATATAGAAAATTTAAAGAATCTTATTCTTTTAACTACATCAAAAAATGTTATAAATAAAATATAAACCAAATATAAAGCAATCTAAATTTATAGCATTTCATAAAATTAAAAATCTCCTTAATCATCTTTGAAAATTCGTAAAAAATCGAATTCTTAAGATGTCTTCATGAATTTTTTTGTGATTTATAAAGGAAAGTCTGCATTTCCCGGAAAATACTCCATCCGTCAGTATCTCAATTCATTTTTGAGATATCAAGTTTCGAACTCATCTCATATATGTGGTATCTCATAAAATTTAAAATCTCCTTAATCATTTTTGAAAAGTCGAATTCTTAAGAAATATTGGTGAATTCTTTTATGATTTACAAATGAAAAGTATGCACTTTTCTGAGAATAACTCCATCCGCTAGTACCTCAATTCAATTTTGAGATATCAAGTTTTCAACTCAACCTAAATCTGTAGCAGTTCATAAAATTAAAAATCTACTTAATCATTTTAGAAAATTCGTAAGAAATCGAATTCTTAAGATGTCTTCATGAATTTTTTTGTGATTTATAAAAGAAAGTCTGCATTTTCCGGAAAGAACTCCAACCGTCAGTACTTAATTCATTTTTGAGATATCAAGTTTCGAACTCATCTCAAATATGTGGTATTTCATAAAATTTTAAATGTCCTTAATCATTTTTGAAAAATCGAATTCTTAAGAAATCTTGGTAAAATTTTGTGTGATTTACAAAGAAAAGTGTGCACTTTTTCGAGAACAACTTCATCCGTCAGTACCTCAATTCTATTTTGAGATATCACGTTTTGAACTCAACCTAAATCTGTAGCAGTTCATAAAATTAAACATCTACTTAGTCATTTTTGAAAATTCGTAAAAAATCGAATTCTTAAGATGTCTTCATGAATTTTTTTGTGATTTATAAAGGAAAGTCTGCAATTTCCGGAAAAAACTCTCCGTCAGTATCTCAATTCATTTTTGAGATTTCAAGTTTCGAACTCATCTCAAATATGTGGTGTTTCATAAAATGTATAATCTCCTTAATCATTTTTGAAAAATCGAATTCTTAAGCAATCTTGGTGAAATTTTGTGTGATTTACAAAGAAAAGTGTGCACTTTTCCGAGAACAACTTCATCCGTCAGTACTTGAATTCTATTTTGAGATATCAAGTTTTGAACTCAACTTAAATCTATAGCAGTTCATAAATTTAAAAATCTACTTAATCATCTTTGAAAATTCGTAAAAAATCGAATTCTTAAGATGTCTTCATGAATTTTTTTGTGATTTATAAAGGAAAGTCTGCAATTTCCGGAAAAAACTCTCCGTCAGTATCTCAATTCATTTTTGAGATTTCAAGTTTCGAACTCATCTCAAATATGTGGTGTTTCATAAAATGTATAATCTCCTTAATCATTTTTGAAAAATCGAATTCTTAAGCAATCTTGGTGAAATTTTGTGTGATTTACAAAGAAAAGTGTGCACTTTTCCGAGAACAACTTCATCCGTCAGTACTTGAATTCTATTTTGAGATATCAAGTTTTGAACTCAACCTAAATCTGTAGCAGTTCATAAAATTAAAAATCTACTTAGTCATCTTTGAAAATTCGTAAAAAATCGAATTCTTAAGATGTCTTCATGATTTTTTTTGTGATTTATAAAGGAAAGTCTGCATTTTCCGGAAAGAACTCCAACCGTCAGTATCTTAATTCATTTTTGAGATATCAAGTTTCGAACTCATCTCAAATATGTGGTATTTTATAAAATTTAAAACCTCCTTAATCGTTTTTGAAAAGTCGAATTCTTAAGAAATATTGGTGAATTTTTTTATGATTTACAAAGAAAAGTGTGCACTTTTCTGAGAATAACTCCATCCGCCAGTACCTCAATTCAATTTTGAGATATCAAGTTTTGAACTCAACTTAAATCTATAGCAGTTCATAAATTTAAAAATCTACTTAATCATCTTTGAAAATTCGTAAAAAATCGAATTCTTAAGATGTCTTCATGAATTTTTTTGTGATTTATAAAGGAAAGTCTGCAATTTCCGGAAAAAACTCTCCGTCAGTATCTCAATTCATTTTTGAGATATCAAGTTTCGAACTTATCTCAAATATGTGGTGTTTCATAAAATGTAAAATCTCCTTAATCATTTTTGAAAAATCGAATTCTTAAGCAATCTTGGTGAAATTTTGTGTGATTTACAAAGAAAAGTGTGCACTTTTACGAGAACAACTTCATCCGTCAGTACCTCAATTCTATTTTGAGATATTAAGTTTTGAACTCAACCTAAATCTGTAGCAGTTCATAATATTAAAAATTTACTTAGTCATTTTAGAAAATTCGTAAAAAATCGAATTCTTCAGATGTCTTCATGAATTTTTTTGTGATTAATAAAGGAAAATCTGCATTTTCCGGAAAAAAGTCAATCCGTCAGTATCTCAATTCAATTTTGAGATATCAAGTTTTGAACTCAACCTAAATCTGTAGCAGTTCATAAAATTAAAAATCTACTGAGTCATTTTAGAAAATTCGTAAAAGATCGAATTCTTAAGATGTCTTCTTGAATTTTTTTGTGATTTATAAAGGAAAGTCTGCATTTTCCGGAAAGAACTCCAACCGTCAGTATCTTAATTCATTTTTGAGATATCAAGTTCCGAACTCATCTCAAATATGTGGTATTTCATAAAATTTAAAATCTCCTTAATCATTTTTGAAAAATCGAATTCTTAAGAAATGTTGCTAAATTTTTTTGTTATTTACAAAGAAAACTGTGCACTTTTCTGAGAATAACTCCATCCGCCAGTACTTCAATTCAATTTTGAGATATCAAGTTTTGAACTCAACCTAAATCTGTAGCAGTTCATAATATTAAAAATCTACTTAGTCATTTTAGAAAATTCGTAAAAAATCGAATTCTTAAGATGTCTTCATGAATTTCTTTGTGATTTATAAAGGAAAGTCTGCATTTTCCGGAAAGAACTCCAACCGTCAGTATCTTAATTCATTTTTAAGATATCAAGTTTCGAACTCATCTCAAATATGTGGTACTTCATAAAATTTAAAATCTCCTTAATCATTTTTGAAAAATCGAATTCTTAAGAAATCTTGATGAAATTTTTTGTGATTTACAAAGAAAAGTGTGCACTTTTCCGAGAACAACTTCATCCGTCAGTATTCTATTCTATTTTGAGATATCAAGTTTTGATCGCAACCTAAATCTGTAGCAGATCATAAAATTAAAAATCTACTTAATCATCTTTGAAAATTCGTAAAAAATCGAATTCTTAAGATGTCTTCATGAATTCTTTTGTGATTTATAAAGGAAAATGCATTTTCCGGAAAAAACTCCATCCGTCAGTGTCTCATTTCATTTTTGAGATATCAAGTTTCGAACTCATCTCAAATATGTGGTATTTCATAAAATTTAAAATCTTAATCATTTTTGAAAAATCGAATTCTTAAGAAATCTTGATGAAATTTTTTGTGATTTACAAAGAAAAGTGCGCCCTTTTCCGAGAACAACTCCATCCGTCAGTACCTCAATTCAATTTTGAGATATCAAGTTTTGAACTCAACCTAAATCTGTAACAGTTCATAAAATTAAAAGTCTACTTAGTCATTTTTGAAAATTCGTAAAAAATCGAATTCTTAAGATGTCTTCATGAATTTTTTTGTGATTTATAAAAGAAAGTGTGCATTTTCCAGAAAGAACTCCATCCGTCAGTATCTCAATTCATTTTTGAGATATCAAGTTTCGAACTTATCTCAAATATGTGGTATTTTATAAAATTTAAAATCTCCTTAATCATTTTTGAAAAATCGAATTCCTAAGAAATCTTGGTGAATTTTTTTGTGATTTACAAACAAAAGTGTGCACTTTTCTGAGAATAACTCCATCCGCCAGTACTTCAATTCAATTTTGAGATATTAAGTTTTCAATTCAACCTAAATCTGTAGCAGTTCATAAAATTAAAAATCTACTTAATCATTTTTGAAAAAACATAAAAAATCGAATTCTTAAGACATCTTGATGAATTTTTTTGTGATTCATAAAGAAAAGTGTGCATTTTCCGGGAAAAACTCCACCCGTCAGTAATTCAATTCATTTTTGAGTGAGAATTCATATTAAGTTTCGAACTCATCTTAAATATGTGACAAAACCGAGATAATGGAATATACCATAACGAATTCATGTGATGCGATCAAGGTAAATTATCTGGGCGAAGAATTGGTGTCTATCCATACTGTCAAATTCCTTGGTATGATAATTGATAGTAATCTTCAATGGAAGAAACACATTGAACATCTAGCTTCTAAGATGGGCAAATATGTTCACTTGATCCGGCAAGTCAAAGCAAGAGCATCCACTGATGCAGCCTTAATTACTTATTATGGAACAGTATACCCGCTATTAAGACATGGTGTGATTTTCTGAGGTTTTTCCTCAGCAGTGAGTAGAGTTTTCCTATTACAAAAGAGATGCATCAGATCTATCTATGAATTAAAAAGATCAGATTCTTGCAAAGAATATTTTAAAACAAATCGAATACTTACCCTGACAAATATTTGCATTTTGGAAAGCGTTTTGTGTGTTAGACGGTATCCAGAGCATTATCAGGAAATGCAAAGAACTCATCTATATTCCACAAGAAATAAGAATTTACTAAATCTGCCAATCACAAAGTTCACTCGAATTCAAAAAAATGTCATGTACCAATCGGCTAGAATATATAATCATCTTTCGAATGAATTAAAGTCATTAACAACACCTCGGTTAAAGATAAAGTTAAAACGATATTTAGATGAGAATCCTTACTATACATTAAATGAGTACTTTCTGGATGAAAAATGGAGCAATTGAACTTTAATTTGACTTGAAGGCGAAAACAGTGTATATAATATATCCTGTATTATTCATTCTAGCATAGTATCCTTGTACTATGCTAGAATGGCGATTTTGTATCAATAAACTTATTATTATATTATTATTATTAAGTTTTGGTTTAGCCGTGCGTTTGCAGACTAAAAATAGGGCCAACACTAATACTAGAGTTAATACTAGACCTAAAACGAAAAACATTTAGGTTTAGTCGTACCTCTCTTAAGATTAAAACCAATCCAACCCAACCCAACCTAGTTTCAGAACTGACACAAGACAGAACTAAAAACATTAAGGTTTAGCCGTCTAAAGAGACGTACGGCTAAATCTTAATGTTTCTAGTTCTAGTATTAATACTAAAGCTAACTTGTAGGCCTAGTATTAGTTATTTGAAAATTTGTGATTCGAGGTTCATCGTAGAAGTATTAAATTAAAATGACACAGCAGCCTTTTTCAAGTACAACTAGAATAAAGAGAAAGTATGTTATACAAGTTTTTATGATCAGGTGCCATTTTGTATTTTATTAAAATTAAAAATTCGAAATAATTACCGTCAGTGAGAGTACTAAATAGTATGAGAGAACGATGTTGAATGGATCCACAGGTATATTTGTGTTAACTTCCACATATTAATCCTATTTATAGCCAAATTAGAAGTATAAAGGCATTTAGCGCACGTTTTTTAACAACTCTTTGTTAGATTTAGAAAAAACTATAAAAGAGGATAGTCAATAGTTGGAAATATATGAGGAATAGAATACTATTTCTTACCATTTATCGTCGTAAATGAGGAAAATATCAAAACAAAAAAGTAAAAGTAAAATGAAAAACTCAACAAAAAATTAAGAATAAAAATTGAAATTTCAAAAGTTACGATCGAACTTGCGTGAAGCGCTAAGAACGACTGGATTTGAGACGAAAATTGAACCAGAATGTATTGAAAATATGAATTTAATAAAATGTCTGTAGATATTAATATCTATAATGTCATTCATACTTGAATCCTCGTCCTTTTGTTTAGCATCATAAATGTAGTATTCCTCATATAGGTCCATTTCCCTTGATTTTTTAAGGTGTTTTAAAAGTTTGATGTTTTGAAAAGATATATTGTGCTCTAACTTTAAGATTTCTACCTGTCTGTCCTATGTATGTCATGTTGCATTCTGGACAATGAATCTTGTAAACTCCACTCGACTGTTCGATACCAAATCTGTGTTTAGTATTGTTTATAAGTTTACTAATTTTAAGGCCTGATGAAAACGCAGGTACAATGTTATGTTTATGAAGATTAAGTTTGAATTTAGATTCAAGAGAAGGTATGTATGGAACGGAAATGTATCTGACTGGTGAATTATAATGAGGGTATATTAAATTATTAATAAATGAGTTATGAGTTTTGTTATAGATTCGTTGCATATCGTCTATTTTATAATTGTTGTTGAGACCAATTTTTATTATAGTTTTTAGCTATAAATTATAATTATTATCATCAAGTGGAGTGTTAAAGAGTCTGTTAAACATATATCTGAAGCTAGCTTCTTTATGCTGTGTGCAATTAAACGAATTCTTTGAAATAATAGCGTCGGTGGTAATCGGTTTTCTGAAAATATTAAAATTAAGGATGTTGTCATTTAGATTTTTAGTGATTGTAAGATCTAGGAAATTGATACTGTTTTGTTTTTCTATTTCTATTGTGAACTGTAAGTTGCTTAGGTTATTAAAAATGTTTAGTAGTCCCATCAGTTTTGCATTATTATGCAAAACTGATGATTATTATGCAAAACTGATGGGACTACTGATGGGACTACTAAACATTTTTAATAACCTAAGCAACTTACAGTTCACAATAGAAATAGAAAAACAAAACAGTATCAATTTCCTAGATCTTACAATCACTAAAAATCTAAATGACAACATCCTCAATTTTAATATTTTCAGAAAACCGACTACCACCGACGATATTATCTCAAAGAATTCGTTTAATTGCACACAGCATAAAGAAGCTGGATTCAGATATATGTTTAACAGACTCTTTAACACTCCACTTGATGATAATAATTATAATTTATAGCTAAAAACTATAATAAAAATTGGTCTCAACAACAATTATAAAATAGACGATATGCAACGAATCTATAACAAAACTCATAACTCATTTATTAATAATTTAATATACCCTCATTATAATTCACCAGTCAGATACATTTCCGTTCCATACATACCTTCTCTTGAATCTAAATTCAAACTTAATCTTCATAAACATAACATTGTACCTGCGTTTTCATCAGGCCTTAAAATTAGTAAACTTATAAACAATACTAAACACATATTTGGTATCGAACAGTCGAGTGGAGTTTACGAGATTCATTGTCCGGAATGCAACATGACATACACTCAGCAGCAGAAGTCTGCGTACAAAAAACTTGTAATACTTTAATTGAAAAAATAAGTCATAATCTAATGTGATAAACTTGATTTTTTTTTATTTTGTATATTAACTACATATAATTCTATTAACAAAATATGCTTCAACAAAACAGAAACAATAGTTACAGAAAAAATCAAAACTAAAAATTCTACAAATAACGGGTATGCAAAAATCTGCGTACAAGTCAGGACAGTATTTATAAAAAATTCATAAATGAGATCATTGTTTCTATATTAATATGAGGTCGGATAACCTTTACGTTTAATGACCTCCCTTAAACGTTTAGGCATGGAGTGCACTAATTTCTTCGTTTCGTCCGAACTGATTTTGGCCCATTCCTCAATCATAACATTTTTTAACGTTTCCTTCGACGTTATGTTGTGTTGCCGAATCCTGCGTTCCAGTAAATCCCAGAGGTGTTCGATGGGATTCAAGTCCGGCGATTGTGGAGGTGTTTTAAGTTGCTTTGGGGTATTGTATAGTAGCCAAAGCTTAGTGTTGTGGGCGCAATGTTTGGGGTCATTATCTTGTTGAAAAAAGTATTCGGACCCCAAGCCCAAGTTTTCGATGCTAGGCTTCAAATTTTCTTTTAAAATGTCTATATACATTTTATGGTCCATTGTCGATGTTATGAAAACCAACCTTCCCACCCCTTTGGTGCACATACACCCCCAAACTATAACTCCACCACCTCCGTGTTTTACAGTCGCTTTCATATTTTCGGGATTAAGGGCAGTATTAGATTTTCTCCATACAAGTTGTTTACCCTTAATGCCGAAAATGCAAAATTTGCTCTCATCTGTAAAGAGAACTTTCTCCCAGAATTCAATGGGCTTGTCTAAGAGTTTTTTTGCAAAGGCGATCCGCTTCTGACGATTGACCTCCGACACAAATGGCTTTTTCGTGCAACGCGACTGTGATAGTTAGCTTTTTTTAACGTCTTTCCCACCGTATCTTTGCTGATAGTTTTATGAAGCCTAGGTTCTTTTCTAACCTGCTGTACAATTTTTCGCTTCTCTCGGTTTGTTAAAAGGGGTGGTCTACCAGATCGCGGACTTGAGAGGTAATCTTCAGTGTCTTTATAATTATTAATTACTCTTTGAATGGAAGAGTGTGACCTGCCGACAGTTTCTCCTATTTTTCGAAAAGATTTTCCCTCTTTCCATAACTTTACAATAATTTTTCTCTCTCCCAATTCAATTTCCTTTCCTTTCGTGTCCATTCTAACTTTTAGCTTCTAAGCCTCTGCTAATATAATTGACACCGATTATCTTTTATTTAAATCGGAAAGCGTACATCGCCAACTACGTATTTAAGTAAATAAGTATATTTTGGAGAAGGCGTCTTTATTTGTACGCAGATTTTTGCATACGCATTATTTGGAGAATTTTTAATTTTAAATTTTTTTGTAACTAATATTTCTGTTTTATTGATGCATATTTTGTTAACAGAATTATATGTAGTTAATACACAAAATAAAAAAAAAATTGAAGTTTATCACATTAGATCATGACCCTTATTTTTTCAGTTAAAGTGTTAGATGTTTTTTGTACGCAGACTTCTGCTGCTAAGTGTACACAGGAGAGACAGGTAGAAATCTTAAAGTTAGATTCAGAGAACATAAAACTAAAGATTCTTCAGCAGTTTATAAACATATATCAACTTATAAACACAATATCTCTTTTCAAAACATCAAACTTTTAAAAAACCTTAAAAAATCAAGGAAAATGGATCTATATGAGGAATACTATATTTATGATGCTAAACAAAAGGACGAGGATTCAATTATGAATGACATTACAGATATTAATATCTATAGACAGTTTATTAAATTCATTTAACTTAAATTTTGTATACAGACTACGTACGTCACCCCTCCTTTTCAATGCATTCTGGTTCAATCTTCGTCTCAAATCCAGTCGTTCTTAGCGCTTCACGCAAGTTCGATCGTAACTTTTGAAATTTCAACTTTTATTCTTAATTTTTTGTCGAGTTTTTCATTTTACTTTTACTTTCTTGTTTTGACATTTACGATGATAAATGGTAAGAAATAGTGTTCTATTCCTCATATATTTCCAACTATTGATTATCTTCTTTTATAGTTTTTTCTGAATCTAACAAAGAGTTGTTAAAAAACGTGCGCTTAACGCCTTTATACTTCTAATTTGGCTATAAATAGGATTAATATGTGGAAGTTAACACAAATATACCTGTGGATCCATTCAAAATCGTTCTCTCATACTATTTAATACTCTCACTGATGGTAATAAAAATTTATAAAATTTAAAAATTTTAATAAAAACTTGTATAACATACTTTCTCTTTATTCTAGTCGTGCTTGAAAAAGGCTGCTGTGTCAGCCGAAACATTGTTGCACCGAAAATATTGTTTTTTCTTAAATAAACAAATATCATCGTAAACCTTTGGTTATTTTAATTTACTAGTATTAGTTAGGTATACTTTTAGTTCCAGAAGAATTTACAATAATCAAGCACTGAACGGCAATTAAAACCAGAACTAACACTAGACCTAGCACTTGAAAGATTCGGTTTAGCCATGCGTTGTTTAGCGGTGCGTCGTTTAAACTGTTGTTTAGACGTTAAGACTGAGGAATAAGAAAAAATAGAGTTTTTGTTCTCTTTCAACTTTCATTCTCGGAAGTAAAAGTGTTTCGCTATCTAGAATCAAAAAAAGCTTCCATTTTTAAAATTTTTTTTCAAAAATGGGAGGCTATTTTTTTCAGATTTTTGTTGTTGTTGAAGTAATGAAGCATGATTCAAGCATTTGATCAACTGATCAACCGTGAGTCACGTGAATTGACTTGACACACGTGATTCATGGATGAAACTCACGTGAGTGGCGTGCGTGACACGCGTGTGTCTAAATCGTGAGCGAGCGTGAGCGGGCATAAAAAGTCACTCAGGCGCACATCTCTAATGTGGGGTGAAGCAATAAGAGTTTCAGCATACGTATCTGTTAGGGGACTTTAAATAGGAAGGGAGAAAATACAATCTGCAATCCAAAAAAAAAACAATATCTAATTAGGGAAGTTGTGGCAAAACGAATTATTGCAGAGTATCTTAAAATGTCCTAATATAACTAGTAATTATACATAACGTGACCATACGTCCCGTTTTGAACGGGACTGTCCCTTTTTAGAGTTACGAGTCCCGGTGTCCCCGAAATGATCCCTGGGACGCAAAATTGTCCCGTTTTCTAAAACCGCGTGAAAATTTTAGTATAGTCTGTACCACGAGAAACGATAGTGACTTGGTATTAGGGCCGTACGTTGACGTTTGTTAGAGTGAAATGGTTGCTTACGAGTTTGTCTGTTGCCTCTACTTTTAGGCGATGAGTCACTATCGTTTCTCGTGGTACAGACTATAGCCGAGTTGGGCGGACGCGATCGGTATGCGAGAGCGAGACGGCGTCGTCAGTTGACGGGATAATAGCCGAGAGAAGCGAAGACGTCATCGCTCGCGCTTTGTTGATTAATTTGGACTAATTGTTTCATAGATTTTTCGTGCGCCCAGTTTTCGATATATTTTTTGTTGTTGTTTGATGCTCGTTTACCAAGCAAATAACTTAAACTTCTTTTGTTTTGGAATCATAACTTAAAATGCCAAAACGCAAGTGTACGTTCCATATTAACATACAAGCAAAATATCCGTTTATCAAGCAAATAAATACTTCCTCAGATGTCAGATGTGAAAAGTGTCGTACAGAATTTAGTGTTTCCCATGGTGGTGGGAGTGATATTGAACAGCATTTAAAGTCTGAAAAACATAAAAATGCCGATCGTGCCGCTGCTTCGAGTTCTTCGATGTTAACCTTTTTCAAGAAATCGGCCGCACCAACTTTAAAGGATATGGATATCGCCGCGGCAGAAGGCGTCTGGGCTTATCACACGATACAAGAAAACCACAGTTTTCGCTCTAATGATTGTGCGTCAAAATTAATTCAATCATGTTTTGAACCCAAATTTACATGCGCGCGTACGAAATCAGAAGCTATTGTAGTAAATGTTTTGGCGCCTACAGTAATGAAAGAATTAAAAGATGATCTTGATAAGTCCAATTGTATTACAATACTAAACGACGCTTCAAACCACGGTAACAAGAAAATATACCCTATTCTAGTGCGCTTTTTTCTACCTTACGTAGGTGTGCAAGTAAAAATTTTAGATCTCCAAGACCAACCAGGCGAGACTTCTGACATCATTGTCGATTATTTAAACCAAGTGTTGACATATAATAATTTAACAGCAAAAGTCGTGGCATTTTGCGGAGACAATGCCAACGTCAATTTCGGAGGTGCGGCTAGGCGTGGAACTAACAATGTGTTAACGAAATTACAGTCATCACTGAAAAAGCCATTAATAGGTATTGGATGTGGAGCCCATGTAATTCACAATGCAATAAAATCTGCTGCAGACAGGCTACCCTTAGATTACGAAAGCATTATTGTGAAGATATATTCGTTTTTTTATATTTACACGATTCGAGTTGAAGCTCTAAAGGAGTTTTGCGCCGAAACTGAAACGGAGTATGAACAAATGCTCGGCTACAGCAAAACTAGATGGCTTGCTCTTATGCCTGCCTTGGAAAGAGTTTTAAAAATGTATCAGCCACTAAAAAACTACTTTTTGAGTATTGAAAAATGTCCCTTGTTACTAAAAAACTTTTTTGAAGATCCCACATCTGAATTGTGGCTTTATTTTTTACACAAGCAAGTTTTTATCAAGCTGTATTGAAACTGGAAGGTCAGACTGTATCGGCAATTGAAGCTGCAAAAGAAATCAATCAACTAAACGACAATTTGACTCAGAAGCAGACCAATCAGTTTCTTCCATTTATGGTCCGTCAATTAATAGTGAAATCGAAAGATAATGTTTCTGACATAGATGAAGAGTTTGTGAATAGGGTGGTTACAGAATTTTATCAAACAAGCCGTGAATATCTGGAGCAGTGGACTTGCTTTCTTACCAAAGAAATGGAGATATTTTATTGGGCAGATTTAAAAAAGGTCCCCTTATGGACAGACGTTCAAAAATCTCTGGATGTGTTAATTCAAAAGGAATATATTGACTGTAATAAAGATGCAGAAGTTTTTGACGAATTTTCGTTAATTTGTAACTACATTACATCGCACAAAGTAACCGAATGGAATAACCTAAATGTTTCCACGGAAACTCGTTGGGTGGAAGTATTCAAACACTTTCAAGCTAACAATCTTCAGCATAAACATGTTTCTCTTTTAATTGAATATGTTTTATGTTTGCCTGCTACAAATGCTCCAGTAGAAAGAGTATTTTCTATGATGAACAAATTGTGGCCCTCTGAGAAGACCCAGTTACAAATTTCAGTTCTAAAGGCGATGTTGACAATTAAGGTGAATATAAAGAAAACGTGCCAAGAGTTTCATTCTTACTTAAAATCATCACCAGCTGTATTAAAGCAAATTTGTTCTTCTGATAAATATAAGTAAACGTTTGGGGTATATATATTTTTTAATTCGTAGCTTTTAACCTAACTGACTTTGTCTGAATAAATAACTTTAAAATAGTGCTTTTTATTTACTACTTGTTAATTAATCTAAATAAACCAATGTCCCGTTTTGAGTTAAAAAATAAATGGTCACGTTAATTATACATCTAGAATGATTTTCAGCCAATATGATTTTTTATCCTATAATGTAGCAAAAAATCCTCAAAAAAAAGTAATTTTCTAGTGTCTTTTAAAATAATGATTAATCGTGCAAAACTTGTGTAAGATATTTCCAATTAATTCTAGAATTAGCATCCTAATTGATGATAATTTCTGATCTAATTCTAAATTCTCAACCTTAATTTATGTACATTTTATAACTTTTTCTTGGTATTACACCATTACAACAACAATAAAAAAAATAGAAGTGAAACGAAATATTGCAATTGGAATTAAACCTCGTGGCAGTCGAGAAACATTTTACTATTCCAGTCTGCAAAGCGGCAGATCGATAAATCATCGATAATTATAATATCAAGCAGTAAATTAATTTTCGCAGGCGCTCGAGATAAGCGTAAAAATGTTAAGGTCACGACTGGGGGACGTCGCCGTACCTTGGTTCCGATATCTCAATATCGGCGAGTCGTCGGCGGCGGAGGCCCTTCGCAAGGGGGCCCCCCGGTGATTTATAGGGGGACAATAGCCGTGTCCCGATACGATCGGAGGGGCCCTGCATCGCTTGACTTACCGCAGCCACCGTGAGCAAACAGTTAATTATTGCGGGACGCGCCGTGATTTATCCCGCGAACCGCCACGGCTCTCGTAAAGGAGGCTCATATTGCCGCAATTACGTGATGGAAGATAAATTATTGTATCGGCACGTTTACTTCGAGAAGAAGTCCGTCTTTTCCTTCTCCTTACTTGGTCTTAGAACACCATTTACCGTTAGCCGTTTTATTAGGATTCCAAAAAAATCATTCACTTTTATTTCGAAAAATTAATCATTTTCGATAACGAATCTGTTTGCCGTTCAAATTACCACCATCACCTTTGCATTTGCATTTATATTGCACGTGAGTTATCTACATCTATTTCAAACCATCTCCGAGAATCTTTACAATTTAAAAATCTAAAACGGTTTTCCATGAAGATTGATGCAAGGAAATTAAAACAATTTTTTTTGTCAATTTATGCAATAAATACGTAATTTATATTCTTCGGGTTAAACTCTTGAGGTTATTGTGGAATGAAAATCGAAAAAAGTTTGTTCCGATGAAAGATTTTTCTTCTTCCATGCGTCGAAATTGTGCTGGTGCACGCGGAGAAACACGACTCTCGCCGCGTGTAACAGATGTAGATAACACCGTGGAGGACAATGCGCACGTCTTCCACCGAGTACAGATGGTTTCCTGGCGCTTCGTTCCCTCGAGAGGTTGCTGCCGTTGTTGTCGAAGAACGTGCTTTTCTTCGTACTAGAGAGAATAAGATAGTAAGTAGAAGAGAAGATGAATTGGCGACGTGTGTTCTCTACGAAACGGAGCAGAATGTGGAAAGGATTTATTTAACACTATAGTCAAATACGTGTCTTGAGTTTACAACAAGATTGATGTAAGTGCGTTCAGGAAACATAAAAATCTTATTTAGATTTAGATAAGAAATTAACTTTTTATTGCATTTTAATTCGTTTAATTTTCTTTATGGTATTTAAATCCTGGTAATAACGTCTTTCACTTTAACATTCACAACAATTATAATCAAAGAAATCATTGGAATTGTCTTAAATACCATACTGTTGGCAATCAATGCAAAAATGTTATATTATTTCACTATTTCATAAAAAGAAACAAATTTCTTTTCCTTCAAAGTAATTTAATCGCATGCATTGGAATAAAAGTTGGTATCACGAGGCAAAACCATTTTAAAATCAAACCTCATATGTATCGGATATATATTGTAAACACTGGTAAGGATTAAATAGTGTAGAGAAAGTCTATAAGTTAAGAAGTATCTAACGGAAGAATATCTCTCATTGTAGAAGAGTGATACTATTTGTTGGAGTTGTTATTCGAAGAGAAAATATGACTGGTAGAAGACTTGTGGACGACTAGTTTCTGCTCGCAGAAAACTGGATTTGCAGAAAATTACTTATTGTGTGATCTATTCCATAGAAAATTAGAGAGATTTGATAAATGATTAGATACTGCCAATACAAGAAAAGGTGGAATGGAAGTCTAAATCATACTGCTTCATATCACTGAATTATTGATTTTATGCTTAAAATGTGCATATTAGAGTATAACAGTTTTAAAGCAGGATATATTCTGTAAGATTTGGTAAAGGATTAGATACTGCCAATACAAGAAAAGGTGGAATGGAAGTCTAAATCATACTGCCTACCTCATATAACTGAATTATTGATTTTGTGCTTAAAATGTGCATATTAAAGTATAACAGTTTTAAAGCAGGATATGTTCTGTAGGTAGGTGTAATGTTTATGAATAATCACTCTTGTATTATAACATAATATTTATTATATGTTTGTAACAAGTAAATTACACTATTTTAACTTTAATGAAATAACAGGAACCATGCGCGAACACTCTCTTAACATTGTCTTTTTTAGCTTCGTTCTCTTATTTTTGTAACGACACCTTACGGCTACTATTTGTACTATTTTATATTATTAGTCAGCTATTACAGTCCTCCCCTTCTAACTATTACAAAAGATTTACAAATTTAATTTAGATGGCGGTTTTATTTTGTCTTCTTTAATATTTTCTTTCTTGCTTATAGAATCTTCTTTTGCTTCTTCTAATCTCTTTCTTAGTTCGCCCTTCTCTTGTATGTCTTTCGTTCCTCTTTCCATTGTCAAAGGACACAGGAACCTTCTCATTTCTGCCTCATTAATTTTAGTTTTTTCTAATTCTGTCGTCTCTAATTTTTCCATACAATCACCATAAAATTCTCCGATTTTAACAATTTGGTCTGCGTGTCTTTTCCAAATTAAGGATACATCCTCCATTACCTTGCACAAATAGGAACGTATTCCCAATACCTTTAATATTTTTGCCTTAGTCCATCTAGTTTCACCTGGTCTTCTGTAATATTTCACATACACCAGCTCCCCCTCTTCGAAACTCACTTCTCTATTTCCTTTAAAATATTTTACTTGTCTTTCTAATTGTTTATCGAAATCTACTCTATTTAAAATATTTAATCTAGTTTTTTTATTGCGTTTGAACATTAACATTGAAGGTGTTTCATTTGTGACACTATGTGGTGTATTTCTGTACGCAAACAAATATCTACTTATAATGGTTGAAAGTGACACATTTCTGTTTCTTTTTCATATAAAGCTTTTTTTAAACTAGTCTTGAACGATTTTACAGCATTCTCCGCAGCTCCATTTGTTGCTGGGTGATAAAGTGCTGATGTTATATGTTTAATATCATTATGTCTACAAAACTGTTGAAATTCCTCAGATACAAATTGAGTTCCATTATCACTAATTAATTTATTAGGTAACCCAAACCTCGAAAAACAATCTCTCAACTTTTCTATGGTACTTTCAGAGTCTATTTTATTCATTAGATAAACCTCAGGCAACTTCGAATAAGAATCTGTTATTATCAAAAATATTTTACCTTTAAAAGGTCCCATAAAATCTATATGAACTCTTTCAAATACTTCCTTTGCCTCCGTAAACTTCTTTAATTTCATCAATTCTGGATTTTTAGAAAGTCATACATGCTTTACAACTTTTTACATAATTTTCTATATCTTTGTCAATATTCGGCCACCAAAAATATTGTCTTGCCAATGCTTTCATTTTGGACATTCCGAAGTGTGCTACATGTAATTCTTCTAACATCTGTTTCTTAAAAATTTCAGGTATTATAACTCTATAACCCCACATCAAAATATTTCTGTCTAGACTAATTTCATTTTTTTTATTTGCAAACAGTTTTAATTCTTCTTCTACACTTTCTGGCCACCCTGATCTAACGTATGTCATTTGATCTCTATTCAATGGTAAATTCTCTGCTACTAGAAAATTAAAATAATCGAATCTTTCTTCAGTATCTTTTTGATCTAAGGGTAATCTCGATAATCCGCCTGATAATATATTTTGATTTCCTTTAATATGTTCTAACTTATATTTAAACCCACTTAAAAATAACGCCCACCTTTGCAACCTTCCTGCTGCCATCTGAGGTATTCTCTTATTCTGCACAAATAGCGCTTCCAATGGTTTATGATCTGACTGCAGAATAAATTCGTTCCCCATTAAATACTGATAAAATTTTTGTACAGCCCAATAAATAGCTAATGCCTCTTTGTGAATCACGGAATAATTCCTCTCAGCCTTAGACAAAACTCTAGATTGAAATGCTATAGGTCTCTCTGTTCCATCTGTCAAAACATGTAACAAAGCTGCACCAATGCCTACATTAGATGCATCACACACCAACTTAATTTTGTAATTAAGGTTAAAATGTATTAAATGATCTTCTGAACTCATTATTCGCTTAATATTGTTAAATGCTACCTCACATTTCTCATTCCATTTAAAATTATTTTTCTTTAATAGCTGATATAATGGTTCTAATCTGTTACTAATATTAGGTACAAATCTGCTATAATAATTTACCATACCTATGAAGGCTTTTAGTTCTGTTATGTTAGTAGGGTTTGGAGCGTCTAATATTGCTTTAACTTTGTTCCGATCCTTCTGTAATCCTTTATTATCTATTACATGACCCAAATACTTTATATTTTTTTGAAAAAAATTACATTTCTCCAAATTTAGTTTGAATCCTACCTCATGTAACTTATTAAAAACTTGTTCTAATCTTATTAAATGTTCCTTTTCATTCAAGCCTGTTATTAAAATATCATCCATGAAACAGACAACACCATTAATTCCTTACAACGTTTTTTCTACTATTTTTTGAAATAAAGAATATGCAGGTTTTGTCCCATATGGCAACCTATTGACCAAATAAATTCCTTTATGAGTACTCCACGCTAACAATATTTTGTATCTTCCCCCAATTCTAACTGGTTATAGGCATTTTTCAAATCTAGTTTAGTGAAATGTTCACCCCCTTGTAAAGCCGCGAATGACTCTTCTATTCTTGGTAACGGATATTTTATATCTTCGATATATTTATTCACCGTAACCTTATAGTCTGCACATAATCTAATACCTCCATTTGGTTTTATAACTGGAACCAAAGGCGTTCCCCACTCATTATAATCCACTAATTGTATTACACCCTTCCTTTCTAGGTTATCTAATTCTGGCAATTTCTTTTTTAAAAGCAAAAGGCACCGGCCTTGGTTTTACAAATATTGGTTTTACTTTTTTGATTAACTTAAAATCTATTTTTTCATATTTATATTTACCTAACTGATCAACAAACAGTTCTTTATATTTTTCCAATAACATTTTCAAATCATTATTTTCATTAATATTATTTACTTCAGTGTAAAAGTTTTTACCTAGTTCTATATTGAACTTCATTATTAAATCTCTTTTTTCTAACTTGCTCTTTCTTCCAACCCATTTTAGTGTTGCAATTCTCCTTTTTTTCAAAATTTCTTTCTCCAGACATCTTTTGAACTTGGTTTAGCTCTATTTGTTGTTCTTTAAATACAGCTTCTTTATTCAAAGCAATTTCCACTATATCTTTTAATGTTACTTTACAGGGATCCTCTTCACACAATCTATTTTGAATTTCTCCACTCTTCATACCAGTTATAAATTTATCTTTAACTCTATTGTCAAGTTCAGTTCCTTTAAATTGGCATTCTGCTGCCACATTCTTAATCTTGACAAACCATGCTGCTATTGATTCATTATCTTGTTTAAGATTATCAAATTGAATTCTTTTTCTATAAACGGATACTCTCGGCTTAAATTGTAATTTCAAAAGTTCCAACAACTCATCGTAACTTTTGTCTTTTGGCTTTGGTGGGTCGCAAACATTTTTTAATATTTTATAAACATCGTCGCTTATAGTAGTTAAGAGTACTGCTACTTTTCTACTTTCTTCTATTAAGTTTGCCAAAAAATACTGTTCTTACCTTTCTTCAAATATTTCGAACTGATCTCCCTCTCGAAAAGCTGCTAAACTTGCTATATTTCCTGTATTTACCACTGTCACCGACGTCTCCGCCTTAGTTTTTTCGATTGGCATTTTTTTTCTTTGTTTTCCCTCTTAATTTAACCTCACTTTTTATATATCGCCTTGATACTCTTCTGCTTCTTAAAAAAATTGATTTTCTCCTCGTCGCCAATGTAATGTTTATGAATAATCACTCTTGAATTATAACATAATATTTATTATATGTTTGTAACAAGTAAATTACCCTATTTTACCCTATTTTAACTTTTAATGAAATAACAGGAACAATGCGCGAACGCTCTTTAAACATTGTCTTTTTTAGCTTCGTTCTCTTATTTTTGTAACGACACCTTACGGCTACTATTTTATATTATTAGTTAGCTATTACAGTAGGTAGCCAGCATGCTTCCTAAATCTAAGGTCTCCCCAATGGTTATACCCAGATTCTTCGGACTGTTCACAAAAGTCAATGTGCGTCCGTCAAGGATAATATTACGGTTAAATTTGACATACTTTTATTTTATTTGATAACTTAGAGCTATTAACAGTAATTATAAGATTAAGTTTTTTTGCAAATTGAACCAAGTTTCCTATGTCGGTATTTACTTTAGTACATTTCTTTCTGCATTTAACAAGTCAGTTAGTTCAAAAGAACAGCGTAATTATATGTCATCTGCATACATATATGGCGTACAACATTTTAACACATTAGTTAGCTCACATGTATAAATCAAATGGAAGAGAGAGAAAAGGAGAAAAAACAGAAATGGAAAGAGAGCCCAGAAGAGAGCCTTGTAGTACTCCTGAAATTATGTTTGTAATATATGTAAATATATTACACTACACAATATATTACCAATATAAGATATCAAACCTTTCCAATTGCTCGCGTAATCTGAGAGCAATGATCCTCTCAAGAATCTTGGAAAGGACAGGCACGATACTTATTATTGGTCAACTATGCAGGATTCCTAGTCTTCGGGATTGGGATAACAGGTACATATTTCCAAGCATAGGAAAACTAAAGTTTTCAAGACAACAAAGCAAGATCATCCTAAGATCAATTCCGTATTAGTGTTACTTTATAGAATTATTTATTTTATAGAAGTCAAGCTAAAATGAAGTTTTTCTGAAATTTGAGGTAGACAGGTATTTTCATAATTGTATTAGAGAAGGATCACCAACTTCATCACTTTAGGTTTGGCACGAAAAAATCATTAATCTAGTTTACTTTCTTCTCTCTTCAAAGGGAGGTATTAGTGAAGTTAAAAGTAAAAATTGTTACCATATCTTTAGTAAACCCAGGAATGAAGTTAATTTTCACAAATATGGAGGATGTTGGAGGCTCCCCTTCATCAGGGGGATGTGTCATCAAATGCGTCATCAAATTGGGACAAAGCCATAATGTGGTTAAGTAACTGGCGAGTAGAGAATTTTGATCAATCAGCGAGGAAATTCATTATTGCAGAAGACATCCGATAGAAATCTAAAATTCTTTTTTCTGAACTCATGGTCGGAAAACTTATGGAAATGAACTTGCCTTTCATGTCCTGGATGGTGTTAACTTTGATATTTATGCGATGACAAGAAAAGAATATTGATAAAACGACCTGTATAGGTGGGCTTCCTATACCAACCCAAAACGATGTGTTGATTAGTTTTTCTGATGACAACTAAGTTCAAAAAGGACACACTATTATTGAATTCTATTTCCATGGTAAATCAGATGTGACAATCAGAGTTGAACTCTCGATCTTCTGGTTATAAAACATTTTCTGGACGAAGAATACAGAAAAATTGAACAAGAACTCGATGTGAGGTTGTATCAAGTTCCAGTCTATTGACGATCTTTTCGTTAACAATTGCAAGGGAATATTGGTAAAAAGACACAAAATTTACCGAGCTCAGAACAAAATCTGATCCAAACAAATCCAACCCAACCCAACCCTTTTTTTTTAACAAGATCGGGGAAAATCTGCGAACACACATCTGGCCTGTGGTGTTGGACGGCCAGATAGTGTGGGATTGGAGTCCATCTTTGGATCTCCGACCCTCTAAAAACCCCTTTCCTCAAATCATACACGATGAGCTGGAAACTACGCTTCAGCGTTTTAGCCATCAGCCCAACGTGCAAACTGCCAGCTGCACCTCTCCATCTCATAGTAAATATCCCTGCGTGTTATCCGTCCATTCATACTTATTGTTCTCAGTCCAGGCTAGCTTAATATTCCATCTCAGGCCACGATATCGAAGATTAATGCAACAAAATAACACACGACAAAATTTTTAATATTACAATTCACAACATCTACCGGGACGTGGGGAGCCAGAGATGGCCCCTCACTCCTCTTCTTTCGGAGCGGCCCATCCAAAGAGACGTCGCCTCCACGGTCCTACCATCTATCCCCGTGTTATGACCCGGTGATGGACAGACATACAAACAAGAGAAAAAAAACCACACGACAAAATTTTTTTAGGTAACAATAAAAGCACCTACCAGGACGTGGGGAGCCACAGGTTGGCTCCCTACTCCTCTTCCTTTCTCCCTCACAACAGGGAAAACACACAAGGGCATCTCACAGACCACCCTTCTCTTCCTCTTTCCATACCGATCATTCAACCTTCCCTCTGCCTCAGCCTCTTTTCACTTTCCTTCCTAGCTAGAACGTTACGAACGAAATTCGCTATGTGCTTCCATGTATCATCGCTGTCCAGCATATGCCCTACAGTGTTTTCCGGCGTGATCACTGCCCCAATACTCTCTTCCACCAGTGCTCTGTCGTCCTTCCATCTGCTACATCTATAAAACGTGTGTTCCGCATCGTCTTGCTCCTCGCAGTAGTTGCAGACATCTGAGCATTAAAGCATCCGTGGCCTATCAACAGTTGAGTAAGGTGGAAATCAACACCTCCCCAATGTCTGGACGTCCATCACTTTAGGTCTGTAATCTGTCTCTTCGTCCATTTCGCTTTTCCCGTATCCATCCGCCATCTCGTCTCCCATTCTTCCATAGTTTCCTCCTCTACTTCCCTCTTATCATACCTCTCCTCCCATGCGGCCGCTCTTCTCTTTATCATCAAATCTATGGGCAACGAGCTGCCCACAACCTGCAGCGCCTCAATCGAACTTGTCTTATACGCACTAACTATCCTTATTATTGTTGCCCTCTGTAATCTTGTTAGCCTACTAACATTTTTTTGACTCCGCATGCTTCACTCCAGGCACTGCACGCATATAGTATCTGCGAATATATTGTAGCTCCAATTAACCTTCTTTTCGTCTCTCTTGGTCCAAAAGTGGATCCCATGACCCTGTTCAGAGCTAGCACAGTCCTTCCTGCTTTTTCTGCAACGTATTCTACGTGGGCATTCCATCGCAAGTCAGTCGCCAACATGACCCCCAGGTAATTTAGTGACTCCTGCGTGTGAATCACAGCGTTTCCCACTGTTAAGGTTATCCCGCCAGCCCCCTTTCTACTTCTGAGCATAATAGCCTCCGTTTTCTCAGGTGCTATCTCTAGTCCCATGTCTCCCATACACTTTATGACCCGATTTGGAGCGTTCTGAGCCGTAGTCTCCATCTCTCTTTCGTTCCAGCCAGAGACAACAATAGCCAGATCATCCGCATAGGCTATAAAATGTGTGTCTCCCCTGGTCTGCAGTAACTAACGCCCTCATACTCGATGTATCTGTCACTTAGGTAGGATTGTATTATCCTAACAAGGTACGTAGATAGGTTCTTTTTCCTGGCAGCGTCCACTATTTCCGTCCATGGCGCGGGACCAAAAGCATTACGGACATCCACAGTTATCAGCAGACACTTCTTTTTCTTGCCACGTCTAAATTTATCGCAATTTCGGGCTTCTTTCATGACCTCCTCTATCGCATGAATCGTCGACCTTCCACTGGTAAATCCAAATTGATCATACGATTACCCTTCCAACTCACTCAGTTCATCATTTATTCTGATCTTTATAATGGACTCAAAGACCTTATCGAAGACATTTAGAAGACAAATTTGTCTATATTTCTTATGATCTGAACTGCTAGGTTTCTCAATCAAAACCAAAGCGCCTTTCTTCCAAAGTACTGGAAAAATTCCTTCTCTTAGTAGATCATTATACATGCCACTCAGCCTAACTGACGCTATCTTCACCACATCCTTGACTATCTCCGGGGTAATACCGCCAGGGCCAGGGGCCTTTTCGTTTTTAAGACTTCTCACTACTGAGGTGACTTCTTCATCTGTCACGTCCACAAAATTTCCTGCCCCTTCTGCCGTTTCTATTTCTTCCCATGTGACTTCTTCGCTGTCCGGAAACATCTCCCTTATGAGTTGAGCTCTTTTATTTGGTTCTTCTTCTGTTCTTCTGTTGTTTCCCGTTTTCTTTATCGCAATTTTATAAGCGTCCCCCCAAACATACTCGTCCAAGTCTTTACATAAATCTTTCCAGGCTTCTCTCTTTGCCTTTTTAATTTTAGCTGTCAGGCTCTTTTTTACTGTTGCATATTCTTTCGCTGCAATCGCACGCTCTCTATTGTTACCAGTCTTTCGGTTTTTTCTCGTTGTTCTTCTACGATACCTGTTTGCCAGCTCTCTAGCCTCTTTCACATCCTCATTCCACCAGTAGACCTTTGCCTATTCTTTCACAGCTTTTCTTCCCATATGCCTTATTAAATACTTTTTCGGTAGCATTTGCGAGCCAAGCAGGGTCGAAGTGCTGTTTATATGCAGCCCTTCTTAAAAATTCCGTCTGGAAATAATTTAACTTGCTCTCCCTACGCTTCCATTTGGTCTTGCACAAATTGTTTTGGTCGCTACCCTTTATATTGTCATCCAGTCTAAAAGTAATATACAGGTGGTCACTCAGATTTTCTATATCAATCACTCTCCAGTCCTTGATTGCAGCCGACATCTCCATAGAACACATCGTTATATCGATTCTGGACTCTTGTACCCCTTTTCTCCACGTTGAACTTGATCCTGTGTTTAAGACAACCATGTTTCCTTCTGCCATCCACTCACTGATATATCTTCCCCTATCATTCTCTTTCTGGGATCCCTACTCAGCAGACTTAGCATTAAAATCACCCAGCACTACATATCTCTCTCCCCCACCCCCCATCGCAATATCCTTAATGCCATTTAACTTGTCTCTAAAGTCATCGAACGGTTCATTTGGTGTTAAATAACAACCCACTCGCACATGCATCCCCTGCCAGATCACAAAACCACCTAGTACCGTCCACTATTTTCTTATTTGGTTCCGACACTACCACTAAGTCAATACACTGTTCTTTAATAAAAACTTCCATTATATTCATGGCACAAATGCTTCTGTTTGCGTTAGCCTGTAAAATGTTTATAGAGCACATTGCAGTTGTAGGTTTCCATGCTCTCTATCCCAGAACCTATCACACCGGAATCTTTACCTTCCCTATTTCTCTGCATTTTTATCTGTAATCGATCTGCCTTCTTCCTTTTGGCCAGAGTCTCTCTAAAGGCCTTGCATTTACCCGACCCAGCGTTTTGCCCCTCCTCTTTGCAAACCCAACCCAACCCAAGATGGCTAGATAAAGCTAGAGACCCAATACACCCAGCATCAATCCAACATCACCGGGACTGGTTAAGAATCAGTCACTTGTCCCTTATAAACAAGAACCACAATGAGGAGATCAGGTCTGCTTTCTTTTAAGAAGAGTCCCGTGTTCGATTTAAGACGAGAGATCAGAGCAACAATGGGAGGACCATTCGTTCTTTTGCCATAAAAATATAAATATAAGTGGTAACGAGGTTCGTGGTTCTGGTCTTCTTAGAATTTAGCTCCATCTGGGAGATAGATCTGAGCATGGATTCGACATCACAAACAAGTTGAGGAATCAAAGTTGAATTCAGTGGAACAGATAAGACGAATTTGGGATCTAATGAAAGAAAGTTGGAGACTTCTTAAGAATTGCTGAAATAGACTACTTTATAAACTAATTTGGCAACCCTGTATATTTAGAGTGATGTAAATTTCAAATGTACGTGCGTTGAATATGAAAATCTTATTTAGATTTAGATAAGAAATTAATTTTATATTGCATGAATTAATTTGTTTCATTTTCTTTGTGTTTATTTAACGGTAAAAATTTTTCGTGGTAAAATTTTCTTGGACCTCGACCTCCGCTCGACTTTCTCACATGGCACGGCGCAGTAAATCACGTGACTCCGGTCCTCGGCGTCCACCTCGACGTGCAGATATTGTTTATACGCGATTTATGCCGTGAGCAGGCCATAAAACGCTAATTGGGTACCGCAGATCACAATCAACCCTCTCACCACGTCTTCTCCTTTCTTATAACATCCTCCGTTCCTTATCCCCTTCACTTCTTCTTCTTCTAAGAATTCATTTAACTAAGTATAAATAAAATCAGTCAAATTCACGCGTACGTTTCTTGCAGAATTCTTAAGGTAAGATCGTCTAAGAAAAAAAAATTCTTTTTTTACTTTAGTAGATGAAGGGTCCTTATTATAATGATGGGGGGCGTTTGGTGTTAATGACGGTACCGTGAGTACAAGTTGGTGGAGGAACGTTATTGTGCGTCGGACAGCACCGGCACCGTAGGATGTGTTAGCGGCGGTAAAGAAAGGAGAAGCTGGGGGCGGAAGAGGAGAAGCAGGGGGCGGAAGCGGGGGAGGGGGGCGCGCGTTGCAGTAGCGAGGACGCGATAATAGCGGTTCGACGGTGTTGACGCGCGATCCCTATCTGACAGTAGTTATAGGTTGCCGTTTAACTCGCTACCGATGACTCGTCGGTTTTCTACTTCGCGCCCCGTTCCTTCTTCGTTATATGATGTCCACTTCTCACCGTATTCATACCTTAAGAACCCCTAATTTTATGTCGCCACTAATTCTACAAACTTCAACGCCAGACAAGAAATCGACAAAACTCGATCTTTATGAAGATGAAAAGTATTAAACAAAATTATTTTCATTGCTATCTTAATCCTGATAATAACGTCATTCACTTTAACATGCACAGCAAAATAACAATGCAACATTTTGTATTGTACTTATTATTTCACTCACAAAAACCACCATGTCTTCAAGGTCATTTGCTGGCATATATGGAATAGAAGAACCAAAAAAATATAACCACTGATACGGATTTAATAATGTAGGAGAAGTCTATGAGTTAATAACAAAAGCAAATTCTCAAAACTCTACAAAACAATAGAAACTTCTAACGGAACAGTTTGTTCTCATTATAGAATATATTAAATTATATTTATATATAGAGAGTCTATATATCTATATAATAGACTGTTTGTGAACAATTAGTTTCTGGTTACAAAAAATTGGATGCTGTTGGCAGAAAATTTTATATCGTTTAATCTATTCCATAGAAGATTAGACAGATCTGGTAGAAGACTAGATATTGCCAGTAAATGAAAAGGTTATTAATGGAAGTCTAAATCGTACTGCTTGCAGACAGTTTAGATAGAGCTAATCGTAAATTAGAGAATTTTTATAGAAGACTAAATATTGTTTATAAAAGAAACTGCTCTCAAAAACATCGATAAAATCGGCAGAAGACTCAACGCTTCTGAAAAAAGGCTAATTACTGCCAATGAAAGTCTAGATCTCTCCTATTAAATATAAGATATACGAAACTGTTCTGGCAATGAAAGTCCTTCTGATTAAGATTAGACAATGTTAACCCTCCGTCTGTCGGGTGTGGTCTACGAGTCCACGACAAAATGATTATGTGAAATATTTTTTAAATTATTTTGCCCAAAACTTCTACGGTCACAGTACCTTTCTAGTATCTGAATATCAACTGTTTTCGCTATAAAAAACTGTTTTTCTAAATTCCAAATAGTCGCTACATAATATTTTGTCCTGACAGACCCTTCCCGATCAAATGTGTAACAATATTCGCAGATGTAATCTGTAAGAATCGTATTCCAGTTGGAACTTTATGCGTTCTTTTTGTGTTTGTAGGGATATTACCGAGTTATAAAACTATATCTCGGAGTGATAGCAATATAGTTCGGTAGTTCCCTTAATAATTACTATATATATGGTTACCGTATCGTTAACACGCCAGTTTACTATTGAACCCCATTTTGAGGCGTTGTGTTATGTGTTATTTATTTTACAAATATAGATAATAGAAAAGTGCATAAAAAATTATTTATAATTAATATTAAATATCTAGTTAGCAATCTACAAAAAGCATACTTACAAATAGGTAAGTAGTATCACACAAGTTTCTGATATGATTTGAAAAAATACTAAATAGTTTATTATTTGATAGCATTGTGATATGGATCCTTATGAAAAGGAGAGAGAAAGATTACAGAAACTGTCTGAAGAAACTAGCACGGGCAGTGAAATAGAAGAGTCTGACGAAGTTCGATATCAGATCCAGATTTTGTAAGTATCAGTGATCATGATACAGAAACCGAGCAATAAAACGTAAATGAAGATGCAGATATTATGCATCAGGATGACGGCAAGGATGAAGAAGATGAACAACCCGTGATTCGTGATAGATGCTCGTCTTTTTTTGGTAAAGATGTAACTAAATAGAAAAAGGCTGTCCCACCTAGAAATATTTTGTGTTTGGACGGGAAGCGAACAAGATCTTAACAATTTCCATGATTACCTGAACGCTATACATAAAAATTTAAACTTCAAAATTTTTCATTCTAAACTAAAAAAAAATTTAATTTTCTAGATCTTTCCCTAGTTAGAAATAATAACAATCTTATAGAATACAATATTTACAGAAAACCTTCAACCATCCCCACTACTATTCCTTACGATTCTGAACACCCGAAATCTCATAAACTGGCTAACTTCAGATTTCTATTTCACAGAGTCCTTAGTTATCCCTTATCTGAAGATAATAGAATAAAAGAAATAAATTATATTTATACTTTGGGTTACAACAATGGTTTTCCGAAACATATTCTTGATAATCTATTCTATAAAATACAACAACAAAAAGACCCCCTCTTCACTAAAAATAAAAATAATAACGATAAGCGCTACAAACCTCTCCTATACAACTGTATTACTTCACAAGCTCAACATATTTTTTCCAAGTTTGATATCCATTTGGCCTTTTCTAATAAAAACACTATTATGAATCTTTTATCCAACTGTAACATAAAAAATAATGACATAATGAAGGAATGTGGAGTTTATTCAATTAGATGCTCTAATTGCGAATCCATATATATTGGACAAACGGGACGGAGACTAGAGATTCGCGTCCGTGAACACAAAACGAAAGAAAACTCTAATGTTTTTAAACACCATCTCGAGACTGGTCACCACATAAATTACAACAATATCAAACTGCTTCATAAATGTGAAAAAGGCCCTAAACTTGATTTTTTGGAATTGCTGGAGATAATAAAACATAAAGATGATAAACAATATAAACTCCTCAACGAACAAATTGAGGTTTTTCAAAAACCTATTTTTACTTATCTGAAGGAATTTAACTCGAAGCAATTTTAATGTACATAACGGTTACGTTTTTTGAGTGTTCTTGAATTTTGGTCCCTCTCTTTCTTTTTTCTTTTTTTGTCATTTTTCCGGTTTTGCTTGCTTATATTTAGTCTCCTTTTTCGCCATTGCCACACGACACGTTATTTTGTGCTGTTATTTTATCTTTTAATTCTTGTTTAATGTGTATATTTTTCAACATTTTTATAACTATCACAGAAAGAAAAAATTTTTTATATGTAAGTTTTTTTATATTCCTATCCTATATTCATATTTTAATCTGTTGTAATGTTTTTTACAGATGTACTTCATTTTTAACCTGTCTTTTTTGTGAAAGAATTTTTCGATTAAGTTTGAACAATTCTATTTTTCGAATGTTTCTTGTTTTTCTAATGTTTCACTTCAAATTTTGACTGTAAGTACATTTTAGTTTCTATTTGTTTGATCTTTGCATTTGTCACCATATTTTTTAAACGATTTTTTTGTTGTTTCTTTGTAGTTTTCAACTGATGATGAGGTTTAGGCCTCGAAACTAGTTTCGAAGTAAATAAAAAATTTTGCAAGTAAGAGGTTCATTTTTTCCTATTTTTAATTTTTAATTAAAATACTTTATTCACTAAACTTGCAACATGGATTACAATTCTAATTAGAAATATTAGAACTCGCAACGAAAACATAGTGTCTCACCTGCCGGGGGTCATCGGTGAAACATGTGACGCATTATTTCCCATTCAATGCTGGATGTACATGTTTGGAAACTGCATTGACATTGTAGTTGAAAACACTAATTTATTTATTGATAAAATTTCTGTTAAATACCAAGATAAGACTGAGTGTAGACCTACCGACTCTGTAGAAATCCAAGCACTGACGGGTTTGCATTATTTAGCTGGGCTCCATCATGGATCAAGGACACATCTAGCAGAATATTGGTCATCAGACGGTATGGGATATGAGATATTTCCTGCTACATTGGCAAAACGGAGGTTCGTCTTCTTATTGAAATGCATTCGCTTAGACGATACCACAACTAGAAGTCAAAGAAAAGAAATTGACAAACTAGCAGCAGTTCGTACTATTGTTGACAAGTTCAACGACAGTTGTAAGAAAACTTATTCTGTGGGCGAGCATGTAACATTAGATGAAATGCTGCTTGCCTTTAGGGGCAGGTGCAGTTTCCGAATGTACATTCCAAGTAAACCAAACAAATACGGATTGAAAGTCTTCGCCGTTGTTGATGCCAAAACATTTTTCACTTCACACATAGAAATTTACGCTGGTGTTCAACCCAATGGTCCATATAAAACTGACAACTCTACCGCTGCAGTAACTGAAAGAATGTGTTCACATTTATTAGGATCAGGAAGAAATGTTACAATAGATCGTTGGTTCACAGGATATTCAATTGTAAAGAAACTGCTAACAGAGTACCGCCTTACCGTGGTTGGTACAATTAGAGCCAATAGAAGAGAACTACCTCTTGAAATAACACAAATTAAAAACAGGAAAGTATATTCCTCGTTATTTGCATTTAGTAATGATATGACTGCAGTTTCATATGTACCCAAAGAAGGAAAGAATGTGCTTGTAGTTTCAACAATGCACCGAGACGATCATATAGATGAAGCTACCGGTGATCGGAAAAAGCCCGAAATAATTACTTTCTATAGCACAAAAAGTGGAGTAGATGTTGTTGATCGAATGATCTCATCATACAATGTTGCAAGAAACACAAAGCGTTGGCCAATGGTAACTTTCTATAACCTCCTCAATATAGCAGCAATTAACGCTTTTGTTATCTACAAAGGCAACATACCAGATGGTGAATTTGCTAAAACTCGCAGACTGTTTCAAAAAAATCGTGGTATGGAGTTAGTGAAAAATAACATGCAAAGAAGAGCCGTTAATAAGCACTTGACTAAAAGTGTGCGTACTTCTGCCTTGAGGCTTTCAGGTATTAAAGAGGAGATTATTCCAGAGCCACAACCAGGGAAAAGAGGAAACTGTCAATATTGCAAAAACGAAAAACTCGTTATTTTTGCAAAATTTGTAAACGTTGGTTGTGCATGGAGCACATAACAGCGTGATGCAACGATTGTTTGGGAAATATGGAGACCACAGTTTGAAGCCCTCCAGTTTGTGCATGGAATATTAGAAATTTTGAAAAATATGTGATTAAATTGTAAGCATTTTCTTTAAATCAAATTAACATAAAACGTGAGTTTGGAATTGGCCCTGTATTAGGCTATTATAGAGTACAAGCATCATATAAAACATATTTATGAGAAATTAGCACTGGAGGACACGTTGGCGTCTTTAGAGTTTTTTCTATTTTGGACTCCACAGACCACACCCGATCGAAAGTGTTAAGAAAGCGCGCCCGACAGACGGAGGGTTAATAAAATCTAGGTATTGCTGACGCAAGATTGTCTATGAGTAGACATTGGTTGGTTAAACCTGTTCAATACACGCATCCTAATATGATTAAATTAATAATCTAGTAAGATAATATCATAACTAGAGAGAAGTCTGTCTATCTGACAAACAAAATAAGATACTCAAACTTTTTAAACGATTCTTTCATCTTTAGGGCTTGAAGCTAAAAGGCTTGTCCCCTCTGTAAGGAGACAATATCCGGAGGCGCCTGGTAGTGGTACATATATTAAAGCAAGTTGTCAGATTTTAAGAAAACCATTCGTCAAAAAAGCGCGTACCATGGAGACACTTCTGTGAGAAAATTACTTGCTCTACCGAGGTCTCCCGCCTGAAGACCGCGGATGATTGGAGATTGACCAAGTTCATCTGTGAGGAGGATAAAATATGATGGACCGTGAATACGTTCTCACCATACAAAACACCAGGACCTGATGGGATTGTGCCGGCCCTCCTATAATGGGGATTGGACGACTTATTACCGCAACTAAAGAAAATTTTCCAGGGATGCCTTCGCTATGTACCGGAAAATTGCCGCGGTCAACTTCATACCTAAACCGGGTAAGCAAGCCTTCCGAAGCCTTTTAGACCAATTAGCTTCTCTTCTATCTTTTGAAATCGCTGGAGATTTTTTGAGACCGTTACATTAGGGACCACTACCTGAGTGGCAGACCACAGTAGAGTCCCGTCACCCAGCTTCAACACACTTCATCAACACGCTTACACCCAGGGAAAGTCCACGCTGACTGTTCTTTACTCAGTGATCAGCTTTATCGGTGATGCACTAGACCACAAGGAGTCCGCCCTGGGAGTTTTCTTTGACATGGAAGACGCTTTCGATAAAACCACCTTCCTTGGAATTAACGAGGCCTTGCTAAAGCATAAAGTTCCTCCAACTCTGTGTGGTTGGATTGAGAGCACTCTAAGGCATAGAATTGTCAAACTAACGGTTGGTCAGATCACCCTTCAAGGGGCTGTTACTAGAGGCTATCCACAAGAGGGTGTACTATCACCACTATTGTGGAATCTCAGCCTAGATAGCCTCATGAAATGCCTAAAGCTAACCCGCTTTACACTTAACAGTTAACTACGATGACCTGATAACCATCATCATTATTAGAGGCAAGTATGTTAATGTACTTCTTGAAAGGATGCAAGAATCACTCAATATTATTGAAATGGTGTAAAAAACAAACCTTTTCAATCAATCCTAAAAAGACTGAAATAATCATTTTTACACGCAAGCGTAACATAGGCCATCCTAAACTACCATTGTTCGCTAATATTCCACTTACACTGTCTACAGAGGTTAAGTACTTGGGTTTAATAATAGACAGCAAGTTAACGTGATAATCACACTTAGTTAATAAAGCCAAAAAAGCTTATGTGGTACTGGGTTAGTGCCCGAGGGCTGTCGGGACGTGGGGTTTGCCCAAAAAGGTGCTAACCCCATACTAACTTACGGTGCAGTGGTATGGTGGAATAGCACTTATAAGTTGCACCACTGTTGCCATTGAACTTAATAAAAAACATAGACTTGCATGTCTGTATGGTGCGTTGCAATCTACTCTCACAGCAGCCATGGAAATCATGTTAAACCTGCCACCACTACATTTAGATATTCTAGAGATGGCGCTGGTGATCTTGAAAAAACTTCAATCTGTATGCTTATGAAGGATGGTGTCGTCGGCAGCGGTTCAACACTTGGGAGGGGGCAGTGTTGGACTCACCCTTCCTCGAGTGGGAGACGAACTACGTGCCGACCAAATAAATTTTCTCAAAGAAGTATCTCATCTACACCAGTCCAACAGTAGTAAACACACACAAAATCTTGAGGATCTACACTGATGGTTTAAAAAGACGGAATAGGGCAATGCGTGGTCTTTTCAAATAATCCGCAAATACGCCTCTCGGAACTCTTAGGAAGAAGTACTAACTAGGTGGGACAAAACCCCGAGCTGCCATCTCTGTGCAAAGGAATTGTTAAAATGTTCTTCAAAAACAACAGCATAATATTTCATAGGGTGTTACATTTCAATTTTCTTTTTATATTATGACTTGTGTAATTTTTTGGTGGTTTTGTTTTAAAGATTATTGAGTTGCATACAATTTTTAACATTTATTAACATTTTGTTTTATTTTATAGCATTTTTTTTTATTATTCATCATAAAAGTTAAAGTTTCTTCTTCTGCTGTTGAGAGGGTGTTGTAGGTTAAAGGTGTTATTTTGCGCAGATGTAATTTTTTTGCATGTTCAATTTCGATATAAAAGACCGTTCAAGTTCGGCTCGGGCTCTTTTTCTTAAATATGACCAGAATAATACGTATTTCGTGTGTTACAGTTATTTTCGTTGGTTCGCCATTTTTGTAAATAAAAGTCAAATAAAAGCTTGAAAAAGTGTTTTAATTTTACCAAATTATAGGGAGCTTTCGGATTTCAACGTATTTTATAAAACTTCTTTTATTTTCTTGTCAAACCTCGAACATCAGAGATAAGCATTTTTGTAAGGTCTTATATTTAAATGGTTTACTTTGGTTTGGTTAACTTTGGATTTTGTAAATAATTTTCTTTTTCTTAATTGTACTTGATTTTCCTTAAGAAAATCTTTATTTCATTTGTTCACAAAAAAAATTATATAAATAGTATAATTTATTACATTATGGAAGAGAGAATATTAATATATTCTTTTTTATATTCCATTTCATTTTCATTTTTGTAAATTATTGTTGGCGTGCATTTTCTTTGGCGTTATTTTTCTTGGATTTTGATTCATTTTTTTTCCTTTTTAGTTTCTTTTTTAAGCTCGTAAACAGCAATATATTTTCTTTGTTCTTCGTTGATTTTTTTTAAATCTAAACATTTTCGTTAATTTTTTTATTTAATATTAAATTTAAAATTGTTAGTTTTAGCATGGCAAAGACTCGCGAAAGTCGCCAATAGGTTAGCCACAGATCTTCTCATGAGACACTGTAAGGCAATAAGCACCTCCACAATTTGAAGCTTACAGATCATACCTCTGGACTATGCCCTGGCCTTTGGAAAATCTTTAGGCTATGGGGCCTAAGTGAAGCACACCCAAAACACGCACATTCCTGCTTCCATATATACGTACATACAAGATATCGTTGCTAACACTGTCTATCTGACTATCTGTCTATCTATCTGACAAACATCATAAGATATAGTGATGTACACAATCTGAATACGAGGTTAAAAGGTAGAATTTCTCCTCCTAAATATAAGTTGTCACTGTTTAAAAGATCAGTCACGTATCAGATTTGAATACCTTACCACGATCTATCTATTGATCTAAAAAAGTTATCTCTCAGATCTTTTAAATTTGCCCTTGTCAACTAGTTAATGAGAGGTGAATAGTACTGTTCCTTTTTATTCATAATTAGTCGTTTTATTGCCATTTTCCTATTCTTTATTAGTTCATGGTGTACACACTTCTACATTTATTTTCATTTGACATTGCAGTGTCTGCTGTCTAAAGTATTGCTTTTATGATTAAAGTTCTTGCTATCAGGTTAGTTTTGAGCAAGTAACATTATTGAAGTGCCATTTAGACATCGCCTGGTATTTATAAAAGTAATTGTAATTGAGTTTATTATCTAAACAAAAAACTATTATTATTATTATGAGGAGAGTGTCGATACTGTTGGCAGAAGATTAGATACTGTTGAATACTGACAGAGTCAAAAACATATTGCTTGCTGACAACTAGATATTTCAGAACACTAAATGCAGCTAACATAAGATTAAACAAAAAATTAAATTTTGCTGGTAAGGTTGGCACGATATTGATGAAATAAGTTTTATTTTAATGATATTAAAATTGTGTTCGTTCTCATTGAAAAAAAAAACGAACGAAATAAAATGAAAAAAGTGCAATTCTAATTGATGGATTTACATCGTTTTAACGAGGAGAAGTTCTTGAAGAGTCTGTTGCCCATTTTGATTGCCTTAGTGGTGGATGGATGCGTAAGCCACGTTCGCCTGGAACGACCAGGTTCCAACCCGCTTTTGCAAAATCATCGTTATTATCCACTCGGGAGGATTGCAAAGCCTCTCACCGCCGCCGGACTAAAGACCGGTGTCCGTCGGTCTTAGAAAAGAAAAAAAATCTCCGTTTTTTCTTTTTCTCCAGGACGCGGTAATTTCCTCGGAATGAGAGAACAATTTCGCCACACTAACGAATTGTTATTTAAAACTGAATACTAAGATAATTTCTATAATGATTTTGATTTCTTTAAGATCCTTTATTTGAAATTAACACCCATATTACAATCATTTCTTAATTTTTAACAAAAATAGTACTATGTTTCGTTCTATTGATGAAGTACGTTTTATCTGTCCTGTTCCCACGGGTCCGGTTGTGGTGGACCAAGAAAGAGCCCGACGGTAACCCTGCGGTGCCATCTATAACCGTCACGGAACGCGATATACCAGCTTCGGAATCCGTGCCACCACTTTACACGCATTTACACCTCAGCGATTTTTCGTTCTTCATCGTTGTCGTCGTAGGGTCCACAGCGTATCTCGAAATTCTAGAGCGAAAAGACTCAAGAATGTTACCTCTTTCCTCTTGGTATCGTACCACGGGAATCCTTCAATAAATCTTTATTACTCAAATAAAAATTATTTATTTAAGAGGTTTCAAGTGTAAGTCATCACTTACCCATCATTGGTAAAAATACAACAATAATATTCTGGGAATAGATTATTAGCTATAATATCTAGTGTTTTGCTTAATCTTTTGCCTGCAGTATTTAGTCTTCCATAGGGACAATTACAACTATCAGTCATCAGCAACCAATATGATATTAACTTTAATTAAGAGCACTTGGTTTTCTATCAGCAATCTGTGACTCTTTCTAGCAGCTTTAGTATTCTATTAGAACTCTAAAGTAAAATTTTAATGTCAAAAAGGTTTAACAAATACCACTGATTAATTTTTATAGAATTACAATTATTATACTGTGGTGATGCCATATAAGTGATGTTCGTTTCTTTTAGTCCTGAAAACGGTTAAATTATTACAAGTAGAGATGTAATGATCGTTGAAAATTAACCGAACGACAGAATATTTGTAAACATAAATTCAGTGGAATGTAAACAATCAAAGAAACTACAGAGCAAGGATCTCAAAAACATAAAGAAAAATCATTCTCATAAAAGGAAAAGAAAAACAACCTAAATAATCTGAAGTTCATATAAAGATAGTTAAGAAAACCTATTAATCTCAAAGGTGATCTGAAACGGTTCTGAAATCAGAACGATTTGACGATTAAGCTACTTATCTATTTGCAAGAGAAGCATGAATAGAAGATAATCCGCATATAGTGACACAAGAACGCAACGTCAAGACTTAATAAATAAGAATGGGATGCAGTAGTTGTAGTGATTGAACCCGACAGATCTTAGGAACAAAGAAGATGTCCTAAAATAAAAACAAATAGAAACTGATTATTTTTACCATATAGGTTGGGTTCGTTTGGGTTGGGTTGGGATTGATTTGGTTTAGGTTAGATTTCTTTAGGTTGGCTTTACTCAGGTTGGATTGGACTCAAAAGGCGATTGTTGAGCTGTTGACGAGGATAATGAAGATGAAAGAGAAGGATGAGTTGGTATCGTTGGGTTGATAAAAGGGAGAGAAAAAGAAGAGATTAATCCAGTTGCATTGAGAGAACCGAAAAGATCTCGGAGAGAAAGAAGATCATCTAAAATGACAACGGTAGGATTTTTAATTAAGCAAGCTCAAAATGTTTTTTATTAACGATCACATTTCAATCCAGTTTAATCGAACTCAATTAAACCAAAGAAGAACAAGAATTTCTCGCTGGAAAATTTTGCTGCAGACAATTTTTAAAAATCTAAAGCTAATAAAAATCTAGTACTAACTACTATTTGGTTAATTTTACTGAAATTGTTGAAAAATGACTGAAACTTGATAACCCAAATTTAGTCTTTTAATATTGAAGAGGTAATAATTTGTAACTAAAACTGTGCGAAATGAATAAATTAAAAATTAAACAATTTTTGGTGATAACTTCGGGGGATGATTTCTCGAAAACTAGACGAGATATTAAGATATGGTTAATTTTATTGAAATTGCTAAAGAATTTTAATTTAATAACACAAATTTGGGTTCTTAATATTAAAGGGATTTGTGACTAAAACTGTGTGAAATGGATATTAAGAATTGAACAATTTTTGATGTTAACTTTGAGGAACGATTTCTTGAAAGCGGGACGAGATATTAACAAATGATTAATTTTATTGAAACTGTTAAAGAATTTTATTTAATAAGACAAATTTGAGCTGTTAATATTAAAGGGATAATAATTTATAACTAAAACTGTTGCGAAGTGAATAAATTAAGAATTAAACAATATTTGGTGATAACTGTGGGGGATAATTTCTCGAAAACTAGACGAGATATTAAGAAATGGTTAATTTTATTGAAATTGTTAAAGAATTTTAATTCAATAACACAAATTTGGGCTCTTAATATTAAAGGGATTTGTGACTAAAACGAATTGCGAAATGGATAAATTAAGAATTGAACAATTTTTGATGTTAACTTTGAGGAACGATTTCTTGAAAGCTGGACATCATTAACAAATGATTAATTTTATTGAAACTGTTAAAGAATTTTATTTAATAAGACAAATTTGAGCTCTTAATATTAAAGGGATAATAATTTGTAACTAAAACTGTTGCGAAGTGAATAAATTAAGAATTAAACAATATTTGGTGATAACTGTGGGGGATAATTTCTCGAAAACTAGACGAGATATTAAGAAATAGATAATTTTATTGAAATTGTTAAAGAATTTTAATTTAATAACACAAATTTGGGCTCTTAATATTGAGGTGGTAATAATTTGTAACTAAAACAGTGCGAAATAAATAAATTAAGAATTAAACAATTTTTGGTGATAACTTTGGGGATGATTTCTCGAAAACTAGACGAGATATTAAGAAATGGTTAATTTTATTGAAATTGTTAAAGAATTATAATTCAATAACACAAGTTTTTGGCTCTTAATATTGATGTGATAATAATTTATAACTAAAACTGTGCGAAATGAATAAATTAAGAACTAAACAATTTTTGATGATAACTTCGGGGGATGATTTCTCGAAAACTAGACGAAATATTAAGAAATGGTTAATTTTATTGAAATTGTTAAAGAATTTTAATTTAATGATATAAATTTGGGCTCTTAATATTGAAGAGATAATAATCTGTAACTAAAACTGTGCGAAATAAATAAATTAAGAATTAAACAATTTTTGGTGATAACTTTGCGGGATGATTTCTCGAAAACTAGACGAGATATTAAGAAATAGTTAATTTTATTGAAATTGCTAATGAATTTTAATTTAATAATACAAATTTGGGCTCTTAATATTGAAGAGATGAAAGATGAGATTAAAGATGAGGAACGAAAATTCTGGTCAAATTACCGTCTTTCAGTAACATACCCAGCTTTGATTTTAAGGGTGGATGTTTCGTATTATCTGTGCCTTCGTTGTAAAAGCTCTATGCAAGAGTAACTTCGATTTAATTATACCTATTTATTCAAGCAAAAGGATTATTATTCCTTACAAACTATAAGTATATCATAAGCATAGCAGTCGATAATAATATCTGCATGCATCTATATTAATTGGAGACGCATATTTTCAACATCAAATCGATTTCTGTACTTCATTTTTGTAGCGACGAGTGTAGAAAAGAATCTCCCACATAGATAAGTTGTTATCCAAAATAGACCAATGTACTGTAGATTTTCAGATGGTGTTTCAAACGATCACTAGTTCTGCTGCGCAAAAACCTGACATAGCTTTGTGGAACCCTAGGGTTCCGCGTAACACAGCTTGAAGAACATTACCGTATAGGTTAGGCTTCTTTGGGTTGGGTTAGGATTGTTACTGAAAGATAATTTAAAAGATATAGAGAGAGCTACGTAAATATGTTCCTGGCCATGTTAAATTCTAATCTGGAACAAATAACTTCCAACGTGACGGAGACGTGCGATAGATTTTTTAAGAAAAGAACACTGACAGAGAAAAATGAAATCTACTGGTGGAATAGGAGCATAACAGATAAGGGCAAGGAGTGTATCAGATTGAGAAAAAGGGTCACAAGGATGAATACCAAATAAGATAAGCAGGGGAGGAACATTAAAGAAGCAGTTTGTAAACGAGAACTGCAGTTCTTGATATACACGAATAATGAGGAGAAGTGATAAGAGTTGTGTGATGACTTGGATGAAGATGTATGAGGCAAATCATATTTGATAGTTATGAAAAAACTGAAACTACGAAACAGGGTAGTGGTAAGCATGGAGGAAACAAGGAAGCATATTGAAATTCTTTGTAAGACAGGAAGAGATGGAGTGATTCTGCAAGGAACTAGTAACAGATGAGGGTATCTAAGCTGGTATTGGTAGAAAAGCAAAGCATAGATAAGAATGGCGAAGTTTTTTATAGACCGATCTGTCTGGAGGATACATGGGGAAGCTACTGAAACTTTTACTGAGAGCACGACTTAAAATATAAATCAAGGAGAAAGGCATGTTGAATACAGACCAGTATGGTTTCAGGGAAGAGAAATCAACCATAGATGCTATTGGCAATGTTCAAAAACTAGTGGATAACATTAAACAGAAGACAGTTCAGTACACTATCAAGATCTGTGTGTTATGCTAATGCTGTACATACGAAACGCTCTTAGCAATGTTCAGAAACTAGTGGATAACATTAAACAGAAGACAGTCCAGTACAGTATCAAGATGTGTGTGTTATACTAATGCTGTACATACGAAAAGCTCTCAACTCCGCCTCATGGCTGGGGATTATTAGAGCCCTTGAGGCAAGAAACATCAGTGACCTGAAGAAAAGCCAAAAATATGACACTAAGGGTAGAGAATTAGCTAGTGAAAAGTAAGCATATGGTTAAGTATCTGGAAGTTTCCGCGATACAGATCTGAGGATGATGTCCCACTTTAGAAAAGTGTTGTATAAGATTGCAAAGACGGTCAAGATATTGCGACGAATTATGCTAAATATCGCTAATATCATAGTACTATCGGCAATCCTGTATGCCGCGTCCACTTGGGGACGGACGATGTATAATTAATACAGAAACCATCACAAGAATCCCACCGATGGATCTATTGTTTCAAAAGATATAGGATGATATATATACAATTACGAGAGAATTTAACTATAAGCCAGATGAAATCTGATGATGAATTGGAGGGATGTATGGTCAGCGTATTCTGACTGGACAAAGAAGATAATTCAAAAATCTGGAAACCCCTTTTGGTTCCCTCCCAAGAACCAGACAAACCTGGACTAGCGAGAGAGTTATCAGAAGATAGGTCTGAAGGAACTTTTTGATTTTCCCGGAACAGTGTATCTATAAATATAAGGTCAGTTCAAAAAGTTAAAGAAAGGTTTTTCTTGTGTTTTTCCGATCCGTCGAGATAAACACGGACAAGACAGATAGTTTTCAAAAGAACAATGGAAGAAAAGAAGTACATAACTAACACTGTATTTTTTTTTCTGAGAGCTGTTTGGTCTTGTCACTCTGAAGTAATGCTACCTAAGCGGTTTTCAGAGAAGACGAGGAAAGCAGTTTTTAGTGGGTCGGAATTATTAACCCCAACCCCATTCTATCGCTCATCATCCAGACATCATCAGATAAGATGGTTCGCAGATTTTCCCCGACTTCATAAAAAAAGGATTGATTTGACTTGGGTTAGGCTTCTTTGGGTTGGCTTGACTTAGGTTGGGTTGTATTGGGCTCGAAAGGTGATTGTTGAGCTGTTGACGATTGATGAAGCTGAAATAGAAGGATTATTTGATTCCGATAGGTTGATAAAAGGAGAAGGAGAAGAGAAGGAGAGGAAGAGAAGAGGATGATTAACCCAGTTGCATTAAGAGAATTCGTTTCTCTTAATGTAATATCTCGGAAAGAAAGAAGACAACCTAAAATGAAAACAGAAGCATTTTTAAATATAAGCATTCCCAAAGTATTTTTTATTAACGATCACATCTGAGTCCAATTTAATCGAACTCAGTCAAACTCAAGAAGTACGAGAATTTCTCGCTGGACAAATGTTACTTTAATTTGCTTTAACTTTTGCAATCTTACTGAAAAGCCCTTGGGGAGTTTGTTGCCATGGTTACCATGTTATTACAATGATAAGTTGACAAAAGGGCGAGACAGAGAAGAAGAACAATGATTAACCCAGTTGCTTTGAAAGAACCGAAAACATCTCAGAAAGAAAGAAGACAACCTAAAATGAAGACAGAACGAAACTGCAATTGAAGCATTTTTAAATTTAAGCACAAACAGCTTTTTATTAACGATTACAATTATAGTAGTTAATATACGTTCGGCTCATTTGAGTTGGGTTTGGATAGGCTTGAGTTAGGTTTATTTGGATTCGCTTGAATTAAATTGATCTGGATTGGGTTGAACTCGAAAGACGATTGTTGAGCTGTAGAGGAAGATAATGAGCCAACAGAGAATGATGAGTTGAAACGTAATTTCGTCGTACCTAAAAAGGATTGCATCGAAGATCCGTTAACTAACAAAATTGCTTAGTCTTCCTCTTCAAGATCTTCTGCTGATTCATCATAATAGCCGTTTAAAGTAGTAAACGTTCTTAAGTAGTAGTAAACTTTAACTAGTCACATCTAACATTTAGATCTAGATTATCACCATTTGTTTAATTTTCTTCTTGTAGTATTTGGTCTTCCATGAGGACAGTCAAGTGTTCTATTGAAGATATCTACCCGTTTTTTAGCAGTATCTAGCCTTTGTCAGTATAGACATATTCTGATTGCATATTTATTCTCGTTGTCTGAAGACTGCCATAACAATCTTTGCGAGGCAGCCGCTAGTAATGAGATTGCGATCTGCTGGACAAAGGGTCATTCAGGAAATAAACTTTATGACATGGCGGGCAAATTAGCAAGGAAAGCTGTAAATGAACCACCGAGATCACCAGAATCATTCATCGCTCCAACAATAACATCTTTAATAGAGTTTCAAAACGAGGAAACACGTAAGATGTTTCTAAGTTACTGGGACAGGACACGAGGATGTCGTCAAATTAAGGAATCTCTCATGTACCCAAACATCAAACGAACTGATTTATTTATGAAGCTGTCTAGGAAGAACCTACGTTTGGTTATAAGTCTAATCATTGGACACTGGCATCTACAAAGACATCTACGGAACATGGGAATAAGTGACACCGACATAATAATAATGACTTTATTTCGCCATAGATACAATAAAAACATTTACAAAAACTAGATAAACTAAAATTAAAATACAAAAGAAGCAAACTTAGTTCAGAACTTAAACGTTCTGCTCAAACTTAACCTCATAAATAATAAAGAAAAAAATGTATTTCAGTGAATCCAACGAAGAAAAAAATTATAAAATTTGCATCGTATGTAAAAGCATCGGACGACGCCCGCGCAGACCAAAACCATCCAATATGGTTTTTGGGCATGAATATGATAAAAGTACTCTTAATAAGAAATAAGAAGAGACAAAATAAAACAGAGACAGAGAGAGGGAACGATAATATGTAAACACTGAAATATGGAAACATGGAAACATCCCCCAGCGTTTATAGGGACTACTCAGCAAATATATGTTTATTATTTTGGAGGCAAAAAACATTCATATTAGTTGAATTAAGTGCGGTTGAGGTGCTCATAAAGCGCAGGGAAAAGATTGCATCACTGGTGATTCTGTTGTGAGTACAGCATCGACATCCTAAACCGGGAGAGCGAAAACATCTTTAGGTCATCTGGGATGCTATTGTATACTTTGGCAATCTGGTAACTATAGCATCTTTTGAACATTTCCGTTTTATGTGTAGGAGGGATGAGGAGACCCTTAAATCTCAAATTCAAATGGTGAACGTCAGTTCAATAGCATACTCTGTCTGACAGGTACTTGGGCATTTTTGAGATTAAGATTTTATGATAGAAACAGCATGCAATTGCAGTCTTCTGTCCATATTTTACCAACATAGCTCAGCCAGTCATCTGCAGACTATGTTAAAGTTTTTCATTTTTGTTCGTTGTCTTTCGTCTGTCTCGTTGGTCATTATTACCTCAAAACCCAATCCAACCTAACTCAACCTAAAAGTATTGCATGAAAGAGTACGAGAATTTCTCGCTGAACAAATGTCGCTCCATTCTATTGAAAGATCTTTCCCAATACAATTTCAAGAAGTGCCATTTTCAACTTTATAAAACATAGAATCTGCGTCAGTATGGTAACTGGTAACTATACATCCTAACCCGGGAGAGCGAAAACATCTTTAGGTCATCTGGGATGCTATTGTATACTTTGGCAATCTGGTAACTATAGGATCTTTTGAACATTTCCGTTTTATGTGTAGGAGGGATGAGGAGACCCTTAAATCTCAAATTCAAATGGTGAACGTCAGTTCAATAGCATACTCTGTCTGACAGGTACTTGAGCATTTTTGAGATTAAGATTTTATGATAGAAACAGCATGCAATTGCAGTCTTCTGTCCATATTTTACCAACATAGCTCAGCCAGTCATCTGCAGACTATGTTAAAGTTTTTCATTTTTGGAGATATCCAGATTAGTATGAAAGGAATCAGGGCAGCACAACCAGGAGAAATTCTAGCTTTAACCTCCAGAGTAAAATGGCTGGAAGGACCCTATAGCTGACCAAACAGGGAAGTAACAATTTTGTAGATGTTGTAAGTGGTCATTTAAAAGCAGTATAAAATCGTGCTTCGTCGTCGTCGCAGGGATCTTTCACATTGCAGGAAATGTTACATCTTTCCTCTTGATGTCTCAGGAAGGGAATTATATTATTTAAATAAAAATTATTTATTTAAGTCCGTCTCAGGTGTAGGTCATCACTTTCTCGTCGTTGGTATAAGTTCAACAATGGTATAGTATGTAAAAGAACGTGTTGGGGTCGTCCGAAAAAGAAAATATTTTCCCGTAGTGAATTAGCATACAAAAAGCGCTGCTCATTGCGGGCGCACGATTCTCATGATTGTTGGAGAGGCACAATCGCGGTCGCGCGACGACCGTTATTATATCTGAAATTCGTGAAATATTGCCAAACGCCCGCGAGTCGTTCACACGACCAAGAACAAACGGCCCAACAATACGCGCCGAAGAAGTAAGCTGCGTCGTCGCTTACCCGACGTGAATGACTCCGGGTATTTCGTGAAACGTTTTCAAAAAAACCTCTCTTTCTCCGTGTGTCATTTCCCATGCGTTCATTATTTATGCAAAACGAGATGCCGTTTATATTTTGAAAAACAAATTGTTTTGTTATTAAGAAACAAAACAGTTTTCGGGGCCTAAGGCAAAGTTTTAAGAACAAATAACAACGTAAGTTTATTTTTAGGAAATATTTAAGGCGCAACCATAAAGAACTCGCTCATTATACACGCTTTCACGGCGGTTACAAGAATATCCCCGCGCGCAGTAATTGATTACCAGACGTAACGGACCCATAAGCTCGGTACGCAGACGAGGCCCGTATTATAGATATTAATATTTCGCCGCGTCTTCAGCAATTACCGGCCGCATGCAAATCCGTTTCGTCTTAATTAGGACCGCCCTAGCGTCAAAAGTGATTTTTTAACACCAAGAGAACGCTCTCCAACACCGTAACCTAGGTCGTAAATTCTAAAACCACATCCATATTTAAGAGATAAAAATATGGTTAACTATATTCAACGGAGATCTAAAGATAATTAATTAAGAAAATTAATAGTTTGCAATTAATAATTTCAAGTGAATAAAATAAAATTTTTTAACAATTGTACATAAAAATTCTTTATCATTTTCGAATCGACAGGAAAGCGGAAACAAGTTGCAATTAATTAATCGCTAATTATTCCGGTTTCGTGGGGTTGCGGTGGAGTACAAAGAGTTGCCGCCGAGCGATTTCCGCGAGACACGCGACTCCTACAACTAAAATTAAACTGTACAAACGCGCGCAAATCCAGCGAATAATTTACGATTATCATTCGGAAGGAGGAAGAGGGATAGAGAGTGAAGTATGGGGTTACGTAACGCCGAATTAAGGGTGAAGAATGGAAACGAGCGAGCGGCGGACCGCCCGTGTTAGATTTTATCGCCGCTTCCTTTTGAGGGTTATATTTCTTTCTAATTGAGCTTTAGGTCGACGTATGTAGTGGAATGAAAGAATGTTCTCTCTTCCTGAGAAAGATCTATCGTCGTTCGCATTCTGTTTTAATTTATTTTTCGTTTTCTTAAACTGTTCTGAGAATTGATACCACCCAAAATATCAAAAATATAAACGTAAATTAAACCATTAAAATCTTAAATACCAAAGAAGCCAGAAGGCGTTAAAGAGAATAAACGACTGCGTATTAAATAAGGTGAAAACAATTATTAACCCACTCGTATTGAGAGAATCAAAAAATTCTTAGAAGCAAAGGAGACATCCTAAAGTGAAAACGAAGGAAACATTATTTTCTAATATCAAAAGTTTTTTTATTAATGATAACATGTCTATTAAGTTCAACCCAAAGCAAAGCTAACTGAAAAGTGCTTTTTATGAACGATAACCTGTTAATCCAGTTCAATTTAAAACTCAACCCAACCCAACCCAGCCCAAAACTACTTTTTATTGACGATTGTTACATGTTAAACGATTACATTTCAATTAAGTTCAACCCAAACTCTCTGATTTAGTATTCTAGATTTCTCTGTTTACCCCGGATAAATACAAAACTATATTACAGGAATAAGGAAGAAAATTTTTGGTAGGACAAGTGTTGTTCTATTTTATTGAGAAATAATAGATAAAATCTGCATTTATATCTAACTCTAAGCGATTCTGTTCTGCATCATTAGCTGTTATCACAAATTCTCGAAAACTTTAAATTTTACTATACTATCTAGAGACTTTTCTAATCTAGGCTTCTCTATCTCATTTATTTTGTTTCGGTCATTCTAAAATAAAAATATAGTAATCATACCTTGCTTAGCTCATGAATGACCTTCCCTAGCTCATTTGTAACAAACACATTCTGGAGGATACAAACTGTAAAAGCAATCCTTGAATCATTTGAGCACAAAGTTAATTTTTGAAATACTTGGAGTCTAAGTTAGTGTTTAGTGTGTTAATACCATAAGATGGGTTTGTTTGGGTTGGGCTAGGATTGAATTGGCTGGGTGGTAAGGCGTGGTGAGAGGGTGGTGATGCGCTAAGGATTGGAAATGTGGAAAGGCTTTTGCTTAATTTTGAACTAATTGCAAAAGCTGTTTCCAATATGTTCCGAAATATAATGATATTTATAAAGGAGATAAAGGATATAAAGGAGAGGATATATAAATATATCCTCCAAATGAAGAATCTGGAAGAGGTTAGGCGAAAAATGGAACTGGGAGGAAATGGAAGGAGGAGAGGAGGAATGATTCCTCCTCAGCTTCGGTATGTGTTAAATAATTAATAGTTCAAAAAAGTACTGAATTTATTTATTTGTCTTATCAACAAAACCTTCCCATGTTGAGAAGATGAAAGGAAGGTAAATAGAACAAGGGAAAGAGGAGGGTAGTCCGTGGAAATAAGAAAGGAAGGATAATTTGAGTACGCTGAAAGAGCATTCTATTAACAATCACATCTTAATCCAGTTTAACTTAATCCAACCCAACCCAACCCTTTTTCTACGAGATCGGGGAAAATCTGCAATCAGACATCTGTCCTGTAATGATGGGCAGTCAGATAATGTGGGGTTAGAGCCAAGGACCTCAACCAACTAAAAGCCCCTATCGTCGGCTTCTTTCTGGAATCCGCTGGAGTTGCATTCTTTCGGAGTGTATCAATCGATCATCTGCCAGGGAATGGCAGATTGATTTACCACCTACCCCCTCTTCATATCATTCGTGTTCTTTCTTCTCTCGTACCATACGACAAATAACAAATACACGACTCTTCTCCTTGACCCCCTTCTTTTTCATAGTTGTTCTTTTCTTTCTGATAGTCCTCCCGCAGCCCAAAAGGAAACAAAAAAATCTGCATTATTTTTGATTAATTATTTTGTACCACATCTCCTCCTCCGCATTGACCTAATTTGTTCGTTGTCTTTCGTCTGTCTCGTTGGTCATTATTACCTCAAAACCCAATCCAACCTAACTCAACCTAAAAGTATTGCATGAAAGAGTACGAGAATTTCTCGCTGAACAAATGTCGCTCCATTCTATTGATTGATCTTTCCCAATACAATTTCAAGAAGTGCCATTTTCAACTTTATAAAACATAGAATCTGCGTCAGTATTTTTTTCTAACCGATTTTGCTCTAAATCTGATTAATTAGGTAACAAAGGTTTAAAACCATTTCTTCATTAGCTAAATGCATCGATAAATTTTGGCAACCTTACTGAAAACCCTTCAGGATATTGTTGCATTACACTATTCTATCCTCATAGCCAGAGCCAATAACAGAAAGCAACCAATATTCATTTAATAGATGTCTTAGAAGTTCATTTTATTGACTTGCCTTATGTCGGGATCGTTTGTGTTAGGTTAAGCTTGAATTACATTGAGTGAGGTACAATTGCGTTGGATTAGAGTTGAGTTGGCTTGAGTGTAGTTCGTTTGGGTTGGGTTGGGTTAGATTTTCTGGTGTCTATCTGCAGATTTTCCTCGACCTTGTTAGAAAAAAGATTTGCTGGGGATACGGACACTTGGCAAAAAGCAAAAACAAATTTCGTGTGGAAGGAAATACTATAGAGCTAGTGGATATGGGATATAGAGCTAGTTTAGGAAAATGTGACATTTTTATCAAACAGTTGGCAGCTTCGAGGAAGTCGTAAGAACATTCCTTCTATTTACCCCGGATAAATGGAAAACTATGTTACAGGAATGAGGAAGAAAATTTTTGGTTAGACAAGTCTTGTTCTATTTTATTGAAAAATAATAGATAAAATCTGCATTTATTTCTAACTCTAAGCGATTCTGTTATGCATCATTAGCTGTTATCACAAATTCTCGAAAACTTTTAATTTTACTATACTGTCTAGAGACTTTTCTAATCTATAAATGAGATAGGCTTCTCTATCTCATTTATTTTGTTTCGGTCATTCTAAAATAAAAAGATAGTAATCATACCTTGCTTAGCTCATGAATGACCTTCCCTAGCTCATTTGTAACAAACACATTCTGGAGGATACAAACTGCAAGAGCAATCCTTGAATTATTTGGGCACAAAGTTAATTTTTGAAATACTTGGAGTTTAAAATTACACTGGTAAAATTTTAATTTATAAGAAAGTTTAGAAAAGTTTGAAGTGACAAATCGTTATAGCGTTACAATTATACTATGTTAATACCATAGATGAGTTTGTTTGGGTTGGGCTCGGATTGAATTGGCTTGGTGGTAAGGCGTGGTGAGAGGGTGGTGATGCGCTAAGGATTGGAAATGTGGAAAGGCTTTTGCTTAATTTTGAACTAATTGCAAAAGCTGTTTCCAATATGTTCCGAAATATAATGATATTTATAAAGGAGATAAAAGATATAAAGGAGAGGATATATAAATATATCCTCCAAATGAAGAATCTGGAAGAGGTTAGGCGAAAAATGGAACTGGGAGGAACGAAGATTGAGGGACAGTTTACAAGAGTAAACAAGAAGAAAGCGAAAATAATGGGTGTAAGGAGAGAGAAAGAAAGAAATGGAAGCAGGAGAGGAGAAATGATACCTCCTCAGCTTTGGTATGTGTTAAATAATTAATATTTTAAAAAAGTACTGAATTTATTTATTTCTCTTATTTACGATTGGTTTGATTTGGGTATTGTTTCTTGGGGTTGGCTTTATTTAGTTTACATTGGATTGGGATTAAAAGACGATTGTTGGGCCGTAGATGAGGATAATGAAGCTGATATTAAGGAACCGATGGGTTGTCAAAAGCCAATAATTGAAAATGACAAAGAAACTGATTATTTTCAAATTTGAGTACGCTGAAAAAGCATTCTATTAACAATCACATCTCAATCCAGTTTAACTTAATCCAACCCAACCCAACCCTTTTTCTACGAGATCGGGGAAAATCTGCAATCACACATCTGTCCTGTAATGATGGGCAGTCAGATAATGTGGAAGGAATGGCAGATTGATTTACCACCTACCTCCTCCTCATATCATTCGTGTTATTTCTTCTCTTGTACCATACGACAAATAACAAACACTTCTGTTCTTTTCTTTCTGACAGTCCTCCCGCAGCCCAAAAGGAAACAAAAAAATCTGCATTCTTTTTAATTAATTATTTTGTACCACATCTCCTCCTCCGCATTGACCTCGTTTGTTCGTTGTCTTTCGTCGGTCTCGTTAGTCATTATTACCTCAAAACCCAATCCAACCCAACTCAACCTAAAAGTATTATATATATTTATTATATATAACCATATTTATTGCTCCATATTTATTACATTATTGCTCCATTTTATTGAAAGATCTGAATGTTTCAATCAGAAGTGCCATTTTCAACTTTATAAAACATAGAATCTGCGTCAGTATTTTTTTCTAAGCGATTTTGCTCTAAATCTGATTAATCAGGTAACAAAGGTTTAAACCCATTTCTTCATTAGCTAAATGCGTCGATAAATTTTGGCAACTTCACTGAAAACCTTTCAGGATATTGTTGCATCATTGCACTATTCTATCCTTATAGCCAGAGTCAATAACAGAAAGCAACCAATATTCGTTTAATAGATGTCTTAGAGGTACATTTTATTGACTTGCCTTATGTCGGGATCGTTTGGGTTAGGTTAAGCTTGAATTGCATTGAGTGAGGTACAATTGTGTTGGATTAAAGTTGAGTTGGCTTGAGTGTGGTTCGTTTGGGTTGGGTTGGGTTAGATTTTCTGGTGTCTATCTGCAGATTTTCCTCGACCTTGTTAGAAAAAAGCTGTTTATACGGACAGAACGGAATAAGACAGAACAAATTTCTGCTACAGGTGTGGAAGGAAAGACTATAGAGCTAGTGGATATAGGATACAGAGCTAGTTTAGGAAAATGTCACATTTTTATCAAACAGTTGGCAGCTTCGAGGAAGTCGTACGAAACATTACCGAATTAAGGAATTAAGAACATTCCTTCTCATTGTCTCATCATTTAAGTATTTTATGTAAAGTATCATCGAGTGTGGGCATCTTTCTTTTAGCGTGGAAGCGGGCTTTTATTTTTAAATTTGGGGACCATGGTGACATCTAATTACCGGCCCATACCTGTTTTGTCAGCATTTGAAAAAGCGATTCAAGCATGTTTATTCTTTGCCCTTAAGTTTAAAATAAATTTTAGACAATATGTTTTTCCTGGCCACCCGGTTGAGAGTAATTTGCTTGAGTATACCCAATATATTATTAATTCTTTATATGATTATTATCAAGTTGATCAAGCTTATACGGACTTTGGTAAGGCTTTCTAACGGGTGGATCACAACTTACTACACCTTAAATTAACGAAGTTTGATATACAGGGTAAACTTCCGCAATGGTATACTTCTTGTATGAAGGAGATATGTCAGATTGTTTCGATTAATGGTTTTTTCTTTAATCTGGTTTCGATTTCTTGCAGTATTTTATTATTTAATATTGATGTTAATAACATATTTGATTTTCTTCAATATGCCCAATGTTTAATGGGACTTTAATGGAACTAGACTGCAATTTGATTTAAATAATCTGTATGCATTGTGTTTAACTAATCACTTTCTAATCAACTTATCAAATTGTAGTGTTATTTTCTTTCTCTGAAGAGTGATTCTAAGAAGAGGGTGGATTGAGTTGGGTTGGGTTGAATAGAGTTGGTTGTTCCTATCATCATATGGGAAAGACGTCGGCTTCTATGATGTAGGAGATATAATCCCAACTAGCTATTTAGCATAAAACGTTGTTATATATTGTTGGGTTGGGTTGAGCCATCAATCCTAACCCAGCTCACCCGACCCAACCCGACAAGTTAACACTAGTTATTACATTATTACAAACTTAAAAAGATTGGGAACTTCTGATTTAGAAATTATTATATTATTTTTGAGTTTATGTGTTAGTTATAAACATGGTTATTTTTTAATGGTCTTTGTCTTTTTTTATACTTTTTTAAAATTTTATGAATACCTCAAATTATTCCCTCTGGGTATATCCAGGGTATATTTCCGTGAACATATATACCCGGGTCTTTAACAACACTGATCTTAAGTTATGTTAGAAATGAAGCAATCTAAAGTCTAGGAATGGAAAAATTAGGAAAACTATTTTTTAACTTTACCAATATTATCAAGGTGAGTGTAATTCCACACTTTCACTTGGATCAATTTATTGGCACAATATGTAACTGGGTTTTAGTGCATAAAGCATTTTATGCTTCTGAATGCCCAAGAAGAAAAAGATTAGGTTGCGTTTTAATATTTTTTTGGCTCAAATTTTTGTGTTAATTTAATGAACTTAAATCTGCATTCTATTATAATATAGCAAGTGCCGTAAGAGATCCAGATTAATTGTTATATAATATTTCAACTTTTCAAGTTTCAACTTTGATTTCCGATCAAACACAAATGTTAAATTGTCAAAATCCATTGAAACATTTACTTTCTTGTATTTTCTTTTGACGCAAATTTAATTTAACCCCATTAAAGGAGAGTTTTTTTTATTAATTTCCATATCACAAAGTGGTTTCTTCGGAATCCGTTGGACAAACGCAATTTACATGGAAATGCAACTCTTATTGGCCCTTTTTTACTTCCCCTTACGTTTTTTCCTCCTTTTTTAATACACACAATTAAATACAATTTCAATCAGACCGTCCTCATTAATAATTTCACGATGAACCCAAACCGTTGGGTTTTTTAATGATCGAAAAAGAAGGACGAGGCGCAGATAAGATCTACGACCGGACATCAAAAAGAGAACGAACGTACGCGGACGTCGGACGTCGACTTTACCACAGCAGTAATTATTATTAAAAACGCGGGTAGACGCGGGCAGGTGGCTGATGTTTGTCTTCTTCAGTTCAATATAAACGATAAAAAGAATAGACTCCAGTATTTAACGTTCTACTTGGCGATTATGCATCGTTTCGGTAATTCTCGTGGACATTATACACATGTAAATTCGTCGATTAACATAAATTTTTGCGCGCGGGGACTCGGGCTAAGGGCACCGCTTGATATTATTTGCATAACAAACCGTCGGAGGCGCAAACGCTCAAGCCCCAGAATACATTATGCGGAATTATTGATTTTAATGACTGTGGGTTTATCTGAGGACGTCATTTGCGACTTTTATCTCAATAACATATCAAAAATCTATTTTACATCTTCATAAATAACATAAAAATCGAGAAATCATCTTTTTAACTACATTTGTCGTCCATCAACGTCTTTTCGAAAGAATTAGCAAAACTCAATGTACTGTATATCTATTATAGAGATCTAAATTGCGCGTGCACGGTAATTGGCGAATTTATTATATAGAAAAGTTGTTTCGAGGCAAAAGCACAAGAAAAAAAGACGAGAAAGAGATGAAGTACCACACCTCTTCTACTCTCCTTTAAGCTTCAATTAAAATAATTCGCGATGCGGATCGGGACGCGCCGGTTTCGTCTGTCAAGTAAGCGCATGATGTCGGCTGACGGAAGCGAAACGGTCCGTTTATGATGGAACGGGTTAGCGCAAGACGTGATCTATGCGTTTTTAACATAAAACCGCTTATTGGTGGTGGACGAACCTTCCTCTTATCTCAAGATCGCACGCAAAGTGTTAAGTGAAGAACTACCTCGAGCGAAATTGTTTTTGAAGTTGTTTTCATGTCAGAAAGAACGATTATACTTTTCTATATTATCATTACGATGTCTACAAGAAACGTTTTCTTTATTTTTCAATTTTTCGAAAAATAATCGAAAATATTCTCGATACGGTCGATAATTTTCATGGGTATGGACGCACGTTACGTCTGAGAATGTGAGAATATGTATTATGGATAAAGTTTGTGTTACGTTAATTTAATGTATGTACACAATTTCCTGACAGTAATTTTAATAATTGTAATACTAGTCGACTACGTTATTGTATATAATTAGAACAAAATCTTTGGGAGGAATATTTCTTCATAAAATCTTTAATCATTTATTACATAGGGAGTGATTCTATTAAATGATCGCTCATCAATAAATTATCTAAATGTAAGTAAGAAAATCGCAAAATAACCAGGTAAGGAAATGTAAGCTAACTTAAAATGGATTATTATGGAAAAAAAGAAATTATTTATGGCGCACTAAATCTTCATTAAATTTGCTTTAAATTGTTACTTATTTCATACGGATATCTCAATTAGTTTTTGAGATATGCAATGATTAATTAAGCTAACATTAACGATTAAGGAAATGCGAGTTTGAATTGAAGTTATAACTCCGAAAATTGAATATGATTACGAAACGAACTTGAAAGTGTTAAATATTAAATAAATTTGCTTTAAGTTGTTTTTTATTTCATAACGATATCTCAATAAGTTGTAGCATGTAGCTTAATAATAATAATAATAATAATAATAACCACTTTATTAATATCAAAAATAAGCAAATATCATTTTACAAGCGAAAGGCAATTTACACATTGTATCTAACGATTCTTTGTGCCAGATGTCAAGGCCCCTCACTTTAGAGATCTATATCTTCGAAATCGCTCGATGAAACTAATTGCGGTAAAGTTTATCTTAATAAGTGAACTGTGATCTGCGGGTTTATTATCGCGAGTTAAATGAAAAGAGCACCCGATTTTTGAAAGTACTGGCAAGTTTGTCTACTTTGCGTTTTTTTTTCTCAAAAACTGTTTGACGACAAAATTTCAAAATTGAGTTGGTGGTGATCCGATGTGTTTTTAATGTGGGGCTTATAATATTTTATCGATATTCATAACGTTATCTCAATTAGTTTTTGAGTTATGTGTTGATTAATTATTCCAACATTTATGTTTAAGATTTTGCGAAGTTGATTCAAAAAAATCATAACTCCGAAAATCGAGAATTTCAAGAAGTAAACGTCAAAGTGCTAATTACTAAATAAATATACTTCGAATTTTTTTTTATTTCATAACGATATCTCAATTAGTTTTTGAGATATGCATTAATTAATTGTCCTAATACTTATATTTAAGATTTTGCAATTTCTACCTAGAAAATCATTACTCAGAAAATTCAATATTTTAAGAAATGAACTTCAAAGTGTTAAATGCTGAATAAGTTTCCTTCAAATTTCTTTTTATTTCACAACGAAATCTCAAGTAGTTTTTGAGATACGTACAGTTAAGTTATTGTAATATTTTCATGTCAGATTATGCAAGATTGCGTTCAATAAATCATAACTCTAAAAATTGAGAATCTTAATAAAGGAATTTCAAAGTGTTAAATATTGAATAAATGTGCTTCAAATAACTTTTTGTGGTATCTCTATTAATTTTTGAGATATGCATTAATTAATTGTCCTAATACTTATATTTAAGACTTTGCAGTTTTTACTCAGAAATTGCAATATTTTAAGAAATGAGCTTCAAAGTTCTAAATGCTGAATAAATTTGCTTCAAATTCCTTTTTATTTCACAACGATATCTCAAGCAGTTTTTGAGATACGTACAGTTAAATTATTGTAATATTTTCGTTTCAGATTATGCAAGATTGCGTTCAATAAATTATAATTCCAAAAATTGAGAATTTTAATAAATGAATTTCAAAGTGTTAAATATTGAATAAATGTACTTCAAACAGCTTTTTGTGATATCTCAATTAATTTTTGAGATATGCATTAATTAATTGTCCTAATACTTATATGTAAGATTTTGCAGTTTTTACTCAGAAATTGCAATATTTTAAGAAATGAGCTTCAAAGTTCTAAATGCTGAATAAATTTGCTTCAAATTCCTTTTTATTTCACAACGATATCTCAAGTAGTTTTTGAGATACGTACAGTTAAATGATGGTAATATTTTCATTTCAGATTATGCAAGATTGCGTTCAATAAATCATAATTCTAAAAATTGAGAATTTTAATAAATGAATTTCAAAGTGTTAAATATAGAATAAGTGTGCTTCATATAGTTTTTTGTGATATCTCAATTAATTTTTGAGATATGCATTAATTAATTGTCCTGCTACTTATATTTAAGATTTTGCAATTTCTACTCAGAAAATCATAACCCAGAAATTGCAATATTTTAAGAAATGAGCTTCAAAGTTCTAAATGCTGAATAAATTTGCTTCAAATTCCTTTTTATTTCACAACGATATCTCAAGCAGTTTTTGAGATACGTACAGTTAAATTATTGTAATATTTTCATTTCAGATTATGCAAGATTGCGTTCAATAAATCATAACTCCAAAAATTGAGAATTTTAACAAATGAATTTCAAAGTGCTAAATATTGAATAAATGTACTTCAAACAGCTTTTTGTAATATCTCAATTAATTTTTGAGATATGCATTAATTAATTGTCCTAATACTTATATTTAAGATTTTGCAATTTCTACTCAGAAAATCATAACTCAGAAATTGCAATATTTTAAGAAATGAACTTCAAGGTGTTAAATGCTGAATAAATTTGCTTCAAATTCCTTTTTATTTCATAACGATATCTCAAGTAGTTTTTGAGATACGTACAGTTAAGTTATTGTAATATTTTCATTTCAGATTACGCAAGATTGCGTTCAATATAATAATATATCATAACTCTAAAAATTGAGAATTTTAATAAATGAATTTCAAAGTATTAAATATTGAATAAATGTGCTTCAAACAACTTTTTGTGATATCTCAATTAATTTTTGAGATATGCATTAATTAATTGTCCTAATACTTATATTTAAGATTTTGCAATTTTTACTCAAAAAATCATAACTCAGAAATTGCAATATTTTAAAAAATGAACTTCAAAGTGTTAGATGCTGAATAAATTTCCTTCAAATTTCTTTTTATTTCACAACGATATCTCAAGAAGTTTTTGAGGTATGTACAGTTAAGTTATTGTAATATTTTCATTTCAGATTATGTAAGATTGCGTTCAATAAATCATAACTCCAAAAATTGAGAATTTTAATAAATGAATTTCAAAGTATTAAATATTGAATAAATGTGCTTCAAACAACTTTTTGTGATATCTCAATTAATTTTTGAGATATGCATTAATTAATTGTCCTAATACTTATATTTAAGATTTTGCAATTTTTACTCAAAAAATCATAACTCAGAAATTGCAATATTTTAAGAAATGAACTTCAAAGTGTTAGATGCTGAATAAATTTCCTTCAAATTTCTTTTTACTTCACAACGATATCTCAAGTAGTTTTTGAGGTACGTACAGTTAAGTTATTGTAATATTTTCATTTCAGATTATGTAAGATTGCGTTCAATAAATCATAACTCCAAAAATTGAGAATTTTAATAAATGAATTTCAAAGTATTAAATATTGAATAAATGTGCTTCAAACAACTTTTTGTGATATCTCAATTAATTTTTGAGATATGCATTAATTAATTGTCCTAATACTTATATTTAAGATTTTGCAATTTTTACTCAAAAAATCATAACTCAGAAATTGCAATATTTTAAGAAATGAACTTCAAAGTGTTAAAAGCTGAATAAATTTCCTTCAAATTTCTTTTTACTTCACAACGATATCTCAAGTAGTTTTTGAGATACGTACAGTTAAGTTATTGTAATATTTTCATTTCAGATTATGCAAGATTGCGTTCAATAAATCATAACTCCAAAAATTGAGAATTTTAATAAATGAATTTCAAAGTGTTAAATATTGAATATATGTGCTTCAAATAGCTTTTTGTGATATCTCAATTAATTTTTAAGATATGCATTAATTAATTATACTGATACTTATATTTAAGATTTTCAATTTTTACTCAAAAAATCATAACTCAGAAATTGCAATATTTTAAGAAATGAACTTCAAAGTGTTAAATGCTGAATAAATTTGCTTCAAATTCCTTTTTATTTCACAACGATATCTCAAGTAGTTTTTGAGATACGTACAGTTAAATTATTGTAATATTTTCGTTTCAGGTTATGCAAGATTGCGTTCAATAAGTCATAACTCCAAAAATTGAGAATTTTAATAAATGAATTTCAAAGTGTTAAATATTGAATAAATGTGCTTCAAATAGCTTTTTGTGATATCTCAATTAATTATTGAGATATGCATTAATTAATTGTCCTAATACTTATATTTAAGATTTTGCAATTTTTACTCAGAAAATCATAACTCAGAAATTACAATATTTTAAGAAATGAACCTCATAGTGTTAAATGCTGAATAAATTTGCTTCAAATTCCTGTTTATTTCACAACGATATCTCAAGTAGTTTTTGAGATACGTACAGTTAAATTATTGTAATATTTTCATTTCAAATTATGCAAGATTGCGTTCGATAAATCATAACTCCAAAAATTGAGAAATTTAATAAATGAATTTCAAAGTGTTAAATATTGAATAAATGTGCTTCAAATAGCTTTTTGTGATATCTCAATTAATTTTTGAGATATGCACTAATTAATTGTCCTAATACTTATATTTAAGATTTTGCAATTTTTACTCAGAAAATTATAACTCACAAATTGCAATATTTTAAGATATGAACTTCAAATTGTTAAATGCTGAATAAATTTGCTTCAAATTCCTTTTTATTTCACAACGATATCTCAAGTAGTTTTTGAGATACGTACAGTTAAGTTATTGTAATATTTTCATTTCAGATTATGCAAGATTGCGTTCAATAAATCATAACTCTAAAAATTGAGAATTTTGATAAATGAATTTCAAAGTGTTAAATATTGAATAAATTTCCTTCAAATAACTGTTTGTGATATCTCAATTAATTTTTGGGATATGCATTAATTAATTATCCTAATACTTATATTTAAGATTTTGCAATTTCTACTTAGAAAATCATAACTCAGAAAATTCAATATTTTAAGAAATGAACTTCAAAGTGTTAAATGCTGAATAAATTTGCTTCAAATTCCGTTTTATTTCACAACGATATCTCAAGTAGTTTTTGAGATACGTACAGTTAAGTTATTGTAATATTTTCATTTCAGATTATGCAAGATTGCGTTCAATAAATCATAACTCCAAAAATTGAGAATTTCAACGTGTTAAATATTGAATAAATGTGCTTCAACAAATAGCTTTTTGTGATATCTCAATTAATTTTTGAGATATGCATTAATTTATTGTCCTAATACTTCTATTTAAGATTTTGCAATTTCTACTTAGAAAATCATAACTCAGAAAATTCAGTATTTTAAGAAATGAACTTCGAAGTGTTAAATGCTGAATAAGTTTCCTTCAAATTTCTTTTTATTTCACAACGGTATCTCAAGTAGTTTTTGAGATACTTACAGTTAAGTTATTGTAATATTTTCATTTCAGATTATGCAAGATTGCGTTCAATAAATCATAACTCTAAAAATTGAGAATTTTAATAAATGAATTTCAAAGTGTTAAATATTGAATAAATTTGCTTCAAATAAGTGTTTGTGATATCTCAATTAATTTTTGGGATATGCATTAATTAATTATCCTAATACTTATATTTAAGATTTTGCAATTTTTACTTAGAAAATCATAACTGAGAAAATTCAATATTTTAAGAAATGAACTTCAAAGTGTTAAATACTGAATAAGTTTTCTTCAATTTTCTTTTTACTTCACAACGATATCTCAAGTAGTTTTTGAGATATGTATACTTAAATTATTGTAATGTTTTCATTTTAGATTATTAAAGATTACGTTCAATAAATCATAACTCCAAAAATTGAGAATTTTAATAAATGAATTTCAAAGTACTAAATATTGAATAAATGTGCTTCAAATAGCTTTTTGTGATATCTCAATTAATTTTTGAGATATGCATTAATTAATTGTCCTAATACTTATATTTAGGATTTTGCAGTTTTTACTCAGAAAATCATAACTCAGGAATTGCAATATTTTAAGAAATGAGCTTCAAAGTTCTAGATGCTCAATAAATTTGCTTCAAATTCCTTTTTATTTCACAACGATATCTCAAGCAGTTTCTGAGATACGTACAGTTAAATTATTGTAATATTTTCATTTTAAATTATGCAAGATTGCGTTCAATAAATCATAACTACAAAAATTGAGAATTTTAATAAATTAATTTCAAAGTGTTAAATATTGAATAAATGAGCTTCATATAACTTTTTGTGATATATCAATTAATTTTTGAGATATGCATTAATTAATTGTCCTAATACTTATATTTAAGATTTTGCAATTTTTACTCAGAAATTGCAATATTTTAAGAAATGAACTTCAAAGTGTTAAATGCTGAATAAATTTCTTTCAAATTTCTTTTTACTTCACAACGATATCTCAAGTAGTTTTTGAGATACGTACAGTTAAATTATTGTAATATTTTCATTTTAAATTATGCAAGATTGCGTTCAATAAATCATAACTCCAAAAATTGAGACTTTTAATAAATTAATTTCAAAGTGTTAAATATTGAATAAATGAGCTTCATATAACTTTTTGTGATATATCAATTAATTTTTGAGATATGCATTAATTAATTGTCCTAATACTTATATTTAGGATTTTGCAGTTTTTACTCAGAAAATCATAACTCAGGAATTGCAATATTTTAAGAAATGAGCTTCAAAGTTCTAGATGCTCAATAAATTTGCTTCAAATTCCTTTTTATTTCACAACGATATCTCAAGCAGTTTCTGAGATACGTACAGTTAAATTATTGTAATATTTTCATTTTAAATTATGCAAGATTGCGTTCAATAAATCATAACTACAAAAATTGAGAATTTTAATAAATTAATTTCAAAGTGTTAAATATTGAATAAATGAGCTTCATATAACTTTTTGTGATATATCAATTAATTTTTGAGATATGCATTAATTAATTGTCCTAATACTTATATTTAAGATTTTGCAATTTTTACTCAGAAATTGCAATATTTTAAGAAATGAACTTCAAAGTGTTAAATGCTGAATAAATTTCTTTCAAATTTCTTTTTACTTCACAACGATATCTCAAGTAGTTTTTGAGATACGTACAGTTAAATTATTGTAATATTTTCATTTTAAATTATGCAAGATTGCGTTCAATAAATCATAACTCCAAAAATTGAGACTTTTAATAAATTAATTTCAAAGTGTTAAATATTGAATAAATGAGCTTCATATAACTTTTTGTGATATATCAATTAATTTTTGAGATATGCATTAATTAATTGTCCTAATACTTATATTTAAGATTTTGCAATTTTTACTCAGAAATTGCAATATTTTAAGAAATGAACTTCAAAGTGTTAAATGCTGAATAAATTTCTTTCAAATTTCTTTTTACTTCACAACGATATCTCAAGTAGTTTTTGAGATACGTACAGTTAAATTATTGCAATATTTTCATTTCAGATTATGCAAGATTGCGTTCAATAAATCATAACTCCAAAAATTGAGAATTTTAATAAATGAATTTCAAAGTGCTAAATATTGAATAAATGTGCTTCAAATAGCTTTTTGTGATATCTCAATTAATTTTTGAGATATGCATTAATTAATTGTCCTAATACTTATATTTAAGATTTTGCAGTTTTTACTCAGAAAATCATAACTCAGAAATTACAATATTTTAAGAAATGAACTTCAAAGTGTTAAATGCTGAATAAATTTGCTTCAAATTCCTTTTTATTTCACAACGATATCTCAAGTCGTTTTTGAGATATACACAGTTAAATTATTGTAATATTTTCATTTCAGGTTATTCAAGATTGCATTCAATAAATCATAACTCCAAAAATTGAGAATTTTAATAAATGAATTTCAAAGCGTTAAATATTGAATAAATGTGCTTCAAATAACATTTTGCGATATCTCAATTAATTTTTGAGATATGCATTAATTAATTGTCCTAATACTTATATTTAAGATTTTGCAATTTTTACTCAGAAAATTATAACTCACAAATTGCAATATTTTAAGATATGAACTTCAAAGTGTTAAATGCTGAATAAATTTGCTTCAAATTCCTTTTTATTTCACAACGATATCTCAAGTAGTTTTTGAGATACGTACAGTTAAATGATTGTAATATTTTCATTTCAGATTATGCAAGATTGCGTTCAATAAATCATAACTCCAAAAATTGAGAATTTTAATAAATGAATTTCAAAGTGTTAAATATTGAATAAATGTGCTTCAAATAACATTTTGCGATATCTCAATTAATTTTTGAGATATGCATTAATTAATTGTCCTAATACTTATATTTAAGATTTTGCAATTTTTACTCAGAAAATTATAACTCACAAATTGCAATATTTTAAGATATGAACTTCAAAGTGTTAAATGCTGAATAAATTTGCTTCAAATTCCTTTTTATTTCACAACGATATCTCAAGTAGTTTTTGAGATACGTACAGTTAAGTTATTGTAATATTTTCATTTCAGATTATGCAAGACTGCGTTCAATAAATCATAACTCCCAAAATTGAGAGTTTTAATAAATGAATTTCAAAGTATTAAATATTGAATAAATGTGCTTCAAATAACTTTTTGTGATATCTCAATTAATTTTTGAGATATGCATTAATTAATTGTCCTAATAGTTATATTTAAGATTTTGCAATTTTTACTCAAAAAATCATAACTCAGAAATTGCAATATTTTAAGAAATGAACATCAAAGTGTTAAATGCTGAATAAATTTCCTTCAAATTTCTTTTTACTTCACAACGATATCTCAAGTAGTTTTTGAGATACGTACAGTTAATTTATTCTAATATTTTCATTTCAGATTATGCAAGATTGCGTTCAATAAATCATAACTCCAAAAATTGAGAATTTTAATAAATGAATTTCAAAGTATTAAATATTGAATAAATGTGCTTCAAATAACTTTTTGTGATATCTCAATTAATTTTTGAGATATGCATTAATTAATTGTCCTAATACTTATATTTAAGATTTTGCAGTTTTTACTCAGAAATTGCAATATTTTAAGAAATGAGCTTCAAAGTTCTAAATGCTCAATAAATTTGCTTCAAATTCCTTCTTATTTCACAACGATATCTCAAGTAGTTTTTGAGATACGTACAGTTAAATTATTGTGATATTTTCATTTCAGATTATGCAAGATTGCGTTCAATAAATCATAACTCCAAAAATTGAGAATTTTAATAAATGAATTTCAAAGTGTTAAATATTGAATAAATGTGCTTCAAATAGCTTTTTGTGATATCTCAATTAATTTTTGAGATATGCATTAATTAATTGTCCTAATACTTATATTTAAGATTTTGCAATTTTTACTCAGAAAATCATAACTCAGAAAATTCAATATTTTAAGAAATGAACTTCAAAGTGTTAAATGCTGAATAAATTTGCTTCAAATTCCTTTTTATTTCACAACGATATCTCAAGAAGTTTTTGAGGTACGTACAGTTAAATTATTGTAATATTTTCATTTCAGATTATGCAAGATTGCATTCAATAAATCATAACTCCAAAAATGGAGAGTTTTAATAAATGAATTTCAAAGTGTTAAATATTGAATAAATGTGCTTCATATAGCTTTTTGTGATATCTCAACTAATTTTTGAGATATGCATTAATTAATTGTCCTAATACTTATATTTAAGATTTTGCAATTTTTACTCAAAAAATCATAACTCAGAAATTGCAATATATTAAGAAATGAACCTCAAAGTGTTAAATGCTGAATAAATTTGCTTCAAATTCTTTTTTATTTCACAACGATATCTCAAGTAGTTTTTGAGATACGTACAGTTAAATTATTGCAATATTTTCATTTCAGATTATGCAAGATTGCGTTCAATAAATCATAACTCCAAAAATTGAGAATTTTAATAAATGAATTTCAAAGTGCTAAATATTGAATAAATATGCTTCAAACAGCTTTTTGTGATATCTCAATTAATTTTTGAGATATGCATTAATTAATTGTCCTAATACTTATATTTAAGATTTTGCAGTTTTTACTCAGAAATTGCAATATTTTAAGAAATGAGCTTCAAAGTTCTAAATGCTCAATAAATTTGCTTCAAATTCCTTCTTATTTCACAACGATATCTCAAGTAGTTTTTGAGATATGTACAGTTAAATTATTGTGATATTTTCATTTCAGATTATGCAAGATTGCGTTCAATAAATCATAACTCCAAAAATTGAGAATTTTAATAAATGAATTTCAAAGTGTTAAATATTGAATAAATGTGCTTCAAATAGCTTTTTGTGATATCTCAATTAATTTTTGAGATATGCATTAATTAATTGTCCTAATACTTATATTTAAGATTTTGCAATTTTTACTCAGAAAATCATAACTCAGAAAATTCAATATTTTAAGAAATGAACTTCAAAGTGTTAAATGCTGAATAAATTTGCTTCAAATCCCTTTTTATTTCACAACGATATCTCAAGTAGTTTTTGAGATACGTACAGTTAAATTATTGTAATATTTTCATTTCAGATTATGCAAGATTGCATTCAATAAATCATAACTCCAAAAATGGAGAGTTTTAATAAATGAATTTCAAAGTGTTAAATATTGAATAAATGTGCTTCATATAGCTTTTTGTGATATCTCAACTAATTTTTGAGATATGCATTAATTAATTGTCCTAATACTTATATTTAAGATTTTGCAATTTTTACTCAAAAAATCATAACTCAGAAATTGCAATATTTTAAGATATGAACTTCAAAGTGTTAAATGCTGAATAAATTTGCTTCAAATTCCTTTTTATTTCTCAACGATGTCTCAAGTAGTTTTTGAGATACGTACAGTTAAATTATTGTAATATTTTCATTTCAGATTATGCCAGATTGCGTTCAATAAATCATAACTCCAAAAATTGAGAATTTTAATAAATGAATTTCAAAGTGTTAAATATTGAATAAATGTGCTTCAAATAACATTTTGTGATATCTCAATTAATTTTTGAGATATGCATTAATTAATTGTCCTAATACTTATATTTAAGATTTTGCAATTTTTACTCAGAAAATCATAACTCAGAAATTGCAATATTTTAAGAAATGAGCTTCAAAGTTCTAAATGCTCAATAAGTTTGCTTAAAATTCCTTTTTATTTCACAACGATATCTCAAGTAGTTTTTGAGATACGAACAGTTAAATTGTTGTAATATTTTCATTTCAGATTATGCAAGATTGCGCTCAATAAATCATAACTCCAAAAATTGAGAATTTTAATAAATGAATTTCAGTGTTAAATATTGAATAAATGTGCTTCAAATAACTTTTTGTGATATCTCAATTAATTTTTGAGATATGCATTAATTAATTATGCTAATACTTATATTTAAGATTTTGCAATTTTTACTCAAAAAATCATAACTCAGAAATTACAATATTTTAAGAAATGAACCTCATAGTGTTAAATGCTGAATAAATTTGCTTCAAATTCCTTTTTATTTCACAACGATATCTCAAGTAGTTTTTGAGATACGTACAGTTAAATTGTTGTATTATTTTCATTTCAGATTATGCAAGATTGCGTTCAATAAATCATAACTCCAAAAATTGAGAATTTTAATAAATGAATTTCAGTGTTAAATATTGAATAAATGTGCTTCAAATAAGATTTTGTGATATCTCAATTAATTTTTGAGATATGCATTAATTAATTATGCTAATACTTATATTTAAGATTTTGCAATTTTTACTCAAAAAATCATAACTCAGAAATTACAATATTTTAAGAAATGAACCTCATAGTGTTAAATGCTGAATAAATTTGCTTCAAATTCCTTTGTATTTCACAACGATATCTCAAGTAGTTTTTGAGATACGTACAGTTAAATTATTGTAATATTTTCGTTTCAGATTATGCAAGATTGCGTTCGATAAATCATAACTCCAAAAATTGAGAATTTTAATAAATGACTTTCAAAGTGTTAAATATTGAATAAATGTGCTTCAAATAGCTTTTTGTGATATCTCAATAAATTTTTGAGATATGCATTAATTAATTGTCCTAATACTTATATTTAAGATTTTGCAGTTTTTACTCAGAAAATCATAACTCAGAAATTGCAATATTTTAAGAAATGAACTTCAAAGTGTTAAATGCTGAATAAATTTGCTTCAAATTCCTTTTTATTTCACAACGATATCTCAAGCAGTTTTTGAGATACGTACAGTTAAATTATTGTAATATTTTCATTTCAGATTATGCAAGATTGCGTTCAATAAATCATAACTCCAAAAATTGAGAATTTTAATAAATGAATTTCAAAGTGCTAAATATTGAATAAATGTGCTTCAAATAGCTTTTTGTGATATCTCAATTAATTTTTGAGATATGCATTAATTAGTTGTCCTAATACTTATATTTAAGATTTTGCAGTTTTTACTCAAAAAATCATAACTCAGAAATTGCAATATTTTAGGAAATGAACCTCATAGTGTTAAATGCTGAATAAATTTCCTTCAAATTTCTTTTTACTTCACAACGATATCTCAAGTAGTTTTTGAGATACGTACAGTTAAGTTAGTGTAATATTTTCATTTCAGATTATGCAAGACTGCGTTCAATAAATCATAACTCCCAAAACTGAGAGTTTTAATAAATGAATTTCAAAGTGTTAAATATTGAATAAATGTGCTTCAAATAACTTTTTGTGATATCTCAATTAATTTTTGAGATATGCATTAATTAATTGTCCTAATAGTTATATTTAAGATTTTGCAATTTTTAGTCAAAAAATCATAACTCAGAAATTGCAATATTTTAAGAAATGAACTTCAAATTGTTAAATGCTGAATAAATTTGCTTCAAATTCCTTTTTATTTCACAACGATATCTCAAGTAGTTTTTGAGATACGTACAGTTAAATTATTGTAATATTTTCGTTTCAGATTATGCAAGATTGCATTCAATAAATCATAACTGCAAATATCGAGAATTTCAACAAATGAATTTCAGAGTGTTTGAATATTAAATAAGTGTACTTCAAATTGCTTTTTGTTTCATAACGATATCTCAATTAGTTTCTGAGATATATATTTTTTAATATCTGGCCTTAAATTCTAGAATAATCAAGCATGTCAATTTGAGTTTAAAATATCATAACAACGACTTCTATTGAGATTTAAAAGAATTATTTATGCCGTATATTAATCTTTATTAAATTTGCTTTAAGACGATTTTTATCCCACCTTTGAATCTTTATTCGTTCTTGAGATATGATCGTTTGTGGTCCTAAAATCGAAACACAATCAATTTTACGAAAACTAAAAAATCATTTGCAGTACGTTTAATCTTCATCAAATTTGCTTTATTATTTTATCATTATATTCATTCTTGATATTTTTTTTGAATTTTGTTTTGTATAATCTTTGTCATTTATTAAAATTGTCTTTTAAGTCTTAAATCAAAATGAAATTAGCCTAAATATTTCGATGTCAAAAAATTAGTCAAAAATTCAAATGACAATTAATACAAAATTCTCAGTAAATAAAAATAATAATCGCACTTGAGATGCGGCAAATTTATAAATTCTCTTAAAACAGTTTAAAAATCTCTTCTTGATGGTGGGTTCCAAGAAAAGATCACTCCGTGATTCAACAAGTAGCAGCACCTCCACCGACTCACTCAATCTTTCACCTCCCCGTAAGAAATTATTAACCGCGCATAAATCGCCGGTTTTGAATCACCCAATCGGGATCAGCAACAAAATATTTAACGTCCAAAAAGATGCCCCTACAAAAGACGATTTTATGAGCGGAAATTGCACAGAGAGAAGTCACTATGAAAAATGGAACTCAAAAGTGGATATGGCCGAGTACCTTCCGTGGTATCGATCGAGGGATTTGATATGCGTGTTACGAACGATCAAGAAAATTAATTTTAACGATCCCAAAGCGAGAAATGGAGCTTTAGAGAAATTGAATGGATTAAATGATTCGGCGCCGTTCTCGAAATATAAACGATTCCCTGAAGTTTATTTTGTTTTTGAGGGGGGAGGAGATTTGTCGAAGAAAATGCAACAACTTCGGTGCGTCTTAGAATTGAGCGTTTCAACAGGGGATAAGAAGGAGTATACGCCGGATAATATGTGCAAAATTTTTAGAAGTTGTTGCACGATGATCATCGATGAATTGGTTAAAGGTGACGAAGTGTATGATAGGAAAAAATTTGAGAAAACTTTTGAAGTTACATGGAAAGAAGTCCCACCAGCCCCACCTCCTCGACCCCAACCGGATGGAGACGACGACGATAGAGACGACCCTTGCAAACCCGCACCCCGACCACCCCGTTAGTTTTTAATTTTTCCGTCTATTAGTAGTTCTGTAATATAATAGTGACAAATATCTTTTTGTTTCATTTTGTTTGGTTACTTTTACATCAAAATTGGCAATGTATCACTCATCAAATTTACGTCAAGAACCAACACAGTATTTACCAATTTTTACAACAAACTTTTCCAATTAATCTAGGAATAAGTCAATTAATCGCACCCGGCATGAAAAGACATTGCTGTTTTTCTGATAAATCGACGTGTGATATGACGCAACGAAGAAAATCAGAAAAGAAACAAAGATACGAACATTACTCGCACAGAAGAATACTTTGCAATTGCCCAAAACATGGGACTGTAGTCACGGATGAACCACCCCGATATTTGAATTGGAACGCAAGATCAGGTGCCCTTCAATGCCTTTCTTGGTACCTATCAAAAGATTTAATTTGCGCCATCAGAACCATCAGAAAAATGAACTTCCTCCACGCAAAAACGCGAAGAAAAGCTTTGGCACTTCTCAACAAAATGAACGACAACGCCCCATTCTCAGAAACCATCCGATTTCCTGAAGATTATTACATCCTCGAAGAAGACGGTCCATTAAACAGAAATTTACAAGAACTAAGGGCCTTATTGGAAATATCCGAAGGAGGGTCGTGGTTTTGGTCGAAAAAACAATCGGACACCGATATGAAATCATTAAACAACAAATTTTTGTTTACTTGTCGAGTTTTAATGACTGAATTGGTGAAAGGTGACGATATCTACGATAGAGCAAAGTTTGAGGAGAAATTCAACTTGAAATGGTCCGAAGATTGGACTCCACCGCCAAAACCGAAATGTTCGTCAAACGTCGATCAACGAAAGGAAAGCAAAAAATGTTGTAAGTGTGGCAATGCATACGATAAAGGGAAATGTTGTGATTGTAGAACTGATAGAAAAAAAGATGATGTAGAAAAGTAAGGAGAAATTTTGTCGAAATTTAAGTGAAAAATTGATCATGTTAAAAAAAGTATTTGGTTTAGGTTTATTTAACTTTCTTTTTTTGTAACTATTAATCAAGTCAAGAATAAAAAGAAATTGTTACTATTATGAAATTATTTGTTTTTGTATTCTACTTCTTTCATTTAGTGCTTAAATCAGCTTAAATCAATTAATTGGTACTCGATATAAAATTTATTCATCATTGTTTTAATAAATCTCAAATATGATTTTAATTGACGTTGAAGATGATATCACGGATCATTTTGTGATATATAAAGAATGACATTTCGAAATTTGATGCAATTATTGTATCATATCAAAAACAATCATTGATAAATGAGTAGAAAGATGGAGTAGATATTGAGATGTGCATTGAGTGTTAGTATTGAAAGATGTTGATGAATATGTGGCTAGATGTGATATCATGTGAAACATAAGGAACAATATTTAACAATTTTAAAAACAGTCTTCAGACGCACGGTTAAACCCAAAACTTCCCACTTCTAGGTTTAGTGTTAGTTCTAGTTTTACTTCGATTCAAATATACAGGGTTGTCAAATCAGTTTGTAAAGTACTCTATTTCAGAATTTATTCATTGTAGAGGACTTTGTTAAAAAATGTCTTCACATGCACGACTAAAACCCAACCCAACCCAACCCTAGTATAATTCAGGTTTAGCCGTCTTGAATGATATAAAACTAGAGCTAACACTAGACCTAGAAGTGGAAGGATTAACTAAATACAACTATACAATACGATAAGGCTAAATGTCATAAGATATTCAGCGCCCCTGGGCTGGGTTGTACCAACGAAAGTGAACTTCTTTTCCTACAAAATTCAGTGCCAAAAATAAGGTACGCATTTTAGAGGAGACACCGGGAACATGTATGATGGGAATACCATGTATTTCATAGCAAAAACAGGCACCTCCCCCAGAAGTGGGCACTCCAGAGCTGTAGTCCTATTAGCCTTTAGGTTTAGGATGGCGCTGATTAAAAATAATACTAGAACTAGAAGTTTTCAAGATTAGATTTTGTTGTGCGTTTTTTGAAAAAATGTTTAATGTTTTTGGTGTTATGTTACAAATTGCATTCTTCTTCACAAATCGAGAAACAGTCGAAGTGATGTAAAATCTCCTTCTTCTCGCTCCGTCATCATGGTCGTAAACACATTTTAGTTGCTTTTACTCAAATCTTTCTATTTTAATTAGACCATCACCTTATTAATCTTTTAGGTATTATTTAATTGGAAGTTTAATATAAATTTAACCACAACTTCAACGAAATTTTGGAAGCTTTTCATTTCTCTTCAAAACTTTCATGTTTCAACAAAATTTTTTTCATTGACTTTAATTCTCAAATTTTACCATTTTACATTTTCAAAGATTTTTAAAAAAATTGGATGATAATGTCATTAATACAACATACCTTACGCCCTTCTGCTCTACTAGGTCTTAGCTTCTTCTACGACACTTTCAGCTGATGATGGAGAGAACTCAGAAACCGGTACCAATTTAAATTAAATTAAATAAAGCAAGTTCATAAGTTTAAATATTATTTTTTCTTTATAAAATCTCTAGAACATCAAGACGTCAAGGACGATGTTGAGAAATACAATATGATGAAATATTTTTGAAACTATTTATCAGCGCTAGTTAATTGGGACGTTGATAAATGTTAAAGAAAGTTGGGTCATTGAATAAGTCTGATAATATCAGCGATTACTCGTCCACTCGTCCAAGGTACGATAATGACACTGTAGGGAATCCATACAGAAACAAGGAAGGATCTGATCGAGAACTTTACCAATTTTTTGAACGTTTTTCTCCACTAAAGGTACTAGCAGAATGAGTGTCAAATCATACAAGACCAGATAAAACCAGATCACACCAATTCACACCAGATCAAACCAGATCGGTCTAGATCAACCCAAATCAGATCAAAACAAAGCAGATCACATCATACTAGGTCACACAAGATCAGACCAGATTACATCAGATCACACCAGGTCATACTATATCACATTAGACCACATTAGATCACACCAGATCAAACTGACTAAGATCAGATCAGGCTAAATTAACCCAAACTAGAAAAGAGCGTAGTAGATCAGATTATAATAAATCAGAACAGAGCAGATCAGATCATACTAAATTACACCAGATAAAACTACATCAGATCAGATTACATATGATCACAACAAATTATACTAATTAAAATCAAATCGGACTAGATCAACCCAGAACAAAACAGAATAGAGCAGATCAGATCATACTAGTTCATGACAGATTACACCCAAATGCACCAGACCATTGTACAACACACCGCATCACACCAGATCACATTAGATCACACCATATGATACCACATTAACAAACTAAGACCAGATCAGATTAAATCAACCAAGACCACATAACAACGGAGTAGATGAGATTGTAGTAGATCGGGACAGAGCAGATAAGATCACATTAGATCACACCAAATCATACTAACTAAGGTGAGATCGGACTGGATCAACCCAGAACAGAAGAGAGCAGATCAGATCGTATTAATTCACAACAGATTACACCCAATTACACCAGACCATTCTGGAACACACCAGATCAGAGCAGATCGGATTAGATTAAGCTAGATCAGATTAGAACTGAGCGGATTAGACCATAAATGCGGTGAGTTAGGGCATTTGGCAAAAGAATGCCAAAACAAGAAAAATGAAAAAAGGCAATTATGTAACAATTGCCAAAAGCCTGGTCATAAAATGCATGAGTGTAAAGAGGAATCATTTTGTAGAGACTGCAAGACAAAAGGACACAAGACGAACACTATGACGTGTCCAGCATAGAGAAGTGAAGTGCATAAGAAATTAGAATCAAGAAAAAATGGAAATTAAAGTGTTACAATTAAACTTTAATAGAGTGAGTGCTGCACACGATTTAGTGGAAAAACAAGTTCGGGAAAGTGATATAAATTTAGTGATCGGATGTGAACCAAATATTAGGTTAGAGTCAAAACAGTACTGTGACAAGAATAGTGATGCGTTTGTTAATGTGTATAAAAACATGTGTGTGATAAGTTATTTTGAAGGTTATAGTTTTGTGTGTGTAGAGTTATCACAATTTGTGATAATTTCCTGTTATTTTTCTCCAAATAAGTTGATTGAAGAATTTGAAGTTTTGCTTCACAACATGCAGATAATGTTAAGGAAGTTTGACAAGGATGTCTTGATTGGAGAGGATTTGAACACCAAAATTGTTCAGGCAGGTTCAAGTATTTCTAATAAAAGAGGAGAAATGCTAGAACTATGGTTGGCTTCAAATAATCTAATTGTTCTAAACCAAGGTAATATTCCGACATTTTCTGGACCAGCTGGAGAATCCTTAGTGGATTTTACGGCTGCTTCGATCAACATTAGGTAGAAGAGTAAGAAATTGCTGTGTGGATCTAGAAAGTGATAATTTAAGTGACCACAGAACTATTATGTATGAAATTGGAGAGTGTGTTAGAAGTGAAAGTGAAATTAATTTTGGCAGGTGGGTAGCTTCTGAAAAGAATTTGGAGAAAATGATGAAAGACGAAACTCCATTTTTTGATAAGGACGAAGCGAAAACACCAGAAAATTTAATTAAAAATATACAAAGAATTTGTAATAAGTATTGTGTTAAGAAAGATGGCAGAAATTTTAGCCACAAACCAGTATACTAGTGGAATGATGAAATTGCAGGAAAAAGAAAAGAATGCAATAGAATAAGAAGAAGTTTAACACGAAGTAGAGGGAGTGGTATTTTTGATTTGGATTTTATTGAAAATTTGAAGTTACAACTTAAAAACAAAAGAAAGGAACTAAGAAAACTCATTAGAAAGAGTAAGAAAGAAAAATGGAACCAACTATGTTCAGATCTTGAAGAAGATGTCTGGGGAAAGGCATACCAAATAATTACCAAAAGATTGAAACTGAAAAACAGAAATGGTATTGAGGATAAGACGGTGGAAGAACAAGTCAGTAAACTGTTTCCTAAACATGTAGCTTTTACATGGGAGGCTAGAGATGGTCCACTAAATTCAATTCCCTTTATAGTGGAGGAACTCTCAATGGCGGTAGGTAATTTAAGGAAAAAGAAAGCCCCGAGACCGTATGCCATTTCATCTGAAATAGTTGGATTGTTGGCATCGAAGCATTCAAAGGATTTCTTAGAGATATACAATGACTGTGTGTCAAAGGGTATATTTCCGAAGATCTGGAAAAGTGCAAGGCTTGTACTTATTGAGAAGCTGAAGAAAGCAGGACAAGCTTTGGCGTATAGACCACTATGTCTATTGGATACGATGGGGAAACTTTTGAAAGGATTACTAAGAATGCGATTGTTTGTAGAAGCGGAGGAGAATAATCCTCTACATGAAAACCAATATGGCTTTAAGAAGGGAAGATCTACTGTACAAGCGATTGAAAAAGTGCAGAAAAGCATTGCTAAGATAAAGGAAAAAGGTTTAAAGAATAGGAAATTCTGTGCTTTAGTACTTTTGGACATCAAAAATGCTTTTTATTCTGCACCGTGGAAGGAAATAATCGGATCCTTAATTAGTGGAAATATAAGTCCCTAACTGGTCGAAATGATAAGAAGTTACTTGTCGGAGAGAAACATCATAGCTGCGAATGGGAAAGTTTACGACATATCTTGTGGAGTGCCTCAAGCATCTCTATTCGGTCCACTTTTATGGAATCTATATTATGATAGAATTCTAAGAGTGGAATTGGAGGCCGAAGTAGAGATCATTGGTTATGCTGATGATCTGGCATTGTTGGTCATTTGTCGGGATGAGTGTGAACTGCAAGACAAGGCGTCGTATGCGGTTCAACAGATTATTGATAAACTGGAGGAGATGGGTCTTGACATAGCTGCACAGAAAACAGAAATGGTTTTACTTCAAGGGAGAAGAAAGATAAGATCTCTTAACCTTGAAGTAAATCGGTCTGTAATCCGAAGTGCTGAAAGGGTCAAGTATCTCGGAATGTTTATCAATAAAGACATGACCATGACTAAACATATTGAAGAGGTATCAGCAAAGGCAACATTCATGAGTAATTTACTTTTAAGGTTGCTGCCGAACTTAGGTGGTCCAAAATCAAGAAGTAGGAAACTTCTTGCATCAACGGTGAAGTCGGTTGTACTTCACGCCACACCTATTTGGCAAAGAGCCCTTAAATTTAAAAGGTATCGTGATATGTTGACTAAAGTGAATCGAAAACTTGCAATAGGAATTTGTTCCGCACATCGAACGGTTTCTGCTGAAGGGATTCAAGTTATTGCTGGTATGCCTCCGCTAGATTTACTTGCTGAAAGAAGAACAGCGTTATATAGGAGAGGCAAAGAAGCAAAACGTGAATGTAGGGTAAGTTTATTGAAGGCCTGACAGAAAAGATGGAATCTATATGAGGGATGGACAAGAATCCTAATCCCGAAAATAGAACCATGGTTTGATAGGAAGTGGGGCGAGGTCGATTTCTATTTATTTCAAGTTTTGTCGGGTCATGGAGTTTTTAAAAAGTATCTTTTCAAAATAAAAAAATCGAAAAGTGAGGTGTGTTGGTTCTGTGATAGTATAGACACAGTGAAACAGACATTATTTGTTTGTGAAAAGTTCAGTGGTGAAAGGCATATTTGTGAAAGGAAATGTGATCGATTATTAAATCGAGAAAACATAGTGAAAGTGATGTTGGAAACAGAAGAATTGTGGAACATAGTGCAAGAGATGGTAATGAAAATAATGAAAGTAAAGGAAAGCCATGAAAGACCCCTAGAAGGAGTTGGAAATTGTGAAGATGAGAACTTGGAGAATGTTGTGGAAAATAACATTGGTGAATAATTTGTTTACTATTAATATTCCCTGAAGGGTTTTAGACGGTCGAAGTTTACTTCAACCCGTCACTATCTCGCCACAGGATATCTTCGGCCAGGTGTCTGTTTATAGATTTCCTCATCCCCTCTATAATAATAATAAAAAAAAGATCACTTCATATGATACCAGATCAAACCAACAAAGTCCAAGTAGATCAGATTATAGCAGATCAGAGCAGAGCAGATCAGATCATACTAAATCACGCCAGATCAAACTACATCAGATCAGAATATTAGATCATAACAAATCATACTAACTAAAATCAGATCGGACTAGATCAACCCAAAATAGAGCAGATCAGATCATACTAGTTCATAACAGATTACACCCAATTGCACCAGACCAATCTGGAACACACCAGATCAGATCAGATTACATCAGATCACATCATATGATACCAGATCAAACTAAGACCAGATCAGACTAAATTTACCCAGACCAGATAACAACGGAGTAGATCACATTATAGTAGGTCAGGACAGAGCAGATCTGATCATAATAAATCACACCAGATCAAACTACATCAGATAAGATCACATTAGATCACAGCAAATCATATTAACTAAGATCAGATCGGACTGGATCAACCCAGAACAGAGTAGAGCAGATCAGATCGTACTAGTTCACAACAAATTACACCCAATTGCACCAGATCATTCTGGAACACACCTGATCAGAGCAGATGGGTTAAAGTTAAACTAGACCAGACCAGAATCCAGCAGATCAGACCAGGTCACACCAGATAATACTAAATCAGTCCAGACTAGTTCAGAATAGAACAGATCGTGTCATGCTTGATCATACCCGATTATACTAAATCAGACCAGATCGGACTGAATCAACCTTAGACCAGACCAGATACTGCATTAAAGAAAAGACTATATCAAACCAGATAAATAATGCCCCTTGATTAGTCCTTGATACTGCAGTAAATAGGTTTTCAGCACGTGTTTGCTCTGATTTGATTTTGTCCAGTTTTGATCTAAATCGGTGCTATTGAAGCATAGCATTAACACAGGAACTTCTAATTTAGCTAGTAATTTCTGTAGTTTTGTAACTTAATTAAATATGAAGTGAAAGTATATGAACAGTGACAACGACAATGTTTCACAGTGTTATGGGATTGTTATGGGAGTTTGTCGTGTGTATTTCCTGTTAGATTATCAATTCAAAGTACACCATAAGTAATAATAATATTCATATATTTCTATCACATTATCATATATTTCTAGAAAAACCTATTCCTTTTGATCATAGTTTTAATCATATAGATATGCTCTTCTTTCTTCGTCTGTTTCTAATATTTCTTTCTAAATTTCTGTATAATTTATTCGCTCCTTTCTTATTAGCTCTGCTCTTTGCATATCTCGCCACAACCCATCAAATAGCAGTAACCGATGTTAGTATCCGCAATGTGGAATATTTCAATGTTTTAACAATCATTTTAGCCATAGCTGCTTGATAGACACATTTCCTAAATGAATATCAATCCAAACCACTTCAGTACATCATTTTCCAAAAAAAAACTTCTTTTTTTGTTGACTTAGTTATATTCTAAATGAATATATTTCTATCACATCATCATATATTTCTAGAAAAACCTATTCGATCATAGTTTTAATCATATAGACATGCTTTTCTTTCTTCGTCTGTTTCTAATATTTCTTGCTAAATTTCTGTATAATTTATTCGCTCCTTTCTTATTAGCTCTGCTCTTTGCATATTTCGCCACAACCCATCAAATAGCAGTAACCGATGTTAGTATCCACAATGTGGAAAATTTCAATGTTTTAACAATCATTTTAGCCATAGCTGCTTGATAGACACATTTTCTAAATGAATATCAATCCAAACCACTTCAGTACATCATTTTCCAAAAAAAAAAACTTCTTTTTTTGTTGACTTAGTTATATTCTAAATGAATATATTTCTATCACATCATCATATATTTCTAGAAAAACCTATTCGATCATAGTTTTAATCATATAGACATGCTTTTCTTTCTTCGTCTGTTTCTAATATTTCTTGCTAAATTTCTGTATAATTTATTCGCTCCTTTCTTATTAGCTCTGCTCTTTGCATATTTCGCCACAACCCATCAAATAGCAATAACCGATGTTAGTATCCACAATGTGGAAAATTTCAATATTTTAACAATCATTTTAGCCATAGCTGCTTGATAGACACATTTCCTAAATGAATATCAATCCAAACCACTTCAGTACATCATTTTCCAAAAAAAACTTCTTTTTTTTGTTGACTTAGTTATATTCATTTAATTATTTTGTTCTATCTTCATCCGTTTCTAATATTCCTTGTTGAATTCGGGTTCTTTTCTTATAAGGTCTGCTCTTTGCATACTTGCATCTCTCCTCGAGCTGTAATGCATAAATAACAATGTTCAACAATTTTTTTTTCAGAAACCTTTCTTAAGTTTCCACATCCACAAGATGTCGAGATATATTTATGTTCATAATTATGCAGCGAAAACATATGTTTTACAACGGAAATGACTTTGGGTTATAGTTAACAGTCTTAACCTTAATAAGTAAACACCATATCAATAACAACTCATTGTAGGGATCTTTCAAGGAAACCAACAACTCCTCTTTTGTAATCTTGTTTACTTCGTTTTATGTTGAGAAGAATTTGGAAGACATTTATTTTCAATTATTCCTTGTTAAGAGTTAAAAATCTCGTTTTAGTGTAAAAAGTCAAAGGATATCTATCGATGGTCGAAATGAACGCCGACGCGTACGGGTGGACGGCGTCGATGTCTCCACCGGGATGCCTATAAATTACATCTTCGAGGGGCGTTTTGTCAGCACACCAGCACACCAGCATACGGCCAGTGTGGGGCAGGAACGCGACCTACGGGCTACGGGATACAGTTTGTATGCTGGGGCGTCGTCGACGACGAGGAGAAGATAGCGACGGTAAGGTTACAAGTAGTCGGTCGCGGCTACAAATCTTTCTCTTCGGCGGCGACGGCGGCCGTGTTTCCACTTTTTCCACTCAATCGCCTCTACCTGGATTGAGACGTAGTCGTCCAACACTTCTTCTGTTGGTTCCGAACCCAAAGGCACCTGATCTCCTCGCCTCAAGAAGTAGAATCTCGTGTTTAAGAGCTGCCTCGGTTTTGTGAATTATACCTATCTCAAGAGATAAGGGAAAATACCACGTTCTTAACGTGTCGGTGTACTAATATTTATTTCTATTCATTTTTTGGTTGTTTTTGTTGATCCAATTATTGGGTTTTTGAAATAAAGAAAAAAGGTGTAGGAAAAGGGTGGCGAAGAGAAATCGGACTCAAGAAGTGTGTAACATTTTTAAGTGTGCTGTCGTTTCTATCGGTTGAAAAATTAAAACACTGTCATTCCTTTTTAAGGTAGATAGGGATCGAAACGGGTCGGTTATACGACGAGGGACAACGTCCCCGGTCTCTCGTCCGTCACCTCTATCTGGTATCTTCATTACCTCTCGGCGTCCACCTCGTTGTCGCCCTCAAAAATATCACAGTTAACATTAATAAGGGACAACAAGCCGTATGAGTTCGAAGATCGGATAAACGCGCGACCGAGATGGATCACCTACTACAATTTCTTCGCCGTCTCCGCTCGCTTCTTTCGGTTTCTCCTCTTTTCACCTTTGGATCTCTTCGTCGTCGGATTGAAATTCCGAAATTTACGCTTCGTCGTCAATTTTTATCGCGCCGGTAACGTAAAACCGAGAGTCTCTCGGTTATCGCTAACAATAAAAACGAAGCCGGTCGGGCGCGCGAGACTCGGTTTTTATGTGAATGGGAAAAAGAAGTTTTAAACTCGGCGGCGGGCGGCTCAATAAAATTAATCTCGACACGTTTTTTATTTCATTACCAATGGACGCCGACAAAGAATAAACTCAACTTAACAAAACTCAATCGAAAAAAGAAAATGTTCAACCGATACAAAACGTTTTCACTTTACAGAAAATAAAATTGTTTCCGAAAACTTATTCAACAATATCTTTAAGTGATTTTAAATATACTGTTATAAAATCCATTGTTAAATGTTTTGTGCTAATACAGCTCAATAAATTCTTAGATACATATAATCTGATGACATACCATAGTTAAAAGTGAAATCAATTGCAAAAGAAATCGGCCAAGATACTTTTTCCATAAATTTTAAGCAGGGTAATCTTGGGGCTAAAAACCCAAGTTGAATTCAAATTTACCCCGCTTAGAATTTATGCAAAAAGTGTCTTGAGCGACTTCGAAGTCATCGGCCACGCTAAATATTTTTCCTGCCACCTGGAACGGCCGACGTCTTTGAAATCGGCTGAGATAATCTCTTCTATCACGAAAACTATCACAAACTTCACGGGGTAAGCGATTTGGCTTGTCGAAATTTTAGATAATTCATAGTCAACAGTCTGGATTTTCAGCATAAACCCAATTTTACCCTGCTTAGAATTTATAGAAAAAGTATCTTTGAAAACGTCGGCCACTTTAAAATTTCTTCTGTCACAAACAAATTACGGGGTAAGCGACTTGAGTTATATAAAATTAGCAGAATTTTTAGTCGACGATCAGAATTTTGAGCATGAACCCAAATTTACCCTGATTAGAATTTATGCAAAAAGTATTTCGGCTGACCTCTAAGACGTTGGCCGCTTTAAGGAATATTCCTGCTACCTGAGGCAGGAACAGTTTGCTTAGTTTTTTAGTTATAAAAAAATAAAAAGTTGCCGAGTGCAAGACTTAGGGATACTCATTGGTGATGTGAGTATGTGGACTTGGATGATTCTAATGATAAAGAATTTTCAGAAGAACAAATAACAGATTCATGTTATCAGTATCGGGATCGCCGCTATTATCTAGTTTTAAGCCACACATAAAGTCAATTTATAACTTCACAGCTACCCTTACTGCTCCTTCTGAAAATCTTTTATCATCAGAATTATCCATATTCTTGAAAATTCATTATTTACGTCATCATTTGGATTACTTACGTAGACAACTAATTTGCAGTACTGACTAATTTTATTGAATTAATCTTCAATTGTAACTATAGCATAGGGTACTTTCGAAGTAATTGAACATTATTACAAAATTACATTGTATTGTACATCATATATCAGACTATATTAAGCAGAATATATCATACAAAACAAATATAAAAGAAGTAAACTAAATATACGTAGCAATGAGTCAATTGCCAAAGTTCAGACTACGACATTTCTGTCATCGTCTGTTCCACTTAACCAAAGAAGAGAGAAAGACATCTTAATAAGCAATTTAATCGAACATATCAGAATCAAATCAATCATATCAGATCACTGAAGCCACAGTTTGACCCTTACAAACTGCGTATTCTGAACATGTTGCAAGACATGACACAGGTTCTTTTTGAATGCACTTGGTTTTTCCTCTTTATATCTTCAGGACAAGAATTATGCAGGGATGCAGCATTGTATGAGAAGGTATTTGATTATGAGCAGGTATGGTGATAACGAATTTGCGTGATCAAAATTGGAAAGCACCAAACTATCTTTATTGTTTCTTTATCGTAACATCTAATATTTGACGGTGTTGATGAATCTAAGAGCATTATAAACATTTTTAATATATTCTGTTACATGATTTTTGAAGCGCAAGCTGAATCTGTTAGTACACCGAGATGTTTTGCTTCTGGAAATATTAATACTTTTCCATTTAGAAATATGTTCACTTCGTTCGGATTTAAATCACGAGAAGTTACTACTCTCAACTTTGCTGGACTCAAGATTAGTGACTATCTATTAGAGCCAAGACAGTAGACTATCTCTTACTGTAAATGAGAGTAACTCAGCTGTTCAATTTAAAGCATAAAATTTAGTGACTCCTCAAAGTTTCTCATTACTTTCTCACACAGGTTGATGTTAATTTCCATCACTTGTGCTGTGATAGCTTCTTTCAACTCTTACAGATATTTTATTGAGACGTTTTAAGAAAAAAAACATTCTGTATATCCTATAGGGTGTGTCAAATATCTACAATATAGCTAATCTCTTCGCCACAATGGCCAATATTGTGACAGTAAATTTGACTTTTTTACCAAAATTATATCACCAACTTATGGATCCGCGGTATTTCTATGCCATTCCACTCTTTGCTGGAGTGGTGCGGTAATCTTTATAAAATTGTTTCCAAAATAGTTGATAAAGTCGTTTAAATTTTTCGTAATTTCGAAGTTTGTTAATATTATGTGGTATATTTTCCTCAGGAATAGCACTCATTGGATGACCAATTAAGAAATGACCAGGAGTTAAGGGCTGAATATCCTTCGCATTCCTTGAAAGGTTTGGAATTTGCGATCGTCTATTTGATACAATAATATTGAAAATTCTTCAATTGTTAACGTAATGCCAGATGTAATTTTTTTAAAATAGCTTCTAAATTATTTTATTATTGCTTCATGTAGAAATTCGTCATCGCGGAATGTTTTGAGAAAAGTATCGAATGTTTAAAATTATATGATATATAAGTATTTTCTCCAAACAAAAGCTGATAAAAACTTTAATTTACTCGTTCTATCTAAATCATCTTTAGCTTTCAGATGATCCATATCAGGCTGAATTCATGCTGCTTTGTTATCACTATTTTTATGAATGCATTATTTATTTCATCAGACTGATCTATGGTTTATGAACTGTTTTTTTTTATTCTTTTTCGTTTATTTTTTTATTAATTTCTATCATTCTGAAAAAATGATAACAGGTTGTAATTTATATGATAGTAGTGTTTTTTGTTTCGTTGCTATGGCACATTGTTATTTTAAAAGAAATACCTATGTTTTTTGTGCATAGTTTGATAGAAAATAAATCCCTCCACGCGATGAACATATTAAATCATATAGTTGCGTAAGAAAAAAAATCGAGAATTAATGCGTTTTTGAAAATATTAAAACAGCAAATTACTATCCAATTAGGCGTTAAAATGACATCGTTAACATCTTTAAATATGAAAAATTGACAATTATTAGAAATAATAACTCAATATTTATAAGATCATATTTCTCATATTACCTGGATGATTTTTTATCTATCACAGTTTCTCCTGAAATACAATATTGTATAATATTATTTATATATTATTATATAATACTACTATATATTATTATTATATAATATTATATGCAATTTGCAAATTTAATTTTATTCTACCTTGCTCGATCTTCTACGGTGTTGAGTTTTATGCTATACTTCTACTCTTCCGCACTCTTTTAGCCTATCTCTTTTCCATCATCTTGGTTCTCCATACACTATTTCACCTTGCCTCATACAGTCACGTATTGTTTAGCACTGTCCATCACTATTTGGCACTGTTTTACTTTGTTCTGACTGTTTCATTATTTCTGTTTGCTTTGCCTTGCACTATTTGGTTTGTTTAGTCTGTTTCATCATTTTTGTCTTCTTTTATCCACCACTGTGTCGCCTTATCTCGCACTGTCCTCCGTAGTCTTGCACAATCTTCCAGTACCATACCCAACCTCACTTCATTTCTCCATATTTCACACTGTCTCCTTAGATCTTGCATTGTCATATTCGTCTTATTTAAAATTTGTGTTTTATATTATCTCACATGATCTATTTCTTCTTTGCATTATCTTACATTTACTTTAAGTGTTGTTGTATCTAGCACTACTCTTCGTTATTTGTTTTCCACTGTTTTACCTTACTTTGACTGTTTCTTTATTTCTGCCTCGATTTGCTTCGCACTGTTTTGCCTTACCTCGCATTGTCATGCACTATCTTCCAGTACCTTACCTCAACCTCCCACTATTTTGTTGTATTTCACATTGCCTCGTTATATCTTGCCCCGTCATATACTATGTCTCATTTCAAAGTCAGTTAGTACTATTATCCGCGCCAGATGTCAAGGCCTCTCAGTTTAGAGATCAATATCTTCGAAATCGCTCGATGAAAAAAGAATGCGGTAAAGTTTATTGTAATCATACACATTTCTGTGTATGACAGTTTAATTGGATGTTTAACTGAAAACAGAACCCAATTTTTCAAAATACGGGCTCCCTAATTATTTAAGAGCGATATTAAAGATCAACAAAAACAACACTCCGAGGAAAGGTGCTCATGACATCTAATAAACAACATTCTTTAACATTTTAATAATTCAAATTTGAGATATTTTTTGAAAATTTTAGAATTTCGAAGACATCGATCTCTAAAGTGAGGGGCCTTGACTTCTGGCACGGATAGTAGTCATAATAAGTAAACACCAAATAGCTATTTCACTCATATTTTATTTATTTATTTTATTTATTTATTTATTCGGGGGACGAACAGGGTTTCCCCCACCAATAGTATCCTCTAACAGAATACAATCAGTAACAACATAAATGAAATCGGTAAATTAACAACCAAACAATTTCACATAAAAATCTGGTAACAGTAAAAAATAATTAACAAACTCTAGATAAAGTAAAATAAAAAATAGCGTTCTCAGTTAATAATACGAGCCAGATTGAACACGAATATATTCAATGACATATTGTCAAACTTAATACACTCTTGCGGAAGTACGTCAACGAAGAATTAAAAATATCGCACGTTGAGCAATGACGATTATAACAATGCATCAGTCGCGGTAAAGGTGAGTTATAATAATAATTAGTAGTAGAAGCAGGCAATCGGAAAAGACATTGATCTCGAGTGGGATAACTGGGAATCAAAAAAGGAATGTGTCTCAGAAGCTCAGGCGAGTCAACGAAGCCGTTCGTTAGCCTGAACAAAAACATCAAGTCAGCAGCAGTACGACGTCCACGCAGTGTACGAAGGCCAAATACAGTGCACCTCTGCTCGTAGGAACAATAAGGCAATGCTAATTTGTGAGCCAGATATCTCACAAATCTGACCTGCAAGGCCTCAATGCGATCAATGTACACAGCATATGCAGGATTCCAAACAACTGAAGCAAAACTAAGAATGCTGTTCACATAAGCCATGTACAAAGATTTGATGCACTGTAGATTGGTAAATGGTTTTGACAACCTAATAATAAAACCTAGGCTTCTGTTCGCCCTGCTAATTAATTCCTCTACATGATAGAAGAATAATAGCTTGGAATCTAGCACTAAGCCCAGGTCCTTTACTTTAGACGACACACTTAAGGGACCAGGACCAAGGCTGTAGTTACGATTTATAGTGTATCTCTTTCTGGTGAAAGTTATTTGACTGCATTTACCATAGTTTATAAAGAGATAATTATTAGTACAGTAGGTTTGTAAACGGTTTAAATCCATTTGAAGTTTATCGCAATCAGAAGAAGATTCAATCTTGGAAAATATTTTACAATCATCTGCATACAGTAAAAAATTACTATGGTGAAAGCAGTCATAGATGTCATTTATGTAAGCCACAAATAGAACCGGACCCAAGTGACTACCCTGAGGCACTCCTGAGGTGACTGGAAAAAAGTTAGATAAGTAATTATTAATTTTTATAGCCTGGCTCCTATCAGATATATAAGATGCTAACCACATTAATAACCCATCAGTCAAGTCAAATCTATGTAATTTAGTCAGAAGTACCTCATGATGCAACCTGTCAAAAGCCTTACTGAAATCGGTGTAAACCGCGTCGACCTGATGATTTTCGTTCAGACAAGCTTGAATGTAGTTTACATAGGATACGAGATTGGATTCCACAGATCGGCCACGGATAAAACCATGTTGCTGCTGGATAAGAAAAGGTTGAATTGAACGGTATATTTTATCATAAACAATTTTTTCGAAAACCTTAGATAAAATGGAGAGAATAGAAATTGGACGGTAATTTGAGACACAATTTCTATTTCCACTCTTATAGATGGGAAGTACAAATGCTTTTTTCCACTCTAATGGAAATACTGATTGCGCCAATGATTGACTAAAGATTATAAAGAGCGGTTCAGCCAGTTCAGAGGCGCATGTGTTTAGGAAAATACCTGGCAATCCGTCAGGACCCGAATTCATCTTTTTATCAATGCTAGTGAGGCTCTGCGCTACATCTTCGATTGAGAACCATGGCTGAAAACTGGAGGATATAGTAGAACGTGGGTGTTGTTGGAGTCTGCCGTCAACAAATACCGAACTAAAGAAAGAGGCGAATAGCTCCGATATTTGCTGACCACCCTCTGCCAAATTGCCATCGTGTTCCATACAAGCCGGAAAACTGTAAGAACAACGTTTTTTATGTTTAGCATAGGACCACAGTTGTGAGGGCAAATCGATCAAACTGGATTCCGTGTTGATTAAATAGGATTTGTAGTCATTCGAGATCAATGCTTTAGACCTGCTACGTAGCACTTTGAAGGAAAGAAAATCCGCGTGATTACCCCACCTTTTCCATTTTTTATGAAATTTTAATTTCGTGTTTACTAAACGTAAGACGCGGGACATAATCACTAATAATTCGGTTCAACTGGCCGTAAAATTTGTCAACACAGAGGTTGACACCAATACCAAAAAATAAATCATTCCAATCCGTATTGAGGAGAGCGGTTTTTATACTTTGGTAGTCAGCACGACCAAAAATATAAAAAAAGATATTGCGAGAGATTGCTCTTGTTTATGTCGTCCAAAACAAAAAATTGCCGATTAATTTGGAAGATATCTCAGCCCTTCATAAAAGCAGAAAATCGTCTCAAAGTAGTTCCAGTTTTTACTTTATACTTAATGTATAATTTGGTTTACGCATCAGCATGGTAGAGTAGATGATGATACACTATAAGCCGGTTATAGCGCATACGATTATAACGAACTTGCGGTTTCCTCTTTTTAAGTGAATCCCTAGGTAAAATACGTTAGCGCTAGCCTATCAATTCTATGTTAAAAATCAAGCAGAAGTGTTTGATGAAAACGACGATATACCACTTACACAGTTTATTTCTAAAAGTTGTATTATTCCGTGATTTTGAGAAATGGTATGGATTGGGTCGAACTGTAACTACCTACTATCTCTTATATTGAATTGTATGATGTTGGAATTTAACGTAACCTAACCAAATTCAACCCAATTTATTCAAACTTAACCCAACTTAAGGAAACCGAACCCAACCAACCCAACCCAAGCCATAACATTCCTCATATTGAATAATATGAAGTTGGAATTCAACCCAACCAAATCCAACCCAATCAAACCTTTTTTTTTAGCAAGATCCGGGAAAATCTGCAAAACAAGCATCTGAGCTGGCCAAATAGTGTGGGGTTAGAGCCAGAGACCCCGACTCATTAAAAACCGTTTTCCTCGTCTTCTCTGGAACCGGCGGTAGGCGTTTTTACAGAAATCCTATTGCACCTATCCTTTACATTTATGCTGTCTCTTAACAAAAAATTATTTTATTACTTCTTGTGTTTACGTACCTGGTTGAGGGGGGTGAAGAGGACGTGTGAGCGAGCACTTCATCCTTTTCCACGCTCATCAAAAGGATTTCTGCCACTGTACGTTTGGTAATTTTCACTCCAATTTCTATCTTCGCTTTGCCTCTTTCTTCATCGAATCTTGCACATTCATATATTGATTGCTGTGGCGTAACCACTTCTTTACAACCAAACCAACACTCATCCGACTCTATCTTTTTAATTTTCTTCAGATTACTTCCAAAGCTACCTTGCCGAGTTATTGTCTGGGTTGTGTAGTAAACCGTAGGCAGGCCTCTTTCTTTCCACGCAGTCCTTTACAAATACGCTGCGTCTTTCCTGCCATTCCTGCATAACTTTTAACCGCTCTCTTTTTGTATTCCCTTAGTTTTCCCCATTCTCCTCTCTTTCTTTTATCAACAGTTCCAATGGTGGACACTTTAGGTCACTTGGAAGACACTTGGGGTCTTTGTCCAACGCCACTCCAAGTTATGTCGTGCTTGAAATTTTCGTGTTACCTATCTTTATCCTTACTTTGTTAAATTTCCTTTGCCCCTCTAAAATTACAATCTCCATTTTTGACTATTCCATTTTTAGTCCCATTTCATTTAGAATGGGATTAACTTCCTCTACTCTTTTAATTGCGCTTTCTGCCCTCCTTGTTGTTGCCTCTGGTGTCCTTCCTTCCACTACCACCTTCACTCCTTCTACATGTGTTTGTACAAAAATCTTGTTGTAATATAGATTCATCATTCTCATTTGTCTTCGCTCTCCATTTGGCAGTAATATCGTAAAATGTGTGTTAATTAGGCTTCTTATTGGTGTTGTAACTTTAGTTCTCTCCAATGCCATTTTTACATCTTTCCATGGTACCGAGTTAAATGCATTTCTAATGTCTATGAAAATTATTACACTCAACCCTTTATTTGTTAAAAATATTTGTTCTTTTTCTTGTTATTTCTATGACTGCCATTACTGCATTCATTGTTCTCCTTCCCTTCTTGTAAACAAATTGGAAGTCGCTTATCTCATGATAGGCTTAATCCATCAAACCTAACCCAATCAAACCCAACCCAACAAAATTTAATCCTTTTCTTTTGAAGAGGTCAGGAAAATCTGCTTTAATACATCTAGATTGGGTTAATGGGAGGTCAGATTGTGTGAGGTTGTGGTCAAAAAGCCTGATCCACTAAAATCCCATTTTTGTTCTTTTTCGCAATCCGCCAGGATGGCGTTTCTTTGGAATCGTCTTCATTCCACTCCGGAACTGGGCAGTACTTCGGACATACCGAAAATATAGGATCCAATTACTTTTTATTTGAACGAATTTTAATTACATACCCGGCTATGGGGGTTACGTAGAAAGCCCCCTGCTCTTCTTCTTTGCTGACCAGTTGATTTTTCCATTGTTTCTTCGACCCCAGAATACGAAGATCTGAAGTCGAAGACTGAATTCCTGTCATGTTAACTTTGTTTCCATTGTTTCTTCGACCCCAGAATACGAAGATCTGAAGTCGAAGACTGAATTCCTGTCATGTTAACTTTGAATGGTCTGGTGTATCTATTTTCTGGCTGTTCCAACATTTATTAGAGTGGCTTTTTTTGATCTTTTTCAGATATGATCCAAACTCTCAATGATCTGTATGAGCTTGTGTTACATAAACATCCATAATTCCCCAACTTCTGCCTGTTCGTGATTTAACATCCTTGATTTATTGTCCTACTCATCCTGTATACTTTTGCCATCTACAAAGATAGCAAAAGTATACCAGAAAAGTATGCCATTTCGCAAACAGCCTTCTCAGGATTTACACTCTCTGCCTTGCCTATAAATTGCAAATCTTTCCTCTGTTAATGAACCTAAACGTAACAAAGTCGCTAAAATTTCTGGACTAGCAATCGATTAATTGTTAGCTTCCTGTTGAGACTTTGTAGATTATTTTTATGTAGATATTTAAGATCTTTTTTGTGGGCTGGAGCAGAGAGTATAGACACTAAAATCTGACAAAAAATTTTCTTTTTAAAGTGTGAGGGCCCTATAGTTGTAGGCATTACTTTGTTTAACGCTTTTCTATCCCTTTCTGCTTTGTTTAAAGTCACTCTAATATGAGACCTTAACTCACACCGCCCAAATATAGTGTCAGTCTTCTTAAACTCCTGTCTCCTTCTATGTTCTCAGGATATTTGCTTCTGTTTTATGTGGTGCTAACTCCAATTCTTGCTCTTCCATCCAGTATGTTATACGGTTGTAGGTGTATTTGATGCTTTTTTGAATTTGCTCTTCCGTTTTTCCGACCGTTATAATAATTAAGTTTCTGTAACCAAATTCAACCCAACCAAACACAATTCAACCTAACCCAACACAGCCCAACCCAATCTAATGAAGCTTCTAAGTTCAATATGAGGGATGCTATGAAGTTAAAGCTCAACCCAACCCAACCATAGAAAAACAAAATCAATCCTAAAACAACAAGTCTTCTAAGTTTATTTCAAAATGAGAGATGGTATCAAGTTGGGTTGGGTTGAGTTTGAACTTCATACCATTCAATATTTCTTCCCAAATTGCTTAAGTTCATGCAATTTAATAACAGTTAAAATGGTCAAATTTTTTATTAATTTTTGCTTATAACAAACTTCGGTTATAACGAACCGATTTTCAGGTGCTTTGAGGGTTCGCCATATCCGGAGTATACCGCATTTGCAAAGTAAGTCAAAATAAAATTTGAATAATAATAATTCGACATTGTTAACAATTCCAATCATAATTAAAAAGAGTAATGTTTTTAACCATTAAAGAAAAACATGTACACGGTAATTATATAACGATAAAAATTGCTGTATGGTTATGATGAGGTATTATACACGGAGGGCGCCATGGCCGTAAAATGAGTATGGACATTGTACGCGAAGGTGCAAAGCGAATCGTCGCGATTTCTTCGCCAGACGTGAAAAAAAAATTTGTCGAAGGAGATTTTTTCCGTAGGGGAAACCGGAAAAATCAATTTGGCAGGCGCGGCAAGGAGACGAAGAGTTTTACTGGTCCCCTATTATGTTCGGTTCTTTCGGCCGTATCGCGTTTACAGCTTATGCAGAAAGCCATTATTCAGATTAGATTTATTGGCCGGCAACGTGGCTCTTTTCTTAAAATATCGCGACGGTATTAATAAATACGTCGTGACCGTTCGTAATCCACGCGCGAATCGATTTTCCGCAACCAACAAAGACAAATTTAATTTCAAAAAAAGAATATGCAAAAAAATTAGACACTTTTTTTATCATTATTTAAAATTTAATTCAATAATTAAAATTAAATTTAAATAGGATGATTTCAAACCAAATCTTAAGGATAATATTTCCATCTATATTTAAAGTAGTCAACTAAATACGTAGTGATTATAGAATACTGTAATTTCAATAAGATTGCGTTTTATCTTTCCAGATGGCACTTTAAAACTTATTTTTTTAAACAAATATATTATTATTAATTTTCGATTTTAATAAGTAATAACAATCTTAGTAATATTACAAAAATTATTTGTAAAATTGGTTTAAAAATAAACATTTTTGAATCGTTTTTTGGGTAGTCTACACCACACATTAATTATTTAAAATAACTCAATTAATTAATAAATAATTACAAACAAATTTTTTATAACACACACATTGATCGTAATTACAATAAACAATTACAAACGAACTTTTCATAAAACATATTTAAACTCAATTTAAAACGAAAATCCTTGATTACATAAAACTGACCGTTTTTATTTCCTTCAGCTACGAATTAAAACTTTATTGAACTGTCAAATGCAATTAAATTGAGTAATTAAAAAGTTTTTGTCAATAGGAAACAGCTTTTCCAGGTGAAATCCCCGATCGCCACGGTTTATATAACTCGAACGGTAGCTGTGGGGGAATAAATCTCCATGAAATCGACGCTGGAAAGTCGTTTGAGATAGTGGCGGGTCATATATAATTTTTGCGACCGTATACCGTCACTTTATGCGTGAATTATTACCACATTTGCTTCCGGTTTCGCAAACGGATTTGAATTCAAAAGGTATGAAACGTTATGTATTAAGCTGAATAAGCTGCAGCGATACAAAAGATGGGTAGTAAGTTTGAGAAGATAAACTGAATCTAGATAAGACCAATCGTTTTGTCTTCACACAGTAGTCAAAATTAGAGGAGAATCTTGTCAAAATCTTGATTTCAGCATCTTGTTTCAAGATTCCCATAACATCTTTGTAGAGAGACGAGAGAACTACCTCATCTCCATCAATCTCTTAGTAGTAGACGCACACAAAATCTGCTGAGGGTCTCTTCTAGGGTGTTCAATTGAAGATCCGACTTGGGATTTCATGGAAGAAATGGTGGGTCTTTGACCACTATGAAAATCCCGGGCTTTCAAAGGTCTCGAAAAAATTAACAAATCCGGAACGAATTCTTTTCAAAAAAGAATTTCAAATCTTCCAGATGCAAAATCATGTCTTCTGGAAGCATTTCAAATGTTCTATCAGTAATATCAAGTCTAATGGAAGCATTTAAAATCTTCTAGAAGCAATATCAAGTGTTTTAGCAACATCAAGTCTTCTGGAAGAATTTCAAATTTTCCAGAGGTAAAATTATGTTTTCTGGAAGCAGTATTAAGTCTTTAGAAAGCATTTCAAATCTTCTCAAACCAACATGAAGTCGTCTGGAAGCAGTTCAAGTCTTCTAGAAGTAGTGTCAAGTCTTCTGGAAGTATTTCAAATCTTCTTCAACCCAATCCATAGCAACCCAACCCAACACAGTCCAACCCAATCTAACGATGCTTTAAGTTCAATAGAAGGGATGCTATGAAGTTAAAGTTCAGCCCAACGCAACCATAGAAAAACTAAATTAACCCCAAAACAACAAGTCTCCTAAGTTCAATTCAGTATGAGAGATGATATCAAGTATTCAACTTCATACTATCCTTCATACTGAATGATATAGGGTTGGAGCTCAACCCAACCCAACATTATAGCATGATACGATACTGATTTCTTTCAAGTTCCTCCCAAATTGCTTAATTTCATGAAATTCCAAGCATTTCCAATCTTTCAAAAGCAACATGAAGTCTTCTGGAAGTATTTCATGTCTCCTAGAAGTTTTTTCTATCTTCTTCATCCCCTGTTTTTAACGAGGTCGGGGAAAATCTGCTAGCAGACTGGGGATGGGGCTTCTCTTCTCCGGAACCACCTAATCGGTATTGCGTCGGAGATCCAAACTGCTGGTAACTTTACTTCCTCTCGTATTCCTTACTTTGCACTTTGTCCGTCTTCTTGGTGTATCCTTCCATCTCGTCATTGTGGCATATACATAGAGATCGTTACTTTTTGAAATGATATTGATCCTATACATACCGGGGCAAGGAGGGACCTCCTTCTTCGTGCTGTTGAATCTTCTTCGTTTTTTTGTTTCTTCTTCGTTCGCATCTCGCTATTGTGGGAAACATTTGATTTATTACTTTTTGAAATAATATTAGCTCTATATGTACCGGGGAGGCGTGTGATCCCCTTCCTCACGCTGTTTTCTTCCCCCTTGAGGTCTTCGTTCTTCTAGCATTCTTCTTAACTCCTTCGGTGTTGGGTTGGAATCCCTCTTCTTTCATTTTCTCATCAAGGGCACTTCCTCAGGGCTCAGGATGAGTTTTCTCCTCATTTCTGCCTCTAGCGATTGTTTCTTCTTTTGTCTTTGTTCTCATTAATGCTTTAAGGTAACCTACCAATATTTCTATTTTTCTTCCACCTGTCCTTTATATATTCGCCACATTGTGGAACTATGTTTTTATTTATTAATAAAATCAAATAAAATCAAATCTTCTAGAAGCAATATCAAGTCTATTGGAAGCATTTCAAGCCTTGCACGGGCAACATCAGACCTTCTGGAAGTATTTCAAATCTTTCAGAAGCAATATTAAGTCTTCTGGAAGCATTTCAAACCTTCCAGAGTCAACATGAAATTCTCTGGAAACATTTCACATCTTCTAGAAGTAGTAAGTCTTCTGGAAGCTTTTAAAATCTGCTAGAAGCAGTACTAAGCGTAATGGGAGCATGTCAACTCTCTTGGAAGCAATATTAAATCTTCTAGAAGCAATATCAAGTCTATTGGAAGCATTTCAGGCGTTGCGCGGGCGACATCAGATCTTCTGGAAGTATTTCAAATCTTCCAGAAGCAATATTAAGTCTTCTGGAAGCATTTCAAACCTTCCAGAGTCAACATGAAATTCTCTGGAAACATTTCACATCTTCTAGAAGTAGTAAGTTTTCTGGAAGCTTTTAAAATCTTGTAGAAGCAGTACTAAATGTAATGGGAGTATGCAAACTCTCTTGGAAGCAATATCAAATCTTCTAGAAGCAATATCAAGTCTATTGGAAGCATTTCAAGCCTTGCGTGGGCAGCACCAGATTTTCTGGAAGTATTTCAAATCTTCCAGAAGCAATATTAAGTCTTCTGGAAGCATTTCAAACCTTCCAGAGTCAACATGAAATTCTCTAGAAACATTTCACATCTTCTAGAAGTAGTAAGTTTTCTGGAAGCTTTTAAAATCTTCTAGAAGCAGTACTAAGCGTAATGGGAGTATGTCAACTCTCTTGGAAGCAATATCAAATATTCTAGAAGCAATATCAAGTCTATTTGAAGCATTTCAAGCGTTGCGCGGACAACATTAGATCTTCTGGAAGTATTTCAAATCTTCCAGAAGCAATATTAAGTCTTCTGGAAGCATTTCAAATATTCCAGAGTCAACATGAAATTCTCTGGAAACATTTCACATCTTTTAGAAGCAGTAAGTCTTCTGAAAGCTTTTAAAATCTTCTAGAAGCAGTACTAAGCGTAATGGGAGTATGTCAACTCTCTTGGAAGCAATATCAAATCTTCTAGAAACAATATCAAGTCTATTGGAAGCATTTCAAGCGTTGCGCGGGCAACATCAGATCTTCTGGAAGTATTTCAAATCTTCCAGAAGCAATATTAAGTCTTCTGGAAGCATTTCAAACCTTCCAGAGTCAACATGAAATTCTCTGGAAACATTTCACATCTTCTAGAAGTAGTAAGTCTTCCGGAAGCTTTTAAAATCTTCTAGAAGCAGTACTAAGCGTAATGGGAGTATGCAAACTCTCTTGGAAGCAATATCAAATCTTCTAGAAGCAATATCAAGTCTATTGGAAGCATTTCAAGCCTTGCGCGGGCAGCACCAGATTTTCTGGAAGTATTTCAAATCTTCCAGAAGCAATATTAAGTCTTCTGGAAGCATTTCAAACCTTCCAGAGTCAACATGAAATTCTCTAGAAACATTTCACATCTTCTAGAAGTAGTAAGTTTTCTGGAAGCTTTTAAAATCTTCTAGAAGCAGTACTAAGCGTAATGGGAGTATGTCAACTCTCTTGGAAGCAATATCAAATCTTCCAGAAGCAATATCAAGTCTATTGGAAGCATTTCAAGCCTTGCGCGGGCAGCACCAGATTTTCTGAAAGTATTTCAAATCTTCCAGAAGCAATATTAAGTCTTCTGGAAGCATTTCAAATATTCCAGAGTCAACATGAAATTCTCTGGAAACATTTCACATCTTTTAGAAGCAGTAAGTCTTCTGAAAGCTTTTAAAATCTTCTAGAAGCAGTACTAAGCGTAATGGGAGTATGTCAACTCTCTTGAAAGCAATATCAAATCTTCTAGAAGCAATATCAAGTCTATTGGAAGCATTTCAAGCCTTGCGCGGACAGCACCAGATTTTCTGGAAGTATTTCAAATCTTCCAGAAGCAATATTAAGTCTTCTGGAAGCATTTCAAACCTTCCAGAGTCAACATAAAATTCTCTGGAAACATTTCACATCTTCTAGAAGTAGTAAGTCTTCCGGAAGCTTTTAAAATCTTCTAGAAGCAGTACTAAGCGTAATGGGAGCATGTCAACTCTCTTGGAAGCAATATCAAATCTTCTAGAAGCAATATCAAGTCTATTGGAAGCATTTCAAGCCTTGCGCGGGCAGCACCAGATTTTCTGGAAGTATTTCAAATCTTCCAGAAGCAATATTAAGTCTTCTGGAAGCATTTCAAACCTTCCAGAGTCAACATGAAATTCTCTGGAAACATTTCACATCTTCTAGAAGTAGTAAGTCTTCCGGAAGCTTTTAAAATCTTCTAGAAGCAGTACTAAGCGTAATGGGAGCATGTCAACTCTCTTGGAAGCAATATCAAATCTTCTAGAAGCAATATCAAGTCTATTGGAAGCATTTCAAGCGTTGCGCGGGCAACATCAGATCTTCTGGAAGTATTTCAAATCTTCCAGAAGCAATATTAAGTCTTCTGGAAGCATTTCAAACCTTCCAGAGTCAACATGAAATTCTCTGGAAACATTTCACATCTTCTAGAAGTAGTAAGTCTTCCGGAAGCTTTTAAAATCTTCTAGAAGCAGTACTAAGCGTAATGGGAGCATGTCAACTCTCTTGGAAGCAATATCAAATCTTCTAGAAGCAATATCAAGTCTATTGGAAGCATTTCAAGCGTTGCGCGGGCAACATCAGATCTTCTGGAAGTATTTCAAATCTTCCAGAAGCAATATTAAGTCTTCTGGAAGCATTTCAAACCTTCCAGAGTCAACATGAAATTCTCTGGAAACATTTCACATCTTCTAGAAGTAGTAAGTCTTCCGGAAGCTTTTAAAATCTTCTAGAAGCAGTACTAAGCGTAATGGGAGCATGTCAACTCTCTTGGAAGCAATATCAAATCTTCTAGAAGCAATATCAAGTCTATTGGAAGCATTTCAAGCCTTGCGCGGGCAACATCAGACTTTCTGGAAGTATTTCAAATCTTTCAGAAGCAATATTAAGTCTTCTGGAATCATTTCAAACCTTCCAGAGTCAACATGAAATTCTCTGGAAACATTTCACATCTTCTAGAAGTAGTAAGTCTTCCGGAAGCTTTTAAAATCTTCTAGAAGCAGTACTAAGCGTAATGGGAGCATTTCAACTCTCTTGGAAGCAATATCAAATCTTCTAGAAGCAATATCAAGTCTATTGGAAGCATTTCAAGTGTTGCGCGAGCAACATCAGATCTTCTGGAAGTATTTCAAATCTTCTAGAAGCAATATTAAGTCTTCTGGAAGCATTTCAAACCTTCCAGAGTCAACATGAAATTCTCTGGAAACATTTCACATCTTCTAGAAGTAGTAAGTTTTCTGGAAGCTTTTAAAATCTTCTAGAAGCAGTACTAAGCGTAATGGGAGTATGTCAACTCTCTTGGAAGCAATATCAAATCTTCTAGAAGTAATATCAAGTCTATTGGAAGCATTCCAAGCCTTGCGCGGGCAGCACCAGATTTTCTGTGAGTATTTCAAATCTTCCAGAAGCAATATTAAGTCTCCTGGAAGCATTTCAAACCTTCCAGAGTCAACATGAAATTCTCTGGAAACATTTCACATCTTCTAGAAGTAGTAAGTTTTCTGGAAGCTTTTAAAATCTTCTAGAAGCAGTACTAAGCGTAATGGGAGTATGTCAACTCTCTTGGAAGCAATATCAAATCTTCTAGAAGCAATATCAAGTCTATTGGAAGCATTTCAAGCGTTGCGCGGGCAACATCAGATCTTCTGGAAACATTTCACATCTTTTAGAAGCAGTAAGTCTTCTGAAAGCTTTTAAAATCTTCTAGAAGCAGTACTAAGCGTAATGGGAGCATTTCAACTCTCTTGGAAGCAATATCAAATCTTCTGGAAGCAATATCAAGTCTATTGGAAGCATTTCAAGCCTTGCGCGGGCAGCACCAGATTTTCTGGAAGTATTTCAAATCTTCCAGAAGCAATATTAAGTCTTCTGGAAGCATTTCAAACCTTCCAGAGTCAACATGAAATTCTCTGGAAACATTTCACATCGTCTAGAAGTAGTAAGTCTTCTGGAAGCTTTTAAAATCTTCTAGAAGCAGTACTAAGCGTAATGGGAGCATGTCAACTCTCTTGGAAGCAATATCAAATTTTCTAGAAGCAATATCAAGTCTATTGGAAGCATTTCAAGCGTTGCGCGGGCAACATCAGATCTTCTGGAAGTATTTCAAATCTTCCAGAAGCAATATTAAGTCTTCTGGAAGCATTTCAAACCTACCAGAGTCAACATGAAATTCGCTGGAAACATTTCACGTCTTGTAGAAGCAGTAAGTCTTCTGGAAGCTTTTAAAATCTTCTAGAAGCAGTACTAAGCGTAATGGGAGCATTTCAACTCTCATGGAAGCAATATCAAATCTTCTAGAAGCAATATCAAGTCTATTGGAAGCATTGCAAGCCTTGCACGGGCAACATCAGATCTTCCGGAAATATTTCAAATCTTCCAGAAGCAATATTAAGTCTTCTAGAGGCAGTGTCAATTATCTTCTGGATGTAATACCATGTTTTCTGGAAGTAGTATCAAGTCATCTAGATGCAGTATCAAGTCTTTTGGAAGCAGATAAAATTTTCAAGAAGCATTTGAAATCTTTTGAAAGCATTATCAAGTCTTAATTGAAAATACATACCTCAATATACGTTTTTAAATATATTTTTTTCAAGCGAATATTGATTTCGGAAATTTTTAGTCCAAGTACTTAGTAGTTTGGAATTTAGTCCCGAATCCCATACATGTTTGATGCCGGAAAATGGACACCTTAGTCTTTTACCATAATTCTCGGATTCGTCTTTCGGGATCTTTAGGAACAGAACCATCTTGCCAAGGAACTGTTAAAGTATTTTTTCGGTCTTCGATTAGCTAGGTCTCCTCACTGTAAATAAGCACCTGAGAAATGTCCAACCACAGATCATGTCAGGAGCATAGCTCCGAGAAATATCTTAGTCTTTGGCACATAATTTTAATGTAATAGCATCCAAAAAATTAAAAATCTTCCACCTGGCTAAGGGTTTAACATGATCTCTTAATAGTCTTGAAAACATGTAAGTACATCTTAAATGGCTGACTGTTTTCCAAGATATTTATGGCAGTCGGTAAGGCTGGTGAACATAAGTGCAGCTTTTTGAAAATATATATGGTAATAAATACGTATCTAATACGATATCGAAATGTGTTCTACCAGCATCTTTTATAGTTTCATACGCAGTATCAAGTCTGTAAATGTCAGTTTTTGAAATTCTCTCATAAAAATTTTGTGTTTTGCCAACAGTAATTGATATTTGAGAAGTAAAACAAATTTTATTAACAATTAGTTGTCTTTTACAATTAAAATGTCTTCTGTGATCATTATTTAGTAGCTCTAATTAATTAACAATGTTTAGACGACCTAAGTCAAGCTTTTACATTTTTTGCAATAGTATTTAATATTTTCAAAGCAAACTCAAACAGTTTATCAACAGTATCGTGTTTTTTATAATAAAAATGTTTTCTGCTAGTAGTTTTAAAAGTAGTATCAAATCTTCTGGAAGCATTTTCAAGTCTTCTAGAAGCAGTATCAAGTAGACTAGAAGCACTTCAAGTTTTCTGGAAGCACTATCAAGTGTATTACATGCAGTATCAAGTCTTCTAGAAGCAGTATCGAGTATTCTGGAAGCAATATCAAGTCTTAGAGAAGCAGTATGAAGCATATCAAGTTTTCAATAATAGATAATATCACGTTTTCTAGAAGCATTTCAAGTCTTTTAGGGGTAATATTAAGTCTTTTGGAAGCAGTTCAAGTCGTCTGGAAACATTTCAAGTCTTCTGCAAAATTATCTCTTGTACAAGTAGTATTAAGTCTTTTGGAAACATTTCAATTTTTTTGGAAGCAGTCTCAAGTCTTCCATAAAACCTAAAATATTTCAGGTCTTCTAGAACCAGTATTATGTCTCCTAGAAGCAGTATCACGTCTTGAACTGTATACATCCATTTCGTTAGAATCAGCATTAATAAATTTTCAACTTTATTAAACTACAACTTAGCAAAAAGAAAACAGCTCGACAAGTTCGACAATCTCAAGAGACTTTGAAGTCCACACAGAAAAAAAATTTAAACACATTCCCCGATCACATATGTATGTATTCTTATTCCTGTATGGTATCATTTGAGATGATCTCTGGTGTAAATACGCACCAAACAATTACATTTTATCTTAATACCTTTTATTGATATTGTGATTATATTTGGAAACTTTTATACCTTTTTATTCTAATCATATTTATGATGGAATAATTTTATGTCAACTGTATACAGTTGATATTTCCGATGCGTTGTTAATAATTGATTGTTGAAGATAATTCAATCCCAAAATAATTCTAACAACTAGAATAAAAATACCAAACTGGTTCTTATCACACGTTTTTATCTTATCTTTAATTGAAATTTTTATAATTAATTGTTTCAGCAGATTCAACAACAAAATTAATAACAAAAGTCATGGTTTACACTTACAATTAGAACATATTTATAATGGCTTAATAATATAGAGAATTATTTTGGAATTTCTCATACGATAACAAAAAATTAATTTAATTAGTTAAGTTACAATTTAATCGAAAACATAATTTTACAGTTTTTAATAATCTTTACAGCAATATGTACTGATAACAATGTAATATAATTAAATGAATAATTTTTTTATTTCGGATTTTGAAATACTCGATTAAATAGAATAGCGATGGTTACGATGAGAAATGATGTTGAAATGAAAACGAAACACAATGTGTTATCATGGTGACTAAACTAGGGCGTAGTGAGTTATTCAGGGAATTCCAAACGATAATATTTGCCAACAAAATTATACGCCGGAAGGAACAATTTGCTTTGTGGTCGGTCCATCAAATGTGAATATTACTTCGTTGATGAGATAAACGATGAAATTAAATGTGAAAAATCAGATTATGTGATAAATAAAACTGACCTACTTAACATTGTTTCGGGACATGATTGACAGATCAAAAGAAAAACTTCACGCTTTAATTGGAGTACAAAAGGGAGCTACCTGTCTTAACACTTTTTTCTATTACAATGGGGATTTCTTCATGCTTTAACAGGGGTACAAAAGAAATCTTCACGGTATAATTGATGTTTGTAAACAAAACTAACCTACTTAACATTCTTTTGAATTTTTTTTATGCATTTATTAAGATGGGTAAAGAAACAAAGTTTGTGAATATTCCCGAAAATTGAACTAACGGAGAATATCATCAAATATGAATGAAAACATATTCAATTAATCCCTCCTCAATAAAGAGGGCTAATTTAATGTTACACCTTTAGTTCTTAAGATATGTCTTTGAACATAATGAAAATTATGAATAATGGTATCATTATAACTCCGATTAAATGTTGATCAAATGCTAATAAAAGCATCTTCTTTTCAACAAAGAGGTTCAATTTGATAAATACTTTTGGTTCTTGAGTTACAATGCTTTGAACCCAATAATTATTTTTTGACAATAATTACGTTTTTCGGATAAAATTTAAAAAATTGTGAGATATAGAGGAAAAAATACGAAGTAAAAAACCATAAATATTCCAGTTAGGCTCAATATATTTAGAGTTTTTTTTTGCACTACATAATAGATAATAGAAGATAATAGAAAATTTTGTATGAATTATTGAGAAAATTGTGTTCATTATATAGATTCATTAAATTGGCTTATATATAAGCCAATTTTTACTAATTATTCATCAAGTAGCATCAAAAGTATCTTCTTTTTAATAAAGACGTCCTATTTGATGTAACAGATTTAGTTCCTGAGATACACGGCTTTGAAGGCACTCATAATTTTTTGAAAACAATTACGTGTTCTGGATAATGTCTAAAAAACTCTGAGATATAAAGAATTGTAAGCCAATGTTTATGAATTAATCACCAAGTATCAACAAAAGCATCCTCTTTTCAATAAAGACGTCCAATTTGATGTAACACTTTTCGTTCTTGAAATACATGGCTTGGAAAGCAATCATAATTTTTTGAAAATAATTACGTTTTCTGGATAAAATTTAAAATCTTGTGTCACTCAACTGTTACAGGGAAACAATTTTTTAATTTATTGATTTTAGAGAATCACTACTTGCAGAATTATTGACGAAACGAACTGTACAAGAAAAGTTCAGAAACTTGAAAAGTTAGAAAAAGCAAAACGCACATTAGGCAATATAAATATGCGAAGAAAAAATTCTGTTTTTCTTTATGTAAAAATAAATTATTTGAGAGTATTTGAAAAGACTGAGCAAAATGAAGGAAATAAAAGGGCAACAATCACATATATATTGTTGTAGATGAAACAATCGATTTTTGTGGACGATATATTGCAAATTTGGTAATTGGACCATTAAGTCAACATTCTTCAAGAAAATCATACTTAATGGTAAAATAATTAGATGTTTTGAATAAGTTTTATCTAAGAAGTTTTTCTAATTAAAAAAATGTTAATGCTGTTTGAAGGCTGCAATGAAATAGGCTTAAAAGAATCCGTTGGATAATTTAAATATCAACAATATAATAAGAAGGTTTTAAGGAAATAAACTTTATGAATACCCTGTATAGAATTGATCCCGCGGTCGCATATTTTCAAAAGTAATCTTGAACGATTTCTCTGATAAACATTGCTCTGTTTACTAAATTGTATCTTTTTAAGACAAACCATGTTGAAAATATTTACGAAAATGTTTAAATAAGGCCCATATTTTATAATTGCAGAGCATTCATAGGTTGTTACCCTGGAAAAGATCACCCTGATAAGTGACCGCTTCGTGATCTTACTGATCCGTAAACTTTGGTGTGAAACTATTCCTGTTGCCTGCAGATAAGGGACAAGTCACGGTGGTAATGAACAGTGAACGGACAATATAAAAGTAAATTTTACCAACGCTTCGAGAACCCATACACTTACCAGAAATGTGACAAGCTTAGCAAATCTCACTTGCAAGATATCTGAAATTGCTTCTTAAATCTGACCTAACATATGCAGTCCACAGGAAATCTAATTCCATGTGCAGGGTCTTCTTATTCATTTGGATGAAGTATATAAAACACTCATCAGCCATAGTGGTATAATCCCCAAAATTCTTTCATTAGTTCTCCAATATATGCTCTTTCGTCTTATCCGGCAGAAATTTCGTCTAAAGCTTTTTCTGACCACACTGTAAAAAGTATAAAAGATTTCTTCATTTTTGCTACAAGGTCAGAGGTTTTGTTCGACAGAAGGGTTTGTTTTGGCATCATTGTTTATGATTTTCCTCTTTACTAACATCCCCTTAAATATGGCTTTGAAAGCAATCATAATTTTTTGAAAATAATTACGTTTTCTGGATAAAATTTAAAAACTTGTGAGTCACTCAACTGTTACAGGGAAACAATATTTTAATTTATTGATTTTAGAGAATCACTACTTGCAGAGTTATTGACGAAACGAACTGTACATGCAGTACCAACAAGAAAAGTTCAGAAACTTGAAAAGTTAGAAAAAGCAAAACGCACATTATAAAATATAAATATGCGAAGAAAAAATTCTGTTTTTCTTTATGAAAAAATAAATTATTTGAGAGTATTTGAAAAGACTGAGCAAAATGAAGGCAATAAAAGGGCAACAATCACATATATATTGTTGTAGATGAAACAACCGATTTTTGTGGACGATATATTGCAAATTTGGTAATTGGACCATTAAGTCAACAATCTTTAAGAAGATCATACTTAATGGTAAAATAATTAGATGTTTTGAATAAGTTTTATCTAAGAAGATTTTCTAAGTGAAAAAATGTTTTTAATGTTGTTTGAAGGCTGGAATGAAATAGGCTTAAAAGAATCCGTTGGATAATTTAAATATCAACAATATAATAAGAAGGTTTTAAGGAAATAAATTTTATGAATACCCTGTATAGAATTGATCCCGCGGTCGCATATTTTCAAAAGTAATCTTGACCGATTTCTCTGATAAACATTGCTCTGTTTACTAAATTGTATCTTTTTAAGACAAACCATGTTGAAAATATTTACGAAAATGTTTAAATATTTCGTAGCTTCTAAGGCTCATATTTTATAATTGCAGACCATTCATAGATTGTTACCCTGGAAAAGGTCACCCTGATAAGTGACCGCTTCGTGATCTTACTGATCCGTAAACTTTGGTGTGAAACTATTCCTGTTGCCTGCAGATAAGGGACAAGTCACGGTGGCAATGAACAGTGAACGGACAATATAAAAGTAAATTTTACCAACATATCGAGAACCCATTTACTTACCAGAAATGTGACAAGCTTAGCAAATCTCACTTGCAAGATATCTGAAATTGCTTCTAAAATCTGTCCCAACATCTGCAGTCTAAAGGAAATCTAATTCCATGTTTAGGGTCTTCTTATTCATTTGGATGAAGTATATAAAACACTCATCAGCCATAGTGGTATAATCCCCAAAATTCTTTCATTATTTCTCCAATATATGCTCTTTCGGCTTATCCGGCAGAAATTTCGTCTAAAGCTTTTTCTGACCACACTGTAAAAAATATATAAGATTTCTTCATTTTTGCTACAAGGTCAGAGGTTTTGTTCGACAGAAGGGTTTGTTTTGGCATCCTTGTTTATGATTTTCCTCTTTACTAACATCCCCTTGAATATGGCTTTGAAAGCAATCATAATTTTTTGAAAATAATTACATTTTCTGGATAAAATTTAAAAACTTATGAGTCACTCAACTGTTACAGGGAAACAATTTTTTAATTTATTGATTTTAGAGAATCACTACTTGCAGAGTTATTGACGAAACGAACTGTACATGCAGTACCAACAAGAAAAGTTCAGAAACTTGAAAAGTTAGAAAAAGCAAAACGCACATTATAAAATATAAATATGCGAAGAAAAAATTCTGTTTTTCTTTATGTAAAAATAAATTATTTGAGAGTATTTGAAAAGACTGAGCAAAATGAAGGAATTAAAAGGGCAACAATCACATATATATTGTTATAGATGAAACAACCGATTTTTGTGGAAGAATATATCATTGCAAATTTGGTAATTGGAACATTAAGTCAACATTCTTCAAGAAAATCATACTTAATGGTAAAACAATTAGATGTTTTGACTAAGTTTTATCTAAGAAGTTTTTCTAAGTGAAAAAATGTTGTTAATGCTGTTTGAAGGCTGCAATGAAATAGGTTTAAAAGAATCCGTTGGATAATTTAAATATCAACAATATAATAAGAAGGTTTTAAGGAAATAAACTTGATGAATACTCTGTATAGAATTGATCCCGCGGTCGTATATTTTCAAAAGTAATCTTGAACGATTTCTCTGATAAACATTGCTCTGTTTACTAAATTGTATCTTTTTAAGACAAACCATGTTGAAAATATTTACGAAAATGTTTAAATATTTTGTAGCTTCTAAGGCCCATATTTTATAATTGCAGACCATTCATAGGTTGTTACCCTGGAAAAGGTCACCCTGATAAGTGACCGCTTCGTGATCTTACTGATCCGTAAACTTTAGTGTGAAACTACTCCTGTTGCCTGCAGATAAGGGACAAGTCAGGGTGGTAACGAATAGTGAACGAACAATATAAAAGTAAATCTTACCAACATTTCGAGAACCCATTTACTTACCAGAAATGTGACAAGCTTAGCAAATCTCACTTGCAAGATATCTGAAATTGCTTCTAAAATCTGTCCCAACATCTGCAGTCTAAAGGAAATCTAATTCCATGTTTAGGGTCTTCTTATTCATTTGGATGAAGTATATAAAACACTCATCAGCCATAGTGGTATAATCCCCAAAATTCTTTCATTATTTCTCCAATATATGCTCTTTCGTCTTATCCGGCAGAAATTTCGTCTAAAGCTTTTTCTGACCACACTGTAAAAAATGTATAAGATTTCTTCATTTTTGCTACAAGGTCAGAGGTTTTGTTCGACCGAAGGGTTTGTTTTGGCATCCTTGTTTATGATTTTCCTCTTTACTAACATCCCCTTGAATATGGCTTTGAAAGCAATCATAATTTTTTGAAAATAATTACGTTTTCTGGATAAAATTTAAAAACTTGTGAGTCACTCAACTGTTACAGGGAAACAATTTTTTAATTTATTGATTTTAGAGAATCACTACTTGCAGAGTTATTGACGAAACGAACTGTACATGCAGTGCCAACAAGAAAAGTTCAGAAACTTGAAAAGTTAGAAAAAGCAAAACGCACATTATAAAATATAAATATGCGAAGAAAAAATTCTGTTTTTCTTTATGTAAAAATAAATTATTTGAGAGTATTTGAAAAGACTGAGCAAAATGAAGGAATTAAAAGGGCAACAATCACATATATATTGTTATAGATGAAACAACCGATTTTTGTGGAAGAATATATCATTGCAAATTTGGTAATTGGAACATTAAGTCAACATTCTTCAAGAAAATCATACTTAATGGTAAAACAATTAGATGTTTTGACTAAGTTTTATCTAAGAAGTTTTTCTAAGTGAAAAAATGTTGTTAATGCTGTTTGAAGGCTGCAATGAAATAGGTTTAAAAGAATCCGTTGGATAATTTAAATATCAACAATATAATAAGAAGGTTTTAAGGAAATAAACTTTATGAATACTCTGTATAGAATTGATCCCGCGGTCGTATATTTTCAAAAGTAATCTTGAACGATTTCTCTGATAAACATTGCTCTGTTTACTAAATTGTATCTTTTTAAGACAAACCATGTTGAAAATATTTACGAAAATGTTTAAATATTTTGTAGCTTCTAAGGCCCATATTTTATAATTGCAGACCATTCATAGGTTGTTACCCTGGAAAAGGTCACCCTGATAAGTGACCGCTTCGTGATCTTACTGATCCGTAAACTTTAGTGTGAAACTACTCCTGTTGCCTGCAGATAAGGGACAAGTCACGGTGGTAATGAATAATGAACGGACAATATAAAAGTAAATTTTACCAACGCTTCGAGAACCCATATACTTACCAGAAATGTGACAAGCTTAGCAAATCTCACTTGCAAGATATCTGAAATTGCTTCTGAAATCTGACCCAACATATGCAGTCCACAGGAAATCTAATTCCATGTGCAAGGTCTTCTTATTCATTTGGATGAAGTATATAAAACATTCATCAGCCATAGCGGTATAATCCCCAAAATTCTTTCATTAGTTTTCCAATATATGCTCTTTTGGCTTTTCCGGCAGAAATTTCGTCTAAAGCCTTTTCTGACCACATTGTAAAAAATATAAAAGATTTCTTCATTTTTGCTACAAGGTCAGAGGTTTTGTTCGACAGAAGGGTTTGTTTTGGCATCCTTGTTTATGATTTTCCTCTTTACTAACATCCCGTTGAATATAGTCATTGAAAGGATTAGAGATGATTGGCGTCTAGTGCTCCCCACACCATAATCTATAGTAACCAACGTTCTCCAATGGTTTCATTGTTTTCCTTCAATGATGTGGTTTACAAACAGAAGCTTGGTACATCTACGGTCATCTACTCAGCCCCACCCAACCATTATTATGTTCGACTGCGCCCTGGACAACTGCATATTGGCTCTTTCCTTCAGTTGGTTTTCCTCTATAAGTAACCTTTGTGTGACCTTTTATATGCCACCTTAGTGATCATCAAATAGCATAGCCCCCATATCCAATTCAATATGGAAGAAGAAAAAAACAACTCTGCACCCTTTCTTGACTCCTCAATTTGCATAATATGCATAGAGGACTTTTTTAAATTTATTTAAATAAACAATAGCATACTGTAATGTAAATTACTAATTAACGATCAATAAATACATAATTTATTGGTTAGAAAATAAACGATTTTGTTTAATTTCTGACTAATTGGCGAACGGTTGATGCGAATTAAATTATTTTATGTACAAATGAGCAATATTTTTAATTAATTGCACTACATGAATCGACAATCCTGTGAATATCTGAAAGAGTTCAGATTGACGATATATGAGTGTTAAAGTGTTTTCAATGCCTGTTGTACATGATAAGTACACATAATATATCTTTGGCAATGAAAGAAAAAGTTACTCGATTTTAAAAATTTCTTCCTAAAATGTTGGGGTCTTTTTTAAGGACAATATTGATTTCTTAAGAAGTTTAGGTTATACTTTTAGTTGTAGATGAATTTACAACAAACTATAGTTAAATAAGAATCAATACTAGAACTATATGTATAGTGCTAATACCTAGAATTTGCAAAACACAGGTGACGATAATAACTAACTATAGATCTAGTGTAAGTTCTAGATTTAGTTTAATAAAAGTATACAACAATTTAAAACTGAATATCAACGAGAAGTAGAGGTAATACTAAAGCTAGAACTAATACTAAATCTAGAACTAGAATCATTCGTGTTTAGATGTACGTCTCTTGAGATGGAACCCAAACCAACCCAACCCAATCTAGCTTCAAAACTAACACTAGAAAACTTGATAACAACTTGAAACATTAGGGTTTAGCCCTAACGTTTTACCCTAATGTCTCTAACTTTAGGTCTAGTGATAAATAAGGTAAGTAGTAAATCTAGCCGTAGGTCCAGTATCAGTTATACTTTTAGATTCACAAGAATTTACAACAATCGCTATTTGTACGGATTTGAATTATTTCAGACCTTTTAGCATTCTGCTAGTACTTTCAAAGGTTTTCTTCCTAATGTGTTTAGGGTCTTTTTTTGATACTGATTTCCGAAGTAGTTTAGGTTAAACTTTTAGTTACAGATGAATTTATAACAATGTAGAGTTACAATGTAGAGAAGAACTAAAACTAGAACTAACACTAGATCTAGAATTAGAAAGACTCAGGTTTAGCCGTGCGTTTGAAGATGTATGACTAAACCGATACTCACTAATCCTAGGTCTAGTGTAAGGTCTAGATTTAGTTTGATATAAGTATACAACTATTTAAGTCTGAATATCAACGAGTAGAGCTAATACTAAAACTAGAACTAACACTAGTCTCAAAAACTTAACTAGTGTTTATGCTAATGTCTCTAGTTTTAGGTATAGTGTAAGTACTAAATTTAGGCGTAGGTCTAGTATTAGTTATACTTTTAGTTCCACAAGAATTTACAACAATCGTAATCTGTACGGATTTGAATGATTTCAGATCTGTTAGTATTCTGCCAGTGCTTTCAAAGGTTTTCGAGAAAATTATTGCTGCTAGAATTTCGAAACATGTTGATTCATTTCCCATTCTGTCCGATAAGCAGTCAGGTTTTCGAACGAGATTTAGTTGCACATCTGCTCTTCTTGACGTAACGGATGACCTGCTGAGAGAAATTGTTGGTGGGTATGCTACGGCTCTCATGTTGCTTGATTTTTCAATAGTTACATTACTTAACTCTTATTTCATTATTGTATTATATTGGATTCTCGCCATTAGCTGTTCGCTTGATAAGAAATTACTAACACCTTCGATCTCAGTTCGTAAAAGTAGCTGACGAGTGTTCTGAGACAATCCCTTTGATATCTGATGTGTCTCAGGTGTCTATTCTTGGTCTGATATATTTTATGTATACATTTAATTTTACTGGTCAATTAAAATTTTGCAAAAGTCATATGTATGCAGATGATACATAAGTTTGTTATACCTTTGATAAGGACAATGTTCGGAATGTGAAAGTATGTATCAATGCTGACGTTGATAGACTGCTTGAGTATGTTAAAAGGTTTTAGTTTTTGGTCCGGATACAATGAGGGATTCTTTACATTTGCGACAGAAAACATAGTATATACAACATTATAACATAGTACATTATACTATACTGGTAGACATATCTGTTTATTTAATTTTGGTAACGCTTGATACCACCCTTGTATTGATGGTACGTATAGAAATAGAATTCAGAGAGTGCAAAATTAGGGTTGTTAGTTTTAAACGATTTGTTAAAACTATTTGTTTTAAATATGTTTAAAATACTAACATACAAAACCTAAAATGTTTTAAACTAAATTTGTTTTAAACAGTTTAAAATCATAGAACTTTGTGTGAAGGATTATTTTTAAACGACAGAATAAATAATATTATAAAGTATTTACTTCTAATTTCTAATACATTTAATAATAATAATAATATATTTATTGCCACACTCAGAATACATATGTAATTATATACAAATAATAGACAAAACAAGCTGACAATAGGTCATTTTATCGCCATAGGCGATGTCTTACAAAAGACCCAACTGGTAATATATGTATGAGATCAATGTAAGTAAATAATATGGCATGTATATAAAAAAGAAGGTCTAAATATCAAAAAGATAGAAAAAGAAAACAAAAAGAAAGGAGAAAAGGAGAGGCAAAGCAAATAAAGAAACAAAACAACTAGAAAACATCAGCCCAGCCCCTGAGGAGAAACACAAAAGAAAAGTTTTAACTTTTCCTTTGCGTGAAAATAAGCGGATGACTCTAACAAGCAGACTCGGACACCTGACGAGACAAGAAATAGCATCTTAAAGAGGACTTAAACGCAAGAAAACTACGGGCATTACGAATCTCGAAGGGTAAACCATTCCAAAGTGATATGGCCTGAACCGTGAAGGTCCCGTTTCAGTAACATTTCAGTACGATGAACTGGAAACATGAGTAATGTGTCCCCCTGTGCTCTAGTAGGTAGACCGCGCGACGACATGAATTGAAATTTTGCGTACAAATATGATGGAGTTTGAGAGAAGAGGATTTTATATATAGTTAACAGTATGCGAAAAGATCTGCGCCTTTCAACGGTTACTATACGGAGATGATTACGATAAGGTGTAACATGGTCATACATAGTATATGGTCCATACATGTAACATGGTCCAGCACTGAAAGAGTAAAATCTAGTGACCAAAGGTCTTGAACCTTTGGTTACTAGATCTACATTTAATAACACTTTAAACTAAAATTCTTAAAACTTCAGCATTTTTTAAAATTCTATTTGTTATTTAATTCCTTAAATATGGAAACAAATTTTACTGCTTTGTCGTTCCCTAATCTATTCCTGATATGCGAATGTACTAAACCAAAAGACGAAAACATCCCTTCTATATCTGCTGACGATGCCACTGTAGTATACAACCAAGTTTGAAGCAACTGGATCTAAACAGTGGCTCAACCAGATGGATTTCCACCAGGCTAAGGGCTTGACGTTGTCTATTAGTTGTTTAGAAAACATATTTTTTAAACGGTGTACTATTTGCTCGAAAATTTATGATGGTTGGCAACGTTTCCGGATAGTACATTTCGACGTATTCCATTCCACAATCTAACTGTATTTCAGTAAGATTTTCTCCCTTAAATCGGTGATCTAATAAATTTGCTAAAAAGTGCGGAACTTTTTCTACTTCTGGAGCACTGAATTCTCCATTGGCGTGCTCATCTTAGTTGCTTCGCTTAAAATACAAGTTTTTTTGTACCTTGTCTTATGCTAAAGCAATATATTTTAATTTTTTAAAGTAATTTTGAGCGCCTGCTTTTAAGTTTCCATCATTTACAAGTTTAACAATTTCATTGTCTAACACCACTCTATTTTTTTCTATTTTCAAAGCAAATTTAAAAGAATATGAAAATAAATATAAACAAAATATTCTGCAACCAATTGCGTTGCATTACTATGGCCCATTACTACCACCTTTTAGTTAAATTTATCTTATAGATAAACCCATCCACTAGCCAATCAGAATGCGTAAAATAGCCGTAACTATGGTAACAATCTCTTAGATAGCTTAACCAGAAGATGGTAGTAACGAGCCTATAACAAATATATGAACGGGATAGATCGCAAAGATCAGATGTTGGCTTATTATTCTTGCTCAAGGAGGACATTTAAATGGTACTTAAAATTGTGGATTCATTTAGTTGAAACTTTGGTTGGTTTTAAATTCATTCAATTTATATAAAACATATTCACCAACAACAGGAAAATTGAGTTTTTATAACTATCGTCTAGAAATTTTAAAAAACTTAATTGGACAATCCCGTGAAAGAAGGTTGCCAATACCAGAAAAAAATGATCACCTACCTGAAATTTTACCAAGAAATGAAAATAGGAAAGTAAACAGAAAGATGTGCAGACAGTGCTACAAAGAAGGAAAATATAGACGTAGTAATTACTTTTGTCCTGCTTGTGTCGGTAATCCAGAATTATGTTTGGGAGAATGTTTCAAGCGATATCATCAACCAACTAATGTATAATTATTTTACGATTATTTTTTAATGTGTTGTTTTCTAAAATTGTATTTACAAATTGTATTTTCTTTTTCATTACTGAGTCACATTACTTTATTATCTTTAAACATTTTCCTAAAAATTTATTTCCTGTTTATATTATTTTCTTCATTATTCAAGTTATTTTTTTGATTTTTTACTATTTCTTAAAAATTTTCTTTGCATTATATTCTGTTCTTCATTATTAAAAGCAACATAACAATTTTATATTATCTAATTATTTTTAAAATAAATATTTATAAATTTTAATGATGTATTTTTATTTTACCTTACATTGCACACATGGTGTTCAATCCACTCCTGGCAATAAAAAATTTCTGAGAAGCGAGCTGCACACACGGTGTGCAATCATCTTATTTATGCAAATTCGCCTACGAATTGGGTGATTTCTGTAGTAAACAAGTTTTTTTATTAAAAATGAACAATATAAACAAAAAAAAAATTTCGCTCCTGGGGACCGAGTTCGAAAAAAATCGCCGTCTCAAATGGGTTAACAGCTAGTGCCAATCCAAATCTCAAATAATGCGTACTTACACTTTGTATATACCAGAAAACAAAAAAGATTGTAAAATTTCTCAACATCAAAATACATTAATCGATTGTATTATTTTGAGGGCAAGAACCTGTTGAGCGTAATAAAAATGCAGGTGTTATTCCGAACACAAAGAAAATAAAATTGTGGAGTGCAAATCCTGAAAGAACTCGTCTGAATAATTGATCGCGTTAACCCCGTTTTGCCACCCCTCATCCCCTTAGTGACCCCCAAAGTTAGCAGGCTGACGTAGTATTTTTTTGGTATTTTGCACAAAACATCACTTCTTAATGTATTATTATATTATTAATGTATTATAATGTATATTACCCAACCCAACCCAACCCAACCCAATCCAACAAAGTGTCTTAGAATGTTAAAGCACAAAATTTTACGTATTTACTTGGTTTTACGCGACGATAACGGTAATCGAGGAAAATTCCCAAGTACATATGGGGAAATAAGGATTAGGGTGCGGAATTTATTTCAATTTAGTTTTAGCTTTATCTTTTTCACCATTTTAACCCCAATATTAAAATCTACAAAGAAAAATACATAAAAATCCTCGTCGTCCTCAGTGTGAGTACGTCTCCATATTATGCTGTGCAGATGACGAATAATAGCAGGCAGTTACCCGCAAGATAAGATACCTTAGATTGGGTTGAGTTTACTCATTTTGAAATGACATGAGTTGGGTTGGATTGCACTGGGCTAACTTCATTTTGAAACAAGATGGGTTGAGTTGGCTTCATTTTGAAATGACATAAGTTGGGTTGAACTGCACTGGGCTGACTTCATTTTGAAACACGATGGGTTGGGTTCATCTACATACAAGTTGAGATGGGTTGGATTGGGTTGGTTTCATTTTGAAACAAGATGAGTTGGGTTAGATTCGTTTGGGTTCTCAAAATGAACCCAACTCACCCTGTTTCAAAATGAAGCTAACCCAACTCAACCCATCAGCGGAATTTAATTCAATTTCTTTTTACCTTTTTCTTTTTCACCATTTTCACCCCAACATTAGAATATACGAAGAAAAATACATAAAAATCCTCGTCATATATACTATAATAAGAGGCATTTGCTCGCAAGATAGCTTGGTTTGAGATGAGTTGGCTTCTTTTTGGAATAAAATAAGTTGGGTTGTATTGCGATGAGTTGACTTCGTGTTGAAACAAGATGAGTTGGGTTAGATTTATTTCTCAACATCAAAATACATTAATCGATTGTATTATTTTGAGGGCAAGAACCTGTTGAGGGTAATAAAAATGCAGGTGTTATTCCGAACACAAAGAAAATAAAATTGTGGAGTGCAAATCCTGAAAGAACTCGTCTGAATAATTGATCGCGTTAACCCCGTTTTGCCACCCCTCATCCCCTTAGTGACCCCCAAAGTTAGCAAGCTGACGTGGTATTTTTTTGGTATTTTGCACAAAACATCACTTCTTAATGTATTATTATATTATTAATGTATTATAATGTATATTACCCAACCCAACCCAACCCAACCCAATCCAACAAAGTGTCTTAGAATGTTAAAGCACAAAATTTTACGTATTTACTTGGTTTTACGCGACGATAACGGTAATCGAGGAAAATTCCCAAGTACATATGGGGAAATAAGGATTAGGGTGCGGAATTTATTTCAATTTAGTTTTAGCTTTATCTTTTTCACCATTTTAACCCCAATATTAAAATCTACAAAGAAAAATACATACAAATCCTCGTCGTCCTCAGTGTGAGTACGTCTCCATATTATGCTGTGCAGATGACGAATAATAGCAGGCAGTTACCCGCAAGATAAGATACCTTAGATTGGGTTGAGTTTACTCATTTTGAAATGACATGAGTTAGGTTGGATTGCACTGGGCTAACTTCATTTTGAAACAAGATGGGTTGAGTTTACTCATTTTGAAATGACATGAGTTGGGTTGGATTGCACTGGGCTAACTTCATTTTGAAACAAGATGGGTTGAGTTGGCTTCATTTTGAAATGACATAAGTTGGGTTGAACTGCACTGGGCTGACTTCATTTTGAAACACGATGGGTTGGGTTCATCTACATACAAGTTGAGACGGGTTGAATTGGGTTGGTTTCATTTTGAAACAAGATGAGTTGGGTTAGATTCGTTTGGGTTCTCAAAATGAACCCAACTCACCCTGTTTCAAAATGAAGCTAACCCAACTCAACCCATCAGCGGAATTTAATTCAATTTCTTTTTACCTTTTTCTTTTTCACCATTTTCACCCCAACATTAGAATATACGAAGAAAAATACATAAAAATCCTCGTTATATATACTATAATAAGAGGCATTTGCTCGCAAGATAGCTTGGTTTGAGTTGAATTGGCTTCTTTTTGGAATAAAATAAGTTGGGTTGTATTGCGATGAGTTGACTTCGTGTTGAAACAAGATGAGTTGGGTTAGATTTATTTCTCAACATCAAAATACATTAATCGATTGTATTATTTTGAGGGCAAGAACCTGTTGAGCGTAATAAAAATGCAGGTGTTATTCCGAACACAAAGAAAATAAAATTGTGGAGTGCAAATCCTGAAAGAACTCGTCTGAATAATTGATCGCGTTAACCCCGTTTTGCCACCCCTCATCCCCTTAGTGACCCCCAAAGTTAGCAGGCTGACGTAGTATTTTTTTGGTATTTTGCACAAAACATCACTTCTTAATGTATTATTATATTATTAATGTATTATAATGTATATTACCCAACCCAACCCAACCCAACCCAATCCAACAAAGTGTCTTAGAATGTTAAAGCACAAAATTTTACGTATTTACTTGGTTTTACGCGACGATAACGGTAATCGAGGAAAATTCCCAAGTACATATGGGGAAATAAGGATTAGGGTGCGGAATTTATTTCAATTTAGTTTTAGCTTTATCTTTTTCACCATTTTAACCCCAATATTAAAATCTACAAAGAAAAATACATAAAAATCCTCGTCGTCCTCAGTGTGAGTACGTCTCCATATTATGCTGTGCAGATCACGAATAATAGCAGGCAGTTACCCGCAAGATAAGATACCTTAGATTGGGTTGAGTTTACTCATTTTGAAATGACATGAGTTGGGTTGGATTGCACTGGGCTAACTTCATTTTGAAACAAGATGGGTTGAGTTGGCTTCATTTTGAAATGACATAAGTTGGGTTGAACTGCACTGGGCTGACTTCATTTTGAAACACGATGGGTTGGGTTCATCTACATACAAGTTGAGATGGGTTGGATTGGGTTGGTTTCATTTTGAAACAAGATGAGTTGGGTTAGATTCGTTTGGGTTCTCAAAATGAACCCAACTCACCCTGTTTCAAAATGAAGCTAACCCAACTCAACCCATCAGCGGAATTTAATTCAATTTCTTTTTACCTTTTTCTTTTTCACCATTTTCACCCCAACATTAGAATATACGAAGAAAAATACATAAAAATCCTCGTCATATATACTATAATAAGAGGCATTTGCTCGCAAGATAGCTTGGTTTGAGTTGAGTTGGCTTCTTTTTGGAATAAAATAAGTTGGGTTGTATTGCGATGAGTTGACTTCGTGTTGAAACAAGATGAGTTGGGTTAGATTTATTTCTCAACATCAAAATACATTAATCGATTGTATTATTTTGAGGGCAAGAACCTGTTGAGCGTAATAAAAATGCAGGTGTTATTCCGAACACAAAGAAAATAAAATTGTGGAGTGCAAATCCTGAAAGAACTCGTCTGAATAATTGATCGCGTTAACCCCGTTTTGCCACCCCTCATCCCCTTAGTGACCCCCAAAGTTAGCAAGCTGACGTGGTATTTTTTTGGTATTTTGCACAAAACATCACTTCTTAATGTATTATTATATTATTAATGTATTATAATGTATATTACCCAACCCAACCCAACCCAACCCAATCCAACAAAGTGTCTTAGAATGTTAAAGCACAAAATTTTACGTATTTACTTGGTTTTACGCGACGATAACGGTAATCGAGGAAAATTCCCAAGTACATATGGGGAAATAAGGATTAGGGTGCGGAATTTATTTCAATTTAGTTTTAGCTTTATCTTTTTCACCATTTTAACCCCAATATTAAAATCTACAAAGAAAAATACATACAAATCCTCGTCGTCCTCAGTGTGAGTACGTCTCCATATTATGCTGTGCAGATGACGAATAATAGCAGGCAGTTACCCGCAAGATAAGATACCTTAGATTGGGTTGAGTTTACTCATTTTGAAATGACATGAGTTAGGTTGGATTGCACTGGGCTAACTTCATTTTGAAACAAGATGGGTTGAGTTTACTCATTTTGAAATGACATGAGTTGGGTTGGATTGCACTGGGCTAACTTCATTTTGAAACAAGATGGGTTGAGTTGGCTTCATTTTGAAATGACATAAGTTGGGTTGAACTGCACTGGGCTGACTTCATTTTGAAACACGATGGGTTGGGTTCATCTACATACAAGTTGAGATGGGTTGGATTGGGTTGGTTTCATTTTGAAACAAGATGAGTTGGGTTAGATTCGTTTGGGTTCTCAAAATGAACCCAACTCACCCTGTTTCAAAATGAAGCTAACCCAACTCAACCCATCAGCGGAATTTAATTCAATTTCTTTTTACCTTTTTCTTTTTCACCATTTTCACCCCAACATTAGAATATACGAAGAAAAATACATAAAGATCCTCGTCATATATACTATAATAAGAGGCATTTGCTCGCAAGATAGCTTGGTTTGAGTTGAGTTGGCTTCTTTTTGGAATAAAATAAGTTGGGTTGTATTGCGATGAGTTGACTTCGTGTTGAAACAAGATGAGTTGGGTTAGATTTATTTCTCAACATCAAAATACATTAATCGATTGTATTATTTTGAGGGCAAGAACCTGTTGAGCGTAATAAAAATGCAGGTGTTATTCCGAACACAAAGAAAATAAAATTGTGGAGTGAAAATCCTGAAAGAACTCGTCTGAATAATTGATCGCGTTAACCCCGTTTTGCCACCCCTCATCCCCTTAGTGACCCCCAAAGTTAGCAGGCTGACGTAGTATTTTTTTGGTATTTTGCACAAAACATCACTTCTTAATGTATTATTATATTATTAATGTATTATAATGTATATTACCCAACCCAACCCAACCCAACCCAATCCAACAAAGTGTCTTAGAATGTTAAAGCACAAAATTTTACGTATTTACTTGGTTTTACGCGACGATAACGGTAATCGAAGAAAATTCCCAAGTACATATGGGGAAATAAGGATTAGGGTGCGGAATTTATTTCAATTTAGTTTTAGCTTTATCTTTTTCACCATTTTAACCCCAATATTAAAATCTACAAAGAAAAATACATAAAAATCCTCGTCGTCCTCAGTGTGAGTACGTCTCCATATTATGCTGTGCAGATCACGAATAATAGCAGGCAGTTACCCGCAAGATAAGATACCTTAGATTGGGTTGAGTTTACTCATTTTGAAATGACATGAGTTGGGTTGGATTGCACTGGGCTAACTTCATTTTGAAACAAGATGGGTTGAGTTGGCTTCATTTTGAAATGACATAAGTTGGGTTGAACTGCACTGGGCTGACTTCATTTTGAAACACGATGGGTTGGGTTCATCTACACACAAGTTGAGATGGGTTGAATTGGGTTGGTTTCATTTTGAAACAAGATGAGTTGGGTTAGATTCGTTTGGGTTCTCAAAATGAACCCAACTCACCCTGTTTCAAAATGAAGTTAACCCAACTCAACCCATCAGCGGAATTTAATTCAATTTCTTTTTACCTTTTTCTTTTTCACCATTTTCACCCCAACATTAGAATATACGAAGAAAAATACATAAAATTCCTCGTCATATATACTATAATAAGAGACATTTGCTCGCAAGATAGCTTGGTTTGAGTTGAATTGGCTTCTTTTTGGAATAAAATAAGTTGGGTTGTATTGCGAGGAGTTGACTTCGTGTTGAAACAAGATGAGTTGGGTTAGATTTATTTCTCAACATCAAAATACATTAATCGATTGTATTATTTTGAGGGCAAGAACCTGTTGAGCGTAATAAAAATGCAGGTGTTATTCCGAACACAAAGAAAATAAAATTGTGGAGTGCAAATCCTGAAAGAACTCGTCTGAATAATTGATCGCGTTAACCCCGTTTTGCCACCCCTCATCCCCCTAGTGACCCCCAAAGTTAGCAGGCTGACGTGGTCCCCACACTGAATTATGATTGTATCGGTTGCCGAGCAACCAGACTACGCTGTCTTTGACGTAAAGCCTACGAAGACGACGACGACGACGACGACAACCAGAACCGCGTCGACCACATGGCTTTTAATCCACGCTTATTAACTATTTAGAAAATGATACCCAGAATGTTTAATTTCTCAAAAAAAATTAATCAAAAAATTAAGTATTAATGTTGAATATGAATAATTAGCACCCCAATTAGGGTTGGTATTGTCCTAATGATGGCTATTCACCGAAACGTGTGGTTAATTTACTTATTGATTAATAAATGAAATAAAATTTGATTGAATTAAGAACAAATTCGTATTAATTCGGTATTAATCACAACATGAATTCATTTAGAGATTATTTTCAAAGGCGAGTTGTGGCGCAAGTCTACGGCGAGCGTAGCGACGTTCACAGGAATTCAAGTAGAGCGCCCAATAACAAGTGAACGCCGCGCGACGCCACACGTTTAACTTTGAACGTTCGCCGAAGAAGACACAACGCGTTAAACGACATTAACCAGAAGTTTTTAATTACTACACCACACTTAAAAAACAACCAAAGTAAGACGTGCCGTCCGTGTTTTTTATTTCTAGAATCGTTGTTTTAGCATCACTTTTGTTATTGTTGTGATTGCAATATAATTTTTGTTTCTAAAAGCACATCAACAAGTTCTTTTTGTGAACCGATAAAATGGAAGCAGTAAGTCTTTTTTTATTGACACAAATCCTTTTTGTTTTTTTATGTCTAATTTAATTTTAACACCAACATTTGCCAAGAATTTCGTAACTTCACCCACACGTTATTTTATTATTATTAAATACGTACTTAGGTATTTTCGGTGTATTTATAAGAAAAAATGATTTGTGAATCCCATGACAACGATGTTACTCATGTTATCGTCTCGTATGCGGTTGTTGATACTCGTTAACCGTTAACCTTGAGTTCTTAATGCGGAGATTCCCCCCTGTGGTTCTAAAAATGACGTAAAATAAATTAACGACTCAGGACACATATTTAGAAGTCGCATTTGTTTATCGATACAGTAATTAATAAAGAAGAAAAGTTGACCTAGACATTTTAAATATTTTTGTGACTCATTTAATATAATCTGATAGTATAACAATAAAAAGTAATCATAAGTTATTAATATCTTAAAGATAATACAAATTTGTGTCATATCTGAACAAAATAAAACATTAAATTTTGAAACACGAAGTGTTTATTCTTAAAAATAATCGGAATCCCAGCGGAAGTTAGTTTTATAACCAGTTTGATCGATATTTTGAAATTAAGTGTTTAAAATAGTTTAGAAATTTGATATTATTGGCCCAATTTCCGTTGATTGCACAAATAAGATCTAGATTAATCAAAGATTATCTAAAATTCGACCTTCAATCATCACAAAAAGTGTATTGTTGTTAGAAATTTTAATGAAAATGTAAACATTTTTAAAAATAAAAGAAATTGTATGAATAATCAGAAATAACCTCGACAAATGTTTTGAATGAAGTATAAATTACTTAGGGATGATATTGCGAAATAATAATCAGGTTGTTAATGCTGTTGAGAAATAAAAATGATAGTATGAGAAAGGCTCAATCTGATATATTTCAAGCAATGAAGTGCATTTTTCTAAAACTCACTAAGTCCAAAATAATTATTCGTAGATATGACTCAATTTCTTTAAAACGTTTTATAAAACACATTCAGTATGAATGAGTTATGTAAATAACATCATATTTTGTAGTCAAAGAGTTCTTTCTTCTAAACAATAGGTATTTAATTAACAAATATTAAACCAAAACTAAACCAAGTCCATTTGAAAATCATTTGAAAAACAATATTTATGTATTGTTTTTGACATTAAATATATTGTTTTTGGTATTTTACACAAAACATCACTTCTTAATGTATTAATTTAATGTATTTCAAAAATATTGATCATTTTTTGCACGTTAATTTTTTACATTATTTAACGCATTTGTGAGAGTCGTATTGTTGCTTTTCAAAACATTATGGGAGAGCAGAGATCTACCTACCTCGGTATCGATATTCGATACCTGTAAAGTATCGGTATCGAAGTATTAAAGTATCGAAGATATCGAAATATCAAAAGTATGGAAAATGGTTTTTTTATACAGGAAATTGCGTTTACATTATATCTAAGGGAGTAATCCTACATAAAACCAATATTTAGGAAAATTCAGATGGAGATGTGTTCTAAAAAGCCTCGACGGAGCTAAGACACTTTTAGATGACATGAAAGTGTCTTAGAATGTCAAAGCACAAAATTTTACGTATTTACTTGGTTTTACGCGACGATAACGGTAATCGAGGAAAATTCCCAAGTACATATGGGGAAATAAGGATTAGGGTGCGGAATTTATTTCAATTTAGTTTTAGCTTTATCTTTTTCACCATTTTAACCCCAATATTAAAATCTACAAAGAAAAATACATAAAAATCCTCGTCGCCTTCAGTGTGAGTACGTCTCCATATTATGCTGTGCAGATGACAAATAATAGCAGGCAGTTACCCGCAAGATAAGATACCTTAGATTGGGTTGAGTTTACTCATTTTGAAATGACATGAGTTGGGTTGGATTGCGCTGGGCTAACTTCATTTTGAAACAAGATGGGTTGAGTTGGCTTCATTTTGAAATGACATAAGTTGGGTTGAACTGCAGTGGGCTGACTTCATTTTGAAACACGATGGGTTGGGTTCATCTACATACAAGTTGAGATGGTTTGAATTGGGTTGGTTTCATTTTGAAACAAGATGAGTTGGGTTAGATTCGTTTGGGTTCTTAAAATGAACCCAACTCACCCTGTTTCAAAATGAAGCTAACCCAACTCAACCCATCAGCGGAATTTAATTCAATTTCTTTTTACCTTTTCCTTTTTCACCATTTTCACCCCAACATTAGAATATACGAAGAAAAATACATAAAAATCCTCGTCATATATACTATAATAAGAGGCATTTGCTCGCAAGATAGCTTAGTTTGAGTTAAGTTGGCTTCTTTTTGGAATAAAATAAGTTGGGTTGTATTGCGATGAGTTGACTTCGTGTTGAAACAAGATGAGTTGGGTTAGATTTATTTTTATTTCATTTTGAAACAAGATGAATTGAGTTAGACTGGAGTGGGTTCATCTAAAAGCAAGATGAGATGGGGGTGGATTGGGTTGGCTTCATTTTGAAACAAGATGAGTTGAGTTATTAATTAATAAAGAAGAAAAGTTGACCTAGACATTTTAAATATTTTTGTGACTCATGTAATATAATCTGATATAACAATAAAAAGTAATCATAAGTTATTAATATCTTAAAGATAATACAAATTTGTGTCATATCTGAACAAAATAAAACATTAAATTTTGAAACACGAAGTGTTTATTCTTAAAAATAATCGGAATCCCAGTGGAAGTTAGTTTTATAACCAGTTTGATCGATATTTTGAAATTAAGTGTTTAAAATAGTTTAGAAATTCGATATTATTGGCCCAATTTCCGTTGATTGCACAAATAAGATCTAGATTAATCAAAGATTATCTAAAATTCGACCTTTAATCATCACAAAAGGTGTATTATTGTTTGAAGTTTTAATGAAAATGTAAACATTTTTAAAAATAAAAAAAAAATTGTATGAATAATCAGAAATAACCTCGACAAATGTTTTGAATGAAGTATAAATTACTTAGGGATGATATTGCGAAATAATAGTGAGGTTGTTAACGGTGTTGAGAAATAAAAATGATAGTATGTTATGAGATGTGTTCCATGGATATTAAAAATACAGATAATGTTGCGGAAAAATAGTTTTTGGTATTTTGCACAAAACATCACTTCTTAATGTATTAATTTAATGTATTTCAAAAATGTCGTATTATTGCTTTTCAAAAGATTATGGGAGAGCAGAGATCTACCTACCTCGGTATCGATATTCGATACCAACAAAGTATCGGTATCGAACTATCAAAGTGTCGAGAGTATCGAAGATATAAAAAGTTTTATAAAACACATTCAGTATGAATGAGTTATTATGTAAATAACATCATATTTTGTAGTCAAAGAGATCCTTCTTCTAAACAATATGTATTTAATTCACAAATATTAAGCCCAAACTAACCTAAGTACACTTGAAAACTATTTGAAAAACAATATTTATGTATTGTTTTTGACAACATCACTTCTTAATGTATTAATTTAATGTATTTCAAAAATGTTGATTGAATTTCCTGTATGGTTTTTTTATACAGGAAATTGCGTTTACATTATATCTAAGGGAGTAATCCTACATAAAACCAATATTAAGAAAAATTCAGACAGAGATGTGTTCTAAAAAGCCTCAAAGGAGCTAAGACACTTTCAGATGACATGAAAGTGTCTTAGAATGTTAAAGTATAAAATTTTACGTATTTACTTGGTTTTACGCGACGATAACGATAATCGAGGAAAATTCCCAAGTACATATGGAGAAATAAGGATTAGGGTGCGGAATTTATTTCAATTTAGCTTTAGCTTCATTTTGAAACACGATGGGTTGGCTTCATCTACATACAAGTTGAGATGGGTTGGATTGGGTTGGTTTCATTTTGAAACAAGATGAGTTGGGTTAGATTCGTTTGGGTTCTCAAAATGAACCCAACTCAACCTGTTTCAAAATGAAGCCAACCCAATTCAACCCATCAGCAGAATTTAATTCAATTTCTTTTTACCTTTATCTTTTTTACCATTTTCACCCCAACATTAGAATGTACGAAGAAAAATACATAAAAATCCTCGTCATATATACGTCTCCATATCATGCTGTACAAATGGTGAATAATAAGAGGCAGTTGCTCGCAAGATAGCTTGGTTTGAAAATGGATTGAAATGTCAATCAAAAATAACCTCGACAAATGTTTTGAATGAAGTATAAATTACTTAGGGATGATATTGCGAAATAATAATGAGGTTGTTAACGGTGTTGAGAAATAGAAATGATAGTATGTTATGAGAAGTGTTCATGGATATTAAAAATACAGATAATGTTGCGGAGAAATAATGTTTGAGGATGGTTAATACTAAAATAACTGTACTTAAACAAATGTTGAGAAAGGCTCAATCTGATATATTTCGAGTAATGAATTGCATTTTTCTAAAACTCACTAAGTCCAAAATAATCATTCGTAGATATGACTTAATTTCTTTAAAACGTTTTATAAAACACATTCAGTATGAATGAGTTAATATGTAAATAATATCATATTTTGTAGTCAAAGAGTTCCTTCTTCTAAACAATAGGTATTTAATTAACAAATATTAAACCAAAACTAAACCAAGTCCATTTGAAAATCATTTGAAAAACAATATTTATGTATTGTTTTTGACATTAAATATATTGTTTTTGGTATTTTACACAAAACATCACTTCTTAATGTATTAATTTAATGTATTTCAAAAATGTTGATCATTTTTTGCACGTTAATTTTATTAATGGGCAGTGATACGTTTTACATTATTTAACGCATTTGTGAGAGTCGTATTGTTGCTTTTCAAAACATTATGGGAGAGCAGAGAACAGGCTACCTCGGTATCGATATTCGATACCTGTAAAGTATCGGTATCGAAGTATTAAAGTATCGAAGATATCGAAATATCAAAAGTATGGAAAATGTCGAAGTATCGAAAAAGGTTTTTTTATACAGGAAATTGCGTTTACATTATATCTAAGGGAGTAATCCTACATAAAACCAATATTAAAAAAAAATTCACATAGAGATGTTTTTTGAAATGCCTCAAGGGAGCTAAGGCACTTTCAGGTGACATGAAAGTGTCTTAGAATGTCAAAGCACAAAATTTTACGTATTTACTTGGTTTTACGCGACGATAACGGTAATCGAGGAAAATTCCCAAGTACATATGGGGAAATAAGGATTAGGGTGCGGAATTTATTTCAATTTAGTTTTAGCTTTATCATTTTCACTATTTTAACCCCAATATTAAAATCTACAAAGAAAAATACATAAAAATCCTCGTCGTCCTCAGTGTGAGTACGTCTCCATATTATGCTGTGCAGATCACGAATAATAGCAGGCAGTTACCCGCAAGATAAGATACCTTAGATTGGGCTGAGTTTACTCATTTTGAAATGACATGAGTTGGGTTGGATTGCACTGGGCTAACTTCATTTTGAAACAAGATGGGTTGAGTTGGCTTTATTTTGAAATGACATAAGTTTTGTTGAACTGCACTGGGCTGACTTCATTTTGAAACACGATGGGTTGGGTTCATCTACATACAAGTTGAGATGGGTTAAATTGGGTTGGTTTCATTTTGAAACAAGATGAGTTGGGTTAGATTCGTTTGGGTTCTCAAAATGAACCCAACTCACCCTGTTTCAAAATGAAGCTAACCCAACTCAACCCATCAGCGGAATTTAATTCAATTTCTTTGTACCTTTTTCTTTTTCACCATTTTCACCCCAACATTAGAATATACGAAGAAAAATACATAAAAATCCTCGTCATATATACTATAATAAGAGGCACTTGCTCGCAAGATAGCTTGGTTTGAGTTGAGTTGGCTTCTTTTTGGAATAAAATAAGTTGGGTTGTATTGCGATGAGTTGACTTCGTGTTGAAACAAGATGAGTTGGGTTAGATTTATTTTTGTTTCATTTTGAAACAAGATGAGTTGAGTTAGATTGGAATTGGTTCATCTGAAAACAAAATGAGATGGGGCGGATTAGGTTGGCTTCATTTTGAAAAAATCTAAATACAAGCTGAAATGGCTTGGATTGTGTTGGCTTCATTTTAAAACAAGATGAGTTGAGTTGGATTGGTCCGGGTTCATCTGAAAGCAAGATGAGATGAGTTAGATTGGGTTAGCTTCATTTTGAAACAAGATGAGTTGGGTTAGATTGGAATGGGTTCATCTAAAAGCAAGATGAGATGGGGGTGGATTGGGTAGGCTTCATTTTGAAACAAGATGAGTTGAGTTATTAATTAATAAAGAAGAAAAGTTGACCTAGACATTTTAAATATTTTTGTGACTCATGTAATATAATCTGATATAACAATAAAAAGTAATCATAAGTTATTCATATCTTCAAGAGAATACAGATTTGTGTCATATCTGAACAAAATAAAACATTAAATTTTGAAACACGAAATGTTTATTCTTAAAAATAATCGGAATCCCAGCGGAAGTTAGTTTTATAAGCAATTTGATCGATATTTTGAAATTAAGTGTTTAAAATAGTTTAGAAATTTGATATTATTGGCCCAATTTCCGTTGATTGCACAAATAAGATCTAGATTAATCAAAGATTATCTAAAATTCGACCTTTAATCATCACAAAAAGAGTATTATTGTTAGAAATTTTAATGAAAATGTAAACATTTTTAAAAATAAAAAAAATTGTATGAATAATCAGAAATAACCTTGACAAATGTTTTGAATGAAATATAAATTACTTAGGGATGATATTGCGAAATAATAATGAGGTTGTTAACGCTCTTGAGAAATAAAAATGATAGTATGTTATGGGATGTGTTCATGGATATTAAAAGTACAGATAATGTTGCGGAGAAATAATGTTTGAGGATGATTAATACGAAATAACTGTACTTAAACAATTGTTGAGAAAGGCTCAATCTGATATATTTCAAGCAATAAAGTGCATTTTTCTAAAACTCACGAAGTCCAAAATAATTATTCATATATATGACTCAATTTCTTTAAAACGTTTTATAAAACACATTCAGTATGAATGAGTTAATATGTAAATAACATCATATTTTGTAGTCAAAGAGTTCTTTCTTCTAAACAATAGGTATTTAATTAACAAATATTAAGCCAAAACTAAACCAAGCCTATTTGAAAATCATTTGAAAAACAATAATTATGTATTGTTTTTGACATTAAATGTATAGTTTTTGGTATTTTGCACAAAACATCACTTCTTAATGTATTAATTTAATGTATTTCAAAAATGTTGATCATTTTTTGCACGTTAATTTTATTAATGGGCGGTGATACGTTTTACATTATTTAACGCATTTGTGAGTGTCGCATTATTGCTTTTCAAAACATTATGGGAGAGCAGAGAACAGGCTACCTCGGTATCGATATTCGATACCTGTAAAGTATCGGTATCGAAGTATTAAAGTATCGAAGATATCGAAATATCAAAAGTATGGAAAATGGTTTATTTATACAGGAAATTGCGTTTACATTATATCTAAGGGAGTAATCCTACATAAAACCAATATTAAGAAAAATTCACATAGAGATGTGTTTTAAAATGCCTCAAGGGAGCTAAGGCACTTTCAGATGACATGAAAGTGTCTTAGAATGTTAAAGCACAAAATTTTACGTATTTACTTCCCAAATACGAAAATTCCCAAGAACATATGGGGAAATAAGGGTTGTGGTGCGGAATTTATTTCAATTTCGTTTTAGCTTTATCTTTTTCACCATTTTTACCCCAATATTAATATCTACAAAGAAAAATACATAAAAATCCTCGTCGTCCTCAGTGTGAGTACGTCTCCATATTATGCTGTACAGATGACGAATAATAGCAGGCAGTTACCCGCAAGATAAGATGCCTTAAATTGGGTTGAGTTTATTCATTTTGAAATGACATGAGTTGGGTTGGATTGCACTGGGCTAACTTCATTTTGAAACAAGATGTGTTGAGTTCATCTACATAGAAGTTGAGATGGGTTGGATTGGGTTGGTTTCATTTTGAAACAAGATGAGTTGGGTTAGATTCGTTTGGGTTCTCAAAATGAACCCAACTCACACTGTTTCAAAATGAAGCCAACCCAACTCAACCCATCAGTGGAATTTAATTCAATTTCTTTTTACCTTTATCTTTTTCACCATTTTCACCCCAACATTAAAATGTACGAAGAAAAATACATAAAAATCCTCGTCATATATACGTCTCCATATCATTCTGTACAAATGGTGAATAATAAGAGGCATTTGCTCGCAAGATAGCTTGGTTTGAGTTGAGTTGGCTTCTTTTTGGAATAAAATAAGTTGGGTTGTATTGCGATGAGTTGACTTCGTGTTGAAACAAGATGAGTTGGGTTAGATTTATTTTTGTTTCATTTTGAAACAAGATGAGTTGAGTTAGACTGGAGTGGGTTCATCTAAAAGCAAGATGAGATGGGGGTGGATTGGGTTGGCTTCAGTTTGAAACAAGATGAGTTGAGTTATTAATTAATAAAGAAGAAAAGTTGACCTAGACATTTTAAATATTTTTGTGACTCATGTAATATAATCTGATATAACAATAAAAAGTAATCATAAGTTATTAATATCTTAAAGAGAATACAGATTTGTGTCATATCTGAACAAAATAAAACATTAAATTTTGAAACACGAAGTGTTTATTCTTAAAAATAATCGGCATCCCAGCGGAAGTTAGTTTTATAAGCAATTTGATCGATATTTTGAAATTAAGTGTTTAAAATAGTTTAGAAATTTGATATTATTGGCCCAATTTCCGTTGATTGCACAAATAAGATCTAGATTAATCAAAGATTATCTAAAATTCGACCTTTAATCATCACAAAAAGTGTATTATTGTTAGAAATTTTAATGAAAATGTAAACATTTTTAAAAATAAAAAAAATTGTATGAATAATCAGAAATAACCTCGACAAATGTTTTGAATGAAATATAAATTACTTAGGGATGATATTGCGAAATAATAATGAGGTTGTTAACGCTCTTGAGAAATAAAAATGATAGTATGTTATGGGATGTGTTCATGGATATTAAAAGTACAGATAATGTTGCGGAGAAATAATGTTTGAGGATGGTTAATACGAAATAACTGTACTTAAACAAATGTTGAGAAAGGCTCAATCTGATATATATCAAGCAATGAAGTGCATTTTTCTAAAACTCACTAAGTCCAAAATAATTATTCGTATATATAACTCAATTTCTTTAAAACGTTTTATAAAACACATTCAGTATGAATGAGTTAATATGTAAATAACATCATATTTTGTAGTTAAAGAGTTCCTTCTTCTAAACAATAGGTATTTAATTAACAAATATTCAGCCAAAACTAAACCAGGTCCATTTGAAAATCATTTGAAACACAATATTTATGTATTGTTTTTGACATTAAATGTATTGTTTTTGGTATTTTGCACAAAACATCACTTCGTAATGTATTAACTTAATGTATTTCAAAAAATTTGATTATTTTTTGCACGTTAATTTTATTAATGGGCGGTGATAGGTTTTACATTATTTAACGCATTTGTGAGAGTGGTATTATTGCTTTTCAAAATACTGTGGGAGAGCAGAGAATAGGCTACCTCGGTATCGATATTCGATACCTGCAAAGTATCGGTATCGAAGTATTAAAGTATCGAAGATATCGAAATATCAAAAGTATGGAAAATGTCGAAATATCAAAAATGGTTTTTTATACAAGAAACTACGTTTACATTATATCTAAGCGAGTAATCCTACATAAAACCAATATTAAGAAAAATTCACATAGAGATATGTTTTAAAATGCCTCAAGGGGGCTAAGACACTTTCAGAAGACATGAAAGTGTCTTAGAATGTTAAAGCACAAAATTTTACGTATTTACTTGGTTTTACGCGACAATAACGGTAATCGAGGAATATTCCCAAGAACATATGGGGAAATAAGGGTTAGGGTGCGGAATTTATTTCAATTTCGTTTTAGCTTTATCTTTTTCACCATTTTAACCCCAATATTAAAATCTGCAAAGAAAAATACATAAAAATCCTCGTCGTCCTTAGTGTGAGTACGTCTCCATATTATATTGTGCAGATGACGAATAATAGCAGGCAGTTACCCGCAAGATAAGATACCTTAGATTGGGTTGAGTTTACTCATTTTGAAATGACATGAGTTAGGTTGAATTGCACTGGGCTGACTTCATTTTGAAACACGATTTGTTGGGTTCATCTACATACAAGTAGAGATGGGTTGGATTGGGTTGGTTTCATTTTGAAACAGGATGAGTTGGGTTAGATTCGTTTGGATTCTCAACATGAACCCAGCTCACCCTGTTTCAAAATGAAGCCAACCCAACTCAACCCATCAGCGGAATTTAATTCAATTTCTTTTTACCTTTATCTGTTTCACCATTTTCACCCCAATATTAGAATGTACGAAGAAAAATACATAAAAATCGTCGTCATATATACGTCTCCATATCATGCTGTACAAATGGTGAATAATAACAGACAGTTGCTCGCAAGATAGCCTGGTTTGAGTTGAGTTGGCTTCTTTTTGAAATAAAATAAGTTGGGTTGTATTACGATGAGGTGACTTCGTGTTGAAACAAGATGAGTTGGATTGGGTTCATCTAAATACAAGCTGAAATGGCTTGGATTATGTTGGGCTCATTTTAAAACAAGATGAGTTGAGTTGGATTGGACTGGGTTCATCTGAAAGCAAGATGAGATTGGTTGGATTGGGTTAGCTTCATTTTAAAACAAGATGAGTTGGGTTAGATTTATGTTTGGTTCATTTTGAAACAAGATGAGTTGCATTGGATTCATCTAGATATAAGGTGAGACGGGTTGGATTGGATTGGTTTCATTTTGAAACAAGATGAGTTGGGTTGGGTTCATGTAGATACAAGCTGAGACGGGTTGGATTGGGTTGGCTTCATTTTGAAACAAGATGAGTTGGGTTGGGTTCATGTAGATACAAGCTGAGACGGGTTGAACGGGGTTGACTTCATTTTGAAACAAGATGAGTTGAATTAGATTGGAGTGGGTTCATCTGAAAGCAAGATGAGATGACGTGGATTGGGTTGGCTTCATTTTGAACCAAGATGAATTGAGTTGGATTGGAGTGGGTTCATTTGAAAGCTAGATGAGATGTGTTAGAATGGGTTGGCTTCATTTTGAAACAGGGTGAGTTGGGTTAGATTCAAAGCACTTAGGCCCCAGAGGTCTCTTCTTACATCCTCACGGCTTACTTAGGTCATGTGTATGTCTGTTGTTAAAATAGTGAAGATGTTCGAAATACAATGGGGTGCACTCAAGTTTCTGTGGCGTAGGACTAGCCCGGCATGAGGGATGCTCTCAAGATTTTGTGATGTTGAAATTACCAATAGTATGTCATCTACTATTAACAATATCTAGGCTTCTCTTTGCAGTTTTAGTCTTCTACCGGTAGTATTTAGTGGTCCACGAATATTAGGTAGTTTCTTCAAGTAATATTTAATTTTTTGTGTACAGGGTTAGTGATTTGGCAGCAGTATGTAGTTTGTTACTTATGGTAATAACATTTTTCTAATAATATGTAGTCTTCTGTATGCAGGACAACATATAACTTTTTTAGAGAGAAATTTTTATTCCTCACGTTGCACAATTTAGGATCTGCCAGTAGTATTTAGTCTTCCATATGCCGTTTTGGTCTTCTTAAAGTAGTATTTAATTGTCCACGAGAACTAGATAATATTTAGTCTTTTATCTGCAGGATTAGTAGTCTTCCAACAGAATTTGGTCAACTATTAACAATGTTTAACTTTCTCTTTGCACTTCTTGTTTTCTGCTAGTAATATCTATTCTTATAGAAGTTGGGGGTAGTTTCTGTAGAAAATTTTGATTCCTATTGCTGCACAAAATATAGTCTGTCAGCATTATCTTGTCTTCTCTTTGCAATTCTGGTCATCTTCAAATAATATATAATAGTCTATAAGCACTAGATAGTTTGTGCCCGCAATATTTGATCTTCTATCTGTTGGATTAATTAAGTCTGCTACTTATACTAACAATATTTTTTCAGTAATATCTAGCCTTCTAAGTGCAGGATAAGTGGTCTTTTAGCATCATCTGCTCTACTAATAATAATATTTAGTTTTCCCTTTGCAGTTTTGTTTTCTGTCAGCGATATCTAATCTACCAGAAGCTGAGGGTTGTTTCTGTAAGAAATTTTTATTCTTTTCGCTGCACTAATTAGTTTCTGCCAGCAGTATCCAGTTTCCCCTTTGCAGTTTTGTTCTTCTGCCACTATTATTTAGTTCGTTTCTGTAGGTAATATTTAGTCTTCTGTCTGCAGGATTAGTAGTCTGCCAGCAGTATCTAGTCTGTTACTTACAGTAATAATATTTTTCCAGCATTACCTTATCTTCTGTATCAAGGATTATTGGCCTTCCAGCATCATCTAATCTACTATTAACAATATCTGGACAGCTCTTTGCAGCTTTTTCTTTCTGCTCATAATAATTAACCTTCCAGAAACTGATGATAGCCGCTGTAGGCAATGTTTATTCTTCTGTTTGTACGAATTGTGGTCTGCCAGCAGAATTTAGCCTTGAAAGGAATTTATTTGTACAAAAATAAAAAATGTCATGTAGGTAACGAGCTGTTTAAAAAACTGACCATTTTTGACACCTATATGACATTATTGTTCGCATTAAAATAACTAATTTAAATTTTTTAAAAACAATTAAATGCAATTCCAACAAAGAGTTCGCATCAATTACAATTCCAAATTACTTCAATAAAACGATCCTCCATCAGCAGAATCCAGTATCAGTAACAAGATCTTTAAAGGGTGATAACTCTTCAGATAAATTATGTATGTTAGATGGATGATACACATCATCAATATTTAGAGAATACCCGAAAGATGTTAAAAAGCAAAAATTGAAAAATTGGTGAAAGATACTAGATTAATTTGGACTTGAATGGGAGTAGGTTGAATTGTAGTTGAAGACAATGTTGTGAAAATAGTCTCTATACTGTGATTAGTTTAGCAACAGTTTTTCTAAGTGAAGCCAGAACCTTTGCTGAAAAATAATGTTTAAGATTAAGGGGTATACCAGGAGATTATATTGAGGGTGCCAAAGAAAGCAAGATCTAGGTAGTGTTTCAGTAGGTAATATGTGATCTGTTAGCAGGATCTAGTTATCTCTTTGTACTTTTGGTCTTGTGCCAGTATTATTTAGTATTCCACGGCTATTAAATAGCTTCTGCCGATAATGTTTAGTCTATTATATTTAGTATCTGGTCATATATCTGGTAATATTACGATGTTTCCAAGATGATATTGACTAAGTCCAGATTGTTATATTATAAGCATTAGGTGTTAAATGTGCAAGGATAATTTAGGGTTGGGTTGAGGGAGACAAATAAAAAATGGCAAAAGAAATGTGGTAAGATATAAAAAATTAGACATTAAAAATATTAAATGAGAATGTTGAAGAAAGCCATCGTTTAAACTCCCTCAACATTTTGGTAATTATAAGTCAAGAAAAATGTTAAGCTAGATCAAGAAATCGCAAAGATGTATAATGAAGATTGATGATGGCCAACATCTGTATTAGACCCAATGTTGGGAGTTGAATAAAGTAGGAGGTAATATTAGGATGTTTCTGAAATGATACTGAGTAAGTCTGAACTGTTATATTGGAAGTATTAAGTATTAAATGTTCAAGCACAACTTGTAGTACTGTTAAGGGAGACAAATGAGAAATTGCAGAAGTAATGTGTTTGAATATGACATCAAAAATATCGAGGAAAGCTCAACATTTTTATAATTACATGTCGTCAAGAACAATTTCAAACCAGCCAAGTGGTTTCAAGAACAACAAGTACATGAATGAACATTAAAACATGAATTTTATGGTATCGAGCGACCACATGATTTTTACCTTTTATGGAAGTGTACCCAATTGCATCTTCAATCTGATCTTGAGGAAGAGCCATGCCATCAATTATTTGTCCATTGTTGCAATGCAGAAGTTTGAATAAAGAATAATTCTGCCAGTAGCGTTTAGTGGATAAGTGGCAGTTTTTAATTTCTATTGGCAACATTTAGACTTCTGCCTGCAATATTAGTGATCTGCCAACAGTATTTAGTTTTTTCTGTACAGTATTAATGGACTGCCTACCGTATTCATTAGTTCACAGGTCTGTGCCTCTTAATACTAATTCGTCGCCCTGGCAGGATTTTTTGGAGTCTCGAAATATATTATGTCGCAAAGCAGTTAAAGACAATTCCAAAAAAGACAAATCGGGTTGGGTTAGGTTAACGATGGCCAATATCAAGTAGAGATGATGTTTAAAAAGTTTAATGGTATGGAGATAGTTGGAGACCCTGCCCTGATAAGATGATTTTTAAGATGTTAATAACGTTAATATATTAAATTTTACGTCATGTTTAGTATAATAACTTCATTTACTGGCAAATAACGAAACAGTTAATTGAGTCAACCTTCAAGAAATAACAATAATTTAAAAACGATTATTTTCGAAATCGATAAATCGAATTGGTTCAACGAAACTCTAAACGAATCGTTTAGAACGGCTTTTACAAATCCAATAAATTTACAAAGTTCCGCATTCGGACCACGTATACCAGGTTAAGTCGGCTAATAATAAACCATTAGTAGTATCGACCGAACTCGCGCCTCCACATTCGAATGCAAATGTCCCATTTCACACTTAAATAGAGAATGAGAGTCGATTGAACCGAAGCCGATTTATTTATTATTAAGGTTAACCTTCAATTCTTCTTAAACGTTCGATACATCTTATTTGTTAAAAAATTTTTCTTAAAAATATCTTTTTCGGTTTACTAATATTTACCCGATTTATTCCGCGCGAAATCGCGAAATCGCGAAAGTAGGTGTGTTAGTTATTAAAAAATTATTTATAAATTTATAACGATCACTTAATTCGAAAATTAAGACTAACAATTCTAAGAAATTTAAGGGAAAATCAACGGAGAGATCGATTGTTTTCGGTACACAAGTTTAGTTTGAAAGTAAGTTTAATTTTAGAAACCTCCTGAATCACCCGTAACGGTCTTTAAAAGCACCGGGCCCTAAACAAATTTGTTTACGCTACGGGAACCCGTTTTTGAAAACAAACGATTCGGTTAGTTGAGTTGGTTCCTTTTTAACAATCTGTTTAGGATGGACACAAAACAAATAAACTAAAACTAAGACGTCATTTAAGAGTTAATGATGTTCTTTTAGGTGGCCGAATCAAGAGTTTCTCCCGAAATGTCGACCTTGACCGCTACTAATGGTCATAGAAATCAAGAGAATTTTGCAAAAACTGTTTTTGGAGGTGAGTAATTAATTTTTTTAATTCAGTAAATCCTCGATATAACGAACATAATATTATTAAGACTCATAACCAGTAATATGTCATACATATATAATGCAACCTGAATTATTCCTTGTTTTTTCCTGAATACACTTAGGGTATTCCCCGGGTAGACTATACAATGTATAAATCGAGGACGATATTCTTAGTTTTAATTGTTATTTTGTGTTGGATTGCATATATTAATTGCACTGAAAGTGGAACTAAGACTAGGATTTGTGAAAACTAAAGACCATATTCTCATCCATTTTTATTTTTAATTTTTTCATTGTTATTCTAGATTCTTCTAGAGTTGTTCTATATTGTTTCAAATTGGCAAATAGAAAAAATTAAAATTGAGCGAGAAAACCCGAAGAAACGGATTATTTGGCTAACCCTCCATTTTTGAAAAAAAAAACAGATTTTTTTTATTGCTTCAAGTTGTTCTCGTTATTGTTCCAGAAAATCAATATTATGGGATTAAGCATTACATTAAAAATAAGTTTGACTGCCACAATCTCAAATTTTTAATCATGACTACAGCAAAACTACAATCCATTCAACGTCATAAAATGTACTAAAATTATTTATATTGAACTAATAAAGTATAGTACATAATCAATTACATTGTAGCCTTTGCTATTTCCTGGATATAAAGGGAAAATTGAGAAAATGTTCATTGCTTTTTATATTTAATCAATAATCCTTGACTACAGCAAAATTAGAACTCAGATCACCATAACATCAGCTATTAATTGTTCAACCAGTAAAGCATAATCTGTAATCAGTTACAGTTTAGCTTTTGCCATGTTCTAGATATAAAGCGAATATTGCCAAAATCTTAATTTATTTTAGCTTTTAATCAATAATCTATGACTACAGCAAAACTAGAACTGACAGAGCACCATAACATGTACAAACATTATTCGTATTGAACCAATAAAGCATAATCCATAATCAGTTATATTCTAGATTTTACCACTTTCTAGACATAAAGCTAATATTGCCAAAATGTTCATTGCTTATTGTTTTTAATGAATAATCCTTGACTACAGCAAAACGAGAACTCATAGAGCACTATAACATGCACAAAAATTGTTCATATTGAACTAGAACTAGTGAAGTATAATCTATAATCAGTTACATTCTAGTTTTTGCCATTTTCTAGACATAAAGTGAATATCGCCAAAATGCACACTTTTTTAGTTTTCTGCTAAGGTCTCTTCTCAGCCTTTGGTCATATTTATTAGTCCTAACCAGAACCTTTGTTTTGTCGAAATCCATTCCGTGTTCCTCTGAATAGCAATGTTCCGCAACAGCCGACTGTTGAATCTTTTGTCGCTTTAGAACAATGTAGAACGACTTTAAAACAAAATAGAACAACAATGAAACATTTTAAAATTAAAAAATTGGGTGCTAACTTTCTGCACTCAGAGAAACATTTGGTTTTAGCTTACGTTTCTTAACTTATTAATTAAATTAAAATTAGAACTAATACGTCTAGTCCTCTATATGCAAGATTACTAGTTTGCCAGCAGTATCTATTTTTTCTCTAAAGCAAAAATAGAAAAATTGGTGAAAGATACTAGATTAATTTGGACTTGAACGGGAGTAGGTTGAATTGTAGTTGAAAACAATGTAATGAAAATAGTCTCTATACTGTGATTAGTTTAGCAACAGTTTTTCTAAGTGAAGCCAGAACCTTTGCTGAAAAATAATATTCAAGATTAAGGGCTAAACCAGGAGTTTATATTGAGGGTGCCAAAGAATGCAAGAACTAGGTAGTAGTTTCAGTAGGTAATATGTGATCTGTTAGCAAGATCTAGTTATCTCTTTGTACTTTTGGTCTTGTGCCAGTATTATTTAGTATTCCACGGCTATTAAATAGCTTCTGCCGATAATGTTTAGTCTATTGTCTGCAAGACTAAAGGTTTGCCAGCAGTATCTAGGCTTGCGTTTACAGTTTTGGCCTTCTGTTTAGTTTCTATAGGCAATAGACATTTGGTCTTCTCTCTGTAACATTAGTGATCTGCCAACAGTATCTGGTCATATATCTGGTAATATTACCATGTTTCCAAGATGATATTGATTAAGTCCAGATTGTTATATTATAAGCATTAGGTGTTAAATGTGCAAGGACAATTTAGGGTACTGTTGAGGGAAACAAATAAAAAATGGCAAAAGAAATGTGGTAAGATATAAAAATATTAGACATTAAAAATATTAAATGAGAATGTTGGAGAAAGCCATCGTTTAAACTCCCTCAACATTTTGGTAATTATAAGTCATCAAGAAAAATGTTAAGCTAGATCAAGAAATCGCAAAGATGTATAATGAAGATTGATGATGGCCAACATCTGTATTAGATCCAATGTTGGGAGTTGAGTAAAGTAGGAGGTGATATTAGGATGTTTCTGAAATAAATGAATGATACTGAGTAAGTCTGAACTGTTATATTGAACCAATAAAGCATAATCCATAATCAGTTATATTCTAGCTTTTACCACTTTCTAGATATAAAGCTAATATTGCCAAAATCTTCGTTGCTTATTGTTTTTAATTAATAATCCTTGACTACAGCAAAACGAGAACTCATAGAGCACTATAACATGCACAAAAATTGTTCATATTGAACTAGTAAAGCATAATCTATAATCAGTTACATTATAGTTTTTGCCATTTTCTAGACATAAAGTGAATATCGCCAAAATGCACACTTTTTAAGTTTTCTGCTAAGTTCTCTTCTCAGCCTTTGGTGATATTTATTAGTCCTAACCAGAACCCTTGTTTTGTCGAAATCCATTCCGTGTCGCTCTGAATAGCAATGTTCCGCAACAACCGACTGTTGAATCTTTTGTCGCTTTAGAACAATGTAGAACGACTTTAAAATAAAATAGAACAACAATGAAACATTTTAAAATTAAAAAATTGGGTGCTAACTTTCTGCACTCAGAGAAACATTTGGTTTTAGCTTACGTTTCTTAACTTATTAATTAAATTAAAATTAGAACTAATACGTCTAGTCCTCTATATGCAAGATTACTAGTTGGCCAGCAGTATTTATTTTTTCTCTAAAGCAAAAATAGAAAAATTGGTGAAAGATACTAGATTAATTTGGACTTGAACGGGAGTAGGTTGAATTGTAATTGAAGACAATGTAGTGAAAATAGTCTCTATACTGTGATTAGTTTATCAACAGTTTTTCTAAGTGAAGCCAGAACCTTTGCTGAAAAATAATATTCAAGATTAAGGGCTATACCAGGAGTTTATATTGAGGGTGCCAAAGAATGCAAGAACTAGGTAGTAGTTTCAGTAGGTAATATGTGATCTGTTAGCAAGATCTAGTTATCTCTTTGTACTTTTGGTTTTGTGCCAGTATTATTTAGTATTCCACGGCTATTAAATAGCTTCTGCCGATAATGTTTAGTCTATTGTCTGCAAGACTAAAGGTTTGCCAGCAGTATCTAGGCTTGCGTTTACAGTTTTGGCCTTCTGTTTAGTTTCTATAAGCAATAGACGTTTGGTCTTCTCTCTGTAGCATTAGTGATCTGCCAAAAGTATCTGCTCATATATCTGGTAATATTACGATGTTTCCAAGATGATATTGACTAAGTCCAGATTGTTATATTATAAGCATTAGGTGTTAAATGTGCAAGGACAATTTAGGGTACTGTTGAGGGAAACAAATAAAAAATGGCAAAAGAAATGTGGTAAGATATAAAAATATTAGACATTAAAAATATTAAATGAGAATGTTGAAGAAAGCCATCGTTTAAACTCCCTCAACATTTTGATAATTATAAGTCATCAAGAAAAATGTTAACCTAGATCAAGAAATCGCAAAGATGTATAATGAAGGTTGATGATGGCCAACATCTGTATTAGACCCAATGTTGGGAGTTGAATAAAGTAGGAGGTGATATTAGGATGTTTCTGAAATAAATGAATGATACTGAGTAAGTCTGAACTGTTATATTGAAGCAATAAAGCATAATCCATAATCAGTTATATTCTAGCTTTTACCACTTTCTAGACATAAAGCTAATATTGCCAAAATGTTCGTTGCTTATTGTTTTTAATCAATAATCCTTGACTACAGCAAAACGAGAACTGATAGAGCACTATAACATGCACAAAAATTGTTCATATTGAACTAGTAAAGCATAATCTATAATCAGTTACATTCTAGTTTTTGCCATTTTCTAGACATAAAGTGAATATCGCCAAAATGCACACTTTTTAAGTTTTCTGCTAAGTTCTCTTCTCAGCCTTTGGTGATATTTATTAGTCCTAACCAGAACCCTTGTTTTGTCGAAATCCATTCCGTGTCCTTCTGAATAGCAATGTTCCGAAACAGCCGACTGTTGAATCTTTTGTCGCTTTAGAAAAATGTAGAACAACTTTAAAACAATGTAAAACAACAATGAAACATTTAAAAATTAAAAAATGGAGTGCTAACTTTTTGCACTCAGAGAAACATTTGGTTTTAGCTTACGTTCCTTAACTTATTAATTAAATTAAAATTAGAATTAATACGTCTAGTCTTCTATATGCAAGATTACTAGTTTCCCAGCAGTATCTATTTTTTCTCTTTGCAGGACGATACCCCTACATTTACTTAGAGATCAATACAGATTTTTTGCATGATTTACCATTCATTCAAACTTCTGCATAATGAGAAATCGATCACTAAAATCGATGGCCTTGCCCTTCCCCTTCGAGATTCCTGCATTGGTCATGCCTTCGTAGAGAGCAGAAATCACGAGAGGTTCGATACCGTGTCATTTCCTGTTAATGGCAGCCTTTTACCCTACAACGGATGCGTAGTGCTTCTAGTGGTGGGTAGTGGTTCTTCATGGGGTTTGTATCGGACGTGCTGACCATACAGGGCCAGGGATATTATTGGATGCGAATCATGTCTTGAAATGAGGCATGGATGTGGAGGTGATCACGAACAAGTGTGGTCTATACCATTGCTTGAAGGTCTGCCGAATTCACCGCCAAAGTTCCTCCTTCTAAGGTAACATTGTTCAACCTCGATGCTCCTGTGGCATTACTTCAACTGAAGGAACTCCGGTGGTGAATCGGTCATATGTTGGGGCGCATTCTTCTCATTCTTCAAGCTGCCCATATACTTTTACTCCTACAAGATGAACTCAGCCATGTATCAGGCGATGCTTCAGACTACCCTCGCCGTTCATGAGGAGGAACCGCGCCTGCCACATAATCTACTAACAATACAACGTGGTATGATTCGCAACCAAGAACATCTTTGTTTGATCTTGAGGAAGAGCCATGCTGTCGATTATTAACCTATTATTATAGGATAATACCTGCTTTGTGTTGGTTCTTATGGGAATCACCCCATATATACAGACTGGCTTTACCTTAAGATTTCGTTCACATGTTTGGTCCATGATCTAGCAAACTGTTTCACAACAGAAATTGCTCTATTCAATTTACAAATTTGTCGCTCTTTATTTTTAACAATAAAACTGGAACGTCTTATACCTAGTGAAAAAATTTCGTCATAATCTATACCAAATTTTTGTGTAAATCCTTTTTCGACTAAACGAGCCCGATATCTTATTAGGTTTTTATCAAGTTTTTGTTTAAATATCCATTTAAAATCTACAATGATTAAGTTATTTGGTTTATCTACCTAAGTCCACGCTTGATTATATTTAAAAGATTCAAATCCTTCCTTTATTGCTGTTTTCCATTCTTCTGTGTTAGGTGCTGACAATGCTTCTGTCGCTGTCATTGGATTATCATCTTTATTCTTGCTTCTGTTCGATATATGTAAGTAACGTAATCATCAAATCTTTTTGGCTTCAAGACTTTTCAGCTCTTCAGATTCTTTATGTTGTCTTCGCTTTCTTCCGATGATTTCCCTTCATGTTTCTCAAATTGTTCCTCTATGGTTTTCTTGATCGTTTTACCTTTTCCTTTATCGTTTCACTTTCAACGATTATTACATCCCTATTTGTAATAAATTTACCATTTTCGGGATTAAAAACTCTGTACCCTTTTGTAATTCATCCAAAACCAACAAGAGTCAGCTTCTTTGATTTCTTCTCCCATTGTATTTGCTTTAGGAATATATACTCGCAAATAGCCCGAAGTTTTTTCCTCCGATATGATTACTACTTATTTATTTTTAATATACAGTATGTACATAAAGTGTGAAATTAATTCGATATAAATTAGGGAGATTCCAAATTTAACATAGAACCTATAAATGTGAGTTTCTATTTAAGAATGTCAACATAGGCTTGGTATTTCAGCTTTAGGACACCTGTACATTTCAAGTTTATCTTAAAAAGTGTGTATTAAAAATAGAACATAGTTGTCCATGTCTTTTTTAGTCTAAGAAAATTTGCTGAATTTATATCGAATTGATTCCATACTTTATATGCACAGATACAGACACCCATTTTTTCGAAGACAACTGAATACAAGATGTGCTACATGAAAAGTACTCAGAATTTAACGTAGAATCGTAACATTGATTCCATACTTTATGTACATACTGTGGCCGTGTTTATGGCTTCAGCCCTAAACTTTTTATCCAAATTTCCAAACAACTAATGAATGATTGTCGAAAGTCCACTGTTCAGGAATATGAGGATTAGTTTTCTAAGGAATGATACTATTTAAATATTGACATCCATCTTTCTGTTGCAAAATTCACGTCCATTATCTCTTCGTAAATCGATTTTCTACTAATGCTTTAAAATCTTTGAAACGTTGTATGACCTTGTATTTATCCTTAATAAAATATACAAAAGTCATTTGAATGAATATTAATTCGGAATAAATCAGAAAATACTTAGTCTCAATGATGTAGTTTCCATAGTTCAGCAATGTCTGAATGAATTATTATCCGAATGAATATGACTGATAATCTTGTTTGATTTATTTAGTACACAGTTAAAGTTAAGAAAGCAAAAAAAACTTTCGCAAAAAGCTTTCAAAATGCTGTGCTTGTATTGAGAACGGAGAGCTCAATAGTAGGGACATTAAAATAAAATAATTAATTGTAAGTAGTAGGTTCAATCCAGATAAAACCATTAAAACTGGTTTCATCAAAACCATTTATATGATTCGTTTGCAATGAAAATGTCTTTTGCCCGCAGTATTTAGAATTTCACAAGAAGTATCTAGTCTTTAATGATAGCCTTTGAACTTCCAACATGAAGATTTTGTATTTGGTTTCAGTTTTTGGCCTACTTGCATCAAGATTTTGCATTTTATGCAATAGTAGTTAATGTTCTCAAAGCAAATTCAGATGGTTTATCAACAGTATCTTGTTTTCTGGGAATAAATATTTTTTCTGCCAGCAGTTTTACAGCCAGTATCAAGTCTTCTGAAAATATTTCAAATCTTCCAAAGGCAATATCAAGTCTTTTGGAAGCAGTGCAAATATTCTAGAAGCTGTATCAAGTGTTGTAGAAGCATTTCAGGTCTTCCAGAAGAAATATTATGTGTTTTGGAAACATTTCAAATCTTCTAGAAGCAGTAGCAAGTTGTCTCAAAGCACTATCAAATTTTCTGGAAACATTTCAAGACTCCTCGAAGCAGTATCAAGTCTTCTGGAAACAGTATAAAGTTTTATGTAAGCAGATCAAGTCTTCTTCAGTTCTTGACATTCTCTGAAAGCATGTCAAGTCTTCCAGAGGCAATACCAAGTTTTTGGAAGCAGTATTGCAAGTCTTCCAGAGGAAATATCAAGTCCTTTGAATGCATTTCAAGTCTTCTAGAAGCTGTCTCAAGCCTTTTGGAAGCAGTTCAAATTTTCTGAAAGCAATGTCATGTCTTCTAGTAGCAGCATCAAGTCTTCTGGAAACCTTTCAAATCTTCCAGACGTAATATCAAGCCTTTTGGAAGCAGTCAAGCCTTCTACAAGCAGCATCAAGTCTTTTGGAAGCACTGCAAATCTTTTATTCTGCAAATCTTATCAAATTTTCTGGCTTTTTTGTTCAATCGCATCAACAGTAATTTAAATGATAGTTATTCCCAGGACGGATTGTGGACAATACAGATGCAATTTAATTGATTCTGCCAATATTTCGTACCTATTTTGATACTTCCTCAGGGCGAGTCGTTAAATTGCAATGAAAATATTTCAATTGACATTAGCAAGAAGTGAATGTCACTCGAAACTTTTCAGTTCATGGTTACTTGACAATGTTCTTCGTTTTTTCGTTAATTTCAGGAAAAGTCTCCTTCCTGGGAATAATTATCATTTAAATTTCAAAGCCTTTCGACACAAGTCTTTTGGAAGCAGTGTCAAGTCTTCTGAAAGCACATCAAGTTTTCCAGAGGCAATATCAAAACTTTTGGAAGCAGTTCAAATCTTCTAAAAGTTATATCAAGTCTTTTAGATGCATTTCAAGTCTTCTGGAAGCAATACCAAGTCTTCTGAAAGCAATGTCATATCTTCTAGTAGCAGTATCAAGTCTTCTGGAAATATTTCAAGTCTTCCAGAGGCAATATTAAGTCTCTTAGAAGCAGTTCAAGCCCTTTAGAAGCAGTATCAAGTCTTTTGGAAGCATTGCAAGTCTTCTATTTTACAAGTCTTATAAAATTTTCTGGAAGCATTTCAAGAGTTTTCGAAGCAATGATAACTCTTCTGAAAACAAATCCAGTGTTCCAGAGGCAAGGTTAAGGCTTTTTGGAGCTAGTTGAAGTCTTCTAAAAGTTGTATCAAGTGTTTTAGATGCATTTATTAAGTTTGTTTCTTATAGAGTCAGAAAGTTAATTTGGAATAATAAAAGACTGCTTAAAGGGACTAAATTTCTGCTCACTGAGTCCCTTACTAAAAAGAGAATTTAGCTCTTTGCGGCTACGAAAGAGGCAGTTGGTTACGGGAATTGTTGGACCTCGGATGGTAGAATTTTTGTCGCCCTTCCTAACAATAGGGTCAAGGGAATCTCTTCTTATGAAGACCTTACCGATGTGAGTGCTGAGAAGACTGTAAAGAGTCAACGAGAGCTCAGAACCAGGCGACAAGCTAACAGGAATTAACGACTTCAGATTTCACTTTTGTCTTTTGATTATTATTATTATTATTATTTTTTTGCGCCCAATTATCACTTTCAATTGATTATTTGCGCTGGTTACTGTATCTATTAGTTATATTATTGTTTTAGTTGCATTCTCGTTTAGACACCCATTCTATTGTACCACCTACCATTTATTTTAATTCTTTTTTTTTGAAGTTTAGTGTCTTGCCAATTTGACATTCTTTACATTTTCGCTATTATTTTTATTTTATTTTGCTTACTAATTTCTCCGTTTATTTATTAATTATTTATTTATTGTTACCTTGTTTACTCTTGCTGTCATGTGCTTCTCTAGATCTGCCTTTTTCACATGAAATTCGTTCATTTACACGTTCGTTCATTGTCTGCGTTTTCCAGCCATTAGGGATCAAATTATTGATGAAGATTTTGATATATTTGCTATTACTGAAACTTGGATTTATACAAATACAGATGTTTCGTCATATTCAGTTAACGGCTATCGATGCCTTTTCGCCAGTCGTACTCGCCTACATAACCACACCAATGCGGGTGGTGGTGATGGAGTTGTTTTAATGTTTTACTTCAAGAGATATCTCCGGTTATCGAGCACCTGTGGTTAGAAGTTATTAATGCTCCTGTTACCATGGTTATTGTCGTTGCTTACCGACCTCACAATGGCTTCAGTGAATTTCTCTCCCATTTTGAGGATATTCTGTCTTCTGTTGCTCCGACTACGGAGGAACTTGTCTGCATGGGTTATTTTAACATTACTGGATTGGATATTAATGGCTGGTATGGCAGTCGGTTCATCCCAATTATTGAACAGTTTAGCCTTCAACAAATTATCACGAGCCCGACTCGTGTCACTGTCTCCTCCGCCACTTTGATTGACTTTGTGATTTTGAATATGGATGCTCCTGTTCTTGAATCGGGTGTGATTAGTATTCATAACATTGCTGATCACTCGCTTTGTCTTTGTCCCTACCTTGTCTTTTGATTTGCCTATTTCTGCGGTTAGAAGCATTACTTACAGAGATTTCAGAAACTTTAATCCTGAAATTTTTCTGGATGAGCTGAAAGCACTTCCTTGGCAAGAATTTCTGCTCTTGTCGAATATTAACGAAAAAGTTGATTTTTTCAACTATCATATTATTAATCTTTTTAATATTTATGCACCCATCATCGCCCTTGGGTTACGAACAACATTAAACTTATCAATTTATCAAATTATTATCAATTGTTGTCTGGCATTTGGGGTCTATCCCGATAAATGGAAAACTGCATTGGTTTCTCCAATTCAAAAAAAAAGAATCTGAATGCTTTCGTTGATCTACAGCCTATCAGTATTTTAAATGTTACGTCGAAACTTTTGGAAAGGATTGTGGCGGCGAGAATGTGGGACCATCTTAATACATTCAATATATTATCATCCAATCAGTCTGGGTTTCGCCCTGGTTTTAGTTGCAGCACGGCTCTTCTTGATGTTGCCGATGATATCTTGCGTGGGATGCATGATGGATGTGTCACTGCACTAGTTCTAATCGATTTCTCTAAGGCTTTTGAGACGATCCTTCATTTAACACTCCTATCAGTGCTCCATTATATCGGCCTCTCTCCGTTGGCTGTTGATTTCTTTAAAAATTATTTTTTGCAGCGCTCACAAATTGCAAAATTTCAGGATGTCTTATCAGAGAGTGGCCTTATTACTTCCGGAGTACCTCAAGGATCAATTTTGGGACCTATAATTTATCTTATTTATACGATTAATTCGTGTTATAACCTCAACCACTGTAAAACCCACATGTATGCTGACGATACACCAGTGTATTTCCGCTTTAATGGGGATAACTTTGGCGAGTCGCAATCTTTAATTAACAATGATTTGAAATTACTCGTTCACAACGCCATTCGCCATTGCTTGTCCATTTATGCTTCGAAATCGTCTATTATTATTTTTGGTACTGGTGCTCTTGCGGCTGAGGCTAAGCTATCTTTCAAAATTTTTATCAATGATGAACAAATAAAATACCCCTGTTGCACGCAATTTGGGTATTGTCATGGACGCTGACTTGAGATTCAGGGGACATGTCAGTAATCTCCTTCAGAGAGCCTATTCCACCCTTAACTAACTTGTGTTATCCATCTTTAATTACGGGGATGCCTTTTACCACACTTGCATCGACGCCGCGAATCGATCTCGTATTCAGGGCGTGCAGAATTCCTGTCTTCGCTTTATCTTTGGTATCAGGGGACGTGAGAAAATATCTCATACGCTCGATTGGGTCGGTTGGCTGAATATGTCACGACGTAGAATATTACACTCCGCTTATGTGTACCACAAAATTCTTACTTTCAAAACTCTATTTATACAACAAAATTAGCTATCGTACAGATATTCATAATATTAATGTTAGGCACCGTTATACATTAACAATACCGAAGCACCGACTTGAAGTATTCAAGCGATCCTACTCCTTCTGTGTGCCTAACATTTATAACAATATCCCACTTTGTATAAATCTGGAGAATGTACGTGGCTTTACCAAAAGACTAAAAATTGAACTACTGAGACAGCAGGTGGAGGCGAGCAATCATCATCACTAAGCATGTCATGAATATCAGGTTTGTAAATTGGCAATGCACTTGGGGTTGGTTTTGGAATGGGTTTTATGTTTAATTTCATTTATAATATTCGAGGGCCAGATGAAGAACAGTTTGCGATTTCGCTAATTGACTTGGTTATCTTTAACTCTTTAATTTCATGAATTACAATTTCTACAAGTCTACAAGTCTTATCAAATCTTCTGGAAGTATTTCAAGAGTTTTCGAACCAATATCAAGTCTTCTGAAAACAAATCCAGTGCTCCAGAGGCAATGTTAAGTCTTTTTGGAAGCAGTTCAAGTCTTCTAGAAGCAATATCAAGTTTTTTGGAAACATTTCAAGGCTTTTCAAAGCAGTATTAAGTCTTTTGCAAATAGTATCAAGTCTTCTGGAAGCAGATCATTTTTTTAACGCTATGTGTACCTTTTCCCCGAGAGTCCTCTTCCTTGTACCATTTAAATTATTTATTAAAACATTTTAAATTCAAATTAAAATATCTTCATTATTATTAATATTTGTTCGTTATATCGAGGTTTTATTATATGTGATTGCTAATCTAATGTTGTCTATTTTTAATTTCTTTTTTAATCTGCTTGTTCTGCATGGATTATAAATATTTGTAGTGCATAAACGTAAGTAAAAAATAAATATTAAAAAGTAGTTATATCACGTCTCTCATCATTAAGTCATTTGTCAAAACAATATCGACATTTTAACTCAAACCAGAAAAGTATGACCGGTAAATAAGTGTACGTCGCGTTTGACAATCGATTAAATAATTACACGGTGTTTTTCCTAAAGGACACCACGACAAAAAAAATCAATAAAACTGCCATTCCCAACACATTCATTTTTACTTAGTGTATATTACAAAGCATACAAAGTCACCACCCTTTAATTGAAGTTATAAAAAATACATTGTGATGGTATACAATTTATGATAACTTTGAGATATAAACGAGGTGTTTCTCAGTGGGACTCCACATTCGTAGTGGTTGTATCCAGAGAGTTTCCAACTGAACCTAAGTCTACACAGAATACGAAATTAAATTTTCCTACTCTCCTACAATATTGATTAACTTCATCTCCAAAGGTCTCGATTTGCTGCGGATAATGTTGAATAACCATGGAAAATCTAATAATAAGACATCATCAACTTTAGGAGCGTACGGTGCAAACAATAAAGGTAATCGTAGTAATAATCATAAAAATTTATGTCATGAATTTTAACATAGATGACATTTTCAATTTAGCACCGTTCTGGTTTCCTTGCATTATAATATTGCAGGGCACAGGTGTGCCCACTCTCCGTGTGATATGTGTTAGCTTTTTGAAATATATTATCCCGCGTTTAAATTGTCGTGACGTTCGAAACGTTATGAACCGTGAAAATTTAAAGACGTCGTATAAAAACAACTTTGTTTTAAATATAAACTTGCTCATTTTTGAAGGCTCTCGACTGTTTTAATAAATAATTGCGTTGGGAAGAACTACTGTAAGGTTATAAAGCGTCTCGAAAATAATTTTTGACGTTTAAATGTTTTATCGTCAAAGTCAAGGAAATGTTAATATTAAATAAATAATGGTGACGTCGGGGTTAATTTAGTATGATCGTGAAGTTTTATGTAAGTTTGTTGTTTCACCTTTTGAAGTATGTTAAGGGGTTAATGGGAAAGTGTAATTAGAGACGAAGTATGTGTGATGATAAATGGTGCGAATTTTGTGATAAAAGGAGGTAAAACGAACGTACGATTTATCAATGCATGCAGATTCAAAAAGAAAAATAAAATTGGTTTAAAATTAATGGAGCAGTAAAAGGTTTTGCTCATTATTCTTATGTAACGTTACTTTCCTTAATAAAATATTGTTTTTTTTTTCAATAATTTGTCTTATACCATCTCATTTATTTTTGGGAACAATTCTTTCTTGGCAACTATCTTTACGATACATAATTAAAACTTATTCATCCATCAAATCCTTCAACAAATATAAAAAAGTAGAAAAATTTTATATTGATATAGCTAGATGGATCCTGAAAATCCCCAATGGTATCTAGAACTTTAAATAACTTTAAAAGTTTGCTTTTGGGAGTAAGTCAAATTCTTCAAATCGATCTTTCACTTCAAACTTCTCTGAATCTGAAGAGTTTCACCATATAAGTGAAATAAATTGATGTTGAGGAAAATCATAAGCAAGTTATGATGTTGATATACATTAAGTTGATGTTGATAGCTTCTTAATAATATGTTTTTGAAAAATGTTAGGGGACAATAAATTAAATTGCGATGTTAATGATGCTATCAAAGATGTGGGAAAATGCCATGATATGAATGATACCAAAGATCTGTTGAAAGATGACAATGTCTTGCTCAATATTTTGAGTGAGGATAATATTAAAAAATGTCAGAGATAAGAAAGAGAAATGTTTTCAATTATCTAGAACAAAAACGGCAACACTAGAATATCACGAACAATGTGATGTTATTGATAAGGTTTAATAATATCATCAATAATGGCGATTTCAAGCCATCTTAGCAACAACATATTATAATCTTGTAGCACGATGTTGAGAATGATATTGAAATTAATTTATATGTACCATGTTCAATGCCTCAGGTCGGCATTATGCGCATGTGTGCTCTGTACCATCATATGTCCTTAGGTCATAAACCACATTCCTTAGATCACATCAGAGGAATAAGTCCTCTGATTGATGATCCCGCCGATTGTGAAATGCACGCTGTAATTCATTTTCTTAACGCTAAAGGTGTGAAAGTGGCTGAAATTGAGATTATGCATCGTGCTTCATGACAATACCCGCCCACGGAAAATCGAACTGAAGACTTGATCAGATCAGTTAAAGACTAGGAATAATTTGGACACCTGTACAGTCCTGATTTAACGCCGAGTATCATGTCATGATACATTTGAAGAGATATTTGGGTGGTCATCGGTTCGACAATGATGACGATGTCAAAATTACCATGATACAGGTAGATTTCTATGAGGATGGCACACAAAAGCTTATTGTAGGATATGATTACTGTCTAAATAATGGTGGAATCTAGTAACTAAAAGTACAGACATTCACATAAAAAAGAGCCTAATGGTTTCGCATCTCTTTGACTGTCTTAAAAACAGATTATATGGTACAATAAATGGATATTTTGGAAGATCGTGAGCAAGGGGTGATGGTGATACAACAGTTAAGATCACTATCAAGGTTGATATTTAGCAAAATAAAGATTGATGTTGGTGGTTTATGAACAATTTGTTTTCGAAAAATGTAGGTAAATGTAGGATGTTAAAGACGTTGAGAGGTGCTAACAAACATGTCAAGCAATGTTAGCAATGATGTGAATGATTCCAAGCAGTTGTTGTATGGTGATCAAGGCTTGCTTATTGTCTTGAATGGAGACAATATTAAAAGTTGTCGAAGATAAGGTAGAAAAATATCTTCAATAATCTTGAAGACAATCAACGATAACATTAGCAAATATGACCAACAATGTGATGTCGTGGATAATGTAATAATATGAATCTTAATTGCATGTATACAGAATGAGATTGTTGATGTCATTGAAACATCACAAACATTATGAAACATTGCGATGAAGGCATGATATGTATCAATGTTTATAGATGAAAGCGACAATTTTTGGGGCCCAGATAGCGTTTAAAGCAGTTAGCGACATTCTTAGTAGATTCAGAAGCTGAAAACTATGTTGTGTAATGCAGGCGATAATGTTTTGAAAACATATATATAAGAAGATATTTTTAGTATTATCTAATAAATTTCACAAAATTTTCCAAACCAATTTTAATGTGGCATCATTTCATAATTAACTTGGAATTGATGGTGCAAGTCAATATCTAGGTACAAAATTGTTCTCATATTGGCAATCTGAAAAACATAAACAATTTTTCAAAACAGATACAATTTTTGAAAAACAGATATATTTTTTACTAATTCTTGGAAATATGAAAGCTAATTAAATAGTTCGTCGCAGCTCTTTAAATTTTACTAAAAAATTGTAAATTTATGAAATTTGATGAAAAAACTAAAGACGATTTTTCAATACGGATACTATATCTAGTTTTTTTGAAAACTAGATACATTCTTTAGTAGTTCTTGGAAATATAGAAGCTAATTTCTAAGTATACCGTTCAACACAGGTCCTTAAAGTTGATTAAAAATGCTGAAAATTTACAAAATTGTGCTCATATTAGAAAGTTGCTATCTCAAAAACTGAAAATGGTTTTTCAATACGGACAATTTTTTTGAAAAATGGATATATTCTTTAGTAATTCTTGGAAACATGGAGGCTAATATCCCAGTATTTGTCTATATCTGTTGCAGTGTTTTAAAATTTGCCAAGAAATATTGAAAATATAAAAAATTGTGCTCATACTAAATAATTGCTATCTCAAAATTTAAAAATGATTTTTCAAAAAGGATACTTTTTTTGAAAAATAGTAATAAAATAGTAATAAATAGTAATTTAAAAAAATAGTAATAAAAATAGTAATAATAAACACTTTAGTAATTCTTGGAAATATAGAAGCTAATTTCCCAGTATCTATCTATCTATATCGTAGTGTTACTTACTATCTATCGTAGTGTTTTAAAGTTTGCCAAAAAATATTGAAAATATAAAAAAATATGCTCATACTAAATAATCGATATCTAAAATATCTAAAAAAGATTTTTCAAAACGGATACTTTTTTGGAAAAATAAATATAATCATTAGTAATTCTTGGAAATATGGAAGCTAATTTATAAAAAGATGGTTCGTGGCACCTCTTTAAAATGTGCTGGAAAGAACTGCAAATTTGTGAAATTCTTTACGCATTAGAAAGTTGTTATCTCAAAAAGTAAAAATGATTTTTCTTTGACTTTGAATGATAGTGATTTTAATAAATAGATATATTCTTGGAAATATGGAAGTTAATTCGCAAGTAGATCGAAAATATGAAACCTAATTTCCAAGTATATCGTTCAACACAGCTCGTTAAAGTTATATCTCAAAAATATAAAATGATATTTCAAAATTGATACATTTTTTGAAAAATAGATATATTATTCAGTAATTCTTGGAAATTTTAAAGATAATTTTAAAGCTAAATTTCGTGGAAATATCAACGCTAATTTCAAAGTATATCGTTCGACTCAGCTCTGTATATTTCACTCAAAAGAACCAAAGATTTACAAAGTTGTGCTCATAATGGCAAGTTGCTATCTCAAAAACTAAAAGTGATTTTTCAAATTGTATTCTTTTTTTGATATATATATATATATATGTTTTAGCAATTCTTGAAAATCTGGATACTAATTTCCAAGTATGTCGTTCATCACAGCTCATTAAAGTTTAGAAGAATTTTCCTCATATTGGCATCTTGATATCTCAAAAACTAAAAATGATTGTTCAAAGCGAATACTTTTTTTTGAAAAATCGATATACTAATTAGTAACTCTTGGAAATACGGAACCTAATTTTCACGTATATCGTTCAACACAACTCGATAAAGCTGACTAAAAAAATTGAAGATTGTTAAAATTGTAGTCATATTAGCAAGTTACTATCTCCAAATCTAAAACTGATTTTTCAAAATGGATACATTTTTTGAAAAATAAATACATTCTTTAGTAATTCGTGGAAACATGAACGTTAATTTCAAAGTATATCGTTCGACTCAGCTCTGTATATTTCACTCAAAAGAACTAAAGATTTTCAAAGTTTTGCTCATAATGGTAAGTTGCTATCTCAAAAACTAAAATTGATTTTTCAAAATGTATTCTTTTTTGGAAAAATATATATATTTTTTAGCAATTCTTGAAAATCTGGATACTAATTTCCAAGTATATCGTTCATCACAGCTCATTAAAGTTTAGAAGAATTGTCCTCATATTGGCATCTTGATATCTCAAAAACTAAAAATCTATGTTCAAAATGGATACCTTTTTTTGAAAAATCGATATACTAATTAGTAATTCTTGGAAATATGGAAACTAATTTCCAATTATATCGTTCAACATAACCCGATAAAGCTGACAAAAAAGTTGAAGATTGTTAAAATTGTAGTCATATTAGCAAGTTACTATCTCCAAGTCTAAAACTGATTTTTCAAAATAGATACATTTTTTGAAAAATAAATATATTCTTTAGTAATTCGTGGAAACATGAACGTTAATTTGAAAGTAAATCGTTCGACTCAGCTCTGTATATTTCACTCAAAAGAACTAAAGATTTACAAAGTTGTGCTCATAATGGCAAGTAGCTATCTCAAAAACTAAATATTATATATCAAAATGGATGCTATTTTTGAAAAATGAAAATATTATTTAGTGATTCTTGGAAATATGAAACTTAATTTCCAAGTATATTTATAATTCAACACAGCTCGTTAAAGTAGATTAAAAAAGCTGAATATTTACGAAATTGTGCTCACATTGGCATGTTGCTATCTTTAAAAGCTAAAAATGATTTTTCAAAACGGATACTTTTTTTGAAAAATACATATATTTTTTAGTAGTTCTTGGAAATATGAAAGATAATTTCCAACTGTAACGTTCAATAGAGCTCATTAAAATTAACTAATAAAGAGGAGGCTTTATAAAATTGTGCGCACATTGGAAAGTAGCTAACTCAAAAATTTCAAAATGGACACATTTTTTGCAAAATAGATACATCCTTTAGTAATTTTTGGAAACATGAAAGCTAATTTCCAAATGTATCTTTCAAGTAAGCTGGATAAAGTTGACTAATAAAGTTGAGGATTTAGAAAATTGTGCTCATATTGGCAAGTTGCCATCTCAAAAACTTAAAATGTTTTTTCAAAATGGATACTTTTTTTAAATAGATATATTGCTTAGTAATTCGTAGAAATGTTGTAAGTAATTTCCAGGTACATCGTTTAACGCAGCTCATTATACTTGTCTAAAAAGCTGAAGATTTACAAAATTGTGCTCATATTGGCTACCTCAAAAACTAAAAGCGATTTTTCAAAACTTTCTTTGAAAAATGTACATGTTTTTTAATAATTCTTGGAAATATGGAAACTAATTTAAAAAAATATCGTTCAACATAACTTGTTGCAGTTGAATAAAAAAGCTGAAGATTTACAAAATTGTGCACAATGTTGTTATCAAGAACTAAATATGTTTATCCAAAATAGATACTTTTTTTTTGAAAAATAGATATATTTTTAAGTAATTCTCGGAAGTATGGAAGGTAACGTCTAAATATATCATCTGTAGCAGTGCTTTAAAGTTTGTTAAAAATTATTGAAAATATGAAACGTGGTATTGATAACTTATTATCTCAAAAAATAAAAATAATTTTTCACGTCTTAATGATACAGGATGTATAAAACAAATGTATTATCTATCAATCAATATAGTCATAGATGTCAACAATATTTTTAGATGACTTAAAGACGATACGAATTGATACGCATAGGATGATATTAATAAATATAAGTGATTACATTGCACGAAATCTGGTGAGAAGCTGAAGACGATGTTGAGCAAAGCCAGCTCAAACTTTGAAGGAATTAGTACAAATTTTAAAGGAATTATAAAAATAAAATCTCTATATTTCTATAAAGGATCCATCAAAACCCATAATCTTTCAGAGTAGTGTTAAGCAATGATGATAACATTATTTTTACTTATTAAGATAGGTAACGTAAAAACAGTAAAAATTCACATTTTGAATTGAGCTCATGGTTTGTCCATATTTCAAGCATGCGTGGAACAGATTGGATGTATTATTAAGTTTAGAATTTTCAGCAGAAAATAATCAAATAATGGCAAACAAAAAAGGATTTTTAAATGCTTTCTTGCGTATACACCGATACCGAAAATTAGTTCCTTTTCTGTTATTACTGCCTAAGCCAATAATTAATAGATGGGGTACATGAATTAAAAATTAATTTATGCTGATAATTTTGAACAAGTTAAGACTTGTTTACTCACTTTTGATGACGTTTCGGCAGCACTTTTTTGTTAAAATGTATTTTTCATTATTATCATGAAAAAGTCTTTAATTAAGAGTTAATATTAAAAGATAACTCATAACTCTGTATTTTCAAAACAAAGTGTTTGTCGACTTATATCTATATGATGATTGAAGATATTGTCTTCATGAAGACATCATTGTCTTATGAAGACTATGAATAGACTTCATTGAATAGACGAAATGTACTGCTAAACCAACCCAACCTAATCCTGTACATTTGAAATGAAATAAAACTAGATTCAACATTAGACCTAGAACTAAAATTGTTCAGGTTTTGGCGTATTGAGAGAGGTATGGCTATACCCGAATGTTTCTTGTCCTAGATCTAGAGTTAGATCTAATGATATAAATCTCGAACTAACACTAGACCTAGAAGTGGAAAGGTTCGGGTTTAGATATCAACTTCAGTTAAAATACAGAGGGTTGCCAAATCAGTTTATGAAGTACTGTATTCTAGAAACTATTTCAATACGCAACTCAGGGAATTGTGTGATTGCTCCATTACTTCTTAGAATGTTAGTCGTTAGAGATCTTATGCGTAAACGCAATGATACAAAAACTTCTTCGAAGACATTAATCCAATACTAATTGGGAAACCTACCGTGCTTTACGTAATCGCTGCAAGAACTTAAAAAAATTGTATATTTATCGGAAATTGTCTTACGCTACCCCCAATACTTTCTGGAAATCTATGCATTCTCTTGGTGTAGTTGAATCACCTTCTTATCATGGTGGTTTTAATTGTGATTCTCCTGCTAATTATTTTGCCGATGATTACTCTCGATGATTCAGTGAAGGCATCAACTATTATTGCTATTAATGCCTCTGCTAATGTTAATTCCAGACTTTCCTTGGAGCTGTTTGACGAGTTTCAAGTCCGCCAGGCTCTCAGTCATTCGAAGGCCACTAGTGTTGGTGCTGATGTTGTCAGTACTACTCCACATATTTAACTTCCCCATTCAGACATCGACCTTCCCTTTTGTTTGGAAACTATAGAACTACTACTTACATTGTACCTATACCTAAACTTAAGTGTCCGACTTGTCTAAGCCATTTTCATCCTACATCTATTATTTCAGTAATTTCCAAAGCACTAGAGCGCTTGGTATATATGCAAGTGCAGCGGTATTTTGATGAGCTTAAAATTATCACTGATTTTCAATCAGTTTTCTGGCCATATCTTAGCGCGACGTCGGTACTCATCAAAATTACTGATTATATTAGACATGGTTGTGATGATCGGCGTTTGACCTTATTGGTCTTGCTCGATTTCAGCAAGGAATTTGATTCTATTGATCGTAGTTTGTTGGTGGCAATTCTATCTTATGTGGGTTTTTCATCAAGCTGTATTGCTTGGTTTCAATTGTACCTTTATAATCGTTCTTTGTGTGTATGTGACTCGTCATCTTCTTCGTCTGTAATTACAAGCCACTGTAGTGTGTCTCAAGGCAGTGTCTTGGGTCCACTCCTATTTTTAGTCTTTATAAATTCCATTTCTAAAATAATTAAGTGCAACTTTCACCTATATGCAGACGACCTTCAAATTTATACAACTGCAGCTGTGGATGAACTTCCAGCGGTTTAATAGGGATCTTGCTAGTGTTCTGAATTGATCTAGATGCCAAGGCTTGGGTTTAAATGTAGCAAAGACTCATGTTATTGCTTTTGGATCAAGGCCTTTGGTAACAAAATTTTATTCCCTGAATAATACCCATTTGTCACTTGGTTTGGATTGGATGGTAATATCATATAATGCTCTCGAATTGTTAAAAACTTGGGGGTGATGATGGATTCTGAATTCTCCTGGCAATCCCAGATTCAGTCTATCTGTGGGAAGGTCTGTTTCTGTTTCTATTTCCTACGCAAACTTGGTTGTTTCCTTCCACCTATTGTTCGTCGTAATCTCCGTTACATTTTAATTCTTCCCCATTTGGACTATGGTGGTGCTGTGTACCCGGACCTTTCGATTGGTTTTCGTAACAAATTGGAGAGGTTACAAAATAATTGTATGTGCTTTGTCTTCGATTTGAGCAAGTTAACCATGTTACACCTTATCGTAATCGGACCTTATACCTTATACAAGATTCTTTCCTCTCAATCTTCAACCTACCTGTTTACTGCATTTCAGATTATGGCCTCTCGCAGTCTTCCTACTAGAGCACTAGAGCAAATCTGGTGTTTCACTCATGTTTAACGTTAATCGTACCGAAATATATATGGTCATACGCGGTCCAAGCTATAACTCTGTGGAATAACTTACCCACTTAGTTTCGTAAAGCCCGCAGTTTTTGCGTGTTCAGAGCTTCACTTAGAAATTGCCTGTTGTCTCAACTGTTATCTCAGACTGTTTCCTGATAAAATCTTCCTCCTCTCTTTCCATTTTCAGCTAACAGCTTGATTTCTTCTTCTCCAATCATTTTTCGCTTAATTCGAGTCTTTTTTCTTCTTGTTCTCTCGTATTTTTTTTTTATTACTTGACATATAAACATATTTTTTTACATATATTCGCCATATCAATTTCTTTTTTTACATACATTGCTGGTTAGGTCGTTCTGAAAACATCGCCGTGTTAAAGAATAATGTATATTTTTTTCTGTCTTATTGTATATCTTGGTGGCAATAAATTGTATTATTATTAAACCCAACCCAATCCTGAATAACTCATATATCTTACTAGCCAAATCATCTTTCTGATTTGTACTAAAATTGTATCATATATAAGATTATTAAAAATTGCACTTTAAAATTTATGAGAAGTTCCATTACGTCAGCTTCAGAGCATGAATTAGATGTTATCTCTCCAATTGCTATGTTATTAGGTTAATCAGCACCATTATGTGAGACAAATCCAAAGAAACAGTTTACAAGTGTAAGAGATTATTGGTAAATATCTTTCAAAGTTACACTCTTTAATTTGGTTCGTTAAACTTTGATGGATAACTTTTTTTATTTACCTAGAACATTGATTACGTTGATATTTGAAAGCTTAGAAAGTTTGCGTTCCAAAAATTTGTTTGTGTTGCAAAAAACACACACATTGTTTGGTTTGGTAAAAAGTGTACAAATTCCAGTACAAATTGTCGACCTAAACATTTCTTCGAATAATTTATTTATATAACCAAACATTAACCGAGTTGAAATTAAACTTTGTAATAACTTTGTCTACAACTTTATTATTATTACGTTTTAATAAATAATATTTTAATTAAACAACTTTTTTTCGACTTATTTGAAGTGTATTTCATCGTGTAGTGCATCACGTACATAATTGAAACAACGTTTCGTTGGAGCAACAATCATTAATATCAAATTAAGCTAATTTTGCTTCATTCCGAATTCACGTTCCATACTAAACCTCTTTCCAGAATCATCTAGCTATCCGTTTGATAAATAATTCAAGCGAGTTATTTTCAAACCCGGTGACTCACGCTGTTTGTTTTATCTTAAAATTTGTCACGAACATGCTAAAGCTTTGTTCTGTTAGTGGAAATTTTCAATATACATTTTGATAAAATATGATTAATCTTTATTTGGGTGATATGAAAATATTATCTCCGGCGCATTCGCCAAAAATAACACGAAAAAAATTCCACTAAAAATAGCGATCGAAGCACTTAAACATGTCCGTGAATAAACTTAGAACAACCTTTCTCCATTTCTCCTCTTGAAACCTTAATCCTTGTTTCAGGGAAACACTTAAAAGACCAATTTTGGAGATCCCATTGTCTCCCTTTAGGCCTCATCATTTTCCATTCTGTTTTACCCCGCTTCTAGGTTTACCCTTTTTCCACCTTTTACCGTCACACTTTCTAGGCGAATTACACAACCCATTTCCATCTCGTCTTAATCAAGAGACGTCGCCTTCAGCGAAAGTCCATTTACTTCGTCTTGCGATTCCAGAAAATCCAATTCCGAAAGTTCGCCAACCGTTAAGTTGGAGTTTTGTAATTGATTGTTATTCACCCCTTCTCCCCCAATGAAAAGGAAAAACTAAAAATAAAAATTAGTGGAGATTTTTTGCGATAAATTCAAAGCCCCTTTAAAAAAGTTTTCTGTTGTTTTAATATAAAAGCTTTCTCTGTTTCGCCCATTCGGAAACGATCGGTAGCTTTCGGTTAGCTTTTGGGCGGGAGCAGCTTCTCCATGAAGCTTTCGTAGTGCCGTCAGTTCCACTTTAGAGTACGTGCGTTCGTTTCAACCCTTCCATCACCTACATACAAAAAAGTTCTTTTTTACGACGAAAATGACTGAAGGTTAGTTTTATTTTATTAAAATCTTGAATGAAACTATCGATTTATTATTATGCTTGACACAACACTTTCGATATTCTTTATAAAATCCTCTTGTGTAATATGTTTCAATGCTTTCTAAAAGCTTTACAAGCGATTTATAAACGCTTTGCGAGTATAAAGGAAAAATATGCTTGAAATTTTAGAATAAAATTTTAAAAAAGATGAAATATATCGTATTTGCTTTGTAAATAGCGATCTTTGAAAAATAAATAAAAATGTAGGATGGAAAGATGAGATGCTAGGTGAGCTTTGAAAGGGCGAGAACTTTGCCCTTTTCTTTCACGCAGTCACGTTTTAGCCGTGCCGATTATACGAAGACGTGAACAACGTCGAGTTGATGGACGGTGTAAGTTAATTAAACGAATAATTAAAAATCTTATTTATATCTTTATTGCATCTTTTAATTAAATCCTGTAATTTATTCATTCTATCATTTGAAAATTTAAATAGTTTTGGTCAAATTGAATGAAAAGTAAAAGTGATTATTCAAATCCAATGTTTTCTTTTGTTGAATAAATTAAAACTAACTTTGATAAAATTGTCAAGATAGAAAATTTTGCGATGGAGTTTGGAAGAGAAAATGAACTTTAGTAAGGAAGAACTAATAGAAGGAGATGATCGAAAAGATCAAGATTATAAAAGAAAAGGGAATTAATGTAATAAATAGAGAAAATAACATCAATTTATCAGAATGTGGCCCAAATTTAGGGGTACCAAGGACAATATACACTCAATGACATACTTAAATAACTTGATAAGACTAACCACCGATATTGACGATCCTAAATTAATTTTGAAATTGGTTCAACTAACTTTAGAAGAATAAGCTATTGGTACGAAATGGTAGCGGAAACACCTACAAAAATTAACACTATTAAATAGAAAATATAAGTATACAAAATTTGAAACAAGAAATTTCAAACAAGGGTGAATTTAATGAATTTAGCATACAAGAGGGATTTTTGAAACACAAATTATATGAAATATTTATTTATAATTACTAAGTTGTTGAATTGTAAAATTTCCAATATTTATTTTGTAAATTTTCAATTTTGAATATGAGGAAATTGAATTAATTCTACGTTGGCGTAAATTAAAAAAAAACAGAAACAACAAATTAATAAATAAGAAAAAATGGAAACGGGATTTCAATTTTTATATATTCAGTTAATTTGTTGGAACCTGCTTACCCTGTACATATTAATAATTGAATAAACACTTCAATACTCTTTAGCTAGTTTTCAAATACATAGTTCACACCACGTTAAAGTTGACTAAAAAAACTGAAGATTGACAAAATTGTATTATATTGGCAAGCTGCTATCTCAAAAACAAAAGTGATTTTTTAAAATGTATTCTTTTTTGGAAAAATAAATAAATTATTTAGCAACTCTTGAAAATCTGGATACTAATTTCCAAGTATATCGTTCATCACAGCTCATTAAAGTTTAGAGGAATTGTCCTCATGTTGGCATCTTGATATCTCAAAAACTAAAAATGATTGTTTAAAGCGAATACTTTTTTTTGAAAAATCGATATATTAATTAGTAATTCTTGGAAATATGGAAGCTAATTTTCAAGTATATCGTTCAACACAACCCGATGAAGCTGACTAAAAAAGTTGAAGATTGTTAAAATTGTAGTCATATTAGCAAGTTACTATCTCCAAATCTAAAACTGATTTTTCAAAATGGATACATTTCTTGAAAAATAAATACATTCTTTAGTAATTCATGGAAATATGAACGTTAATTTCAAAGTATATCGTCCGACTCAGCTCTGTATATTTCACTCAAAAGAATTAAAGATTTACGAAGTTGTGCTCATAATGGCAAGTTGCGATCTCAAAAACTAAAAGTCATTTTTCAAAATGCATTCTTTTTTGGAAAAATAAAAGTATTATTTAGCAATTCTTGAAAATCTGGATACTCATTTCCAAGTATATCGTTCATCACAGCTCATTAAAGTTTAGAAGAATTTTCCTCATATTGGCATCTTGATATCTGAAAAACTAAAAATGATTGTTCAAAGCGAATACTTTTTTTTGAAAAATCGATATACTAATTAGTAACTCTTGGAAATACGGAACCTAATTTTCACGTATATCGTTCAACACAACTCGATAAAGCTGACTAAAAAAGTTGAAGATTGTTAAAATTGTAGTCATATTAGCAAGTTGCTATCTCCAAATCTAAAACTGATTTTTCAAAATGGATACATTTTTTGAAAAATAAATACTTTCTTTAGTAATTCGTGGAAATATGAACGTTAATTTCAAAGTATATCGTTCGACTCAGCTCTGTGTATTTCACTCAAAAGAACTAAAGATTTACAAAGCTGTGCTCATAATGGCAAGTTGGTATCTCAAAAACTAAAAGTGATTTTTCAAAATGTATTCTTTTTTGGAAAAATATATATATTATTTAGCAATTCTTGAAAATCTGGATACTAATTTCCAAGTATATCGCTCATCACAGCTCATTAATGTTTAGAAGAATTGTTCTCATATTGGCATCTTGATATCTCAAAAACTAAGAATGTATGTTCAAAATGGATACTTTTTTTGAAAAATTGATATACTAATTAGTAACTCTTGGAAATACATAAGCTAATTTCCACGTATATCGTTCAACACAACCCGATAAAGCTGACTAAAAAAGTTGAAGATTGTTAAAATTGTAGTCATATTAGCAAGTTACTATCCCCAAATCTAAAACTGATTTTTCAAAATGGATACATTTTTTGAAAAATAAATACATTCTTTAGTAATTCGTGGAAACATGAACGTTAATTTCAAAGTATATCGTTCGACTCAGCTCTGTGTATTTCACTCAAAAGAACTAAAGATTTACAAAGCTGTGCTCATAATGGCAAGTTGGTATCTCAAAAACTAAAAGTGATTTTTCAAAATGTATTCTTTTTTGGAAAAATATATATATTATTTAGCAATTCTTGAAAATCTGGATACTAATTTCCAAGTATATCGTTCATCACAGCTCATTAAAGTTTAGAAGAATTGCCCTCATATTGGTATCTTGATATCTGAAAAACTAAAAATGTATGTTCAAAGCGGATACTTTTTTTTTGAAAAATCGATATACTAATTAGTAATTCTTGAACCCGATAAAGCTGACTAAAAAAATTGAAGATTGTTAAAATTGTAGTCATATTAGCAAGTTACTATCTGCAAATCTAAAACTGATTTTTCAAAATGGATACAAAATGGTCGGCTCAGTTCTGTATAGTTCACTCAAAAGAACTCAAAAGATTTACAAAGATGTGCTCATAATGGTAAATTGCTATCTCAAAAACTAAAAATGATTCTTCAAATCGGATTCTTATTTCGAAAAATAGATGTATTGTTTAGTAACTATTTAAAGTATGGTGGCTAATTTCCAAGTACATGGTTCAATATAGCTCGTTAAAGTTGACTAAAAAAGCTGAGTATTTACAGAATTGTACTCATGTTAGCAAGTGGCTGTCTGAAAAATAAACAAATAATTTTTCAAAACGAATACATTTTTGAAAATTAGATATGTTCTTTAGTAATTCTTGGAAACATGAACACTAATTTCCAAGTACATCATTCATCACAGTTCCTTCTTTTTCCGAAAAAGAGATATATTGTTTAGTAACTCTTTGAAATATGACGGCTAATTTCTAAGTACATCTTTCAATGCAGCTGGTTAAAGTTGTCTAAACAAGCTGACGATTTACAAAATTATGCTTATATCTCAAAAAGTTGATATCTCAAAAAATGAGAAGATATTTTTTAATACGAATATTATCATCAAAATATTAAAAAATAGATACATTACTTTACAAATATTAAAAAATGTTATTACTAATTATCGAGAATACAATAAAATGCATATTTAGGAACAAGAATATGAGTTTTCATTATTTTAATAGTGCCATAATTATGTACTATTTATGTACTAATTTTGTACTATATTAACCATTTTTGTACTAATCATTTAGTGTTTTTTTTTAATATATCAAGGTGATGAGTGTAGGTGAACGTACAGCTATTATAATTAGCTATTATTATAATTATTTAGTTATTATAAAAATGGGAATTATGTGCTATTTACCTATGTACTAGCTAATTTTATACTGCATTAGAATTTTCTGTACTAATTATTAAGACTTTCAACAAAGTTGGACGAGAAAAGGAAAGTTGCAGGGGACATTTTAAGAGTTTAGGTATATTAACAATACCATCATGTTTTATTCTTTCTTATATGTTCATGAAAAAAAAGTGACTTTGGAGCGAAATAAAGATTCCCATAACAATTATATCACACGTTGTGGAGATAAGTTGTTAGCATCGATACATAGAGACAAGTTCAGAAATCGCAAAATACTTTTATGTATATATCGATTAAATTATACAATGCCTTACCGATGAAGATGAAGAAAATTAATGACAAAAAATTTAAAATTGAAATGAAGAAGTATTTAGTTGAAAAAGGGCTATATTAAATTGAAAAATATTATTGTAAAATACAAACCAATACTTAAAATTTATTGTTTCTTGTTATTGACGTATTAAATGTACCATATTTTTGTACATTTTGAAATAAAGATATTGTTATTATTATCGTACATCACAGCTCATTAAAGTTTAAAAGAAATGTGCTCATATTTCCAAGTTGCTATCTCAAAAACTAAAAATGATTGTTCAAAACGGATACTTTTTTGAAATGTCGATATACTGTTTTATAATTCTTGGAAATATGGTAGCTAATTTCCAAGTATATCGCTCAACACAACTTGTTAAAGCTGACTAAAAAGTTGAAGATTGATAAAATTGTACTCATATTTACAAACTCCTATCTCAAAAACTAAAAATGATTATTTAAAACGGATACTTTTTTGAAAAATCGATATACTATTTAGTAATTCGTGGAAATATGAATGGTAATTTCCAAATATTGTGGTAATATTAGCAAGTTACTATCTCTAAATCTAAAACTAATTTCAAAATGGATACATTTTTTGAAAAATTAATACATTCTTTAGTAATTCGTGGAAACATAAACGTTAATTTCAAATTTTTTATTTTATTGGAGTGTTTTTCGTCTTGAATTAAAATATTTATTTAATAATTTTTGCACTATATTAAGACGATAGTATTTCATACAATGTTTCTACCGGTTTCGATCACGTTTAGAACATCTTCAGGAAACACATTTTTAAAAAAATTGTTGATCGTATTGACGTTTTATTTTTATTTATGAATTATTATTTAATTATTATTATATTATTATTTTTATTAATGAATAAAAATAAAACGTCAATATGATCAACAATTTTTAAAAAAATGTGTTTCCTGAAGATGGTCTAAACGTGATCGAAACCGGTAGAAACATTGTATGAAATACTATCGTCTTAATAAAGTGCAAAAATTATTAAATAAATATGTTAATTTCAAAGTATATCGGTCGGCTCAGCTCTGTATAGTTCACTCAAAAGAACTAAAGATTTACAAAGATGTGCTCATAATGGTAAATTGCTATCTCAAAAACTAAAATAGATTCTTTAAATCGGATGCTTTTTTCGAAAAATAGATATATTGTTTGGTAATTATTTAAAATATGGTCGCTAATTTCCAAGTACATCGTTCAATATAGCTCGTTAAAGTTAAAAAAGTTGAGTATTTACAAAACTGTGCTCATGTTAGCAAGGGACTATCTCAAAAACAAACAAATAATTTTTCAAAACGAATACATTTTTGAAAATTAGATGTGTTCTTTAGTAATTCTTGGAAACATTAACGCTAATTTCCAAGTACATCATTCATCACAGTTCTTAAAAGTTCACTAAAAGGAATTGTTGAGTTATGAAATTGTGCTCACATTGGCGAGTGATATCTCAAAAGCTAAAAATGATTTTTTTTTAGTTGTTTAGTAACTTTTGAAGTATGACGGATAATATCCATCTTACAATGCATCTGGTTAAAGTTGACTAAACAAGCTGACGATTTACAAAATTATGTTTATATCTCAAAAATGAGAAGATATTTTTTAATACGAATATTATCATTAAAACATTAAAAAATAGATACAATACCTTATAAACATTAAAAAATGTTATTACTATTTATCGAGAATACAATAAAATGCATATTTAGGAACATGAATATGAGTTTTCATCATTTTAATAGTGCCATAATTATGTACTATTTATGTACTAATTTTGTACTATATTAACCATTTTTGTACAGATCATTTAGTATTTTTTTTTAAATATATCATAGTGATAAATGTACAGCTATTATAATTAGCTATTATTATAATTATTTAGTAATTATAAAGTTGGGAATTATGTGCTATTTATCTATGTACTAGCTAATTTTATACTGCATTAAAATTTTCTGTACTACTTATTTCGTAGGTTTTTAAAGCATTACTTAATCATTATTTTTTAACAAGACTTTCAACAAAGTTGGACGATATATTTTGATGAGCGGGATAAACTTTATACAACGAGTTTATTCTACACGGTGTATGACGTTCCCTAACTTCAGGAAGTGATTCTTTAGCTAATTTTAACTGAAGTTTGGGAACGTTTATCGGATACACCCTAGATAATTATACAGGCTGTCCTCGAAATTGGTCAGTTTAAGTTATCCACACTAAAGTCGCTGTGTTACGCCGTTAAAGTTAAAAAATAATTCCCTAACTATTAACGACTTTTTATGATTTTGGAACAACATTTTCAAGTGTAAATTTTATAAAATCCATTTTAAATTTGACTTAATAGAAGATTATCTAAAAACACAAAATTTTATTTTAACAAACATAAGTTGTTAAATAAATAAAGATAAGATATTATTCCAATATTAAAATTCAATTATCATAGGTCTGGCAGACTGATTGTACTCATAAATCATTGCTTTTACTTGATATGGGTTTATACTGTACCAAATTTTAAAGACTTACAATGATTAGTGTTTAAGATATTTAGAAAAAGAATTATTAGAAATATTTTACAATTTGAGGACTTTTATCAATTTTTTTACATGAATCATTGTTGAAACATTGCACCTCGAGTCACCGAAACACCCTGCATAATTAAATGGTTAAGTGCTCTTTACTCTAACCTATATTGATTAACTCTTATTCAGTAGAAGATATTACACAAAGTCTATCTCGCTCATTAAAATATATCGTTAAAATTTGAATGAGATCTTAAAAAATAACTAAATTTTTAAATAATTATTAAATGATTAGTAGCAATACTTTTAGAATAGTATCAAAAATAGTACATAAATAGAACAAAATTATGGCACTATCAAAATGCTGTTATTGTAAATGAGGGTGTTGGTGTATCTCCACCTACAGCCCCTCCTCCCCTTTGATATACACAAGTGTCCCACGTAAGTGGCAAAGTACATAAATGACATTAAAAAGTCGAGATATAGAGTTCTTTTTTAGACAAAAGTTGCAGAGAAATTTACCATACCATAAACAGAAAATATTTGATAAATATATATAATACTATGATAAGATATGTTTATACGTAGTGCTTTTGGTTTTTGACTTATTTTAGTTAGAAATTTCTTTTAACAATAAATACTGTGTCCGTTAAGTTTGAATTTTTCAGAGTTAGTTGCTACTTGGATGTCCTTAAATTAAGTGCCATTGGCGTCATCATAAGGGTTTTTCAAAAATGTAACAACTGTTTTACCGTATTCAATTGCAAAAAAAATTGAAAATTTTAAATGGAACACCTTATATCTGATTTATCTATCAGATAGAGAATTTAATTGTCTACAAATCATTGCTATATGTTGGTAAGATATAATGGAATTAATCAAAATTTCGCAATAAATGGCAGATGTATATTTTTTCATTAATATAATATATAAACCTCATAAAAATACGTGATTACACATTAATAGTGATTTAAACAAGGTAACGATAAACAATTCTCAATTAAACTTTATAGGTTTGATTGAGTATGCTCCTATGATGCCAGTAGACTATGATGCCTATGGCACTCTACTCAAGAACATTCAAGCAACTGTAATAAATGTTGTTTTTCCAGCTCGATCAGCCTTTGAAAGATTCAGATTTCAGCACAGTGTTTATTGTTAAAAGAAAGTTTTAATTAAAACAACTCAAAAACCAAAAGCACTAAATATCAACATATCTTATCAAAGTTAACATATTTTGTGTGAAGAATCAGTATATGAAATTAAAACATTCCATTTAAGATAACATATTATAATAATAATATATTTACAAACTGTTTTTGTTAAAGCAAATTAATCATTTATTTATGAACTGTTGAATAAACTTGAGATTTGATTGAATATGCCAATTATTTTTTATGATTCCATTTGATGATTTTTATGTGCAGTTGAACCATCGAAGAACTGCACAAAATATTAAGAAAACATAAGAAAATATTTTAAGCACAAACGAAGGCTTTCATTTTCTTCAAAAAAATTCAAACTCCAGGAAAAAACAAGAAGGGGTGTAATCCCTTCTTTCAATCCAACCCAAACCAAACCAACGCAGTAATTACACCGATCGATGAACAAAGAATTTTTTCTTTATACAGGCTGTTTTTAAATTGTTGCGAAAGATTTCAAGAGGTGATTTTTTAACGAAAATTACGGGTTGTCTTTCATATAACATTTTGTTCAAACTCCCTTCTTTTCCAAATCACGGCTCTCTAAACTTACTATGGTTTTTATGAACAAACTAATGTTATTACATCAAAAAATGTGAAGACATAAAAAAGTTGCAGACGCATTAAGTTTTGATGAAAAGTACCATAGTTTCATTTAACTTAATTCTTCCAAAGTGAAACAAAAAATTTTTTTTTCCTAACTTTTTTTAACAATTCTCAATTAAACTTTATAAGTTTAATTGAATATGCTCCTATGATGTCAGTAACCTCTGATGCCTATGACACTCTACTTAAAAATATTCAAGCAACTGTGATAAATTTTGTCTTTCCGGCTCGATCAGTCTTTGATAAATTCAGATTTAAAACACAGTGTTTATTGTTAAAAGAAAGTTTTAATTAAAACAACTCAAAAACCAAAAGCACAAGAATCAGAAGAAGAATCAGAATATGAAATCAAAACTATATCATTCCAATTAAAATAACACATGTTAGTTTCGGTACGTCATTATAGAACATCCTGTATTTAAAAATGTATTCATAAACCGCTTTTCTTAAAGCAAATTAATCATTTATTATGAACTACTGAATAAACTAGAGACTTGACTCAATATGTCAATTATCTTTTACGATTGACATACTCAAAAGAAGAATCAACACCATTAAAGGTTCAACTACACAAAATATTAAGAAAACATTAGAAAATGTTTTAAGCAAAAACGAAGGCTTTCATTTTCTTCAAATAAAATCAAACGCTAAGGAAGAAGAAGAAGGAGTGCAATTACATCCCTCTTTCATTTCCAAATTAAAAGATGCAGGAATTACATCGATCGATGAAGAAAGAAGTTTTCTTTATACAGGGTGTTTCTAAATTGTTGCGAAACATTTCAAGAGGTGATTTTTTAACGAAATTTACTGGTTGTCTTTCATATAACATTTTGTTCAAACTCCCTTCTTTTGAAAATCACGGCCCTCCAAACTTATTATGTTTTTATGAACAAACTAATGTTATTAAATCAACAAATGTGAAGATACATAAAAGTTGCAGACGCATTAATAAGTTGAAATGTAAAGTACCGTAGGTTTCATTTAACTTAATTCTTCCAAAGTGGATTTATTGCATAAAAACATTTTCTTCTCCTAACTTTAGAGGACTGCGACCGGGAAAAGAAGGGTTTTAAACAAAAAGTTATATGAAGGACATTTCTTAAATTACGCTGAAAAATCACCAGCCTGTATAAATAAATCTTTTATATCCCTCTTTCATTTCCAAATTAAAAGACGCAGGAGTTACATCGAACGATGAAGAAAGAAGTTTTCTTTATACAGGCTGTTTCTAAATTGTTGCGAAACATTTCAAGAGGTGATTTTTTAACGAAATTTACTGGCTGTCTTTCATATAACATTTTGTTCAAACTCCCTTCTTTTGAAAATCACGGCCCTCCAAACTTATTATGTTTTTATGAACAAACTAATGTTATTAAATCAACAAATGTGAAGATACATAAAAGTTGCACACGCATTAATAAGTTGAAATGTAAAGTACCGTAGGTTTCATTTAACTTAATTCTTCCAAAGTGGATTTATTGCATAAAAACATTTTCTTCTCATAACTTTAGAGGACTGCGACTGGGAAAAGAAGGGTTTTAAACAAAAAGTTATATGAAGGACACTTCTTAAATTACGCTGAAAAATCACCAGCCTGTATAAATAAATCTTTACCGATCGACGACATTTCTTTTGGTTAAACAATTTAGAAAAGCAATTAATCGTTAAAAATCGTCTGCAGTATCACTTAAAAGAGAACTAATAAAAATAAAGACAATTTTTGTAAATTACTGACTTATCAACTTCATTTCTTGACCATTTTCTGTATATGTATGCATATTTTTTAATAAAGAATGCATATAATTAACAAAATTCTTACAACTAGTGGTTTAATGAAATTTCACCACTAGTGTTGTAATGAAATATTACCTAACTAAATCTTGACTTATTTTGCACGTTATTATGTACATTCATATCGACGCCCAAGTAAATTCATTCAATTTAAATTCATTTAACACATAAGCCTTATGTCAGATTTAAATTGTTATGATTTCGTTCAATGTTAAAGCGGGGTTAAATAAGATTTTGTACTTAACACGTTAAGAAACTGCTAATTTTGTTTAACTTACGCAAATTACAAAAGTCGCTCGCTCGTTTTGGCAAATATTGCATTCATTAAACAAAGTTAGTCTTTTCATAACTGGTTACGTAAATAACTATTACAGGTCTAGTCATGAATATCTATAAAATAAAATTATTAAGATCAAATTACAAACTGTTTATCTCAAAAACTAAAACATTAAAATTTTTCATCACTCTTTTGCATGATGGCCTATTTACCTACATTAATAATATATTTAATGGATAAATGCAATTTAATGATTTGCTGTACTATTTTTATATAGGGAGTGTTTCTTGCGTGCATATCATTTTTGTTTTAAACTTTATCATTTATTCCATCAATACGACTTTTAATCACATTTGAAATTAAAGTTCTAATAAATAACACTCACTCGCGAGTTATTTAAGATAAAAACCTTTTAGATAAATGAACGAACGTTAACAATGTTAAATAAAAAGAAACCCAAACGTTTTAACGTTTTTCTTTTTATTTGATAAAACAATACCGTATGTATGTACCACCAAATCTTGGCATTCTTTCAACTTGGATCCGAGACGTATGCATTTAATAAACATTGCGTCGAGCCCGGAAATATCTCCGGAAAGCTATTCGAAAAGCCCCGGAGTTTCTGTTAGATAAGCGATCCGCGACATACATATTAAATTTACATTTTGTCCGGTTGTGTATCATTCTTTGTTTCGAGATATCGCAAAAAAATGTCGGAGGGGAGATTTAAAGTAATTTAATTTTCTTTCTGTTTTAGCGGAACAAGTAGTGGAGGAAGCGAAAACATGCGGGAGAATTTTAGTAGTTTTGTCTTGGATTGTCGTGGTTCTGACGATGCCGTTCTCCCTCTTTGTCTGTTTCAAGGTAAATTTTACTCTATAAACGTCGTTGAAGTTTGTCTAATTAGTGTACATACACATAACAACGGGAACTAAACCACCGCCACGGTTCTTGTCCCTTATTAACTATGTATTTAGGGCGAGACGTTAATTAAAGTGAGGCTTCGCACATCCGATAGAATCATAGAGATGAACGACGACGATGGATGGCAGGAAGCGAAACTCCACCAAACTTTCCCAACAACGTTAAATCGGCTCGATACTGAATTCGTGGTATTGATTTTGAGGTGTTCTCTTTCGATGATCGTAATTTTACTCTTCGCCTTTATTTTTCTTAATTATATAGGGCTTTTCGAAATTCGAAATTCTCAGTTTGTTTGGAATTTCAAGGGGGGAGAAATCCAATTTGGTCCGGTAATGTGGAGTATTTAATAAAAGGGGAGGTGATACCTGTTGACATTCTTGGGCGGTGGGTTTAATCTTTTCGGGGAAACGGGGAACGAAGTAGGTTTGCTAAACCTAAAATATTTATTAAATTTAAACTAATTAACGAAGACTTTGGATTATGTTTATGAAAGAGAAATTATTTTTCCTGGAAAAATCTTTACTAATAACGACTATTGTTGCGCTTTTACGAACCCTGAACGTAAACATCGTTATCTTCAGGTTATACAGGGAAAAGCGTGCATATTTATAGTCCCCATAACGTTTCCACGGAAACGAGACGGCTTTGTTTTTTTTTGTTGTCGTTTGTTTCGCCCTGAAGTGCTCGTCGTATCTGGACTTCAAAGTACATATATATACAGTGTCCGCTGAAAAGTTATGATAAAAAATTATAAAATAACATTATTGCATTTTCTAGCAATAACACAAAGTTTTCAAAAACTCGTATAAGCCATATTTTTATAAGTAACGATATGATGAATTACATGTTCAATTGTAGATTTAAGACTCTATGATATGATATGATATATTCTATCAGATATTAAAACATTTTCAATAAATCTATCAACGTATTTTTATGAGTTAAGAATAATCGGAATTCAAGAAAGTTGGTATGGCTAAAATAATGGAGATAATGGGATGAGTTATGGATCGGATCATATTAAAGATGAAAATGCATAATTTGAAATGATGTAGAATAACTAAGGCTTAAATGAGAAATTATTGAGATATAGAAATTAAAATGTGTAAGATTGCCCTTCAAATCTATTAATTTTTAAAAAATCGCCTTGGCTTTAATAATGGAGATAGAGAGATGAATCATAGGTTAAATTATAGATGAACATGTATTCTTTAACATAATGTATGATAACCGCTGTTTTATTTAAGAAATATTGAGATAAACATTGAAGTAGGTGAGATTACGTTTTAACTTAAATAATAGTAAAATCATAAATATGGGAGAATTCAACAAACTCGCTATGACTTTAATAATTGAAATAAAAGGATTAGTCATGGTTTAAATTGAAGATGAAGATGTCTTCTTTAAGATAATGTATGATGACCGCTGGTTTATGCAAAAATTATTGAGAAAAAAATTGAAGTATGTAAGATTGCATTTCAACTTAAATAATTATAACATAATAAATATGGGTGAATTTAATAAAATCGCCATGGCTAAAGTAATGGAGCTAATGGGATGCGTCATGGATCAATTTGAAGAAGAGAACGCCTAATTTGAAATGATATAGAAAAACTGACGTTTAAACGAGAAATTATTGAGATAGAAATTAAAACGTGCAATATTACGCTTTAAATCAATTAAACTTCAAAGAAATCGCCTTGGCTTTAATAATTGAGATAAAGGGATTAGTTATTGCTTAAATTGAAGATGAAGATGCCTTCTTTAGGATAATGTATGATGATCGTCGGTTTATTTAAAAATTATTGAGAAGAAAATTGAAGTATGTAAGATTGAATTTTAATTGGAATGTAATAAGTTTTGGAGAATTCAACAAAATCCCCATGGCTAAAATATTGGAAATAATGGGATGAGTCACGCATCAGATTGCAGATCAAAATGTCCTATTTAAAATGATATAGAAGAACTGGCATTTGCCCGAAAAATTATTGAGATAAAAATTAAAACGTGCAAGATTGCGCTTCAAATCAATTAATCTTAAAAAAATGCCTTGGCTTTTATAATTGAGATAAAGAGATGAATTATGGCTTAAATTGAAGATGAAGATGTCTTCTTGAAGATAATGAATAATGACCGCTGATTTATTCAAAAAATATTAAGAAAAAAAATCAAGTAGATATGTAAGATTGCATTTCAACTTAAATACTTGTAACAATTATTCAACAAAATCGCCATGGCTAAAGTATTGGAGCTAATGGAATGCGTCATGGATCAATTTGAAGAAGAGAATGCTTAATTTGAAATGATATAGAAAAACTGACGTTTAAACGAGAAATTATTGAGATAGAAATTAAAACGTGCAAAGTTGCGCTTTAAATCTATAACTTCAAAGAAATCGCCTTGGCTTTAATAATTGAGATAAAGGAATTAGTCATGGCTTAAATTGAAGATGAAGATGCCTTCTTTAGGATAATATATGTAGATCGCCGGTTTATTCAAAAATTATTCAGAAGAAAATTGAAGTATGTAAGATTGCATTTTAATTGGAATGCAATAAATATGGGAGAATTCAACAAAATCGTCATGGCTAAAATAATGGAGATAATGGGATGAGTCACGCATCAAATTGCAGATCAAAATGTCCTATTTAAAGTGATATAGAAGAACTGGCATTTGCCCGAGAAATTATTGAGATAGAAATTAAAATGTGCAAAATTGCGCTTCAAATATATTAAATTTCAAAAAATCGTGTTTGCTTCAATAATGGAGATGAAGGGATAAATCATGGCTTAAATTGAAAATAAAGTTTTCTTCTTTAATATAATGTATGATAATCGCTGTTTTATTCTAAAATTATTGAGATAAAAATTGAAATATGTAGAATTACATTTCAACTTAGATAATAGTAAAATAATAAATGTGAGAGAATAAAAGAATAGCGCCATGGCTAAAATAATGGGGATAATGGGATGAGTAGTAGATCAAATTAAAGATAAAAATACCTTCTTTAAAGTTATATAAATTAATTGATATTTGAATGACAAATTATTGAGATGGAAGTTTAAATGTGCAATATTAGGATTCAGGATTAATTCTCTTATTAATGGGGAGAAAAGGATGAATCATTGAAGATGAAGATGTCTTCTTTAAAATAATGCATTATAAGTTAAGTGCTTAATTTGAAATGATATAGAATAACTGACGTTTATACGAGAAATTATTGAGGAAGAAATTAAAACGTGCAAGATTGCACTTCAAATCAATTAAATTTCAATAATCGCGTTCGCTTTAATAATGGAGATAAAGGGATAAATCATAGCTTAAATTGAAGATAAAGCTGTCTTCTTTACATAATGTATGATGACTCCTAGTTTATTCAAAAAATATTGAGAAAAGAATTGAAGTATGTAAGATTGTATTTCAACTGACATAATTGTAACTTAATAAATATGGGTGATTTTAACAATATCGCCATGGCTAAAGTAATGGAAATAATGGAATGAGTCATGGATAAAATTAAAGACGAAAATGCCTAATTTGAAATGATTTAGAATAACTGACGTTTAAACGAGTCATTATTGAGATAGAAATTAAAACGTGCAAGATTGCGCTTCAAATCAATTAATCTTTAAAAAAATGCCTTGGCTTTTATAATTGAAATAAAGAAATGAATTATGGCTTAAATTGAAAATGAAGATGTCTTCTTGAAGATAATGAATAATGACCGCTGATTTATTCAAAAAATATTAAGAAAAAAAATTAAGTAGATATGTAAGATTGCATTTCAACTTAAATACTTGTAACAATTATTCAACAAAATCGCCATGGCTAAAGTATTGGAGCTAATGGAATGCGTCATGGATCAATTTGAAGAAGAGAATGCCTAATTTGAAATGATATAGAAAAACTGACGTTTAAACGAGAAATTATTGCGACAGAAATTAAAACGTGCAAAATTGCGCTTTAAATCTATTAAACTTCAAAGAAATCGCCTTGGCTTTAATAATTGAGATAAAGGGATTAGTGATGGCTTAAATTGAAGATGAAGATGTCTTCTTTAGGATAATGTATGATGATCGTCGGTTTATTTAAAAATTATTAAGAAGAAAATTGAAGTATGTAAGATTGAATTTTAATTGGAATGTAATGAGTATGGGAGAATTCAACAAAATCGCCATGGCTAAAATATTGGAAATAATGGGATGAGTCACGCATCAAATTGCAGATCAAAATGTCCTATTTAAAATGATATAGAAGAACTGGCATTTGCCCGAGAAATTATTGAGATAGAAATTAAAATGTGCAAGATTGCGCTTCAAATCAATTAATCTTAAAAAAAATGCCTTGGCTTTTATAATTGAGATAAAGAGATGAATTATGGCTTAAATTGAAGATGAAGATGTCTTCTTGAAGATAAGAATAATGACCGCTGATTTATTCAAAAAATATTCAGAAAAAAAATTAAGTAAATATGTAAGATTGCATTTCAACTTAAATACTTGTAACAATTATTCAACAAAATCGCCATGGCTAAAGTATTGGAGCTAATGGAATGCGTCATGGATCAATTTGAAGAAGAGAATGCCTAATTTGAAATGATATAGAAAAACTGACGTTTAAACGAGAAATTATTGCGATAGAAATTAAAACGTGCAAAATTGCGCTTTAAATCTATTAAACTTCAAAGAAATCGCCTTGGCTTTAATAATTGAGATAAAGGGATTAGTCATGGCTTAAATTGAAGATGAAGATGCCTTCTTTAGGATAATGTATGATGATCGCCGGTTTATTCAAAAATTATTCAGAAGAAAATTGAAGTATGTAAGATTGAATTTTAATTGGAATGTAATAAGTATGGGAGAATTCAACAAAATCGCCATGGCTAAAATATTGGAGATAATGGGATGAGTCACGCATCAAATTGAAGATTAAAATGCCCTATTTAAAATGATATAGAAGAACTGGTATTTGACCGAGAAATTACTGAGATAGAAATTAAAATGTGCAAGATTGCGCTTCAAATCAATTAATCTTAAAAAAAATGCCTTGGCTTTTATAATTGAGATAAAGAGATGAATTATGGCTTAAATTGAAGATGAAGATGTCTTCTTGAAGATAATGAATAATGACCGCTGATTTATTCAAAAAATATTAAGAAAAAAAATTAAGTAGATATGTAAGATTGCATTTCAACTTAAGTACTTGTAACAATTATTCAACAAAATCGCCATGGCTAATGTATTGGAGCTAATGGAATGCGTCATGGATCAATTTGAAGAAGAGAATGCCTAATTTGAAATGATATAGAAAAACTGACGTTTAAACGAGAAATTATTGCGATAGAAATTAAAACGTGCAAAATTGCGCTTTAAATCTATTAAACTTCAAAGAAATCGCCTTGGCTTTAATAATTGAGATAAAGGGATTAGTCATGGCTTAAATTGAAGATGAAGATGCCTTCTTTAGGATAATGTATGATGATCGCCGGTTTATTCAAAAATTATTCAGAAGAAAATTGAAGTATGTAAGATTGAATTTTAATTGGAATGTAATAAGTATGGAAGAATTCAACAAAATCGCCATGGCTAAAATATTGGAAATAATGGGATGAGTCACGCATCAAATTGCAAATCAAAATGTCCTATTTAAAATGATATAGAAGAACTGGCATTTGCCCGAGAAATTATTGAGATAGAAATTAAAATGTGCAAAATTGCGCTACAAATATATTAAATTTCAAAAAATTGTGTTTGCTTCAATAATGGAGATGAAGGGATAAATCATGGCTTAAATTGAAAATAAAGTTTTCTTCTTTAATATAATGTATGATAATCGCTGTTTTATTCGAAAATTATTGAGATAAAAATTGAAATATGTAGAATTACATTTCAACTTAGATAATAGTAAAATAATAAATGTGAGAGAATAAAAGAATAGCGCCATGGCTAAAATAATGGGGATAATGGGATGAGTAGTAGATCAAATTAAAGATAAAAATACCTTCTTTAAAGTTATATAAATTAATTGATATTTGAATGACAAATTATTGAGATGGAAGTTTAAATATGCAAGATTAGAATTCAGGATTAATTCTCTTATTAATGGGGAGAAAAGGATGAAATCATTGAAGATGAAGATGTCTTCTTTAAAATAATGTATTATAAGTTAAGTGCTTAATTTGAAATGATATAGAATAACTGACGTTTAAACGAGAAATTATTGAGGAAGAAATTAAAACGTGCAAGATTGCGCTTCAAATCAATTAAATTTCAATAATCGCGTTCGCTTTAATAATGGAGATAAAGGGATAAATCATAACTTAAATTGAAGATAAAGCTGTCTTCTTTACATAATGTATGATGACTCCTAGTTTATTCAAAAAATATTGAGAAAAAAATTGAAGTATGTAAGATTGTATTTCAACTGACATAATTGTAACATAATAAATATGGGTGATTTTAACAATATCGCCATGGCTAAAGTAATGGAAATAATGGAATGAGTCATGGATAAAATTAAAGACGAAAATGCCTAATTTGAAATGATTTAGAATAACTGACGTTTAAACGAGTCATTATTCAGATAGAAATTAAAACGTGCAAGATTGCGCTTCAAATCAATTAATCTTAAAAAAAATGCCTTGGCTTTTATAATTGAGATAAAGAGATGAATTATGGCTTAAATTGAAGATGAAGATGTCTTCTTAAAGATAATGAATAATGACCGCTGATTTATTCAAAAAATATTAAGAAAAAAAATTAAGTAGATATGTAAGATTGCATTTCAACTTAAATACTTGTAACAATTATTCAACAAAATCGCCATGGCTAAAGTATTGAAGCTAATGGAATGCGTTATGGATCAATTTGAAGAAGAGAATGCCTAATTTGAAATGATATAGAAAAACTGACGTTTAAACGAGAAATTATTGAGATAGAAATTAAAACGTGCAATATTACGCTTTAAATCAATTAAACTTCAAAGAAATCGCCTTGGCTTTAATAATTGAGATAAAGGGATTAGTCATGGCTTAAATTGAAGATGAAGATGCCTTCTTTAGGATAATGTATGATGATCGTCGGTTTATTTAAAAATTATTGAGAAGAAAATTGAAGTATGTAAGATTGAATTTTAATTGGAATGTAATAAGTATGGGAGAAATCAACAAAATCGCCATGGCTAAAATATTGGAGATAATGGGATGAGTCACGCATCAAATTGAAGATTAAAATGCCCTATTTAAAATGATATAGAAGAACTGGTATTTGACCGAGAAATTACTGAGATAGAAATTAAAATGTGCAAGATTGCGCTTCAAATCAATTAATCTTTAAAAAAATGCCTTGGCTTTTATAATTGAGATAAAGAGATGAATTATGGCTTAAATTGAAGATGAAGATGTCTTCTTGAAGATAATGAATAATGACCGCTGATTTATTCAAAAAATATTAAGAAAAAAAATTAAGTAGATATGTAAGATTGCATTTCAACTTAAATACTTGTAACAATTATTCAACAAAATCGCCATGGCTAAAGTATTGGAGCTAATGGAATGCGTCATGGATCAATTTGAAGAAGAGAATGCCTAATTTGAAATGATATAGAAAAACTGACGTTTAAACGAGAAATTAAAACGTGCAAAATTGCGCTTTAAATCTATTAAACTTCAAAGAAATCGCCTTGGCTTTAATAATTGAGATAAAGGGATTAGTCATGGCTTAAATTGAAGATGAAGATGCCTTCTTTAGGATAATGTATGATGATCGCCGGTTTATTCAAAAATTATTGAGAAGAAAATTGAAGTATGTAAGATTGAATTTTAATTGGAATGTAATAAGTATGGGAGAATTCAACAAAATCGCCATGGCTAAAATATTGGAAATAATGGGATGAGTCACGCATCAAATTGCAGTTCAAAATGTCCTATTTAAAATGATATAGAAGAACTGGCATTTGACCGAGAAATTATTGAGATAGAAATTAAAATGTGCAAAATTGCGCTTCAAATATATTAAATTTCAAAAAATTGTGTTTGCTTCAATAATGGAGATGAAGGGATAAATCATGGCTTAAATTGAAAATAAAGTTTTCTTCTTTAATATAATGTATGATAATCGCTGTTCTATTCGAAAATTATTGAGATAAAAATTGAAATATGTAGAATTACATTTCAACTTAGGTAATAGTAAAATAATAAATGTGAGAGAATAAAAGAACAGCGCCATGGCTAAAATAATGGGGATAATGGGATGAGTAGTAGATCAAATTAAAGATAAAAATACCTTCTTTAAAGTTATATAAATTAATTGATATTTGAATGACAAATTATTGAGATGGAAGTTTAAATGTGGAAGATTAGGATTCAGGATTAATTCTCTTATTAATGGGGAGAAAAGGATGAATCATTGAAGATGAAGATGTCTTTTTTAAAATAATGTATTATAAGTTAAGTGCTTAATCTGAAATGATATAGAATAACTGACGTTTAAACGAGAAATTATTGAGGAAGAAATTAAAACGTGCAAGATTGCGCTTCAAATCAATTAAATTTCAATAATCGCGTTCGCTTTAATAATGGAGATAAAGGGATAAATCATAGCTTAAATTGAAGATAAAGCTGTCTTCTTTACATAATGTATGATGACTCCTAGTTTATTCAAAAAATATTGAGAAAAAAATTGAAGTATGTAAGATTGTATCGCCATGGCTAAAGTAATGGAAATAATGGAATGAGTCATGGATAAAATTAAAGACGAAAATGCCTAATTTGAAATGATTTAGAATAACTGACGTTTAAACGAGTCATTATTGAGATAGAAATTAAAACGTGCAAGATTGCGCTTCAAATCAATTAATCTTAAAAAAAATGCCTTGGCTTTTATAATTGAGATAAAGAGATGAATTATGGCTTAAATTGAAGATGAAGATGTCTTCTTGAAGATAATGAATAATGACCGCTGATTTATTCAAAAAATATAAAGAAAAAAAATTAAGTAGATATGTAAGATGCATTTCAACTTAAATACTTGTAACAATTATTCAACAAAATCGCCATGGCTAAAGTATTGGAGCTAATGGAATGCGTCATGGATCAATTTGAAGAAGAGAATGCCTAATTTGAAATGATATAGAAAAACTGACGTTTAAACGAGAAATTAATGAGATAGAAATTAAAACGTGCAAAATTGCGCTTTAAATCTATTAAACTTCAAAGAAATCGCCTTGGCTTTAATAATTGAGATAAAGGGATTAGTCATGGCTTAAATTGAAGATGAAGATGTCTTCTTTAGGATAATGTATGATGATCGCCGGTTTATTCAAAAATTATTCAGAAGAAAATTGAAGTATATAAGATTGCATTTTAATTGGAATACAATAAATATGGGAGAATTCAACAAAATCGTCATGGCTAAAATAATGGTAGATAATGGGATGAGTCATGCATCAAATTGAAGATCAAAATGCCCTGTTTAAAATGATATAGAAGAACTGACATTTGACCGAGATATTATTGAGATAAAAATTAAAATGTGCAAGATTGCGCTTCAAATCATTTAAATTTCAAAAAATCGTTTGCTTTAATAATGGAGATTAAAAAAAATTATTAATGAATAAAGGATTTGATCTATAAATCAGATATCAAACATTTTCAAAAATCATATCATCTATATTTTTAAGGATAATGATATGACAATCATGTTAAATTGAAGATTAAACATTCTAGTATATAATATATGATAAATATGTGATAAAGTTATTAAAATTTCCAGAAAAAAAAAAATTATTCGAGATAATGGTTATCTTAAATACTTTATTTATAAATCAACATTAACCCAACCTTTTCAAAAATCATATCTGCCCTATTTTTCTAAATAATGATATGATGATATATATGTTAAATTGAAGATTTACGACTCTAGTTTATGATAGGATATGATCATTATAAGATAATGTTATTGAATCTTCCGGATAAAGATTATTAATAAAGAAAGTGTTTGAGCTATAAATTAGATAAAAACATTTCAAAAAATCATATCAAATGTATTTTTAAGGATAATGATATGAGGTGCATGTTAAATTAAAGATTAAATATTTTACTTTATGGTATGATATGGTAATTATATGAGATTATTGAAATTTCCATAAAACAACTATTAGTGAAGTTATTAACAACTATTAATAATTTATAATAATATTTCCTCTATAAATAGATAAAAAATATCAAAAAATCATGTCAAATATATTTTTAAAAATAATAATATAATATGTACGTTAAATTGAAGAGTAAAGATTATAGTTTATATGATATGACAATTATAGGATTTTATAGGATTATATAACATTTTTAAAGAATTATATCAGCCATATTGTTAAGGATAATAATATGATATACATGTTAAAATGAAGATTAAAGACTCAAATTCATTTTCTGATATGATAATTAAGATATTATTATTGAAATTTCCAGAAATGATTAATGAAGAGTGTTTGGTCTAGAAATCTGAAATGAAGCATTATCAAAAAATATAACCTGCAGGTATTGTTAAGAATAATATTATATGCGTATTATATTGAAGATTATATATTCTAGTTTATGATATGATAATCATATAAGACAATTTTATTAAAATTTCCACAAAAAAAAATAATGAAGAATATATGTCATCTTTAAATCAGCAATAACTCAACATTTTGAAACAATTATATCAGCCGAAATTTTTATCAATAATGATATGATGCTATACATGCTAAATTGAAGGTTTAGGACTCTAGTTTGTGATATGATATAATAATTATAAGGTAATGTTATTGAAATTTAAAAAAAAATTATTAATGAAGTACTTGGTCTATAAATCAGATATAAAACATATTCAAAAATAACATATCTCCTGTATTTTTAAGGATAATGATATGACATCTATATTAAATTGAAGATTAAATATTTTAGTTTGCGGTATGATATGATAATTATATGATAATTGTTATTAATTATTATTAATGTTAACCCAACGATTTCATAAAAGTTGTATTTTTATGAAAAATGATATGATATACATGAGTTCTGAAAAATGGTGACCATGAAATGAGTGCATCATATATCATGCAGAGAGTCTTGTGGCAAGAATCAACATACACTGTGTGTAAAGATTACCGTTAGTTGATGCTAAAAAATGACAGAGGAAAGTTTAATTAGGAATTAGATCTGCGGGAAATGCACCCAGCGCAAGTTATAGCCTTAATAACAATTTTTTCTGCAAAATGTGATAAAACATGACCCAGAAATGTAATTATAGAAACTGGAGCGTCTACTACCCTGAATGCTGTATTATCTCGAAAGAGAGTTTGGCTACATATTTCGCGTTTACCTTGGATACTACTGATAATGATATCCCATGCGGTTTCCAAAATACATTTCACACAGATGATTTTATATGCCTCCAAAAAATTAGCAACAGCCACCCCAATCCCACTTTCTCATCTTTCAAGATTGGGTTCCACTTCACACTCAAGGAAAAGTTGAAAAGCTTCTCGTTACTTTTTCTGATATACAGCTATGTTGGCAGCTTAACATCCATCCATTTCAATAACACATCACTGTACTTCGGTCATATAAACATAAGATCGTTTTGATGATGCTTTCAACATTGTTTGCGACAATGAAAATTCATCTTCCTTGATCTTTATTAACAACTACAACATAATAAAATTCCAACGTGAAACGCGTTGCGGAGATGTATTCTGTCTCAGTCTTATGTACTTGATACTGATTCTAGATAACTTGTTACTAGTTCCAAAAACCTAAAATGCTTGAAGACTTGAAATGCTTCCAAAGGACTTGAGCTGCTTTCACAATACTGGATATTGCATCCGGCAGACTTGATACCACTTTCAAAAGACTTGAAATGTTTCTAGAAGAAATTTGGAAGACTTGATACTGATTCTAGAAAACTGGATATTATTTGAAGAAGACTTTAATACTTCCAGAGAACTTTAAACTGATTAAAAGGTTTGTAATAATTCCAGAAGACTTTATACTGCCTCTGGAAGACTTGAAATATTTCCAGAAGACTTGACACTTCTTCTAGAAGAATAAATATTGCTCCCAGAAGACTTTAAGTACTTCTAGAAGCTTTACTGCTACTGGAAGATCTAAAATATAAAAAAAGACTTAAACTGCTTCCAACTACTACTAGTACTACCCCTGAAAGACATGCTACTGCTTCTAAAAAACTTGACATTGCTTGCAAAAGACTTGAAAGATTTCCAGAAAACTTGACATTGCCTCTGGAGGACTTGATATTGCTTTTGGAAGATTTGAATGCTCCCAGAAGTCTTATTATATTCTAGAAAACTTAGTACTGCTTGTACAAGATACTTGATACTGCTTCTAGATGACTTGTTACTGGTTCCAAAAGATTTGAAATGCTTGCACAGGACTTGAGCTGCTTCCGAAATACACGACTATTTTCTGTCGTAAGTAGTCCAAAAACTGAAACAAAATACAAAATCTTGCAAAATATTGCTTATAAAACTCTAAACGCTGCTGGCAGAAGAACTGGTACTTCGACATTTTTATAGCAAACGAATCATTGGCACTTACCAATGCCAGATATTCTGATACCAAATTGTGATTTGTAAGAATTTTAGTATGTTCCCTAGAGTCTATCAGGTTACTATTTGGCAAGACCTAACAAAATCTTTGAATCTTGTGGGTTAAAAAAACTAGATGAGTGTTATCCTGAAGATCAATAGAAACTCGATGAGGAACGTATTTATTTTAAAAATATTCCTCTTGCATCGAATTAAATAACGTCCAAATTATTCCATGTTCGCAAAATTATATAAGACACGTCAATCTCACAGCCGATTCGACAACTTTATAGATTATGGCCATCAATGTATCTGAGATATCTTGGGGTGGTGAGCAATATAATACAATATAATTTTGCCTTTAAACGTTGACAAGTTTAAAAAATTATTACCTCTGGAAGACATGCTACTGCTTCCAGAAAATTTGATATTACTTGCAGAAAACTTGAAACATTTGCAAACGACTTGCTATTCCCTTGATATTACCTCTGGAGGATTTGAATGCTGCCAAAAAAAAACTTAAAATGCTTCCAGAAGACTTGGTACTGCTTGTACATGACTTGATTTGCTGCCAAATCACATGATGCTGCTTTAAGATGACTTATTACTGGTTTCAAAAGGCTCAGAAGATGAGCTGCTTCCAGAATACTCGATAATGCATCTGGAAGGCTTGATACTACTTTCAAAAGACTTGAAATGCTTCCAAAGATCATAAACTGCTTTCATGTGATTTACTACTGCCTTTGGAAGACTTGATACTGCTTCTAGAAAACTTGATATTACTTGAAGAAGACTTGTAATGCTTGCAGAAGACTTGATACTATATCTAGAAGACTTGAAATGCTTCCAGAATACTTGATACTGCTCCTAAATGATTTGAAATAATTCCAGAAAACTTGATATTTCCTCTAGAAGACTTGAAATACTTCCGGAAGAATTGACACTGCTTCTAGAAACCTGAATACTGCTTCTGGAAGATTTAAAATATTCCAAAAGACTTGAACTAATTCCAGAAGATTTAGTACACTGGAAGCATCCCTGGAAGACATGTTAATGCTTCTAGAAAATTTGATATAGCTTCCAGAAGACGTGAAATGTTTCCCGAAGACTTAATATTACTTTTTGAGGACTTACTATTGCCTCTGGAAGACTTAAAATGCTCCCAGAAAACTTGAAATGCTTCCAGAATTTTTGATACAGCTTCTAGATAACTTACTACTTTAGAAATACTTTAAATACTTCCAGAAGACTTGAATTTCTTCCTTAATTGAAAGACTTAAGCTGCCTGCAAAACACTTGATATTGCATCTGGAAGGCTTGATATTGTTTTCATAAGACTTGAAATGCTTTCAGAAATCTTGATCTGCTTTCAGAAGATTTACTACTGACTCTGAAAGACTTGATACTGGAAAAGAACTTCCAGGAGACTTGAAATACTCTCTGAAGAGTTTATAGTGCCTATGAAAGACTTAACACTGCTTTCAAGAGACTTGAAATGTTTTCAGAAGACTTGAAATGCTTCCAAAAGACTTGAAATGATTCCAAGTCTTGAAATGATTTCAGAAGGCTTGAAATGCTTCCAGAAGGTGTGAGCTGTTTCCTTGCGAAGACTGAGAAGACTTGCTATTTCCTCTGGAAGATTTGACATTACTTCTACAAGGTTTGGTCTTGCTTCAACAAGACTTCAAGTGCTTCTAGAAGTATTGATATTACCTATAGGAGATTTGAAATGCTTCCAGAAGATATGAAATGCTTCCACAAGACTTGATACTGCTTCCAGGAGACTTGAAATATTCTCAGAAGAGTCGATAGTGCCTCTAGAAGACTTAACACTGCTTCCAAAAGACATGAAATGTTTTCAGAATACTTGAAATGCTTCCAAAAGACTTGAAATGATTCCAAGTCTTGAAATGATTCCAAGTCTTGAAATGATTTCAGAAGGCTTGAAATGCTTCCAGAAGGTGTGAGCTGTTTCCAGAAGACTTGCTATTTCCTCTGGAAGATTTGACATTACATATACAAGGCTTGGTCTTGCTTCAACAAGACTTCAAGTGCTTCTAGAAGTATTGATATTACCTATAGGAGATTTGAAATGCTTCCAGAAGATATGAAATGCTTCCACAAGACTTGATACTGCTTCCAGGAGACTTGAAATATTCTCAGAAGAGTCGATAGTGCCTCTAGAAGACTTAACACTGCTTCCAAAAGACTTGAAATGTTTTCAGAAGACTTGAAATGCTTCCAAAAGACTTGAAATGATTCCAAGTCTTGAAATGATTTCAGAAGGCTTGAAATGCTTCCAGAAGGTGTGAGCTGTTTCCAGAAGACTTGCTATTTCCTCTGGAAGATTTGACATTACATATACAAGGCTTGGTCTTGCTTCAACAAGACTTCAAGTGCTTCTAGAAGTATTGATATTACCTATAGGAGATTTGAAATGCTTCCAGAAGATATGAAATGCTTCCACAAGACTTGATACTGCTTCCAGGAGACTTGAAATATTCTCAGAAGAGTCGATAGTGCCTCTAGAAGACTTAACACTGCTTCCAAAAGACTTGAAATGTTTTCTGAAGACTTGAAATGCTTCCAAAAGACTTGAAATGATTCCAAGTCTTGAAATGATTTCAGAAGGCTTGAAATGCTTCCAGAAGGTGTGAGCTGTTTCCAGAAGACTTGCTATTTCCTCTGGAAGATTTGACATTACTTCTACAAGGCTTGGTCTTGCTTCAACAAGACTTCAAGTGCTTCTAGAAGTATTGATATTACCTATAGGAGATTTGAAATGCTTCCAGAAGATATGAAATGCTTCCACAAGACTTGATACTGCTTCCAGGAGACTTGAAATATTCTCAGAAGAGTCGATAGTGCCTCTAGAAGACTTAACACTGCTTCCAAAAGACTTGAAATGCTTCCAAGTCTTGAAATGATTTCAGAAGGCTTGAAATGCTTCCAGAAGGTGTGAGCTGTTTCCAGAAGACTTGCTATTTCCTCTGGAAGATTTGACATTACATCTACAAGGCTTGGTCTTGCTTCAACAAGACTTCAAGTGCTTCTAGAAGTATTGATATTACCTATACGAGATTTGAAATGCTTCCAGAAGATATGAAATGCTTCCACAAGACTTGATACTGCTTCCAGGAGACTTGAAATATTCTCAGAAGAGTCGATAGTGTCTCTAGAAGACTTAACACTGCTTCCAAAAGACTTGAAATGCTTCCAAAAGACTTGAAATGATTCCAAGTCTTGAAATGATTTCAGAAGGCTTGAAATGCTTCCAGAAGGTGTGAGCTGTTTCCAGATGACCTGCTGTTCCCTCTGGAAGATTTGACACTACTTCTACAAGGTTTGGTCTTGCTTCAACAAGACTTCAAGTGCTTCTAGAAGTATTGATATTACCTATAGGAGATTTGAAATGCTTCCAGAAGATATGAAATGCTTCCACAAGACTTGATACTGCTTCCAGGAGACTTGAAATATTCTCAGAAGAGTCGATAGTGCCTCTAGAAGATTTAACACTGCTTCCAAAAGACTTGAAATGTTTTCAGAAGACTTGAAATGCTTCCAAAAGAAAGCGAAAAAACTCGATGTTGCTTGAAGAAGACTATACTTTCAGAAGTCTCAAAATATTTCAAGTATTATCCCTCGAAGACATGCTAATGTTTCTAGAAAACTTGGCCTGCTTCCAGATCACTCGATATGATATCTGGAAGACTTGATACTACTTTCGAAAGACTTGAAATACTGCCAGAAGTTTTGAAACGCTTTTACAAGCCTTGAAATGCTTCCAGAAGGTTTGATACTACATGTACAAGAGTTGATCTACTGCTAGATGATTTGATACTGATCCTAGATGACTAGTCACAGCTTATAAAAGACACTTCCAGAAGACTTGAAATGTTTCTAAAAGATTTAAGCTGCTTCCAGAACACACGATATTTTATCTGCAAGACTTGATACTGCTTTCAGAGGTCTTGAACTGCTTCTCGAAGATCAGAAATGTTTCCAAAAGAACACCCAGAGAAAATTGTTAATGTTTTATCTAAAGTAAAGTTTGAAAAATTGTAATGTACTATTAAGCTTATTTTTTCCAATTCAGTGCCAGCATCAGCGATGAACATTTTTTTTGGAGAGCACGTATGATATTTCAAATTGTTTCAGATCCAATCTAAGCTTTTTTTTTGTAGAGCCGTCATTCATACGTATTTCTAAAAACCGGCTCCTATGGATTCTATTTTATGATATAAAATAAAAATTATTAAAAATTTTTAAGTGTCGTTGACTTTTTGATATACTCTATATACAAATATTTTATAAACACAATTTTCCACCAAACAGAATTCTTTGTCGTTGTTTCATCTAATTTTTCAATTCAATATGGCAATAAAAGAATACGAAATAGTAGTACATACAAGATTATCTTTTGATGGTTTGAAAAATCGATTAAAACTCGTTTTGTTTTGCCAGTTCCGGATGCTAATCAAGTCCATTTGCAATTCATCCCGACAGCAAAACAACCGGACCGCTTCGGAACTAATCCATGTCTTAATGGACTGAGCTGCCATTGCCCCAGTTTTCGTCCCCTAACTCTCTAAGCTCTCTTTTCATTTCAAACCGAACGAGGAAATAAAATTTTTATCACGTACCGCTCCTTTACTCCTCAAAATAACTCGCTTTAATTATGAAATTGCGACATTTATGATTTTTTTTTCTGTATTTTTTTAGGTGGTTCAAGAATACGAAAGGGCGGTCATTTTTAGACTTGGTCGTCTTTTATCCGGCGGTGCGAAAGGACCTGGTAAGAAATTTTATTCAAAATTAATAATAATCTTAGAAATGAATAGTCTGAATTGAGGGGGTTGCATGATATTGAATTAACCGGGTAAAATTGAAGCACACAGAACTAATTAAACTGCAAGCGAAATCGTCAGGGTTTCCGAAGCACTTCCGGGCATTGTGTCTCAAAACCGACGTCGGTCGCATAAAGGATGCACAAGTATACCGAGGGTGGTACTTCACAAAATTACAGCTCGTGTGGACGTATAAAGTGATATATGGAACTTCGTACTCACTTCTAACTAGAAATGTTGTTTACGACCTTTAACTCCATAACGTTAACGAAATAAAAATTTTATTTTTATCATTTCGAGCTTATTCCCGGTAACTTTAAATTCATTTCATCCGATGAGATTGTTCATTTGAATAATGCAGTTTGCAAATTACCAGAGAATTACTCTCGTGCCGGATTATCGAATGGAGTGCTCCATTGTTACTAAAATTAACTTATCCCGATTAAATAGTTCTATTATAAAGCATTAATTTGAATTTTATGTAAATGAACCTGTCGTAGAAGTTATGTTGTTTCAATGTTTCCGCAAAGTGGATTAGGCAATGACGTGCATAATTAATTAAGAAATTGAATGGATTAGAATTTATTACGTGTTATACAGGGTTAATAAAGTGCTTTACAAAATTTAATCGTGAATCATAAATTTATCACAAAGTAACCCCCTATTGTAACGACCCAGATAAGGAATCCAAATTAATTACAAAGCTTAAATAAAGAATTGGGATAATCTTGATTCATGCATTTTATCTTAAAAAAATTTTATGGCGTTATTTGTGAATAGGGAAAGGAACTTGATAATAATGGGAATGATAGACAAAGACGATTATGGAATAAAATTAGCTACATAAAGAGCAACACTTCCTGTTTTCGGTTTAGTAACTCTTGATGCAAAAATCTTACATCCTTTTTGATAAATTTTTGATAATATAATAACTTTATCTTTATGAAACGATCTATTCGGTTACATTTATTGGCTTATTCGAAACCATCTTGATACTGTTAGATGAGATCTTGATGTTAAATTTTTCCTAGAAAATTAAGTATACCTTTTTTACTTTTGAGAAAAACTTTTTCAAACGACTTTTTATAGCCGTGAAAAGAAAGTGAAAAGAACAATATTGATCAATTCAGATAAAAATGATATCATTTAAATCATACAGATTGCAATAAATTTTAGTAATAATAATTGATCCAAGACCTTAACTGATTAATTCTATCTGTTTGATTCTGTACTTTTGTGTCTGTGTCCATTTTGGAATCAGATAAACCTACATGGTTTTGCAATCAAGCTTTTTTGTGATGGATTGGATGGGACACCAGTAGATGAGTGTGGAGTTATGTCAACTGTATTTTTAAAGACTATAATGTGATATACGAGAGGATTAAAAAAAATGCGGACAGACTCTTAGGATAGGTTATACATGTAAAATTAATATGAATAGTGTTGATACATATGGGCCCGCAAATACTTTCTTAATGAGAAAGAATACTTTCTTAAAAATAATAAATTAATAAATGTTCACGTTCAATGTAATGATTTATATCTCAAAAACGAATAAATATTTTCAAGATTCGCTTTCATCACGTGAAAATAGACACTTTCCTCTATAAATCATGAATATTTCATTAAGATATCTTAACAATTCGATTATTCGTGATTTTTTAAAACAAGATTATTAATTTCAAAAAATCATAAAAAAATTAGGTTAACTTAAATAATCTTTTTCTCAAAAACGAATAATGATTTTCTAATTTAGATCTCATCATGACAAAATAGACACTTACCTCTATAAATTTTGAATGTATCATTAAAATATCTCAAGAATTCGATTTTTGGTGATTTTTAATTAACTTGAAATAGCCATAAATGTTCACGTTGAATTTAATGATTTATATCTCAAAAACGAATAAATATTTTCAAGATCCGCTTTCATCACGTGAAAATAGATACTTTCCTCTATAAATCATGAATAATTCATTAAGATATCTTAAGAATTCGATTTTTCATGATTTTTTAAAACAAGATTATTAATTTCAAAAAATCATAAAAAATTAGGTTAACTTAAATAATCTTTTTCTCAAAAACGAATAAAGATTTTGTAATTTAGATCTCATCATGACAAAATAGACACTTACCGCTATAAATTTTGAATGTATCATTAAAATATCTTAAGAATTCGATTTTTGGTGATTTTTAATTAACTTGAGATAGCCATAAATGTTCATGTTGAATTTAATGATTTATATCTCAAAAACGAATAAATATTTTCAAGATCCGCTTTCATCACGTGAAAATAGACACTTTCCTCTATAAATCATGAATAATTCATTAAGATATCTTAAGAATTCGATTTTTCGTGATTTTTAAAATCAAGATTGTTAATTTCCAAAATCATAAAAAATTAGGTTAACTTAAATAATCTTTTTCTCAAAAACGAATAAAGATTTTGTAATTTAGATCTCATCATGACAAAATAGACACTTACCGCTATAAATTTTGAATGTATCATTAAAATATCTTAAGAATTCGATTTTTGATGATTTTTAATTAACTTGAGATAGCCATAAATGTTCATGTTGAATTTAATGATTTATATCTCAAAAACGAATAAATATTTTCAAGATCCGCTTTCATCACGTGAAAATAGACACTTTCCTCTATAAATCATGAATAATTCATTAAGATATCTTAAGAATTCGATTTTTCGTGATTTTTAAAATCAAGATTGTTAATTTCCAAAATCATAAAAAATTAGGTTAACTTAAATAATCTTTTTCACAAAAACGAATAAAGATTTTCTAATTTGGTTCTTACCATGACGAAATAGACACTTACCTCTATAAATTTTGAAAGTTGCATTAAAATATCTCAAGAATTCGATCTTTGGTGATTTTTTTAATTAACTTGAGATAGCCATAAACGTTCACGTTGAATTTAATGATTTATATCTCAAAAACGAATAAATATTTTCAAGATCCACTTTCATCACGTGAAAATAGACACTTTCCTCTATAAATCATAAATAATTCATTAAGATATCTTAAGTATTCGATTTTTCGTGATTTTTTAAACAAGATTATTAATTTCAAAAAATCATAAAAAAATTAGGTTAACTTAAATAATCTTTTTCTCAAAAACGAATAAAGATTTTCTAATTTAGATCTCATCATGCCAAAATAGACACTTACCTCTATAAATTTTGAATGTATCATTAAAATATCTCAAGAATTCGATTTTTGGTGATTTTTAATTAACTTGAGATAGCCATAAATGTTCACGTTGAATTTAATGATTTATATCTCAAAAACGAATAAATATTTTCAAGATCCGCTTTCATCACGTGAAAATAGATACTTTCCTCTATAAATCATGAATAATTCATTAAGATATCTTAAGAATTCGATTTTTCATGATTTTTTAAATAAGATTATTAATTTCAAAAAATCATAGAAAATAAGGTTAACTTAAATAATCTTTTTCTCAAAAACTAATAAAGATTTTGTAATTTAGATCTCATCATGACAAAATAGACACTTACCGCTATAAATTTTGAATGTATCATTAAAATATCTCAAGAATTCGATTTTTGGTGATTTTTAATTAACTTGAGATAGCCATAAATGTTCATGTTGAATTTAATGATTTATATCTCAAAAACGAATAAATATTTTCAAGATCCGCTTTCATCACGTGAAAATAGACACTTTCCTCTATAAATCATGAATAATTCATTAAGATATCTTAAGAATTCGATTTTTCGTGATTTTTTAAATCAAGATTACTAATTTCAAAAAAACATAAAAAATTAGGTTAACTTAAATAATCTTTTTCACAAAAACGAATAAAGATTTTCTAATTTGGTTCTTACCATGACGAAATAGACACTTACCTCTATAAATTTTGAAAGTTGCATTAAAATATCTCAAGAATTCGATCTTTGTGATTTTTTTAATTAACTTGAGATAGCCATAAACGTTCACGTTGAATTTAATGATTTATATCTCAAAAACGAATAAATATTTTCAAGATCCACTTTCATCACGTGAAAATAGACACTTTCCTCTATAAATCATAAATAATTCATTAAGATATCTTAAATATTCGATTTTTCGTGATTTTTTAAACAAGATTATTAATTTCAAAAAATCATAAAAAAATTAGGTTAACTTAAATAATCTTTATCTCAAAAACGAAAAAAGATTTTCTAATTTGGTTCTCACCATGACAAAATAGGCACTTGCCTCTATAAATTTTGAATGTATCATTAAAATATCTCAAGAATTCGATTTTTGGTGATTTTTCATTAACTTGAGATAGCCATATATGTTCACATTGAATTTAATGATTTATATTTCAAAAACGAATAAATATTTTCAAATTCCGCTTTCATCACCAGAAAGTAGACACTTTCCTCTATAAATCATAAATAATTCATTAAGATATCTTAAGTATTCGATTTTTCGTGATTTTTTAAACAAGATTATTAATTTCAAAAAATCATAAAAAAATTAGGTTAACTTAAATAATCTTTTTCTCAAAAACGAATAAAGATTTTCTAATTTAGATCTCATCATGCCAAAATAGACACTTACCTCTATAAATTTTGAATGTTTCATTAAAATATCTTAAAAATTCGATTTCGGTGATTTTTAATTAACTTGAGGTAGCTATAAATGTTAATGTCGAATTTAATGATTTTTATCTGAACTTTTCCACAGATACTTCTTGTTTTCGGGTAATACCCGGAAACGTCAGTAAAGTCCCCAAAAATTTCTTCAATTCAAGTAAAGGGATTCATTACTATTTTCCTCAATTCCTTCTTTAAATATGGCAACATTTCCAAAGCAGATATTGTATAAAACTACGCATGCAGAAATTGAAAGTAATATCGTTCTACGTTTTAATCGCATTCTCATCAATAGGCAAGGAAACCTGCTCTTTAGAATTTTCAAAATAATGCACATTGTTTTATTACTTAAATATTTGTGTAAATATAAATTAGAAAATAGAAATTATCACTAAACTAACATACGTCACTGTCATTAATCACACTTATCGCGTCGATATAGGGACTTGTTGCATGCGAGATAGTTATCGGTTCGATATCGGTCCGATATCTCCTATTGGCCCTTACAAAAACCCAATGGACGGATATCGCTCGAGTTATCGATCAACAGCACAATATCGGTTCGATATCGACATATGAATACGTACGAGAAACCGGCCATCAGTCTGTTAGCCAGAAATACTAATTGTAAGAATACAGTTTCTGCAGATTTTGATCCTGGAGATTCTATCAGTAGTAAAGATACAGAACTCTGAAATCGATGCGAAATGAAGAATATCCCATATGATTGTCGACTGTTTTTAGTGGCAAAATTAACGAAATGTGAGGAAATAAATTTATTTCCAGAAACTAATTGTTTGTTATGTTGAATATCAGTGCAGAATTAATAAGATTTTTTTATTCCCCCATTGTTTATTCCATTCACAAATTTCGTTTAATTTTATGACCAAATTGCGAAATTTAATCGATAACGCGGAAATATCCAATTTAATTAAATCAAATATTGACCTCAACCAATAACTTTAATTTCCGAGTTTTAAACACCAAAGCTTTTATTTCAACCTTACAATGAAACAAAAAAAAGAAAAAGAAAAGGGGCCTCGATGAATCCCATCGGGATGACGAGGCCCTTTTTAATAAGTAAACCAATAAATGGAGGAGAATTTCCCATAAAAAATTACAAGGTTTCGTTCGGTACGTTTTAAAGGTTTTTAAGACTCCGATTTTATTCCGGGTTTCTTCCGATTGAAAAATACGTTTTACAGGTTTCTTTTAACGAACGAAATCTTTTTGATCTTTCATTTTTTCGTCGGCGAAATTTCTTATTTTAACTGAATTGACCTCATTTTCCCAGCTTTTGATACTAAATTCCCCTATAACTTTAGCTCCAAAATCCGTTTTTATTTTACTAAAAAAATCGAATAAATTAAATTAAATTAATAGAAATAATTTTTTTTGCAGGAATATTTTTCATCTTACCCTGCATCGATGCGTACGCTCGAGTTGATTTAAGAACCAGAACTTACGATATTCCACCCCAAGAGGTTTTTATTAAATGAAAACATAGAAGGGAAAATTGAAAATTGGTGTAATATTTTTATTTTAGGTTTTAACCAAAGACAGTGTTACGGTTTCCGTTGATGCCGTCGTTTATTATCGAGTTTCGAACGCGACCGTATCGATTGCAAACGTCGAAAACGCTCATCATTCAACGAGATTACTCGCGCAAACCACCTTAAGGAACATCATGGGTCAAAGGCCTTTACACGAACTCTTAAGCGAACGCGAAAGTATCTCTCAACATATGAAATCCCTTTTGGACGAAGCAACAGATGCTTGGGGGATCAATGTTGAAAGAGTTGAAATGTAAGTTTATTTACAATCAATTTCGCATGAAATACACCACCAATTAAGAGTTAGAGTACAATTTTGAAATTTCGAAAAAATAATCAACTAAGAAACGATGAAAGTTTAGTGGGTTTCATTAACACGCGCAGCTATGCATGCATTAACATTTCTACCCATGTTCTATATTAAGTGGTCGAAGTCCATGCTTTAGATGGTGACGAAGTTTATCCAGATTTGTAGGAGGGCCGGGTACTTGTCTTAGTCGCCAACCCATCATATTCCACACGTGTTCAATCGGCGATAAGACTGGTGACCAGGCAGGCTAGGGCAATATCTACAATCCAACCTGCTCTAGGAACCTTCTTGTAACCACTGCAGAATTCTCTTGCATTATTCTGTTGGAAAGTAGCATTTTGCAACTTTTGCATGGAAGGTATTAACATCGGTACCAAATACCCCTCAAACCATAACCCCAGCTGTTAAGGCTGTGCGTTATCTTTGAACAAACTTCAAATTGCGTCTTTTTCCTCTTCTACGACCATCATTCGCCCATAAACGTTTTCTGAGATATGGTTGGATGAGAATAGTTTTAATATTGTGTAAAATTTTGATTTTGGCAATTTTAGTTGTGCTCATAGAGGTTAAAGTTTTAAAGGTAGCGATTTCGCTTTTCTTTATCGCAGTGACTTACGATGCTCGGTCATTACAAGATGTTAAGATAATATATTGTACTGTGGAGATTTTAATATTAACTTGCTAAACTCTCAAAGTAAATATACAGATTGTATCTTGTCGTTTTTCGACTCTTTGGAAGACGTTCATCTGATTAATACACGTCGACACTTCCATCATTCTGATCCACTTGACTCGATTACATCTTGATATGTTTTTGGTATCTCCATAGGAAGAAGGATATAGTCACCAAAGCGTACAGGAAGTTTTCTTGTTCTTTCTTCTTCTCTACCAATTTTTTTCAATTTATGGTTTTGACTTCTTCCAAAGACTGATTTTCCTCTCCAGCAGCTACTTCAACTTCCATGTTTCTAACTTCCTCTCAAGCATGGGTGCTTTATTTTTTCTTTTTTCTTCATCATCTTCGTTTTTATAAGTACGAAGGCTTTCACAAACGGTGTTAATTGAACTAAAATTAGAACTAACACTAGAACTATCACTAGAACTATCACTAGGACTAACACTAGATCTAAAACTAGAAACTTTCGGGTTTCGCCGTGCGTTTTTTGAAAAAATGTTTGACGTTTCGGATGCCATGTTGCAACCTTCTTCAGAAACTGGTTCTAACTGAGTTAGAACCAGTTTAGAGTCAATCTTCGTTTTTGCCAAATTTTGTTACCTGGAATCGCCATTGCTCGTAATAACTTCTGGTTCGAAAATTACATCCCGACTTGTTATAACTTTATTCTTTAAAAAAAGATGATTCAACCTTCACTTTGATGTATGAGCCATTTCTTCAATTTCAAAAATAAGGTCTCCACTATCTTTATCAAATTCTATCACTTATTTCGTGATTTTACTACATCGTCAAAAACACACCATCCTTTAACGTTTCTTAGGTGGAATCGATTTAAAATTGAAGCATCGAATAATATATCATTTAAAAGAGGAAGGTTCAACCTTCAATTTGATATACAATCCATTTCTTTATTTCCAAAAATAAGACCTCCGCTATCTTTTCCAAATTTTATCATTTTTGTTGTAGTTCCACTACAATGTCTCATCTTTAAGCTTTCTTAGGTAGAATCAGTTTCTCATTGAAACAACGAGTTATACATGGTTTAAAAGAGCAAGGTTCAACCTTCAATTAGACGTACATGCCATTTCTTCATTTTCAAAAGTGAGATCTACACGATTTCTTTTAATTTTATCGTATTCTACTAAAACGTGAAACACATAACATCCTTTAACATTTCTTAGGTGGAATCGATTTCAAATTGAAACATCGCAATATACATCATTTGAAAGGCTAAGGTTCAACCTTAAATTTTATGTAAAAGTCATTTCTTCATATTCAAAAATAAGACCACTACAATGTTTATAAATTTTATCATTGTTCTATATTCTATTAAAACGTCATAAACACATCACATTTAATATTTTTTAGTGGAATAGATTTCAAATTGAAATAACGAGTTATACATCATTTGAAAGAGGAAGATTCAACCTTCAATTTGTTATACAAGCCATTTCTTCATTTTCAAAAATAAGACCTCCACTATCTTTTTCAAATTTTATCTTTTTTGTCGTGGTTCCACTACAATGTCGAAAAAACCTCATCCTTTAACATTTCTTAGGTGGAATTAATTTCAAATTGAAACAACTTCCACATCATTTGAAAGAGGAAGGGTCAACCTTCAATTTGATATACAATCCATTTCTTTATTTCCAAAAATAAGACCTCCGCTATCTTTTCCAAATTTTATCATTTTTGTTGTAGTTCCACTACAATGTCTCATCTTTAAGATTTCTTAGGTGGAATCAGTTTTTCATTTAAACAACGAGTTATACATCGTTTAAAAGAGCAAGGTTCAACCTTCAATTAGATGTACATGCCATTTCTCCATTTTCAAAAGTAAGATCTACACGATTTTTTTAAAATTTTATCGTATTCTACTAAAACGTGAAACACATAACATCCTTTAACATTTCTTAGGTGGAATCGATTTCAAATTGAAACATCGCATTATACATCATTTGAAAGGCTAAGGTTCAACCTTTAATTTTATGTAAAAGTCATTTCTTCATATTCAAAAATAAGACCACTACGATGTTTTATAAATTTTATCATTGTTCTATATTCTATTAAAACGTCATAAACACATCACATTTAATATTTTTTAGTGGAACAGATTTCAAATTGAAATAACGAGTTATACATCATTTGAAAGAGGAAGATTCAACCTTCAAATTGTTATACAAGCCATATCTTCATTTTCAAAAATAAGACCTCCACTATCTTTTCCAAATTTTATCTTTTTTGTCGTGGTTCCACTACAATGTCGAAAACACCTCATCCTTTAACATTTCTTAGGTGGAATTAATTTCAAATTGAAATAACGGCTTATACATCATTTGAAAGAGGAAGATTCAACCTTTAATTTGTTATACAAGCCATTTCTTCATTTTCAAAAATAAGACCTGCACTATCTTTTCCAAATTTTATCATTTTTGTTGTAGTTCCACTACAATATCTCATCTTTAAGATTTCTTAGGTGGAATCAGTTTCTCATTGAAACAACGAGTTATACATCGTTTAAAAGAGCAAGGTTCAACCTTCAATTTGATGTACATGCCATTTCTCCATTTTCAAAAGTGAGATCTACACGATTTTTGTTAAATTTTATCGTATTCTACTGAATCGTGAAACACATAACATCCTTTAACATTTCTTAGGTGGAATCGATTTCAAATTGAAACAACGCATTATATATCATTTGAAAGGCTAAGGTTCAACCTTTAATTTGATATAAAAGTCATTTCTTCATATTCAAAAATAAGACCACTACAATGTTTTATAAATTTTATCATTGTTCTATATTCTATTAAAACGTCATAAACACATCACATTTAATATTTTCTTAGTGGAATAGATTTCAAATTGAAATAACAAGTTATACATCATTTGAAAGAGGAAGATTCAACCTTCAAATTGTTATACAAGCCATTTCTTCATTTTCAAAAATAAGACCTCCACTATCTTTTCCAAATTTTATCTTTTTTGTCGTGGTTCCACTACATGTCGAAAACACCTCATCCTTTAACATTTCTTAGGTGGAATTAATTTCAAATTGAGACAACTTCTACATCATTTGAAAGAGGAAGGGTCAGCCTTCAATTTGATATACAATCCATTTCTTTATTTCCAAAAATAAGACCTCCGCTATATTTTCCAAATTTTATCATTTTTGTTGTAGTTCCACTACAATGTCTCATCCTTTAAGCTTTCTTAGGTAGAATCAGTTTCTCATTGAAACAACGAGTTATACATTGTTTAAAAGAGCAAGGTTCAACCTTCAATTAGATGTACATGCCATTTCTTCATTTTCAAAAGTGAGATTTACACGATCTTTTTAAATTTTATCGTATTCTACTAAAACGTGAAACACATAACATCCTTTAACATTTCTTAGGTGGAATCGATTTCAAATTGAAACATCGCATTATACATCATTTGAAAGGCTAAGGTTCAACCTTTAATTTTATGTAAAAGTCATTTCTTCATATTCAAAAATAAGACCACTACAATGTTTTATAAATTTTATCATTGTTCTATATTCTATTAAAACGTCATAAACACATCACATTTAATATTTTTTAGTGGAATAGATTTCAAATTGAAATAACGAGTTATACATCATTTGAAAGAGGAAGATTCAACCTTCAATTTGTTATACAAGCCATTTCTTCATTTTCAAAAATAAGACCTCCACTATCTTTTTCAAATTTTATCTTTTTTGTCGTGGTTCCACTACAATGTCGAAAAAACCTCATCCTTTAACATTTCTTAGGTGGAATTAATTTCAAATTGAAACAACTTCCACATCATTTGAAAGAGGAAGGGTCAACCTTCAATTTGATATACAATCCATTTCTTTATTTCCAAAAATAAGACCTCCGCTATCTTTTCCAAATTTTATCATTTTTGTTGTAGTTCCACTACAATGTCTCATCCTTTAAGCTTTCTTAGGTAGAATCAGTTTCTCATTGAAACAACAAGTTATACATTGTTTAAAAGAGCAAGGTTCAACCTTCAATTAGATGTACATGCCATTTCTTCATTTTCAAAAGTAAGATTTACACGATTTTTTTTTAATTTTTATCGTATTCTACTAAAACGTGAAACACATAACATCCTTTAACATTTCTTAGGTGGAATCGATTCCAAATTGAAACATCGCATTATACATCATTTGAAAGGCTAAGGTTCAACCTTTAATTTTATGTAAAAGTCATTTCTTCATATTCAAAAATAAGACCACTACGATGTTTTATAAATTTTATCATTGTTCTATATTCTATTAAAACGTCATAAACACATCACATTTAATATTTTTTAGTGGAATAGATTTCAAATTGAAATAACGAGTTATACATCATTTGAAAGAGGAAGATTCAACCTTCAATTTGTTATACAAGCCATTTCTTCATTTTCAAAAATAAGACCTCCACTATCTTTTCCAAATTTTATCATTTTTGTCGTGGTTCCACTACAATGTCGAAAACACCTCATCCTTTTACATTTCTTAGGTGGAATTAATTTCAAATTGAAACAACTTCTACATCATTTGAAAGAGGAAGGGTCAACCTTCAATTTGATATACAATCCATTTCTTTATTTCCAAAAATAAGACCTCCGCTATCTTTTCCAAATTTTATCATTTTTGTTGTAGTTCCACTACAATGTCTCATCCTTTAAGCTTTCTCGGGTAGAATCAGTTTCTCATTGAAACAACGAGTTATACATTGTTTAAAAGAGCAAGGTTCAACCTTCAATTTGATGTACATGCCATTTCTCCATTTTCAAAAGTGAGATCTACACGATTTTTTTTAAATTTTATCGTATTCTACTAAAACGTGAAACACATAACATCCTTTAACATTTCTTAGGTGGAATCGATTTCAAATTGAAACATCGCATTATACATCATTTGAAAGGCTAAGGTTCAACCTTTAGTTTTATGTAAAAGTCATTTCTTCATATTCAAAAATAAGACCACTACAATGTTTTATAAATTTTATCATTGTTCTATATTCTATTAAAACGTCATAAACACATCACATTTAATATTTTTTTAGTGGAATACATTTCAAATTGAAATAACGAGTTATACATCATTTGAAAGAGGAAGATTCAACCTTCAATTTGTTATACAAGCCATTTCTTCATTTTCAAAAATAAAACCTCCACTATCTTTTCCAAATTTTATCTTCTTTGTAGTGGTTCCACTACAATGTCGAAAACACCTCATCTTTTAACATTTCTTAGGTGGAATTAATTTCAAATTGAAACAACTTCTTCATCATTTGAAAGAGGAAGGGTCAACCTTCAATTTGATATACAATCCATTTCTTTATTTCCAAAAATAAAACCTTCGCTATCTTTTCCAAATTTTATCATTTTTGTTGTAGTTCCACTACAATGTCTCATCCTTTAAGCTTTCTTAGGTAGAATCAGTTTCTCATTGAAACAACGAGTTATACATGGTTTAAAAGAGCAGGGTTCAACCTTCAATTAGACGTACATGCCATTTCTTCATTTTCAAAAGTGAGATCTACACGATTTTTTTTAAATTTTATCGTATTCTACTAAAACGTGAAACACATAACATCCTTTAACATTTCTTAGGTGGAATCGATTTCAAATTGAAACATCGCATTATACATCATTTGAAACGTTAAGGTTCAACCTTTAATTTTATGTAAAAGTCATCTCTTCATATTCAAAAATAAGACCACTACAATGTTTATAAATTTTATCATTGTTCTATATTCTATTAAAACGTCATACACATCATATTTAATATTTTTTAGTGGAATAGATTTCAAATTGAAATAACGTGTTATACATCATTTGAAAGACGAAGATTCAACCTTCAATTTGTTATACAAGCCATTTCTTCATTTTCAAAAATAAGACCTCCACTATCTTTTCCAAATTTTATCATTTTTGTCGTGGTTCCACTACAATGTCGAAAACACCTCATCCTTTTACATTTCTTAGGTGGAATTAATTTCAAATTGAAACAACTTCCACATCATTTGAAAGAGGAAGGGTCAACCTTCAATTTGATATACAATCCATTTCTTTATTTCCAAAAATAAAACCTCCGCTATCTTTTCCAAATTTTATCATTTTTGTTGTAGTTCCACTACAATGTCTCATCCTTTAAGCTTTCTTAGGTAGAATCAGTTTCTCATTGAAACAACGAGTTATACATTGTTTAAAAGAGCAAGGTTCAACCTTCAATTAGATGTACATGCCATTTCTTCATTTTTAAAAGTGAGATCTACACGATTTTTTTAAAATTTTATCGTATTCTACTAAAACGTGAAACACATAACATCCTTTAACATTTCTTAGGTGGAATCGATTTCAAATTGAAACATCGCATTATACATCATTTGAAACGTTAAGGTTCAACCTTTAATTTTATGTAAAAGTCATCTCTTCATATTCAAAAATAAGACCACTACAATGTTTATAAATTTTATCATTGTTCTATATTCTATTAAAACGTCATACACATCATATTTAATATTTTTTAGTGGAATAGATTTCAAATTGAAATAACGTGTTATACATCATTTGAAAGACGAAGATTCAACCTTCAATTTGTTATACAAGCCATTTCTTCATTTTCAAAAATAAGACCTCCACTATCTTTTCCAAATTTTATCATTTTTGTCGTGGTTCCACTACAATGTCGAAAACACCTCATCCTTTTACATTTCTTAGGTGGAATTAATTTCAAATTGAAACAACTTCTACATCATTTGAAAGAGGAAGGGTCAACCTTCAATTTGATATACAATCCATTTCTTTATTTCCAAAAATAAGACCTCCGCTATCTTTTCCAAATTTTATCATTTTTGTTGTAGTTCCACTACAATGTATCATCTTTAAGATTTCTTAGGTGGAATCAGTTTCTCATTGAAACAACGAGTTATACATCATTTGAAAGAGGAAAGTTCAGCCTTTAATTTGGTATACAAGTTCTTCAATTTTTTGAAGAACACTCTGTAATCTCTGAAATCGTAAGAAAGAGATATCGAAATACGATTTTTGCCATTAAGTTTCTTATAAAAGTCGAGCTTCAAACACTGATATCATTTTTCTTCTATCTCTTATAGCAACAGGAGTTTCACACTCGAATTAGCATCGAATATTATCACTTGTCAATTCAGTTATTACCAACATGATATTTTTCACTGTTACCAATAATAATAAAGCCATATTTTATCAAAGACTCAAAATTGTAACTTTAATTTTATTGAGTGCTGAATTTCATCTTGTACTAAAATTATTAAAAAAAATGTTATTTTTAGAAAAGACGTTCGTTTACCAATCCAACTTCAAAGAGCTATGGCTGCGGAAGCTGAAGCCGCCAGAGAAGCTCGCGCTAAAGTCATCGCGGCCGAAGGAGAACAAAAAGCTTCGAGAGCTTTGAGGGAAGCATCCGAAGTTATTGGGGATTCACCGGCCGCTTTACAATTACGTTATTTGCAGGTAAAACATTTTTTATTGTTTTCGTTGTTGAAATTGGGCTTGAAATTTTAAAATCTTCAGCTTTGATGCTTTGTGCATTTTTGTAATTTGAGTTGCTATTCACTTCAATGAGCTAACCAATCAAATTCTTGTTAAGTTGGGTAAAAGTTATGATTTATGTTGGGAATTTGATAACGTAATAAACGATTTGATCGATTAAACGAACATTCAAAAAAAATAAATTTCGACCTAGTTCTGGCCAAATCTATATTTAACGTTTCCGCTGCTATTCGGATTAAATAAACATAATTAATCAATTCAATTTGCGATCGATATTAAAATTTTTATTTTAATTATTTAGACTTTAAATACGATTTCGACCGAGAAAAACTCAACAATCGTCTTTCCGTTACCAATCGACATCCTTCAGTTCTTTATGAACAATAAAGAGAAACAACTCCAACAGAAATTGCAACAAATGCAACAATTATTGATGCATCAAAACAACGTCGATAGTTTGTAAACAAAGACATCGATTTGGAGATGAAATCAAAATAATTTGTGTTTATAAAGGAAATAATTTTTAAGATTAATCGATTAATTATAAGTCAATTTTTATCTTGAATCGAAATTGTTATAAAAGAAAAGAAATTTTAATCAAGTTGTATTATTATTAAAAGAAATAATTAAAAATTCGTTATAATTAAGATGCACTACAATGCACGGTTTTAGATATTTAATTATTTCGAAATAGAAAAGCTAGTCATCAAAAGAAAACGTTCATATCTTATCTTATAGAAAATAATCATTATTTCGTGTGGTGTCCTTAAACAATTTAAAAAAAATAAGAAAAGAAATCGATGTCGTCACGTAGATGTTGTATTTAAAAATGTAATTTGTTTTTATTTTTTTTCAAACTTAATCTTACTTGAAATACTGCTCAAAACTAAACGAAGAATCAAAAGGAATTCTTCGCGACTTTTTAAAATAAAACGAAAAAAATAATAATAATGAAAATGTTTGCAACTGAAACGAATTTAATTGTTGTATAGAAAGTGTTATAAATTTAAAAGAAAAACAATTTTTTTATGAAGCTGCACTTTATTAACACGAAATGTATAAATTTTATTAGATGAACAGTTCATTCACGTGTAAGACTGAATTTATTATTGAAATATTTATTGAATTATTTGAAAATAAACGAAAAATAAAAATTTTAAATTGGGTGTGTTCGTAAAGTCATGGTGCTTTTTTCGGTGGAAATATGAAAGGAACAAAACGAGATTAAATGGGATTTTTTTACAAAATAAAAAAAATTCTATAGATTAATAGTTATTGAATATAGATGGATGTGGAATTTATTTGTGGTCTTTCCAAAATTTTTAAATTGATGTTTAAAGGTTGATATCTTAAGAACTAAGAGATATTTTAAAAAACAATCTTTTTCGTCGAAAAGATTATAATTTTATTAATGAGTACGAGTGGTTTCATATCGATTTATTAACGTTTCGATTTATTATGATTTTTTAAAGATGACTACTTAAGAGAAATAAGAATAAAACAGATTGTTATTTAAGAGTTGATATCTCAAGAAGTAGAGGTAATTTTAACAAACGATTTTTTTCGTCGGAAAGCTTATAATTTTCTTAATAAACGTGATTGGCTTCAAAACGATTTGTTAATATTACGATTTATTACGATTTTTTAAAAATGATTTAGATAAAAGAAATAAGAAGGAAACAGATTGATTTTTAAGAGTTGATATCCCAAGAACTAAAAGATATTTTACGAAATGGTGTATTTTGCTGGAAAGCTTATGAATTTGTTAATAAATGCTGATGGATTCAAAATGATTCATCAAAAATTCAATTTATTATGATTGTCTTAATGTAACCGAAGTTATTCCATTGAAACGAAAATGAAATAAATTGATTTTTAAGAGATAATATCTTAAGAACTAAAAATTATTTTGACAAACGGTCTTTTTCGTTGAAAAGTTTATAATTTTATTAATAAGCATGAATGGTTTCAAAATAATTTGTTAATGTTTCGATTTATTACGATTTTTTAAAGATAACCCTAGTTAATAGAAATATGAAGAAAACAGATTAATATTTAAGAGTTTATATCTTAAGAACTAAACGATATTTTACGAAATGGTGTATTTTGCTTTAAAGCTTATGGAATTGTTAATAAATGCTGATGGATTCAAAATGATTCATTAAAAATTCAATTTATTATAATTTTCTAAATATAACCCAAGTTATTGCATTGAAACAAAAATGAAATAAATTGATTTTTAAGAGATAATATCTTAAGAACTAAAAATTATTTTGACAAACGGTCTTTTTCGTTGAAAAGTTTATAATTTTATTAATAAGCAGGAATGGTTTCAAAATAATTTGTTAATGTTTCGATTTATTACTATTTTTTAAAGATGATCCTAGATAATAGAAATAAGAATAAACCAGATTGATATTTAAGAGTTTATATCTCCAGAACTAAAAGATATTTTACGAAATGGTGTGTTTTGTTGGAAAGCTTATTGATTTATTAATATATGCTGATGAATTCAAAACAATTTATTAAAAATTCAATTTATTACAATTTTTTAATTTTAATCCAAGTTATTCCATTGAAATGCAAATGAAATAAAATGATATTTAAGAGATAATATCTTAAGATCCAAAAATTATTTTGACAAACGGTCTTTTTCGTTGAAAAATTTATAATTTTATTAATAAACACGATTGGTTTCTAAATGATTTGTTAATGTTTCGATTTATTACCATTTTTTAAAGTTAATAAATAGGAATAAAACAGATTGATATTCAAGAGTTGATATCTCAAGAAATAAATGATATTTTACGAAACTGCCTTTTTTTATGAATTTATTAATAAATGCTGATGGTTTCAAGACGATTTATAAAATATCTAATTTATTACGATTTTCTAAAGATCACCCAAGTTATTCTATAAAAATGAGAATAAAATAAAACGATGTTTAAGAGTTAATATCTTAGGAACCAAAAGGTATTTTAATAAACGATCTTTTCCGTTGCAAAACTTACAATGTTATTAATAAACGCGGATGATTTTAAAACAATTAGTTAATGTTTCAATTTATTACGATTTTTTAAACATTACCCTTGCTAATCGAAATAAGAATAAAACAGAATGATATTTAAGAGTTAATATCTCAAGAACTAAATGATATTTTACGAAACTGCCTGTTTCGCTGAAAAGCTTATGAATTTAGTAATAAATCCTGATGGTTTCAAAACGATTTATAAAATATCTAATTTATTACGATTTCCTAAAGATTACCTAAGTTATTCCATAAAAATGTGAATAAAATAAAACGATGTTTAAGAGTTAATGTTTTAAAAACGAAAAGGTATTTTAATAAACGATCTTTTTCGTTGAAAAGCTTACAATGTTATTAATAAACGCGGATGATTTTAAAACAATTAGTTAATGTTTCAATTTATTACGATTTTTTAAACATTACCTTTGTTAATTGAAATAAGAATAAAACAGATTGATATTTAACAGTTGATATCTCAAGAACTAAATGATATTTTGCGAAACTGCCTTTTTCGCTAAAAACCTTATGAATTTATGTATAAATGTTGATAGTTTCAAAACGGTTTGTAAAATATCCAATTTATTACAATTTGTTAAAGATCAACCAAGTTATTCCATAAAAATGAGAGAAAAATAAAACGATGTTTAAGAGTTAATATCTTAAGACCCAAAAGGTATTTTAACAAACAATCTTTTTCGTTAAAAAGCTTACAATGTTATTAATAAACGCGGATGATTTCAAAACGATTAGTTAATGTTTCAATTTATTACGATTTTTTAAACATAACCCTTGTTAATCGAAATAAGAATAAAACAGATTGATATTTAAGAGTTGATATCTCAAGAACTAAATGATATTTTGCAATACGGTCTTTTTCGTTGAAAAGCATATGAATTTATTAATATGCAAATGCTGATGGTTTCAAAACGATGTATAAAATATCCAATTTATTACGATTTTCTAAAGATCACCCAAATTATTCCATAAAAATGAGAGAAAAATAAAACGATGTTTAAGAGTTACTATCTTAAGAACCAAAAGGTATTTTAACAAACGATCTTTTTCGTTGAAAAGCTTAAAATGTTATTAATAAACTTGTATGATTTCAAAACGATTAGTTAATGTTTCAATTTATTACGGTTTTTTAAACATTACCCTTGCTAATCTAAATAAAGATAAAACAGATTGATATTTAAGAGTTGATATCTCAGGAACTTAATGATATTTTGCGAAACTGGCCTTTTCGCTGAAAAGCTTATGAATTTATTAATAAATCCTGATGGTTTCAAAACGATTTATGAAATATCCAATTTATTACGATTTTCTAAAAATCACCTAAATTATTTCATAAAAATGAGAATAAAATAAAACGATGTTTAAGAGTTAATATCTTAAGAATCAAAAGGTATTTTAACAAACGATCTTTTTCGTTGAAAAGCTTAAAATGTTATTAATAAACGCGGATGATTTTAAAACAATTAGTTAATGTTGCAATTTATTACGATTTTTTAAGCATTAGCCTTGTTAATCGAAATAAGAATAAAACAGATTGATATTTAAGAGTTGATATCTCAAGAACTAAATGATATTTTGCAATACGGCCTTTTTCGTTGAAATGCTTATGAATTTATTAATAAATGCTAATGGTTTCAAGACGAATTATAAAATATCCAATTTATTACGATTTTCTAAAGGTCACCCAAGTTATTCCATAAAAATGAGAATAAAACAAAACGATGGTTAAGAGTTAATATCTTAAGAACCAAAAGGTATTTTAACAAACAATCTTTTTCGTTGAAAAGCTTACAATGTTATTAATAAACGTGTATGATTTCAAAACGATTAATTAATGTTGCAATTTATTACGATTTTTTAAGCATTACCTTTGTTAATCGAAATAAGAATAAAACAGATTGATATTTAAGAGTTGATATCTCGAGAACTAAATGATATTTTGCAATACGGCCTTTTTCGTTGAAAATCTTATGAATTTATTAATAAATGCTGATGGTTTCAAGACGATTTATAAAATATCCAATTTATTACGATTTTCTAAAGGTCACCCAAGTTATTCCATAAAAATGAGAATAAAATAAAACGATGTTTAAGAGTTAATATCTTAAGAACCAAAAGGTATTTTAACAAAAGATCTTTTTCGTTGAAAAGCTTACAATGTTATTAATAAACGTGTATGATTTCAAAACGATTAGTTAATTTTTCAATTTATTACGATTTTTTAAATATTATCCTTGTTAATCAAAATAAGAATAAAACAAATTGATATTTAACAGTTGATATCTCAAGAACTAAATGATATTTTGCGAAACTGCCCTTTTCGCTGAAAAGCTTATTAATTTGTTAATAAATCCTGAAGGTTTCAAAACGATTTATAAAATATCCAATTTAATACAATTTTCTAAAGATCACCCAAGTTATTAAATAAAAATAAGAATAAAATAAAACGATGTTTAAGAGTTAATATCTTAAGAACCAAAAGGTATTTTAACAAGCTATCGTTTTCGTTAAAAAGCTTACAATGTTATTAATAAACGGGTATGAGTTCAAAACGATTAGTTAATGTTTCAATTTATTACGATTTTTTAAACATTACCCTTGTTAATCTAAAGAAGGATAAAACAGATTGATATTTAAGAGTTAAAAAATGTTGCAATTTATTACGATTTTTTAAGCATTATCCTTGTTAATCGAAATAAGAATAAAACAGATTGATATTTAAGAGTTGATATCTCAAGAACTAAATAATATTTTGCAAAACGGCCTTTTTCGTTGAAAAGCTTATGAATTTATTAATAAATGCTGATGGTTTCAAGACGATTTATAAAATATCCAATTTATTACGATTTTCTAAAGATCACCCAAATTAATCCATAAAAATAAGAATAAAATAAAACGATGTTTAAGAGTTAATATCTTAAGAACCAAAAGGTATTTTAACAAACGATCTTTTTCGTTGAAAAGCTTACAATGTTATTAATAAACGCGGATGATTTCAAAACGATTAGTTAATGTTTCAATTTATTACGATTTTTTAAACATTACCCTTGTTAATCGAAATAAGAATAAAACAGATTGATATTTAAGAGTTGATATCTCAAGAACTAAATGATATTTTGTAAAACTACCTTTTTCGTTGATAAGCTTATGAATTTATTAATAAATGCTGATAATTTCAAAACGGTTAGTAAAATACCCAATTTATTACGACTTTCTAAGTATTACTCAAGTTATTCCATAAAAATGAGAATAAAATAAAACGATGTTTAAGAGTTAATATCTTAAGAACCAAAAGGTATTTTAACAAAAGATCTTTTTCGTTGAAAAGCTTACAATGTTATTAATAAACGCGGATGATTTTAAAACAATTAGTTAATGTTTCAATTTATTACGATTTTTTAAACATTACCCTTGTTAATCGAAATAACAATAAAACAGAATGATATTTAAGAGTTAATAACTCAAGAACTAAATGATATTTTACGAAACTGCCTTTTTTGCTGAAAAGTTTATGAATTTATTAATAAATTCTGATGGTTTCAAAACGATTTATAAAATATCTAATTTATTACGATTTTCTAAAGATTACCTATGTTATTCCATAAACATGAGAATAAAATAAAACGATGTTTAAGAGTTAATATTTTAAAAACCAAAAGGTATTTTAATAAACGATCTTTTTCGTTGAAAAGCTTACAATGTTATTAATAAACGCGGATGATTTCAAAACGATTAGTTAATGTTTCAATTTATTACGATTTTTTAAACATTACCTTTGTCAATCGAAATAAGAATAAAACAGATTGATATTTAACAGTTGATATCTCAAGAACTAACTGATATTTTGTGAAACTGCCTTTTTCGCTAAAAACCTTATGAATTTATTAATAAATGCTGATAGTTTCAAAACGGTTTGTAAAATATCCAATTTATTACAATTTGCTAAAGATCACCCAAGTTAATCCATAAAAATAAGAATAAAATAAAACGTTGTTTAAGAGTTAATATCTTAAGAACCAAAAGGTATTTTAACAAACGATCTTTTTCGTTGAAAAGCTTACAATGATATTAATAAACGTGTATGATTTCAAAACGATTAATTAATGTAGCAATTTATTACGATTTTTTAAGCATTACCTTTGTTGATCGAAATAAGAATAAAACAGACTGATATTTAAGAGTTGATATCTCAAGAACTAAATGATATTTTGCGAAACTGCCTTTTTCGCTGAAAAGCTTATTAATTTGTTAATAAATCCTGATGGTTTCAAAACGATTTATAAAATATCCAATTTATTACGATTTTCTAAAGATCACCCAAGTTATTCCATAAAAATGGGAATAAAACAAATTGATGTTTAGGAACCTATATCTGAAGAACTAAGAGATATTTTAATAAAGGAACTTTTAATTGTATTAATAAACGGTTACAAAACGATTTATCAATGTTGCAATTTATAAAAATATTTTAAAATTGATTTATATAGGAAAAATTCAATTATTCGTTCAGATGAGTGGAGCAATAAATGTAGATTACATTGATCTGTACTGAAAAGATATGAATTAACTTGATAATTAAGAGTTCTTCGTTGGTTGCTTTCGTATGACCAGTCAAAAATGCACCGCGACTTTACGGACACACGGTACTTATCGGAATCGAAACGGGTGCCAAAACACAAAAATTAAAAAAAAACTATAGGTGTTCTTGGCTACAAATACCTTGTTATCACATTTTTTGCCTAAATATATATGAAGCAAGTTTAATTTTTGAATACGAATACAAAATCGTATTCAAAAGTATTCGAACTTACGGATTACTACTACCATAAAAATACTAAAACAGACAAATAAAATTTTTCGAAGTCGATGTTTAAAAAAAATACATAGATGTAACATTAATAAATATTAATATCTGTTATTAACTATTATTAACTAACTATTTGATGTTACACTTTTTCACAAATGGAATAAAAACTGATACCCACCTAGAAACAAATTTGTGCTTTTTTATTAATATCACTTTTTACACCTACTAAAAAGCTTATTATTGCATTTTCTTTTTAATTAAATTGATTTTTTTTAAACTAAACGATTGCATAAATTAATTCAGATTAATACCAATAAATTTCAATGGAATGAAACAAAAACGTTCTCGTCTAAATAAATTAATTTCTCCTAATTTCTACAGACCTTAAGTACAATTTCCTCTGAAAAGACCTCGACCATTGTGTTCCCTTTACCCATCGATATGGTGACTTACTTCATGAAAGCACACCAGGCTAACTCCGAGTTGAAATAAGCGAAAATCAATACAGAATTGACGCAAAAAAAATAACAAAAAGAAATGTTGTATTTATTATTTATCATCAAAACACGTTAATTAAAAGAGTTTACACAAAAATACTAAAATATATTTTTTTTATAACAAACACACACAGACACACACCAGAAAAAAACTTAAAATGTGTGCTTTTAAAGGAAATAAATGATTTAAACTTAACCCAACTTAGTTTTTTTTCTTTTTAAACTCGGTTCGAAAGTCAAATTTACTTTGGAAAGAACGAAGGGAGATGAGCATGGGGAAGTTGACGAAATTGGACGTTTTCAAATAGAGGAATTTCGATTTTCGATTTAAGTTTTTATTTTTTAATGTGAATGGTTAAAAGAAGTTATGATTGGTTAATACAAAAAATTAAAAAAAGTTATTAAACAAATCAAATAATATTCAAAACTAAATCAGTTTTATTTAAATCATTTCAACGAAAGATTTAATGATTTCTAATTTAAATAGAAAATTGACTTGATCAAGTTTTAATAAAATCTAAATAACCAGAACGAGGCTATAATAGACTCCTTGAATTCGTATTTATTCACCACATCAATCAAGCCAAAGAAACACAAAAATATGATGTGTATCCTCGATTTTAACTATTTAACTGAGAGTTAACTCTTGAGTTTTTTTATCTTAATCTTGTGTTATTCTGTCTGATATTTTCGTTAAACATAATGATAAAAATCATTTTATTTTCTTTCACTGAGAGTTTTGATTCAAAGGTTTTAGATTCAATATCTTGGCAAGATTAGCAAAGGGAGTTAAGTTGGGTGGGGTTTGATTCCTAAGTTCTTGCCTTAAAGTGGAGGAATTTTAACACATTCGCTTCTGCCGTCTAAGGGAGCGAACGTGTTAAAGTAGCTCACAGTCGACGATCTTCAACCTCCAAAAGATTTGAAGTATCCACTGAACCCAACCCAACAGGGTTGAGTTCAGTTGGGTTGAGTTAGGGAAATTTGAGGTCGAAATAAAGACTACACTTGAGTAATGATTGAGTAGGAAATGATGACTTATGAGTGGAAAGTGAAATATTTTAAAAGCACAAAGATAAAAGATGAAAATCCATTGCTACAGCAAGGAATAACTACAAACGTAATAATAAAAGAACCAAATGACCGCTGCATTCAGTACCAATTCAAGAAGATGTACAGGGCGCTAACAATGTTTAACGAAGAATATGAGGAAATTGAACAAATAACGAAAACGAAAGTATGAGGAAAAGAAAGTGAGAGGAGGGAAAGGATAATAAAGCTGAATGGAAATGGGAACGAACAATCTGTATACCACAGCAACACAGACCGGACACTGAAGAAGAAACCAGCATAGTGCTCCACCACGTAAGGCAGTATATAGAAAAATGTTGGAGATTATCTTTAAACATAGAAATCGAAATATTTACAACTCAAGTGAAATTTGAAGTAGATGAGAGAAGAGAAAGGGAGTTAGGAAGAAAAGAAACATAAGCACAAACAATGCAGAAACCCAGTTGCACCTTTAGCAGGGGAACTAAAGAGAATATAGGCAACAGATATATTTGAAGGGATAAAAAAGACTAGAAAAGAGTCATGGGATGCTTAAAGTGTTGGCATCTTATGATATCATGACATCGTCCGAAGGCCAAGATAGTACAAAGTGGTGCTACAACTGAGGTTAGGATCGACATCATACAAATAAATGTAACAATTCAACAAGATATCCGGATTGTCAAGTTGTATAAGGTAAATCTGGAGGGGGAAGGTGTCCTAAATATATAGAAAAACTTAAACAAGGGAAAAAAGTAATAAGACGGGAAAGAACAGATTTGAGTGAACAGCGAAGGAAAGATACAAATGAGAGAGACTGAAAGGCCGCCGAAAGAACAACAAGAAGATAATGATAATGTCGAGAATATAGAACATCAAACGGAAACGAAAACACCAGAACAATGAACACAGACGAAGGACTTTGGTTTATACCAAAACGCGAAACCAGAAAGAGAGAAGGTAAAAGGTAGGATAGGAAAAAAGGAAGGGAGGTAGAAAGTAGAGCTAAAGATGCTAAGAAATATAAGAAAAACGGATACTTGCAATTGAACTGCAACGGATGATGGGTTACTCACGATATGCTAGAAGATGAAGCAAAAATACGAGATATATTTTTCACCAAATCGCAAAAGTTAAGATTTTGAGAAGTTGTTGAATGAGATAGAGAAAGTAATTGCAAGAACAGGAATACTAATAATAATAGGTGAAAACCTTAACGCAATAACCGGAATGGCAGGGAATATAGCGACGAATGCAAGAGGTAGAATCTTAGAAGATTGTATTATAAAAAACAAATTATTTATAGTAAACAGAGGAAATACTCCCACCTACAATAGCCCAAGAGGATGATCGGTAATCGACTTGACCATAGTAAGCAACGAATTGGCACTTGAAATAAAGAACTGGAAGAAATAGTAGTGGACATGGAAGTGTTGAACGATCATTACCTGACACGTTATGATCTTGAAAGATATCCCGAGGAAAGAGAAGATAGATACCGGATTAAAAACTGGAGAACGTCACCAGATAAACTAATTGTGCTAGAAGATCAATTCAAGAAAGAAACAATAATAATACAGTTATACATGATAATTCAGTACCCAGGAAAATCTAATGAATGCAGTACCAGCAGCATGCAATAGAAAACTAAAAAAGAGAAATTTCAAGGAACGAAGAAAAATTTACTGAAATAGCCCAGGCTAGAAGATTATGCATACAATACAGAAAACAACTCCAAATAGGGAGGAAACGTCGTGTACCCTTTCATATAGAAAACAGATTGAACATAGAATATAAAGAGAAGAGCAAAGCCCTAAATGCGTTAATAAAGAAGAAAGGAAATATGTGACAAATTAGATGAAGAGCCATGGGGAACAGCGTACTAGATGGTCATGAAGAGATTTGGAGTAAAGAAAAGAGAAGAAATTGTTATTACCATTGATAATCAATTCTCGCAGGGATTTCCAAGAATAAAAGCTACAGAATACAGGGAAGAGGACGAAGAAAGTACTATGATCTGTAAGATCACTTGACTTAATCGGACTTTTTTGGAGATGTTTGGAAATATTTGTCTATGATAGTAATATGTTACATGATTAACTGCAAATTAATCAAAAATATCAACAGATTGAAGCCAATTAGAAATCGATTAACCAGATGTTTATTTTTTATCAATATGTTTATTTTTTCAAGAAATACAGAAATCTTATGCAAGAATATATTTGATTATGTTGCGTTCGAACTATGATGCTGTAAATTCAGGAGGCTCTGTTTAAATCGCTAATTATATCAAGCTAATTTGTTGCATAATAGCTTATTATGTACCTTATTACCACTTATTACCACTTTTATATTTATATATTTACCATTAGATGAAAATCTACAGGAAAAAAGGCATGGTCGCGAACGTATTACACTAATTCATAGTCGAGTACATGCAACTTCCAAAAGATTTTGAAGCATGTACTATTAGAAGACGTATCATGCGACGCTTACAAGAAGAGTTGCCCAAATACCATTGTTAGGTTGGGTTTGGTTGAGTTGAGTTGGGTTGTGTTGACTTGGGTGAAGATGCATTGAATTAGCTTGAGTAGGATTAGATTCAAATTTTTTTCTATGATATATTGTAGTTTTGTTCTCTATTTTTATCTACTTATAAACGTTTGGTTTTCTCATGGTGGCGATAATGGTTATACGTGACATTCCAGAACATGCAAACGTACAACTTTTTTCCATCAGCTAATATTATTCATGTTGTAGAGTAAATTCAGATCACTTTGCGAAAAACACAACATCTTATTGATTCAAAGGTTTGCAGTATTATGCCTAATGAAGAATCTTATATACCAGAGACATTATAAAATTAATTATTGTCAAAATTAAAAATTATTATCATAGGACTGAACATTGTGCAACAAAGAGGTGAAAATTAATTCATGCTAAATTCAGAAAACCTATTTGAATTCAAAAGATGTGAGGATATATCAGAATAAGGAGCGGGATATCAGATACATAAGACATCCACGTAATAATCTGCAAAGCCATAGGACAGATTTTGAGGCTAAATTTAAGAAACAAAGTCAACATTATGGAGAGTGAAGAAAAATTTGACTATTGCTTTGTTCAAAAAGTGTCTTCATCAATAAATACTTCTGGTTTGGACGTGTATGGTGCGGAAGAAAACATAACATTGACAAAGAAATCAACGAATAAAATTAAAATCGCAAAAAGATCAATTTTCAGGAAATTTCTGAAAGACAAAGTACCAAAGTATGGGAACTACTTTGAAGTGGGGTTGAGGAAAGAGAAATCAAGAAAATGGAGATCAAATAAGATACTTTTATTAACAAAATTTGTATCCAGGAATGATAATTTAATACAAGAGCATTAAAGAAAATATTGTAGCAAACACGGAAGTCACGGTTGTGAACTTGCGTGATGCTGACATTCCAAAGCAAGATGTTGCTAACTTTTTGGAGTTAGAATCCTTCTTATTTTCTACCATTGAGAGTTTCAAAAGTTTTAGGTTCCTTAAATCTTGACAAGAATAATAAAGGGGGTTGAGTTGGGTTGAGTTGGATTGGGTTTCTAAATACTAGATTTATGTGCTATGCGGGTAATCTTGTAATTGCAGTATAGAAGGCACCAAAGGTGTTATTAATAGAATTTAGACCGCAAAGTAGTTGAATAAAGGACCTCTCTGTGAGATTGTTTAGGAGCTAATAAACCGATACATTATTACTATTTTGCAAGTAACTACTATTGGAAATTTATCAGGCGACTCTTTCAAGAAATGCATATCCTTTTTGCCCAAAAACTATTGTTGGGTTGGATTGGGTTGAGTTAAGTTAGTGTCAGTTCAATTGAATTGGTTTGAGTAGGGTTGGATCCCATACCATATATGTTATCATGTGATTCTTTCAAGAAATTTATGTCCTATACTGCCCAAGAACCATTGTTGCGTTGGGTTAGGTAGGATTGGGTTGAGTTGAGAACATGCAGACATGCACCTATTTTTCCATAAAGCAATATTCATATTGTAGAGTAAATTCAAAATACTTTATGACACTGTCTAAAAACATAATGTTTATGGTTTGCAAAGTTATAAAAATGTTACGGAATGGTGAAAGTCAATTAATACAAAACTCAAGATACCTATTTTAATTCAAAGGATACGAGGATACGTCCAAATAAGAAACAGGATATCAGATATATAAGAGTCATAAATCTGATTTTGATGCCAAATTTCAGAAACAAAACTAAGATTATAGAGACACCAAATTCGAATGAAGAGAATTGCACTAATTCCTGATCTTAAAAAAGTCTTACATCAAAGATACTTCTTGTATGGGCGTATGGTGCAGAATAAACATAACATTAACAAAGCAATGAACGAATAAAATTAAAATCCCAGAAAGAATGCAATGTAATAAAAAAATTTAGGCTATCTCTGAAAGAGAAATCAAGAATGACAATTTAACACAATATAACGTTTTAACGCTTTATATGAAGACATGGAAAGAATCAAGGAAGCAGAGAACTTTTGAAACTGCGTAGAGAGTTGTCGGAGATATGGTTGTCTCAAAGATCAATCTTCTTGACGAAATGTTGTTAGATCAAAGGCGATAAATCTGGTTCCAACATAATGTGCCCCACCTCATTTTTTCTATGATTAGAGAACATTTAAATCAAACTTTTTCAGGTATATAGATAGGAAGAGACTTTACTTAAATCGTGTAGACTTCTTTTTCTTGTGATATTTACAAATATATAATATATAGCTTTGCACATCTATTTTGGCCGGTCAAGGTCAAATGCGTCGTATCAAATGGTGTTGAATTAATTTTTCTATTTAATTTCGCAGAGTAAACAACTTGAAAATTATTGAATTAGAGTTATATGACCCATTCTGTTACCTATTCTTTCTTTCTTTCTTTATTCTTCTTACTAATTAACTCTTTTTATACAAAAAAAACTTTCATCTGCCATCGATTGTCATTCGTATACACCAGAGTTAGCCTCTTACTTCTGTTTGATCCATCTTCTTCTGAGATCGGCCCTTCTTAATATTAATATTATATCTAATATTAAATTTAAATTCATTTGTTACATCATAGTTTTAAAAAGACTTGAGTGACTGTTAATAAATAATGCAAGACATTCTCTTTTTCAAAAATTAACAATCTTAGAAAATTTCTGTTGCTTCCTAAGAACTTTGTTAACACATGTGTTCGATGTTTCATGCTTAAATGTTATTTAATACAAAAAGCTTTATTTTTTTAAATGCTTTTTCCAAATATTATTTTTATTTATGTGTATTCGAGTTTACATAAACTTTTATTTAATTCAATATTTGTTTTTGATAAAGTGGAAACGTTATATTTTTGTTTTTAAAACAAAGATATTAAGAATAATTATTTCAATATAAAAATATTGAAAGTAAATAAATCAATGAAAGCGTTGATCCAATTCAATTCTCACATTGATTTAAAATTCCCGCAAATATTATTAATTTTTTTATTAACTTCAGACGTTAAATACAATATCCGCGGAAAAGAACTCAACAATCGTGTTTCCTTTACCCATCGATATGCTGACTTACTTCATGAAAGCACATCAAGCAACGTCCAGTTCGGTTAGTAGCTAAAAGAAAAAATTAAAAATAAAACAAAAAAATTATTAAATATTCGCACTTTATTTTCCTTATTTTAAAATACAACAATTAATTAGCTTAAATTTGGGACCATGTCAAGAGAAAATTTTATAGCTTAACTACGATTTTTTTATAATTATGTATAATAATTGTAATTGTGTGTGCTTTTAAAAAAATAAATGTTTTTGAAATGTGGTTAACTTTTCTTTTCTTCCCTTTCCTTAAATTTGCTTTAAAAGCACGAACTAAATGCACAAAGTAAAACAAAGTTCTAAATTTCTAAACGAGGGAATTCGTGCAGGGCTGTTGAACATAGTTTAAACAGAAACCGCGATTTCCAATGTCCGTGGGGGCTTCTGTGTTGTCGGAATGGAAAGAAATCCTAAATGGTTTTACCGTACCTGAAGAAATCAATGTTATTTGGGTGAGAGAGGTAAAGCATTGCGACAATTTAAACGAATTAAATGATTAACTTACAAACCGGTACCTACGTTATCAAATCGATAATCGATTCAAGAAAACCGACGAGTATTAAATACACCTTTAATGTATTAATCAAATCTTAAATTAATTTTCGATCGTTGTGAGAGCGGATTTAAAAAAGTTATGTATCAATTTGAAAAGAACACACTTTGAGGTATGTAAATTCGAGTTATTTTGACGACGACCAAAAAACTGATTTTGTAAACATTTACAAAGGCATTTATCTTGGATGAAAGTGTTTGTGCAATTATGCCACTAAAATAAGTGAATACAAGTAAAAATTCTATATAAGTCCGGAGTTTTGTCCGTATCAAATAAAAAAATTGTGAGGTAATTATTTACATGCGGTAATTAAGCGTAGATTTTGCAATTACTTGTGGTAAAATATCTGTGTAACCAAATAAATTACTAAAGTTAAATACCTTTTTGTAGAGCGAAAGTTTTCCTATATATTCTATATGATCTCGAACTTTTTTCTATACGGTAAGTATTCGTGAATTTTGCTAAAGTAATGTACAGCACCAAAGAGCAGAAAATTTTACATCGATTCTATATGACCTTTGCGTTTTGTTGTTACCATATAATAAAGTTATTGCAAAACAACATTTATATGGCGTAAGTGTACATGAATTATACGCGATACTACATAGGTTGAAACATTCCTTACAGATCTTATATGAGCTGAAATGTGTATCACATAAGAAGTTGTGACGTCGTACATATTTAAGTACATACGTTACTTAATCATACATTTTGCCTTCTTTATGATCGAGAAGTTTTGTCCTTATCATATATGAAGGTAACGACACCGAAGGGCTACAGACAGATCGAGATACACGTCATCGGTATAATCAATGTGTAGGAAAATGAGTGAACAACAAAGATTGGGACGAACAATAGGATCCTCCTACTCGCTGAATCCATTACCATACCAAGATTTCTAGCCATATTAGAAAACGGAATAACGTTATCGCCGAGCCTCAGTTGAATGGAAGATAAAGAATTAAATTGTGCCAACAAGAGGCAATGCCAAACACAATGCCTTGTATTTTAAAAAGATTCATGTTAACTCGATGACGTTTAGATCATTCAAGTACGCTAGAGAGATCGCTGTTTAGACGCAACAAAGCATCTGGAAGGTTGTTAATAGTTGCCTACACGAGATACCATCACTAATACAATTTATGAAAATAGAGAAGAACAAAGGACCCAGCACACTGCCCTAGCGAAAACAAAATATGATCGCGGAATTCTATCCTTATCATATATGAAAGCTACTACGCCGTAAACATTTAGGCTAAGTCTTGATATGTTTGGAGAATAAATTATTACTTAATGAAGGATTTGTTACTATATAAGGCAACAAATTCTCTATATAACCTATATGTTCAATGACTTTTGTTCTTATCAGATATAAAAGTTACGGCGCCGTAAATATTCATTTACAATAATTTCGTGAAGTTACACTAAAATTAATTACCCAAAACCTCTGAATTTACGTAATTAATTCTAGAGTAATTTTGAGTGAGCAAGTGATCATGTATTGACTGGGAAAGGGAACTTATATCTGAAAAATTTCCTTTCCACTCTCTTCGATTCTGAAGGAGTTTGAGACGCTCTTTTACATGGTGAATACTAGGTACTCAAAAAGAGTAGGTACAAATTAGAAACAAAAAACAAATATATCCAATTAAGAGGTATCAACATATTCTAGGCTCAAAGAAATATGTTTGACAATACCAAGTAGTTTCTGTACTTTTCTTCATTGTTGTCGTTCATGAAACCTTTGAAACCAACACATAACGTTATGAAGAAGATGGACCTTGTTCCGTTCCTGGTTCGAGAACATCTTTTTTATTCTTCGATGCATAGTGTCTTTTCGGTTATTGCGCTACCCTATACTCTAATTCCAGCATACTCATATAATGGTTTAGGATGACTTCTTCAGCCGATGTGGCATTATATAACTACTCGGTGTGTTATTGTGCCACCCACTGCAGAAAATCTTCATACGTGTGGATATTACTGAGAGTATATTTAGCTATTTTTAACGCTAAAGGGTGAAGTAGCGATCAGGCGCGAATATCGAATGATTAGTAAAGAGAAAATTAAATAGTTGCAGACACAATAGGAGAACGTTATTTTTATTCTATTGCAGAAAAAACAAGTGTTTGGATGTCTTCATAGAAATGCAGCATGTTTACAACTCAATTTAGTCCTTTGTGCAATAGAAATGTTGTATGCATAATCATGGAGAACAAGGAATTTAATTTTTTAAGAAACGGATTAGAAATCCGAACAACAATTTTTATTTTTCGACTATAATTCCAAAGAGTGTATAGTTCTCCGTTGATTTAAGCAATCTCTTTTGTATGAGTGACATCGATTGACACAATTTTGTGCAGCATTACCTTTATGGAGAACATTGTGCCAGATACGTAGGTGTATAGGCACATAAGTGCCATACAAAAATGTTAATGAGTGCAGAGCTATATGCATAGGCACCGAATATATGGGTTCAGCATTTGCTCCCAAAGACTTCTTTTTGGAAAGAAATCAATGTTATTTGGGTGAGATAGGTAAAGCATTGCGACAATTTAAACGAATTAAATGATTAACTTACAAACCGGTATCTACGTTATCAAATCGATAATCGATTCAAGAAAGCCGACGAGTATTAAATACACCTTTAAATTATCAAATCTTAAATTAATTTTCGATCGTTGTGAGAGCGGATTTAAAAAAATTATGTATCAATTTGAAAAGAACACACTTTGAGATATGTAAATTCGAATTTTTTTGGCGACGACCAAAAAACTGATTTTGTAAACATTTACAAACGCGTTTATCTTGGATGAAAGTGTTTGTGCAATTATGCCACCAAAATAAGTGAATACAAGTAAAAATTCTATATAAGTCCGGAGTTTTGTCCGTATCAAATAAAAAAAGTGTGAGGTAATCATTTACATGCGGTAATTAAGCGCAGATTTTGCAATTACTTGTGATAAAATATCTGTGTAACCAAATAAATTATTAAAGTTAAATAACATTTTGTAGAGCGAAAATTTTCCTATACATTCTATATGATCTCGAACTTTTGATTGTATCATATAAGAACGTTATGACGTCATAAGCATTATATACGGTAATTTTTGTGCAATTTGCTATCTAGTAAAGTAATGTACTGCACCAAAGAGCAGAAAATTTTATATCGATTCTGTATGACCTTTGCGTTATGTTTGTACCATATAATAAAGTTATTGTGAAACAACGTTCTGGAAATTCCTTACAGATCTTATATGAGCTGAAATGTGTATCACATAAGAAGTTGTGACGTCGTACATATTTAAGTACATACGTTACTTAATCGTACATTTTGCCTTCTTTATGATCGAGAAGTTTTGTCCTTATTATATATGAAGGTAACAACACCGAAGGGCTACAGACAGATCGGGATACATGGCATCGGTATAATCAATGTGTAGGAAAATGAGTGAATAACAAAGATTGGGACGAACAATACGATCCAAGAGGCAATGCCAAACACAATGCCTTGTATTTTAAAAAGATTCATGTTAACTCGATGACGTTTAGATCATTCAAGTACGCTAGATCTGATCGCTGGATCGCTGTTCAGACGCAACAAAGCATCTAGGAGGTTGTTAATATTTGCCGAAGTATACAGCTGAACGTCATCTGCATACAAATAATAGTTACACGAGATACCATCACTAATACAATTTATGAAAATAGAGAAGAATAAAGAACATTGTGCCAGATACGTAGGTGTATAGGCACATAAGTACCATACAAAAATGTTAATGAGTGCAGAGCTATATGCATAATCACCGAATATATGGGTTCAGCATTTGCTCCCAAAGACTTCTTTTTGGAAAGGACCCATACAAATTTTGAGTTGTTTTTTTTCCAGATTCTGACCTTTCTTTTTAAAAAACAGTCATTCTTGTTTTTTCCAATTAATTCTTTTAGGAGCACTCAGCATCTTTTTCCAATACGAATTTTCAAAAACCAAATGTGGGATTGTGGTGGCAAATGCGATTGTGGTGGAAATGATCTAAAAATTTATGCAGTTTCTGTTCTTGTTAAATATCAGAATCATTCTTCATTTACGCAATCAATAGCTAAATTCGTTCAACATGATAATATTTGTAAACTCATTTCTTCAGTTTTACACTAGGTTTTAGAAAATACGTATGGGTGCTGATTCTAAGTAGTATCTAGTTTTTAGTGGACAGTTTTTGAACTTCTGACATGAAGATTTTGTATTTTGCCTTGTATTTTACTAACACTTTGCACTTTTGCAATAAAAATGTGTTCTATCAGCACTTCTACAATCAGTATCAAGTTTTTTGCAAGCACTTTAAGCCTTCTCGAAGCATTTCAAGATTTCTGGAAACACTATCAAGTGTTCTAGAAGCGGCTTCAAATAGTGTGTTCACTTCCGTAATTTTAATTGTCCCAAATTAACTGTCTTTCAATTCTCTATTTTGTTTTTTCTGTTATGTGTTCCTGAATTGAATTGGATATTTAGTTTATTGAAATCCTACTGTATCAATAAAGTAAAAAAAAAAATGTACGTCTTTAAATGCTTTTTCAAATAATTCTTTTCAAACTAGAAAAAGTACTGGGATTTAAAATTTAGTCCCGAATGCTGACAGTAGTTTTAATCGTGGCAATTGCACACCCCAATACTAACAATAAGTCTTCCAGAGCTAATATCACATCTTCTGGAAGTATTGCAAGTTTCCTGGAAGCAATATAAAGCTTTCTAGAAGCAGTATCAAGTCTTCAAGGGGCAATATCAAGACTTCTGGAAGTATTGCAAGTCTGTTTGAAGCAGTATCAAGTCTTCCATAAGCAGTATTGAGTGTTCTTGAAGCAAGTCTTTTAGAAGTATTTTAAGTTTTCTGGAAGTTATATCAAGTTTACCAAAAGTAGTATTAACATTTCTTCTTCTATTTCAAGGCATTTGGAAGTAGTATCAAGTTATCTAAAAGCAGTATCAAGTCTTTCAGGGTTAGTATCAAATCTTCTGAAAGCACTTCAAGTCTTTTAGAAACAATATCAAGTTTTCAAGAGACAGCATTGAGTCGTTTGAATGCATTTTAAGTCTTCTGGAAGCAGTATCCAGTGTCCTAAATGCAGTATTAGCTCTTTCAGAAAAATTTCAAATCTTTTGGAGACAAGTTATCTAACAGCAACATGAAATCTTTTGGACGTAGATCATGTATGCTTGTGCACCCAGATAACCCATGTTTTCGGTGCCTATGCCTACGCAAGCACCACAGACGGACGTATCCGGCGCCTATAATGTTAATTGATTATAAATCCAAAAGGAGTAACTTATTAACTACGATAATGTTCTGATCTAAAATAATACTACAATATGTTTCAACGCCGGTAAATGCAGAAAAAATGGAATAACTAACATGAAACTGACGAATCGAGTTACTTATCTTTAATAGTTGTTCTCTCAAAATCTTATTTTCGAACATAAACCTAAACTATCATTGACCAGCACACCTATATCTCACTACATAGAGTAGAAAATTTCCTACGCAATCCATATGTTACAATCCATATGTTTTAGGGGATAAATTCCTGTATAATCAACAAATCACTTATTATTATGTACTACTAACTATACGGGGATCCCCTCAACTGATCTTTTCCGAGGACTGACCAACTTCATTTCAGTTTGTCATATAAACGCGCAAAGTATTTGTGCTCACTTTGATGATCTTTTGCTTACATTTGAACCCAATATCTTTGATGTTATCATGGTTAGCGAAACGTGGCTCAAGCCTTCGTTACCTTCTACTTTATACACTCTTCCTAATTACTATTTGTTAAGGAATGATTGTATGTTCTTACGTGGTGGGGGAGTGGCCTTGTTTATTCGAAACACTCTACATGCTACCATCGTAGAAACCTCCGATGGAACTTGCCGAATGCGGAGTTTTTGCTTGTACAGCTGAAAACTGATTATAATAAATTATTACTCGGTGTTTTTTACTGCCCTCCTTCTATGAACTATTTTGATCAGTTGGAGGAGATTTTGGAAAGGCACTCACTTATCTATGACACTATCCTGTTGTTGGCCGACTTTAATACCTGTCTGTTGAGAAATGATACTCATAATGAGAAACTTCAATTCGTTACTTCTTCTTTAAACTTATCTATCTTAAACTCTCTGCCTACTCATCATCTTCCTACCTCACATTCTCTTCTTGATCTTATTATTACTTCCTGTCCAGACAGTATACTTACACACGGTCAGCTACCTGCCTTTCAATTTTCCAACCATGATTTAATCTATTGTGCTCTACAGGTGCGGCATCTGAATCGTTCTCGGCGTGTTGTGACTTACCGTGATCTAGGGCGAGTTGATACTAATTTGCTCTTGTCAGATGCACTGATGTTTGATTGGCTTCCACTATATCGTTTAGCAGATATTGATGCTAAAATGGACTACTTTAATTCTAAAATTATTAAGCTCTATGATAGACATTCCCCGCTTAGGCAACCCAAGATGAGGCATCCGCCTGCACCTTGGCTGAGTGATGAGATAAGATCTCTTATGCGACTGCGTAACCATGCAAAGTTGGTATTTAAACGTACACCCTCTAGTACTAACCGAGAAAACTATCGAATTCTACGCAACCGCTGTAATCATAAATGCAAGTATGCTAAGAGATCTTATTTCTACCAGAGGCTGTCTGGAGTCGCGCCGAGAACATTTTGGAGGACTATGAGATCTGTCGGAGCGATAAACTCTCCGTCTGACCAGATAGATCTTGATTGTGAGTCGCTGGCAAACTTTTTTGCAGAGCCTCCCCTGATCATTGATGACGTAACTAAGGCGGCTATAATTAATGAAATTCTTACTGCTCCTAAATCGTGTTTCTTCTCTTTTACGCTTGTAACCGCGACCGAAGTGGGTGATGCTATGGCATATTCAAAGTCCCCTTGCGTGGGTTCTGATGGTATCGGTCTCAACCTTCTTCTTCCTATACTGGATATAGTGCTTCCACCATTAACACATATCTTTAACTTTTCTTTTGAACGGTCTTTATTTCCCTCTGTCTCTAAAGTAGCTCATGTCGTCCCCATACCTAAATCCAAGTCCCCTTCATGTAACACTGATTTCCGTCCGATTTCAATTTTATCCGTACTATCAAAAGCTCTTGAACGTTTAGTTTATTTACAAGTCCAAGGATATCTCGAGAGGTTTAATTTACAAAATGGGTTTTCGCAATGGGCATAGTACGACTACTGCCCTCATTAAAGTTACTGATGATATTAGGTATGCCTGTGACAACAGATGTGTTACTGTGCTAGTTCTACTCGATTTCAGCAAGGCTTTTGATTCTGTCGACCACAACCTACTTTTAGCATCTCTTTCTGCCTACGGATTCACTCCTTCCTGTGTTTCTTGGTTTCATTCCTATCTTTCCCATCGATCCTTGTGCGTACGCGCTAATTCTTCAGTTTCTTCTGCTTGTGCAATCAAATATGGTGTTCCTCAGGGCAGTGTATTGGGACCGTTACTTTTTTCTTTGTTCGTTAATAGTGTTACTGATTATATCTCGTCTAATTATCATTTGTATGCTGACGACCTCCAAATATACACTACTACAATTGTTGCTGAATTTCCGGAAGCTATTGTGCGACTTAATAATGATCTGTCTAACGTCTTGAACTGGTCTCGGAGATACGGACTTAAGTTGAACGCAGTTAAAACGCAAGCTATTGTGTTTGGTACTCGTCAATTACTTGGTAAGATCAATCCATCTAGCTGCAGCGATCTGATGCTGGATGGTACTGTCATACGGTTTTCTGACACAATTAAGGATCTCGGAGTCTTTATGGATTCTTCACTGTCTTGGAGACCGCAAATTCAACATGTTTGCCGAAAAGTTTATGCTTGCTTCCACTCTTTAAAGAGACTTCGTTGCTCTCTTCCTCCTTTGGTCCGTCGTAATCTTTGCTATTCACTTCTATTTCCTCACTTCGACTATGCGGACGCGGTTTATCCCGATCTCTCGGTAACTCTCCTGGATAAATTGCAGCGGCTACAAAATAATTGCATCCGGTTCATATTTGACATAAATAGATTTGAGCATGTAACGCCGTATCGCGATTACATTCAGATGTTAACTTGTGAGAGACGTAGATCCTTTCGTTTATTAAACATTTTATTTAAAATTCTTCATAACTGCACCCCAAAGTACTTATCAGATAGGTTCCAGCAATTATCATCTCATGAGTTTGCTACTCGTTCGTGTTCTGATGCTATTCTTACATTTCCCGTTCATAGCACTGAAATTTATCACAGATCATTTACAGTACGGTCGATTGCGCTGTGGAATGGACTACCTTCTGAAATTCGTAATATTTCTAATATTGCTAATTTTAGACGTGTTTTAAAGAGCCACTTGCTTGCCCTTCAATTGTCTATTTCCTGATGCAGTTGAACTGACAAACTTGTTGGCAACTGATATCCGGCAAATTCTTTTGTTTTTTTTAGCTTCTGTCTCTCTTGTCGTATCTTTTTCTTTACTTTTCTTCTTGATTAATCTTATTTGGTGATAAATGTTATTGATATCTAATTATCACTACTTGCCATATTAATCCTAGGATAATTTTGCTTTAGTAAATACTATTTTTGTTTGTTCTGTTGGGTCATTTGGCAGATATCGCTTGTGCGATAAAATGATCCATTTGCTTATACTGTTTAAGTTTAAGTTTATTCATTGCTCGACTAAGAATCGACAATGGGATTATGTATACATATATTTTGTTCTTATTATTATTATTTTTTTCTCTTCTTGTGTATTTTATGTAGTTTTGTATTTTTTATTTGTGGCAATAAATGGTAATAATATAATACTACATGTAACAGCATATTTCCTACGTAATCCATATGATTGAAAATTTTTGTCTTCATCATATATGAAAGTTACGACGCCATAAACATTTAACTACAACATATACATGAAGTCTTCATAGTTTTTAGGGATAAATTCTTATGTGATCAACTGAGCACTTCCTATCTATGCTTTATTTGAAAATTGGGACGCCGTAAACATTCATCTACAAGAATCACATGAAGCCTTCATATTTTTTTGAAAATACAAGTATCCCAAAAACAAATACAGAAAATGGTACCACGAGATTCTTCAATTCAAAAAATTAAGATTGGTTTAAAAAAGTATATGGTAAAAGGTCTTGAAGAAAAATTGGAAGTAAAAATTACCATGAGATTGAAAATGTTGGTAAATAATCTGTATGTTGCCCAAAAAAAAAATTAATACGATTTACATGATTAATAAAAAGTTCTACTAATTGTTAAGCAGTGATGGTGAAGAACTTGCCACTTGCCTACTGTGGATAAGTATGAGTGTTTCATCAAAACATGCCTTATATCGATAGATAAATACACCATCAATATCATTAAAGTCTGTTGAGATATTCTCTAGATATAGCAAAAAATACGATTTTAATATTTTTATTTATTGATAACTAGACATATATTCATGTACTTTTTTCAACTAATCTTAATGTTTTGTACCAAAAAATCTCGTAGTACCATTTTCTGTACTTGTTTTCGAAACACCGTATAAATTTTTGTATAATCAAGAGATCAATTACTGTCACTACATAGAGTAGAAAATTTCCTACGTAATCTATATGATGAGTTTTATCTTCATCATATGTGAAAGTTACAACGCCGTAAACATTTACAACAATTACATGAATTCTTCATAGTTTTTGGAAGATAAAATCTTGTGCAATTTAACGATCACCTTCTAGTATATACCTCCATATAAAACGGAAAATTCCTAGCTTCTGTATGATCTGGGAGTTTTGTCTTCATGATATGTGAAAGACACGAAGCTGTAAATATTTAACTACAGCAATTCTCGGATTCAATTCTCGTGAAATCAAATAATACCTTCTTATTATATAGCAGGAAAGTTTTCATATGACTGATACTACCATAGTTTTTATTCCTACCAAATAAATGAGTTATATTAAGAAAAGTCAAGTAAGCAATTCTATGTGTAGAGTTGTGTATTGGACTTGTTCTTTAACAGTTGCCGATAATCATTGGCTAAGCATAACCAACATTTAAATACCTCAAAGTGTGTTATTTTCAAATACATAACGTTATAATTCGGGTCTATAAAAATCGGTAATTTAAGCTGTTTATTTTTGTCAGCTTTTTTTTTGATGGTGAAATAAGTCAAAACAGAGTCATCGCAAATTTAAAAAAATATTTACTTCTTATTGTTGTTGGAGTTAACGTAACATCGGCACTTAGAGTCCCACCGCAAATCCGGTCGACGTTTGCAGATGGGCCATTTGCAGGTCTACCAACGTTCGAAGCCATCGGAATAATTAAATAATCATTTTGGCAAATATTTCCTGTCCCGGTACTTCCAACCATCGCTTGAATTCCGTTCGATTGGGTATTTCCCGATAATGTAAAAGATTGCGAACGATTGTTGACTAAAATAAAACAAAACTCATTAAATCTTTTTTAATAAAATTTGATTCTACCCGTATCTGGACACTGGGTGTATTGGATGCTGCAAAAATTTCTTTCCGATCGTACGCAGATGCTGTAATCTTGGTTAGAGAGTTGTAGGCCGCTCGCCGGATCGTAGTTGAACGACCTTATTTGACCTGCAACCCCACTAAAATACTGCAAGCAACCCTCATCCGCTAAAACATATCGATAATTCACTTATTGAGTATTTAATTCGAAATTATTCACCCTTATTCGACGTCCCACATAAAATTTGGTGAATTTTAATTTTCCAATTGCGCTGAAAAGAAGGGCCGCTAGTTATCATCGAAAGAATGATTGGGGTTGATGTTCCCGCCCCCGCATCAACGTACACTTTAAAACAAACAACGTTAAATCAATATCTTTAAATAACAAAAACATTACTGTGATTTCCCATGTTGTTTCCGCAAATTGAAGGAACCGGATTTCCCCCGGAAACTATAAATTGATCATTATTGCAGGTGTTGTGTTGATTTTCCGGTCCCACAATAAGAAATTGATCAAAATCGAGTCGATATTGGCAAACGTCCGGTCGGGATTTTAGTAAAGTTATTTGACAAGATCCCGTCTCATCGTAAGCTGAGGGATAATTGGTTTGGACGAAGAATGTTCCATTCTCGCGAACGGTCGTTCCGCAATATGCTAAAACTAACACGAAATTAATCCAAATAAAAAAATAAAAACAACTTACATATACAACAAGTCCCATAACCATTCGCACAAACCCCGTTGGATGTTCCACCTCTTTGTTGGCAATCAGCTGAGGTCATACAAGTCCCAACATCCCCAGTAGCTCCCATACATTGCTCATTTTCGAATTGGACCAAGGTAAATAACGATAAAACTAAATAAAAATTGATTTGTTTAAATCAAACAATTTTAATTTAACACTTACATCGATTTTGTCGATTATTAAACCCTCCTTGATTAAGTCTTAATGGTGCTAAAGAGTTTCTTCTTCTCCATTGATTTTTTTGGATTTGATTTTCGTAAATATCCTCGCACACACTAAACGATAACCAACAAAGAAATAGGAGGCGTAAAAAATACATGATAAATACGTGGTGGTAACAAAAAGAACGGAAGGCGTTTGAGCCTTAAAACCGACCAACAATAGTTTTTATAACAATTACTTTGATGATTATGACCAGATTATGATGAGAAAGCTAAAAAAAAGATAAAATGGAAAAAATAACTTTCACTACCCGGACGTTTTATTTTGTTGAAAGCAATTAAACTATCCGTTGATTTGTCATCGCCTCGTATTATCCGAGTTTCCCAACTACAATAATTTCATGGTTTCGAACAAAACGCATCAAACCGAATAATCGCGCACACATACACTAGAAAACCTATTGTTTGAAACGAAACAATAACCGTTAGTAATGTAAATGTAAAAGAAATGTTGGAAAAATGAATTTTAAAAAGGGTAAATTTTTATTATAAATAAACCGCTTTTTTATCAATACCGAATAATTCCTGAATTTTTGTTCTCGCTTTTTGGAATTGGAAGCATATATTAGCTTTTAATTTTAGAAACTGAAAAGAATTTGTCAGAAATTGATTTGACGAATAATTTAACGATTAAAAATCTATAAGTGAAAAATGAGAGGCTAACATATATCTTATATATGAAGAAACAACTGAGAAATGATGATAACATCAAAAGCATTTTATAGCTATTTCAATAAAGAATCAGAAATTTCTTCGTTTCAATAAGTACCATAGATATGATTTCTTAATACTGACTGTAAAATTAAAAGTCTAACTCAATAGATGAGAATTAAAAGTTTGTGTCTCAAGAAGGAACTGAGATATAATGATGAAGTTAAAAACATTTTAAAGCAAACTTAATAAAGAATAGGTGTACCAAAAGAAATTTCCTCGTTTCCACAAGCATCGTAGTTATGATTTTTTTAATACTAACTTTGCAAAATTTAACATTGTAACTTAATAGATGAAAGTTAAGAGTGCGTATCTAAAAAACGAATTGAGGTATAATGATAAGCTTAATAGTATTTTGAACCAAATTTTGTAAAGAATGATTCTGCCATAAGAAATTTCTTCGTTTCGATAAACATGGTAGATATGATTTTTAATGCTAACTTTGCAAAATTTAAGATTGTAACTAGTAGATGAAAATTAAAAGTGCGTATCTCAAGAACAATTTGAGATATAATGATAAGGTTCAAAGTATTTTGAACCAAATTTAGTAAAGAATGATTGTGCCATAAAAAATTTCTTTATTTCCATAAACATCGTAGTTATGATTTTTTTAATGTTAACTCCGCGAAATGTAAGATTGTAACTTAATAGACGAAAGTTAAGAGTGCGTATCTATACGCACTATCTCAAGAACGAATTGAGATATAATGATAAGGTTAAAAGCATTTGGAAGCAAATTTGGTAAAGTATGATTATGCCATAAGAAAATTCTTCATTTCAATAAACATCGTAGTTATGATTTTTTAATGTTAACTTTGTGAAATTTATGATTGTAACTTAATAGATGAAAATTAAAAGTGCGTATCTCAAGAACGGATTGAGATATAATGATAAGGTTAAAAGCATTATGAACCAAATTTAGTAAAGAATGATTGTGCCATAAGAAATTTCTTTATTTCCATAAACATCGTAGTTATGATTTTTTTAATGTTAACTCTGCGAAATGTAAGATTGTAACTTAATAGATGAAACTTAAGAGTGCGTGTCTCAAGCACGAATTGAGATATAATGTTAAGGTTAAAAGCATTTGGAAGCAAATTTGGTAAAGAATAGTTATGCCATAAGAAAATCACTCATTTCCATAATCATCTAAGTATGATTTTTTAATGCTAACTATGCGAAATTTATGACTGTAATTAGTAGATGAAAATTAAAAGTGCGTATCTCAAGAACAATTTGAGATATATGATAAGGTTCAAAGTATTTTGAACCAAATTTAGTAAAGAATGATTGTGCCATAAGAAAGTTCCTCATTTCCATAAACATCGTAGTTAAGATTTTTTAATGCTAACTTTGCAAAATTTAAGATTGTAACTTAACAGATAAAAATTAAGAGTGCGTATCTCAAGAACGGATTGAGATATAATGATAAGGTTAAAAGCATTATGAAGAAAATTTTGTAAAGAATGATTGTGCCAATATGAAGTTTCTTCATTTCCATAAACATAGTAGTTATGATTTTTTTAATGTTAACTCTGCGAAATGTAAGATTGTAACTTAATAGATGAAAGTTAAGAGTGCGTATCTAAAGAACGAATTGAGATATAAGGATAAGGTTAAAAGCATTTAGTAGCAAATTTGGTAAAGAATGGTTATGCCATAAGAAAATTCTTCATTTCCATAAACATCATAGTTATGATTTTTTAATGCTAACTTTGCAAAGTTTAGGATTGTAGCTTAACAGATAAAAATTAAGAGTACGTATCTTAAGAACGAATTGAGATGTGATGATAAGGTTAAAAGCATTTTGAACCAAATTTAGTAGAAAATGATTGTGCCGTTAGAAATTTCTTTATTTCCATAAACATTGTAGTTATGATTCCTTAATGCTAACTTTGTAAAATTTAAGATTGTAACTTAACAGATAAAAATTAAGAGTGCGTATCTCAAGAACGGATTGAGATATAATGATAAGGTTAAAAGCATTATGAACCAAATTTAGTAAAGAATGATTGTGCCGTAAGCAATTTCATTATTTCCATAAACATCGTAGTTATGATTTTTTTAATGTTAACTCTGCGAAATGTAAGATTGTAACTTAATAGATGAAAGTTAAGAGTGCGTGTCTCAAGAACGAATTGAGATATAATGATAAGGTTAAAAGCATTTGGAAGCAAATTTGGTAAAGTATGGGTATGCCATAATAAAATTCTTCATTTCAATAAACATCGTAGTTATGATTTTTTAATGCTAACTTTGCGAAATTTATGATTGTAACTTAATAGATGAAAATTAAAAGTGCGTATCTCAAGAACAATTTGAGATATAATGATAAGGTTCAAAGTATTTTGAACCAAATTTAGTAAAGAATGATTGTGCCATAAGAAAGTTCCTTATTTCCATAAATATCGTAGTTATGATTTTTTAATGCTAACTTTGCAAAATTTAAGATTGTAGCTTAACAGATACAAATTAAGAGTGCATATCTTAAGAACGAATTGAGATATAATGATAAGGTTAAAAGCATTTTGAACCAAATTTAGTAAAGAATGATGGTGCCATAAGAAAGTTTTTCATTTCTATAAACATCGTCGATACGATTTTTTAATGTTAACTCTGCAAAATTTAAGATTGTAACTTAATAGATGAAAGTTAGGAGTGCGTATCTCAAGAACGAATTGAGATATAACGATAAGGTTAAAAGCATTTGGAAGTAAATTTAATAAAGAATGGTTATGCCATAAGAAAATTCTTCATTTCCATAAACATCCTAGTTATGATTTTTTAATGCTAACTTTGCGAAATTTAAGATTGTAACTTAATAGATGAAAATTAAGAGTGCGTATCTCAAGAACGAATTGAGATATAATGATAAGGTTAAAAGCATTTTGAAGCAAATTTAGTAAAGAATGCATGCGTCATAAGAAAATTCTTCGTTTCCATAAACATCGTTGTTATGATTTTTTAATGCTCACTCTGCAAAACTAAAGGTTGCAACTTAATAGCTGAGAATTAAAAGTTCATATCTTGAGAACAAATTGAGATATAATGATAAGGTTAAAAGCATTTTGAATCAAATTTAGAAAAGAATAGTTGTGCCATTAGAAATTTCTTCGTTTTCATAAACATCGTAGTTATGATTTTTAATGTTAACTCTGCAAAGTTTAAGATTGTAACTGAAAATATAAAAATTAAAAGTGCGTAACTTAAGAACAAAATGAGATATAATGATAAAGTTAAAAGCATTTTGAAGTAAATTTAGTAAAGAATAGTTGTGCCATAAGAAATTTCTTCGTTTCCACAGACATCGTATATGTATATGTATGATTTTTTAATGCTAACTTTGCGAAATTTATGATTGTAACTTAATAGATGAAAATTAAAAGTGCGTATCTCAAGAACAATTTGAGATATAATGATAAGGTTCAAAGTATTTTGAACCAAATTTAGTAAAGAATGATTGTGCCATAAGAAAGTTCCTTATTTCCATAAATATCGTAGTTATGATTTTTTAATGCTAACTTTGCAAAATTTAAGACTGTAACTTAACAGATAAAAATTAAGAGTACGTATCTTAAGAACGAATTGAGATGTGATGATAAGGTTAAAAGCATTTTGAACCAAATTTAGTAGAAAATGATTGTGCCATAAGAAATTTCTTTATTTCCATAAACGTCGTAGTTATGATTCCTTAATGCTAACTTTGTAAAATTTAAGATTGTAACTTAATAGATACAAATTAAGAGTGCATATCTTAAGAACGAATTGAGATGTGATGATAAGGTTAAAAACATTTCTAACCAAATTTAGTAGAAAATGATTATGCCATGAGAAATTTCTTTATTTCCATAAACATCGTAGTTATGATTCCTTAATGCTAACTTTGTAAAATTTAAGATTGTAACTTAATAGATACAAATTAAGAGTGCATATCTTAAGAACGAATTGAGATGTGATGATAAGGTTAAAAGCATTTTGAACCAAATTTAGTAGAAAATGATTGTGCCATAAGAAATTTCTTTATTTCCATAAACGTCGTAGTTATGATTCCTTAATGCTAACTTTGTAAAATTTAAGATTGTAACTTAATAGATACAAATTAAGAGTGCATATCTTAAGAACGAATTGAGATGTGATGATAAGGGTAAAAACATTTTAAACCAAATTTAGTAGAAAATAATTGTGCCATGAGAAATTTCTTTATTTCCATAAACATCGTTGATATGATTCCTTAATGCTAACTTTGTAAAATTTAAGATTGTAACTTAATTGATACAAATTAAGAGTGCATATCTTAAGAAAGAATCGAGATATAATGATAAGGTTAAAAGCGTTTTCAACCAAATAGAGTAAAGAATGATTGTGCCATAAGAAATTTCTCTATTTCCATAAACATCGTAGTTATGATTTTTTTAATGTTAACTCCGCGAAATGTAAGATTGTAACTTAATAGATGAAAGCTAATAGTGCGTATCTCAAGCACGAATTGAGATATAATGATAAGGTTAAAAGCATTTGGAAGCAAATTTGATAAAGAATAGTTATGCCATAAGAAAATTCTTCATTTCCATAAACATCATAGTTATGATTTTTTAATGCTAGCTTTGCGAAATTTGTGATTGTAAGTAATAGATGAAAATTAAAAGTGCGTATCTCAAAAATAATTTGAGATATAATAATACCGTTCAAAGTATTTTGAACCAAATTTAGTAAGGAATGATTGTGCCATAAGAAAGTTCCTTATTTCCATAAACATCGTAGTTATGATTTTTAATGTTAACTCTGCAAAGTTTAAGATTGTAACTGAAAATATAAAAATTAATGAGATGTAATGATAAAGTTGAAAGCATTTTGAAGTAACTTTAATAAAGAATAGTAGCACCATAAGAAATTTCTTCATTTCCATAATCATCGTAGGTATAAATTTTTTATATTTACTCTACAAAATGAAAGGTTGTAACTTAATAGATGAAAATCTGAAGTACGTATCTCAAGAACGAATTGAGATATAATGATAAAGTTATAAGCATTTTGAACCAAATTTAGTAAAGAATTGTTGTGCCATAAGAAATTTCTACGTTTCCATAATCATCGTAGTTATGATTTTTTAATGTTTACTCTGCAATATGAAAGGTTGTAACTTAATAGCTGAAAATCAGAAATACGTATCTCAAGAACAAATTGATGTATAATGATAAAATTTAAAACATTTTGAATCAAATTTAGTAAACAATGGTTTCTTCATAAGAAATTTCTTTATTTCCATAAACATCGTAGTTATGATTTTTTAATGCTAACTCTACAAAATTAAAGGTTTTAACTTAATAGATAAAAATTAAAAGATCGTATCTTAAGAACGAATTTAGTTAAAATGATAAAGTTAAAAGCTCTTTAAAGCAAATTTACGAAAAATAGTTGTACCATAAGAAATGTCTTCGTTGCCATAAACATAGTAGTTATGGTTTTTTTAATGACAACTTTGCAAGATTTAAGATACTAACTTAATAGATAAAAATTAGTACGTATCTTAAGAACGAATCGAGATATAATGATAAAGTTAAAAGCGTTTTGAAGCAAATTTAGTAAAGAATAGTTATGCTATAAGAAATTTCTTTGTTTCCATAAACATCGTAATTATGATTTTTTAATGCTAACTTTGTTATATTTATGATTGTAACTTAATAGATAAGAATTAATAGTTCGTATCTTAAGAACGAATTGAGATATAATGATAAACTTTATAGCATTTTGATGCAAATTTACTAAAGAATAGTTGTGCCATAAGAAATTTCTTCGTTTCCATAATCATCATAGTTATGAATTTTTAATATTTACTCTGCTATATGAAAGGTTATAACATAATTAACAGAATTAACAGATCATATCTTAAGAACGAATTGAGATGTAATAATACAGTTAGGAGCATTTTAATGCAAATTTAATAAAGAATGCTTGAGAAGCTCGCGTGCAAAACTGGTTATATCCACATTTTGACGAAATTGACCTGGCATATGTACTCGCATCAATTTCATGGCCTCTACCGTTTGCTGAATTCATTTGTATGTAAAAGCGAATATATCATACTCTAATAACTTGTTAAAGTCACTCGTTGTGTACAAATGCGGTTATATCCAAATTAGAAAGCAAAAGCGGTTATGTCCATCCTTTGTGTTAGGGGGCACAGCTTTTTACCTGCAGATCGTGTATTCGGAAGAGTCGAAAAAATTTTAAAAAAGAAACCGTCTGTAACATCGAAGGAAGAATATGTGGAAATATATTCCGAAATTGGGAAGGTAAAAACACTTGGCTCAGGTTGGCAAATGTATTATCATACATTTGCCTTTCATTTGCCATTCACCTTTAATATCTTAAAGGTCTGGAAAAGATATATAAAAAAATAAAAGGAATTTCAGACTGTAAACAAATTTTCATAAAGAAAACTATACTCAATAAAAAAAGTGAAGATAAATGTCGCCACAACTGAATTTTACCGTTTCCACGGAAAGTATTCATTTCAACCTCTTATCAAAAAGAGAAAATCTGACGACAGAATCCAGCTTAATAATTTGGGAATTCTATACCAGATAAAAAGAAAAAAAGTTTGCGTCATCTGATGAATGCGCATTTTGGTGAGGCATGGGAAAAACAGGAAATCCTAGTATGGTACAAAAATTTGTTGAATCAAAATGAAGAAGTAAATGAGACATCTGACGTAACCGAAGAAGAAAATGATAGTGAGTTGTGTGATTGTAAGAAGAACAAGCAGTTCATATATAAATATTTGTATTGAATTTTTTTGTGACAATAAACCTTATTCTTTTTAAAGAAGTGTCTTATTTGCGGACAAAACCGGACATATCCATTTTTATAATGCATGCAACATTAGAAGTTTTAAATTTACATTTTTCAGGTTTGCATATTTTGTTCACTTTACATATAACTATAAACCTACCTCAAGATTTTTAACATATTTTACAACGGCAAATTCTGATCAGTTTTTCCCGTTTTCTGAAACTTCTTTAAGAACGGATATATCCGCTTTTGCACGCGAGCTCCTCACTTGTACAATTAAATGTTGCAACAACAGATGAAAATTAAAAAATCGTATCTCAAGAACGAATTGAGATATCACAATGCAGTAAAGAATGCTGTAGAGCAAATTTAATAAAAAATAGGAATGCTATATCATTTTTTTTTGTTTCCATAAACATCGTAGATATAATTTTTTTAATTGTAACGCTGCACAAGTAATGGTGGTAACTTAACCCTCTATTGCATAATGTTCCCTTTCGGGAACACAACATTCTAAGCCAATAAAGTGGCCATATGTTGTATTAAGCGGCGAAACTGATAGATACATTATGAATATCTTGTATAGTTTTCTACCTTTCGTAAATTTTTTTGTCCGAGAGGTGGTGTTTGTGTTGGTGTGTTGCATTTATATACAATTGGCGTCGAATCAATGGTCACTTGATCATTTTGATTGATTTTAGAAGATCAAATCTAGTTTCTAGGGTTATTTTCTGGTAAGTATGTATTTTTTATACTTAGTTTCAAGTGTTAGGAGTAGAATAATGCATAATTCGATATATTTCGTTCGTTCCTTTTTTTTGCAGCAGGTCATAACTTGTATGTTCCCATTTGGGAACATTATGCTCAAAAAGTTAAAGTGTGCAATTATTTCTTATTTCTACACACAGACGATCCACAATGGATTTTCCGGGCGATTTTCCAACAATTAGACCAAGCGCTTTTTATGGAAGAAAAAAAGTTCAAGTTGATGCAATTCGAGATATTCCTTCAGATAGCGAGGATTCTGAGCTATCAGATGATGATGAAGGTAAATTTTATGCCAGTAAAAATAGTTTGGTCTTGATGTTCATATGCATATTTTTCTCTGCAGTGGAAGTACAGGTTCCTCACGACTTAGATGATGACGAGATTGAATCCCAGGATATTGAGGACCCAGACGACATACCTTTAACGCAGTTATTTGATCTTCCCCCAAATACGAGATTTTTCTTTTCAAATGTTGAAAATGTTACTTGGAAATCTTCAAAAACTAATAGAGATCCACAGGGTAATAAGTTTTTTGGAGAATGCGATCTTCCAGAATATATTTTAGAATTACAAAGTGCATATAGTCTATTCAAATTCTTTATGTCTGATGATTTTATATCTATGGTGGTTGAGCAAACATGTTTGTACAGCACACAAAGAAGACCTGACAGGCCTTTGAGAACTGATGCTAAAGAAATTGAGCAGTTTTTGGGGATAGTTATATGGATGTCTTTGATAAGGCAGCACTCAACGCGTAGGTACTGGTCGGCCAATACTAGAACACCACAAATAGCAGACATCATGCCTCTCAATAGATTTGAGGAGCTGAAACGTTTTTTGCATTTCTCAGATAATACCTTAGCCACTGGAAGCACACATAAAATTATGCCGGTATTGAATCAAATAAAGAAATCCTGCCAAAAAATCCCTTTTGAGGAAAATTTATCCTGTGATGAACAAATTATTCCATTCAAGGGAAGAACATCTTTAAAGACATATAATCCCAAAAAGCCACACAAATGGGGTTACAAAATGTATGTCTTATCAGGAGTAAGTGGCTTCAGTACAAATTTTGAGCTTTGCAATAGTAAAGCTGACAAAAATCTATTGCCAGGGGAACCAAATCTTGGAGCTGCCAGCAATATCATCGTCCGTTTATGTAGACCAATTCCGAGAGACAAAAATCATAAGGTTTACTATGACAATTATTTTTCTGGTATAAATTTGTTATCCTATCTGGGAAAATTAGGCATACAAAGTGTGGCAACAATAAGATCTAATCGGCTGAAGGGCCTAAAAATGGTTAGTGAAAAAGAAATGAAAAAAAAGGGACGAGGCTCACACATTGAGAAAACTGCAAATGTTGCTGGAGTAGATGTTCATATTGTGCAGTGGTATGATAATCGATTAGTTACATTAGTTTCTACATTCTCTGGTATATTTCCACTTACCAAAGTAAAGCGTTTTTTCAAGTCGGAGAACTGCAAGAAAGAAATTGATCGTCCCGACATTGTTTCAATCTACAACATGCACATGGGAGGGGTAGATTTACAGGATTCTCTATTAGGATTGTATCCCATAAAATTGAAGAGCCGCAAATGGTATATGCGCATATTTTGCCACATGCTTGACGTTGTGGTAGTAAATTCATGGTTACTTTCAAGAAGAATCAATAAACAACTAAACAAGAATGAGAAGGTTTCTCTATTGGAATTCAAAACAATACTAGCACAAGATCTATGTCTAGTGGGAAAAATAAAGGCAAAAAAGAGAGGCCGACCTAACACTAGTGGCGCCAATACGCCCATCGACTCGCCCATTCCTTTCACACTTAAAAGAAAATGTTTGGAAGCACGTCCAACAAGAAACATAATATTGGATAATACTGGACATTGGCCTTTACAGACAGAAATCCGAGAAAGATGCAAAAACCTAACTGCAAGGGTAAATCCAGAACAATGTGCGAAAAATGTGGAATACATTTGTGTTTAAATAAAGTAAATAATTGCTTCAAGTCATTTTACACCATGTAAAAAAAATGTACTTTGAGCCCACAATGTGCCCATTTGGGAACACATTTTTTTTTCTCTACAAATACAAATTTTGAAAAAAAAAACTCATAGGTGTCTTATTTCCATGCACATTTATCACAAAAAATGCAAAAAAAAATTTTTTTCAAACTATAAAATAAATTATGCAAGAGAGGGTTAACAGATTAAACGTAATCGTTTCTCAAGAACGAAGTAAGATATCACATTGAAATAAAAAATGTTCGTTAGCAAATTTGCCAATTCAGCATGATTAATTTGTATAGAAATTTAAATAATCGTATCTCAAGAACGAATATAGATTTAATGACGAAATCAAAAACATTCTGTTAAAAATTTAAATTTCGAATAAGCGTGCCATAGAAAAAGTTTTCGTTATATTAAATTTGCATAAGCTTTATGAGAGGATGCGTAAGCTTTATTAAAGGATGTATTATAATCTTTATTAGAACGTCCATTGTAATGTTTTTGGATGTATAAGCTTTATTAGATGTTATATAGAACTTAATAAACTACATAATTATTGCCATTTGGCTTATAATCATTCGCACAATTTAATTACTGCTCCTATTGTTTATTATCAAGGGGTGAGATGGTAGATAACGTTTATTATTACGGATAACCTCGTTAATAATCGTAAATTATTAATTATACGATTGTCCCGATTTGGATTGATGTATGACGTAAATTTTAAAATAAAAATCTTAAAAAAATTAAATTTGTGATTGACATCTTTTATTGAGTAACGCAAGTTATATTTAACAAAATTAGATAACTAAATCTTCATTTTCTTTTAATTTCAAATGACATCTATTGCATGTTAGTAAAACTAATCTCATTTCCTATTTTTATAATAATCAACCAAATTTGTTCAAATCAAAACTTTATTGTTAGTTATTTTCTCGTTTATTTACTCAAAAAAAGTTTACCAAATATTTATATATTTAACTAAGACTTTTGTTTATAGATACACATTGTTATCCTGAGAAATTAGTTGGTGGTTGTGATACCAAGATGGCAGGATGAAATGTACCTCAATTATTTTAGCTTTATTTAATTAAATGTAACATCGCAATATTTATACACATATAACTTAAGCATTAATATTCCCACCCAAGTATTGCGTAAAACAAGATTCTAATCAATTCTACATCCACTCCTGCATCTGCAAGCTCTTGAATCAAAACTTTAAATTGTTCGTCGACAAACAAAAATTCTTCGAAGAATCGTTTCGATCCATCGCTTGATATTGTCAAGAAAAAATCAACAAAATCGTCACTTCTTCGTAAAAGTTCTATAATTTTCAATCGGGTTTTTTCGATATCGTACATCTCTAAGAATTCTTCAAAAAATTTTTCAACACCTCCTAAATTTCCACCACTTCCAATTGTAATTCCGTTGATATCATCCAAAATGTTACTAAGTTCCGAGTCTAAATCAATATTATGCGCAGTATTCAACCACTCAGCAAAACTTTTTAATTGCGCGTTGTTTAAAACGCGAATAATGAATTCCAAAAATTCCGTATCCTCCGATTTTCCTTGAATATCTTTGATCATTTCTATAAATCTGTCGTCTTTTTGGCTATATTTTTCCACAAGAGTGCGCAGATCGTCCAATTGAAGAGTTGAAATTAACTCGTTTAAATCATCACGCAGGGTTGATGTAGATACGGTGGATATACCAAAACAACACAGAAGGAGTAATAAGAATTTCATTGTTTGTGGTTTAACTGTTAACACAAATTAATTAGATTAAATTAGAAGCTTAATTTATTAGATTTTTGGTGATATTCTTACCTTAAAAATTGCAAAAGAATAACTGAATCGTCATAGAATTTGATATGGATGATTAATCTAATCTTTTCATATCAGAACTACATTGAGATATGTGTTGATCAATCAATATCAGTAATATTAGTCATGTTTTAATAAGATAAATTAAATAAAAACTATTTTGTTAGTAATTGATTTTGTTAGGTTGGTAGTCATTTTATTTGGGTAAAAACTTACAATAAAATATTATTTCTAAATAATATTTTGTTGATTAATTGCAAATAATTTTCATCGATAATATTACTCTCTATCATTTTCAGTTTTCGAGTTATTATAAAAAAAAGAATTTTCAAAAGCGACAATTTAGAGATTATAGATATATAGATATTATTATAGTTTTGATTTTTTATACAAAAGAGAGTTTTCAAGAATAATATGGAATTGATTTAGAATAAAGTGTTAGAACAAGAAAAGCATAGCTGATTACAAAGAAAGTCAGCCTTAGGTACCTAGGACTAAAACCTAATTTAATGAATCCTACTCAGCTATTATATGCAATGTTGAACTAGATATTACTGACGAATCAATTAGTAATTTCTTAACTCAGAAAATTATAGTTAACGAATAAAGCAACGAATAAATTAGCAACGAATAAACCGACAAGAAAAATTAGATTAATTACAGGTGATGCAAATGCTTTTGAACGCCTTGTTAAAGAGGGACTATACTTTTTGCATAATCATTACGTAATCATAGTAAGCGATACACCTCCACCTACACCCATGCCATGTTCAAAATGTTCAGCTTTTACACATACTACTGAAAAGTGCAATAACGTGCTAACATGCGGAAAATGCCAAGGCAACCACAACACAGCGAAATGCAATTCAACACGACCCGAAACCTGCCAAGCATGCGGTGACGACGGACATCAGGCATGGTCTTTTAAATGCAAGAAAAGACCCCTCAAACCAATAGAAGGAATCCCTTCGATAAAAATAAAATCAGCTAACAAAAAAGCAGAAGAGATCGAATACTCAATAACGAATAATTCCAGAATACACAAGCCTACCCATGATTACATCATCGATACATATATCTACGAATTAAAAAACCTAAAAATTCAAACTGAGAAGAGTTAATTGAAAAATTAAAAATAAGATTTGCAGAACAATTTAACATTGACACCATTGTAAATATATCAGGAAATCGAGCCTACATTGTGATGCTTGATCGGTTAGACTTAAATGCACCCCCAGCAACCGCCCCGATTAACGGTAATCAAATGACGATGGAAATATGTGAAACATTACCCACTTAACCTGGCTACATATAGCAATCACAAAAGTTATCAACCGACGAACAAGCATATGTAAAGTGATCATATAAAAGTTATATATGCAAATATCAACAGCTTCAACAACAAAAAACACCTAGTACTTAATTATATCCAACAAAATGACACTGACTGACCACAGACCAAACCATTCAATACAGAAACTGGGATATCAGCCAGAGGATACTCTATTATACTATCGAATCCAACATACAACCTAAACAAAGTAAATCCTCCTTCCATAAATAATCCTTACAATGAATGCCTACACGGTTTTATCCCGTTCCATGATAAACAACTTCATATCTTTCTTGTATATTCTCACCCTCATTCTCTACTAGAAACAAATATCTTTAGAAAGACATCCCATTTCAATTTTGCAATAGTTATCGGTGACTTCAACCTTAACCAGACCAAAAGAAAACAACTCCAAACATTCCTGGACAACTCCAGTTTTGTAAAAAGACACACAAACCCAACGTTCATTATGGCAGGAAACAACGACACCACGCCGGACGTTATCATCCATACCAGCAATCTAAATAATATCATTACCAACATTGAAACAACGGGAGATTTATATTTGCATCATCTACACACCCACATAAGTAAACAAACAACCAAATACGACCTAAGACGAACTAACATTGATGGGGTAAACAAAGACATTGAAAATTATTTAAATACAACACGCGACAAATCCATAAACATGAAACTCATCACCGACTTCCAATTAAAAGTCACAAACACTATTATCAAACACACATCAAAAATAATATATACACCCTTTCAGTACTACCTGCCTGCAGAAATCATCAATAAACTCAAAAATAAACGAAAAATATACAGGGAATACATTAGATCAAAAGACCCAAACAAAAAAACGGAATATAACAAAGCTAATAAAGAAATGTGTAAAGCGATCAAAACATTCCAACAGGATCAATTGTTGAAGGTATGCGCAGAAATAAAAGGTTCGTCCTTGGTCTTAGCAACTACTACTGTGTATAAAAAAAAACTCAGAGATTATGGCTTATGGCTAGTTGCGGTAATATGATATCCTTTGCAGGATTAGAAATGGAGAAAACATCAATTATCAACATAGAAGATAGACAACAAACACAAAGAAGTCAAGAAGACAGATTTCAATAAATTTTTAAAAGACACAAAACTTGTTGTATTGCGAATAGCGACAGGTAGATCGTTCCATAACGCAATCGATTGTACTGTACAAGATCTGTGAAAAATCTCAGTGGTATGAACCGGAAACGGTTCATCAGAACCGTTTCCGGAACTGGATCGTCAAATGTGGTATCAGAACTGGATCGGGTGGACAAACCATGCGACGATAAAAACTTAAATGAGTCAGATATGCAGGAGTGCAGCTCTAAAGAACCTTGTAGAAAGTATCCGAAAAGACCTGCGATTCTGCAGAGTAAGCATCTGCAAATAATTACGATACGTCGTTATTTGCTGAAACCTCCCAAGATCAAAGATGTAGCGAATACAATTATTCTGAAGTCTCTCCAATTTATTCTGGAGAGTTAAAGAAAGGTCAGGAGATACCACATCACTATAATCAATATGAGGGAAGATAGGAGAGTAACAAAGGTTGCGACGAACAACAGGCTGGAGGAAATATCGAAGTTTTCTCAAAGTGTGGAAGCAGTAGTAAACCCTTTTACAAACACTCTGTACCTGAGGTCTCCATCGACAGTATCGAATCCATAATCAAACGAAGATTTTTAACCGTGTCCGAAAACTGAATAATGTTGCCATCAAGCATCACTTGAGCGGAAGAGTGAAAGTTCATTTTTGGACTTTCACTCTTCAGTTCATTTCGGACGAGTGCCATAAGCAATTTCTTGCGTTTTCGACGGATTTAATTTAAGCCCATAGCGATTAGACCATTCAAGAATACTGGCAAGGTAATTATTAAGACGAAGTACAGCATCAAGGTTATCAATAGGTGTTGAAGTATAAATTTGAAGGTCATCAGAATAAATAATAATTACATTAAATATTATCAGTAATAGTATTTATAAAAATCGAGAAGAGCAAAGGTCCTAAAACACTGTCCTGGGGAACTCCACATTTAATTTCATAACTGGAAGAGAGCTCAGCACCAATACGCACATATAAAGATCGAAAGGAAAGATATGATTGGAACCAGGATAAACAAGAAGTGGAACATCCAATGGAAGCAAGCAAGGATAATAAAATAGTATGGTCAACAGAGTCAAAGGCCTTACTAAAATCCAGAAGAACCAGTAATGAAACACAACGTTCGTCGCAAGCAGATCTGATGCCATCGGTAATTTTAATAAGTGCTGTAGCTCTGCTATGTCCTTTACGGAATCCAGATTGCATCTTATTGATTAATTTAAATTCCTGGTAATTTGTAAATAAGCTAAACGTTCAATAGCCTTTGACAAAGACCAAGGCACAATACAATACCAGTACCTCAATGAAAATATACAAATATGCAGGCCAGTCTTAGATTATGGTCACGTTCTCACAATCAACTCCATAAAGAACACCAAGGAGATTATTAGCAAAGCCGAAAGAAGATGCCTAAGGACCATAAGCAAAATTCAACATCGAAACAATCCCTTGCACACCATCAGCAATAAAAACCTATACGATATAACACATAAAAAAAACAATTCAATTAAAACACAAGACACTAAATAAGAAATTCATTAATAAAAGTCCGATATAAGACTAATATATATAAGTCCGTATACGAAGCACTGATGGCAGAGCAGGAAGAAGATGATTGAAATACTTGTTACACTAGACAAAAATTATAACTTTATTTAACTATTTCTATTTATACTATATACCTATATTATTCACACATTATGTTGTATATCTACAAAATAGGTATAGACAAAAACATGTAAAGGTGGAAAGACCGCGGCATTACACGTCGACGGTCGGTATATAGCCAATAAAGGATTATTTTTCTCTTTAACATTTAATAAAATACGTCCCAACTTGAATGCGTCCTTCGCTCAGAATTTTTATCATAGTCTGAACGAAACAAATTTCTTAAAAAAATTTAACGTTCCCTCTCATATAATCTGGTCATGCACCTACATAAAAAAATATACAGTCTACAAATTAATATTTAACTAATATTTAATTAACCGACGAAAAGTCTCCAAGAACTCTATATTATTCTTTAATCGATAATGTATCCTTTATTAATTTTTTTGTACATAGGGTGTATATATATATCGATTGTGATGAACTGGTCTGTCTCGGTGACTTCAATATAAATGCGATGGACGTTAGAGGATCTTACGTTACTCGCTTTTTACCAGCGATCGAAGCGTTTTCTTTAAAACAAATAATTGATATGCCTACGCGTATAACTGGGACCTCCTCTACGTTGATTGATTTTATAGTCATCACTCACCATGATGATGTTGTTGATTCAGGTGTTATTGATACTCATAACATTGCTGACCATCATTTTTTTGTTGTTTTAAACCTGACTTACACACATACTTTACCTCGTTTATTAACGTATCGCAACTTTAATCAGTTTAATCTTGATAATTTCTTGTCTGACTTAGCAGCTACTCCGTGGCATTATATAACAGATTATAATAATATAAATGATAAGGTTGATTTTGTGAATAACATTACTCTTTCTTTATTTGATATGCACGCTCCCGTCCGCATCACCCTTGTGCGCCGTCGTTGTGAGCCATGGATAACAGACAATATTAAGCTCATTTTCAAACTGAGGGATAGAGCTTACTCTAAATTTAAATCTCAGCCAAATGTTAGTAATTTCAATTATTATAAACAATTACGCAACTACACTAACGGTGCTGTAAAAAGAGAGAAAAAGGCGTACATTGATTATTTCTTTCGAAACAAGCGAGCTCTTGAGATGTGGAATGCTTTTTCGACATTATGTGTTGGTCCAAATAAAAATCGCGCTATCCCTGATCATATTGGTTCAGCTACCATTTCTTTTTGTCAACCCAAACTTTTATGACAGGGGATAGTGATATCATTTCTAGATTTGGTTCCACTCTAATCCCTCAAGTTAGCGAATGTTTCCAGATCTCATTGACTGATGAGGAGGAAATTTGTAAAACTTTGAATAGTATAAAGAGTAATGCCGTTGGTGTGGATGGGATCAGTCTGAGGATGTTACAATTGTGTTGTCCAATGATTTTGCCCTATTTGTGCCATATCTTTAATTGGTGTATCCAGTTTTCAATCTTTCCTGAACAATGGAAACTTGCTGCAGTTATACCCACTGCAAAAGTAAATAATCCCAAGGAATTAAATGATTTGAGGCCTACAAGCATTCTACCTATTTTATCAAACATTTTTGAAAAGATTGTGTCTACTCGCTTACGAACATATTTGGATAATTTCAATATTTTACCCCAAAAACAATCAGGGTTCAGGTCAGGTTTTAGTTGTACCACTGCGTTATTGGATGTTGTAGATGACATAATTTCGGCGCGTGATGATAAACTAGCAACAGCTCTCGTCTTGCTTGACTTTTCCAAAGCTTTCGATACACTCCATCATGATACCTTGCTTGCTTTATTACACCAAGTCGGGTTCTCCGATAGCACTGTTGATTTTTTCAGATCTTATGTTACGGGTCGCGCACAGTTGGTCAAATTTAACAATGAGCAGTCGAGCAGTCTTCGTATTGTGTCCGTTGTTCCCCAGGGGTCGGTGTTAGGTCCGATCCTGTTTTTGATATACACATCTCAACTGTGTAATACGCTCCAGCACTGCTCAACTTAAATGTACGCTGATGATACTCAGTTACTCCATAGCTTTCACAAAAATTTTATTAATGTTGCTCAAGAACGAATAAATTCTGATCTGGGCGCACTTATCAGTGAAGCCAACAAGCTATGTTTACAAATTAATCCAAAAAAATCCGTTGTTGTGCTGTTTGCGAATGATGGGCTATTTGAATCAATCAGAGATAATTTGAGTATCGTCATTGACGGCAATAGGTTGGACATTCTTAAAAATGCACGTAATCTGGGAGTTGTGTTGGATAGCAGTCTGAGGTTAGGGGGCATGTCAATGTTTTATTACAACGTGCTTATTCCACCCTTAAATTGCTGTATAGTAATAGAAATCTATTTAGCACTCAGCTTAAGATACAACTTTGCGATACCCTTGTGTTGTCACTATTTAATTTTGGCGATGTGCTTTATAATAATAATAATAATATTTATTTGAAAAGACACAATTACAGAATATTATAATACAAAACTTCGAATACTATTACTAGCAAAGAAAACAACCAATACTGTATCCTTCCAAAGGGGATTGAGTCAGCGCACCAGGTCAAACCAGGAATAACTGTTTTTCATCAACCCCAAAATAACAAAATTAAGAATTAATTTATAATAATAATAACAATGACAATGATCTAAGAAGACTTACGAGACGAAAGAGAAGAGAAAAGAAAGAGAAAAACAACAAAAAGGAAGGAAAGCAACATAAGAGAAACATGTACAAGAAAAAAAGGAAAGAGAAAGAAAAAAAACAAAAAAGAACAGAAAAAAAGATAAGAGTCTATTGGCGCTGCTGCTGAAGCAAATGAGATCTGTAAGCTGATCTAAAGGATAGCTCACTCCGCTGCTTAATTTGCTCTGGGATGCTGTTGAGAACTTTGCAAACAGAATACGAAAAGGACCTTTTAAAAAGTTCAGTACGGTGAGCTGGTATCGAAAGCGTGAAACGATGACGAATGTTCAAATTATGAACATCACAGCGAAAGCAAATTTTGTTCCATAAATAAGGAGAGGTTTTATATAAAATGACTCGGTGAAAGAGACAAGCAGCGTGTAGAGACCTCCGATTCGCCATATTAAGCCAGTTGACCCGACCTTGAGCACTCGAGACATGATCTCTCCTTCTCAAACCAAAAATGAAACGCAAGCAAGCGTTTTGAACACGTTGAATACGAGTGGAAGTAAAGTTATCTATACAAGAGCCGTATAAGACATCACCGAAATTAAAGAGAGACAAAACCAAAGATTCACATAACTGTATTTTTAAACGTAAATTAAGTAAGCAACGATTACTGTAAAGGAGTCGAAGGGTAGAGTAAGCACTACGAATAAGGTTTGAAACATGAGATCGAAATCTAAAAGAAGAATCTATAACAATACCTAGATTCCTAGCCTCTTCAGTAAAGTTAAGTGAAACATCACCAATCTTAATAGATAGAGACTTTCGCATAGAATCACGGAAGGATGGACACCCAAACAGCATAACGGAGGATTTCTTAGCATTAATATTTAAACATAGCTGAGACGCACGAGTGATTAACCTTTGCAAATCGTCGTTAATACATTCCTGAGCAACGCAAAGTTGATCTGGAGTAAAAGAAAAATACAGTTGCGTGTCGTCGGCGTACATATGCACAGAGCAGTGCCTCAGAACATCAGTTAGATTAAAAGTATAAATTAAATAAAGTAAAGGACCAAGAACCGATCCCTGAGGCACCCCAGACGTAACGGATGCTTCCACTGATTGCAGGCCATTGAGTGTGACAATCTGCTTGCGATTACATATATAGTGCTTAAAGAAAGAACACACATTGCGAGAACATCCAATGTAATGAAGAATGGCAAGAAGTATCTCATGATGCACTGTGTCAAAAGCTTTTGAAAAGTCAAGTAAAACAAGAGCAGAAGCATTTGCGATCAATTTTCCGGATAATGTTATCGCAAACTTCTAAAAGTGCTGTGCTACAACTGAAACCGGATCTGAAACCAGATTGAGTGCATGGTAGAATCTTGAACGTATCTAAATGATTGCGTAGACGTAAACTGATGATTTTCTCCAGAACCTTGGAGAGAACCGAGAGAATGCTAATAGGTCTAAGGTCACTGTAACTTGCAGGATTGCTGGTTTTAGGAAGAGGAATAACAAGGGCAGTCTTCCAAGCGGAAGGAAACACAGCATACTCCAAGCAAACATTGATAATGTGACACAAATAGGGTAGAATAAAAGGGCAGCACATAGTTAACATTTTAATACCAATGCCATCAGACCCAATAACAGCAGTTTTAAAAGGCAGTAAAATTTCACCAATCTCCTCCTCAGTGGAAAGAGAAAAGACAAATTCATTGCTGACAGACGGGTAGGTATTGGAGAGAAAATGAGAAATGACATCAGGATCACCGGAAGAATCAACTTGTGAAGACAAAAAAGAAATATTAATAGCTTCAACATCGGATAAAGCTACTGGTACTGACCGCTGTTTAGATTTAATGATTCCCATCCTATTAAAAGACTTCCACAGTTCACGACTATTATTAGAGCTCAAAACGGACTCTATATATGCCCTTTTCTCTCTCTGAATAGAAGAATTTGTAAAATTACGTAACTCTTTATAGTACGAAAAGTCCGCAGGAAGTTTGGAATTTTTAAATTTTAGATAAGCCTCATCCCTATATTTCATCAGGAATTTAAGATTGATTATCAGTCACCCAAGGACGGTATCCTCGCCTGGATGAAATAGTTTTAACAGGTGCATGTAAATCGAAGAGAAGTAACATGTAGTAGTTGAAGAGTGAAACCTTATCATCAATATCATTCAGATATAAGATATCAGCCCACGGAGTAGCAGCCAAGTCTCGCTCAAAATCAGCAAGACAAAAATGATTAAAATCTCTGTAACGAATAGAACGAGGTGGTTGATATTGAGACTTAGAAAAATCAAATTTAACAAATATAAGGGAGTGGTCGGCAATATTGTGGACGGGAACCACACCCTTGTCATCAATGTGAGTATCGACAGGAACAATTATGTGGTCAATTAAGCTAGAAGACATAGGAGTAATGCGAGTGGGAGAATCTATTATTTGAGTAAGCCCAAAAGATGCAAGGAGAGGCAAATAGTGAGTGTAATATATTCCGGAGTTGTTGTGCGCGTCAATATTGAAGTCACCAACACAGACAATATCATCTGTGAGAGGGAAAACGGTAGACAGAGTGCTATCCAAGCTATTGAAGAAAAGATCCGCTTGCGGACCTGGTCTATATACAGTACCGATTATAACGGTAGAACTACCGAACTGGAGACGAATCCATAACTGCTCAATAAAGCTTAACATTTCTTCAACAATAACCTCAAATTTATACGCGTTACGGACGTAGACACCCACTCCTCCCCCCACACGACCCGTACGACCAACAAAGTAGTGAGCATATCCATCCATAGAAAAAATGGAAAGATCATCACGAGGATACAACCATGTCTCGGTACAAGTAAATATATCAAAAGCCTCCTCAACAACTAGATCCCTAACAGCAGCGAAGTGAGCTGGCAACGACCTAACATTCAAATGGCCGATCCTCATTTAACAGCAAGACCACAAGAACAAGAAAAGAAAGAAGAGACAGAGCAAGAAGTAAAAAAGTAAAAGAAGAGAAAAGAATGTGAACTGAAATTTAACAAATACGAGTTTTACAAATTTGACAAGAGTCAAGCGAGAGCTCCTTATCAAAAATAAATCAAGGATATATAAAATAAAATAACTGTGAAATGAGTGTAATATAAAGAAAACTTAATTAGTAGACACAACAAAAGAAAAATAAAAACCTTCTGTTTCATTTCTCTCTCTATAAGAAACAATGTATATGAACTTAAGTAATAAACATAAATACATAAGTAAGAAAAGAAAATTTTGATAAAAAAAAGTAAATAAACGAAGATCAGAATAGAACTCAAACAAGTTCATTTCGCCCTTCCCCGCGTCACCACTCCAGTGCAGCTCTCGACTGGGGCGTTAGCTGCGCACTCAGTTAACCTATTTAGGTCCTCTAAGGCTCGTTACTACCATCTTGTGGTTAAGCTATCTAAGAGATTGTTACCATAGTTACGGGTATTTTACGCATTCTGATTGGCTAGTGGATGGGTTTATCTATAAGATAAATTTAACTAAGAGATGGTAGTAATGGGCCTAAATCTCCTACCCTAATTTTACCATTTCCGTTCAAACAATATATTATCCCTTGAAAAGTCCAAATGCGTCCACCAACCAGCCTTTCTCTAGTTGTTTTAAGGAGACTGTACCGCGTCGCAGTAAGATCCTCGGTGATTAAAATTTTTGTACCTTTCAATTTCTTCTTACCGTTAAAAACAGTATGCTTAAAACCAATTCGCGAGAATTTTACTATAATTCCCCTTGGGAATTTTCCAATTTTACCAATCCGATGAGCAATTTCAATAGCATCATCCGGAAGATTCAGTTGTAGATTTTCTTTAAAAATATCCCTAACCTTACAATAGATGTCTTCATCTTTTGCTTCGGGAATCCCAAAAATTCGAATATTTGATCGACGACCATATTGTTCCAATCGATCAAGATCTTTTTGTAGAATCATATTTTTACATTTTAACTCATCGATTTGTTGTTGTTGGCTCTCAATAAACTTAACAAAACCGGTCTCAACTCGTGCGGCAACCTTTTCCCATACCTGTTCTTGAAACTCGGTATCCATTAAACACTCTTGTAATGTTTGTTTAAAAATTGCCTTAATTTCCCTTATTTGACTCTTCTCAAACACAGGCATCTTGATTGTCACAAAAAATCAACGAAGGATTCACCGAACAAACGCGAAAAATACACTCAGGTCACCGATAAAACCTTTTAATAGCAAGAGCTCTCTAAAGACGTCTACACACCAATCGCCATCTAAGATTTATCAGCCCTGTCTGGATAGTGTGGACGCATGTAGAATACAGAGAGCGCAAAATGCGTGTTTACGTTTTATATACGGTCTTCAAGGTCGAACCAGGGTGTCTCACACTTTGCAGTGGGCTGGCTGGCTAAATATGTCCCAGCGACGTATTCTGCACACCGTATGTATGTTTCGTCGCATTATTTTATACAAATATCCTCCCTATTTGTACCACAAAATTCGGTTTCGAACTGATGTCCATAATATAAATGTTAGGCATCGCCATTGCCTCACAATACCGCGCCACAAAACTTAACTTTTTAAACGGTCATTTTCTTATGGCATGCCTAACATATATAACAAATACATAGCTACAAGGACTGATGCAAATGAGTGCTCTTTTAAGAAGAAGGTTAAATATTTATTGCAGCAGAGAGGTATTTAACTGTATTATTTAACCGTTAAACTGTATTTCTTTTTCATTTTTTGATTGCTTTTTTTCTTTGTTGTATTTACCTATTATATGTTTACATTTATTTTTCCTTTTTTCATTTTAAGATACATATTGACTCGTTCTTTTTGGTAATCCTTAGTATTAATGCTTATTTTGTTTTTATTATTTATATTATTATTATTTTTATTATTATTATTTTATTACTATTTTATTTTATTTGAATTCTCAATAAAGATTTATTATTTATTATATTAGTGAATTTTAAGAGTACTTCTATATGAGCAATGAGCAACTTTAAAAATACATAAGAAGATTAATTATGAATAATTTTTATTAATGCCATTCTTGTCTATCGCTACTAAATCTTGAGTTAATAGCTATTTCATTGTTAAATGATTCAAATTTGAAATATTTGAAGTCTTAAATCTGCTACGTTAGTACTGATAATAATCAGTTTAATAACATTTTTCTCATTCATTGTAAATAATTTTCATCTAAAATATTATTCCCCACCATTTTTAATTTTCTAATTGTTATAAGAAATTTTATATAAAAACGGCAATTTAGAGATTTTAAGATTATATGGTTAATAACTCAAAAAGCAAGATGAATGGAAAGAAATCGTTCATGAATTATGTTTTTATGGTTAATTATAAATAATTTTTATTAATTCCATTCTTGTCCATAAATTATAAATCTTGAGTGAAAAACTATTTCATTGTTAAATGATTAAAACTTGAAATATTCAAAAATTTAAGTCTGTTAGGTTGGTACTGATAATAATTGGATAATAATCAGATGTAAAAAACATTTTGTGGATTCCTTATCATTTTTAGTTTTCGAGTTATAACAACAAATTCTACCCAAAACGTAAAAAAAAACATTTATCAATTATGATTATGTTATTATGACATGCCATTGTGATTAATTACAAACAATTTTTAATTACAATTTTTCTTCTAAATTTCTTCTACAAAAAGAGATTTTTAAATTTTGGTTTCATATTAAATGATTAAAAAAAACTGGTATCATATTCCCAGAAAATTTTCTTTATTTACAAGTGTATTTAAAGCCTAACATCGTATTGAATTGATCCTGTTTCATTTACAAGTACTCAATTGGAACCCCTTCAATGTAAATTCTAGACCAACCAAGGAATTCTTTGATGAATTCAATGATGTATTCAACGTCAATTCCAGCTCCTTCTAAGAAAGCGATGATCTCTTGAACTTCCTCGATGGCGAGAATTTCGTTTAAGAATTCCCTGGCGGTATTGCTAGAAATGAATACATAGAATTCTTGGAATGACGGGCTTTCGGTAAGTAATTCGTCGATTTTGGCGATGATGGCATCTAATGGGATGAGTTCTTTAATTTCGTCGACAAGGGCTCTGACTCCACCCATACTACCACCATCTCCAGGTGTGGCTCCGGCGATTAAATCGTGGATGCTTCCAACGATATCGTCAACACTAACACCGTTTTCAAGGGCGAAGTTTTTGAAGTTAATCCAAGATGGGTTTCCGGCGACTGCGGCTACGAGACCAGCCCATTCGGGTCCTTGGAGGTACCTTTTAATAAAAATTGATTTGATATGATTGAAAAATTGATTTATGATGCATTACATACCTAACCATATATTGAACTTCTTCATCACCAGCACTAAACCGGGAGATAGCAGCAACAATTTCATCGGTTGGGATCAAGTCTGCGATACCAGCAAGGTCATCGGTTAATCCACGGGTGCTAAATCCGGGGAAACCGAGCCTTAATTCTGCGTTAGCAGCGGCTAAAGCAAAAAGAAAAACAATTACTTTCATCTTGAACGTTACACAGAACGTGACAATTATTAGGTATTCTTAACATTTCAGATATTTATATACTCCACATAATCGTACATCTAATCTTCGAGTGGCTTTGCATCACTCAAGATCGAACGTGGACCAATCGCTGGGTTAAGATATTCGATCAATTATCAACCTTGGATAAATCAGTGAAATCATCGTACATAAGATATCGACTTCGACAAGGTTAAACTACGTAATTTGGGGCTTTACCTGTATTCTTGTCTTTTTAATCTTTTTGTTCTTATTTAAATGGTTAGATTATTTGTTGGAGTCGTTATCGGTTGTTATTGATGTGAGAGTTTTATACTGACATGTAATTGTGTTTAATTTTGTATACTTTTGTTATTAATAATACATGGCATTTAATTTATATCTTATAAATGAGTTTTCTAAAACAAGTGATGAGATTAATAATTATATGACAAAAAAACCTTAATGAATATGTTAAAGTAAATATAAAACATGTTAAAGTAGAATTTTATCTTATTTAGGACATATATATCCAGCAAAATAGTATTCATCAGTTACTAGCCGAGATAAACATGTTTTGCTTAAAAGAGTATCAGCATCAATTTCCAATGTTAAAGTCGAATCCTTTTGAACAAGATACAACAAGAATATTGCACCATAATCTTTTCCTAGCAGATATTGTCGTAGTTTTTGGTGGCATTAAACCAAAAAACGTTTGATCATCATCAAATGAAATAATGAAATAATGGCCATTATTATAAGAATGATCATCTTTGACTGTTAATATCTTGATAAGAAGCAAGTTAAACAAGATGTGGTTATCATGTTGTATAGAGCACACCTTAAAAAAATAAGAATATTCTAGCGATAAAAGTTCTTCTTTCGTCTTCTACTAAATATACAGGGTGCACGTAAATTATGAATCCATGAAAAATCTTTTTAACGACTTCATCAATTTGCACAAAAAATTGCATACCAGGTGATTCAAATACCGCCGATAGACTTCTAGAGCAGATAATTCATGAAGAATTAAGATGAATAGTCTTTATATACCTGGACTCATAAATGCTTTTTTTACGAGATATTGGGGCAGTTTCTCGAGGATTATGGAGGAAAATTCTTGCGTTTTAAAGGAAACACTATTCGTACCAGAACTTAATAATTCCAAATATTTACGTAAAATTGTAATTAATTAAAAACATGAAATAATTTAGTTAATTACTTAAATTTTACTACGAATTTGTTTTAATGTTTTGGACGTAATTTTTATTTTTCTTAATTACCAAATTCAATTATAATGTGTGGACAAAGATTAGTTCAGGTTAATTAACCTTCTTGAATACACCGATCGTACAGAAATAGAAATAAGACGTTTAAAAGTGTATGAATTTATTTAATGAAACGCATATCAAAAGTATAAAACTTATTTAAAATTGATTATTGTTTAATTCCATCCCAAAAGACCGTAGATTAAGTCGACAACATAGTCAACATCAATACCCATTTCACGGAGACGTTGGGCGATGCGTTGAACTTCTTCAATGGCACGAACTTCTTCAACCATTGCGTGAGCTTCTTCGCTGGAAATTTCACCGAAGAAGAGTTGGAATTCGGGGCTATTGTTGAGTTTGTCGTTGAGGACTACAAGTGTGGCTTCAAGATCCAAAATAGCGAGAACTTCATCGACGAAGTCTCTAACACTGCGAATTTCGGGTTTTGTGTTTGCGGGAATTTCAACTCCGGCGATGAGGTCGTGGAGGTATTGGATAACTCCATCAATGTCTACTCCAGCTTCGGACATGTAAGCTTTGAATTCTTGCCATGTTGGGTTGTTGGCAACGGTTGCAACAAGCTCAGCCCATTCGGGTCCTTGTAAATATGCAACAACTTCTTGGAATTCTGCGTCGCTTTCGGCGTATTTACGGGCAATTGCTCTAATTTCAGCCAAAGGAATGGTTGCAACGATGTCTTCAAGATCTGTTTGGAGGTCTCTGGTGGTCATTTTCTTGCTCCATCCCAAAAGGCCGTAGATTAAGTCGACAACATAATCAACATCAATACCCATTTCACGGAGACGTTGGGCGATGCGTTGAACTTCTTCAATAGCACGAACTTCTTCAACCATTGCGTGAGCTTCTTCGCTGGAAACTTCAGCGAAGAAGTGTTGGAATTCGGGGCTATTGTTGAGTTTGTCGTTGAGGACCATAAGTGTGGCTTCAAGATCCAAAATAGCGAGAACTTCATCGACGAAGTCTCTTACACTGCGAATTTCGGGTTTTGTGTTTGCGGGAATTTCAACTCCGGCGATGAGGTCGTGGAGGTATTGGATAACTCCATCGATGTCTACTCCAGCTTCGGACATGTAAGCTTTGAATTCTTGCCATGTTGGGTTGTTGGCAACGGTTGCAACAAGCTCAGCCCACTCGGGTCCTTGTAAATATGCAACAACTTCTTGGAATTCTGCGTCGCTTTCGGCGTATTTACGGGCAATTGCTCTAATTTCAGCCAAAGGAATGGTTGCAACGATGTCTTCAAGATCTCCTTGGAGGTCTCTGACAGTCGGATAAGCCGAACCTAAGGCTACAACGGCGAAAAGAACCAAAGCGAGTTTCATCTACAAAATCATAAAAATATTATTGTAATTAGGAATAACTATTTTATAATTTTATTTGTATCTTACCTTGTATGAAGAAACAACTCGAGTTGAATGATTCTCCCATTGTCAAGTTAGCTTTATATACCGTTTGATTTTCTAAAAAATGTATTATTATCACGATAAAATAATGAACTTTATCATTTAGAGCGATTTTTAACTAAAACGCATTTTTCTAAAAACACATAAGTGGTATTACGGTTTTATATTTAATAATCAGATTATCGATAACTAATAGTTTAATTAATATACAATATGTTAAATATTCTGTATTTCGTTACTTGAAATAAAATATGAAATTAGTTATTGTTGTTGTGTGTATTATTATTGATGTTTGTAGATAATAATAATAATAATTATTATTATTCAGGGGTTGACGAATCCTAAGTGAATAATATATAATTATATACGAATATAATTATGTACTTTTTAAACAACTGCTATTGAATTTGATAATTTTTAGAGAATATCTTTGACTTTTATGTATTGACGTTGATTTTTTTACTACCATCAGCAACAATTTTTCTTTTATGTTAAACAAAAACTTATAAACTGACAAATTGTAAATTTGTTAATGGTAACATTCGCAGAATAAAACCAAGATTATTCTGCTTGAAGATCCTTTTATGTATCAAGTTGAGTTGAGTAGAGCTTCAACTTTATATTATCCTTCAGATTGAATGATATAAAGTTGGAGTTCAACCTGACCTAGCTTGATACCATCTCTCATGTTGAATTGAACTTAGAAGTTGTGTTATTTTGGTTTTGATCTTTTGTTATATGAGGGATGGTTTAAAATTGAAGCTCGACTAACCCAACTAAAAAAACTAAAAAAATCAAACCTAAAACATGGAAGAAAAGATCACGGAATATTTCCAAAAATAAAAAAAAAATATTTCGCATTTTTATGTATGGTATGTCACGGTTGGGTTATCGAGTCGATCATTAAGGCAAGAATTGTAAAAGAAGTGAATGATTTGGGTGAGCTCTCGCGTGATCTATATAGTTTCACCAGCGGAAAGTCTACAATACATGCCATTGAGGAGGTTATTGGGGAAGCTAATAGATGTGACAAGTTTAGAAGAGGGAAGAGGAAAAAGTGTTTGATGGTCACAGTGGATGTTAGAAATATCTTTGAGACCCCACCTTGGAGGGAGATTGTTGAGGCAATGAAGATGAAAAAACACTCTGGGTATCTCGAGATCGCCTCCGAAACGACTAAGGCCGTCATGTTGAGAAACAGGAGGAGCCATAGACAAATAACGCTGTGGGTTAGAAATATTATGATTACCACACAGGAGTCCCTAAAATATTTGGGGGTCATGCTCGCTAGAGATTTAAGATGGAATACTCACGTGGACACAGTTGTAGCAAAAGCTGGCAGAACGATGCAAGCTTTAAACTAGGCTCTATGCGTGTAAAGCCTTTGTAAAAGGCTTACAATGTGAAAAAAATGTAAACAGGCTAACAAGGACACAGAGAGCCATCCTAATAAGAGTGATTAACGCATATAAAACAAGCTCCATTGAAGCGCTACAAGTGATTGGAAGCACATTGCCTATAGGCTTTATGATAAAGAGAAGAGCTGCAGTTTAGGAGGCAGAATATAACAAGAGGATTGGATACTCGAGGAATGGGGGAGAAGGTGGAGGACTGATAACGGGAAGGCTAGGTGGACCAAATGGATGTTCAAACCTGAACAGAGGGATGAAAAGAACATGGAGGAAAATCAATTTTCATCTGAGCTAGCTTTTTACGGGTCACAGATGTTTCAATGCATACATATGCATATATATGTACCTGTATGTACCTGTGATTACTGCGGAGAGAGCGATGATGGGACGCAGATGGAACCCGAGTAGAAAATCGTATAGGAGCGGTGATTACGTCGAAAAATATAAACAGAGAGAAGCGGTAGAGGAGGAATAATCATTAAAAAATTATTCTAAATTATTATATTGAATAATAAAGAGGGCTCGACGAAGAAGTGATGGGTAGTCACATTGGCCATACCTCTGCCCGGTATGTATTAGTAAATTTCACATTATAAAAGTGTCTTGTCTGACAAAGCATCTGGGGAAGTTTTATTGGTGTTTTTTGGTCCCTGGTATTTGGCTGATAGTAACAAATGGATGGTAAGGAGGGAGAAGGGGGAGCAAACTATCGTCCCCCCCAATCCGGTAAGCTATAAAACTTTGAAGTAGGAAAAAACGTCTCTTTTTCTTTTGTTTTGTGCCTTGGAAACCTGGGCTAACCTTGACGTGAGAAGAAAATGAGAAAAGGTCAGGTCCCTTAACCACCTCTCGGTCCGGTACGTAAAGTTTCAATTTTGAATACATAAAAAGACTTGTCTATTTCGTTATTGGTTTTCTGGTTGGACACCAATGGAGAGAACGGGAGAAGTGTTTTCGTCTTTATACAGAAAAAGAATGCCAATTTGGTTGGATAAGGAAGAGATGATATTAGACAAGCGCGCGGTTGGCTGATGGTAAAAACGCGGAAGCGTATTTCCAGCCCATCGTGTGGGAATAAGAGGAAAGAGGTTTTTAGTGGGGCGAAGATCCATAGATGGACTTCAACCCCACATTATCCGGCCGTTCAACAACTCTCGGCCGGATGTTTGTTTGCAGATTTCAATTTAAGCTCATCTGATAGATTTTTATTCTCTTCAAGACAACATAAAATGTTAGCACCCTTACACTAGAAATCTTCGGAATGCAGTTCTCTAAAAAATCGGCCTTTTTTTTAAATGAACTAACACTAAACCTGAATTTTTCTAATTCTAGGTCTAGTGTTAGTTCTGATTTTAATTCTAATTTAGCTCTAGATTGTTGTAAATTCTTCTGCAACTATAAGTAGTACCTAAGCTACTTCAGAAAACAGTATTGACCCAAAAAAGACCCCAACACTTTAAATAGAAATTTTCAAAATCGAGTAACATTTTTCTTTCATTGCCAAAGATAAATTATGTGTACTCATTGTGTATAATATGTATTAGAAAAGCTTTAACATTCATAAATCATCAATCGGAACTCCAGATTCCTTCAGAATGAGTATTCCTAATATGGCGACGATTTCGCTTCATTTTTGATGGTAGTGGGGACAATAACATCATATTTTATGTCTATGGATTGAGTTGAGTTGGGTTGTGTTAGGCTGAGCTCTAACTTCATACCTTTCAATATCAAGGATAATATGAAGTTGGAGCTGAACCCAACCCAGTCCATAACATTTTTATGTTAAACAGAGACATTTTCGGAATTATTATGTTAGTTCGTTATAATAGAATATAATAGAATAAACTTTATTGTACCAATGCCAAGGGTTATACTCGTCACACACAAAAATATAAAAATTAGTACACAACTCACTCACTATAAATTAAATTAAATTACATAGTAATACAGCTACTAAGGTTTTCATCATCTGAGTAGAACGCATTTTTTAGCAAAAACTCCCTAATAACATTTAAAAATTTATTTTTTGTGAGTGTTCTAATTTCCAAAGGCAATTTATTATATAAGACCTGAGAAATATATCTACAACTGTCTTTTTTTATTTAGACAAAGTTCATTGGCAGCACACCACTCATCACCACTAACAACAAACAATAACAAACATTTTATATCCCCGCCCAAATACTTTGGAAAATCGTGAAAAAAAAGAATAAATAAAAGGGGTCCCAACATTGATCCCTGAGGGACACCCCTTCTAATAGGGAGACGCTCACAGACGCAGTCTCCGTATTTAATTTTTTGAAATCTGCCGGAAATGAATGATCTTATAAAGGCAACACTATCTCGAGCAAATCCGAAGACATGCTCAAGTTTGTACAATAGCATGTCATGAAAACAACGCTGAATAAAATATCCTCTTTTCGTAGGCATCATTACAAACGTTCATGAAATTCACAACATATTTTCAGTACTGCGGCCAGTTCGGAAACCAAATTGGTTTTTATAAACCATTTTGTTTGATTCAACATGTGTCATTATTTATGTGAACATTACGCGCTCAAAGCTTTTAGATAGTGTTGGGAGTATGGTGATGGGTCGATAATTGGAACAGTCATTTTTATTGCCTTCCTTGAAAACAGGAACGATAGGAAATATGCAAGGAAATAATAAATTGTTGACCAATGTAGTCAAACTAATCTCACATTCAAATACCTGCGCAATCAATCTGTAGTGCTAACTAGTTACCTGAGAGTCGGTTAAGTTGGATTACTGACTTCCATTAATATCTAATGTTAATCAAAATCAAATGTTAAAAGTGACCAGTTCCGACATTTTTATTGAAGAGCAATTGCTAAAAATTTATTGATTTATTCCTTTCATTATGGAAATACACCACCAAACGACAAAGGTTAAGTAATTAAGTAATAATTAAGTAATTAAATTAAGTACAAAAAAACCGAACCGAAAGTAAAAAAAAGTGCTTCTTGTATTCCTGATACCACGTTGCCTTTGGTTCCTAATAGTTACGACCGTTATTCTTCTTAAGTTACACTGTATAATGATTTAATAACAATCATTATACAATGCGCTCCAAAATGTTTTATTTTTATTAATTTAACTAGCAAGTAGAAACAAACACTTTTGTCGTTAAAATTGTGCGGTGTAATGCTTCTATATAAGTATTAATAAAATATTTTCTATGGGCCATTCTTCGATACGTTACAAAAATTTCTTCTTATTCTAGGTTACGTATTCACTTATTCCCATGATTAAAACTAAAATTCTATATGGTACGCTCAAATTTTAAGTTTTTACTCTAATTTTTAATACATAAATGCAAAAGATTATTTAAATTCTCATCCCATGTTTCAATAGTAATCATTGACAAAGAATAGTATTATATTTGCACATTATTGACTTAGGTTAATTATACCTCTTGCTATGCTCAAGACATAAACTTAACCTTCGTGAATATTAACCTTCAATAGGTCATATACATAATAATACACTAATTTTGGGTATGTCGGCTGTACAGGAATAAAAATAGGACGTTTAATATTGCATAAATTTATTTAATGAAAAGTATATCAAAAGTATAAAACTTATTTAAATTTGATTTTTGTTTAATTCCATCCCAAAAGACCGTAGATTAAGTCGACAACATAGTCAACATCAATACCCATTTCACGGAGACGTTGGGCGATGCGTTGAACTTCTTCAATAGCACGAACTTCTTCAACCATTGCGTGAGCTTCTTCGCTGGAAATTTTACCGAAGAAGTGTTGGAATTCGGCGCTATTGTTGAGTTTGTCGTTGAGGACTACAAGTGTGGCTTCAAGATCCAAAATAGCAAGAACTTCATCGACGAAGTCTCTAACACTGCGAATTTCGGGTTTTGTGTTTGCGGGAATTTCAACTCCGGCGATGAGGTCGTGGAGGTATTGGATAACTCCATCAATGTCTACTCCAGCTTCGGACATGTAAGCTTTGAATTCTTGCCATGTTGGGTTGTTGGCAACGGTTGCAACAAGCTCAGCCCATTCGGGTCCTTGTAAATATGCAACAACTTCTTGGAATTCTGCGTCGCTTTCGGCGTATTTACGGGCAATTGCTCTAATTTCAGCCAAAGGAATGGTGGCAACGATGTCTTCAAGATCTGTTTGGAGGTCTCTGGTGGTCATTTTGTTGCTCCATCCCAAAAGACCGTAGATTAAGTCGACAACATAATCAACATCAATACCCATTTCACGGAGACGTTGGGCGATGCGTTGAACTTCTTCAATAGCACGAACTTCTTCAACCATTGCGTGAGCTTCTTCGCTGGAAATTTCACCGAAGAAGTGTTGGAATTCGGGGCTATTGTTGAGTTTGTCGTTGAGGACGACAAGTGTGGCTTCAAGATCCAAAATAGCGAGAACTTCATCGACGAAGTCTCTAACACTGCGAATTTCGGGTTTTGTGTTTGCGGGAATTTCAACTCCAGCGATGAGGTCGTGGAGGTATTGGATAACTCCGTCAATATCTACTCCAGCTTCGGACATGTAAGCTTTGAATTCTTGCCATGTTGGGTTGTTGGCAACGGTAGCAACAAGCTCAGCCCATTCGGGTCCTTGTAAATATGCAACAACTTCTTGGAATTCTGCGTCGCTTTCGGCGTATTTACGGGCAATTGCTCTAATTTCAGCCAAAGGAATGGTTGCAACGATGTCTTCAAGATCTGTTTGGAGGTCTCTGACGGTCGGATAAGCCGAACCTAAGGCTACAACGGCGAAAAGAACCAAAGCGAGTTTCATCTGCAAAATCATAAAAATATTATTGTAATGAGGAATAACCAGTTTATAATTTTATTTGTATCTTACCTTGTATGAAGGGACAACTCAAGTTGAATGATTCTCCCATTGTCAAGTTAGCTTTATATACCGTTTGATTTTCGCAAAAATGTATTATTATCACGATAAAATAATGAACTTTATCATTTAGAGCGATTTTTAACTAAAACGCATTTTTCTAAAAACACATAAGTGGTATTACGGTTTTATGTTTAATAATCAGATTATCGATAACTAATAGTTTAATTAATATACAATATGTTAAATATTCTGTATTTCGTTACTTGAAATAAAATAATTATTCAAAAAAAACAATCCTAAGTGAATAATAGATAATTATATGCGAATATAATTATATACTTTTTCTACAACTGCTATTGAATTTTATACTTTTTAGAGAATATCTTTGACTTTTATGTATTGACGTTGATTTTTTTACTACCATCAGCAACAATTTTTTTTTATTTTAAACAAAAACTTATAAACTGACAAATTGTAAATTTGTTAATGGTAACATTCGCAGAATAAAACCAAGTTTATTCTGCTTGAAGATTCTTTTATGTATCAAGTTGGGTTGAGTAGAGCTTCAACTTCATACAATCCCTCATATTGAATGATATAAAGGTGGAGTTCTACCTGACCCAACTTGATACTATGTTTCATATTGAATTGAACTTCGAAGTTTTATTATTTTGGATTTGATTTTTTGTTATATGAGGGGTGGTTCCAAATTGAAGCTTGACTCAACCCAACTAAAGAAACTAAAAAAATCAAACCATTGAAGAAGAGATCACGGAATATTTTCAAAAATTAAAAAAACATATATTTCGAATAGCATACCCAATAGGGTATGGTATGATATGATTGAGGCAAGGTTTTCGAGTCTATCATTAACCCAAGAATCGTAGAGGAACTGAATGATCGCGTGATCAGTATGGTTTCACCAGTGGTAGGTCTACAATACATGCCATTGAAGAGGTTATTGGGGAAACTAAGGGATGTGACAGGTTAGGAGAGGGAAGAGGAAAAAGAGTTTGATGGTCACAGTGGATGTTAGAAATATCTTTGAGAAAGAGATGTTTCTAAAGGAGGGAGATTGTTGAGGCAACGAAGAGGAAAAAACTCTCTGGGTATCTAATTAGGTGTATCTTGTACGATACAAGAATTCTTAAGCGATCGATACATAGAGTACCAGAGAGTAGATATAAGCTAACGAGAGGGGTCCCACAGTGGTTGGTCCTTGGTCCACTCCTGTGGAATATTTTCTTCGACAAGTTGCTTCATACCACTCAATATAAACGATAGTATGAAGTTGGAGTTCAACCTTCATACCATTCAATATGAAGGATACTATGATGTTGGAGCTGAACTCAACCCAGTCCATAACATTCTAATGTTAAACGGAGACATTTTCGGACCTATTATGATAGTTCGTTATGATAGAATAGGATAGAATAAATTTTATTGTACCAATGCCAGGGCTTACAATCGTCACATACAAAAATACAAAGATCAGTACACAACTCACTCACTATAAATTAAATTACATAGTAATACAGCTACTAACGTATTCATCAACTGAGTAGAATGCATTTCTTAGCAAGAACTCCCTCATAACATTTAAAAATTTATGTTTTGGGAATGGTCCAACTTCCAAGTGCAATTTATTATATAAGGCCTGAGCAATATATCTATAACTTCTTTGCGTTCCACTCAGTCGGCAATATTTTACATACATTTTTTTAAATTTATTTTACAAAAAGAATAAACAAAAGGGGTCCCAAAATCCAAAAATTGATCACTAACTTGTTGGGATCTGTCGGAAAGGTATGATCCTATTAAGGCAACGCTATCTCGAGCTAATCGGAAGTCATGCTCAAGTTTGTACAATAGCATGTCATGAAATACACAGTCCAAGGCACGGGATAGGTCCATAAATAACGCAGAACAAAACATCCGCTCGAAGGAAACAGGAACATCGTTAAAGTCTAAGGCACACATCCGAAGAAGTGCCTGGTGCGTTATAATCGGCTTGCAGTGTAGTTCCTCATGTAAGAATAAACAGATATATTTTTTTAATTACTCAACCTTGAAAGGCCAGTATATAAGCAAATGATAATATATTAGCCCAAAAAAATTTTAAGTTTTATGTTATTTTGGTGCCTTTTTTTGTACAATAACTTATAGATTATAAAAATGTTTATTACATTACCGGCCGACCAGTAGGTACTCCATGTCATCCCTAAGAATTGTATACATTACCTAGGTAAACTATCTAAGGGCAAATGATCTTCACAATCTTTCATAGATTGCCAAGACACTCCACATATTTGATATATTACCTAGGCATTATATTGAATAAAGGGATTATCCGGATTGCCGGTAACATACATATGTATAAGACGGAAGTTAACAGTTAAAGTAATTAACTCTCGTAATTTAGAGATCTTTGAAAGAGCTTTTAACATGTTAAAAGTTAAAAAGGTATCTCAAGATGTGTCAAAAGGATAGCAATTGATTCAATACATCTTCGGGTTGCTTAATCAATGTAAATCGATTAAAAAATAACTCATTTAATGTTTTTTTTTTGGAAAAAACCCCAAAATTTTTAGTTTTCAAATATATTGATTAGTCTAAAATGAAATAACACTAAATGAGATATTCCACTAATAGAACTTAACAGAAAGATAATCTACTTAAATTTCATGCTAATCGTTAAAACATATTACTCGAAAACGCCTTGACATATAAAAATACACTTAATTTTGTAATTATTTTTCATTAATAACAATAAAAATATTTTTCTTTGGCGATATTTACTAAAAAGCCCTATATATCTATTTTAATTCTATGGCAAAATTTTTACATTAATCCCAACAAACACTTTGTTGTTAAAATTGTGCGGTGTAACGTACCGAAGAATGTCCCATTTCTATAGAAAAAATAGATATAAAAAATAGATAAAAATAGATATAAATTTCTTCTTATTCTAGGTTATGTACTCACTTATTCCCATGATTAAAACTATAATTCTATATGGTACGATCAAATTTTAATTCTTTACTCTAATTTTTAATACATAAATGCCAAAGATTATTTAAATTCTCATCTTATTCCTTTTTAAATTATCAAATTCAATACTAGTCGTAGACAAAGAATAGTATTATATTCGCATATTATTCACTCAGGTTAATTATACCACTTACTATGCTCAAGACATAAACTTAATCTCCGTGAATAATAACCTTCATTATGTCATATACATAATAATATACTAATTTTAGGGGATGTCGAATGTACAGGAATAAAAATAGGACGTTTAATATTGCATGAATTTATTTAATGAAAAGTATATCAAAAGTATAAAACTTATTTAAATTTGATTTTTGTTTAATTCCATCCTAAAAGACCGTAGATTAAGTCGACAACATAGTCAACATCAATACCCATTTCACGGAGACGTTGGGCGATGCGTTGAACTTCATCAATAGCACGAACTTCTTCAACCATTGCGTGAGCTTCTTCGCTGGAAACTTCAGCGAAGAAGTGTTGGAATTCGGGGCTATTGTTGAGTTTGTCGTTGAGGACTACAAGTGTGGCTTCAAGATCCAAAATAGCGAGAACTTCATCGACGAAGTCTCTAACACTGCGAATTTCGGGTTTCGTGTTTGCGGGAAGTTCAACTCCGGCGATGAGGTCGTGGAGGTATTGGATAACTCCGTCAATATCTACTCCAGCTTCGGACATGTAAGCTTTGAATTCTTGCCATGTTGGGTTGTTGGCAACGGTAGCAACAAGCTCAGCCCATTCGGGTCCTTGTAAATATGCAACAACTTCTTGGAATTCTGCGTCGCTTTCGGCATATTTACGGGCAATTGCTCTAATTTCAGCCAAAGGAATGGTTGCAACGATGTCTTCAAGATCTGTTTGGAGGTCTCTGGTGGTCATTTTCTTGCTCCATCCCAAAAGGCCGTAGATTAAGTCGACAACATAATCAACATCAATACCCATTTCACGGAGACGTTGGGCGATGCGTTGAACTTCTTCAATAGCACGAACTTCTTCAACCATTGCGTGAGCTTCTTCGCTGGAAACTTCAGCGAAGAAGTGTTGGAATTCGGGGCTATTGTTGAGTTTGTCGTTGAGGACGATAAGTGTGGCTTCAAGATCCAAAATAGCGAGAACTTCATCGACGAAGTCTCTTACACTGCGAATTTCGGGTTTTTTGTTTGCGGGAAGTTCAACTCCGGCGATGAGGTCGTGGAGGTATTGGATAACTCCGTCAATATCTACTCCAGCTTCGGACATGTAAGCTTTGAATTCTTGCCATGTTGGGTTGTTGGCAACGGTAGCAACAAGCTCAGCCCATTCGGGTCCTTGTAAATATGCAACAACTTCTTGGAATTCTGCGTCGCTTTCGGCGTATTTACGGGCAATAGCTCTAATTTCAGCCAAAGGAATGGTTGCAACGATGTCTTCAAGATCTCCTTGGAGGTCTCTGACGGTCGGATAAGCCGAACCTAAGGCTACAACGGCGAAAAGAACCAAAGCGAGTTTCATCTGCAAAATCATAAAAATATTATTGTAATGAGGAATTACCAGTTTATAATTTTATTTGTATCTTACCTTGTATGAAAAGACAACTCAAGTTGAATGATTCTCCCATCGTCAAGTTAGCCTTATATACTATTTGATTTTCGAAAAAATGTATTATTATCGCGAAAAAATAGTAAACCTTATCATTTAGAGTGATTTTTAACTAAACCTATTTTTCTAAAAACACTTAAGTGGTGTTACGGTTTTATATTTAGTCACATTAGCGATAACTAATAATTTTTAATTATTACACAGTAAACATATTTTTTATAAACTTAATGTTACACGTTTTTGACGTTTTTATATAAAGTCAATTTGACTATTGTTAAAACGAGTTTTATTTCTAAGTGAGATGACAGCGAAAAAAGAATTCTTTTTAATAAACGTAACAGTTTTGGAAGGTAGACATTTTGCTTGGCCCACAATGGACTCTTACGTTAGAATCAAAATCGGAAACTTCACTCAAAAAACCGGCGTCAGAAAAAGCTCGGATTGCCCTTTTTTTAACGAAGTATGCTTCCCATTTACCACACCAATTTCAAAATTCAAGGTCCATTTTCAATCTATAAGTGCTAAGCAAATATCCCGAATTACGTAATCATTTACTGCATACAGAATAATTCTAGAACTTACATTTGATTATTAATTTTTTATAGTATTATAATTAAAGGATACGTACAAGTACTTGAAGCGATTTTAATATTATCTTATAAAGAGTAGAAACGCATGCTGATTTTTAATTTTTACCCACTCATATTTTATTCGATTTGCTATTATAAAATTAAAAAGAAAAAGATTTTATAACGAATGATAACAAGAAAAAATTAAACGCGAAAAATTTAACTGGTGAATAAAAATGAACCGAGATTGTAAGAATCAAAAAGGAAAATAATTTAAAATTAAAATTTAGTTAGTATAATTGAATTTTACTTCTAAATAAAAAAATAGTTAGAATTAACTCGGGTAATTAGTTTAGCACACAATTTCTACTAAAATTAATTGTTACTATTTTTTTCTTAGTATTTTGTTTTTGAATTCAGAACAGATCTTCAATCTCTGCTAGATAACCAAATATTATTAACGGTAAGTTAAATCCTCTCAAAATATTTACAATTAAATAAATTTTACTTGTTAATAGGTTATAAAGCCGGGAAAATGTTGGTGTAGAAAAAAAAGTTTGGGCTCTTGCAAACTCGACGTAGCCACGGTTTGGAATCAACCGGATCACATTTTTTATCAAAAATGGGCGATCCTCACGTCGAAATCGGCGAAACACACGGGACCTAGAGGTTATTTAAAAATAACTTTAACCGTTCTGACAAAGGATAGTCAGGCGAAAGTCCCTCTGCCCAATTTGAATATAAACGATGAGATCGAAGGGAATCTTTTGCTTCCGGATGGGTTAACGTTGCAAAGACAACGGGCGATTTTTATATTTAAGATATATAGAGGGGAGGATATTTTGAAGAAGAAGACTATTTTGGATAATTGTAGGAATAAAAGTAAAATTGGAATGCCTAGTACTCTAATTGAAATAACTTTTGCGGGAATAACTGTAGGTATACAGAGTTTTTGAGCATTGCTTATAGTAAAGTACTTATTTTGACAAAGAAATAATAGTTTTTAAGTCGTATACTATGAAATAAGGTGTTTGATTTCCCCAGTACCATCGATATTTAAGATTCTCCAATTTGACACATATAAAGGTTGAAATACTCACATAAGATTACAGAACTTATCAGCGCCATTGCAATGAAATAAATGATGTCTCCTCTGAGGTGCAAAACTTTTGTTTTGGCATGGAATTTTGTATGAAAAAGGGCGCACTCCTTTCGTTTGTCCAACCCAGCCATAGGGCGCAGAATATCGTAGGAGGGTATTTGTTGGTATCTTTTTAATGAAGACCTCTACAATGAATAATTTGTCAAATAGAGTACTTCACAAACTGTGTTACAACCACTTTGGTTGTAATAAATATTTCAAATATTTAGAATGAACATTGACTATTATTAGAAGGTATTCTTGTAACGAATCCGCGTAATCAACGTGAATGCGATGCCACGGCTGTGTTGGATACTCCCAAGGTTGATATGCTGTTTGTTTAGTTAGATTATTCTTATATATGTTCTTATATGAACAACATTTCCTGCAACACTTTACAAAATTTTCAATATCCTTATCTATTGCTGATGTTGCTGGCAAACCCTCAAAATCAACGCCAAAAACCAAAATTCTTGTTAAACGTTTATGATCAGTATTATAGGTCATCCATAACAGTACAAGAAAAATTTATTTAACCCCCATACTATAACTGTTGCCTCTTTGACGATTTGGCTATAATTTGCTTCTGCTTTAGTTAGAGAACTTGACGTGAGCGCGATCGGTCGTTCGATTACATCCGGGAAGATATGCGAAATAATAACTCTCAAACCAGTTGGTGAATAATCAGTTGCAATCGACTAATCGACTGATGAATCTCTGTGTTATAAGGTGTAAAAACCCTTTTACTAGTAATCTCTTCAATTGTTTGAACACCTTGACGCATCTCGATGATCAATAGAAATTAATGCCCTCCCTGAGTAGAGCATAAATAGGTACCAATTTGCTAGACACATTCGGTAGGAACTTGTGATAATAATTCCGTTCTAGAAATGTTCTCACCTCAGATACATTCGTTGGTTTTGGATAGTTTTTAATGGCTTTTTGGCTTTTACTCAATAGGATGAAGTCCAGTTCTATTAATTTTATGTCTCAAGTATTGTATGGACTAATATATAATATATTGTAGAATTTGATCCATAAATCAATGCCACCCGTTCGAAACTATTTTTACTCCAAATATTAACCGTTTGACCTTATATGTTCCTAGATGACTACTTATTTTCTGCAAGACTGCACTTTCGTCACTAACTCGCATGTGTAAATAAGCTTGACTAATATCCATTATGTTAAAGAATTTCCTTCCGCTCATTCTGGCAAATAAATTCTCGATTCTTGCTATAAGATATTTACTGTCTTATAGTTTTTTATTTATTATTACCTTGTAGTCAGCGCAAATTCTCACGCAACCATCTTTTTTAACAACAGAAACAACAGAGCTTCCCTAAGATAACTACTTTATTTTTTCGATTATTTCTGCGTCCTCCAATCGTTTTAATTCATCGTCTATCATTCCACGAAAAGCATATGGTATCGGTCTTGGTTTGACAAAAGTAGGTGTAACTTCTTGTGCTATTTTAATGTTAGGTGTCTCACCTAATTGTGGTTGGAAAATCTCAGTATACTTCAAAATAAGCGTATTAACGCCTGATTTAACATTTTTATCAACAACTGCTACTTGGTTTATTTCTGACCAATTTAATTTAATTTATCTCAACCAATCTCTTACCAAAATATTGTTGACCTTTCTGTATAATACACAAAATGATGTCTTTTGATAAATGTCTTTTGTAATTATAAATATGGGCAAAGCTTCTTGAATTTTGAATAAAAAACTATGGATTATGCTTGTCCTGTATCCACCTCCTTAGTGCATGGTTATTCCTCAATTTGTACTGTAATCTTAAATTTATAAAATAATCTTGAATTTATCAATATTACAATACAAATTGAAAAATACAATTGAATTTCTTTTCTTTGCACGCAGCACCAAAGTGGATAGATTTTCTCTAGTGTTTCTATGTAATTCTTTGTTTTATTAATATGAGCTAATCCTTTTGTTTCTTGTAAATCTCTGCTTTCTGATTTAGTTGCTTCAATTGATAAAGTTAATTTAATAATTTTGTTAAAACTTAAATCGACGTTTTGTAAAAGTTTTTCTCTTGTATCTCAATCGCTAACACCTTTAATGAGTGAGTTCTTAAATTAGTATTTATAATCTTAGGCTTTTAATAAAGTACGCATGCAAAACTGCAATTTGTGCAAAATAATAACGAAGATACAGATGGTAAAATTAATAATTTATTTCCGTTTTTCTTGAATAATTTCGTTTTCTCTTAGTCATTCAGATACACCCTGTATATCTTTGGTTCAGAAATATAGGTTGCTTCTAAATTGTATTTAAATAACTTTAAAAGCATACGCCGTAACCTGGCACTGACCTTATTAATATCTTTCTTGCCTATAGGCACCAACGGTTTGTGGTCTGTTTCAACCTTTACCTTGTAGCATAGACAATTCATCCATGGTTAAACTTTTCCACGCCACAACAAATGGCAAACAGTTCCATTTCAAATAAAACTCACCTAGCTTGTGTTTCTGTCAAGCTTTTTGAGTGAAAAGAAACAGGCCCATTATATAAGAAACATAGAACATTGAAATGTCCGTTTGTAAAGTGATGAGTAATTCTTTATCAAAAACTCGCAACGTTTATAACTAACGTTTATAAACGCTTTGTTTTTATTTTCTCCCCATTGCCAAATATTACCTTTCTTAATTCATTATCTAAGTGGCGCCTGTTTTTACAATGGTGTTCCCATTATATATATGTACCCAGTGTCCTCTTTAAGGTGCTTTTTTTTTTGGCATTGTATTTAGTAAGACAAATAAGATGAAACAACACAATCGTTTCGTTCGTGAAACCCATCTTTTGAGAGCTGAATATCTTAGAACGGCTTTGGTTCAAATATAGAGGGTTGGGTTGGGTTTAGCCGTGCATCTGAAGACATTTTTTAACGAAGGGCTCTACAATGAATAGATTTTGAAATAGAGTACTTTACAAACTGATTTTGCAACACTGTATATTGGAATTGAAGTAAAACTAGAACACTAGTAAGTGGAAAGTTTTGGGTTTAACAGAACCTTTCCACTTCTAGGTCTAGAGTTTGTTCTAGTTTTATTTTTAGAAACATTTGGGTTTAGCTGTACATCTCTCAAGACGGCTAAACACTAATTATTCTAGTGCTAGTGTTAGTTAATCACTTTATTAAAATATTGTTACTAAATTACAAGTCAATAGTTTACAACTAACAACGCTTTACACTTTTGTCTTTCTAACTCAAGTTTCACTACAAACTAAACTAATGCCTTTTTTACTGTCCTTCTCATTCCCTACACTTTCTCTCTTCCCACTCTTTTCCTTACACTCACTCTCTCTTTCTCTTAACATTATCGATCTTCATATTTGGCCTCGCTACCACCTTTCGCTTTTTATCTCATGTAGTGCGTCTGTCGTTATTTCTGTTATCACTTCCTCATTTATACCTTCATATTCTGTTAGCGCCAATAAAAATTGATTTTGTAACACATTTCTAGGCCTCTAAGCTAATAAAAATTCACAGGACATTTTCTATGTGACGCGATTCGGCAAGGAATTTAAAGCATATTTGATTTTACACATTCGTTTATCCCAATCTTGTCCATCTTTATTTTAACTTCTTATAGATATCATACCACATATACCACATACAACATATTCTTATAATATGTGGTTGTATCTGGTTCAGCTTTGTGTTATTCTTTGTATTATATTCTTAACTGCACTTACTGTTAGATATTTTGTTAAGTGTCTATATATACCAGAAAATGTGTGTTACCCTTCGTACTCTTAAGAAATGGCCTTAAATAGTCGATATTAACTGTATGGAAAGATATTGCCATGCATTTCTCTACACAGGCTCCTACATAATTTGGGACTTTTTTCCTCATTTTAGGAAACCATAAATATTACTTAAGCTGACTCATCGTTTTGTCTTCACCTTAATAACCCAACATTTCATCATCTCTTAATTTTCTCTATAATCTGTTCTTAATTAATTCATAATCGTGATGTATCTGTTAGTTAATAATTTTTTTATATTTTATATTATTTTTATAATTTACCAAAACTTTTCATTTATTTCACCTTTCTTTCCAATAGTTTTCATGAAATATATATAGTTCTTGTATGATTCTTCAGATTTCTTTTCCTTTCTTGATATTTCAAAATGAATGCCAACGTCATCAACAACAACAGGAAAATCCGGAATGATCAACCCAACCCAACTTGATATCCGTTCTTGTGCTTCTTTAAACCATAATTATACAGCTCCTTTTAGTTTAGATACAGCGTTAAACAATAAGGTTTCATCCTGCAAATGAAACACTTCCGTCATATTTTCAACCTATTTGACGTATTATTTCACTGTCTGTGAATGTAATTTTCCAGGGTCAAACTCAGGTACAATTTGATTTCCAACATTATAAAAGCAGTTTACAATTCATCCGGAATCATTTGATTTTCTTTCTTTGTCCTTCAGATCTCGTTCCCTGTTTAAGAATTCTCGCTCTTGTTGCAGCAATCTTCTTTCTCTATCGATAAGTGTTTCACTAAAACATCGAAATGTCGTACTGTTGAACAAAGAAATTCAATTCCGGATATGTGCACTGTTTCTCGGAATTCGGAGAACGAAACGAGAAGATCGAAACCACTTAAAGAACTTCCAGAATATGCTATGTTTGGTCTAGTAAGGACTGCCACATCCATTAAACTGTCCACCAACTGTTGGTAAGGTATATCTTTAATAGAATCTCGATTCTTATATGAAAATATTTGCTCGATAGGTGTACTACATGTTTTACACTCCTTCATATTAAAACGCACTAACAAATCATCCACATATTGTTCCTGATCAATATTAATGCTATCATTTCATCATCTCGAGTCATTCTCACGCTCAAGCAATTTGTAGCTTCGCCTAGATCTTTTATTTTAAATTTAAGCAAAACTCAATCTGAAATTTTCTATAACCTAAGTCTGTTAACTCCTTATCTACCTTTATATTCCAAGTTCTAGACAATTGCTTCAGACCATAAACTGCTTTATTTAGCACTGTTCTCTCGAAAGTCCTGCATTTCTTCGTCAATTGCATCCTACCAAAGCTCACCATCTTCCCTGGATAGTACCCCTTCTACGGAAGTAGGATAGATCATCGCAGAATATGTATTATTTTTTTTGATTTTGGAATTCTTCAAATATTCTTAACACTTGAATTATTTCTTCTTGATTTTTCATTGGGAAATCTGTCTTTAACTTCTCCATTTACTCGGGCTTTTTCTTTTTGCATCAAACAACATGCATCTAGCTCTTTCCACTAAAATTCTCATCTTTTCGGACGTGCCATTATGTTCTGACGTGCACGGATTACTCAATTGGTAAATGATACTTTTGCTTCCAAAAAATCATCAAATCTTTTATTGCAGTACTCACCTCCTTTGTCTGATCTAAATATGTTAATTTTTGTTTCTTTTTGATTTTCCACCAAAGATTTGAATGTCTTAAATTTTTCAAAGACTTCACCTTTACTCTTCATAAAGTACACAAAAACCATTTTGCTATATTAATCCTCGAATAAAACAAAATATCTTGTCAAAATAATATTAATCATATAATATTATCAGAATGAAATACTTTCAAGAAATTTTCTGCATTCTTCGTTGATTTCTTAACTGGGAATCGAGCCTCTCACAACACATTAATCACTTAACAGTTCGTTTTGAAAATCAACCCCATCAGCAAAATCATTTTTCAATTTTTTTTATATCATCAAAGTTTAAATGACCCATTACCTTAGAGATTAATATCTTCGAAATCGCTCGATGAAAGAAATTGCGGTGAAGTTTTTTTTATCAATGAACCTTTTTGTGTATCATAGGTTAATTTGGAAATTTTTTCATCGAGCGATATCGAAGATATCGATTTCTAAAGTGAGAGGCCTTGACTTTTGGCACGGATAATAGTCTACTTTCTTCATTAAGATTTATTATATAAACATTGTTTAACAATTTTTCTGTAGCAACAAGAACTTTGTTATGAAACTCTTAATAAGTACTTTACTATTATCACTAAAAACTTTTCTTTATGTTCCTTTCCTTAATTATTCTAATTTAAGGCATCAACATCGATTAAAAAATACACCCAATCCCCAATTTGGAACGAACAATTAACAATAGCCGAATTATTCCCGCCCTTATGCCAAAGAATAAAGCTTCAATTAAAAACAAAAAGTAGAAAATTTAGCGCCGTAAAATATCTGTATCTTCATTCGATAGCTAACGATCAAGAAAACGGATTTTTACCAACATTCGGTCCAGCTTACGTTCATTTTTACAACAAAGATCGATTTGGCGATGTTTACGTTGGAAAGATCTTAATGGGATTACACACCCAACTCCAACAAGAATACTTATCAAAACCGAGATCTTTCACGAAAAAATCGATCTCTTCTTTAAACGAATCTGCGTTGTGGCGAACGGAGCCGATCGTTCTTTTTTGTTGCATTATCTCGGTGAATGCGATCGATAAACGGTTTGCGAAGAAACCGATTCGTTTTGAGATTTCTTTGGGACCAAGAAACCATCTGGGCGATTCGAACCAAACGTTTCCGAACATTTCGGACGAAATCAAACCGGTCACGAACGATAAGGTGTATTGGTATTTGGATTTTCGGGGTAAAATCCCGTGTATCAATTATCAAAATCACTTTCCAGATTTTAGAAGAAGATTTTTTAATAAGAATATGATAAGGAAAATTTCGGACGATCTGGTAAGTGGACGGACGATAAGGTTATTTTTAATTTAGATCGATGAGACGTCGAAATCATCGATTGTAAAAATTTTGTTTTATCTCGTTCCTTTCTTTCTTTGATCTGATTTTGATACTTTTTCGCAAAGTAGAAATTTTTATTTCATTTTTTTTTTGGTTTTACCATAAATGTTCTAGAATGGCAACGAAATAATCAGTTGCATAATCCGTTTTCGAGTGGTTAATTTTTGTTTACCCGTCTCGTATCGTGTTCGATACGGTTCGGTTGAGTGTGAAAAAGTGATAAAAAATATTGTTTTACCAAGGCAGGTGTCGATAAAAAATATAATAAAAAAATGTAATAATAATGGAAAGTTGGGTAAAGTTAGATAATCTGTTTACGAATAACATCGAAAAACAACTTGATACAGGTTGACTCGAAATCTTAAAACATTGTATGATAACAGCAAAGTTTTACCCATAATTTCCTACCTACCTCATTACGTGATTATTGATAGCGAAAAACTAAACGCACTATTTTAAAGGTTAATTCTTTCTCTATCAAGATCTATCTGGATTGTATCTGCCGATAAGTTGATATTAATTAATAAAAATGAAGAACATTTCCTTGTACTTAAAATAGGTCAAAATTACAAAACTTCGAGCCCTTGTGAAATTGTTATCCAACCGAAATTTAAAAAACTGTTATCACAATCAGAAAAAGTGATCTTTCAACTATCTAAATCCGAGTTTTCGTCGTCAAAATTTATTGGTCACATACTTAAGTCATTATTAACAGACTCTCTCAACTGCTTCTCTAAACTGCTTTCTTGTTTGATAGACTACAGAAGTATATCTACACTTAGTTTACCGAACTAATGCAGTGATTTGAAATTGTATTGGACGCGTTTTGTCGTAATTGCATACTATGGATGAAGGCCGCCGCTTTTCCTTTAGTGAAAAAAAAACGTCCAAGCGAATATTTTTCAGTTGAGGATAAACAGCATGTACTAAACATCGGTGAATACTGGTTAAGCTGTTAATAAAACATCGAAGGACGCGAGAGTCATAACGCCGAGACAGGCTTTTATTGAAGGCTGATAGTCCTCTGATCCTCATAGGATCAGAAGATGGTTTTGTAGATGTGGCTTGCTTTGTTTTAAGTGTTGACTAAAAATTATCATGAAGAGATGAATGCTGAAATCCTTAAAAGATGATTTGTCCAGTTTTTAACACATTTAGTCGATCATGCTATTATCGTAATGGACAATGAGCAATGACTGCTGATGAATAATTCAATTGCTTACGAAGCTGATATGCTGAAATACGAATTCCTAGATCTTGAAACGAGTAATGTTACACCAAGGTATGTGGTCGATGAAATAGCGAAAAAAATTGGAGGAATGCTATTCGATATGCCAAAGGCGAGAAATCAAAATTGTGGCAGGTCGACGAGTTAATGGGATGAGAATGCAGCAGCTAGAAATTAATGTTGGGAAGAAAACACTTAGTATATTTCAACCACGAAAATGTATTAAATTATTGGAAAATTTGCTCTTTCGAATATGTATATAAGCCTAATATGCCTATTATGTATAATAAGCCTTCTATTATCTCAAATTTTCAATTTTTGTTCAAAGCAAGTTAGCAATTTGAACAACATTTAAATCTGGCTAAAGAGCGAATTTTATATTTTCTAGAGAAAACGTGCTTATGCAAATGTGGCATCGTTTTATGTTATACAGATATGATTCAAGAGTTATACAAAAATGTTATCTAGTCGAACATGGTTTAATAGTGGCTAAAAGTATAAATTTTGTATTTTCTTGCACAAGCACGTGATCGCTTCGTATCACAATGCTATAAAACACCTCCTAATGGTGAGAAGAGAAAAAAAGAAGAGAAAATACCGATATGACAGGTATGGTTCTAGAATTCCCCTGGTCATATAAGAAGGTAATTAAGCCGAATATGGTTTAAAAATGTGATTAAAAATGTTAACTTTATATATTCTAGACAAAATGGGTTTATGCATGTACGAAAAAATTTCGAAATGATAGATATGGTTCTAAAGTTTTCTCCTGGACATATAAGACAGTTATTGAACCGAACAATAAATCCTATTTAATAAATCCTGTTTTAAAATGGCTAAAATTGTTAATTTGGTATATTCTAGACAAAACGTGTTTGCGTATGCTCCTGATGGTGTCGTCTTATACACCACTAAACAAAAGAAAATTCTAGTTAATACAAATATGGTTTTAGTGTTTTTTTTTTGCCATATAAGAATATTATCGAGCCGAGCAAGGTTTAAAAGTGATTAAAACGGTGAATTTTTTATTTTCTGGCCAAAACGTGCTTGCACGAGCACGTGATCATTTCATGATACATCCATTTTCGTTTCCATTAAAAAGAGAAGAAACTTTCTATATGATAGGTAGATTCCAGAGTTTTCTCATGGTCATAGAAGAAAGTTATCGAGCCTCAATTTAGTAATTCTGTACAAAATGTGTTCGCGCATGCTCATGATGGCATCGTATTATGCACCAGTCGACAAAGAAGGAAGTTTCAATATGATAAATATGATTCCAGAGTTTTTTCGTGGTCATACAAAAAAGTTATCGAGCTAAATCCTGTTTTAAAATGGCTAAAATTGTTAATTTGGTATATTCTAGACAAAACGTGTTTGCGTATGCTCCTGATGGTGTCGTCTTATACACCACTAAACAAAAGAAAATTCTAGTTAATACAAATATGGTTTTAGTGTTTTTTTTTTGCCATATAAGAATATTATCGAGCCGAGCAAGGTTTAAAAGTGATTAAAACGGTGAATTTTTTATTTTCTGGCCAAAACGTGCTTGCACGAGCACGTGATCATTTCATGATACATCCATTTTCGTTTCCATTAAAAAGAGAAGAAACTTTCTATATGATAGGTAGATTCCAGAGTTTTCTCATGGTCATAGAAGAAAGTTATCGAGCCTCAATTTAGTAATTCTGTACAAAATGTTTTCGCGCATGCTCATGATGGCATCGTATTATGCACCAGTCGACAAAGAAGAAAGTTTCAATATGATAAATATGATTCCAGAGTTTTTTCGTGGTCATACAAAAAAGTTATCGAGCTAAATCCTGTTTTAAAATGGCTAAAAGTGTTAATTTGGTATATTCTAGACAAAACGTGTTTGCGCATGCTCGTGATGGTGTCGTCTTATGCACCATTAAATAAAAGAAGATTCTAGTTAATACAAATATGGTTTTAAAATTTTTTTTTGCCATATAAGAATGTTATCGAGCCGAGCAAGGTTTAAAAGTGACTAAAACGGTGAATTTTTTATTTTCTGGCCAAAACGTGCTTGCACCAGCACGTGGTCATTTCATGATACATCCATTTTCGTTTCCATTAAATAGAGAAGAAAATTTCTATATGATATGTATGATTCCAGAGTTTTCTCATGGTCATAGAAAAAGTTATCGAGCCTAAATTTTGCAATTCTGTACAAAATGTGTTCGCGCATGCTCATGATGGCATTGTATTATGCACCATTCGACAAAGAAGAAATTCTCGTTAATACAAATAAGGTTCTAGAGTTTTTTCTCATGTAAGAATGTCATCGAGCCGAATAACGATTAAAAGTAGCTAAAAGTGTGAATGTTGTATTTTCTGGTCAATACGTGCTTATGGCATACTCGTGATCGCCTCGTGTTATGCACCATTAGAATGAGAAAATAATTCTCTCGATAATGTAAATATGGTTCGAAAGTTTTCTCTTGATCATAGAGCAATAAGCCCGAAATCGTTTCGTGTTGTATAATAACAAGTAATTAAATGTGGCTAAAACTGCTAATTTTATATATTCTGGTTATAGCGTGTTTATGCATGCGCGTCATCTTCCCGTGTTATGCATCATTAGAAAGACAAGAAAGTTCTTGTTAACACAAATATGTTTCTAGAGTTTTTTCTTCTCATATAAGAATGTCATAAGAGTCAAACAACGTTTAAAAGTGGCTAAAAGTATAAATTCTGGGTGTTCTGAGCAGTATTCTTTTTTATATATTTGTATTACATATTACATATTTGTACCAACCTTGGATTCTCCAAATAAAACCAACCCAGCACCCTCCTCCATAATGGATCCCCAACCCAACCCAACATACTCATCCACCTCGAATTATCCAACCTCATCTATCACGGATCCTAGTACCCAACATAATCCAATGCTCTCATTCATCATTAATCCTAAAACCAAATACTCTTCACATCAACCTCAGATTCCAACATATAAACCAACCCAACGCTTTCATTCATCTCGGACACTCCAACTTTATCCATCTCATATCCTCCAACCAAACCCAATACGTTCACCCATATCGGATTCTTCAATCTCATCTATCACGGATCCTCCAACACAAAACAATCCAACACCCTCATTCATCACCAATCCTCTAACTCAATACTCTTCGCATCAACATCAGATTCAAAATACAAACCAACCCAACACCTTCATTCATCTCGAATACTTCAACCTTACCCATTTCAGATCTGCGAACCTAACCCAATATACTCATCCAACTCAGATACTTCAGATGCTCAGCCATCACAGATCCTCTAACCCAACTCAACCCAATGCAAACCATATTTTGTCTTGGATTCAAATTCTCAAAGCCACACAATCTCAAAATTAATACAACCAAACCCAAATTCAAGCCTTATTCGGCTCAGGGTTGGATTTTCAAAGCAACCCGATCCATTTCAAATTCCATGCTCACCAAACCAAGGCAGAATCGAAGTCTTGCTTGGTTTTGGATAGAATACTAAATCCAAGCTATATTTGGGCTTACTTTCGAATTTTAAAGTAACCCAAATAGCTCTAATTCTAAATGAACAAAACCAAAGAAATATTCGAACCATACTTTGCCTTGGATTGAATTTCTAAAGCTATGCATTTACTTAATCGATATAACTAAACCCAAATACATCCTTGTTCTGTTTTGGATTGAATTTTCAAAGCAGTCCAAACCATTTCAAATTTCATGATAACCAAACCAAAGCCAAATCTAAGTCTGTTCGGTTTCAGATAAAATACCTAAAGAAACTCGAGCCATATCATTTCCAAATCAATAAAACCAAATCCAAGCTGAATATAGCTTGGTGTTACTTTCAAATGTCAAAGCAACTCAAGCGATTTTAAAACCAAATCAACAAAACTTGCTTTGGTTTTGTTGATTTGATTTAAAAAATTAGATTAACAGTATTCATAATTTTTTGTTGATTTTAATATCAACTTATCGTTCGATGGGTTTCAATCCAGTTTTTGATAAAGAAAGAATCAAGCTGTCAAACGGCGCATTTCGTTTTTCACTATCCCTGATAATAACGAAGATCATCTAAGAAAATAGATAGGGATTAAAATATCTAAACAACATTTTATAACATTACTGTTTTTAGAAAAAACGTTTAGATGATATTGAGCCTTTATTTCAATATGAGAGGTGCAGAATTCCAAGCGGATTAATCGGGAAAAAATTAGACGAAGCTTTAAATGTTTTAGCCGAAGGATGTAGGAATTACATAGAAGTTGTTGGTCGAGTTACCGGCGATCATGCAACAGATTTAGATAGAGAAAAAGTCAAACTTTGCCTAAAAGAAATGGTTACTTCAAATATTAATTTTAATATTTTTAAAATAAACAATTTTTTAGGAGGACATAGAAAAATTAGCCAAAACGATCTACAATTTCAAAACGAAGAAAAAATCTTACAGAAAAGCCCAAAAACTTTACATCAGACTTTCGTTATTAGAAGACCACGTAATTAATTTAATTTTTCTTTGTTATTATTTTTCTATTTATTAATCTTTTGCAGCCTCAAGATTGTTGGCCCGATATTTTAATCTATATGACATGTAATGGAAAAAAGGTTGCGGCGCAAATGATCGAATCGGAAGACGTAGTTTTTTCAATGGAAAAATACGAAAAGGGTCCATTATGCGGAAAAATTCACAGCATCCACTTAAATGTCAATAATAATTAATTAACCCAATAAAGAAAAAAATAAATTCTTAAATTTTAATTGTAGACCCCGCTTAAATTGAAGACCCTAAAGAATTCTTTAATCGCTTGCAAAATGGACTTATTTCTTTGGATCGGATTAAAAAAGGAAATCGAATTTTGTTTTAACTCATTACCAGAAGGATTTTATTATGAAAAAAATAAAAATTCCCCAAATTTACCAAGATATTTAAGTTTAAACACAAAAATTGTAATAATTTTATTTCAAAAGATTGTTTTATTTTTAATTTTTGATTTAGAATTTTCAGTGTCGAGCTCACATTTACCAAGGGAGGTTTAAATTTGGAGCGGATGTGACGGGATTATCCGATTATTATATTCGAATTATTTTAAATGAAGAATCGGTGCATACTCAGGTAATGTTATGGTAAAACTTAATAGCTAAACCGGAATGAATACAGCTCCAAATTTAGTATTATCTAGCTGTAATTCATTGAATTATATACAGGCTGATTCAAAAAATCGCTGACAGAACTCTATGAAAAATTAAGATAAATAGTCTTAACTGACATCAGGCATCAAGTTCCCAAGGGTTTTTCTAGAATTAAACATACAAAGTTAATACAAAGTCTTTGTTAAAAATATTTTCTACACCACTGATAATTTCCATCCACAGATTTACAAATCATCTCAATATCCCCCACAAAGTTGGTAAATGTTGAACGATGCTTGATAAAATCATGTTGATAAGGTGACACAAATGACTGAACTTGTGGATAAATGATCACAAAATGTCTTCAGATGCAGGATTTCACTCAAAATTTGTAATTCTAGGTCGTGTTAATTTTAGTTTTAGGTTCAAATGAACAAAAGTCTAGTACGGTATTATAATCTGCAATAAATTTATTATACTTATGAACGGTCTATCTGGTTAGTTCAAGAGTGACTATAAATAGTGCTAGATCTCATTAGTTACAATGCTGCCAATGAACTGTGAATTATATCAATCATTATTTAGTATCAGGACAACTTTAAAACTTACCATCATCTAATTTCTTATAACCCAAACCCAACCCAAATTATAATCCAACCCAAACTAATCAATTTTATAATCACTTAAAAAATATCATTAAATACCAGGACACAGAAAAATTTATTATATTTCTCGATGAGTTCCTTGAAGGATCGGATTAAAACGAGATGAGTTGCCACCAACAATAATCTCAGAGAAGCAAATCCTTGCCATAGTCAATGATGAAGAATCAACAGAAATTTCGAATAAAGAAGCCTTACAACTACCTTTGAATCCAAGGCAAAGAATGGTTTGGATTTTGCTGTATGATTTTGGTGATTTGGAATTAGAACGGTTTGATTAGCTTTGGAATCCGACACTAATAAGGCTTGTATTTGATTTTGGTTTTATTGATATTATTATGGCTTGGGTTGCTTTAAAAATTTTATTGAAAGCCGAACAAGACTTGAAGATGGTATGATTTGGATTCCTTTGAGATTTGTATCCAAAGCCAAACAAGGCTTATATTCGGCCTTAACTTGATTAGCAAAGAATTTAAAATGGTTTGAGTTGATTTGAAAATCTAACCCAAACCCTAAGCAAACTTGAATTCGGGTTTGACCGTATGGATTTGGAAATTATGTAACTTTGGGAATTCATTTCAAGGCAAAAATATTTTTGACTTTGCTTTGGTTTTGTTAATTTGGAATTAGCACGATTTGGGTTGGCTTGGAATTCGAAACTAAACCCGAATATGGTTGGATTCAGTTTTGGATTTGTCGATATGGAAATTGTATAGGTTAAATTGCTTTGGATATTTTATCCGAACAGGCTTAGATTTCATTTTGGTTTGGTTAGCATGGTTAATATGATTTGGAATAACAAAACCAAAGTAAGTTTTGTTGATTTGGTTTTAAAATGGCTTGGGTTGCTTTGACATTTGAAAGTAAAACTAAATATAGCTTGGATTTGGTTGATTTAAAGATGGTATGGCTTGAGTTTCTTTGGATATTTTATCTGGAACTGAAAAGACTTAGATTTGGTTATCATGGAATTTGAAATGGTTTGGACTGCTTTGAAAATTCAAAATTTTATTGTTTGAAATAGGAGATAATCTCCTAATTCAAATAGCTTTGGAAATTCAATCCAAGTTAAAGTATGGCTTACATTTTGCTTTGGTTTTGTTGATTTCGAATTAAAACGGTTTGGGTTACTTTAAAATTCGAAAGTAAGACCGATTATAGCTTGGATTCGGTGTTGGTTTTGTTGATTTGGAGATGGTATGATTCGGGTTTCTTCTTTTATCCAAAGCCAAACAGGTCTTTTATTCTGCCTTGGTTTGGTTAGCATGGAATTTGAAATTGTTTGGGTTGCTTTGAAAATCCAACCCAAAGCCGAATAAGGCTTGAATTTGGGTTTGGTGGACTTGTGGATTGTATGATCTTGAGTTGCGTTGGAGAATCCGTAATTGATGAACATCTGAAGCATCTGAGTTGGATCAGCATGTTGAGTTAGGTTGGCGGATCTAAAATGAATAAGGTTGAAGTATTCGAGATGAATAAGAGTGTTGTGTTGGTTTGTATTTTAGAATCGGAGGTCGATTCGAACCGATTTGAGTTAGAGGATTCGTGATAGATAGGGTTGGAGAATTCGAGATGGATCAGTGTATCGGGGTGTGTTTGAGGATCTGAGATGGATAATCACCATAGCGCGGCGAGTTTGGCTTATCGGCTTCAAAATTCCTCCTACTCGGGACTCGATCTTTAGAAGCTTCTGAGGCTGTCTCTTTGTTGCACTTTGTATAGCATAATTTATTTATGCTGGGGGACGTGTAAGCCAAACTCGCCGCGCTCATGATTAATTATATCAAATGCTTTAGAAAAATCAATGTATACCACATCCACAGATTTACAAATCATCTCAATAATATCCCCCACAAAGTTGGTAAATGTTAAACGATGCTTGATAAAATCATGTTGATAAGGTGGCACAAATGACTGAACTTGTGGATAAATGATCACAAATGAAACTCTTCAGACGCAGGATTTCACTCAAAATTTGTAATTCTAGGTCGTGTTAATTTTATTTTTAGGTTCAAATGAACAAAAGTCTAGTACGGTATTATAATCTGCAATAAATTTATTATACTTATGAACGGTCTATCTGGTTAGTTCAAGAGTGACTATAAGCAGTGCTAGATCTCATTAGTTACAATGCTGCCAATGAACTGTGAATTATATCAATCATTATTTGGTATCAGGACAACTTTAAAACTTACCATCATCTAATCTCTTATAACCCAAACCCAACCCAAATTTTAATCCAACCCAAACTAATCAATTTTATAATCACTTAAAAGATATCATTAAATACCAGGACACAGAAAAATTTATTATATTTCTCGATGAGTTCCTTGAAGGATCGGATTAAAACGAGATGAGTTGCCACCAACAATAATCTCAGAGAAGCAAATCCTTGCCATAGTCAATGATGAAGCATCAACAGAAATTTCAAATAAAGAAGCCTTACAACTACCTTTGAATCCAAGGCAAAGAATGGTTTGGATTTTGCTGTATGATTTTGGTGATTTGGAATTAGAACGGTTTGATTAGCTTTGGAATCCGACACTAATAAGGCTTGTATTTGATTTTGGTTTTATTGATATTATTATGGCTTGGGTTGCTTTAAAAATTTTATTGAAAGCCGAACAAGACTTGAAGATGGTATGATTTGGATTCCTTTGAGATTTGTATCCAAAGCCAAACAAGGCTTATATTCGGCCTTAACTTGATTAGCAAAGAATTTAAAATGGTTTGAGTTGATTTGAAAATCTAACCCAAACCCTAAGCAAACTTGAATTCGGGTTTGACCGTATGGATTTGGAAATTATGTAACTTTGGGAATTCATTTCAAGGCAAAAATATTTTTGACTTTGCTTTGGTTTTGTTAATTTGGAATTAGCACGATTTGGGTTGGCTTGGAATTCGAAACTAAACCCGAATATGGTTGGATTCAGTTTTGGATTTGTCGATATGGAAATTATATAGGTTAAATTGCTTTGGATATTTTATCCGAACAGGCTTAGATTTCATTTTGGTTTGGTTAGCATGGTTAATATGATTTGGAATAACAAAACCAAAGTAAGTTTTGTTGATTTGGTTTTAAAATGGCTTGGGTTGCTTTGACATTTGAAAGTAAAACTAAATATAGCTTGGATTTGGTTGATTTGAAGATGGTATGGCTTGAGTTTCTTTGGATATATTATCTGGAACTGAAAAGACTTAGATTTGGTTATCATGGAATTTGAAATGGTTTGGACTGCTTTGAAAATTCAAAATTTTATTGTTTGAAATAGGAGATAATCTCCTAATTCAAATAGCTTTGGAAATTCAATCCAAGTTAAAGTATGGCTTGCATTTTGCTTTGGTTTTGTTGATTTCGAATTAAAACGGTTTGGGTTACTTTAAAATTCGAAAGTAAGACCGATTATAGCTTGGATTCGGTGTTGGTTTTGTTGATTTGGAGATGGTATGATTCGGGTTTCTTCTTTTATCCAAAGCCAAACAGGTCTTTTATTCTGCCTTGGTTTGGTTAGCATGGATTTGAAATTGTTTGGGTTGCTTTGAAAATCCAACCCAAAGCCGAATAAGGCTTGAATTTGGGTTTGGTGGACTTGTGGATTGTATGATCTTGAGTTGCGTTGGAGAATCTGTAATTGATGAACATCTGAAGCATCTGAGTTGGATGAGCATGTTGAGTTAGGTTGGCGGATCTAAAATGAATAAGGTTGAAGTATTCGAGATGAATAAGAGTGTTGTGTTGGTTTGTATTTTAGAATCGGAGGTCGATTCGAACCGATTTGAGTTAGAGGATTCGTGATAGATAGAGTTGGAGAATTCGAGATGGATCAGTGTATCGGGGTGTGTTTGAGGATCTGAGATGGATAATCACCACAGCGCGGCGAGTTTGACTTATCGGCTTCAAAATTCCTCCTACTCGGGACTCGATCTTTAGAAGCGTCTGAGGCTGTCTCTTTGTTGTACTTTGTATAGCATAATTTTTTTTATGATGGGGGACGTGTAAGCCAAATTCGCCGCGCTCTGATAATCACTAAGGATTAGTGATGGATGGTGTTGGGTTAGTGGATTCGTGACAGAGAGGGTTGGAAAATTCAAGATGGATGAGCATGTTGAGTTGGGTTGGAGGATCTGATGGATAAGATTGGAGTATACAAAATGAATGAGGGTGTTATGTTGGTTTGTATGTTAGAATCTGAGATTGATGCGAGGAGTGATTGGTTGGAGGATTAATGATGAATGAGAGTGGTGGAATATGTTGGGTAGGAAGATCCGTGATAGATGAGGTTGGAAAATCCGAGATTGATGACCGTGTTGGGTTGGATTGGAGAATCTTAGGTGGATGAGGGTGTTGGATTGATTTAGATTGGCGAATTTAAGGTTGATGCGAGAAGTGTTAGGTTGGAGGATTCGCGATAGATGAAGTTGGAGCATCTGAAATGGTTGAGCGTGGTTTGAGATTGGAACATCCGTGATAGATAAAGTTGGAGCTTCTGAGATAAATGAGCGTATTGGGTTGGGTTGAAGGATCTGAGATTGATATGGTTGAAGTTTCTGAAATGGATGAGAGTGTTGGAAGATCCGTGATAAATGAGGTTGAAGAATATATGATAGATGATTGGATTGCTTTAAATAATTATTCCATAGTTAAACAAGGCTGAGATAGATTCCACGGAAAGAGATTACACAAGCCCGGTGGAATTAGAAGAAGCTATTTTGAGAAGAATTAGTGAAAATGTCTTAACTAGCATTACAAGAATTTCTGCACAAGAAAATAAGAAATCAACCATTCACCCCACTTTAAGAGAATGATTGCTTTGTTCGTATCACTACAACACTATTTAAGCATGAACAAAAAATGATGGCAAAAACGAGAGAATGTTTGTAGATGGGCTGGTACAGAAAGATACAGGAAAAGGTGCTAAACGTCGACTTTCCCACAAACATTGTATTTACGGATGAAGCAACATTTACTCAAAACGGAATTTTTAATAGTCTTAATGAGCTCGTTTCGAGTTATAAAAACCTCCATGCAATACTTAAACCTCATGAACAGTGGTGCTTCAATATTAAAGTATGGACCAAAATCGTAGGTAACCAGACCAGTTATTAGGTAACTTTTTTCTTCCAAAGAAATGGACAGGTGATGCTTACATATTTTTTTACAAAATGAGCTTACAGAGATATTTGATGTTGAAATATTTGCTACTTTATGTACGATGCAGCTCCATTACGCACGCGCTACTGAACTTTACTTAAATGACAGATTTAGCAGTATATGGACTAGATCAAAATAAAAATTGAGGTATTTTGATTTAATATTAATTGAGATGACCATCCACTTTCAATAAATAGATTGGCCGAGAAGGTCCTGTCCCTTCACCACCTCATTCATCAGCTTTGTCATTGAAAATATCCAAAACAAATAGTTTATTCTGAAAAAGTTCAAAATGTAGAAGATTTGAAAAATAAAATTACTAACGCCGACGTTTGTATTTTAGAAGTAAATGGTGCGCACATTGAACATTTATTATGACACCATTCTTATCCAATTTCTTAATTATTCATTATTTTTTGCTGGTTGAAGGTTTTTCTTGGATAATCTTTGCTACCTGTTTTATTAAATATTTATTAATCAACTGTAGTAATTACCTTAATAATATCCTCCATTATTTAACTTTTAGTTAACCATTCAAACCATGGAAGTCCTACAATTACTGCATCTATATCCTAATGATTCTATATGCTAACACTGTATCTAAATATTGTTAACAATAGGTGAACTTATTAAACTAAATCTTCAATATGTCGAAAACAGACCATTTCACACTTCAGATCTATGTTTATTAGGAGCTTTAGTCAATTTTGGACCAGAGAATATGCCAATACAATCGTTGCTGGACACATGTATTAAGAAGCTATTTTGAGAAGAATTTGTGAAAATGTTTTAACTAACATTAGAAGAATTTCTGCACAAGAAAATAAGAAATCAACCATTCACCCCACTTTAAGAGAATGATTGCTTTGTTCGTATCACTACAACACTGTTTAAGCATGAACAAAAAATGATGGCAAAAACGAGAGATTGTTTGTAGATGGGCTGGTACAGAAAGATACAGGAAAAGGTGCTAAACGTCGACTTTCCCACAAACATTGTATTTACGGATGAAGCAACATTTACTCAAAACGGAATTTTTAATAGTCTTAATGCGCTCGTTTCGAGTTATAAAAACCTCCATGCAATACTTAAACCTCATGAACAGTGGTGCTTCAATATTAAAGTATGGACCAAAATCGTAGGTAACCAGTTATTAGGTCAGCTTTTTCTTCCAAAGAGATGGACAGGTGATGCTTACATATTTTTTTACAAAATGAGCTTACAGAGATATTTGATGTTGAAATATTTGCTACTTTATGTACGATGCAGCTCCATTACGCACGCGCTACTGAACTTTACTTAAATGACAGATTTAGCAGTATATGGACTAGATCAAAATAAAAATTGAGGTATTTTGATTTAATATTAATTGAGATGACCATCCACTTTCAATAAAGAGATTGGCCGAGGAGGTCCTGTCCCTTCACCACCTCATTCATCAGCTTTGTCATTGGAAATATCTAAAACAAATAGTTTATTCTGAAAAAGTTCAAAATGTAGAAGATTTGAAAAATAAAATTATTAACGCCGACGTTTGTATTTTAGAAGTAAATGGTGCGCACATTGAACATTTATTATGACACCATTTTTATCCAATTTCTTAATTATTCATTACTTTTTGCTGGTTGAAGGTTTTTCTTGGATAATCTTTGCTACCTGTTTTATTAAATTACTATTAATCAACTGTAGTAATTACCTTAATAATATCCTCAATTATTTAACTTTTAGTTAACCATTCAAACCATGGGAATCCTACAATTTCTGCATCTATATCCTAATGCTTCTATATCCTAACACTGTATCAAAATATTGTTAACAATAGGTGAACTTATCAAACTAAATCTTCAATATGTAGAAAACAGACCATTTTACACTTCAGACCTATGTTTATTAGGAGCTTTAGTCTATTTTAGACCAGAGAATATGCCAATACAATCGTTGCTGGATACATGTATAGCTACATTAAGAAATAACTTTCAAGTGATTTGTATAACATATTTCGTCATCACATCCATTTAATTGTTTGTTAGCATTGATTCCATTAATAATTGATCTTTCCACGGATCACTTCGAACTGTTTCTACTTTTGTTTAAGTCAATCAAATAGTATTATAGGTTTTGTTGATTCGGAGATGGTATGACTCGGGTTTCTTCTTTTATCCAAAGCCAAACAAGTCTTTTATTCTGCCTTGGTTTGGTTAGCATGGAATTTGAAATTGTTTGGGTTGCTTTGAAAATCCAACCCAAAGCCGAATAAGGCTTGAATTTGGGTTTGGTGGACTTGTGGATTGTATGATCTTGAGTTGCGTTGGAGAATCTGTAATTGATGAATATCTGAAGCATCTGAGTTGGATGAGCATGTTGAGTTGGGTTGGCGGATCTAAAATGAATAAAGTTGAAGTATTCGAGATGAATAAGAGTGTTGTGTTGGTTTGTATTTTAGAATCGGAGGTCGATTCGAACCGATTTGAGTTAGAGGATTCGTGATAGATAGGGTTGGAGAATTCGATATGGATCAGTGTATCGGGGTGTGTTTGAGGATCTGAGATGGATAATCACCACAGCGCGGCTTGTTTGGCTTATCGGCTTCAAAATTCCTCCTACTCGGGACTCGATCTTAAGAAGCGTCTGAGGCTGTCTCTTTGTTGAACTTTGTATAGCATAATTTTTTTTATGATGGGAGACGTGTAAGCCAAACTCGCCGCGCTCTGATAATCACTAAGGATTAGTGATGGATGGTGTTGGGTTAGTGGATTCGTGACAGAGAGGGTTGGAAAATTCAAGATGGATGAGCATGTTGGGTTGGGTTGGAGGATCTGATGGATAAGATTAGAGTATACAAAATGAATGAGGGTGTTATGTTGGTTTGTATGTTAGAATCTGAGATTGATGCAAGGAGTGATTGGTTGGAGGATTAATGATGAATGAGGGTGGTGGATTATGGGTAGGAAGATCCGTGATAGATGAGGTTGGAAAATCCGAGATTGATGACCGTGTTGGGTTGGGTTGGAGAATCTCAGGTGGATGAGGGTGTTGGATTGATTTAGATTGGCGAATTTAAGTTTGATGCAAGAAGTGTTAGGTTGGAGGATTCGCGATAGATGAAGTTGGAGCATCTGAAATGGTTGAGCGTGGTTTGAGATTGCAACATCCGTGATAGATAAAGTTGGAGCTTCTGAGATAAATGAGCGTATTGGGTTGGGTTGAAGGATCTGAGATTGATATGGTTGAAGTTTCTGAAATGGATGAGAGTGTTGGAAGATCCGTGATAAATGAGGTTGAAGAATATATGATAGATGATTGGATTGCTTTAAATAATTTATCCATAGTTAAACAAGGCTGAGATAGATTCCACGGAAAGAGATTACACATGCCCGGTGGAATTAGAAGAAGCTATTTTGAGAAGAATTAGTGAAAATGTCTTAACTAGCATTACAAGAATTTCTGCACAAGAAAATAAGAAATCAACCATTCACCCCACTTTAAGAGAATGATTGCTTTGTTCGTATCACTACAACACTGTTTAAGCATGAACAAAAAATGATGGCAAAAACGAGAGATTGTTTGTAGATGGGCTGGTACAGAAAGATACAGGAAAAGGTGCTAAACGTCGACTTTCCCACAAACATTGTATTTACGGATGAAGCAACATTTACTCAAAACGGAATTTTTAATAGTCTTAATGAGCTCGTTTCGAGTTATAAAAACCTCCATGCAATACTTAAACCTCATGAACAGTGGTGCTTCAATATTAAAGTATGGACCAAAGTCGTAGGTAACCAGTTATTAGGTCTCCTTTTTCTTCCAAAGAGATGGACAGGTGATGCTTACATATTTTTTTAAAAAATGAGCTTACAGAGATATTTGGTGTATTACTTCTGTATTACTTCTTTGACAGATTTAGCAGTATATGGATTAGGTCAAAATAAAAATTGAGGTATTTTGATTTAATATTAATTGAGATGACCATCCACTTTCAATAAGGAGATTGGCCGAGGAGGTCCCGTCCCTTCACCACCTCATTCATCAGCTTTGTCATTGGAAATATCCAAAACAAATAGTTTATTCTGAAAAAGTTCAAAATGTAGAAGATTTCAAAAATAAAATTATTAACGCCGACGTTTGTATTTTAGAAGTAAATGGTGCGCACATTGAACATTTATTATGACACCATTCTTATCCAATTTCTTAATTATTCATTATTTTTTGCTGGTTGAAGGTTTTTCTTGGATAATCTTTGCTACCTGTTTTATTAAATTATTATTAATCAACTGTGGTAATTACTTTAATAATATCCTCAATTATTTAACTTTTAGTTAACCATTCAAACCATGGAAATCCGACAATTACTGCATCTATATCCTAATGATTCTATATCTTAATATTGTATCTAAATATTGTTAACAATAGGTGAACTTATCAAACGAAATCTTCAATATGTCGAAAACAGACCATTTTACACTTCAGATCTATGTTTATTAGGAGCTTTAGTCTATTTTGGACCAGAGAATATGCCGATACAATCGTTGCTGGACACATGTATAGCTACATTAAGAAATAACTTTCAAGTTATTTGTATAACATATTTCGCCATCACATCCATTTAATTGTTTGCTAGCATTGATTCCATTAATAATTGATCTTTCCAGGGATCACTTCGAACTGTTTCTACTTTTGTTTAAGTCAACCAAATAGTATTGATTTGTCCTTGTATTTCGAATATTTGTCATATTTTCAAATTTTATCTCAAAATATCATATTATTTATTTTACTTTATCTAAGCAAACAACATATTAAACCATGATTTAAAAATATTTTAATATATTTTACCCGTTCTAATAAGTTCAGTTATATCGAAATTTCACACTCCACATAATTTTTATTTATTACTAAAATTGGTTGTTGCCCTTTAGTCTTTAACCATAGACGTAATAGCAACTACATAGATCGTTTCAATTATCGATAACATCTCTCAAGTGGGTACCAGCTTTTTAAAACTTGACGCTTAAATTATCTAAAAAATCGCTCAAGTAGTTTACAAAATAAAAACTTATCAAGCAATTTAACTAATACGTACTAAAACACTTCAATTTTTTTGTTGTTATAAGACTTTAACGATGAGTAATTAAAGGATGATTTATTAAAAAGTTGATTTTTTTTTTATAAATTCAAACCCTTTCAAGATAAAAAAAAGGTATGGAAAATTTGGTATACAAAGTGATAAGATTTGATTATCTTTTAACTTTTTGCATAATCTTATGAAATTTGGGATAACTAATTAGTTTTTTTTAGATAATTAAAGGAAAATTAAATCCTTTATGGGATGAAACTGTTATTATTCCGTTTATAACAATTTATGGTTCAGGTAATTATATTAAAGAAAATCCACCTACGTGTATAATTGAAGTTATTGATTATGATGATATAGTAAATAACGTTATAAAATAAATCGTTATAAAAATTTATTAATTAATTCTTTTCAGCGTACTAGTCAATATGTTGGGAGAATTTTAATCAAACCAGTTGTAAAATTAAAATCGGATCCTTACACAAAACCCGATTTTCCCCCGGTTTTGAAATGGTACGAGGTGATTCAAAAAAATTTGTGTGTTGGAAAAGTGTTGTTGTGTGTTGAGTTACTCGAAGTTGACTCCCAAAAATATTCCTTTTTGTTATCTATCTTTCTAATAAATGTTTTTTTTAGATAAGTAGCGGACTATCTTTAGCACCTCCTCCTTCTGCAGATAAAATAGCGACAAAAATTCCTGATGATATTCGGCCAGTTTTGAGCGGATACAAAACGGATATTTTATTTTGGGGGGTTAGACATTTAAAAAAATTGTATGGTATCCCCATCGTTAAACCAAGAATTGTGATCGATTTTACGATTACGACGATCGAATCCGAAACGGCCACGAATAAATTCCCCAATTTCGACCCAAAAGCAAAAAATCTCATCGTTGTAATAAAAATTAATTTCCAAAAAAAAAATTTATTACATTTAATTAATTCATTTAGAGTTTACCAATCGAGCAGGATTACATCCCATCCTTAGGGATACAATTAATAGATAAACGCACTCTTGGAAAAAACACCTACGTCGCAAATCATATAACAACGATTGATCGATTTCTTTATTACCCATTAACTCGAGAGGAACGCGAATTTTCTTTATCTCACCATGATACGAAATCGTACGATAGCATGGAAAGCCAAGGTAAATAATTTTTTTTTTTAATCAATTTTTAGTTAGAAATAATTTTTAGAAAAAATTGTAATTGCAAAGAAACAAGAAATCGCCCAAGAAACGCAAACGGATTTTCGCCAAGAAGCGAAAGAAAAAATCGAAGCCGCTAAAGACAAATTACACGAGACGAAGAAAAAAATTAAATCAACCATAAAAAATCGTAAAAAACACGAAGGTATCTTAAAAAAATTTTCTAAAAGAAATAAAAAAAATATCAAACCACAAAATCAAGATGATCATGATACAAAATCGGCTATCGTCGAGATGGAAATTGAACCCGAAGAAGACGAATTTGTCGATTGGTGGACTAAATTCTTTTTATCCTCTCAAAATACATCATCAACGGTATACGGTAAAAATTTTCGATTAAAGATTTACGAAGAAGAACTCGAATACCAACCGGAATTTAACGGATTTCAAGATATCTTGGCGACATTCTCCTTGGTTAGAGGCGAAAGGAAAGAGGATGAAGATATCACAAGCAAAGATATCATGGGCGTTTTTAAGGGGAATTTAAAAGTTTATCCGTGGCCTCCGAAATCTGGCGTACAATATGTTAATCCGACCGGTAAAGATTTACACAATGGATTTTTTCAAGATGTTCCCAACAACGATAAAGTTGGATTTGTCGCGCGGCTTTATTGTGTTCGAGGACTTCAGTTGAGACCGAAAGATCTTTCAGGACAAACCGATTCGTTTTTGGTTTGTTATATGGGTGATCAATATTTTAGTACTTCGAATGAATATGTTCCTAAAACGCTTAATCCTATTTATGGAGTGTAAGAAAAAATGTGGGGGTCGTTCAGATGTAATTAAGATTTTGTTTGATTTGAAATGTTTGTGTAATTTTATGCTTGATTATAAATGCTTTTGATAAAGTGTTATTAAGGAGATTGTGCTAAAGAAACATTGATTCCGTTAATTTCCAGGTATGTCTTGGTTGATTCACCTTCCTGTACCTTTACATCCTTCGACATATTGATTTCAACAATAATAATAGAATGAATCTTTCGTAATATTTTATTGTATATTTTTAATTCCTAAATAGGGTGTCCTGTCTCAGTATATGGTCTTATATCTAATTTTAAAAGCTTCGAAATTACGAAATATTTCAATCAAAATCTTGAATTGCAACAAAAAACTTCACATCAAATGCTGGTACTGAATTGGGAAGAATAAGCTCAGTGGTACATTAAAATTTAAAAAACTAATTGAAATATGTGCTCTTTTGGATGCATTTTAAAGTTTCTAAAAGCAGTTTCATGTCTTCTAGAAGCAATATTAAGTCTTTTAGACAAGTATCAAGTCTTCTGAAAGCATAATAATAATGAGAAAAATAATTATTGGTGGAAACAATGACATTTTTAACATTGAAATTTATTTTAAAACAATGTTTAGTGCAACGAATTTGTTTCGATTTTAACTTCAGGCACGACATCGGAACTACACACATAGGTTATCTCAACAACCATAAGATATACGAAAGAAGTAAGTTTCAAAGAAAACCTTTGTTTCTTATTACCATTTTAAATCGGTTAGACATTGACTGCACAAGTTTCTTGCAAAAACTGGGAGGGATTTGATCCCATTCTTCCAATAAGGCGCTTTTCAACTGAGATTTGTTGGAAATAGCATGTTCTCGAACTTTTGTGCCTAAAGAGTTCCACATGTTTTCAATTTGATTCATGTCCGGGCTTTGGGGTAGAGTTTCCATCGCATGAGGACACGAGGACAATTTTACAAGAGTCAGGAACGTTTTTATAAGCTTTCTGCTTTAGTTCGTTATCTTGGTAAAATCGCATGTCATTACCAAGGGACAGTTTATTAACACTTTTTGGTAAATTGGTTCTTAAAATATCTAAGTAAACATTTTGATCCATTATTCCTTCGATACCATGTAACGATCCTAGTCTAGGTGCTGAAAATTACCGCTACACCATCACAGATTCGCCACCATGTTTCATTGTTGGTCTTGGATTCTTTAATTGCAGCTCCTCATTTTTCTTTTTCGATACATACGGCTTCTTACCATCCGAACCAAAAATGTTAAATTAACTTTCGTCAGTAAAGAAAACTGTTTTCCAAAAAGAAAAATCTTTGTTTTATGCTGTTTTGCGAATTTGGATCTAATACTCTGGTTCCTTTTGCTAATTAGTCGTTTCCGTCTTGCTATTCTATCATTCAAACTGGCATTATGAAGGACATTTCTAATAGTTGACGCACTGCCTTTTTTCTTAAGTCATTTTCAGCAATTTTGCCGATTTTGAAGCGCCTTATTATGCCCTGGACAGTAGAATGACTTCTAACAACAATTCTGGCAATCTCTCGCACAGATTTTCCCTCTTGGAAATGTTTAATAACTAATTTTCTCACTTCAACAGTCGTTTAACCTCTCTGTCTAGACATTCCGAATACCTAACAAAATTTTCTCACAAATATTAAAAGAATGATATTTAGGAAATTCCCCTTTAACATAGTTAAACGCCTATTTGAAGTTGCCTGCAATTATTATTCATGGCTACGTTTATTATGTGTATTGTTGATTCCTTTACGAGTTTGGCTTGTGCGTATTTTTTATACTACTTTCATTTATCTATTTATTATTGTTATTATAGCGAAAAAATTTTATGGTTCGTATTTGGATTTTGAAACTCCAGTATTATTATTTAGTGTCTGAGTTTGGCTCGGAGCCATTGTATTTGCGCAAAATAATCCTTATTTTTTCACTTTTCAAGTTTCTGAGACTCAAGACTCTATAATAACACCAAAATTTGCCCACCTTATACACGTATTGATCGTCTTTGGTAATTGTGAATATCGTTTTTTAAATATGTGTAAGGTATCGTAAATGTTAAGATATGTTTTTATTGCCTGATAGTTAATATCGAAACAAACAGCAGCACTGAATTTGTTTTTAAAAAACACGTCATTGTTTCCACCAGTAATTGGTTTTTGCACTTATTATTATATTATCAACTATGAATCTGGAGGTAACATGCAGTATCAAGCCTTCTAGCATCATTACTTGTCTTCTGGAAGCATTTCATATTTCTCAGAAGCTATATCAAGCCTTTTGAAAGCATTCTAAATCTTCTAGAAGCAATATCAAGTTTTCTAGAAACAGTACCAAGTCTGCTGGAACCATTCCGAATATTTCAAACAATTTCAAACCTTCTGGATGTATTTTAAGTATTCTGGAGAATATTAAGTCTTCCAGGGGCAATATCAAGTTTTTGGAAGCATTTTGAACAATCTACAATCAGTGGTATGATTGCGGAACCTGTCTTAACATTCCTTTTCGTTACAATAGATGATTGACAGGTGTAAACAAAAGGTATATATAAAAACTTGTTTTGTACTTTTAACTGGTCTTTTATTATAAAATATCTAACTAGTTTCGGCTAGCCGCCATCTTCAGAGATACTACAAGTTCAACAATACCAAATTAACATTAAAAATATTTGAAAAAAAAGCATTTATAAAGTGATTAAGTTGAAAGAAAAATAATTAAAATTACTTACAGTCAATAATAAGAAATTAACATATTTCATGTAAATCAGTTTCTTCTCACTCACACAAATTACAAAAACTTTTCCTCTTTCGTTGAAAAAAAGGCCACAAATATTCAATAACACCTATACACCACAATCTACCAAAATTAGCGATTGAACTGGAATCAGCAGCTAACAGAGTCACAGGACAGGACAACTTAAGGAAAGATCTCATCGAGTTGCTCAAAACAACTGATAGGAAATACAACAAAACCAACAACACACAAGGAACTAACAGGGAAGAACATAAAACCTTACATAAGATTCAAAATAAAATAAAAGATAATTCTTTGATTGTCACAAAAGCTGATAAAACTGCAGGCTTAGTAATTTTAGAAAAACCTATGTACATTTCAAAAACCTTGGAATTCTTTAATGTTAATAATTGTACTGAAATTAAGAAAAATCCCACAAACACATTTCATACTAAAGTTAAAAAAATAATTAAAAACTTTGAAGAATTCTTCAAAGAACAGAATATACCAATATTTAAAATTTTACCTATGAACCCAAAAACACCACTTTTATATTCTTTAATTAAATTACATAAGGTTAACTTCCCAATTAGACCAATCATTTCTAGTATCGATTCAAGTACATATCAAATTTCTAAATTCATCATACAATTTTTTAAGGATAATATACAATTTAAAACAGATTACACCATAAACAATAGAACAGACCTTATTCACACTCTACAAAATTTAAATTTACCAAATAATTTCACTTTATTATCTTTTGATATAACTAATTTATATACAAACATACCTATTCCAGAAACTTTGAACATAACTAAAACTTTATTAAATAATAAAACAGACTTGATAGATACAGAATATATTCACAGCTTATTAAAACTTTGTACTGAACAAAACTTCTGTCAATTTAACGACAAATTTTATAAATATAACGACGGTTTACCGATGGGATCCCCCTTGAGTGGCCTCCTCTCCGACATATTTCTTAATAACCTGGAAAATAAAATATTACAACAAATTAACCCTATTAATGAAAACATTATTTTATGGCGTAGATATGTCGATGATATCTTGATAGTCTGGGACAATGAGGGACATAATGATATTAATAATTTTCATAATTACATTAACAATTTACATGACAATATTAAATTTACATTAGAATTAGAAAATGATCGTAAACTTAACTTTCTAGACCTTACTTTAATTAATAACCATAACAAAATAGAATTTCAAATATATAGGAACCCTACACAAGCTGACTCCATCATCCCTTTCAGTTCATTCCACCATAGCAATCATAAAGCGGCAGCTTTTAGAGCTTACATATACAGATGTTATAATACTCCTTTATCAACTCAAGAAAGAATTAAACAAATCAATATTATAGAGACAATCGGTTTTAATAATGGCTTCTCAACAACATATATAAACAATTTAAAAGAAAAATTTATGAATAAACAAAATATACGAAATTCTACAAGCTTACAAAATTCTTATAACAAACAAAACCTGATATACAGATCAATAAACTACCCTGGCACAATAGCACATAAAATACAATCTATTTTCCGTAAATTTGATATTAATATGTCCTTCAAAAACGTTAATACTTTACATAAAAAACTTTTCAATGCTAAAGATCAAATAAAATTATTAGACCAAAATGGTGTTTACAAGCTGGAATGCGGTACTTGTGGTGCATCCTATATAGGTGAAACCGGTAGATCACTAAAAACTAGAATTAAAGAACATAAACGTAATGATAATTCCAACTTTGGAAGACACATGATCATATACAATCATGAATTTGACGTAAATAAAAATGTTACACTTTTACACAAACAAAACAAAGGTTATAAATTAAATTTATTAGAAACGTACTAAATAGAAAAATTTAAACATAACAATGAACAACTACAGTGCCTTAATGATCAGATTCACATTAATAAAACTCCTCTATACAAATTCCTAAATAATCCCTTCCCTCAAAATGCAGAGGAATAATATTCTAAAGCCGCAGATGTTATTCGCACTTTTTGGGGTCCTCGTGGCTCACCTCTCACTTCTTTTAACAACTTAATAACTTAATATTTTCACTTTTTAGCATTTCATTTTACTATTTTGAATTTCAAATACGTCATAAAATAACCAGTTCTTTCGCATGCGCACCAGGTTTCGGAAATTTTGATATTTTCACCAATTATTATCGCCATCACATTTCGTTTATCACGTGTTCGTCAACTCTGTAAAAACTGTTATCCATGTTTAATTAGTTTTTTCAACGAAAGAGGAAAAGTTTTTGTAATTTGTGTGAGTGAGAACAAACTGATTTACATGAAATATGTTAATTTCTTATTATTGATTGTAAGTAATTTTAATTATTTTTCTTTCAACTTAATCACTTTATAAATGCTTTTATTTCAAATATTTTTAATGTTAATTTGGTATTGTTGAACTTGTAGTATCTCTGAAGATGGCGGCTAGCCGAAACTAGTTAGATATTTTATAATAAAAGACCAGTTAAAAGTACAAAACAAGTTTTTATATATATACTTCATTCACGACACTGGTAAAATGGATTCTCAAACCAATTCTAATCAAATAAACAAAAGGTCCTTCACGCTTTAATTGGGAAACAAAAGAAGGCGGCCTTCACGGTATAATTGGGGAACAAAAACAAGCTACCTGTCTTAACATTCCTTTGTATTACAATAGATGATTGACAGGTGTAAACAAAAAGCTCTTCACACTTTAATTGGGGAACAAAAGGAAGTTACCTGCCTCAACATTCCTTCAAATTACAATACATAGTTGACAGGAGTAAACAAAAGTACTTCCCAGTATAATTGGGGAACAGAAAGTGCGATAAGGTTGATGGTTTAACCCAACCCTACTAATATTTTTATTTTTGCTTTGTAGTTAGGTGGAGTGGGTTAAGGTTAATAGCTTAACTCAACCTAATTAAAATCTAGAGTTAACTAGCTAACTAATCGGTTTAGTGTCTATATAAGCTCGTAAATAAGCCACAAATTTAATCAATTTTAGAGCAATTTATACATGTTTTCGTACATCATACAACTCTCAAAAAAAGGAACAAAGAACTCGAGCCATGGTAGTAGCTTATATATTTTATATATTGATAAATTCTTTAATATATTTTCAGAATTGTTGTTTAATAGTTTAATTATTTTTGATACTACCGACGATGACTCCTGAAACATAAAATTTCTAATCCATCTTTTATACTACAAAAACCTTAGTTTCATTTAAATTAGCATAATACAAAAGCTTTAAGGAAAGATCTTTTGTGAACGACCTGTATAGTGTTGTTCCCATGGTCACATATTTTCAAAAACAATCCTAAATGATTTCTCATGATTATATTGCATTAACTGGCAAATTTTATCTTTCTAAGACGTACTATATTGAAAATACTTAAGAAAATGTTTAAACTCGTTCACTGAAGGTTCATATATTTGACCAAATATTTTGCGACGCAGCCCCAGGCCGCCGAAATAGAGGCTTAAAGTTAAAAAATCGTATAAAATTAAAAACTAAATAAGTATTTATATAAATCTTATTAAATTATTCAAAAACAAATATTTATTGCTGAGTTAATTGGCGTTTTTATATTATTAAAATATTTTGGACATTTACAATCAATAGAAAGTGAAAATGGTTCAAACAATTCCTGACTCTAATAAAAAAAAGTGATAAATAAGTTTGCATTTCAAGTCTTCTCTAGATACAGCATCAAGTCTACCAGAAGCATTGCACGTTTTCTGAAGCATTTCATTTCAGGTCTTCCAAAGGTAATATTAAGTCTGTTGGAAGCATTTTAAGTTATCTAGAAGCAGTATCAGTTTTTCTAGAAGCTATGTCAAGTCTTCTAGAAGCAGTATCAAATTTTCTGGGAGCATTTCAAATATTCCAGACAATATCAAATCTTGTAGATGCAATATCAAATCTTCTGCAAGCATTTCATGTCTTCTGGAAGCATTTGAAGTCTTCCAAACAATATCAAGTTCTCTAGAAGAATTTTAAGTCTTGTAGTTGCAGTGTCAAGTCTCCTGTAAGTATTTCAAGTTTTCTGGAAGCATTTCCAGTCTTGCAGAGGCAATATCAAATTATCTGGAAGCATTTCAAATCTCCTAGAACTAGCATCATGTCTTGTAGCATGTCTTTGCATATTTTCTGGGAGCATTTCAAATCATCAAAAGGTAACATTAATCTGTTGGAAGCATTTTAAATCTTCTAGGAGTAGTATTATGTTTTCTGGAAGCATTTCATGTATTCCAGGCAATACCAAGCCTTCTGGAAGCATTTTAAGTCTTATAGAAGCAATATCAAGTTTTCTGCAAGCATTTCAAGACTTCTGGAAACATTTCAAATCCTCCAAATAATATCAAGCCTTCTAGAAACATTTTAAGTCTTGTATATGCAATATCAATTCTTCTGGAATCATTTCAAGTCTTCTCTAGATGTGGCATCAAGTCTTCCATAAGCTTTGCATGTTTTCTGAAAGCTTTTCAGGTCTTCCAATGGTAATATCAAGTCTGTTGAAAGCATTTTAAATTTTCTAGAAACAGTATAAAGTTTTCTAGTAGCTATATCAAATCTTCTAGAAGCAGTATCAAATTTTCTGGGAGCATTTCAAATATTCCAGACAATATCAAGTCTTTTGGATATACTTTAAATCTTGTTGATGCAGTATCAAATCTCTTGCAAGCATTTCAAGTCTTCTGGAAGCATTTGAAGTCTTCCAAACAATACCAAGTTTTCTGGAAGAATTTTAACTCTTGTAGATGCAGTATTAAGTCTCCTGTAAGCATTTCAAGTCCTCCAGAGGCAATATTAAATCTTCTAGATACATTTCAAGTCTTCTAAAGGTAGCATCATGTCTTCTAAAAGCATTACATATTTTCTGGAAGCATTTCAAGTCATCTAAGGGTAATTCAAGTCTATTGGAAGCATTTTAAATCTTCTTAAAGCAGTATCAAGTATTCTAGAAGCTATCTTATGTCTTCTAGAAGCAGTATCAAGTTTTCTGGAAGCATTTTAAGTATTCCAGATAATACCAAGCCTTCTGGCACCATTTCAAGTCTTGTAGAGGCAGTATTAAGTCTCCTGCAAGCATCTCAAATCTTCCAGAAGCATTTCAAGTCTTCCAAACGATACCAAGCCTTCTACAAACATTTTAAGTTTTGTGGATATCAAGTTTTCTGGAAGCATTTCAAGACTTTTAGAAGCAATATCAAATCTACCTGAAACAATTTTAAGTCAGTTCAAGTCTTCTGCTATAAATATCAGGTTTTCTGGAAGTGGTTTCAAGTCTTCCATGGACTGTAGTAAATCTTCTTTAAACAGTTCAAATTTTCTGGAAGAATTTTAGTGTCTCGAATCCCGGAAACATTTTTGGCCCCAGGAATTGGGCATCATACATCATACTTAGAATGATCTTTAAATATATCAGTTATATCTTCTTTGAATTCATTATACTATTATGGCATAATTATGTCTGATCTTGAACAACCTTGAAGAATAATTCATATTATCTATGGGATTAATTGTACCAAAAAATGGTAGTTATGGCCTTGCGAAATTGAAATTGTTCCTTAACATTCCTTTTTAAGATCGTTGGATTACTCATTGGAGAATTGGCTAACTAGAAATAACTAACTTAACAATTGTAATCTCAATTTAACAATAAGATTAAAATAAAAAAATTAATCTTAAGTTGAGATACCACCGAAAACTTAAAACCTAATACCCAAAATGCATGAGATCTTAGCATTTTTCTGTAAAAATACAGTATTTCTAACATAATCCAATATTAAACATTTTGGTAAAGCATTAATAAATCCCATATATTTGAGTGTGTTTTTAGGCTTAACAATAGATGTACTTACCGTGATGTGTGGTAGGTTTAAGTATTCTAGAGTGCGAAATCTGTAGCTAGAAATTGTATCTTTAACATGTGCTATCAGCGTCGTGTCATTCGCATACTGAATTTTGTAGCTGTCTGAAATTAAGGTATTGGTGTCTAATTTGTAAATATTGTATCTGTAGATATTGTATAAAGTCAGAGATAATGGAGAACTTTGCAGTGCTATTTGCAGTATAGAGGAAGATTTTGGCAGTTTGAGTATTATTTATGAGGACAATTAAAGGATAAATGGTGGACAGCCTAGGTTTAATGCTGAATTGGTTTGTCGGAATTTTGTTGTTTATAAGATTAAGTATCCTAGATTTGATAATACACTCAAATATTTTTCCAATCACTGGTAATAATAAGATAATATGAAGGAGTGAATTACCACAAATTTTAGAAATTGCTATAATTGCGGTCTTTTTCCATATTTATCTAAATATGCAATTTTGCATGAAGAAGTTAAACATTATGTATCTTGTGTTGTGTTCTTCTGAACTAACAATAACTTATCTAAGTAACTTACTGCTTATCATATTCTTCATGTATTATTTCTGGAATTTGATCATGACTGTTTAGATCTATTGAGAAATCGAGAGTACCATTCATTTAGGAAATGTTGGTGTTCAATGTTATCGTCGTTGGATATTTTTTATTTAGATATTCTTCCGTTTTAATTTTTTATTTGCTCTTTTAATTCATTGTCTCTTGTACGTTTAGATTCTCTATATTAAGTAGCTCATATTTTGATATTTCTAGCTGATTTGAGCATAGATCTCTCGTATTTGAGGTTGGTTATAGAACTGGTTCATCAGCACAAGATGTTCTTAAATATGATAATAATGGCTCAGATTCCTTTGTTGGTCGAGTATACAGGGTGACATAGAAAAAAGTACATTGCATAGTGCCACACAATATAGGTTTTCGGTTAAAAGATACGGGGTGTTGATTTTTATTTTTTTTTGAGTTTTTTTTGAATATCTTTAGCCAGAGACGTTAGTTACGGTGAAGCTAGATCAAACTCTTACGAAGCTCAACGTATCTATCGAGAAAGATATCCTTTAAGACAAGTTCCTAATGTTCGAACATTTATTGATGTGCATAGGCGTTTGCGTTTTAAAAAACCTAAATTGAATAGTGTGGTTTCCAGAACTCGTCGCACTGTGCGAAACGAAGAAACTGTTTTACGAATGGTAAGAAATAATCCGATAATAAGCACCAGAAAAACAAGTTCAGCGGTGAGAAACCTTAACCGTGAATCAGTTAGACACATTTTCAATGAACAACTTCTTCACCCATATCATTTCCAAAAAATTCGTTTACTATTGGAACATGACTTTTTGCCGTGTACAATTTTGCGAATGGTTGCAAAACCAAAGACAAAACATTATTTCTCAAATTTGTTTACTGACGAAGTTGGTTTTAGTCGTGATGGTATTCTAAACCTACATAACATGCACCATTGGAGTGATGAAAATCCTCATCAAGCTGTAATTCGAAGTCACCAATATGGGTTTTCTATTAATGTGTGGGTAGGGTGCAGGTATGATTGACAATTACTTAATTGGCCCATTTCGATTGCCCAATCGATTGGCAGGTGCACTGTATCGAAATTTTTTGGAGAATGATTTAAACACATTATCATTGGCCATTATTAGAAGAATATATTATTATGCAATATGCATAATGGGGCGCCAGCCCACTTTTCTCGAGTGGCAAGGGAATATTTGGATAAGAGATTTGGAAATACGTGGATTGGTCGAGGGGGACCTGTACCCTACTGGACGCTTCCTTTTTGCTTCTTTTTGTATGACGGGCAGCTCCTGCCGTCTTGAATTTGGTGGTCCTAGCCTCAGGATAACTGCCCTGGGCCTGGAGTGCTCTAGGTTATAGTAGGTCGGTAATATTATCCGAAATATTATATATTATAAATATTATTGGTGTAGATAAAAACATCTAAAGCTGTGTCATTATAAATGTAAGGTCTTCTACGTCTTTTAACAAAATAGGAATTGTTCAGGACGTTTCACTAAGTTAAAGTAAAAATCACCTATAATTATTGCGATATTTTGTAGAAAATATTGTTTTGGGAATGAGGGTGGATATACGCAAGGATGATATGAATAAGATCTGAGTTGAATGGAATAGCGCAGTGGAGGCATTTATTGATGTATGATGATATTTGCTTTACCTAGAGGGATTACTGACACCTGTTGCTCTTGCTGATCTTTCATTCGTTAAATTTTATTATCTCTCAATTGTCATAGCATATTTCATGCTGAATTAATAACACATAATATTTCAGCTTTATTTTGAGATACAAACTATATCTTAACTTCCAAAAACAAGATCTCCATTACTATTTTATATCTTAAAAATAAATCTTCATAATTTATAGCATAATCGAGCAAACCCCAATTTTACATGGTTACAACAAAATCTTTCTTTCTTGAAAGTATCATTACCAAACCTGTATGTATTATATTAAATTCATAAAATAGAATATTTTTGCTTCAATTTGAGATACAAGCTATTTCTTAAATCCCAAAAATCAATTTGCGATCAAATTTCTAAAATTCTTATTTACATCGAATGACCCTCATAGAATCAAAGTCATCGTTTAACATTACATTATCATTTTGCTTCAGTACTTTCGAATTTAACGGTTCATTTCCAACGGACACAATAATAACAATACAAGTTTGGGACTATGATCGCCAATCATCTCACGATTTGATAGGCGAAACTCAAATCGATTTGGAAAACCGATTTTACACAAAACATAGAGCAAGATGCGGATTAGCCTACGAATATTGCGAGAAAGGAGCAACCGTTTGGAGGGATACCGAACCTCCAAGTGACATTTTAAACACTTTATGCAATCATTATCAACTGGAATCTCCGCAATATTACGATACTTACATCAGAATTGGGGAGCTAATTTTTCCAATAACCACAAATGAGGATGTTCCTGTTAAAAGTCTTTATAGTAAAGACGAATTAGCTTTAGATTTGCTGCATAAGTGGCATCAAGTTCCGGTTGTTGGGTGTCATTTAGTCCCCGAACACGTTGAAACTCGATCGTTGTATAATCCAGAACAACCAGGTTTAGAGCAAGTAATTAATTCAAAAATAATTAAGTTTTTCGATTAAATCATTTTTTTAGGGGAAACTTCAAGTTTGGGTGGACATTTTCCCAACTTCCGATCTCCCACCACCACCTCAAGTAAAAATAACACCGAGACAACCTGAAAATTACGAGTTAAGAGTTATCATTTTAAACACCGAAGATGTTCTTTTACAAGAAGACGATTTCTTCGTCGGCGAAAAGAAATCAGACATTTTTATTAAAGGGTTCATTTTTATCAATTAAATAACATAAAATATTTATTAATTTAATTAATATTTAGATGGTTAGCAGGTATCGATGAGTGTCAAAGCACCGATGTTCATTATCGATCACTAAACGGTGAAGGAAACTTTAATTGGAGATTCGTTTTTCCCTTTAATTATTTAAAAGCCGAAAATAAAGTCGTAATTCAAAAAAAGGAAATTTTTCACTCCGTTCAAAGCGAACGTAAAATGCCATGCCGATTAAAACTACAAGTTTGGGATAACGACACGTTTTCGAGCGATGAATTTTTGGGGTCGTTAACGTTGGATTTATCTTCGATGCCGCGTGGTGCCAAAACTTCCAAATTGTGTACTTTAAAGCTTTTAAATGATAATTCGCCTCAAATAAATCTGTTTAAAACGAAGCGAACGAAAGGGTGGTGGCCTTTTCAAGGAATCGATGGAATAACTAAGCAATATATTTTGGCTGTAATTATGTTTCGATTATATAAAATAAATGATTTTGTGAAGTAAAAATTTTAGGGGAAATTAGAAGCTGAGTTTGAAATAGTTCATGGGGAACATGCTACATCGAATCCTGTTGGAAAAGGACGAAGCGAACCTCAACCGCTACCCAAACCAAAGTAAGGTTGATAGTTAAAAATTTCTGTTAATTTTTTGTTGTATTTTTTTTTAGAATATCCCGTTTATCGACTTTAAAAGAAGTTTATTCGTCAACTTTAAGTTATATTTCGAGTATTAAAAGTCAAGTGGCTAGTGGATTTTAAAAGTTATTATTTTTTTTTAATGTGCTTATTTTCTTTTAACCACACCTACACAAATGAAGCTTTAATATAAGCTAACTCCCAAAAATAATATCTTAACGGTTGATTAAATATCCAATATTTTTTTTGTAATTCAATGCATTAACGAAAGCTATAACAGTGCTCAAACGGATACTGTAATGAGTGTTCTTACAGCATCGGATCCTGTAATGAAGTTTTAACAACATTCTATGAAAGCAGTTTAAATTGGTCACATTCCGACATTAATTTTTTTGGTTGTCAATGTGGCATTTTAAACTGAAATCTGTATCTAATGAAATATTAAGTCGTATGAAATGTGTGTTTTATTCTTTATTTTGTTATTCGCGTTTCATCCTTAACAACAATAAAATAATTTTTGACAATGTAAGGAACTTTCGTATGTAGCAGCTGGTCATATCGTAACACCATTGCCAAAATTTATTTTATTTTTGTTTAAAAATACGCGAATTACAAAAAATTTTTCATTAAAAAACGAAAACGATTCAAGAATGTCTTACGAAACTTTTTTTAATGTACTATCACACAACCCAATAATCCTCATTTTTACATGCTTAGTTAAAATTATTTTTTTTCTACACATTTTTTTCATCACGCTTTTACGATCAATGCTAAATTCATAAAATACAAAGTTTTAACTTTAATTTGGGATATAAGCTGTTGTTTAATTCGCAAAAATAACGCCTCAATGATTTTTTTAAATCTTCATTACCCCAGCTTTACATGATTTTATTAATCATACTTTTTCTTTTAAATCTTCATTATGAAACCTATATATTTTATATTAAATTCTTAAAATAAAATGTTTTAGCTTTAATTTGAGATATCCGTAGCACCCACAAAATAATATATTTTAAGGTTTTTTTTTTTAATATTCAAATTTATTGGCATAATCGAACAAACCTTAATTTTCCATATTTACAAAAAAATCTTTTCTTAAATTTATCATTATCAAACGAAGAAGATACCGAAGAACGATTAACTTACACCGACCATTCCCAATCCAACCCATATTCAGATTATATGCAATAACAGTTATCTGCTTTCGAAAATCTTTGAATCAAAATTATTGTTTTGTTTGTTAGAATTCTACATTGTCTTCGTTCATTATCTTCGTTATTCTTCGATAAAAAAAATTTTGGTATTTGAAAGTAGGCCACATAACACATTAAGTGGAATGTTATCATCGCTATTATCGAAATCACCGCCAAAATCATCATATATTTTTTTGTCTTCTACATCACAGCTTTTAAAAATATCATAATTCAATTACAATAGTAAAATATGTATAACCTAGATCCTAGAATGATATTATGGCGAAAATTTCACCCGGATTTATATCCCGGTCCTAAGATATTTGGTGCCCCAGGACTGCGTTGGACGATCATCGAAACGAGAAAAAAAAGATTTTAGTTCTAGATGTAGTGGTAGTTGTACTTTAGTAGTCTTTTGTTGCACGGCTAAACCTAAAAGTTTTCATTTGTAGGTCTAGTGTTAGTTCTTAATTGTTGAAATATTCACATAGCTATTCACACCTTAAGCGCGGGGAAGGCTAAGCCTACCCCCTCTCTTCTCCCATTTCCTTTTCCTCCCTCTCCATTTCACCTATTACCCTCCTTACAAAACTCTCCACACCCATCCATAATCTCTCGCCTCCAACATTTCATCAACGATCTCTTCCCGATTCAGTCTTCTCTCAAGTTTCGTCCACATCTCCTGTCTTGCTTGATTTCATCTTACACATCTAAAAACGGTGTGCTGCACGTCTTCGATCTGTAGACAGTATCAACATACCGAGGAGGCAACCTTCTTAAACTCATATAGGTATAGTTTAAAGCATCCACGACCAATTAATATTTGGGTGAGGTAATAGCTCACTTCTCACCATCGTCTATTCACGACCCTGGGTGAATAGACGATGATCACATCTCTTATTAGCCTCCTAGTCCAGGCTGCCTTTTCCGTCTCCCCTCGCCATCTCTCCTGCGACTTGCTCAGAGCCTCCCTTTCCAGCTCGCCCTTCTCCCTCTCTTCCTCGAACGACTCCGCTCTTTTCTAGACCATTATTTCAACAGGTGGTACTCCACCCACCACCTGAAATGCTACTTTAGATACAGTTCTGTATGCACTTATTGTTTCAATTAGCAGTTGTTTTTGAATTCTTGTAAGGCTTATCACTAACTTTTCTATTGCACATGCTACTCGTCAAGCTCTACATCCTTGCAGGGATTGGAAGTATACTGTATTCACTCTTTTAACGCCATCGGACCGTAGGTGTTTCTCATCAACCGACCCTACCCACCCAGATTGCGAGATACTTAATCGATGGTCGGCTGTTTACTATCACTCTTCCCACCTGGATAATCACCTCCCTTGGACACCTTCTGCTTCTAAGGAGAGCTTCTATTTTTTTCGGAGCTACTTCCAATCCTAGATGTGCCACTCTTTCCATTATTTCTTTATATCTTATTTTGCCAACTGCGCTTTCTTCTCCATCTTGTCTATCTCCAATCCACTCACCACCATAGCCAGGTCGTCGGCATAGACCATCAAATGTATCTCTTCTATCTGTAGTTCCTCCAGCTCTTCATCAAAAACTATATTCCATAGCAATGATCCCAGCATGGATTCCTGTGGGACTGCTCTAGTAATTTAGAACTTCTTCTATTCGTAGATCACACATCTCTCGTTTAGATAATCCTGTATCGTATATACCACGAGTTCGGTAGTCGTCTTCTTTTCATAGCCTCAATAATGTTGCTCGATGGTAGTGTTCCGAAAGCCTTTCTCACATCTAACATCATTTTCTCCTCTTACCACGTCTATATCTATCACAGCTCTTCACGATACGGAAGTACTCAGTACTTCCTGCATAGCATGAACTGTCAACTTGTCCTCCGTAAAGCCAAATTGACGCGGTGAAAGTCCCCCTTTTTGATTGAGGTCCTCAACTATTCTTTTCTTGAGAATTGTTTTTTTATACTTGCCCATAGCTGTTAAGCAAACATAATGGTCGATGCTGCTTATTCTCCCCATCCTTCTTTGGTTTCTCTATCACAACCAGTCTCCCTTCTTTCTACATTTTCGGGAATTTACATGGCACCAGTAGTTCCTGATATAGGGTTGCCATTCTTTATCCGATTGCTATGATCGTATATGGTGCGATCTGATTTGTTACTCCATCCAAAGTCTTGACCGAGGTGGTCAAGAGTTTAGATCTCCTCATCTCCTCTACGTCTACTTTTCTTTTCACACAACAGATTTCTGTTTTTGTCCTTTTATGGTGTACCAAGCTGCTCCCTGGAAAAAGCTTTTTAACAATGGTGTATAGTTCTCCGTTCTCTAACATTATAATGGCTGTATTTCTTCTTCTTTTCATAACCATGGTATACACGTCACCACACACTTTTCATTCAGCTTGTTACTCAGTTTCCTCCAAGCCAGCTTTTTCCGTTTTTAATTTCCCTCATCAGGGTCTTTTTAACTTTTTCGTGTTTCTGTTTTAGTATTTTCCTTTCTTCATTGTTATCATATTTCTTGTTGATTCTTGTTAATTTTCTTTTTATACCGTCGACGATCTTTTTCATCTTGCTTATCTCAGAGTTCCACCAGTACCCACATCCACTTCTAGGTTTTCTCTTTTTTCTCCTACCATATTATCTTAGTACATGCTTCTTCCATTATTTCCTTTAATCTTTCCACGCTTTTTGTCTCTATTCCTTGCGTACGTTGTTTGACCTCTTTTATGTATTCCTTATCTTAGTCTTATCTGCGTCTCTCCTCCACCCCTTATCCATTCTGGTACTATTTTGGTAGTTGTTGACACTTCATTGAAGAACAATTTCTATGGTAAGGTGGTGGCTCAGCTTCTCTTCCTCTACCACTCTCTAATCTTCCACGTTTGCCACCATATCCTCCGTACACATAGTTATATCTATGTGTGATTCCTGAATTCCCCTCTTCTATATTCTTAAACCATCTCGATGCAGTATGACCAAACTTTTCTCGGTAATCCACTCGAATAACAGTCTTAGGTGACTTAGCGTTATAACCTCCACCGATTATAACTTTTCCCCTCTCAGCATGTCTTTAGTCAATTCCTAGTCTTCCCAGAAAGCTTTGTATGCTTTCGTTTTTTGACATGTCACATCCAATCACGATGTACTCCTCAAATCCGACAGCAACGTATCCTCTTCCCCTCTTACACCCCCTTACCGTTAACCTTCTATTAAAGATATTAGCGATGTCTTTCTCATAGTCAGTAAACCAGTCCGAGCTACTTGTCCTTTTTTTATTCGATTCCGATATTGTTAGAACATCAATTTCCCCTCTCTAACACTTTTCTTCTGCCAACTTTACTACTTCTAAGCACCTGTTTAGGTTTGTCTGAAGTATCTTTATTTCCCCTTCTCCCCATCTAACATCTTTGCTTGATATCACACTATCCATTTCCGCCCTCGTTTATCTCCATGCACTCGGCCTTTTCCGATCTTTCTTCTTCTAGAGGAGGAGTGTTCTAGAGCGACTAAATTCCTATTGATTACGATCTTCATTTCTTTCCTCATTATCTATGTAAGATTTTTACAGGTTTTTGTCCTCAATCAATATTTCCTTCTTATCTAGTATTTTCCCCATCTTTCCTTTCTCCACTCTCTGATCCCTTTCCTTCTCTCTTATTCTCTACGAACCTTCCACTCTTCGCCTCTTCCTCTCTTATTCTGTCTCTCCTCATATTACCAGCCAGTTTTCTGTATTTTGGGCATGTCATATTGCCCATTCTGTGTCCTTCTTCTTCACAGTTTCCACAGAAAGAATTTGTTTTACAATCCACCCGTAGATGTGCATACTTGCTGCAGTTTCAGCAGCGTTTGCTCCATTTCCAAGGAACTCAATCAGTACAGCTCCAATTAAATAATCTTTAGTTGGAGCTCTCTTCTGTGGAGGAAAAATGGGGTGAGGGAAATGGATCTAAGTGGATTATTTCATAGTCAAGGTTGTTTTAGAGTCCTATATAGTGGTGGTGTAAGTAAGTCTATTTGATCATTAAGGCATTCGATGTGCTTGTTTTGATATTTGAATTTTTCTATTTCATACGTTTCGGTGATAGACATTCTTATGCTTTTATCCACTTTATGTAAAATTTTTATGCCAGTTTCTTGGTCAAATTTGTGTGATGTATTTAGGAGGTGTCTGCCGAAATTAGACCGGTCGATGTTGTGTTCTTTAACCCTTTGTTTGATAGATCGTCCCGTTTCTCCTATATATACTGCACCGCAGGTGTCGCAATTTAGTTTGTAAGTGCCGCTATTAGTAAGATGGTTTGTATAGTCATCTTTGTGTTTTAGAAGATTTAGTATGGAGGTGTTGGTTTTGAAACTAATATCTATATTGTATCTTCTAAAGATCTTTTGAATTGGAGCTGCTAGTTTGCCTGGGAATGAGATTGATCTATACGTTGGTTCTGGTTTTATTGAGTTATTATTGAGTGCTGTCATTTGTTTATTGATGTTTCTTGTTTGTAGTTTTCATATCAGTTTTGTGATGAAGTTTGTTGGGAAACCGTTATTGTAAGCTATTGTTTTGATTATTGTTATTTCTTTGTTTTTATTAATTTCGTTCATAGGAGTTGTTATTAGTCTATTTACGTATGCGTGAAATGCTGCCGTTTTATGCGAGTGATGATGATATGAATCATGAGGGATTATAACGACTGTTTGTGTTTTCTTCCTGTAGATGTCAAATTCTATATTATTATTCCTGTTAATTAGTTTTAGGTCCAAAAAAGGGAGGGTATTATCTTGTTCATGTTCCATTGTGAAGTGTATATTCGGATGTAGATCATTAAGTAGAATATGTAGATCTTCAGGATTGTTTTGTATGTTAGTGTTCCAAATGATTATAATGTCATTTACGTATCTCTTCCAGAAGATGATGTTTTTGGTTACTTCATTTCTTTTGTGGAGTAATTCGTTTTCAAGTTTATCAAGGAAAAAATCTGCTAGTACTCCGCTTAAAGGAGAACCCATAGGTAGACCTTCTGTATATTTGTATAATTTGTTATCGAAACGACAGATATTTTGGGCTAGACAGGTTTTTAAAAGATTGTGTAAATGATTGGCGTCTTCTAGATGAAGTTTGTCTAGAAAAAATTTATATGTGATTTCAAGGGTTTCAGAAACTGGGATGTTTGTGTATATATTGGTGATGTCATATGAGATTAGTTCAAATTCGTTGGAAATGTTTAGGTTCGTCAATACTTCAATAAGTTGTTGGCGATTTTTTATGTTGTGTGAAGGTCTGAAGTCTAAGGTGGTTAATATAAATTGATTGATGATTTTCGCCAATTTGTGGGTGCTTGAGCCAATAGAAGAAATAATCGGTCTAACAGGGTTATCAGGTTTATGTAATTTGATAAGGGAATAAAGAGTGGGACATCTTGGGTAATATGTTAGATAATTTAATGTTATATTTATCTAAGAATGTTTTGGAGTTAGTGAGAGCTTTTTTGGTTTTGATTTGTAATGTGTTAACAGGGTTATTTTTTATTTCGATGAAATTATTGTTAATTAGGAAGGATTCAGTCTTTTGTTTATAAATGTTCTTATTTTTTATTTTATAGGAATGTTTTTCGTCTTGAATTAAATATTTATTTAATAATTTTTTGTACTTTTATTAACAAGACGATAGTATTTTAAACAATGTTTCAACCGGTTTCGGTTACGTTTAAACCATCTTCAGGAAATATATTTTTAAACAATTTGTTGAACTTATCGACATTTTATTTTGTAATTTATGTCATGTTGTGTCAATGTGAAAAATTAAAATAGGATTAAAATAAAATAAAATTAAAATTGAATATTTCCCAAACCAAAAGTTCAAATATCTATTGTAAATTTGGGAAGGGAAATATGGGAAAATGTTATTGCGGTTTGAGTTCATTGTATATGTTAGGGTTTTTTAATTTTATTTTTAGGTGGAGTAAAAGGATTTTTCAAATACATATATAAAGGTTTTTCTGTGTAGTTAATTTGGTCATTCAAACATAAAATTTGTGGATGATTATGTTTAAATTTTCTAATTTCATAAAGTTCAAGTATTTCCAAAAGGTTACTTTTATTTTTCTTATGAAGTAATGTTGTGTTTTTTGTTTCATTAAATTGGTGTTCTTTGTTAAATATTATATGTCTTCCAAAGTTAGATCTCTGTTGTGTTCTATGTTCTTTTATACGAGTTTTTAAACATCTCCCTGTTTCACCAATGTAAATGACTTTACATGTATCACATTCTAATTTGTAAACTCTATTATCGTTCATTTTATATTTATTATTGTTGCTTTTGGATGTTATAACTATATTGTGTTTCTTAAACATTTTTTGATTTTATTATGTATGTTACCTTGATATTCTATTGTTCTATAAATATTGTTTGTGTTATTTGTTATATTTGTAAGAGTGGTAAGTTTTATGTGATTCTGTTTGTTTCTGTATTTGTCAATCATTTTGTTGATGATTTGTGGTTTATATCCGTTATTTTGGCCAATTTGTTTGATAATGGATATTTCTGTTCTAAGTTCTTTTTCACTAAGTTTTGTGTTGAAGGCACGGTGTATATATGCGTTGAAAGTTGCCATTTTATGAGTATAATCATGAAAAGAATCATTTAGGATGATAGTATCTGTTTGCGTTGGTTTTCTATAGATACTGTATTGAAGTCCATTGTCTGTTTTTAAAATTGTTAAGTCTAAAAAATTTATGCGGTTGTTATGTTCTATTTCGATTGTAAATTTGATGTCTTTATGTAAATTATTAATGTGGTTGTGTAAGTTGGTTATTGTTTCTTGTCTGTCATTGTCGATAAAAACGATGATATCATCCACATATCTTAACCATGTTATGTCTGTGATGTTGTGTCTATATGGGTTGTTATTGTTTATTATAAGTTCTTTTTCAAGTTTGTCTAAGAATATATCAGCTAGTAATCCACTTAGTGATGATCCCATTGGAAGGCCCTTATTGTAGGTGTAGTAAGTGTTTTTAAATTTACAAAAATTTTGCTGTATGCAAATTTTAAAAAGGTTAAATATATTTTTTCTGTTGGTTTCATTATTAATTCCATCTTTAAGAATGTTGTTTAAAATTTGAAGGGTTTCATCAGTTGGAATGTTAGTGTAAAGGTTAGTGATGTCAAATGAGATCATTATGTATTTGTCAGGAAAATTAATTTTTGTAAGTTTATTAATTAAATCGTACCTGTTTTTTATGGTGTGTCTAGTTTCAAATCCTGTTATATCTTTAAATATGTTGACCAAAAATTTTGCTGTTTTGTAAGTGGAAGAATCGGTTGAGGAACTGATAGGGCGAATCGGTATGTTTTGTTTATGTAATTTCGGCAAACCGTACAATCTTGGTGTTTTGGGATTCATTGTAAAATAGAATAACTGTTTTTGTTAAATTTTTGTAGTGTTTCTTTGGATTCAAATATAATTTTTTTAGCTGTTTTGTGGAAACTTGTAGTTGGATCCTTTGAAACAGTTGTAAAGCCGTTTTCTTTTAAAAAATCTTCACTTTTCTTTATGTATTCTTCTTTGTTCATTATTATTAAACCTGCATTTTTATCAGCTTTGGTGATAGCTAGATTGTTTTGTTTGATTTTATGTTTTATGTTATTAATTATTCGTTTTTCTTTATTAATTTTTCGTTCTTTCATTAACTCTTTATTTTTTGTTGTTCTTTTTGTTTCTTCTTTAATTAATATCTGTTGAAGTTCTCTATTAATTGTTTCTTTGGTTGCCATTTCCTTCGTTATTGCTTCCAATTAAATAGCGGTTTTTCTCAAATTGGAGTTGTTAATGCATATTTATGGCCTTTATTAAGCATTTCTAATTCTTCTGGGTTAAATATTATGTTCGTTAGATTAGTTATCCGTTTATGAAATATATGTTGTTTCATGTTGTAATCTTTAGTTATCTTTCTATTTTCTTTTATTATTTGTGCTTTCTTTTCTTTTCTAAGGTTATCTAATTTCCTTTCTTTTGATGTCCATTTTTGATTGATTTTATCTTTATTCCAAATGGTTTTGTTGTTCATTATTTCTCGGATTTCTATATTGTGGTAGGTCTTTGTTAATTCTTGGTAGACGTAATACATCTCAAGATTAATTTTGTCAATTTTCTTGTAATGTTTCTTAATTTCTGTTTTAATTGTTTTCTTTATAACTTTTTGCATTTGATTCTTTGTCATGTTGTTGGGATATTTGTGCCTTGTATATTTGTTTTTTGATTATATCTTTTATTTTAAGATATAATCCTATATCTTTAATGGATTTGATGGTTTTTATTTCTTGGTTAACAACAACATTATCGCTGGTTTTATGTTGTGAATGTTTTTCTGCTTTTCTTATGAAATCAGTGAGGTCGAGTCGCAGGTCTTTTTCGTAGGAGTTATATCTTGTTGCTGCCTCCAGTTCTATGGTCAGGTGACTTAGTGTAGGTATCTTTGGTATTGCGTATTTGTATCCTTTGTTGAGGAGCTTTTCTTCTTGAGGTGTGAAAGCAATGTCAGTTAGGTTTGTTAATCTAGGATGAAAAGTAGACTTGTTGTATTGTTGATTGACTTGTGGGTCTCTTTCGTTTTTTCTTTTATCCGTTAAAAGTTTGTTGATCTTTTTCTGTTTTCTTTTCCAATTTTCTAAAAGGATATTGGCTTTATGTTCCTTTGCCTGTACTAAAACTTCTTGTAGTTCAATGTAGTGTAATTTTTTTGCTAGTAGATGGTATATAAATAAGAGTAATCTGTTATTGTGGTCAATTTTCATGTTTTCCTTCTTAATTTCATTGTTTGAATCGTTCATGTGATGGGGTAATTTATATTTATTGTATGTTGGAGTCAGCCGTTCTGTTTTAATTATTTTATTAAACTGTATGTGTTGTTTGAGGGATTTTATCTTGTATGTTAATTCTTTGTAGCGTAGGATCAAGAAAGCCGTATTAGCTAGTTTATATTTTGAAATGAGATCCATTGTTTAACCAGTTATAGGATTAGATTAGTTCAATTAAATTTATACTACTGGTTTTGTTTTTTATTTTCATTATTATTGCCTGACTATGATGTTGTTGAACTATAATGTTTTAGCTTTAATTTGAGATATACGCTGTTTCTTCATTCTTAGAAATAAGACCCCAATGTTCTTTATAAATCTTCATAATCTTTGATATTATCTAACAAACCTCAATTTTACATGCTCACATTAAATATTTATTATCTGAAACTTTTAACTATGGAACCTATATATTTTATATTAACGTCATAAACTAAAATGTTTCAGCTTTAATTTGAGATATAAGCTGTTTCTTAACTCCCAAAAATAATATCTCAGCGTTTTTTTTAAGTTTTCAAATTTTTGACACACTCACAATAACATTTCTTTTTCTTGCAATTATCATTATTAAACCTAAATATTTTATATTAAGTTCATAAAATTGAATATTTGGCTTTAATTTGAGATATAATCCTAATTTTCAAAAATAAGACATAAGTGATTTTTTAAATTTTCAAATTTTTTCGAAAAAACACCAATTTTACATGCTTACACTAAAATCTTTTTAGTCCTGAAATTATCATCATCAAATAAAAATATTTTGTTTAAATATCTTTAGTTTAAGATATAAGCTGTTTCTTAACCCCCAAAAATCAGATCCCAGCGATTTTTTAAAATCCTTTAGTCAAAGTGCAAATTAAAATTGTTTAAAAGAATAATATTTTTTAATCAATTTTTTTTTCAAACGCATTTCTTTCTTGGCTAGTTAAAGCCGAGTGTGTTTATTTTCTTTTCCCACACACAAATGAAAACGTTGATATGTTTGCGTGAGTGCGCATATATTGATCCTCTTTAACGGTTTTTGATTTATCTTTCCGCAATGAGACAAATTTAGAACTCGCCACGATAAATGTTTTTCCTCTTGCTGTGTCACTTCTAAAACGATTCGCCACTCGGTTTTTTTTAACACCGTTTTAACCTAATTATGGAATTATCTCTAAATCAAAACAGAATAAGGAGTAAAAAAAGATTTATTCATCCAACCAAATTGGGGGTGTTTAAAGAACCGCCAGGGAAATCACTAAAAGCGTTCGTTAATGGGTTGAAAACGTGTTAATAATTGATGGAGAAGAAAATATAGGTTTCGATTTAAATGTTATCGATTAAAGGAATTAAGTATTTTTCTTACAATGTAGTTTCAAAGATTATTAATAGATTTAAAAGTGTACTTGACTTATGTTTATAGATAAGAGTGATAAAAAATTATTTATTAAATTTTATTATAATACGCACATTTACGTCAACATTTATACATTTTTTTAAAGATATGAGTGTTGGAATAATTTGAGGTTTCTCAAAAAAATTAATTAATTTTAAAGATAATAAATATTTAACCGTTATTAAAACATGATTTTATTCTGTAAAATTTCTCACATGTTCTCATAAACGCCGGTAATTGATTTTTGTTTAAAAAATGTTATCTCCGAAAATAAGTGGACTTCTCAAAACTATATTGCAATATCATGCTAAAAATAAATATTGCAACATATCCTTAAAGTATTATAAAAGTGTTCGAAGAAACTTTATAAGGACTTTAATATACCAGGATTATAAGTTGTACTAACTGTAACCTTGCAATTAGCAAAATTTTATTGATGGTATTTTAAAAAATTGTATCTTAAGAACCAATTGAGATTTCATGCTGAAATAACAAGTATTTTACAGTAAATTTAATGTAGATTTAAAGTGCCATGCATAAATTTTATTAAACATAAATATCGTTGTTATGATTTTTTGATCATAACTCAGCTCGTTTTATTGCGGATAGTATAAACAAGGAAATTAAAAAAATCGTTGCTCAAGAACAAACAGAAATATGTTGATGAATTAACGAATATTTTAGAGTAAATTTAATGAAGATTTAATGTCCTATAAATAATTTTTTTACTTTCTATAAACGTGATGTAATTTTTTCAACTCAGCTCTACACATCTCTCATTGTTACAAAATTTGTCTAACCGATTTTTATAAAAATTGTGTCTCAATAACAAATATAGATTAATAAATAAAATAATTTAATGGATTAATGTGCCATAAATAATTTCTTAATTTTCATAAACATCGCATAGACACATAAATAGTACATAGAACTTATGTACTATTTGTTTAAAAAAGAGCATTTTGATGCTCTTTGCTTCATATAAACTTGAGGAAAAGTTACTTTGAGGACTCCGATTTCTTTAAATTATTTGTTATATTCATGTACTCTCATGTATTTGTAATTGAAACATGAATTCTGGTTAAAGAAATTTATGACCGATAGAAATGTTAAATCTAGGAGCTCTATAGTGAAGGATATTGTTTTCCTGGCCAAATCAAATGAACGTGATGTATGTGATGATGATGTAGAGGAATTACAAGAAAAACATATTCATGAAATGATCACTGAGCTTACAGGAAGTTTCTCTCAGAAACCGCTTGGAAAAAATTGTGATCACAAGCAATAACCGATAAAAAAAGGCGTATCTAGGAGCTCTATAGTGAAGGATATGTTTCCCTGGTCTGATTCTGGTCAGACTCGAACTGATGAGTATATGATGATGGTGTAGAAAAATTACCGAAGGAACATAAGCAAAGACTGACTAATGAGAAGTTACAGGAAGTTTCTCACAGAACAATGAATTCTTGAAGAACAACTTGGAGAAATTTGTTACCACAAGCACTAACCAATAGAAATGTCGAATCTTCTAGCTTTGTTGCTAAGGATATTATTTTTCTAGCCAAATCCAGTGAACTTGATGTATGTGATGATAATGTAGAGGAATTACAGAAAGAACAACATCAAAAACTGACCATTGAAAAGTTACAGGAAGTTTCTCAAAAAAGAATAAATTGCACGTCGAGAAGTCTGTGGCTACAAGCAGTAACCGATAAAAATATCGAATCTACGAGGTCTATAGTGAAGGATATTTTTTCCCTGGCTAGATCCATAAATCTGTATGTATGTAATGATGATACAGAAGAATTACTGGAAGAATATAATCAAAAACTAAAAATTCTCGGGAATTCTTGTCTGGGAATGACCCTCCATGCAGATTTCATTGCTACAAATTTTGTTTAACCAATTGATGAACTAACTATCGTTTTACTGTAAATTTAATGCAGATTTAATGTGCCATAAACAATTTCTTATTTTCATCTTATTTGTGGGGTTTTCAGACCAACTCTGTACATCTCATCGTTAAGACTTTGACTAACAGAATTTTTCAAAAATCGTATCTTAAGAACAAATTGAGATATAATGACGAAATAACGAATGTTTTGCAGTAAATTTAATACAGAATTAATGTGCCATAAAGAATTTCTTATGTTCCATAAGCATCGATGTTATGGTGTACTCAACCCAACTCAGCACGTTTCATTACTACAAAGTTGTGTAACCGATGTTTTCCAAAAACGTATCTCAAAAACGAATAGAGATATAATGATGAAATAACGAACATTTTATAGTAAATTTAATGGAGATGTAATGTGCCATAAACAATTTCTAATATTCCATAAACATGGATTCGTTTTCAAGCCAACTCTGTACATCCCATCGTTACAAATTTGACTAACAGAATTTTCCAAAAATCGTATCTTAAGAACAAATCGAGATATAATGATGAAATAATGAATGTTTTGCAGTAAATTTAATGGAGAATTAATGTGCCATAAAGAATTCTTTATTTTCTGTAAACGTCGATGTTATGGTGTATTCAACACATTTCATTGCTACAACTTTGACAAACACAATTTTTCAGAAATCGTCTTATAAGAACAAATAGAGATATAACAATGAAATAATGAAAATTTTATTTATGGTAAACTTAATGAAGATCGCACATACCATATTTAATTTCTTATTTTCTATAAACACCGATGTTATGGTGTTTTCAATCTAAGTATGCACATTTCATTGGTACAATTTTGAGCAACGAAATTAATTGTATCTCAAAAATAGATAAATATATAACGCTGAAATATCGAAATGCCATAAAGAATTTGTCAATTTCCATAAAAATCTATGTTATGGTGTTTTACTATGCTTGAATATCTCAATTCGCTTTTTAGATCTCGTGTTTTCGTGATCATTTCTGAAAAAAATCGTAAAAAATTGAATTCCTAAGATATCTTGATGCAATTTATTATTATTTACGAAGAAAAGTATGCACTTTAACACACAGAAAACCATACTTGAGTATCTCAACTCGGCTTTAAGATATGCTATGAACTTAACCTGAATTCATCAAATACAAAATATTCTTAATCACTTTTGAAAAAAAACGTAAAATATTGAATTCTTAAGATATCTTGATGCAGTTTATTATTATTTACGATGAAAAGTATGCACTTTAACACACAGAAAACCATACTTGAGTATCTCAACTCGGCTTTAAGATATGCTTTAAACTTAACCTGAATTCATTAAATATAAAATATTCTTAATCACCTTTGAAAAAAATTGTAAAATATTGAATTCTTAAGATATCTTGATGCAATTTATTATTATTTACGAAGAAAAGTATGCACTTTAACACACAGAAAGCTATATTTGAGTATCTCAACTCGGGTTTAAGATATCATGTTTTGAACTTAACCTGAATTCATCAAATATAAAATATTCTTAATCATTTTTGAAAAAAATCGTAAAAAAATGAATTCTTAAGATATCTTGATGCAATTTATTGTTATTTACGAAGAAAAGTGTGCACTTTAACATACAGAAAACCATACTTGAGTATCTCAACTCGGCTTTAAGATATCATGTTTTGAACTTAACCCAAATTCATCAAATATAAAATATTCTTAATATTTTTGAAAAAAATCGTAAAAAATTGAATTCTTAAGATATCTTGATACAATTTATTATAATTTACGAAGAAAAGTATGCACTTTAACACACAGAAAGCCTTACTTGAGTATCTCAACTCGGGTTTAAGATATCATGTTTTGAACTTAACCTGAATTCATCAAATATAAAATATTCTTAATCACTTTTGAAAAAAATCGTAAAATATTGAATTCTTAAGATATCTTGATGCAGTTTATTATTATTTACGATGAAAAGTATGCACTTTAACACAAAGAAAACCATACTTGAGTATCTCAACTCGGCTTTAAGATATGGTTGGAACTTAACTTGAATTCATCAAATATAAAATATTCTTAATCACTTTTGAAAAAAATCGTAAAATATTGAATTCTTAAGATATCTTGATGCAGTTTATTATTATTTACGATGAAAAGTATGCACTTTAACACAAAGAAAACCATACTTGAGTATCTCAACTCGGCTTTAAGATATGCTTGGAACTTAACTTGAATTCATCAAATATAAAATATTCTTAATCACTTTTGAAAAAAATCGTAAAATATTGAATTCTTAAGATATCTTGATGCCATTTATTATTACTTACGAAGAAAAGTATGCACTTTAACACACAGAAAACCATACTTGAGTATCTCAACTCGGCTTTAAGATATCATGTTTTGAACTTAACCTGAATTCATCAAATATAAAATATTCTTAATCATTTTTGAAAAAAATCGTAAAAAAACGAATTCTTAAGATATCTTGATGCAATTTATTATTATTTACGAAGAAAAGTGTGCACTTTAACACAAAGAAAACCATACTTGAGTATCTCAACTCGGCTTTAAGATATCATGTTTTGAACTTAACCCAAATTCATCAAATATAAAATATTCTTAATATTTTTGAAAAAAATCGTAAAAAATTGAATTCTTAAGATATCTTGATGCAATTTATTATTATTTACGAAGATAAGTATGCACTTTAACACACAGAAAGCCATACTTGAGTATCTCAACTCGGCTTTAAGATATCATGTTTTGAACTTAACCCAAATTCATCAAATATAAAATATTCTTAATCATTTTTGAAAAAAATCGTAAAAAAATGAATTCTTAAGATATCTTGATGCAATTTATTACTATTTACGAAGAAAAGTGTGCACTTTAACATACAGAAAACCATACTTGAGTATCTCAACTCGGCTTTAAGATATCATGTTTTGAACTTAACCCGAATTCATCAAATATAAAATATTCTTAATCATTTTTGAAAAAAATCGTAAAAAAATGAATTCTTAAGATATCTTGATGCAATTTATTACTATTTACGAAGAAAAGTGTGCACTTTAACATACAGAAAACCATACTTGAGTATCTCAACTCGGCTTTAAGATATCATGTTTTGAACTTAACCCAAATTCATCAAATATAAAATATTCTTAATCATTTTTGAAAAAAATCGTAAAAAAATGAATTCTTAAGATATCTTGATGCAATTTATTATAATTTACGAAGAAAAGTATGCACTTTAACACACAGAAAACCATACTTGAGTATCTCAACTCGGCTTTAAGATATCATGTTTTGAACTTTACCTGAATTCATCAAATATAAAATATTCTTAATCATTTTTGAAAAAAATCGTAAAAAAATGAATTCTTAAGATATCTTGATGCAATTTATTACTATTTACGAAGAAAAGTGTGCACTTTAACATACAGAAAACCATACTTGAGTATCTCAACTCGGCTTTAAGATATCATGTTTTGAACTTAACCCAAATTCATCAAATATAAAATATTCTTAATATTTTTGAAAAAAATCGTAAAAAATTGAATTCTTAAGATATCTTGATACAATTTATTATAATTTACGAAGAAAAGTATGCACTTTAACACACAGAAAACCATACTTGAGTATCTCAACTCGGGTTTAAGATATCATGTTTTGAACTTAACCTGAATTCATCAAATATAAAATATTCTGAGTCATTTCTGAAAAAAATCGTAAAAAAATGAATTCTTAAGATGTCTTGATGCAATTTATTATTATTTACGAAGAAAAGTATGCACTTTAACACACAGAAAGCCATACTTGAGTATCTCAACTCGGCTTTAAGATATCATGTTTTGAACTTAACCTGAATTCATTAAATATAAAATATTCTGAATCATTTCTGAGAAAAATCGTAAAAAAATGAATTCTTAAGATATCTTGATGCAATTTAGTATTATTTTGGAAGAAAAGTATGCACTTTAACACACAGAAAGCCACACTTGAGTATCTCAACTCGGCTTTAAGATATCATGTTTTTAACTTAACCTGAATTCATCAAATATAAAATATTCTGAATAATTTTTGAAAAATGTCGTAAAAAATTGAATTCTTAAGATATCTTCATACAATTTATTGTAATTTACAAAGAAAAGTATGCTCTTTTATACATAAAAAACTATGCTTGAGTATCTCAACTCGGCTTTAAGATATCAACTTTTGAACTCAAACAAAATGTACCAAATTTAAAATATTATCAATTATTTTTGAAGAAATCATAAATAATTCGGGTTCTTAAGATATCTTGATGTATTATAACTGACAAAGAAAAGTATGTACTTTTACATACATAAAGCCACCCTTGAGTATCTCAATTCGCTTTTGAGATATCGTGTTTTAAACCCAATCTAAATTTTTATAAATTTAGATGTGTACATTTCTCAATAATTTTTGAAAAAATTGTAAAAAATCGAATCCTTACTATATTAAATCTTGATAAAAATGGTTCTAATTTACAAAGAAAAGTATGCACTTTTATACGCACAAAACCATGCTTGAACCTTAATTTGTAGCAATCCAAAAAATTTAAATATTCTTCAAATCATCTTTGATGCTGTTGATTTTTCTTTTGCATGAATGTTTCAATCATTTGTAATTTTGAGGCAGAGTTGAAGTTTTATTTCGTACAATTTTGCAGTACTCAAATACTCTTAGAAATCAGCTGCATTGAGTCAAGTATCCATCTCGTTAGTATGGGTTAGGATGGAAGAGGTAAATTGTTGTGAAACATTTTTAAATGTTCTGCTGATTTCACCATATACGATGGCGTTGTCAGATAACATTAACAACACTTTTTCACTTGGAACAGTTTCAAAACATGGACAACACAAATTTATAAACTTCGAAAAACGTAAATATTTCAAATATGTTGTCCAATTAGTTCAATTTTGTAATGTTATAATTAATATGAAAGAAAACGAAAAAATATGCAAATTAAACATAGACACAAATGATTGATTTGTTCAAATGTTATATATCAAGAACAATAGAGATATAACGATGAAATAACGATCATTTTTCAGTAAATTTATCGTAAAAGTAATATGGCATAAAGCATTATTTAATATCCATAAACATCGATGTTATGGTGTTTTCAACTAATCTGTACACATTTTCTTGCTACAAATTTATCTAACAGAATTTTTCAAAAATCGCATCTGAAGAACAAACAGAGATACAATGTGGATACAATTAATGGGGAATTAAGGTGCCATAAACAATTTCTTATTTTCCATAATAATCGATGTTATGGTGTTTTCAATCCAATTCTACACATTTCTTGCAACAAAATTTTCTGACCGATTTTTAAAAAATTGTATCTCAAGAAAATATAATTATGAAATATCGAACGTTTTATGACAAATTTAATGAAGATTAAACGTGCTATAAATAATTTCTTATTTTCTATAAACGTTGATTTTATGGCGTTTTCAACCCAACTCTACATATTTAATCACTACAAATTTGAGAAACACAATTTTTCAAAAATTTTATCTCAAGAGCAAATAGAGATATATCGATGAAATAACGACCATTTTTTAGCAAATTTATCGGAAAATTAATGTGCCATACAGAATTTCTTATTATCCATAAACATCGATGTTATGTTCTTTTTAATCAAATTGTACACATTTTCTTGCTACAAATTTGACTAACACAATTTTTCAAAAATTGTATCTCAAGAACAAATAGAGATATATCGATGAAATAACGATCATTCTTTAGTAAATTTATCGGAAAATTAATGTGCCATAAAAAATTTCTTATTATCCATAAACATCGATGTTATGGTGTTTTCAATCAATCTGTACACATTTTCTTGCTACAAATTTGACTAATACAATCTTTCAAAAATCGTATCTCAAGAACAAATAGTGATATAATGATGTAATAATGAACATTTTACAGTAAATTTAATGGAAAATTAACCTGCCATAAATAATTTCTTATATTCCATAACCACTGATGTTATGGTGTTTTCAACCCAACTTTGCACATTTCTCTGCTACAAAATTTTCTAACCGATTTTTTAAAAAATCGTATCTCAAGAAAACATAGAGATATAATTATGAAATAACGAACGTTATATGACACATTTAATGAAGATTAAACGTGCCATAAATAATTTCTTATTATCTATAAACATCGATGTTATGGTGCTTTCAATTCAATTCTGCATATTTCATTTTACACAAAAAACCATACTTGAATATCTCAATTCGCTTTTGAGATATCATATTTTGCACTTAACCTAAATTCATTAAATTTAATATATTCTTAATCATTTTTGAAAAATATCGCAAAAAATTTAATTCTTAAGATATCTTAATGCAATTTATTATAATTTACAAAGAAAAATATGCACTTTCACACACAGAAAACCATATTTGTGCATCACAACTCGGTTTTAAGACATCATGTTTTGAACTTAACCTAAATTCATCAAATTTAAAATATTCTTAATCATCTTTAAAAAAAATCGTAAAAACCCGAATTCTTAAGATATCTTGATAAAATTTGCTACGATTGATAAAGAAAAGTACGTACTTTTACAGGCATAAAACGATTCTTGGATATCTTAACTCGCATTTGAGACATCATGTTTTGAACTCAACCTAAATTCATCAAATCTAATATAGTCTTAATCATTTTTGAAAAAATCGTAAAAATCGAATTTTTAAGATATCTTGATAAAATTTGTTACTATTTACAAAGAAGGGTACGTATTTTTATACACAGAAAAACCATACTTGAATATCTCAATTCGCTTTTGAGATATCATATTTTGCACTTAACCTAAATTCTTTAAATTTAATATATTCTTAATCATTTTTGAAAAAGATCGTAAATATCGAATTCTTAAGATATCTTGATAAAATTTGATACAAATTAAAACGAAAAGTATGTATTTTTATCCGCACAAAACCATACTTGAATATCTCAATTCGCTTTAGAGATATCAAGTTTTGAACTTAACCTAAATTCATCAAATTTAAAATATTCATTATCATTTAAAAAAATGGTAAAAAATCGAATTCTTAAGATATCTTAATAACATTTGTTACGATTTACAAAGGAAAGTATGTATTTTTATATTCACAAAATCGTACTTGAATATCTAAATTTGCTTTCGAGATATCATGCTTTGAACTTAACCTAAATTCATCAAATTTAAAATGTTATTAATAATTTTTGAAAAAAATCGTAAAAAATAGAATTCTTAAGATATTTTGATAAAATTTGTTACGATTTACAAAGAAAAGTATGTATTTTTATATGCACAAAACCGTACTTGAATATCTAAATTTGCTTTTGAGATATCATGCTTTGAACATAACCTAAATTCATCAAATTTAAAATGTTATTAATCATTTTTGAAAAATATCGTAAAAAATTGAATTTTTAAGATATCTTGATGCAATTTATTATAATTTATTAAGAAAAGTATGTACTTTTACATACACAAAACCAACCTTGCGTATCTCAATTCTCTTTTGAGATATCATGTTTTGGACTCAATCTAAATTTATAAAATTTAAGACGTTTCTTAATAATTTTTGAAAAATTGTAAAAAATCGAATTCTTACGATATCTTGATGAAAATTGTTGTAATGTACAAAGAAGAGTATGCACTTTTATACGTACAAAACCATATTTGAATATCTCAATTTGCATTTGAGATATCTTGCTTTGAACCCAACCTAAATTTGTAGCAATCTAAAAAATTTTAAATATTCTTCAAATCATCTTCGATGCTGTTGATTATTTTTTTTGAATGAATCTTTTAATCATTTGTATGGATTCGATTTGTTCCAAATCTAATTTATTTAATAGTTCACAAATATATGAGTAATTTGCTTTAACAAATGTAAAATTTTGAGGTAGAGTTGAAGTTTTGCTTCATACAATTTTGCTGTACTCAAATACCCTTAGAAATCAGCCGCATTGAGTCAAGTATCCATCTCGTTACTATGGGTTGGGATGGAAGAGGTAAATTGCTGTGAAACATTTTTAAATGTTCTGCTGATTTCACCATATACGATGGCGTTGTCAAATAACATTAACAACACTTTTTCACTTGGAACAGTTTCAAAACATGGACAACACAAATTTATAAACTTCGAAAAACATAAATATTTCAAATATGTAGTCCAATTAGTTCAATTTTGTAATGTTATAATTAATATGAATGAAAACGAAAAAATTTGCGAATTAAACATCGACACAAATGATTGATTTTTTCAAATGTTGTATCTCAAGAACAAATAGAGATATAACGATGAAATAACGATCATTTTTCAGTAAATTTATCGTAAAAGTAATGTGCCATAAAGCATTATTTAATATCCATAAACATCGATGTTATGGTGTTTTCAACTAATCTGTACACATTTTACAAATTTATCTAACAGAATTTTTCAAAAATCGTATCACATGAACAAACGGAGATATAATGTGGATACAATTAATGGGGAATTAAGGTGCCATAAACAATTTCTTATTTTCCATAATAATCGATGTTATGGTGTTTTCAATCCAACTCTACACATTTCATTGCAACAAAATTTTCTGACCTATTTTTAAAAAATTGTATCTCAAGAAAACAGAAATATAATTACGAAATATCGAACGTTTTATGACAAATTTAATGAAGATTAAACGTGCTGTAAATAATTTCTTATTTTCTATAAACGTTGATTTTATGGCGTTTTCAACCCAACTCTACATATTTAATCACTACAAATTTGACAAACACAATTTTTCAAAAATTGTATCTCAAGAACAAATAGAGATATATCGATGAAATAACGACCATTTTTTAGCAAATTTATCGGAAAATTAATGTGCCATAAAGAATTTCTTATTATCTATAAACATCGATGTTTTGTTGTTTTTAATCAAATTGTACACATTTTCTTGCTACAAATTTGACTAACACAATTTTTCAAAAATTGTATCTCAAGAACAAATAGAGATATATCGATGAAATAACGATCATTCTTTAGTAAATTTATCGGAAAATTAATGTGCCATAAAAAATTTCTTATTATCCATAAACATCGATGTTATGGTGTTTTCAATCAATCTGTACACATTTTCTTGCTACAAATTTGACTAATACAATTTTTCAAAAATCGTATCTCGAGAACAAATAGTGATGTAATGATGTAATAATGAACATTTTACAGTAAATTTAATGGAAAATTAACCTGCCATAAATAATTTCTTATATTCCATAACCACCGATGTTATGGTGTTTTCAACCCAACTTTGCACATTTCTCTGCTACAAAATTTTCTAACCGATTTTTTTAAAAATCGTATCTCAAGAAAACATAGAGATATAATTATGAAATAACGAACGTTATATGACAAATTTAATGAAGATTAAACGTGTCATAAATAATTTCTTATTATCTATAAACATAGATGTCATCGGTGCTTTCAATTCTGCATATTTCATTGCTACAAATTTGACTAATAAAGTTTTTAAAAAATCGTATCTCAAGAACAAATAGAGATATAATGATGAAATAAAAAACATTTTACAGGAAATTTAATGGACATTTAATGTGCCATAAGATATTTCTTATTTTTCATAAACATTATTGTTATGATTTTTTAATCCTAACTCAGCATAGTTTATTGCTATGTATGTAAGCACTACAAAAAAAATTTAAATAGTCATATCTTAATTTTATATTATATTTAGTATATGTTGTTATTTAATATTTTTTAAATCCCTCTGTACTTATGATTGCTTCAGATTTGACAAAAAAGTCTTTAAAAAATCGTATTTCAAAGATTAATTGAGATGCAATGATAAAATCAAAAACGTTTTGAATCAAATTTAATGAAAATTTAGACAATTATAAATCATTGCTGATTTTATAATAACATTTAGTTTTAATTGTTCAATCATTTTACATCGAAATAAATTTATATTTGTTTTTAATTTATTAATTACAAAACATAACGATTTTGTTTTGATCCCCAATACATTATGTTATATTTATTTAATTAAAACTATCCGATCATAACCAGACAGATCGAAAAGCACACTTCACCAAAAAAGATAAGAGAGCAAAAAATAACGTCTGAGGATCAATATTTTTTTAATTTAGTGAAGCCTCAGTTTGAGTAGATTTTGCGGAAACCTTCGTAAACAAGTCTACATGTCGGTGTCCCTTTAATAAACGAACACATCAAATTTATTTAAACGAAAAGATCTTAACTACACTTTTTTTTATTAGAAAATTTCATTATATCATAAAATTAATAATCTTTTTTTTTATTTTCCAGTCGACCAGACACTTCGTTTTCGTGGTTTAAAAATCCATTCAAATTATTGAAATTCCTCATTTGCAAACATTACAAGTGGAGATTAATAAAATTATTGATATTTGGTATCCTCGCTTTTATGGTGGTACTATTTTTCTGGAATTTCCCTCAATATTCAGTGAAGAAACTTTTAGGAGCTTAATCGCTTTTATTTTAAATATTATTTTGTTTAATTTTTATTATTAATATTTTACGATTTATTAAATAAAGAAATGTTTATACAGGTACAATTTAAATCTAATAACTAATCATCGTAGTAGATACTTAAGAAAATTAATTCTTGTAATTTCCGAAATTGACCATTAAAACACAGACATTTTCGACAACGTTTCAATATATCGATAAAGAGGTAATGATGAACGAGTTATACTTATGTATGTAAATGGGGAGGGTTGTCTTCGTGGTATGCGAGATGTTCAGTCATTCGCACACGAGTTTCCGAGCCGGTTGCACACCAAAAGCTTTCAGATTCCGTGCACAAAGTGAGCTTTTAAAACGAAAATTGTAAAAAAGTTTTTGCTTTGTGAGATAAAACTTTTTAAAGGATAAAAAAGTGATTTTAAGGTAAGTTTTATTGAAAATTTAAAAAAAAAATGTGTTTCATTTAAAAATATACTTTGATATCATATCCACATTTAACGACGACACTTAAAGGTTGTAAAAAACAAAAACGTTTTTCGACAATCTTCAAACGATATCGAGACAACAAAGAACGAAAGAATGCACCAAAGGATGTTATTTTACGACCTTCTTACAATTTTCGAGAACCATATTTCAATCATTGGTGTCGGATCGACAAAAACAGTCTAATTTTAACTTAACTTTGGGAAAAAGGGAAAGTTGTTGTTTTATTTGAAAGATTGAATTTAAAATGAATTCTAGTTAATTAATCAAGGTGTGAGATTTTTCAATAATGATTTAATTGTATATTAATATTATCAATATTTTGAAAATCCGTTGAATTAATTCGAAAGCTTAGAATTTGTTTCATAAATGCGCTAAATGATTTATTAAATTCCAATTTAAAATTGATTCGAGATATTGATGATCTTTAAAACTTAATATCTCAAAAACTCTTGATTTATTGAATGATCATTATAATTAATTATGATTTTTTTAAAATGAGGGACTTATATCTCACAATATTAGAGATATTTTGAAACTGTTGCGTTTATTGGAAAGAACATAATTTGTAAAAAAATTACACTGCATGAATCTCCAATTTATTATAATTTTTTGAAAATAAATTAAATATTTTTCAAAAATTAAGATGTTTTGAAAAAAATAATTGGTATTGGAAAGATTCTACTTTGTATAACAAACAATAAGAAGTTCAAAGTGATTAATCAAATTTCCAATTAATTATGATTTTTTTGAAAATGAATGAAGATAGTTCCTTAATCTCAATGATGATGTTTGTAACGTAATATCTCAAAAATCAAAAGATATTTTGAAAATTAGTAACAAATGATGAAAAATTCAAAATAATTGATTGGATCTTGCAATTTATTATAATTTTTTGAAAATGAATGACAAAAAAGACTTAATATGAATATTTAAAACGTATTATATCAAAGACTAAAAAATATTTTGTAAATCCATTGGTTCTACTGAAAGCTTATAATTTATACAACCAACGATGAAATGTTTAAAATGATTAATTGAGTCTTTAATTTGTTATAATTTATTAAAGATGAGTGAGACTTAATGATGATTGAAATTGTAAATTAAACTGGTACTTTAACGATGAGTTATATATTTTACTTTATTTTTCAATTTCTACCGATTTCGGCTAATATCGCTATCAGCAGGAATCCACGTGATGCGATTTTCTTCTCTCATACTAATTTCGTTATCGTTTCTTATATTTTTAGTGTCGTTCAATGTACCCTTTTCTATTTATTGATTTCCTGATTTTAACAGTTGCTACTAAATTATCCTCTCTAACTTTTATAATTATAATTAGGCTCAGGATTTAAATAAAGTAAAATAATTCATCATTAAACTGCGAGTTTCATTTAATAATTTCAATCTTAATGAATGATGATGTTTGAAACCGAATATCTCAAAAACTAAAAGATACTTTGAGAATATGTTGATTTCTGTGAAAAGCTTACACGGATAAAAATTTATTCTATGTATAACCAAGTAGAACTACGTTAGTTCAAGATAAAATTAGATTTTTTATATCTGTAAGCTAATTATAACTTTATTAATTATAACCCACCACCCTTCTCATCCATTCCCTTTTCCATTTCCTTCCCATTGCTCCCTGCACAACCTACACCACCTCTCCTCATCCAGTATCTATTCCTCATCTCCTTCCAATATCAAGTATCTAGGCAGCCCCTCCATAATTTGTCCATATACCCTTCGTTATACCTTCTCTCTTTTATCAGTGTCCTTCTTTTCTGTCTCTGGACGTCTGGGTCTATCTTTCAACTCCCTCCACATCTCTCTACCCACCCTTCGTCTACCATTTATCTGAGTTACCGAATAGCCCACTCTCCTGTAATGATTGTCCCTATCTCCTTTCCCATATCTGACCTTTCCCTCTCTAATTTCCTTCCAACACCCCCCGAGATCCCGCAGTGTGCCTCCCTTCTATTCCTTCTTCATATTTCATTACCCTCTTGCCTGTTTCCACTTTGACCTTACCTACTTTTACTTCTTCCCTCACTATATACCCCGATATTTCACTCGCCATCCCAAGTACTCTTTTCCAATACCTAGCTTGCACGTTCTCCAGCATTCCCTGCTCCCTCCATCCCCATACCTCTGCCCCATACATCACTACACTGCTAACCAGACAGGAGGTGGCAAATTCATTCCAAAGACTCTCTCGCCACCAACCCCATACTTATTATCTCCCTATCTTATTGATCCCTCCCTATTATCCTTTCTAAACACATACCCTAAGTAAGTATACTCCTTAACCTCCACGATCTCCTTTTCGTCCCATCTCCAACTTTCTGTTCTTTTTCTCCCGTCCTTACAATACTTCATCATCTTCGTCTTCCCTACATTCTCTTTCGACATTTTTCTCCTACAATAACTTTCCAAGGTTTTTATAATATCCTTTATCTCCACCGCCACCTTCCCCATGACCACGTTGTCATCCACGCACACTAGCATATGCACTTTTCTACCTACCGAGGGGTGGTGATGGGTCACCACCCCTCGCATCTGCCTTTCCTCATCTGTCTTCCAAGTCCACCATATACAATGCAAACAGACTTAGGGCTAGACTTAGCAGACTTAGGCATAATCTCCATGTATAATTCCTTCACTCTTGCTATGAAGTGATCCTCCTGAAAGTCGCCTTCAAATCTATGATCATGGCGTACAATTTCCCCCTTTCTTATCCAGCTCCCTATCTGCCAGATGTTTCAGCACATATACTTTGCCGATTGGTTCCTTTCTCTACCGAAAGCCTACCTACCCATCCGGAAAAATTGCCCCAACTCCATCTCCTCCTCCAGTCTCCCTAACAGTATCTTTGTGTATACCTTGTATGTCGACTCAAGTAAGTTAATTGTCCTGTACCTAAGAGATGATCAAAAAATGCATTCGACAGTTATTTTAAGAAATGTCACATCATTAATACATTTGTCTTCAATTATAACTACAAAAATAGTTTTAATTATGAACTAAAATAAAATTATCAATAATATGAGTTAACTGTACACATGTTAATGTTCATGTTTGTTAATATTCATTCCAAATGCAAAGAGAGGTAAAAAAGGTTGTAGCGGGTCGACATCCAACAATGATGAGCTTTGCAATAAAAATATACAAGTAGACTCTATACAAGTAGACTAAATTACACTTTAGTTGTAATTTTTTTCTTTTCGAATCTGTAACATGAAGGTAGAGTAGGATATGGGTATGGTAGAGTTGATTGTTTAACACTGATAGGATCTGGTTTATAAATAGGTAGATCTAATAACATACAGCTCAAATCTACATGTACAATAGTATGTATATATACAGGATGTCTCACGTACTGGTTCATTAGAACTGTTTTAGGTTCCACTATTTGTAAAGACCGCCGTTTCGATCTACCGGATATAGACCTCAACTTTGTTATTTTAAATGGAATGCTATAATTTTTATTAAACCATTTAATTATATGGGGAAAATTGCTTAGCGTTCTTTGTTTTCAAGTTATTTTGATTTTAAATATTTTTGGCAAAAATGTTTTGCTTTGGCATAATAACTCTTGATATACCAACTCAATCCAATCCAAGTCATTTCATTTTGCAGGTTACTCTCTGCTACTATTGATCATTTGCTTTGAAGTTATTAACACGTCACGTGATACACTCGCATTCACTGTGTATTCTTGTTTCCAGATGAACCCAACCCAACCCAACTCACCATCTCATCTTGTCGGTTATTGCCTACCATCATCCGATATTTGCTTTCAAGTAACTAACGGGGCACGTGATAGACTTGTGTTAGCTAGGCATTCTTGTTTCCAGATGAACCCTACTATCTCCAGCTCAACTCACCTTGTTTCAAAATAAACCAACCCAATCGCCATCCAATCCACCCGTGTTACTTTATATTTTTCTTTAAAATTGTTTCCTAATGTAACCATTTTTTAGCAACCTCCATAATGAGTAGGCGGGCCATCTCTACAAATTCTCTTCATAGTGGCTCTTGATGTTTTAAATTTTTCAATGATCAAAATAACCACTCTCTCTGCACATCGTCCATTTTCTTTTAATTTTGCACTAAAAACTAAGAAGTGATTCGCTTTTCGTTAATTCAATTCGGTTTACTCATCATTTTAAAGTTACGGTTTTGTTAATTTTCTAGTAACAAATAAAGTAGCAAAAGAATTAAAACTATTTAGTTGCCAATAAGTTTCACATAAAACACAAATGACTCATAAGTATTGATAACATCAATATGATTCCTTAAACATTTCGATTTGGTGTGATATATGAGCTTACTACATCTTTTTCAACATCTGGATCAACTGACTAATACTAATACAATAATGTATATCTATACTTCTTGGAATCCTCAGAAATAAGGTGGTTTTGTAATAAACCATTAGAATATTTTTTAGTGCTTATCCTCCAACTGCAAAGCACTAAAATTCTATTCACTGTTTGATTTGCGATTCTTTTCGTCTAAATGCACATCATCTAATTATAACACAGATTTTCAGAAAATAGTTTCACTTTCACGGCATCACTAACTATGAACGAAATAACGAACATTTTACAGTTAATTTAATGCAGAATTAATGTACCATAAAGAATTTTTTATGTGCTACATTCAAGCTTATACACTACATTGCTACAAAATTGTCTAACCGATTTTTTCCAAAATCGTATGTCAAGAACGAATAGAGATATAATGATGAAATAACGAATAGTTTATAGTAAATTTAAAAGAGATTTAATGTGCCATAAACAATTTCTTATTTTCCGTAAACGTGGATGTTGTAGTGTTTCCAAGCTAACTCTGTACTAACTTTGACTAACAGAATTTTCAAAAATCGTATCTCAAGAACAAATAGAGATATAATAATAAAATAACTACTATTGTGCAGCAAATTTAATGCAGAAATAATGTGCCATAAAAAATTTCTTATATTCCATAAATATCAATGTTATGGTGTACTTATTATCGTTACGAATTTGTCTAACCGATTTTTAAAAAAATCGTATCTTAATAACAAATCGAGATATAATAATGAAATAACAAATGTTTTGCAGTAAATTTAATGCAGAATTACCGTGCCATAAGGAATTTCTTATGTTCCATAAGCATCGATGTTATGGTGTACTCAACCCAACTCTGCACACTTCATTGCTACAAAATTGTTTAGCCGATTTTTTCCAAAATCGTATCTCACGAACGAATAGAGATATAATGATGAAATAACGAACATTTTATAGCAAATTTAATGACGATTTAATGTTCCATAAACAATTTCTTACTTTCCATAAACGTGGATGTTATGGTGTTTTCAAATCAACTCTGTACCTCTCATCGTTACGAATTTCAACAGAATTTTTCAAAAATCGTTTCTTAAGAATAAATCGAGATATAATGATGAAATAACGAATGTTTTGCAGTAAATTTAATGCAGAATTAATGTGCCATAAGGAATGTCTTATGTTCCATAAGCATCGGTGTTATGGTGTATTCAACCCAGCACTGTGCTCTTCATTGCTACAAAATTGTTTAACCGAGTTTTTAAAAAATCGTATCTTAAGAACAAGTATAGATATTATGATAAAATAACAAACATTTTATAGTAAACTTAATGGAGATTTAATATGCAATAAACAATTTTTTATTTTCCATAAACATGGATGTTATACTGTTTTCAAGCTAACTCTGTACACCTCATCGTTACGAATTTGACTAACAAAATTTTTCAAAAATCGTATCTCAAGAAGAAACTGAGATATAATAATGAAATAACGTATGTTTTCCAGTAAATTTAATGCAAAATTAATGTGCCATAAAAAGTTTCTTATCATCCATAAATATCGATGTTATGGTGTATTCAACCCAACTCTGCACATTTCATTGCTACAAAATTGTTTAACCGATTTTTAAAAAAATCGTATCTCAAGAAAGAATAGAGATATAATGATGATATAACGAACATTTTATAGTAAATTTAATGGATATTTAATCTGCCATAAACAATTTCTTATTTTCCATAAACGTGGATGTTATGGTGTTTTCTAGCGAACCCTGTACATCTCATCGTTACGAATTTGACTATCAGAATTTTTCAAAAATAGTATCTCAAGAATAAATCGAGATGTAATGGTGAAATCACGAATATTTTGCAGTAAATTTAATGTAAAATGCATGTGCCATAAAGAATTTCTTATTATCCATAAATATTGATATTATGGTGTATTCAACCCAACTCTGCAGACTTCATTGCTACAAAATTGCTTAACCGATTTTTTAAAAAATCCTATGTCAAGAACATAGTAAATTTAATGGAGATTTAATGTGCAATAAACAATTTTTTATTTTCGATAAACGTGGATGTTGTGATGTTTTCAAGACAACTGTGTACATCTCATCATTACGAATTTGACTAACAGAATTTTGCAAAAATCGTATCTCAAGAACAAATCGAGATATAATGATGAAATAACGAATATTTGCAGTAAATTTAATGCAAAACTAATGTGTAATTCATCCCAACTCTGCACACTTCATTGCTACAAAATTGTTTAACCGATTTTTTAAAAAATCGTATCTCAAGAACGAACAAAGATATAATGATGAAATAACGAATATTTTGCAGTAAATTTAATGTAAAATGAATGTGCCATAAAGAATTTCTTATTATCCATAAATATTGATATTATGGTGTATTCAACCCAACTCTGCAGACTTCATTGCTACAAAATTTTTTAACCGATTTTTTAAAAAAGCCTATCTCAAGAACGAATAGAGATGAAATGGTGAAATGACATACATTTTATAACAAATTTAATGAAGATTTAATGTTCCATAAACAATTTCTTACTTTCCATAAACGTGGATGTTAGGGTGTTTTCAAATCAACTCTATACATCTCATCGTTACGAATTTCAACAGAATTTTTCAAAAATCGTTTCTTAAGAACAAATCGAGAAATAATGATGAAATAAGGAATGTTTTGCAGTAAATTTAATGTAAAATGAATGTGGCATAAAGAATTTCTTATTATCCATAAATATTGATATTATGATGTATTCAATCCAACTCTGCATATCTCATTGCTACGAATTTGATCAAGAGAATTAAAAATTAAATAAATCGAGGTGTAATGATGAAATAACGAATGTTTTGCAGTAAATTTAATGCAAAATTAATGTGCCATAAAGAATTTCTTATCTTCCATAAACATTGATGTAATGGTGTATACAACCCAACTCTGTGCTCTTCATTGTTACAAAATTGTCTAACCGAGTTTTTAAAAAATCGTATCATAAGAACAAATATAGGTATAATGATAAAATAACAAATATTTTATAGCAAATTTAATGGAGATTTAGCAAACCATCAATAATTTCTTATTATCTATAAATATGGATTTTATGGTGTTTTCAACCCAACTCTACACATTTCAGTGCTAATTATCTAACCGATACTTTAAAATATGGTATCTCAAGAACAAGCATACATATAATGATGAAACAACAGACATTTTAAAGCTAATTTAATGAAGAATACTTTCATTTTGTTCTTAGGGCAAGTTGCCAGGCAAAGCGATCATTTTGGTTTAGATCAAATGATTAATTTTCTCTACAACGATAAGAATGACATTTTGTAAAAGCAAGAAATAAAAATAAAGGAAAAAAGTAATAAAAAAAGATGAGTCATGCCTCTTAACCTCATAAACTAGGATTATTAATCAGAAATTATCTTTACATCAATTCAATTTTATTTATCCTGAAATTGCTTGAATAAACCACATTCCCACTTTGAAAACTGTGTTAAAAAGATGCGTCGTTTAATAATTCCAATTAAACTGAGTGCTTTAATACATTTTTAGTCCCCGTGGACACTGCGATAATAGTGTAAATTAACAGTGCGAATAATAACCCAACTGACAAACCCTTGTTTTCTAGCCAAACCGTATTATAGGCGATGGTATCAATTAAATTTATTACTTTACTACGACGAAGACCATTTCGTGTTTATTATCATCATATTACAGTGTCAGTTTCACCGTTTTCCCCAAATTCACACCCTAAAGTTTAATTCTTCCAAGATGAGTGTAAAGAAAGAAAGGGTTGACGCAATTTTTCTTTTTTTAGGATAAAATGATAAATATTCACGCCGATGACAAGAAATAATGTCAAACGTTGGTCATTATCTTGAAATGTTGAGGAGATCGAATGCTGTCGACGAGGACTCGCAAATTCCAATTCCCATCGTCAACATCATTCCGAATGTTGAGGAGCCGGAAAAAAAGTTGGATAACGCCGAGAAGATTAATATCCCGCAAAATGAAAACGAATTAAATGGACCAACCGCTTTGGTAAGTTGTGAAACAAATAAATATTAAATAAAGAACAATCCAGACTCGCCCACAATTCATGAAATTATCTCGATTGTACCAGATGGTTCGGGCTCAATTTATTCGCAGTTAAACACCGGGTTAGGGAAAACATCAAGAGATAAGAGTCGATTGATAGATCGCAATTATAACGATAATGTTGTTTTAATCATCGATAACAAAATTATTCATATATGTATATTTCAAAATTAAAATGTAATTAATTTAATCTTAACTTAATTACTTGTTGATTTAGTTAATGATTGTCCTTTTGCTTTTAGGAGAGACTTCGAAAATCGTTAAGACGTCTAAAAATATGTAACAGGTTAACCTCTTTACCTGGACACGTGTGGGAATTACAAAATATGCTGCCATCTGAAGGTCTGAGGCGAAAATCCCAGCCGGCCAACAAACCGGATGGGGAAGTTGGTGGTGGAGGCGCCGGGGTTTGTTTGATGACGGAGAGTCCTTTTCGAATTTTAAGGGTATGTAGAAAACTGAAATGGAAATTTGATTTTAAAAAAGATTAACAATAAGATTTACAACAAAAGGTATCTCGTTGAAATTAATAATTAATTTAAATTGAGAAAGAATTAAATCAAATTAAAGTTGCATGTTAAAAATAAAGGTTTGTTGATATGATCTCAATGTTTAAGTATTTCACGTAAAAGTGGTAAATAAACAAAAATATTTTTCAACAATCTTCAAACGATATCGAGACAACAAAGAATAAAAGGATGCACCAAAGGATGTTATTTTACGACCTTCCTACGATTTTTGAGAACCATATTTCAATCATTGGTGTCGATTCCACAAAAACAATGTAATTTTAACTTAAATTTTGGGAAAATAAACTTTGTTGGTAAAATCGACTTTGAAATTAATTGTAGAGGCTAATTAATTAAAGGTGAGATTTACATAACGATTTAAGATTATGTTTAAAACTTAATATCTCCAAAAATTAAATGATACTTTGAAAATCTGTTTCTTTCATTGGAAAGTTTATTGTTTGTTTGATAAATGATAAAAAGTTTAAAATGATTCAATGAATTATTACTACTTATTAAGATGTTTTAAGAATGAAAGAAAATAATTATTTAATCTGAATGATGGTTTTTGAAACGTCCCTAATATCTGAAAAATTAAAAAAAAAAAGCATTTGTTTGAAACTTAACATCCTAGAAACTAAAAAATACTTTAATAATTCCTTGATTTTGCTGAAAGGCTTATAATTTGTTAGTTATATGATGTAAAGCTCAAAGTCATGTATTAATTGCACTATTTATTACGATTTTTTCAAAAAGGGAATAAAAATATTTACTTAACCTGAATCATGATGTTCGAAACTGAATATTTTTCAGTTTCAAGCAGTAAAAGATACTTTGACAATTTGTTGCTTACAGCGAAAAGCTTCAAATTTATAAAATAAATGATAAAAAGTTTAAAATGATTTAATGAATTATTACTATTTATTAAGATTTTTTAAGAATCAAAGAAAATAATTATTTAATCTGAATGATGGTTTTTGAAACGTCCCTAATATCTGAAAAATTAAAAAAAAAATTTGTTTGAAACTTAACATCCCAAATACTAAAAGATACTTTAAAAATTCCTTGATTTTACTGAAAGGCTTATAATTTGTTAGTTACATGATGTAAAGCTCAAAATCATGTATTAATTGCACTATTTATTACGATTTTTTCAAAAAGGGACTAAAAACATTTACTTAACCTGAATCATGATGTTCGAAACTGAATATTTTTCAGCTTCAAGCAGTAAAAGATACTTTGACAATTTGTTGCTTACAGTGAAAAGCTTCTAATTTATGAAATAAATGATAAAAAGTTTAAAATGATTTAATGAATTATTACTATTTATTAAGATTATTTAAGAATGAAAGAAAATAATTATTTAATCTGAATGATGGCTTTTGAAACGTCCCTAGTATATGAAAAATTAAAAAAAAAACATTTGTTTGAAACTCAACATCCCAAAAAACTAAAAGATACTTTAAAAATTCCTTGATTTTACTGAAAAGCTTATGATTTGTTTGTCATATGATGTAAAGCTCAAAGTCATGTATTAACTGCACTATTTATTACGATTTTTTCAAAAAGGGAATAAAAATATTTACTTAACCTGAATCATGATGTTCGAAACTGAATATTTTTCAGTTTCAAGCAGTAAAAGATACTTTGACAATTTGTTGCTTACAGCGAAAAGCTTCTAATTTATAAAATAAATGATAAAAAGTTTAAAATGATTTAATGAATTATTACTATTTATTAAGATTATTTAAGAATGAAAGAAAATAATTATTTAATCTGAATGATGGTTTTTGAAACGTCCCTAATATCTGAAAAATTAAAAAAAAAACATTTGTTTGAAACTCAACATCCCAAAAAACTAAAAGATACTTTAAAAATTCCTTGATTTTACTGAAAAGCTTATGATTTGTTTGTCATATGATGTAAAGCTCAAAGTCATGTATTAACTGCACTATTTATTACGATTTTTTCAAAAAGGGAATAAAAATATTTACTTAACCTGAATCATGATGTTCGAAACTGAATATTTTTCAGCTGCAAGCAGTAAAAGATACTTTGACAAGTTGTTGCTTACAGTGAAAAGCTTCTAATTTATGAAATCAATGATAAAAAGTTTAAAATGATTTAATGAATTATTACTATTTATTAAGATTTTTTAAGAATGAAAGAAAACAATTATTTAAGCTGAATGATGGTTTTTGAAACGTCCCTAACATCTGAAAAATTAAAAGAAAACATTTGTTTGAAACTTAACATACCAAAAACAAAAAGATACTTTCAAAATTTCTTGATTTTACTGAAAGGCTTATAACTTGTTAGTTATATGATGTAAAGCTCAAAGTCATGTATTAATTGCACTATTTATTACGATTTTTTCAAAAAGGGAATAAAAATATTTACTTAACCTGAATCATGATGTTCGAAACTGAATATTTTTCATTTTCAAGCAGTAAAAGATACTCTGAAAATTTGTTGCTTGCAGTGAAAAGCTTCTGATTTATGAAATAAATTGTTGAAATATTAATTTATTTATAGACTTCAATACCAATCAAGGTAGCTGTTCATTTTGTGAATGTTGTTAAGGTAAACAAATATAATAATTTTTTTTTTTAATTTAATTGATAATCTGTAAAAGGTAGACGTTAATAAAAGGTTTATTACTACTGCTTTAAATATATCACGCATAACTTTTAATAGGTTATGGGCCCAGATATAAAACAGTAATAGTAATAATAATAAACTTTTAAAAAGAAAAGATGTCTGCAAGTTTTAAAATTGATCCTCTTAAAAAGGATAATTGGGAAACATGGAAGTTGCAAATGGAAGCAATACTAATTAAAAATGACGCATGGGAGTATGTAAGTGGAACATTAAAAAAACCAAGTTTAATACCAGATAACGATGAATCAATCAAAGAAATAAAGGCATGGGAAATAAAAGACAGTAAAGCACGATCAGACTTAATACTGTCAATAGACCCAACAGAATTAAAACAGATAAAATATTGTTTATCATCGCATGAAGTATGGAAAAAATTAGAAACAATACATCAATCAAGCGGACCTGCTAAAAAGGCATTTCTATTAAAAAAATTTGTTACTTAATTTTTCTGGTTTGCGCTGATTCAAAAACACTTCTTTTTAACTTAAAATATTCTTTATTATTTTTTTACTGGTTTACACTACTACTAAACTATTCTCTGGTATATAATGTGGGTTTCGTACACAAATCAAAACGTGACGAGAGAGTGTTTCGAGAGTTAAGAGAGTTAAGAGTGTTTTTGGGCGAACAAGCTCTTTTATAATCTTTTTTAACAAAAAAAGTTGTTCTTGAATACATACAGAAATTAAAATAAAATGCTTTAGGCAACCCAACTTGCATTAAACGTTAAACCCCAAAAATTATAAACCCAACAAAAGAAAAATAAAAGAAATTAAAATAATCTTAACATACCCCCCGCTTTGAAAGGACTCCCTTTCAATAACAAGAGCAAAATCAATAAAAGAAATCAAAAATTAATAATCTTAAATTCTAACCTAAGAATCACAAATACATTTGACAACATTGCGCATGCGAAAACGCATCACGCACAAACGATGGTTTTAACTTCTATATACAAAACGCAAAAACGCAAACGACGCGACCTACTCCACTGGCAAAGGACAAAGTTTATTTATCGCCCGTTTAACAATGCCAGACGGAGTGCGTACAGTGGCTACTCGTGCTACACCATCTTCACCATGGTACACCTCGATGATTCGACCAGTGATCCATTTTAAGGTGGGTAGATTTTCTTCCTTTATGACGACTAATTGACCCTTTTTTAGGTTAGAACTGCCGCCCGCCCATTTGTTGCGACGCTGCAGTTCGGACAAGTATTCCTTCGACCACCTAGCCCAAAAATGCTGTTGTATTCGCTGTACATGTTGAAACTGTGATAGCCGATTTTCCTTTATGTGGCCTAAACTTGGATCCGGAGGTGACGTAAGTTTTCTCCCGATTAAAAAGTGCGCTGGGGTTAATGGGGTTGTATCATTTGGATCCATAGATAATGGAGTTAGCGGACGGGAATTTAGGATACCCTCTATCTGTACGAGTAATGTATAAAAGTTTTCATAAGTGAACGAGGCATTGCCAGCAACACGCCGCAAGTGAAACTTCACCGATTTAACACCGGCCTCCCACAAACCACCAAAATGTGGTGAATTAGGAGGGATAAATTTCCAATTGATAGACGCGTTTTCAATAGAACTTGTGAGATCGGTGGAGTTATCAGTAAGAAATCTGCTTAATTCTTGCAGTTCGCGATTACCGCCTACAAAGTTCGTCCCATTATCGGAGAGCATTTGATTGGGCCTTCCACGTCTAGCCGTGAACCGCCTAAGTGCCGAAATAAAACACTCCTTAGTCAACTCGGTCACCAATTCGAGGTGAATAGCTCGCGTAACAAAGCAGACAAACAGGCAACAATATGCTTTGCATACCTTTGAACCCCGCCCCTTTCTATCTTTAATAAAAAACGGACCCGCATAATCCACCCCCGTGGTATAAAACGGAGGAGCCGGAGTTACCCTTTCTACCGGTAAATTTCCCATTATTGGTTGAATTACACGCGGATTTATTTTTGAACATCGCACGCATTTCCGAACTACCTTTCTGGACAGATTTCGTCCTCCGATTGGCCAAAACCTATCTCGGATGGACGCTAGTAAGTGTTGTGGTCCGGCATGAAACAACTCCGAGTGTTCTCGTTCGAATAATAACCTAGCGAAAGTGTGTTTGCTCGATATTATCATCGGGAATTTTTTATCGAATTCGTACGCGGAATTTCCTAACCTGCCACCGAGACGTATTATGTCATCTGCATCCAAAAACGGATTTAACTTAGCGAGACGATTCCCTTTGGGAACGCATTTATTACGTTTTAAATGCTCAAACTCCTCCGCAAAAGACTCCCTTTGGGTACATTTTACGATAAATTTGAGCGATGATTCCAATTCAAAACTCCTTAGAGACCCCGTACGCTTAAGCTTAGTCTTGGAGCAATTGTCACAAAACCGAAGAATGTATGCAACTGTTCGCTGTAACCGATTTAATGACGAGAATTTCGAAAACTGAACAAACTGATCCGACGCGACAGCCACTGAAAAAACCTTTTTCTTAATTTCAGGTAAATACTCGTTCCGAAAATCCCTAACCGGCCACATGTTTTCATTTTCTTTCAGCCATTTGGGCCCGGCCCAATATAGCTCCAAACCGGCCAAATCAACGGCTCGAAGATATACGCACGCCCCGTATGCCTTTGTCGACGCGTCGGAAAAGCCGTGTATCTGAAACGATTCTGAATTTTTCAGTGAGATATGACGCGGAATTTTAATGTCGTTCAGATAAGTTAATCCATCGGCGAATTTACACCAACTGGTATGAATATAATTTGGAAGGACCTCGTCCCAACCCAATCCAGCCTCCCAGATTTCTTGCAATATAATTTTTGCCCGAATAATTACAGGACTCAGCAAACCAAGAGGGTCAAAAATTTGAGCGATTTGGGAAAGAATATTTCTTTTAGTTAATCGACCCGGTGAGATTTTTCGAATTTTATATTTAAAATGATCTTTGATAGGATCCCATAATAAGCCTAGAGTACGTGTGTTTTCGTTCTTTCCTAGATCAAGAATCTCCGCAGGGGTCGTATTTACGTCGCGAATACTATACAAAATTTTTGGATCGTTCGAAATCCATTTGTGCAACTTGAATCCTCCGCTATTTAAAACCGTTTTTACGCTTTCTGCAATGCGAATTACTTCCTCTAACGAATCTGCTCCCGTAAGCAAGTCGTCAACGTAAAAATGGGAACTAATGACATCCGCAACTATAGGGTCTGAACATTCTAAACCCAATTGCTTGAGACACCGAGTTGCCAAATAACTCGCCGAAGCCGTTCCGTAAGTTATAGTTAAAAGTTCGTACGCGTTAATGGGTAATTCATCCGAGTCACGCCACAAGATACGTTGAAATTTCGTTTGTTCAGGATGAATTAAGCACGCACGATACATTTTCTGAACGTCAGCAGCTACCACGTAATTGTATTTTCGATAACGAATCAAAGCACTGAATAGATCGGGTTGCAAAGTGGGTCCTACTACTTGTAAATCGTTGAACGAGCGGCCCGTAGTCGTAGGACAGGACGCATCGAATACGACTCTTAACTTAGTGGTGCTACTGTTCTCATTCAACACACCATGATGTGGTATGTAATAGTTTAACCCGTTTGTAATTTCATCATTAACTTTGCGCATGTGACCCAACTCCAAATATTCGCGCATGAATTCATGGTACCGATACCCGAAATCCGGATTATTTTTACATTTACGCTCAATGCTAATTAACCGATTTTTCGCGCTTCTATATGAATCGCCCAATTGATCTACGCTATCTTTAAGTGGAATAGTAACTATGAATCGACCGTCCGGCGCGCGCATGGTCGTCCTATTAAAGTGTTCCTCGCAAAGCACCTCATTTTCTGACGGAGGAACCGGACCACCAACTGCTTCAACTTCCCAAAATCGCGTTAATTGATTGTTTATTTCTACTTGATCATTTTTTTGTATTAGGTTGCAATGCACCAAATGTGCTGCGCTTGACTGTATCGGTCCCGATATTATCCATCCTAATCGCGTATTGTGCATAATTGGGCCGTCATTAAGTTTAATTTGTCCCACGCAAAGCAAATTCCAAAAGTAATCTGCCCCAATCAACAAGTCGATTTTATCCGGCTTATTAAATGACGGATCCGCCAAGCGTAAGTGCGCAGGAATATTTAACTCGCTCGCGTTTATTTCAAAACTTGGCAAATTGCTCGCGATCGCCGCGATGACTAAACAATTAACTTTAACCGAATAATCCGAACAATGTGAGTGTATCCGTAACGAACATGAACTAGTAATTACCGATTGTGTTTTATTTATTGTCGCTACATTAACGTTTGTTTCGATTTCAGGTAATCGCAAGCGTTTACACGCTTCTGCTGAAAGAAAGCTACTCTGGCTGCCCGGATCCAAGAGAGCACGTAACGAATGTTTTTTGTTGTGGCGATCGTATGTATGAACGAGAACGGTTGAGAGTAAGATGTGTGAATGTGTTGCATGCGGAGCGAAATTGAGATTGTGTGTTTGGGTACATGTGGATGTCTGTAGTTGTGGATCTGGGCGGTCTATTTCCAAATGGAGCATCGTGTGATGTCGAGCCTTGCATCGTTTACATGAACTCGAGCGACATTGATTAAGAAAATGCCCTGACCGAAGGCAGTTTATACATAGTTTTAATTGTTTAACACGATCTAAGCGCCCCTGAACGGTAAGTTTATTGAAATTTGGGCACTCTTGAATGTAATGATCGCCTTTACAGACAACGCAACGCCTTTCCGCTACCGAATTTGCGACCAAAAACGATTTCGCACGCGTATTATTTTTATCCTTGTCCGCGACCCGCTTAAACGAACCGGTTTCTAACGTCTCCAATAAGTCCGCCCGTTCTTTCAAGAATTCTAATAAATTTTCCAAACTAGGTCTCGTCAAAGTTACCTTTCTTTTTTCCCACTCGCTATTCGAACCTGTATCGAGCTTTGTACCGGCTAAATAAATAAGAAGTGTATCCCAATTGTCCGTCGGCTCGTTTAATGCCGTCAAAGCGCGTAAGTGCTTGCGAATGTTATCAATGAATTTCCGAATAGCCTGTGGATTATCTCCGGTAACCCTTTCGATATCGAATAAAGCCTTAACGTGGTTGTGTATCAATATTCGCGGGTTGTCGTACCGTTCCCGAACCAATCCCCACGCTACCTGATAGTTCGTGTTAGTTATCTCGAGACTTTCGATGACTTGACGAGCACTACCGGTTAGTGCCGATACCAAGTAATGAAATTTTTGTATGTCATTTATTGAAGCGTTCGCGTGAATCAAAGACTCGAAAATATCCCTGAAACCAAGCCATGTATCGTAACCGCCGCCAAATTTGGGTAAATCTATTACGGGCAATTTAACGTGTTGCTCCGGAACCGGTCCTACCACGAACGACGAGTCGGCGCATATTGTCCTGTTCGTCAAGATTCGTTTTGCTTTGGCGGTGTTAGCGTAAAAAACCCCTTTAAATGCTTCCCTTTCCGCGCTTTGTACCTCGCCATCAACGCTCAAAATATCAATTTCCCCCTGAATTTCTTCAAATTCATTGATAAGATTAACCGCGCGATCGTAGCGCTGCTCTAACTCCACCGAAAGTTCCGAAACGATACCGCCGTCTTTTATGATCGCCTCAAATCTCGCGATAAATTTTGAAAAATTCGTTAATTTACCTTTGACAATGCCTCGTTTTTTGACCAGATTGTCTAATTGGCTCATATTGCCAGTGAAAACCCGATACAGATAGAGACCAACAAGGAAGGAAGAAAAAGGACTTACAGCACGTCACAATGGCGTCGTTTCCGGCTACCAGGCCTCCAGCATGGACCTTTAACACGCGTGGTCTGGAATTCCTGAGTCGTCTTGGACGGGTCAGCAAACCGCTCTCACCAGGATGGACAACGTCTTGGAAAAGGATTTGACACGCCGCATCAATGACTGGATACCAAATTTTATTTCGACGTGATTTTTAAAATCCGGCTCGAAGGACCATTTTATGTTACTTAATTTTTCTGGTTTGCGCTGATTCAAAAACACTTCTTTTTAACTTAAAATATTCTTTATTATTTTTTTACTGGTTTACACTACTACTAAACTATTCTCTGGTATATAATGTGGGTTTCGTACACAAATCAAAACGTGACGAGAGAGTGTTTCGAGAGTTAAGAGAGTTAAGAGTGTTTTTGGGCGAACAAGCTCTTTTATAATCTTTTTTAACAAAAAAAGTTGTTCTTGAATACATACAGAAATTAAAATAAAATGCTTTAGGCAACCCAACTTGCATTAAACGTTAAACCCCAAAAATTATAAACCCAACAAAAGAAAAATAAAAGAAATTAAAATAATCTTAACAAAATTGATGTTGTCAAAAATGAAGGACGGAGAAAATATAATCGAATATTTAAATAATTTTTTTGAAACTGTAGATAAACTAAAAGAAATGAATTTAGAAATTAACGAAGACCTACTTACAATAATCATGTTATATAGTCTGCCAGAAAAATTCGAAAATTTCCGTATTGCTATTGCAACTAGAGACGATCTGCCAAAACCTGAAGTACTGCGAATTAAGATACTGGAAAAATATGAAGCAAGAGAAGAAAGAGAAAATAAACAAATCGAAGGAAATGTATTATATGTTAATAAACCGAAAACATTTAAGAAGGGATATTTTCAAAAGCCAAATGAAAATAAATTTAAAAATGAAGCATTCAAGGTTAAATGTCATATTTGTGGAAAAATAGGACATAAATCAATTGATTGTTATTTTAATCAAAAGAAGAAAGTCTTCAAACAGTCTAATAATTCAACCTTATATATTAAAGAATCAGAAGCAATGATAAATGAAGAAGAAAAGAAAAAGCAAATTTGGTGTCTCGACAGCGGATGTACATCTCATATGACTGGTGAAAAAGAAAGTTTTGACAAGATATATAAAACGTCAAAAGAATTAAAATTAGCTAATAACCAAAAAACGTCCGTTGAAGGAATTGGCAAAATAAAAATAAATGTTAAGAATAATTTTTCAATAGACCAAGTTCGACTAGAAAACACATTATATGTACCCAATTTGCGCACGAATTTATTATCCGTAGCTAAAATTACAGATCATGGATATAATGTTAAATTTACAAAGAACAAAGCATTTATAATTAATAAAAGAAACAGAAAAGTACTTGGAATAGCAGACAGAAAAGGAGACTTATACTTTATTGAAAAGGAAGAAGAAACAAATTTAATAAAAGATGGAAGTAAAATTCAAGATTGGCATTATAAATTAGGACATTTAAATCAAAAATCCCTTCAAGAAGTCTTAAAGAAAACAAAAATCCTGAATTTTAACGAGAAGAGTAAGCTGGAACCCTGTGAATGGTGTATCGTTGGAAAACATGTGCAAACAAAATTTCCTTCATCTACAAAAGTAAGAACAAATCAACCTCTACAAATTATTCATATCGATGTATGTGGTCCAATGAGAACAGAATCAAACGGAGGTAAAAAGTATTTTGTCATTTTTGTAGATGATTACACGCGATATACTGAAGTTTATTTTATTCGAAATAAAAACGAAGTTATAGATATTTTCAAAATGTATAAAGCTCAAGTCGAAAATAATACAGGTTATAAAATTAAAAATTTACAATCTGATAACGGAACTGAGTGTTGTAATAAAAAATTCGATGAATTCCTATGGAAACATGGTATAAAACGAAGATTCACAGTTCCGTATACTCCCCAACAAAACGGAATAGCAGAAAGAAAAATTAGATCGTTAGTAGAAACTGCCAGGTGTAATTTGCTTCAATCAAACTTACCACCATCATTTTGGGCAGAAGCAATTAATACAGCAAATTACATAAGAAATCGATGTCCTTCAAATGGAATTAATGGAGAAATTCCTTATGAAAAGTGGACTAATTCAAAACTAAATTTAAAACATTTAGAAATTTTTGGAAGTCCTGTATATGTTCTAAACAAAACTCCAAATAAAAACAAGTTTGAACCTAGATCCATACGAGGAATATTTGTCGGATACTCCGATACAGCGAAAGCATATAGAATTTATATTCCAAATAAAAGGAACGTAATATTCAGTAGAGATGTAAAATTCCTAAAAAGAGAAAATGTAAATATTGAAGATTTTTTGTTAAAACAAGAAAAGAAACAAACACAAGAAATATTGGTAGAATTCCCAATCATTAGTGAAAATATGAATCAAGAGAAAATAGAAAATACTCCGTTACATTTGGAATTAAACCCAGAAGATTCAATAAACTTAAATCAAAATGAAAAATGTGAAAAAGAAACTACAGAAAAAGAAGTTGAATTGAAAAGAGGCAGAGGCAGACCTAAATTAGAAAAAACAGGTAAAAAGGGTAGACCAAGAAAAATTTACAAAATGAAGATAGAAAATGAACCAGATGAAGACGACGATACAAATTTGGAAGCAAATATTGGAGAAATTTCTTTAAAGGAAGCTTTAAAAGAAGATGAAAAAGATTGGAAAAAAGCAATAAGAAATGAAATAACAGCCCTGATCAAAAACAAGACGTGGGAATTGGTTGAAAAACCAAGAAATAAAAACATAATCGGATGCAAATTAATACTAAAAAAAAATTTAAACAAGACGGTTCTTTGGAAAAATGGAAAGCTAGAATAGTAGCAAAAGGCTTCACACAGAAGGAAGGAATTGATTTCCATGAAACCTATTCACCAGTAACAAGGTTAAGCTCTATAAGAAAATTAATTGCTATAGCTGTAGAACATAATATGCACATACATCAAATGGATGTTATCACAGCATATTTGAACGGTGAAATTAATGAAGAGATTTATATGAAAACACCAGATTTATTTAAAGAAACACTAGAAGAAATTATAAAAAATAAAGAAGTGAAAGAAGAAATTTTAAGAGAGAGTACCAAAATGTTAAAAGAAATGGAAAATGGAAATAAAGTATGTAAATTAAAAAAGGCGTTATATGGTTTAAAACAAGCCGGATTACAATGGTATAAAAAATTAGATAACAAATTAAAAGAAATTGGAATAAAACCAATCAATGCGGATCAATGTATTTACACATCAAATGAAGAGGAGCCACTTCTCGTTGCAATCTACGTGGACGATATAATAATAGCTTGTAAAAATTTAAAAAAAATTGAAAATTTTAAAAAGAAATTATTTCAAAACTTTGAAATGAAAGACTTGGGAAAAATACATTACTGTATTGGTTTAGAATTTTCACATGTCCAAATCGAGGGGGAGAATACGGTTAAAATTTCACAAAAAAAATATATAAAAGAAATTCTACAGCGATTTGGTATGGAAGACTCAAAACCAGTTAGTACACCAATGGACCCAAATTCAAATTTAGAAAAACCCAAAGTAAAAAATGAAGAAATAATGAAAAAGTATCCATATCAAAATTTAATCGGAAGTTTAATGTATGTATCAATTGGTACAAGACCGGATATTACTTTTAGCGTTAACTTCTTAAGCCAATTTAACACAAATTACAATGAAAGCCATTGGATTGCTGCAAAAAGAGTGTTAAGGTATTTAAAAGGAACAATAAATTTGGAATTAACATATAGAACTTCAGGAAAAGAAATAGAATGTTATACGGATGCTGATTGGGGATCATCTATAGATGATCGGCGTTCGTATACTGGATATCTTTTTAAAATGGCAAATGCAACAACTTCGTGGGAAACCAAAAAACAAAGAACCGTTGCTTTATCAAGCACAGAAGCAGAATACATGAGCCTCACAGAAGCGGCCAAAGAGGCACTATATGAAAAAAAATTCTTATCGGAATTAAAATTTGATTCAGAAAAACTAATCATCATATACAACGACAATCAAAGTTGTCAAAAGTTAGCAAAAAACAATGTCTATCATAGTAGAACTAAACACATAGACATAAAATATCATTTTATAAGAAAAGCTCTGGAGGACAATATTATAAATTTGAAATATTGTCAAACAGAAGAAGTGATTGCGGACATGTTAACAAAACCATTAACAAAACCAAAATTACAAAAGTTTATAACCATGATTGGTCTTGAGGGGGAGTGTTGAAATATTAATTTATTTATAGACTTCAATACCAATCAAGGTAGCTGTTCATTTTTTGAATGTTGTTAAGGTAAACAAATATAATAATTTTTTTTTTAATTTAATTGATAATCTGTAAAAGGTAGACGTTAATAAAAGGTTTATTACTACTGCTTTAAATATATCACGCATAACTTTTAATATAAATGATAAAAAGTTTAAAATGATTTAATGAATTATTACTACTTATTAAGATTTTTTAGGAATGAAAGAAAATAATTATTTAATCTGAATGATGATTTTTGAAACGTCTCTAATATCTGAAAAATTAAAAAAAAATTTGTTTGAAACTTAACATCCCAAAAACTAAACGATACTTTAAAAATTCCTTGATTTTACTGAAAGGCTTATAATTTGTTAGTTATATAATGTAAAGCTCAAAGTCATGTATTAATTGCACTATTTATTAGGATTTTTTCAAAAAGGGAATAAAAATATTTACTTAACCTGAATCATGATGTTCGAAACTGATTATTTTTCAGCTTCAAGCAGTAAAAGATACTTTGACAACTTGTTGCTTACTGTGAAAAGCTTCTAATTTATGAAATAAATGATAAAACGTTTAAAATGATTTAATGAATTATTACTATTTATTAAGATTTTTTAAGAATGAAAGAAAATAATTATTTAATCTGTATGATGGTTTCTGAAACGTACATAATATCTGAAAAATTAAAAAAAAAATTTGTTTGAAACTCAACATCCCAAAAACTAAAAGATACTTTAAAAATCCCTTGATTTTACTGAAAGGCTTATAATTTGTTAGTTATATGATGTAAAGTTCAAAATCGTGTATTAATTGCACTATTTATTACGATTTTTTCAAAAAGGGAATAAAAATATTTACTTAACCTGAATCGTGATGTTCGAAACTGAATATTTTTCAGTTTCAAGCAGTAAAAGATACTTTGACAATTTGTTACTTACAGCAAAAAGCTTCTAATTTATAAAATAAATGATAAAAAGTTTAAAATGATTTAATGAATTATTACTACTTACTAAGATTTTTTAAGAATGAAAGAAAATAATTATTTAATCTGAATGATGGTTTTTGAAACGTGCATAATATCTGAAAAATTAAAAAAAAAACATTTGTTTGAAACTTAACATCCCAAAAACTAAAATATACTTTAAAAAATCCTTGATTTTACTGAAAGGCTTATAATTTGTTAGTTATATGATGTAAAGCTCAAAGTCATGTATTAATTGCACTATTTATTACGATTTTTTCAAAAAGGGAATAGAAATATTTACTTAACCTGAATCATGATGTTCGAAACTGAATATTTTTCAGTTTCAAGCATTAAAAGATACTTTAAAAATTTGTTGCTTACAGTGAAAAGCTTCTAATTTATAAAATAAATGATAAAAAGTTTAAAATGATATAATAAATTATTATTATTTATTAAGATTTTTTAAAAATGAAAGAAAATAATTATTTAATCTGAATGATGGTTTTTGAAACGTCCCTAATATCTGAAAAATTAAAAAGAAAACATTTATTTGAAACTTAACATCCCAAAAACTAAAAGATACTTTAAAAATCCCTTGATTTTACTGAAAGGCTTATAATTTGTTAGCTATAAGATGTAAAGCTCAAAGTCATGGATTAATTGCAGTATTTATTACGATTTTTTCAAAAAGGGAATAAAAATATTTACTTAACCTGAATCATGATGTTCGAAACTGAATATTTTTCAGCTTCAAGCAGTAAAAGATACTTTGACAATTTGTTGCTTACAGTGAAAAGCTTCTAATTTATGAAATAAGTGATAAAAAGTTTAAAATGATTTAATGAATTATTACTATTTATTAAGATTTTTTAAAAATGAAAGAAAATAATTATTTAATCTGAATGATGGTTTTTGAAACGTCCTTAATATCTGAAAAATTAAAAAAAAATTTGTTTGAAACTTAACATCCCAAGAACTAAAAGATACTTTAAAAATCCATTGATATTACTGAAAGGCTTATAATTTGTTAGTTATACGATGTAAAGCTCAATGTCATGTATTAATTGCACTATTTATTACGATTTTTTCAAAAATGGAATAAAAATATTTACTTAACCTGAATCATGATTTTCGAAACTGAATATTTTTCAGTTTCAAGCAGTAAGAGTTACTTTGACAATTTGTTGCTTACAGCGAAAAGCTTCTAATTTATAAAATAAATGATAAAAAGTTTAAAATGATATAATAAATTATTATTATTTATTAAGATTTTTTAAAAATGAAAGAAAATAATTATTTAATCTGAATGATGGTTTTTGAAACGTCTCTAATATCTGAAATATTAAAAAAAAAATTGTTTGAAACATAACATCCCAAAAACTAAATGATACTTTAAAAAATCCTTGATTTTACTGAAAGGCTTATAATTTGTTAGTTATATGATGTAAAGCTCAAAGTCATGTATTAATTGCACTATTTATAACGATTTTTTCAAAAAGGGAATAAAATTATTTACTTAACCTGAATCATGATGTTCGAAACTGAATATTTTTCAGTTTCAAGCAGTAAAAGATACTTTGAAAATTTGTTGCTTACAGTGAAAAGCTTCTAATTTATACAATAAATGATAAAAAGTTTAAAATGATATAATAAATTATTATTACTTATTAAGATTTTTTAAAAATGAAAGAAAATAATTATTTAATCTGAATGATGGTTTTTGAAACGTCCCTAATATCTGGAATATTAAAAAAAAACATTTATTTGAAACTTAACATCCCAAAAACTAAAAGATACTTTAAAAATCCCTTGATTTTACTGAAAGGCTTATAACTTGTTAGTTATATGATGTAAAGCTCAAAGTCATGTATTAATTGCACTATTTATTACGATTTTTTCAAAAAGGGAATAAAAATATTTACTTAACCTGACTCATGATGTTCGAAACTGAATATTTTTCAGTTTCAAGCAGTAAAAGATACTTTGACAATTTGTTGCTTACAGCGAAAAGCTTCTAATTTATAAAATAAATGATAAAATGTTTAAAATGATTTAATGAATTATTACTATTTATTAAGATTTTTTAAGAATGAAAGAAAATAATTATTTAATCTGAATGATGGTTTTTGAAACGTCCCTAATATCTGAAAAATTAAAAAAAAAATTTGTTTGAAACTTAACATCCCAAAAATTAAAAGATACCTTAAAAAATCCTTGATTTTACTGAAAGGCTTATAATTTGTTAGTTACATGATGTAAAGCTCAAAGTCATGTATTAATTGCACTATTTATTACGATTATTCAAGAAGAGAATACAAATATTTACTTAACCTGAATCAAGATGTTCGAAACTGAATATTTTTCATTTTCAAGCAGTAAAAGATACTCTGAAAATTTGTTGCTTGCAGTGAAAAACTTCTGATTTATGAAATAAATGATAAAAAGTTTAAAATGATTTAATGAATTATTACTACTTATTAAGATTTTTTAAGAATGAAAGAAAATAATTATTTAATCTGAATGATGATTTTTGAAACGTCCCTAATATCTGAAAAATTAAAAAAAAATTTGTTTGAAACTTAACATCCCAAAAACTAAACGATACTTTAAAAATTCCTTGATTTTACTGAAAGGCTTATAATTTGTTAGTTATATGATGTAAAGCTCAAAGTCATGTATTAATTGCACTATTTATTAGGATATTTTCAAAAAGCGAATAAAAATATTTACTTAACCTGTATCATGATGTTCGAAACTGATTATTTTTCAGCTTTAAGCAGTAAAAGATACTTTGGCAACTTGTTGCTTACAGTGAAAAGCTTCTAATTTATGAAATAAATGATAAAAAGTTTAAAATGATATAATAAATTATTATTATTTATTAAGATTTTTTAAAAATGAAAGAAAATAATTATTTAATTTGAATGATGGTTTTTGAAACGTCCCTAATATCTGAAAAATTAAAAAAAAAACATTTATTTGAAACTTAACATCCCAAGAACTAAAAGATACTTTAAAAATCCCTTGATTTTACTGAAAATCTTATAATTTGTTTGTTATATGATGTAAAGCTCAAAATCGTCTATTAATTGTGCTATTTATTACGATTTTTTTAAAAAGGGAATAATGAATATAATTTAACCTTAGTCATGGTGTTTGAAACTTAACATCTCAAAAACTAAAAGATACTTTGAGAATCCGTTACTTTCATTTTAAAGCTTATAAATTTATTTACAATCCTATATAAAGCTCAAAATGATTTATTAAATATAGTGCTGTAATATCGATTATTCGAATATTAATTATAATAAGAAATTAATCAAAAGCATCAAATCATCGGGCTTTTCTTCTTCCTTCCTTTACCTCCAGTTAAACAAAAACAAAAAAAAGGACGAAACCTTTTTATAATTCATGTTTCTCTTAACTCTAAAACAGTTGCTTATGCAGACATAAGGACCATGTTTGGTAAGAGCGGGTCGTAGAATCAAGTAACTGAAAACATGTGTTGTCTTGTTATGAAAAATCGCACTTCGTTACATTATCGTTGTATTCAAGTAATTTGCCAAACAAAAAATGCAAAACCATGGTTTGTGTCTGCTCAAATACGATTTGTGTATTAAACTCAGAATATTGTTTTACATATTTAAGAGAATCTGAAAAATTGTACCCTTTAATAACCTTAGAATGATTTATGCATACTTGCCTGGGATGGTACTTCAAGTTACCTTGGTACTTCCAAGAATTATACTTAAATTTATAACAAATAAGCCATGTAATTTTCCAACGGATTCTCTGTTTGCTTTGAATGGGACTTCATATAAAGCGGTTATACATTTTGGAAATTGCCAAATATATTATTAACAATTCAGTAGAACTGGAATTTACAATATTTTTATGAAACTTCTTGCACCAAATTGCATAACTATTAGCTAATAATGGCTGAAATCCCTCAACAATAGGTTACTGTCTGCACTACATCAAGCGTTTGCCTACCTCCCAAGACATTTATTTCTCTTTTGCTTTACCCTCTTACATTCTCCCACCTTCACTTTCTATTTTATTTGTTTCTGCTTCTTGACTTTCTTTCTTTTTCTTCACCTCTTACTGCGCTTTATATTGAGAGATTTATTTAACGTATTACGCTCTCCCTTTTATTAAATACTTTTTGTACACAAGTCGTTCTTGTTATTAACTTATTCCTTTGTCTATCAGCGGTACTTAGAAGTCTTCAAAATTTTGAATATAATTGTTAATAAAAGTTTATAAATTATGTACTACTTTCTTGTGTATTCTTTGGATACCTATTGTTTGGATCAATGTAAAAATACCAAAATAATGATTGTTATTAGAATTTAGATGAGGACTTAAAATTAGTACTAGGTTACAAATGATTTAATAAATTTATTAGCCTTGGTACGAAATGGTTAAGTACTAAGTCCGCAATATTCGATGTTTCCAGCTTCAGTCTTCATCATCATATCTCTCGCGCTCTCTTTTCATCCTTCGTTTTACCACTTCTCGCCTCTTTAATACGCTTCCATGTGTTTTCTCTTGTGTCATATTCTTAAGAGACTGTCCGCACTAGGCTTTATTATTCTTTGCAGCTTACGTGTCACATCTAACATAGTATTTCCTGGTTAGGTAATGGATGGTCAGCCATTACAAGTTTTGCAGTTTCTTGTGCTTTCTATATTACCTTTAATTGGTTTGTGCCTTTTTTCTTCATCACCATGGTTTCCAGTCTGTGCGTTATCACTGGTAGTATGCATGGATCGTCTTGGATGAAGGTAGGTTGCGTTGTTTTAAAAAAATATAGACTGAGACAGTTTTCTTTGTTTAAATAGTTTACCAATATCTCTTCACGTGATGTTTAAAGTATCAAGACCGAAACATTCCGTGTTTCCAAGTTTACTTCTTCATCTACAAAAAAAAAAAAAAGATTTCGCATCTCATGTCCATCCTTATAGCTCATCAGCGTCGTTCTCTTTTCAATCATCATATTGTCACTTCTGGACGAATGCCCTTTTAATATGCTTCCATGTTTTTCTTTCATGGGCCACCTCAATCCATCTGCTTCTCGTATTTCTCTATCCATCTTCTTGGAGATCTATCCGTATAGAACTTTGTTGATCTTAAAAGCCAGCATGTGATATATAATGCTGTGTTGTCTGTCTTGAAAATGGATAGTCATCTATTACAAATGTAGCTCTTTGTTGTGCTTTCTGCATGATCTTCAATTGGTTAGTAGTGTGGCCCCAGATGTAAAATATGTAATATATGTAAAGTAGTAGTTATTTAACACAAAGGGTTAAATGTAATACCACGAACAACACGTTGCACTATTTGGTGTATTCGTTCAAACTAAGCGATCGTCTTTATTTTGTTCTTCTTTTGTCCACTTACGAACATACATATTGATTTGTAATTGATATATTCAGTTTAATGCTGACTATGTTGGATCGGGGGAAATAATAATGGTTATTATTATTATTATTTAAACGTAATTTCCGGACATATATATAATTGTATCCTATCTCTTTCTTCTTTTACTTAATTTAATCCAACGCAGCATAAACCAACCCAACCCATCGCAATGGTACTTAAGATGTGCCACGAATGTGTCTCACCTAATCGCCTTTTCCAGAATCTGTCTTCAGCTCCTATGCTCTCTGAGTTCTCTTCATCCTTTCAACATATGTTTCAACGATTCTCAATCCTCTCTGCACAATTGCCATCACATTGTTAGATGTATAATGTACCTGTTCGCTCTGTGCTCATTGTCACAATAGTATCTAACAACAAGCTTCTTCCTTTCCTCACTCCCATCCTTCATTAGGTATTTTGGAAGCCGTTCCGTAATTATCTCGTTATATTTTTCAATCCCTTTCATTTTCTTTTGTCAGCTTCCTTCTCTTCTACCCCAACCTAACACAACTCATCTCCACCCAATCCAACCCAATCCAACCCAATTATTTAGTAAGATTAATCTGTCATATCATTAGATAAAGCAAATCTTCAGTAAACACAGATAAGGGATAATGAATAGTCTATTTTACATCTTGTCCTAATAAAAACTGAAAAAAATGGAAAAAAACTGAACTCGTGTTCTTCATACATTTTAAATATGTATGAACTATTCGTGGGTGTATTTCTAAAAGAAAGCATGACTCATGTGTAAACGATGAACATAGTGCATCTAAACAAAGTGAGGTAACAAATTCTACTAAGGGTCAGTTTTACCATTTTTTAATAAATTTATGTAATAGTTAAAAACCAATAATAATAATAATTAGGATAATTAGATGATTAGATAATTAGATGATAATTAGGTATTTACCTAATTAGGTAAATTTTGTGCCACAACGAAACTAGTGATATGAACAATGCTTAAGTATGTAATGAAATCAACACAGATTGAAATATTTGAAATGATAATGCTTTTATTTTGGGACAATTCGAGGAGGATTGAATGAAAATTGTTGTATCATTAACAATAAAATTAGTGGAACTCTTAGTATCGATCTCGAAAGAAGTTTTAATTAGAAAAGTATTTTGTTTCTTTGACGCAAAGTATTCTTTAGTTTATGTGAAGAACGAGTTGTTGAGAAAAGGTACAAAGAAATTCTCTTCTTTTTTTCTTAGGTTTTTGATCTATATTTTATAATTCGTGCTTCGACCAGTCTTCTTTCTTCTCTCTTTTTTCAACCATCTTCCCAATCTTTCCATCTTCTTTCCTTCAGATTTCGCGTGAAACATCTCATTCTGTTCTATGTATTACACATACATACAAGAAAAGGGAGGATATGTTTACGCAAACAACACCTAGTACATCCACTTCTACTTTTTCCTGCTACATCAAGCAATCTAAAAAATTTTCGAAGGTTATTATACCTACAGCTCAGAGGTGTGTTCCTTGTATCTCCGAAGTCTCTCATTTTGAAGTCTTGCAGAGTCTTGGGATAAGCACACAACATGTGTCAATAATCTCCTCGCTCTCTTCACAAAAACAACAGAGAGGTCTAACAGCAAACTTAAGGTATTACTTAAGGGTGACCAACGACGAGCCTTATGAAAGACAATGCTGCATCTGCTGAGAGGTAACGTAACAGTTCTTTAAACATATGGCAGCTGTTGGTCCTGCCCCAACAGTTCATAAACTGTTTATGGGTGAAATCTTTAATTATTTCAATTTGAGTTGATAATGATGAAGCGATTATTGCAAGCCTTTTAAACAGGTCAAGTGTCCTTTTGAATATTGAATTATAATACAGTTATGGCTAAAATAGCTTGTCTACTGTCAGTGTAAATTGTAAACATCTTACATTCTAAGGTGAATCTGACAATAACGTCAGCGGCAAGTGGTGTGACGATAAACTCCACTTGGATGATGGTGTACCTTCTTATACCTGGAGACGGATGTCGTACGACAAAAATCCACCTCCAACACCTTCCTGTCTGGTTGACTCATCAATTTTTACTGTATCTTTCTTCCATTACAATTACTGCTTTCACCCTGTCGAATCATGGTCACCAGGGTCACCTCTTCAATAAGCAGATGAAGTGACACTAGGTTCAACATACTTTTCATGGCTGAAATATAAGATATGTAGTAACATACAAATACACAAGTCTCTGTAATTCATTAAGTGCAGCAATGGATGTAGATTTTAAGCTCTTTGGTAATAAAGCAAATAGGGACAGCTTGTGGTGATAAACCCCATACGTACGCTTCATTTACTCTATTATCTAGGTGAGCTTACCATGTCGTTTTAGAGTATTAGCAAAAAATGACATTCTGAGGATGCTTTCTTAGGATTCACAGAGAGTATTTGTCGATCACACCAAGACTCAATTAGTTTAAGAGCTAGTTGTATCCTATCAAAAAACACATGTATGTGCTTATTTGACGAGAATGGATCATCTGCATTACCAACTATTTGCTAACTAGCATTGCAAAATCGTCTTCAGTGTCATTTCAAGACGTTATTAAGGATGAGATTCCACAAAAATGTTGATAGTACATCCCCTTGTGGGCAGCCTCGAGGAAGTCCTCCTTCAAGATTGACATAGCCAGCCCTACGCTTAACTATCCTATGTTTAAGAGTGTTCTCATTCTTTTTTATTTCATTCAAACCAGATGACCATACCAACTTTATTAACTTTCCTCCATTTCCTGTTCCACTGGGTTCAGCATACTTCACAGTTGATGTTCTTATTTTGTATCCTATCTGTTATTGTATATAATTGTATCTCTGCTGTTTTATTCTTGATTTGTACCTGTGTAACATTGTCCAAGTTTCTGATCATTAATTAAATATAGGTTAAATTGGGGTTTCTTGAGTTGAGTTTTATTGTTGTTAAGATATCAAATCATCAAATTAAAAGTTTCGCCAAACCGTTTTTTATCAACTTATATAACTTTACAATACCAACAGAATCATTTTCTAAGGTGTTATATGAAATACATAATGAGTTTTGAAACAATATCGATGACTAAATATTTGGGAGTCATCTTTGTAGATAAAACTTAAATCACTAAATATTCTGCCTTTTGGTCATAAACCTTAATAAATAAAACTGACCTTTGATATTCACTTGGGTCGGCAACTTAACCTAATATCATTTACCTAAAAATCTCTAAACCATATAGAGAAAGTTAATCTTAATCAATATTTATGTCTCATCATTAATATCATTGGCTCCATAAACCTGAATCTAAAGTCTTAGCTTCCACTCCAATTCTCCCCCAAATGTTCCAGTTCAATCTCATTATTTACCAGTTCGAAACCCCAATCCTTCTCGCCCAATCCCCTACTATATCTCCTTAGTGCTCTTTCTCATTTTTATCTTCTAATTTTTAAAAAAATAATAAGATTACTTTCACTGTACTTAACTTTACCCATATTCCAATATATTAATATTAAAAGAAAACGGAGCAAGAACAATTAAAGTTTTTATGTTTACTTTAACGTATTTCTTTTTAAAACTTATCATCATTTTAAAATGATGCTATACCCTTTAAAACGCTTTTATCTCTTTCATTGAAATTTTAATACAATTGTCTTTTCACAACGTTAATATTATTTGTTCGCTATGAATTTCCTTTATTTTACGTAATGAGTTATTTTCCAAGTTAAATTAAGAAATTCTTCGTCCCAGTATAATTACGTTTATTATCTATTATTATATACCTTTTGAAATATAATATTAATTATAGACCCCTATCCAATTAAATAAATTCAAACTTCCAAATTAGTTAAATTTTCACCTCGCCTAAATCAATATAAATTTCATGAATTACCTATCATAACGAAACGAATTAAAAGATAGCGAGTTTTAACGGTTTAACGGAACAATTTATATCTATAATACTAAGAATAGCTTACATTTGCTTTAAAATGTCGTATATTACATTATGATATCTCAACTAGTTCTTGATATATGCTTTTTTAACTTTCGGTTATCTCAGATACAACTTTTGTGATAATTAAACATGAAGTGTGGAATTTAAAAAATCATTACAACGAGGTGTATGGAAAGTAAGGAATTATTTATGGCAATTAAAGTTTTCATTAAATTAGCTTCAAAATGCTTCATATTTCATGATGATATCTCATTTTGTTCTTGAGATATGATTATTTCAATTTACTCCTCTCAATTTAATTTTTGCGTCTGGTAGTGTACAGAACTGAATTTAGAAAATTGTGTGATCTAAATGAAGCAAAATATTACAATTTATATCTATAATACTAAAAATAGCTTAAATTTGCTTTAAAATGTCGTCTACTTCATTACGATATCTCAACTAGTTCTTGAGATACGATTTTTTAACTTTTGGTTATCTTAGATACAACTTTTGTGATAATTAAACATGCAGTGTGGGATTTAAAAAATCATTACAACGAGGTTTATGCAAAGTAAGGAATTATTTATGGCAATTAAAGTCATCATTAAATTAGCTTCAATATGCTTCATATTTCATGATGATATCTCATTTTGTTCTTGAGATATGATTATTTCAATTTACTCCTCTCAATTTAATTTTTGCGTCTGGTAGTGTACAGAAATGAATTTAAAAAATTGTGTCATCTAAATGAAGTAAAATATCACATTTGTATCCATAATACTAAAAATAGATTAAATTTGCTTTAATATATCGTACATTTCATTACGATATGACAACTAGTTCTTGAGATACGATTTTTTAACTTTTGTTGTCTCAGATATAACTTTTGTGATCATTAAACATGCAGTGTGAAATTTTAAAAAATCATTACAACGAGGTGTATGGAAAGTAAGGAATTATTTGTGGCAATTAAAGTCTTCATTAAATTAGCTTCAAAATGCTTCATATTTCATGATGATATCTCATTTTGTTCTTGAGATATGATTATTTCAATTTACTCCTCTCAATTTAATTTTTGCGTCTGGTAGTGTACAGAATTGAATTTAAAAAATTGTGTCATCTAAATGAAGCAAAATATCACAATTTGAATCCATAATACTAAAAATAGATTAAATTTGCTTTAATATATCGTACATTTCATTACGATATGACAACTAGTTCTTGAGATACGATTTTTTAACTTTTGTTGTCTCAGATATAACTTTTGTGATCATTAAACATGCAGTGTGGAATTTTAAAAAATCATTACAACGAGGTATATGGAAAGTAAGGAATTATTTATGGCAAATAAAGTCTTCATTAAATTAGCTCCAAAATGCTTCATATTTCATGATGATATCTCATTTTGTTCTTGAGATATGATTATTTCAATTTACTCCTCTCAATTTAATTTTTGCGTCTGGTAGTGTACAGAACTGAATTTAGAAAATTGTGTGATCTAAATGAAGCAAAATATTACAATTTATATCTATAATACTAAAAATAGCTTAAATTTGCTTTAAAATGTCGTCTACTTCATTAAGATATCTCAACTAGTTCTTGAGATACGATTTTTTAACTTTTGGTTATCTTAGATACAACTTTTGTGATAATTAAACATGCAGTGTGGGATTTAAAAAATCATTACAACGAGGTTTATGCAAAGTAAGGAATTATTTATGGCAATTAAAGTCATCATTAAATTAGCTTCAATATGCTTCATATTTCATGATGATATCTCATTTTGTTCTTGAGATATGATTATTTCAATTTACTCCTCTCAATTTAATTTTTGCGTCTGGTAGTGTACAGAAATGAATTTAAAAAATTGTGTCATCTAAATGAAGTAAAATATCACATTTGTATCCATAATACTAAAAATAGATTAAATTTGCTTTAATATATCGTACATTTCATTACGATATGACAACTAGTTCTTGAGATACGATTTTTTAACTTTTGTTGTCTCAGATATAACTTTTGTGATCATTAAACATGCAGTGTGGAATTTTAAAAAATCATTACAACGAGGTGTATGGAAAGTAAGAAATTATTTGTGGCAATTAAAGTCTTCATTAAATTAGCTTCAAAATGCTTCATATTTCATGATGATATCTCATTTTGTTCTTGAGATATGATTATTTCAATTTACTCCTCTCAATTTAATTTTTGCGTCTGGTAGTGTACAGAACTGAATTTAGAAAATTGTGTGATCTAAATGAAGCAAAATATTACAATTTATATCTATAATACTAAAAATAGCTTAAATTTGCTTTAAAATGTCGTCTACTTCATTACGATATCTCAACTAGTTCTTGAAATACGATTTTTTAACTTTTGTTGTCTCAGATATAACTTTTGTGATCATTAAACATGCAGTGTGGAATTTTCAAAAATCATTACAACGAGGTGTATGGAAAATAAGGAATTATTTATGGCAAATAAAGTCTTCATTAAATTAGCTCCAAAATGCTTCATATTTCATGATGATATCTCATTTTGTTCTTGAGATATGATTATTTCAATTTACTCTTCCCAATTCAATTTGTGCGTTTGGTAGTGTACAGAACTGAATTTAGAAAATTGTGTGATCTAAATGAAGCAAAATATTACAATTTATATCTATAATACTAAAAATAGCTTAAATTTGCTTTAAAATGTCGTCTACTTCATTACGATATCTCAACTAGTTCTTGAGATACGATTTTTTAACTTTTGGTTATCTTAGATACAACTTTTGTGATAATTAAACATGCAGTGTGGGATTTAAAAAATCATTACAACGAGGTTTATGCAAAGTAAGGAATTATTTATGGCAAATAAAGTCATCATTAAATTAGCTTCAATATGCTTCATATTTCATGATGATATCTCATTTTGTTCTTGAGATATGATTATTTCAATTTACTCCTCTCAATTTAATTTTTGCGTCTGGTAGTGTACAGAATTGAATTTAAAAAATTGTGTCATCTAAATGAAGCAAAATATCACAATTTGTATCCATAATACTAAAAATAGATTAAATTTGCTTTAATATATCGTACATTTCATTACGATATGACAACTAGTTCTTGAGATACGATTTTTTAACTTTTGTTGTCTCAGATATAACTTTTGTGATCATTAAACATGCAGTGTGGAATTTTAAAAAATCATTACAACGACGTGTATGGAAAGTAAGGAATTATTTATGGCAAATAAAGTCTTCATTAAATTAGCTCCAAAATGCTTCATATTTCATGATGATATCTCATTTTGTTCTTGAGATATGATTATTTCAATTTACTCCTCTCAATTTAATTTTTGCGTCTGGTAGTGTACAGAATTGAATTTAAAAAATTGTGTCATCTAAATGAAGCAAAATATCACAATTTGTATCCATAATACTAAAAATAGATTAAATTTGCTTTAATATATCGTACATTTCATTACGATATGACAACTAGTTCTTGAGATACGATTTTTTAACTTTTGTTGTCTCAGATATAACTTTTGTGATCATTAAACATGCAGTGTGGAATTTTAAAAAATCATTACAACGAGGTGTATGGAAAGTAAGGAATTATTTATGGCAAATAAAGTCTTCATTAAATTAGCTCCAAAATGCTTCATATTTCATGATGATATCTCATTTTGTTCTTGAGATATGATTATTTCAATTTACTCCTCTCAATTTAATTTTTGCGTCTGGTAGTGTACAGAATTGAATTTAAAAAATTGTGTCATCTAAATGAAGCAAAATATCACAATTTGTATCCATAATACTAAAAATAGATTAAATTTGCTTTAATATATCGTACATTTCATTACGATATGACAACTAGTTCTTGAGATACGATTTTTTAACTTTTGTTGTCTCAGATATAACTTTTGTGATCATTAAACATGCAGTGTGGAATTTTAAAAAATCATTACAACGAGGTGTATGGAAAGTAAGGAATTATTTATGGCAAATAAAGTCTTCATTAAATTAGCTCCAAAATGCTTCATATTTCATGATGATATCTCATTTTGTTCTTGAGATATGATTATTTCAATTTACTCCTCTCAATTTAATTTTTGCGTCTGGTAGTGTACAGAATTGAATTTAAAAAATTGTGTCATCTAAATGAAGCAAAATATCACAATTTGTATCCATAATACTAAAAATAGATTAAATTCGCTTTAATATATCGTACATTTCATTACGATATGACAACTAGTTCTTGAGATACGATTTTTTAACTTTTGTTGTCTCAGATATAACTTTTGTGATCATTAAACATGCAGTGTGGAATTTTAAAAAATCATTACAACGAGGTGTATGGAAAGTAAGGAATTATTTATGGCAAATAAAGTCTTCATTAAATTAGCTCCAAAATGCTTCATATTTCATGATGATATCTCATTTTGTTCTTGAGATATGATTATTTCAATTTACTCTTCCCAATTCAATTTTTGCGTTTGGTAGTGTACAGAACTGAATTTAGAAAATTGTGTGATCTAAATGAAGCAAAATATTACAATTTATATTTATAGTACTAAAAATAGCTTAAATTTGCTTTAAAATGTCGTCTACTTCATTACGATATCTCAACTAGTTCTTGAGATACGATTTTTTAACTTTTGGTTATCTTTGATACAACTTTTGTGATAATTAAACATGCAGTGTGGGATTTAAAAAATCATTACAACGAGGTTTATGCAAAGTAAGGAATTATTTATGGCAATTAAAGTCATCATTAAATTAGCTTCAATATGCTTCATATTTCATGATGATATCTCATTTTGTCTTTTCACAACGTTGATATTATTTGTTCGCTATGAATTTCCTTTATTTTACGTAATGAGTTATTTTCCAAGTTAAATTAAGAACTTCTTCGTCCCAGTATAATTAAGTTTATTATCTATTACTATTAATTAATAATTAATGGTCTATAATTAACTTTCTATTAATTATAGACCCCTATCCAATTAAATAAATTCAAACTTCCAAATTAGTTAAATTTTCACCTCGCCTAAATCAATATAAATTTCATGGAATTACCTATCATAACGAAACGAATTAAAAGATAGCGAATTTTAACGGATTTTGATAGCCAATTATAAAGTTTTCGTATCATTCCGTAAAAAGAGAAATAACGGATAACGTATAAGAAAAGATCGTTCCGGAAAGCCATCGACATCGTTTATAATAATTTTTTGAAATACGTCATTTCTTTGATAAATGATTATTGACTTTAAATTCCGTATCGTTAATCTCAATTTCGAATCCATTGAAACTATTAAATTTCATGTCGATGAATTACGATCAATTCGCGCGCAATTATAAGTTTTAATAACATCAGATACTATTCAAAATATTGTTACAAAGTTTTGGGTTAAGAAAACTTAATAATTTCGTTCCACATCTACGAACTTTGAATTGTCATTATCTCGAGGGGATAGCGTTAAAACTAGAATAGATTTGCTTTAAAATGTCGTATACTTTTTTATGAAATTTCAGCTAGATCGTGAGATATACTCTTTTAAATTTGTGTTACTAGATTTATAAAATATTTTACTCGTTTATTATAACGAGATTTATGAAAATTAATTTAGCTTTAAAATGTTTTATAGTTTGTACATACATGACAATATTTTACTTAGTTCTTAAGATATGTGGGATTGAGATGTGGCGAATCATGTCTTGGAATATTATGTAGTGGGGTAGACGTTAAAATGACATACACGAACAAGCACAGAGGACGTAAAGTAAAACGTTGTGCCATAGACGAGAGAAGACGATAATCTAATAAAGTCGTAAAAGTGTAAATATTCATCAAAAAAATTATAACTTAGTTAGGAACAAAGTGGGGCTTTTGTTTTGTTTTATTCAAATTAAAACAATGTGATTCAAATAATTTTGATTCATATAGCAATAAATTTGATGAAATAAAAAAGATTGATTTACTCGATTTATTCCCAATTTGCCATGTGATTGATTTGAATTGTTCCGGAAAACCTGAAGAAGTTGCGGAAGAATTTTGAGATTTTTGAATAAATGCAAGGTGATAGAGGATTGACATTCGACGATGAAGATGTAAAACAGGATGAAGAAGACGACGAAAGGCGAAAAGAAAGAGAAAACGATTTCTAACAAAGAAGTCGAGAAGACGATTACCAAAGAACAAACCGAGAAAGAATACAAGAAAGTGATAACCAACCAAGACAAAGATTTGAAAAAAAAAGAAGAAGTAAAGATAGAATATTTGAATTTAAGTAAAACTATGTTTTTTAGATGAATTTGTTATTTATTATTCATTGCTCTACCGGTTTCGAGTTTTTTAACTCATCTTCTGGAGCTTGTCACCTGAAGATTACAACATTTATTGAATTATTACAACTTTTTAAAAAACATTAATCTATTTTTTTTTTAATATATAATAAACTTAAAGAGGAACCTCACATTTAAAAGTAGACACGTGAGTTAAATTAAAATGTCGTATATTTCATTACGATATCTCAACTAGTTCTTGAGATACGATTTATTAACTTTTGGTTATCTCAGATACAACTTTTGTGATAATTTTACATGCAGTGTAGGATTTAAAAAATCATTACAACGAGGTGTATGGAAAGTAAGGAATTATTTATGTCAGTTAAAGTCTTCATTAAATTAGCTTCACAATACTTCATATTTCATGATGATATCTCATTTTGTTTTTGAGATATGATTACTTCAATTTACTCTTCCCAATTCGATTTTGCCTCTGGTTGTATACAGAATTGAGTTAAAAAATTGCGGCAACTAAATTAAACGAAATATTACAATTTATATCTATAATACTAAAAATAGATTAAATTTGCTATAAAATGTCGTATATTTCATTACCATATCTCAACTAGTTCTTGAGATATGATTTTTTAACATTTGGTCATATCAGATACAACCTTTGTGATAATTAAACATGCAGTGTGGGATTAAAAAAATCATTACAATGAAGTATATGGAAAGCAAGGAATTATATATATCTCATTTTGTTCTTAAGATATGATTATTTCAAATTACTCTTCCCGATTTAATTTTTGCGCCTGGTAGTGTACGGAATTGAATTTAAAAAATTGTGTCATCTAAATGAAGCAAAATATTAGAATTTATATCTATAATACTAAAAGTAGCTTAAATTTGCTTTAAAATGTAGTACATTTCATTACGATACCTCAACTAGTTCTTGAGATAGAATGTTTTAACTTTTGATTATCTCAGATACAACTTTTCTGATAATTAAACATGCAGGGTGGAATTTAAAAAATCATTACAACAAGGTGTATGGAAAGCAAGGAATTATTTATGGCAATTAAAGTCTTCATTAAATTAGCTTCAAAATGCCTCATATTTCATAATGATATCTCATTTTGTTCTTAAGATATGATTATTTCAAATTACTCTTCCCAATTCAATTTTTGCGTCTGGTAGTGTCCAGAATTGAATTTAAAAAATTGTGTCATCTAAATGAAGCAAAATATTACAATTTGTATCCATAATACTATAAATAGCTTAAATTTGCTTTAATATATCATACATTTCATTACGATATCACAACTAGTTCTTGAGGTACGATTTTTTAACTTTTGTTGTCTCAGATATAACTTTTGTGATCATTAAACATGCAGTGTGGTATTTTAAAAAATTATTACAACGAGGTGTATGGAAAGTAAGGAATTATTTACGGCAATTAAAGTCATCATTAAATTAGCTTCAATATGCTTCATATTTCATGATGATATCTCATTTTCTTCTTGAGGTATGATTATTTCAATTTACTCTTTCTAATTTAATTTTTGCGTTTGGTAGTAAATAGAATTAAATTTAAAAAATTGCGTCATCTAAATGAAGCAAAATATTACAATTTGTATCTATAATACTAAAAATAGCTTAAATTTGCTTTAAAATGTCTTATATTTCATTACGATATCTCAACTAGTTCTTGAGATACGATTTTTTAACTTTTGGTTATCTCAGATACAACTTTTGTGATAATTAAATATGCAGTATGGGATTTAAAAAATGATTACAACGAGGTGTATGGAAAATAAGGAATTATTTATGGCATTTAAAGTCTTCATTAAATTAGCTTCAAAATGCTTCATATTTCATGATGATATCTCATTTTGTTCTTGAGATATGATTATTTCAATTTACCCTTCCCAATTTAATTTTTGCGCTTGGTAGTGTACAAAATTGAATTTAAAAAATTGTGTCATCTAAATGAAGCAAAATATTACAATTTATATCTATAATACTAAAAATAGCTTAAATTTGCTTTAAAATGTCATATATTACATTATGATATCTAAACTAGTTCTTGATATACGCTTTTTTAACTTTCGGTTATCTTAGATACAACTTTTGTGATAATTAAACATGCAGTGTGGGATTTAAAGAATCATTACAACGAGGTGTTTGGAAAGTAAGGAATTATTGATTGGAATTAAAGTCTTCATTAAATTGGTTTCAAAATGCTTCATATTTCATGAGGATATCTCATTTTGTTCTTAAGATATGGTTATTTCAATTTACTCTTCTCAATTTAATTTTTGCGGCTGGTAGTATACAGAATTGAATTTAAAAGATTTGTGGCAACTACATTAAGCAAAATATTACAATTTATATCTATAATACTAAAAATAGATTAAATTTGCTATAAAATGTCGTATATTTCATTACCATATCTCAACTAGTTCTTGAGATACGATTTTTTAACTTTTAGTCATATCAGATACAACCTTTGTGATAATTAAACATGCAGTGTGAGATTTAAAAAATCATTACAATGAAGTATATGGAAAGCAAGGAATTATTTATGGCAGTTAAAGTCTTCATTAAATTAGCTTCCAAATGCTTCATATTTTATGATGATATCTCATTTTGTTCTTGAGATATGAGTATTTCAATTTACTCTTCTCAATTTAATTTTTGCGCCTGGTAGTGTACAGAATTGAATTTAAACAATTTGTGGCAACTACATTAAGCAAAATATTACAATTTAGATCTATAATACTAAAAATAGATTAAATTTGCTATGAAATGTCGTATATTTCATTACGATATCTCAACTAGTTCTTGAGATACGATTTTTTAACTTTTGGTTATCTCAGATACAACTTTTCTGATAATTAAATATGCAGGGTGGAATTTAAAAAATCATTAAAACAAGGTGTATGGAAAGCAAGGAATTATTTATGGCTACTAAAGTCTTCATTAAATTAGCTTCAAAATGCCTTATATTTCATGATGATATCTTATTTTGTTCTTGAGATATGATTATTTCAAATTACTCTTCTGAATTTAATTTTTGCGCCTGGTTGTGTACAGAATTGAATTTAAAAAATTGTGTCATCTAAATGAAGCAAAATATCACAATTTGTATCCATAATACCAAAAATAAATTAAATTTGCTTTAATATATCGTACATTTCATTACGATATGACAACTAGTTCTTGAGATACGATTTTTTAATTTTTGGTTATCTCAGATACAACTTTTCTGATAATTAAATATGCAGGGTGGAATTTAAAAAATCATTAAAACAAGGTGTATGGAAAGCAAGGAATTATTTATGGCAACTAAAGTCTTCATTAAATTAGCTTCAAAATGCCTTATATTTCATGATGATATCTCATTTTGTTCTTGAGATATGATTATTTCTAAATTACTCTTCTCAATTTAATTTTTGCGCCTGGTTGTGTGCAGAATTGAATTTAAAAACTTGTGTCATCTAAATGAAGCAAAATATCACAATTTGTATCCATAATACTAAAAACAGATTAAATTTGCTTTAATATATCGTACATTTCATTACGATATGACAACTAGTTCTTGAGATACGATTTTTTAACTTTTGTTGTCTCAGATATAACTTTTGTGATCATTAAACATGCAGTGTGGAATTTAAAAAAATCATTACAACGAGGTGTATGGAAAGTAAGGAATTATTTATGGCAAATAAAGTCATCATTAAATTAGCTTCAATATGCTTCATATTTCATGATGTTATCTCATTTTGTTCTTGACATATGATTATTTCAATTTACTCTTCCCAATTTAATTTTTGCGTTTGGTAGTGTACAGAATTGAATTAAAAAAATTGTGTGATCTAAATGAAGCAAAATATTACAATTTATATCTATAATACTAAAAATAGCTTAAATTTGCTTTTAAATGTCCTAATTTCATTACGATATCTCAACTAGTTCTTGAGATCCGATTTTTTAACTTTTCATTATCTCAGATACAACTTTTGTGATAATTATAATTAAACATGCAGTGTGGGATTTAAAAAATCATTACAACCAGGTGTATGGAAAGTTAGAAACCATCTATGGTAATTAAAGCCTTTATTGAATCAGCTTCAAAATGCTTCATATTTTATGATGATGTCTCATTTTGTTCTTGAGATATGATTATTTCAATTTACTCTTCCCTATTTAATTTTTGCGTCTGGTAGTTTGCAGAATTGAATTTGAAAACTACATCAAGCAAAATATTACAGTTTATAGCTATAAAACTAAAAATAGCTTAAATTTGCTTTAAAATGTATATTTCATTACGATATCTCAACTAGTTCTTGAGATACGATTTTTTAACTTTTGTTGTCTCAGATATAACTTTTGTGATCATTAAACATGCAGTGTGGAATTTTAAAAAATCATTACAACGAGGTGTATGGAAAGTAAGGAATTATTTATGGCAAATAAAGTCTTCATTAAATTAGCTACAAAATGCTTCATATTTCATGATGATATCTCATTTTGTTCTTGAGATATGATTATTTCAATTTACTCTTCCCAATTCAATTTTTGCGTTTGGTAGTGTACAGAACTGAATTTAGAAAATTGTGTGATCTAAATGAAGCAAAATATTACAATTTATATCTATAATACTAAAAATAGCTTAAATTTGCTTTAAAATGTCGTCTACTTCATTACGATATCTCAACTAGTTCTTGAGATACGATTTTTTAACTTTTGGTTATCTTTGATACAACTTTTGTGATAATTAAACATGCAGTGTGGGATTTAAAAAATCATTACAACGAGGTTTATGCAAAGTAAGGAATTATTTATGGCAATTAAAGTCATCATTAAATTAGCTTCAATATGCTTCATATTTCATGATGATATCTCATTTTGTCTTTTCACAACGTTGATATTATTTGTTTGCTATGAATTTCGTTTATTTTACGTAATGAGTTATTTTCCAAGTTAAATTAAGAAATTCTTCGTCCCAGTATAATTAAGTTTATTATCTATTACTATATACCTTTTGAAATATAATATTAATTATAGACACCTATCCAATTAAATAAATTCAAACTTCCAAATTAGTTAAATTTTCACCTCGCCTAAGTCAATATAAATTTCATGGAATTACCTATCATAACGCAACGAATTAAAAGATAGCGAGTTTTAACGGTTTAACGGAACAATTTATATCTATAATACTAAGAATAGCTTAAATTTGCTTTAAAATGTCGTATATTACATTATGATATCTCAACTAGTTCTTGATATAAGCTTTTTTAACTTTCGGTTCTCTCAGATTATTCTCAGATACAACTTTTGTGATAATTAAACATGAAGTGTGGAATTTAAAAAATCATTACAACGAGGTATATGGAAAGTAAGGAATTATTTATGGCAATTAAAGTCTTCATTAAATTAGCTTCAAAATGCTTCATATTTCATGATGATATCTCATTTCGTTCTTGAGATATGATTATTTCAATTTACTCCTCTCAATTTAATTTTTGCGTCTGGTAGTGTACAGAAATGAAGTTAAAAAATTGTGTCATATAAATGAAGCAAAATATCACAATTTGTATCCATAATACTAAAGACAGATTAAATTTGCTTTAATATATCGTACATTTCATTACGATATGACAACTAGTTCTTGAGATACGATTTTTTAAGTTTTGTTGTCTCAGATATAACTTTTGTGATCATTAAACATGCAGTGTGGAATTTTAAAAAATCATTACAACGAGGTGTATGGAAAGTAAGGAATTATTTATGGCAAATAAAGTCTTCATTAAATTAGCTCCAAAATGCTTCATATTTCATGATGATATCTCATTTTGTTCTTGAGATATGATTATTTCAATTTACTCTTCCCAATTCAATTTTTGCGTTTGGTAGTGTACAGAACTGAATTTAGAAAATTGTGTGATCTAAATGAAGCAAAATATTACAATTTATATCTATAATACTAAAAATAGCTTAAATTTGCTTTAAAATGTCGTCTACTTCATTACGATATCTCAACTAGTTCTTGAGATACGATTTTTTAAATTTTGGTTATCTTAGATACAACTTTTGTGATAATTAAACATGCAGTGTGGGATTTAAAAAATCATTACAACGAGGTTTATGCAAAGTAAGGAATTATTTATGGCAATTAAAGTCATCATTAAATTAGCTTCAATATGCTTCATATTTCATGATGATATCTCATTTTGTCTTTTCACAACGTTGATATTATTTGTTCGCTATGAATTTCCTTTATTTTACGTAATGAGTTATTTTCCAAGTTAAATTAAGAACTTCTTCGTCCCAGTATAATTAAGTTTATTATCTATTACTATTAATTAATAATTAATGGTCTATAATTAACTTTCTATTAATTATAGACCCCTATCCAATTAAATAAATTCAAACTTCCAAATTAGTTAAATTTTCACCTCGCCTAAATCAATATAAATTTCATGGAATTACCTATCATAACGAAACGAATTAAAAGATAGCGAGTTTTAACGGATTTTGATAGCCAATTATAAAGTTTTCGTATCATTCCGTAAAAAGAGAAATAACGGATAACGTATAAGAAAAGATCGTTCCGGAAAGCCATCGACATCGTTTATAATAATTTTTTGAAATACGTCATTTCTTTGATAAATGATTATTGACTTTAAATTCCGTATCGTTAATCTCAATTTCGAATCCATTGAAACTATTAAATTTCATGTCGATGAATTACGATCAATTCGCGCGCAATTATAAGTTTTAATAACATCAGATACTATTCAAAATATTGTTACAAAGTTTTGGGTTAAGAAAACTTAATAATTTCGTTCCACATCTACGAACTTTGAATTGTCATTATCTCGAGGGGATAGCGTTAAAACTAGAATAGATTTGCTTTAAAATGTCGTATACTTTATTATGAAATTTCAGCTAGATCTTGAGATATATTCTAGAATTATAAAATATTTTACTCGTTTATTATAACGAGATTTATGAAAATTAATTTAGCTTTAAAATGTTTTATAGTTTGTACATACATGATGATATTTTGCTTAGTTCTTAAGATATGTGGGATTGAAATGTGGCGAATCATGTCTTGGAATATTATGTACTGGGGTAGACGTTAAAATGACATGCACGAACAAGTACAGAGGGCGTAAAGTAAAACGTTGTGCCACAGACGAGAGAAGACGATAATCTAATAAAGTCGTAAAAATGTAAATATTCATCAAAAAAATTATAACTTAGTTAGGAACAAAGTGGGGCTTTTGTTTTGTTTTATTCAAATTAACACAATGTGATTCAAATAATTTTGATTCATATAGCAATAAATTTGATGAAATAAAAAAGATTGATTTACTCGATTTATTCCCAATTTGCCATGTGATTGATTTGAATTGTTCCGGAAAACCTGAAGAAGTTGCGGAAGAATTTTGAGATTTTTGAATAAATGCAAGGTGATAGAGGATTGACATTCGACGATGAAGATGTAAAACAGGATGAAGAAGACGACGAAACGAGAAAAGAAAGAGAAAACGATTACTAACAAAGAAGTTGAGAAGACGATTACCAAAGAACAAACCGAGAAAGAATACAAGAAAGTGATAACCAACCAAGACAAAGATTTGAAAAAAAAGAAGAAGTAAAGATAAAATATTTGAATTTAAGTAAAACTATGTTTTTTAGATGGATTTGTTATTTATTATTCATTGCTCTACCGGTTTCGAGTTTTTTAACTCATCTTCTGGAGCTTGTCACCTGAAGATTACAACATTTATTGAATTATTACAACTTTTTAAAAAACATAATCTTTTTTTTTTAATATATAATAAACTTAAAGAGGAACCTCACATTTAAAAGTAGACACGTGAGTTAAATTAAAATGTCGTATATTTCATTACGATATCTCAACTAGTTCTTGAGATACGATTTATTAACTTTTGGTTATCTCAGATACAACTTTTGTGATAATTTTACATGCAGTGTGGGATTTAAAAAATCATTGCAACGAGGTGTATGGAAAGTAAGAAATTATTTATGTCAAATAAAGTCTTCATTAAATTAGCTTCACAATACTTCATATTTCATGATGATATCTCATTTTGTTCTTGAGATATGATTACTTCAATTTACTCTTCCCAATTCGATTTTGCCTCTGGTTGTATAAAGAATTGAGTTAAAAAATTGCGGCAACTAAATTAAACGAAATATTACAATTTATATCTATAATACTAAAAATAGATTAAATTTGCTATAAAATGTCGTATATTTCATTACCATATCTCAACTAGTTCTTGAGATACGATTTTTTAACTTTTGGTCATATCAGATACAACCTTTGTGATAATTAAACATGCAGTGTGGGATTAAAAAAATCATTACAATGAAGTATATGGAAAGCAAGGAATTATTTATGGTAATTAAAGTCTTCATTAAATTAGCTTCAAAATGCTTCATATTTCATGATGATATCTCATTTTGTTCTTAAGATATGATTATTTCAAATTACTCTTCCCGATTTAATTTTTGCGCCTGGTAGTGTACGGAATTGAATTTAAAAAATTGTGTCATCTAAATGAAGCAAAATATTAGAATTTATATCTATAATACTAAAAGTAGCTTAAATTTGCTTTAAAATGTAGTACATTTCATTACGATACCTCAACTAGTTCTTGAGATAGAATGTTTTAACTTTTGATTATCTCAGATACAACTTTTCTGATAATTAAACATGCAGGGTGGAATTTAAAAAATCATTACAACAAGGTGTATGGAAAGCAAGGAATTATTTATGGCAATTAAAGTCTTCATTAAATTAGCTTCAAAATGCCTCATATTTCATAATGATATCTCATTTTGTTCTTAAGATATGATTATTTCAAATTACTCTTCCCAATTCAATTTTTGCGTCTGGTAGTGTCCAGAATTGAATTTAAAAAATTGTGTCATCTAAATGAAGCAAAATATTACAATTTGTATCCATAATACTATAAATAGCTTAAATTTGCTTTAATATATCATACATTTCATTACGATATCACAACTAGTTCTTGAGGTACGATTTTTTAACTTTTGTTGTCTCAGATATAACTTTTGTGATCATTAAACATGCAGTGTGGTATTTTAAAAAATTATTACAACGAGGTGTATGGAAAGTAAGGAATTATTTACGGCAATTAAAGTCATCATTAAATTAGCTTCAATATGCTTCATATTTCATGATGATATCTCATTTTCTTCTTGAGGTATGATTATTTCAATTTACTCTTTCTAATTTAATTTTTGCGTTTGGTAGTAAATAGAATTAAATTTAAAAAATTGCGTCATCTAAATGAAGCAAAATATTACAATTTGTATCTATAATACTAAAAATAGCTTAAATTTGCTTTAAAATGTCTTATATTTCATTACGATATCTCAACTAGTTCTTGAGATACGATTTTTTAACTTTTGGTTATCTCAGATACAACTTTTGTGATAATTAAATATGCAGTATGGGATTTAAAAAATGATTACAACGAGGTGTATGGAAAATAAGGAATTATTTATGGCATTTAAAGTCTTCATTAAATTAGCTTCAAAATGCTTCATATTTCATGATGATATCTCATTTTGTTCTTGAGATATGATTATTTCAATTTACCCTTCCCAATTTAATTTTTGCGCTTGGTAGTGTACAAAATTGAATTTAAAAAATTGTGTCATCTAAATGAAGCAAAATATTACAATTTATATCTATAATACTAAAAATAGCTTAAATTTGCTTTAAAATGTCATATATTACATTATGATATCTAAACTAGTTCTTGATATACGCTTTTTTAACTTTCGGTTATCTTAGATACAACTTTTGTGATAATTAAACATGCAGTGTGGGATTTAAAGAATCATTACAACGAGGTGTTTGGAAAGTAAGGAATTATTGATTGGAATTAAAGTCTTCATTAAATTGGTTTCAAAATGCTTCATATTTCATGAGGATATCTCATTTTGTTCTTAAGATATGGTTATTTCAATTTACTCTTCTCAATTTAATTTTTGCGGCTGGTAGTATACAGAATTGAATTTAAAAGATTTGTGGCAACTACATTAAGCAAAATATTACAATTTATATCTATAATACTAAAAATAGATTAAATTTGCTATAAAATGTCGTATATTTCATTACCATATCTCAACTAGTTCTTGAGATACGATTTTTTAACTTTTAGTCATATCAGATACAACCTTTGTGATAATTAAACATGCAGTGTGAGATTTAAAAAATCATTACAATGAAGTATATGGAAAGCAAGGAATTATTTATGGCAGTTAAAGTCTTCATTAAATTAGCTTCCAAATGCTTCATATTTTATGATGATATCTCATTTTGTTCTTGAGATATGAGTATTTCAATTTACTCTTCTCAATTTAATTTTTGCGCCTGGTAGTGTACAGAATTGAATTTAAACAATTTGTGGCAACTACATTAAGCAAAATATTACAATTTAGATCTATAATACTAAAAATAGATTAAATTTGCTATGAAATGTCGTATATTTCATTACGATATCTCAACTAGTTCTTGAGATACGATTTTTTAACTTTTGGTTATCTCAGATACAACTTTTCTGATAATTAAATATGCAGGGTGGAATTTAAAAAATCATTAAAACAAGGTGTATGGAAAGCAAGGAATTATTTATGGCTACTAAAGTCTTCATTAAATTAGCTTCAAAATGCCTTATATTTCATGATGATATCTTATTTTGTTCTTGAGATATGATTATTTCAAATTACTCTTCTGAATTTAATTTTTGCGCCTGGTTGTGTACAGAATTGAATTTAAAAAATTGTGTCATCTAAATGAAGCAAAATATCACAATTTGTATCCATAATACCAAAAATAAATTAAATTTGCTTTAATATATCGTACATTTCATTACGATATGACAACTAGTTCTTGAGATACGATTTTTTAATTTTTGGTTATCTCAGATACAACTTTTCTGATAATTAAATATGCAGGGTGGAATTTAAAAAATCATTAAAACAAGGTGTATGGAAAGCAAGGAATTATTTATGGCAACTAAAGTCTTCATTAAATTAGCTTCAAAATGCCTTATATTTCATGATGATATCTCATTTTGTTCTTGAGATATGATTATTTCTAAATTACTCTTCTCAATTTAATTTTTGCGCCTGGTTGTGTGCAGAATTGAATTTAAAAACTTGTGTCATCTAAATGAAGCAAAATATCACAATTTGTATCCATAATACTAAAAACAGATTAAATTTGCTTTAATATATCGTACATTTCATTACGATATGACAACTAGTTCTTGAGATACGATTTTTTAACTTTTGTTGTCTCAGATATAACTTTTGTGATCATTAAACATGCAGTGTGGAATTTAAAAAAATCATTACAACGAGGTGTATGGAAAGTAAGGAATTATTTATGGCAAATAAAGTCATCATTAAATTAGCTTCAATATGCTTCATATTTCATGATGTTATCTCATTTTGTTCTTGACATATGATTATTTCAATTTACTCTTCCCAATTTAATTTTTGCGTTTGGTAGTGTACAGAATTGAATTAAAAAAATTGTGTGATCTAAATGAAGCAAAATATTACAATTTATATCTATAATACTAAAAATAGCTTAAATTTGCTTTTAAATGTCCTAATTTCATTACGATATCTCAACTAGTTCTTGAGATCCGATTTTTTAACTTTTCATTATCTCAGATACAACTTTTGTGATAATTATAATTAAACATGCAGTGTGGGATTTAAAAAATCATTACAACCAGGTGTATGGAAAGTTAGAAACCATCTATGGTAATTAAAGCCTTTATTGAATCAGCTTCAAAATGCTTCATATTTTATGATGATGTCTCATTTTGTTCTTGAGATATGATTATTTCAATTTACTCTTCCCTATTTAATTTTTGCGTCTGGTAGTTTGCAGAATTGAATTTGAAAACTACATCAAGCAAAATATTACAGTTTATAGCTATAAAACTAAAAATAGCTTAAATTTGCTTTAAAATGTATATTTCATTACGATATCTCAACTAGTTCTTGAGATACGATTTTTTAACTTTCTGTTATCTCAGATACAACTTTTATGGTAATTAAACATGCAGTGTGGGATTGAAAAAATCATTACAACGAGGTGTATGGAAAGCAATTAATTATTTATGGCAATTAAAGTCTTCATTAAATTGGCATCAAAATGCTTGATATTTCACGATGATATCTCATTTCTTGATATATGATTATTTTAATTTATTCTGCCCAACTTAATTTTTACATCTGTTAGTATACAGAATTGCATTTAAGAAATTGTGGTAACTACATCAAACAAAATATTACAATTTATATCAGTAATACAAAAAATAGCTTAAATTTGCTTTAAAATGTCGTATATTTCATTACGATATCACAACTAATTCTTGAGATACGATTTTTTAACATTTGGTTATCTCAGATACAACTTTTCTGATAATTAAACGTGCAGTGTGGAATTTAAAAAATCATTACAACGAGGTGCATGAAATGGAAGTAATTATTCATAGCACCTTTAATCTTCATTAAATTAGCTTCAAAATGCTTCTTATTTTATGATTATATCTAAATTATTTCTTGAAATACGATTATTTAAATTCAGACTTTCTCAATTTTTACATCTGATACCTTACGATATTAAAAAAAACGTGACAAACAAATCAAGCGAAATGTGACAATTTATTTCAATAATACTAAAACTAGATTAAATTAGCTTTAAAATATTATATATTTCATTATGATATCTCAATTAAGTCTTGACATATGATTTCCTAAACTTTTGTTGTTACAAATAAAAGCTCCATAATGATTGAACATGCAGAGTTTTATTTAAAAAATCATAACAGTGAGGTGTATGGAATGGAAGTAATTATTTATAGCACCTTCAATCTTTATTCCCATTTAATTTTACTTACTTTACTAATATCGTATATTTGCTTACGATATCTCAGCTAATTCTTGAAATACGATTTTTTTAAGTCAATCATTCTTTTGGCAATCATGAACACAACACTCAATTGAGATATGAAGTTTGTTCGTCATAATATGATATAAAATAGTATCAAGAAAGATGTTTTCCAACATATTCGTCTCAGCGTGTTTTCTCCATCTTTTATACATACTATTATATCAATGAATATTAAAATAATTGATATGACAAACATATAAATTTTTGTAAAATATATTTTCTAAGCTAATATATCAAAACGATTATAAACCGTCAACAACTTATATCTCCAACTCTTTTTAATAATAAACCAGATTTTTCATAATAATTTATATATAATAATAATAAGTTTCATAATAATTGCAAAGTAAATCCATAAAAGCTCTTTGAATCATATTTCTTACGTACTTCAAAGGAAGGATTTGTTTCTTAATCGGATTTATCAGAATACATGCAATTAGACAGTTATCATTAATATTTATGTAAATGTTTCATTATGTAACAACTTTTCGCAACTCACACTGCAATTTAGAAAAATAAACTGAAATGAGCTTCTTGCAAACTGACCAAAAACTCGTACGAGTTGAAAATTGGACGGGGGTTGGGGGTAAAAACTTGGCATTCGGCCCAAACACGGGGAAGATATGGTGGTGCGTTTCCGATTGCAACCCCTCAGTTTCGCTGACGATCTCGTCGCTAACGGTTCATTGCATTTAAAGGCAACATTTTCCCGAAAATTGGTTCAGTTCGCAATACTTAAAGTTATTTTAATAGTATGTCAAAATAAAGGTAATAATTCATTTTTAAAAGTCTTTAATAAAAACGTATTTTCCATTGGCATGTTAACGTAAGTAACTTTAATGTGTTACTTATTTAAAGAAAATAAATAATTTAATAAAGGTAAAGGCATTGCTAAATTTATTTGGGCCTGTATAAAAGTGTTAACCGGAACAGGACATAAATGGATACAAAAAGCAAAAAAAGAAAACTTAATTAAATCTCGTAATTGGGCAGGTTTTCTTTTGAAAAAAAAATTATAATTGCATAACTAAATTAAATTTTCCTTGACTTCTTTAAAAATAACCCCCCATCTAAGATGTTGCGAAACGTTTCGATAAATATAAATAAAGTTCCAATTTAAGAAATTAATTGATTTTTGATTCAACCTTTATATTTTAATTGGGTGGCATTAAGTCCCCAATACACTTCAAGTACCATCACAAATAAATAATACGGTTGGTAAGGAAATACTCGACGTCGAAAGAGGCACGTTTGTTAGCTCTCCTAAAAAAGAAAAAAAAGGAAATAAACTCAAAACCCTTTTTATTTCGTCGTTGAACGGTGAAGTTCAACAAATCAAAATTGGAGAATCTGTATTTACCCAAGAAAAATGGAACGGCTACTTAGCTCGTAAAATTGTTTTGCCTTTATCTTTTATTTCATTATTTACTCAAAAAATATTTTGATAAATTAAAATAAAAACTTGAATTAGAATCGAAAAGAAGGTTAAAGAACAACAGTGCAAACTGGGTTACACAAAGAGCAGGATGGCCGCGTACGGCTCCTTGAAAATCGCCAAACAATGGAGTAAAATTTTGGGATTTCAAACGAACAGTAAACGTAAAATGGACACTGAAGAGCTTTTCGAAGTAAGTATATTATATATATTTGTAACCAAAACCGCAACTCAATTCGAAGTTGGTAATTAAGTTTCGAACTAAAACTTTAGCTATATCTAACTAAATTTAATAAACTTTCTGAATTACACTGTTTTTTTTTAATGATTTTTAAAAATATTTTCGAATTTCCTGTCGTTAAAACTAAATTGGAAACTTCGTTTTCCGGAAAATGCATCAATGTCATAAGTAAAGGAAATTGTGAACTCGATGTTCTTTAATACATAAAAATAGAGAGGCGGAAATTTAAAAACAACTTTATTCATTAGAAAAATTGGGGATAATCATAAAAAAATGTAAATTTTATTGCTTTTGCTTAAGAATGAAGTACAATTTATGGGCTGGGTAATACCTTAAATAAGGTGTCGAATTATCAAAGTATCGAAAATATCCAATTATTGGAAATAATATTTTAATAGATCTTAGATTCTTTTTTCTTCGTAGATTTTAATGTTAGACATTGTACATTATCTTAAAGACTAGATAGTATGAATGCTTATATCTCCAAAATCTTGCTCATCACTTTGAATTCTGCCAATTTGTTGGCATCATGACCTAATATTGTTCCCAACATTGCAAATTATCTTAAAGATTGTTAACTTGTTGGCAGCATAAGCTATTATTTCTCCAAAATCATGTTCATAAATTTAAAATCTGCCAACTTGTTGGCAGCATGAGCTTTTACTGTTTTACAGGCTATATACTGCGCAAAAAACTGCCAACTTATTGGCAGCATGAGCTGTTATACCTCCAAAGTCCTACTCACCAGTTTAAAGTTTGCCAACTTGTTGGCAACATGAGTTATTACGTCTCCAAAATCATGTTGACAAATTTGAAGTATGCCAACTTGTTATTAGCATGAGATATTGTGTCTCTAAAGTCCTGTTCATCAGTTTGAAGTTTGCCAACTTGTTGGCATCATGAGCAATACTAATCCAAACACTGTAAATTATCATAAAGACTGCTAAAATGTTGACTACATGAGCTATTATGTCTCCAAAATTATATTAATAAATTTGAAGTCTGCCAACTTGTGGGCAGCATGAGCTATTACTGTTTCATAGACTATATATTATCGTAAAGACTGCCAACCTGTAGGCAGCATGAGTTACTTTGTCTCCAGACCCCTGTTAGTCAGCTTTAGATCTGCCAACTTATTGGCAGCATGAGCTAAATTGAACACTGTACATGATCTTAAAGACTGCCAACATGTGAGCAGTATGAGTGTTTATGTCTCCTAAGTACCGCTCATCAGTTTAAAGTCTTCCACCTTGCTGGCAGCATGAGCTAATATTGTTCCACCGACTACATTTTATCTTAAAGACTGCTAACTTGTTGGCAGCACGAGCTATTATGTCTCCAAAATTATGTTGATAAATTGAAACCTGCTAACTTGTTAAATTAAGATAACCAAAGGTTTACGATGATATTTGTTTATTTAAGAAAAAACAATATTTTCGGTGCAACAATGTTTCGCCTGACACAGCAGCCTTTATCCACTTTAACAAAAATGATATCATTTTCTTTAAGTTTGTTTTGTATACTTTTTATAATTTTCCATTGCCTTGATCTTCATCATTAATGCTTTTAACAATGTTATCATTTTCTTTTTTCTTAACATAGTGAATGAAATCATTTTTAATCTCATTTTGTTCTTGATGTCCCTTAATGATCACTTCAAAATTAATGGCAATTTCATGTATTTTTATCTTAGGTTTAAAGGCAAATTTATGTCCTAAATTCAGTAAGTTGGTTTCTTCTTCATTATATATAATTTTACATAAATTTTTGAATTGCATTACTTACACTCTTCCTCAAATTATCTACCTTCTTTCTCTTTTTGTTTCTATCATCTCTTGCAATTAAATAGGCTTGGGTTCTCGTTTTTACAATTAGATTGTTTATTTGTATAAAATGAAAATGGTCTCTCAGTCTCCCGTGTATTATTGTGCATTATTGCCAGTTTAGTATATGTTAGTGCTTAGTATCTGAAAGTGCCTCTTCGTTCCATCACGCATAATTTTGATCTTAGTTGACTTTGTAAGTTTCTCGTGCTTAACCTTTGCAAAATTGGATATAGCTTCTTCTTCTAGACATGTATTGATGAAATTAAAAAAATAACTCATGCTGCCAACAAGTTGACAGTCATTAGGATAATCTATGGTCTGTGGAACAGTAATAGCCGATACTGCCAACAAGTTAGCAATTTGGAAATTTGTGATTCGAGGTTCATTGTAGAAGTATTAAATTAAAATAACCAAAGGTTTACTGGCAGCATGAACTAATATTGTTCCACCGACAACATATTATCTTAAAGACTGCTAACTTGTTGGCAGCATGAGCTATTATGTCTCCAAAATCATGTTGATAAATTGAAACCTGCTAACTTGTTAAATTAAGATAACCAAAGGTTTACGATGATATTTGTTTATTTAAGAAAAAACAATATTTTCGGTGCAACAATGTTTCGCCTGACACAGCAGCCTTTTCAAGCACGACTAGAATAAAGAGAAAGTATATTATACAAGTTTTTATGATCAGGTGCCATTTTATATTTTATTAAAAATTCGTAATAATTAACGTCAGTGAGAGTACTAAATAGTATGAGAGAGCGATGTTGAACGGATCCACAGGTATATTTGTGTTAACTTCCACATATTAATCCTATTTATAGCCAAATTAAGAAGTATAAAGGCGTTAAGCGCACGTTTTTTTAAACAACTTTGTTAGATTCAGAAAAAAACTATAAAAGAAGATAGTCAATAGTTGGAAATATATGAGGAATAGAATACTATTTCTTACCATTTATCGTCGTAAATGAGGAAAATATCAAAACAAAAAAGTAAAAGTAAAATGAAAAACTCGACAAAAAATTAAGAATAAAAGTTGAAATTTCAAAAGTTACGATCGAACTTGCGTGAAGCGCTAACAACGACTGGATTTGAGACGAAGATTGAACCAGAATGCATTGAAAATATGAATTTAATAAAATGTCTCTAGATATTAATATCTATAATGTCATTCATAATTGAATGCCCGTCCTTTTGTTTAGCATCATAAATGTAGTATTCCTCATATATGTCCATTTCCCTTGATTTTTTAAGGTGTTTTAAAAGTTTGATGTTTTGAAAAGATATATTGTGTTTATAAGTTGATATATGTTTATAAACTGCTGAAGAATCTTTAGTTTTGTGTTCTATGAATCTAACTTTAAGATTTCTACCTGTCTGTCCTATGTATGTCATGTTGCATTCCGCACAATGAATCTTGTAAACTCCACTCGACTGTTCGATACCAAATCTGTGTTTAGTATTGTTTATAAGTTTACTAATTTTAAGGCCTGATGAAAACGCAGGTACAATGTTATGTTTATGAAGATTAAGTTTGAATTTAGATTCAAGAGAAGGTATGTATGGAACGGAAATGTATCTGACTGGTGAATTATAATGAGGGTATATTAAATTATTAATGAATGAGTTATGAGTTTTGTTATAGATTCGTTGCATATCGTCTATTTTATAATTGTTGTTGAGACCAATTTTTATTATAGTTTTTAGCTCTAAATTATAATTATTATCATCAAGTGGAGTGTTAAAGAGTCTGTTAAACATATATCTGAAGCTAGCTTCTTTATGCTGTATGCAATTAAACGAATTCTTTGAGATGATAGCGTCGGTGGTAGTCGGTTTTCTGAAAATATTAAAATTGAGGATGTTGTCATTTAGATTTTTAGTGATTTTAAGATCTAGGAAATTGATACTGTTTTGTTTTTCTATTTCTATTGTGAACTGTAAATTGCTTAGGTTATTAAAAATGTTTAGCAGTCCCATCAGTTTTGCATTATTACCCCTATAAACTATTAAAATATCGTCAACGTATCTACCATAGAAAGTTATGTCTTTGGTGAATAGATCATATTTATTAGAGAAAAGATCTTTTTCCAATGAGTTTACAAATATTTCTGAAATAATGCCAGATATGGGTGACCCCATGGGGAGCCCTTGTTTCATGTGGTAATATTGATTATCAAAAAGGAAAAAATTTTGTTCACACACAATTCCAAGTAGAGTGATGAATGAATTAATTTCTATGAGGTTTAGGTTTAAATTGTGAGGATTATTAATTAGGTATTTTTTAAAGATTTGAAGTGAAGATTTTATGGGTATGTTAGTGTACAAGTTTTTTATGTCTAGTGAAATCAGTCTGTGTTTATTTGTAATATGTAGTTCTTTTAGCTTTTCAATAAGTTGTGAAAAATTTTTAATGTTATAAGAGAATTGGTTGTGAAATGTTTCATACAGAAAAGTTTGTAAGGTTTTGGCAATTTTGCTGGAAGGTGTATTGTAGTTACAGTACACAACACAAGCTAAATAGATTGGTAAATGATAAAATAAATAATACCCATATCATAATAAATAAATATAACAATGCTAAATTTTCCTATAACAATTGTAACAAAAATATCAATTTCAATAAAACCATTGTACCAGAGTCTCTTGCTCCTGGGGAAAATACCTTCATTATTAAAAGAATAGATCACAATAAACCCACAAACAAAATAAAATTAAATAATTTGAACAACATCTCATTCGCTCCCAACTTTACTAACCTAAGCAACATCGAATTTTCGCCAGAAGAAATTAACATTTTCAACTTAAATCATAAATTTTCTTTACCTAGGAACATCAGACCTGTAGATCTTGCTATTAAAATAGAGTCACAACTGTTAAATAACGTTAACATCAAACATATTTTCTTGAAAATAACGACATTATAAATAACATTAACAATAAACAAAACAAAATGTACAAACTCCACTCGATTCGTCAAAACATTAAATCTCTTAAACAAAAACTTAATGATAACGAAATCATAGTCACAATGGGCGATAAAAATGCAGGATACGTAATAATGAACAAGCACCCCTATATAGAGAAAACAACAGATTTTTTTAAAGATAATAACATTACCCCTATAGCTAAAAACCCAACCACCAACTTTAATAATAGACTAAAGAAATACATCAAAGAACATCATAATGAATTAACCACTTTTAATATAAATACATTCAATTCCATAGTCATGAACCCCCTTATTCCAACTCTCAAAAGTCTAATCAAATTACATAAAGAGGATAAAGGTATCAGACCCATTACTGCCAACTACAATACACCTTCCAGCAAAATTGCCAAAACCTTACAAACTTTTCTGTATGAAACATTTCACAACCAATTCTCTTATAGCATCAAAAATTCTTCACAACTTATTGAAAAGCTAAAAGAACTACATATTATAGATAAACACAAACTGATTTCACTAGACATAAAAAACTTGTACAGTAACATACCCATAAAATCTTCACTTCAAATCATTAAAAAATACCTAATTAATAATCTTCACAATTTAAACCTAAACCTCATAGAAATTAATTCATTCATCACTCTGCTTGGAATTGTATGTGAACAAAATTTTTTCCTTTTTGATAATCAATATTACCACATGAAACAAGGGCTCCCCATGGGGTCACCCATATCTGGCATTATTTCAGAAATATTTGTAAACTCATTGGAAAAAGATCATTTCTTTAATAAATATGATCTATTCACCAAAGACATAACTTTCCATGGTAGATACGTTGACGATATTTTAATAGTTTATAGGGGTAATAATGCAAAACTGATGGGACTACTAAACATTTTTAATAACCTAAGGAATTTACAGTTCACAATAGAAATAGAAAAACAAAACAGTATCAATTTTCTAGATCTTAAAATCACTAAAAATCTAAATGACAACATCCTCAATTTTAATATTTTCAGAAATCCGACTACCACCGACGCTATCATCTCAAAGAATTCGTTTAATTGCATACAGCATAAAGAAGCTAGCTTCAGATATATGTTTAACAGACTCTTTAACACTCCACTTGATGATAATAATTATAATTTAGCGCTAAAAATTATAATAGAAATTGGTCTCAACAACAATTATAAAATAGACGATATGCAACGAATCTATAACAAAACTCATAACTCATTTATTAATAATTTAATATACCCTCATTATAATTCACCAGTCAGATACATTTTCGTTCCATACATACCTTCTCTTGAATCTAAATTTAAACATAATCTTCATAAACATAACATTGTACCTGCGTTTTCATCAGGCCTTAAAATTAGTAAACTTATTAACAATACTAAACACAGATTTGGTATCGAACAGTCGAGTGGAGTTTACAAGATTCATTGTCCGGAATGCAACATGACATATGTACATAGGACAGACAGGTAGAAATCTTAAAGTTAGATTCAGAGAACACAAAACTAAAGATTCTTCAGCAGTTTATAAACATATATCAACTTATAAACACAATATATCTTTTCAAAACATCAAACTTTTAAATACAATTCCAATACTACATTTATGATGCTAAACAAAAGGACGAGGATTCAATTATGAATGACATTATAGATATTAATATCTATAGACATTTTATTAAATTCATATTTTCAATGCATTCTGGTTCAATCTTCGTCTCAAATCCAGTCGTTCTTAGCGCTTCACGCAAGTTCGATCGTAACTTTTGAAATTTCAACTTTTATTCTTAATTTTTTGTCGAGTTTTTCATTTTACTTTTACTTTTTTGTTTTGATATTTTCCTCATTTACGACGATAAATGATAAGAAATAGTGTTCTATTCCTCATATATTTCCTACTATTGACTATCTTCTTTTATAGTTTTTTCTCAATCAAAGAGTTGTTTAAAAAAACGTGCGCTTAACGCCTTTGTACTTCTAATTTGGCTATAAATAGGATTAATATGTGGAAGTTAACACAAATATACCTGTGGATCCGTTCAACATCGCTCTCTCATACTATTTAGTACTCTCACTGACGGTAATTATTTCGAATTTTTAATAAAATACAAAATGGCACCTGATCATAAAAACTTGTATAACATACTTTCTCTTTATTCTAGTCGTGCTTGAAAAAGGCTGCTGTGTCAGCCGAAACATTGTTGCACCGAAAATATTGTTTTTTCTTAAATAAACAAATATCATCGTAAACCTTTGGTTATCTAAATTTAACAAGTTAGCAGGTTTCAATTTATCAACATGATTTTGGAGACATAATAGCTCATGCTGCCAACAAATTAGCAGTCTTTAAGATAATATGTAGTCGGTGGAACAATATTAGTTCATGCTGCCAGTAAACCTTTGGTTATTTTAATTTAATACTTCTACGATGAACCTCGAATCACAAATTTCCAAATTGCTAACTTGTTGGCAGTATCGGCTATTACTGTTCCACAGACCATAGATTATCCTAATGACTGTCAACTTGTTGGCAGCATGAGTTATTTTTTTAATTTCATCAATACATGTCTAGAAGAAGAAGCTATATCCAATTTTGCAAAGGTTAAGCACGAGAAACTTACAAAGTCAACTAAGATCAAAATTATGCGTGATGGAACGAAGAGGCACTTTCAGATACTAAGCACTAAGATATACTAAACTGGCAATAATGCACAATAATACACGGGACACTGAGAGACCATTTTCATTTTATACAAATAAACAATCTAATTGTAAAAACGAGAACCCAAGCCTATTTAATTGCAAGAGATGATAGAAACAAAAAGAGAAAGAAGGTAGATAATTTGAGGAAGAGTGTAAGTAATGCAATTCAAAAATTTATGTAAAATTATATTTAATGAAGAAGAAACCGACGAATTTAGGACATAAATTTGCCTTTAAACCTAAGATAAAAATACATGAAATTGCTATTAATTTTGAAGTGATCATTAAGGGACATTAAGAAGAAAATGAGATTAAAATGATTTGATTTACTATGTTAAGAATAATAAAAATGATAACTCTGTTAAAAGCATTAAATAATGAAGATCAAATACAATGGAAAATTATAAAAAGTATAAAAAAGAAACTTAAAGAAAATGATATCATTTTTGTTAAAGTGAATAAAGGGGCTAAAGTTTTTCTAGATAAGGAAACATACATTGAAAAAATTTTACAATTTATAAATGAAAACTCTTATGTCGAACTCACAAAGAATCCCCTGGAACGAATGATAAAACCAAAGAAATTATTCACGTATTCAAAGAACACACCCCAAGGTTAAAAGAGTCCAATAAAAAGTTTTTTAATTCTTCATTTTTTATTTTTATATCACCTCTAAAGCTACATCTAAGTTAGCTAAATTTATGCACAAAATAATCAACTTCAAGCCATCCTACAATATTGTAAACCCTATGCAATTTATGGAAAATGCCAAAGATCTGGATTATAATGACAAAATGATGGTTTCTTTCGATATTAGCAATCTATACAAATGTCCCTGTGGAATTAACCCTAAATTTAGTAAACTCTTTATTTGAATCATCTTTTAATGATAAACAAACAAAATATGGGCATGTTACTTTCGGGGTTATTGGCTGATATATTTTTGGATTATGTGGAAAATGAAAGTATTAATCAAACGAATCCGTAAATTCATATATAAATGGTATAGATGATGTGTTTCGTATATGGGAGGGTGATATGAAAACTTTGTCTTCATTCCACGATTATATTAATAATATTCAGAAAAATCTCAATTGCACTTTGGAAATTGAAAATAATAAAGAAATAAAGTTCCTAGATTTAAACTTGAAAATTTCATTGGATGGCAAAGTTATATACAATAATATATAGAAAACCTCCGCAATTTCAACTACAATACCTTATGAATCCTTTCATTCTTTCGATCACAAATTATCTAACTTCAGATTTCTTATAAATAGATTATTTAATTATCACCTAAGTGAAGATGGCAGATTAAATGAAATTAATTATATTTATGAACTTGATTTGCAAAATGGATTTCCTAAGGGAACATTACACTCACTTTTTCTTAAAATTCAAAGGCAAAATAATCCGCTTTATGTTAAAAATTATTGGATGCAGCAGTTATAACAACATAACTGCTGCATCCAAGCATATTTTTGACAAATATAATATAAAATTAGCCTTTTCTAATACTAATATAATAATTAAACTTTAGGTGAATTATCATAATAGTAGTAATCATCACAATGAAAATGGGATTTATTAGGTTGAATGTGCTAATTGTGAGGCCCTTTATATTGAACAGACGGGTAGAAAATTGGAAAGTAGAATTAAGGAGCATCGCTGTAAAGGTAATTCAAAAGTGCATCAGCTTTCCATAGAAACAGGTCACAACGTGAAATAAAATGATGTCTCTTTAATACATTGATGCGGTAAAGGACATAATTTGGATTTATTAGAAATAGACGGAATTTGAACAAAAAAACATGAGTTGATGAACGATCAACAACAATTAAATTATCAACCACCTTTTCATCTTCGAAACGGTAAAATGTTTGTAGAATTTTATATTTATGTTTTCGATGGTATTTTTTGTATTTATAGCGTAAAGCCTGTTTTCTCTTCTTTTCCGTTTAAGAAATCTTTTACTTTGAAGCAAGAAATTTTGTGTTTGTCCAAAGGTTTTAAAGTGTTTAACTCACGCGTGAACTTTGTAAAATTTATTTTATTTCGTGTTTTTTTTAATCATATTTTTGAGATGAGATTTGTAGTTTTGGATGATATGATTTTGTGACGTTATTTTTATTTTTTTGTTTATATATTTTGTATACAGTTTCGGCTGAAGATAAGTTTAACTCGAAACTAGTACCGTGACAATAAACATTAAAGTAAGTAGAAAGTTTTGATTTATTATTATATATCTAAGATATATTATTTATAATTATATATATTACACATACATACATACATATATATATATATATATATATATATATATATATATATATATATGGTAATTCGTAATGCTTCGCGGATGGAGAAGTATGTGTTTTGGTTGATCAGAGAAGCAGATCAGGAAACAGATCAGAGAAAACGAAGACTTGCCCAGCCACATCGTAGGCCTCGCCAAACACTGTCTCAACAATGCTTATTTTCTGTTTGACGGTCAGATTTACAAGCAGGTAGAAGGAGCAGCTATGGGTTCTTCACTGTACCCGGTCATCGCCAACCTGTTCATGATTTACCTCGAGAAGAAAGCGTTAAGGGAGGCCAAATACAAACCGAAGTTATGGATCCGGTACGTTGATGACATTTTCGTCATTTGGTCCGTTGGAAAAGAAAAGCTCCAGAAATTTCAAGAATATTTGAATACCATTCATCCAAAGATCCAGTTCACCACGGAAATAGAAGAAAACGGACAGCTACCTTTTCTCGACGTATTAGTAAAGAAATCTCTCAACAGCCTGCAGCATACTGTGTACAGAAAACCTACCCACACGAATCGATACTTAAATGCATCTTCTCATCATCTTCCTTCACAGACCCAATCAGTCGCCAACTCACTAATCTCAAGATCCATTCGACTTACAGATAACGATAACAGATCAGAAGAAATGACGAAAGTCACCTTGGCTCTTGCTCAAAACGGCTACTCCAAATACATGGTGAAGAAAACCATCGATCAACAATTCAAGCCGAAGGACCCACATCCACAAGAAGAGACCAGAAGACCCAACCTCGTACTACCCTACATCAAAGGAACAACTGATCGCATAGGAAGACTTCTACGGAAACACGACATTAGTACCACCTACAGACCCGGCAAGACCATAGGAGTTTCTCTCAGGAATCCAAAAGACCAAATAAAATTGGAAAATCTAGGAGTTTATTCCATCCCCTGCGGCTCATGCGACAAGAACTACGTGGGACAGACCAACAGAAGAATAGCTGTCAGAGTAGAAGAACACAAGCTGAGCATCCGAAACAAACAGCTCACTTCTGCTCTCTTCCGCCACCATCTGGACACAGGCCATACCATCAATTTCGAGGGTTGCAAGCAGGTAGCCAACGTTCCGCATTGAAGAACCAGATTGATCCGGGAATCCATTGAAATAGCGAAGAACGGCACCCTCAACAAGAGGGATGATGCCCTACACTTGTCAGCAGCGTGGAGGACGGTCCTAGAGCACTCCAGGCCCAGGGCTGCTTTCCTGAGGCAAGGACCATCCAATTCGGAACGGCAGGACGCCGAGCTGCCTATCATTCCTGAAGCGTCCAGTGGGAGCAGCCCAGGTACGGCAATCACCGGACGGCGGGTCGGTGGCCTCTTCTCGCCCATGGATGACGTCACCAAAGCCATATCCGGTGGAAAATCCTCAGGACCGTTAATCGCCGTACGACAGGTCAATGACCTCCCCCCACCACCCACGACTCACGTCACGTCGGACATAAACACCCCCACCACCCCACCCCCGACCAATCGTTATCACCTACAACCAAGACGACCTACTATAAAAAGGAGCCAGAGCACAGCAGTACCTCAGTCTGTCAACAGCAGACTACGACAAAGCACTGAAGATGCCAAGTGAGATCTTGGCGAAACGTCTGCCCCTGTCCACAGGGAACAACCAAGAAGATGAACGGATGATACCTCGGATCAACCAAAACACATATATATTTATATATTTTTTTGATGAGCTATTTTGTCTCCAAAGTTTACTAATCAGTTTTAAGTCTGCCAACATGTTGGCAGTATAAGCTATTGTTGTCTTGTGTGTCTTCAAAGTCCTGCTCATCAGTTTGTGACCTACCAACTTATTAGCTCAATATAGTTCTAAACACTGTAAATTATCTTAAGGGCTGCCAACATGTGGGCAGTATGAGTATTTATACCTCTTAAGTACTGCTCATCAGTTTGAAGTCTATCAACTTGTAGGCAGCATGAGCTATTGCTGTTCCACAAACTATATATTATCCTAAAGACTGCTATCTTGTTGGCGGTATGGGCTTTTACTGTTCTACAGACTACATATTATCTTAATGACTGCTAAGTTAGCAGCATGAGTGATTACAAACACTATACATTATATTATAGACTACCAACTTGTTGGCAACAAACGGATATCTTTTATTTACTTACAACTCTACCGGTTTCGATTCGCTACACGAATCATTTTCAGGAGTCACGTCTATGAATACTTCAAATCTCTGAAATTTTTTAGAATAATTAACATTTTATTGTCACCATTCGCTGAGTTTCGATCGTACGCCTAACCAAATAAAGCATAAAGCGCAGTTGGAAAATCGCCGAGCTGCTGGCGAGCAGAACCTCAAGATTCGCTACTCTAATGGTTTTCCAAAAATTATTTCTTTAAACTAACTTCTCCACCCAATTATAAACGATACTCTCTCCTTTATCAGAACGTAAATGGCCTGCGAACTAAAGTGACTGATGTTTTTAGCTACCTCTCTGTATCTGAATATGATTTTGTTGCATTGACAGAAACCTGGTTATGTGCCGATATAAGTAATAGTGAATTAAGCCCTGATAATTATACTGTTTTTCGTTGTGACCGACGCATGGAAATGATGGGGGTTGCGAGGGGAGGAGGCGTTTTGCTGGCGATTCGCAGTGCGTTGCGGGCTGTTCAACTGGATTTGCACAGTATAATTGACATCAGTCCTACCTTGGGCGTTGTGGGGGCAAAGGTTTTTGGCTTGAATGGGCCATTATGTTTTTTCTTTGTTGTTTACATACCGCCCTCCACCTCTATAGATGACTTTGAAACATTCTTGGAACAATTGCAAGCATTGCACTTTATTGCTGATCATTCGGTTATGGTGATTGGTGATTTTAACGTCCCTTCTTACTCGTATCCTGCCAGATGTGATCGCTTTGCTTCTGCACTTGAAAATTATGAGAAATTCAACAACTTTACCCAAGCGAATGCCGTCATGAATTTCAACAACCGATTACTGGACCTGGTGTTTAGTAATTTTCCGTGCTCGGTTGACAATAATTTAGATCCTATTGTGGACGAAGATCGTCACCATCCAGCACTTCGTGTTGCATTTTCATGTATGGAATCTTCTTCTCCTAACTTCCGGGCATCGTCTGGTGTAGCTGGTTACAATTTTAAGCGAGCAGATTTTCCGTTGCTCTATGGCTTATTAACTGCCACTGATTGGTCGTTGGTGGACAATGCAATGGACGTCGAGGCCGGATGCGCAACATTTTATGAACTAATTTATAAAGCTCTTTGATATCGCCGTGCCTAAAATGAAATTTTTGAATAAAGCCAGGAAGAAGTATCCTGCGTGGTTCACTTATGAAATAAGAGAAGCTATTCGGCTCAAGGAAAGTGCGCTTAGGAAATACAGAATGTATCGAACTGCTTACTATTTGGATAGTTTCAAGTACAACAGATCCCTCAGTAAAGCCATGATAAGTGCCGCGTACAAACTGCACTTAAATAATTGTGAAACTGCAATCCGTAATGACCCGAAAAGTTTTTGGGGGTACGTACAGTCGAGGAAGGGTATATCTCGCATACCTGGCGCTATGAAGTACCGGGATCTCGAGTTTACTACAGGTTCGTCGATTGTGGATGGGTTTGCCGAATATTTCGGTCAAGTCTATACTGTTTCTGACCCTTGTAATGTACCTACTTCCGGTTTGTCAGTGGAACGGACACTCCGAATCGATAGCTTCACGCAGGATAATGTTCGCTCAGCACTAAAGCTTTCAAAAAATAAACTTACTGCAGGTATCGACGGCATACCCAGCTTCCTTTTGAGAGACTGCGGTGCTATTTTTTATGTTCCTTTGCTCCATATTTACAACATGATTCTTAAGTACTCTGTAATGCCTGTGCAATGGAAGAACTATCGACCCATTTCCTTATTATGCAATTTCTCGAAGATACTTGAATCAATCTTATACAGATATATCTATACCTACGTGAAGCCTTATATAGTACCTTTTCAACATGGTTTCGTGAGAAACCGTTCTACGGTATCGAACTCGGCGTGCTTTACGCAGTATCTATGCGATGTTCTTGACGATAGAGGTCAAGTTGATGTTATCTACTTAGATTTCCAAAAGGCATTTGACCAACTTGACCATTACGCACTGTTATCCAAACTCAGTTTGATTGGCTTTAGTGATCAATTGACCGCACTTATGGAGTCTTATCTTCGCGGAAGAGAGCAGCGCGTTAGATACGCCAACTTCACATCACAGTCTATTCGCCCGACTCTTTCTCATTTTCATCAATGACATCACGGACGCCATTCATTGTGGGAAACTGCTGTTTGCAGATGACATGAAGATTTTCACTTCGGTTCGGTCACCGGCGGATGTTGCGGTTCTTCAGAGTGGTTTGGATAGTGTCGTTGAGTGGTGTGTGAGTAACCGTTTGAGCCTAAATGTGTCTAAGTGCGCCGTCATGTCTTACACTAGAAGTTCTTTGATATCGTACGAATACTATATTGGCGATGTTCACTTGCGTAGAACGAGTACTATCATAGACTTAGGAGTAACCTTTGGTTCTAAGCTAACATTTGTAAATTATATTTCTGATCTTTGCACTAAATGCTACCGAACGTACGGATTTATTTATCGCAATTGTAAAGAATTTTC